>AP026550.1:7401939-9869253 GCA_026075535.2 Tricholoma matsutake | reverse complement strand
ACCCTAACCCTAACCCTACCCTAACCCTAACCCTAACCCTAACCCTAACCCTAACCCTAACCCTAACCCTAACCCTAACCCTAACCCTAACCCTAACCCTAACCCTAACCCTAACCCTAACCCTAACCCTAACCCTAACCCTAACCCTAACCCTAACCCTAACCCTAACCCTAACCCTAAATTCTGACTGCTTGTTGTCTGGAATATTCTCGCAAATACCACCTTGTCATCAAATTTTTCAACTACAAGTACGTCATGAATTCAGTAAATCAGCTGCAATTGCCAGAAGGTAAGCATCACATAACTGATTTCTTTTCACTCACTTCCCATGCATGACTCTTGACTTTGTGTCAATCATGACACAAATGACTTCTGACTTTGCATCGGTTGTTTTCTCGGGTGACTTGACTTTCATGTCATCTGGTGTTCTTGAGTTTGGTTTTCACAGCATAATATCTTCTATCTCCATCTCTCTAACCACTTCTCATTTACAGATTGTGTGTGCTATCTCTCATTCTTTGTCACTCTTGGGCACTCTGACTACCATCAACATCTTTCAGATATTCTACTTACTGGTTCATTTCCTGAATTCTTGTCAGTTCTCCTGTCAGTTTTCAACTCATTTGCACATAGCCATCCTTCAACGCAATCATGACACCTTTCAAGACTTTGTCAACATCTCTTACTACCCTCAATCTCACTCATGGTGTGGACATTTGCTGAAGTATCAATAACATGATCAGTACAGTGCTGGATGACTCACAAGGTGCATTAGAGCGACCTCTCATGAGATCTTTGAAGTTAATGTTGTATTCACTCAAACAGACCTCACAAGCATCTATGCACCCCTCTCCCTGCTCATTATGATGAAGACTTGCTCCCACCAACCTTGGATAAGAGTTCCAAACTCTTGCTGTCCACACCCTCATCTAACTTCACTTAACCTTGTCTGCATTCGATGCTTGTGAGCTTCTCTGTCAAAGCTTAAGGGTTTCACAACTTACAAGATTACTTGCAGATATGCCAGGACAACTTCTACATATGAGCAAGGGTGGGTTTTATAGGGGACAAATGACAACTTACAAGGTGCAGTAGTCAAACTTCTTGCGAGGACTTCTCAACTAACAATATTTTCACTCAGACAAAATTAATGGTGGTCGTCAATGAACTCTTTTAATATCTGATTCCTTTTGCGCCTGTGGTGGACGGTTCACCATACAGTTGGGTGATGAAGCAGGGTGGGCAGGTGGAATTACTCTCAACATTGTGCTGTATTTTATGTCATGACTATGACCCATTTTCAGTTTGTCAATTGCTATTAGTGGCTATGTTGTCTTGACAACATCAACATGTTTTGGGTGGCACATTATGATAATGTCACTGAATTCTCAACTGCTATTTGTACAGACTCCCTACATTCTGCTGATGATCTTTCTCTTGCGATATGCACCCCTGTTTCTCAAAGAAATTCAGGAGTGCAGACAGCCCACGGAAGATCTACGTGCCTCAACCTGGGCCATCTTGCCCTCATCATCTTACAAAGCCCAGTGGCATTCAACCGTTGGTGTACCTTACCCATGGAGAAACCCTTATACAACAACCTAACCTTCCATGGCTGCCCGGGCAAGTTGGCTTTGCAGGCGATTGACCACAAGATGGAGAGCTACATGCAGCCCCCATGCCTGATGTCATGGACAAAGGTCTACAGCACTTTGATGTTTTTGGTGGCGACTTGGCTCCCAATCTCCATGATACACCTGTAGCAAGCCATCATCGCAGGAAGAGAGCAAATCAAACTGCGTGCTGGGCAAACGAAGTGATCCCCAACTTAATCCTACCATACATGGAATATGTCCATCAAACTCTCTCTCTTTGCAACCAACCAGATGTTTCATGGCCCATCTGTGTGTGTCAAGAGGGTGGTCGATCTTTGCAGATTGCTGTCGTGCATTTTTCAGGTATATAGCTGATAATCATGATTATGTGACTCCATTAGCTAATGTCTGTCATACAGTCCTCGAATCTTTGATGATCCATTCATGCTCCTGTGCACCAGTCTTTAGGCAGCTTATGCAGCAGGGACTTTTTCCTTGCTCTCCCCTGGCACCAACATTAGCCATGGACTTGCAAGTACTGGAGTTTGTCACATGTCTATTTGTTCACATCCCACTGAACAATACAGGGTGGTGCAAAACCATCAAGGAATTTCTTGACAGTCAAGGATATAAATTGACAACAAAGGTATCATCATTCATCGAGTACGACATGGCATTACTGAAATATCATGCAGGATTCTCTTCATAGATGATTCGGCAGTGCACTACAATGGTACCACACTCTTCAAGACACTACCAATAAACATGTGGATAATATATTAACTCATGTCTGACAAATTACAGTTGGAATAGATGATGGCTTGCTCAAGGATGTGACACCAGATTCAGATTTTCCAACACCGCCAACTTCTCCTACTCCAATGCAAACAGCACCAATAGCTATCTCCAACCCTGACCCACATACAACAGATGATCAAATTCATGATCATGAGTTCTCGTTTTATTCTAGGGTACCATCAGTGACTCCAGAACTCCAAGATCGCTCACCCAAAACTTCTCCCACCCCTTCTGCTCCTTCTCCTTCAAAAAGACAACATTCAGAGGTCGATCTTGATGATGATGATCTATCCAACACACCAATCAACCCCTTCCCAGATCCTGCTCCTCGCTCCCGACCCAGTGACTATCTATGCTCACGCTGTCCCATCTGCTTTGGTGGAGAATTTCCTCGTATCTCACTTACAGGGTAAGTTTGTTTTGAGGGCTACTGTTACAGATTATCAGTTGCTTATGCAATACTCTTAGTCTGGATGCCATTGTTTGTCTTGACACCTGCTTTACACAGAAAAGGAACAAAGGAGAATGAGACCCTCCACATACCCACCCAAAGTCGGTGTTCATTCCAGAGGTTGATATGGTTCGCATGGAAAGTCACTGGGAGGATGTTTGCAGTTCACGGTCTAACAATTCATGACCTTCACGCCGTGCCCGAGTCGATACATCAAATGAAGAAGATGGATATGAAGGCGACTTGCGTGTTCCAACATCTGTGCTAGATGGGTGTGAAGCTAGTTTCACCGCTGCTGACACTGCTTGAGAGAAGGCTAGCACAAAATTCTTTGATGACACAGCGTTGATGGCTCTACTCTGTTGTCACGATCGCATTTTATGGATAGCAAACATGCATTCTGCTGGTGAAAAGTGACACTACATGTTGGTTCTCCTAGAAATGTTGTTCCAACATCTTCCCCAGAACTTTACAGTTGGCACTCTGTATGACATAAGCTGCCAACTGCATTGGACCTGCATCAAGTGGGAGTTTCTCGATCACTACCTTGACCTCCTCATCTTTGCAATATCAGTTTTCCATGCCTTTGGACATCGATGGGCATGTCAACTTGTTTACCATCCTTGCAAGTGTGAAGGCTTTGGACTGTCAGATGGCAAAGGGTGTGAACATTTCTGGCATTCAATCAGCAAGCTGATTGCATACTTGCGAGTTTGTGGGGTATGTCTACACTGCTTTCATGCTAAGCATTCTACTGAGTATCATTTCATAGCATCATCAATGGCTATACACTCTCGATTGGCAAGTCCACCACACAGATCATGGAAGCCTTCAAAGGCTGGGTTGCTGGCTCTGGCATTGCACTAAGCACTGTCGAGATAAACAAATGGCTGCCAAAGAAATATTACATGATTGCATGCAAGATAGTGATGTTCTTTGCCATGAGTGGGATGTGCAAGTTAAGCATCAGACTAAGCCTCTTCCACATGCATTTGTTTCTCCAATTACCTGCTCCAAAAGCTAACTAGGTCAGTGAGTAGGAAAATCAAAGAACCAAGGCAAGAATGCTGTCGAGGAAGTGATGCGACTATGCAAAGTACAGGATGTCCTCAAGCAATGTGTTGAAGATATCAAAAACTCTATTATCGATGGTTTCACTGATTCTGCTTCCATGGTGGATGCTGAGAGATGCCTGGAAGATGCCCGTATGGCCTTGCGACATGCAGAAACCAAGGTCAAGGCCAAGGAAAATGTTCTGGGAGTTGATGATAGGACTGAACTTCACAGGCTCACTCAAAGCATCTTCATTGCTACTCGAATGAATGCACTGGCTCTGAAAATTAGGCTCCGAGAACGGTTGTGTGCCTGCAAGTATGAGTTGGATCATCACTTGGATCCACTTGAACGATCTTTTCAACGTCAGAAAAATGGTGCATCATCATGTAGGTTATCGTAATCTTACCTAACTAATGTTCATACAGATAAAAAAATTCACAATCACACAAGGGCTTCCATACAGAAGCGTGATCCATCTATTCAACAACTTGCACGCGACTACAATAAACTTTGCAATAAGATGTGAGAGCTTATTGCTCAGAGAAAGGCACCACAGGGCGCGACAGTTCTGGAGAAGATTGAAATGACTGGACTATTTGCCCTTGACGTTGATGATGCTATATGGCAAGATGTAGGCCTGGCTGATGAAGACCTCATGGACCCTCCGTTATGGATGTGCGATGAAGACATAAGAAGAGGAATCAAGGTGCTTTTAGAACTTGATTGTTGTCTGGAGGAAGAGGCTCATTTGGTACATGAGAGGCAGGCCTTGCAAGTCTGGTTTTCAGAAGAGTGGAAAATTGTTATGGAAGGATGTCAGGCTACTGGTGTGGGCTATTATATTCTTACTCTTGTTGGCATTGTAATAACAAGTTATGTTTCATTTGTAGAGTCGGACTGCTTACGATACCAACTAGAGCTTCAAAAACAAGATCTTTGCAAGCTTTATGTCATTTGGCAGAAGCACCTTGTTGGAATCAACTCTGGCAATCATCCACTACCACCTTGGGGTCCATCACAGAATGAGATTCTTGAAGCAGGCATAGTGGTGGTGACTGCTTCATGGGAGGAAGCTGAGGATGGTGAAGAGAGTGCTGTTGAAGGTGGTATTGAGGATGATGATTGCATTGTGGAGGATGACTTTCCAGTAGGGGACAATGAGTGGGAAACAGGATTGTTTGAAACCTTAGATGCTATTGATCATGCAGATGCACATCGTGAAGTGTTTCAATCATCTATATGCTAGTTATTCTATTTTATTTTTGTTACTTCTTGTTAATTTGATGACATATATAAGTCTTTTCTTGGCAGGGTGTCCCATGAAGGGGATGGGGATCCCATTGGACTTGTTGGGTGTCCCAGTGTGAGGTGGGGATCCCTGTTGGATTGTCCACAAGGAACTGGGTGTCCCATGGAGGAGGTGGGGATTCCCATTGGACATGTCCACAAAGAAACTTGGATTCCCATGAGGACTACCCACAGATACATGGGTGTCCCAGTATGGGGTGGGAACCACTTTTGGACTTGTCCACAAGGAACTGGGTGTCCCATGAAGGTGGTGGGGATCCCCCTTGGACTTGTCCACAAAGGAACTGGGTGTCCCATGAAGGAGGTGGGGATTCCCATTGGACATGTCCACAAAGAAACTGAGGACTACCCACAGATACATGGGTGTCCCAGTATGGGGTGGGAACCACTTTTGGACTTGTCCACAAGGAACTGGGTGTCCCATGAAGGTGGTGGGGATTCCCATTGGACATGTCCACAAAGAAACTGAGGACTACCCACAGATACATGGGTGTCCCAGTATGGGGTGGGAACCACTTTTGGACTTGTCCACAAGGAACTGGGTGTCCCATGAAGGTGGTGGGGATTCCCATTGGACATGTCCACAAAGAAACTGGGATTCCCATGAGGCCTACCCACAGATACATGGGTGTCCCAGTATGGGGTGGGAACCCCTTTTGAACTTGTCCACAAGGAACTGGGTGTCCCATGAAGGTGGTGGGGATCCCCCTTGGACTTGTCCACAAAGGAACTGGGTGTCCCATGAAGGAGGTGGGGATTCCCATTGGACTTGTCCACAAAGGGACTGGGATTCCCATGAGGACTAACCCACAGACACATGGGCATCCCAAGGAAAAGGTGGGGATCCCACAAGAGAAGTGGGGATTCCCACTGGGCTTGTCAATAAGTGACCAGATTCCCATTAGTAGGACAAATGTGACCCAGGTGCACTTGCCTTTCATTTGATGTAAGATTTGAATCCAGTTGTTAGTTTGTTCTTGGTTAACAAACTATTAAATAAAAGAATACTGAGAACTTAAAATCTGAATTTGACTAATGATATTCATGAAATCTTCAATTCATGTTAGTGTTTCAACCAAAAGTGAAAACATTACCACACATCATACATGACTAGGCACAAGTGATGGTGGAAACCTTGCTTATGGCTGTCTGCCTTAGCACATGAATAGGTCTATGACATCTATAGGCTAGTACTCTTACCAATGTCTTACAGCACCTGCCAAAAGGACAGTTCAAGTTAGTTACAACTGTCACTCAACCACCAATTATAAAAGGTATCCTTGACAACTTTATAAGATTCCAGATGGTGTTCATGATTCCAGTCTAAAAATACAAAATACCCAGACTATGACCAGAGTTTGCACATGTTGTGAAATGCATGACACAACTTATTCTCAGGTGATACCTTGCAAGAAAGGTGACTCATGACAGGCAAAAAAAATTAGTCAAGAGAAAACTTATGGAGGTACACAGCAAAAAATCTGTGGATGGGTTCAATGGTCACAAAATGCTCAACATGTGAGTTTGAGATTAGCTTTGTCTAAGAAGCAAGTTACAACTGACATAATTAACAACTAGTTGATTGGTCAGAATATATATGTACAAAAGTAAGTATAAGTTAGCTTTGCCCTAGATGCAAGTTACAACTTACCCCTTCAATACCTTTAATAAAAGGCAGTATAGTCAACAACTAGTGGGTTGCCTCAGATAAAATCTTCATGTACAATTGAAGGCTTGTAGTAAGCATATTCAAATTTACACATTGGATTTTGGCCACATCTAGGGGTGTGAATAAGTTGACTTAAAATAAGATTAAGGATATCAGTCTTACTAATGTACACACTTATTAATAAATAATAGTAATACAGTATGTTAAAAAACTCAGAGGGCTTGGGCTTTGATACATTAAGTGTTACAAATGCAGGCTAAAACATTTGACCAAGCTCACTGGCAAGGGAATCCCATTGGAAAATGTGACATGACAGGACTGGGGAGTCCCTACACTTGGGACTAGACCAGATCTACAGTGGGAATGCCCACAACAGTTGGACCTCCCCATGCCACCAACAGACCTTGGTAGTCATTTAAAGTATATTTCAAGGCTAGGACTACATAACTTTCAAATAAGATTTGTATGGCTGGAGATGCCCAGCAATGTGTGATGTGACAGATAGGGAGTCCCCTATACTTGGGACTAGACCAGATCTACAGTGGGAATGCCCACAACAGTTGGACCTCCCCATGATATACTTGGTCCAGATACACTCCTATGGGCTGGACCAAGCTGACTCCTGGGCTTCCCAATTGGGACATCCAGACCTAAGCATGGGGAAGACCATAGAGCTTGGAACTAGTCCCTGGTCTTAGGCCTACTTAGGGTAGTCTTTCTTGGTGGGACAATCTACCCTAATTAGGGGGTCAGGGGGGGTTGCCTGAAGTGTTTTGATGTGCCTTTGGGTCTTGTGCTCTTGTTCCGGGGCTGTATACTTTGGGTATCTGCAGTGTTGATGTGTTGAGCACAAGGCTGTAGCAAAACATAAACATGGTCAATTTAAACAATGAGTGTTCAACCTGTGGTGTCTGTGCACTGCTGCAACATACAGTACCATTCTTGTTATGGTAATACTGGTAGCAGCTGGGACACAGATCTCAACCAAGTTTCAAATGGTCCTTGTTATGCATGTGCCTCAGAACAGCAGTAGTACCACAATTCTCACAGGTACCCTCCATGGCCACTTTAACACTTGTGAAATCAGCAGCATAATGGGAGCCTGGAGGTTCACTCATTTCATAGAATGAACACCTGACTTGGCAGTAGGTGAGGAAGTAACAGTGACAGTCTATTTTGGGTCTGCAACAGTAAACATCATCAATGAGTGCAAATAAACAAAACTATCACCAAGATGCAACCCCAAAACCTACTCCTCATTGAAATCAGCAGCATAGACACCTTCAGATTCCTCATCCTCTGAGGTGAAGTCTGCCTCATCATAATCCTCCTGTAATACCACACCATCTCCAACAACTTCATTGCCAATCCACATCTCCTGAAGTCCAGGAAGCAGATCCATATCTTGATTGGCTCTGAGATTAGCAAGATTAAACTCTTCTTCAATACTCGCATTCACAGGACCTTGTTGCAACTGGGCAAGGAGCAACTTGTAAATGTCCCAAAATGTTTCTCTGGATATTGCAGGCTGTCCAAGAGAAGTGTAGTGGTTGTTGGCTTGGTTATGGAATGATGTTGGTGTCAGTTGAAAGACTGGGTCATTCAGCAGTGCCCATTCTTGTTGCATCCCATCAAACATATCAGTAGAGATCATAATCTGACAATGGACAATGTTAATGAAGTTGCCATGCCATGTGACACAACTATTCCACATACCTGAAAATTCTTCAACTTAAATTGTTCGGGTTTTGCCTGCATGAGATCAGGTATTCCATGGGGTAGATTGTTGGCTTGTCATGGGCTAGACTTGTACATAGTGACCCATTTGTCAATTTCAACCTGAAGCCATGGAATAGCAAACCACTGAAAGACCAGACTTTAACATTTTAGATCAGTAGGTTGGTATCAACAATGACTCAATATGCATACTTCTCAAGACCATCTGATGCAGTGTAGAGCCCAGAGTTGACTATAAAATCGAAGAGATCCTCGAAACCAGGGGCCCATTGTACATGAAACTGGGACCACCCTATTTCTGATTTGATGTTTGTCTTGTCATGGCAGAAGAGATGCTGTAGAGTGTCATGCAGGGAGGGGTCAAGTTGATGACACATCATGGTGTGCATATTGGCAATTCCATTGTTTTCTGAGCCAGGATCACTCATTGTGAGAAGTGGAATACCTAGAATGCTTGTCTAAGTCATTGAACATCAAGAGAACTGTGAGGAACATGCCTCCAACTTCATGAGCAGCCTTGAGATAGTAGTTTATCAGTAAACAAGGATTCTGATGATACAGCTCCCTGCCTCTCTGCACATGTACAAAACATATGTTGTGATCTCACACATCTCTACTTGACTCCTGACTGGATAGCTGCTTTTGCCACTTTTTGCACCTTTTGTGCTTTTACTGCCTTCCGCATTGTGCTGTGCACTTTCAGCAAGTGCTACTCGATAGCAATCAGGTATTTGTCTGGACTATGGTTGCATGCTGTGCGCTGCCAAATAACACCAAAGTGCAACAATTGCCAGAAAGTGCATGATTGTCGGAAAGCGTGGGCTGGATGCATATCAGCTATCTCTGGGGGATAAGCAGCTATTGGTGATTGTTAAGTACTGAGCTGGAAGGGGAAGTCATCAGAATTCCAGTCATACCTGGACAATAGAAGTTGTAGAGGATGGATTGAGTAAGACAGGGAATCCTACAGAAATTCAGGGCAGGATTTACTTGATGTGTTGTACCAAGTGGGGGAGCAGAAAGGACTTGGCTTCAACTTATAAGAAGCTGTGCCCTTCTCCTCGTCAAGTGTCCTAATTTCAAGGCAAGGTAAGGAAGATGACCAGAGGTCCAGGGAATTTCTGGTGGAGCTGGCTAGACTCTCAGTGTTGCGTCTGCTACCAGACAAGACACTTAGACAGGGCTCACATCTACTACTAGATGTGAGTTGTGGGAACAGACAGGCAAGGATCCATTCTCTATCTGCACATGCACATCTCTGTCTACTTAAACATGTGATCACTAAGGAAGTTGCCAGGCTCCAGCTCTGGACTCTGCTATGGACTGCACTGTGGGCTCTTCTGCCACAGTTACATGTGCCCCCCCTCCAAGTAGCAGCACCCTCATTGCGATCTCAACTCAGAGAAGGAGAGAGGAATATGTATGTACAAGGCACCAATGCCTTACCCTCACCTTGGCCCATGTACCTCAGGAGGCATGTCCATGACAATCACTACCCTAAGGCCCAACACAGAAACATCGTTTAGGGTCACCGGTATCATTCTAAAACCTTGTTTGGTGTGGTGGTTCAATTTCGAGTGGTGGTGGTTGAGAGTTGTCAAGGTCAGGAACTGTGTCACTTGGCCTCAAGTAGTCACTAGGTGGGAATTGGATGGTTGGTGTTGGGGATGCTCAGTGACATATTCTGACCAACTCCAGGTCAATGAAGCTAGGTGGCTCTTCATGTTCAGTGCTGCGAAAGGCTGACGATGATGATTGATAGGCCTAGAAAACCCACATGGTCACAGCACCAATGGCTATTATAACCCACACAAGGAGCAGGACTGAAGTCCATGCCCAGAACCCTGCATGGTAAGTGGTGTTCATGTCAGATGTGTCAGGACTCAGCAATTATTGGGCATGCAGAATGATGAAAGTGGGAATAGAAAATAAAATTGGGACTCAGCTCTGATATATATACAAAGTTGGGGCCTGAATATAGCCGATGTCAGTCAATGGCTGGGTCGTCTTTGATCTCAGCTCAGAGGTGTGATGGATCTGGTTCTTCATCTACCCTGTCCTCCATATCCTCCCACTCCTTGCTTCCATCATCTCAATCACCACTCTGTGTTCTGTCCCCATTACCTTGTCTTCTTTGGCCTCTTGTTTGCCTTGTAGTTTCTCAATGGCTTCCTGGGCCTCGTGTAGCACTGTACCATTACAAGGAATGAACCTCCTAAGTGGTTGTGAAGAGAATTTGTAAAAAGAAGAAAAAAAAAACTTATCTATGGCCCAAACAACAGTTGCTGTCATTTGGGCATGCATTCAGTCTACTCAGGCTCATTTGAAGGTGGTGGTGATGGTGAAGTGGGCATGGGAACAGTGGTGGCAGGTGTGCATGCAGTGGTGGAGGTGGTAGAGTGGAGGGGGGGAGGTGGTGACGTCGATGGTGGTGGTGGTGAGTGATGAGCTGGCAACATTGATGACACGGGTGTGTGCTTTGTCATACAAAGCCAAACAGTCATATGTAGTTGCATCAATAGCAACAACATGCCACTGGCTGTGTAGTGTAATGGTAATGTGCATCTGTACTTTATTAGTTAACCATGAGGCTACAAGCTCAAATGGTCTGCTCGGATGCATGTGGACTGTCCTTGCTGGTCTGACCTGCTTGATCATGGACATGGACAGACGAAATCTGCAGAATCTGATTAAAATACATGGAATCTGTGTTGGTCTGCACAGATCTGTGCAGACTGGCACACCATGTTGCACAGCTAAAATGGTTTATTGTATGGATTGCAAATCTGTGTGGAGTCCGTGCGGATCCATGTGTGAGTCCATGTAATTCCATGTGGATCTGCACGGAATATATGGGGGAGTGTAAAGACCTCATTTGTGCCAAAGAAGTCAAAGGTATATCTATTATCTCCAATGGAACAAGAAGAAGTGGATGCATTCCTGAAGGAGCAATTGCACAAAGGATACATATGACCTTTGAAATTGCTGCAGACGTCACTAATATTCTTCATACCAAAGAAAGATCAGAGGAAGAGGATGTGTACAGATTATAGGTATTTGAATGAGTGGACAGTGAAGAATGCATACCCCCTGCCGTTGATCTCAGAAATAATTGACAAGGTGGGAAAAGCCAAGGTCTTTACAAAATTGGATTTACGATGGGGATACAATAATGTACAAATAAAGAAAGGAGATGAGTGGAAGGCTGCATTTGCCACACATTGAGGATCCTTTGAGCCCCTTGTCATGTTTTTCGGGATGACTAATAGTCCCCCGACCTTCCAAAATATGATGAATGACATTTTCAAGGATGTAATAGACAAAGGCATGGTAATAATATTTATTGATGACATTCTGATATTCATGGAGGATGAAAAAAATCATGAGGCAATGTGTGCAGGAGGTGCTATGGAGGTTAGTGGAGAATGATCTATTTTTGAAACCAGAGGAGTGTGCCTTTGGGGCAAGTTCCTAGGATTATTGATCAGCCCTGATGGGATCAAAATGGATCTGATCAAGGTACAGGCAATCACAGATTGGCCTGTGTCCACCCACGTCAAAGAGGTTCAAGCTTTCTTGGGACTCCCAAACTACTATTGTCACTTTGTGCATAATTTTTCCAAAATTGCCGCACCCTTACATAGCCTTACACAAAAGGGAGTAGTGTGGAGGTGGGAGAGCAGCAGCAGACAGTGTTTGAGGAGTTGAAGAAGAAGTTTGTGGAGGGACCAATATTAGCCCCAGTAGATTTCATGTGCCCTTTACAAGTGGAATCAGATGCATCCGACTTTGCTACTGGAGTGGTATTATCAATGCTGTGCAAAGATGACAAATGGCATCCTTGTGCATATTTGTCCCAAGGGTTGAATGATGTGGAGAGGAATTATGATGTGCATGACAAAGAGATGTTGGGGATAATATGAGCATTGGAGGCGTGGAGGCATTATTTGGAGGGATGTACACATCAGATTGAGATCTGGACAGATCATCAAAATCTGCGATGCTTCATGTCCACTAAAAAGCTTAATCGCTGGCAAGCACGTTGGGCATTATTCCTATCACATTTCAATTTTCACTTGGTCCACAAAGTGGGAAGCTTGATAAGGAAAGCAGATGCATTATCCAGATGTATTGATCACAAAAGTGGGGTGGAGGAGGACAATAAGAATCTTACCTTACTCAAACCCAAATACTTTTGTATTTGCACTATGCATTAAGGGCATCTATTAATAGATAGCTCGGAAATGGAAATGTTGTCTAAAATTAGACAATCTTCCAAAATGGATGATAAAGTAGTGGAAGCCGTGAAAGCTCTGAAGGGAGAAAAGAAAGGTAATATTAAAGGAGATGAATGGGCTGAGGAACAAGGGTTGGTGTTATTTTGAGGAAAGGTGTATGTACCAAAGGATCAGGATTTGCGAAGGGAGATTGTCTGGTTACATCATAATATGCCGACTGCTGGACACCCAGGAAGATAGAAGACATTGGAATTAGTAATGAGAAATTATTGGTGGCCTGGAATTTCAAAGTATGTGTTGGGGTACATGGATGGATGTGATATGTGCATGAAGGGGTAGAAATTTCCAGAGAAACCCGCAGGAAAATTAATGCTGAACCCTATACCTAAAGCACCATGGCGAGATATATCTGTGGATTTTATTACTGGATTACCTGAGGCTCAAGGGTACAATGCAATATTCATAGTATGTGACTGCTTCACAAAGGAGGTCCATATTATTCCTACTACTACAGAAACCTCATCATTGGGCTTGGCATGCCTTTATCTAAACCAGGTATGGCGGTTACATGGGTTACCCAGTACCATTATCTCCGATCATGGACCACAATTTGCTTCCACATTTATGTGAGAACTGAACAACATATTGGGAATTCAAACTAAATTATCTATGCCATATCACCCACAGACTGATGGGCAGACAGAGAGAATGAACCAGGAGTTGGAGCAGTACCTACATATGTTTGTTGACTACCGACAAACCGACTGGCCTGAATGGCTGGCAATTGCCAAATTTTCCCACAATAACAAATTCCATTTGGCTACTCATATGTCACCCTTTTTTGCGAATTATGGATATCATCCTCGCATGGGAGTAGAGCCCAGAAGGGAAGTCAAAGCACAGTCGGTAGAAGACTTTGTGTCTAAGATGCAAAAGGTACAAGAGGAAGTGGAGGCAGAATTGAAGAAAGCACATCATGACATGATGCAACATGCAGATCATACTCGAGTGCATGCTCCAGAGTACAAAGTTGGTGACTTGGTGTGGCTAAGTACCAAGGACCTAAATATTCCATGACCTTTGAGGAACCTTATGGAGAAACAAGTTGACCCATATGCAATCTCTAAAGTGATCTCACCTAATGTAGTGCTAAAATTACCCCGATCATTCAAGATTGATCCCCAGATTAACATATCTCGCCTATGCCCTTACTGCCTGCCCACTATTCCTGGCCAACAAACTACTCCACAATCTCCAATAATAGTAGAAGGTGCTCCAGAATACATAGTTGAAGAAATTCTAGACTCACGTCTTTGATGGAACAAATTGGAATTCTTAATAAAGTGGAAAAACTATACTGACAAAAATAATTTGTGGGAGCCCAAAGAGAATTGTAAGCAAGCACATAATGTGATTGCCAAATTCTTTAAATGTAATCCGAATGCTCTCTGTCGCATTGCGAGAATGGTGTATGAGGGGATGAGATTCTGGCCTTACCAAAATTTCATGGAGGGGACAGACACAATATTTTCTCATCTGGAAATTGAGGCATAAAAGGGGGGTAATGTTAGGAAACCACCCCATTACCTAACAAAATTTCATTTTTATTTTACTATGTCAAATTATGCTCAATTATGCCCAATGACCCCAAGTGATGCCAAATGATGCTACACTTTGATAGCATGATAATTTTATTTTGCATGCATCAAGATGTATGTGCATGTATGCACGTGTTGGTAACAACAATGTACAATATATGTAGCATAGTATATAAACCCTAAATATACACCTAGGGGACCCCAGTCATGTTCTCTTAGGTATTCCACCTACACTTGTAGTGTGAATGGCCTATCTCAACAAACTCATCTATAAATAACCCCTTGCATCAAAACCATCAATCCCCATCATGTGCATGGATCCCACCCCTTCTTGTAGAGAAAACCCATATGGTCTTAGCTAGCAGATAGTGGGTGTTGCTCTAACACTTTCCTCCTATCGAATTCCCCATCATTCCTCACACCCCTTGGGTCGAATGTAACATCCCCATTCCCCCAGGTATCTATGAAGACATTTGCAGAATGCTCAAGAAGAAGATCGAAGCAGGGGTCTACAAACCTTCAAACTGATCTTACTGTTCGCATTGGTTTTGCATCACAAAGAAAGATGGCAAAGCACTTTGCTCAGTACATGGCCTTGAACAGCTCAAGAAAGTCACTATCCAGCACTCAGGCATAGTTCCAATCCCCAAACATTTAGCAGAACAGTTTGGTTGATGCACTTGTAGAGGAATGTTAGATCTCTATGTTGCCTTCAACAAACAAAAAGTGGCTGAATCATCTCGAGACCTTACAACTTTCCAAATGCCTTTCAGCGCATTTTGCATTGTCACCCTACCAATGGGTTGGACAAACTCAGTACCCATCATGCATGACAACATTTCATTCCTCTTACAGCCCAAAATTCCTGACATTACAATCCCCTACATTGATGATGCGCCCATCAAAGGCCCAAAATCTTGCTACCCACTCCCCAGCGGAGGCTACAAAATGATTTCACAAAACTCAGGAATTCATTGTTTTGTTTGGGAACACTTCAAAAATCTCAATTGTGTCATCCAACGCATGAAATATTGTGGAGGAACATTCTCAGCACCCAAGCTATTCCTCTGTATCCCCGAAATCACTGTTTTAGGACATTGTTGCAACATCAATGGCCACATGGCTGACCCAACTCGAGTCAATGCCATCAGCAAATGGGGACCATGTCAAAGTCTCACCAAAGTTAAAGCCTTTTTAGGAACTATAGGAGTTTGTCGAATATTCATTCAGAACTTCGCTAAATGACCTGCTGCCCTCATCAACCTCACACAAAAAGACATATTTTTCCAATTTGGACCCGCACAAATTGCAGCACAAGAAGACCTCAAGCAAGCTCTCATCACTTCTCCTGCAATTTGTGCAATTGACTACACCTCAAACCCACCTGTCATCCATTCAGTCAACACTTTGCACATCACAGTCAGATTTTTCTTAGCTCAGTGTGACCCTGACAACCTTTGAAAATGCTACTACAGTTGTTTCGGATCTATCATGCTCAATGCCTGCAAATCTTGCTTTTTGCAACCCAAACTTGAACTCTAGGGACTCTATCGCACACTTGGCACACTTTGACTCTACATTATTGGCATAAGAAATCTCATTGTTGAAGTCAATGCTCAATATATCAAAGGCATGCTTGCAAATCCAGACATTGCACCAAGCGCCAGCATCAATCCCTGTATCGTATTGATCCTTACCTTCCACTTCACTTTGGTCCACATTGCCAGAATGCATCACAGTCCAGATGGACTTTCATGACATCCTCCACAAAGCAGACACAACCCACAGCCTGACGATGAACCCTTTGAAGACTGGATTGACCATCTACATGGTTTCATTCATCAAATCAACCTGCTCATGACATGCCCATTCCCATCCCATTCACTTCAACTAACATTTGCCCTCCCTTCAGATCTCAGTAAGGGGGAGGACGTCACTTATGAAAATGTCCCTTGTGCTGAACACACCAAATGAGATGATGAACGACTTCTTCACATTTGAAAATGGCCTGAAGATTTACAATGACCACCAGACCTCTCGGAAGCTGACTATGTCACTTTCATGTGATATTGCACTGAGTTCTTTTTAGATTCTGGAAAACTTTGGCGAAAAGATTTGCAAGGAGCCCACAAGATTGTTGCTATCCCTGAATGTCGCCTCAAAATTATTTGTGCAGCTCACGATGATATTGGTCACAAGATGGTGTTTGCTATGAAAGCCCTCATCGCACTCCAATTTTGGTGGCCCAATATGAAAGCTGACATCACATGGTACATTTGCTCTTGCCACCTCTGCCAACTTCAACAAACCTGAAATTTACTTATTCCACCCACCATTGCAACTCCTGCTCCATTATTCAGCAAAGTATACATCAACACTATGCATATGCCCCCATCAGGTGGATTCAAGTACATTGTCCAAGGTAGATGCTCACTCACAACTTGGCCTGAGTGGCGCAACCTGCATCGCAACATTTTGACTACTATTGGCAATTGGATCTACAAAGATATCATTTGTCATTGGGGATCCCTCTACAAAACTGTAACTGACAATGGCAAACCCTTTCTCACTGCCCTCGAATATCTGGCAAAATGATATCACATCAATCATATTTGCATCAATGGCTACAATTCTCGTGCCAATGGACTGGTTGAAAGAACACACTTCAATGTTCGACAATCACTATTCAAAGCCATCAATGGAGACCAAAAGAAATGGTCCACTGGAGCACACTCTGTGTTCTGGGCAGAATGGGTTACAGTTTGAAAATGCATGGGTTGTTCACCCTACTTTGCAGTTACCAGATCACATCCCCTTGTTCCACTCAACATTTCTGAAAGAACATATCTACAGCCCCCTCCTGATTCCATCCTATTGACTCCTGACCATATTGCATGATGAGCTATTGCACTTCAAAAACAATCTGCCGACCTCAAAATGCTATATTTGAAAGTCTACACTGCGCAACTCAAAGCCGTGAAACATTTTGAACTAGCCCACAAATGTACAATACATGACTACAAGAGCTCTTTACACTGCCCCACGTATTCCTGGAGGAATCCTGGTCTTCCTGGTAGGACTACCAGGATTCCTGGTTATCCCTGCCACAGCCATTGTTCACCAAATGTTGCATTCCTGGCTGTTTTTCCTCCAGTGGGATTCCTGGTTCAGTCCTGGTATATTCCTGGTAAATCAGGCTCTTCCTGGTACTATTCCAGGAATTCCCCAGGACTTGGACTCTCAGGAATCTGGGGGGACTGACCAGGAATCCTGTAGGACTCTACTCATCAGGACTCACCAGAACTCACAAGGACTCACAAGGAATCCAGTAGGATTGAATCAGGACTCACCAGAACTCACCAGAACTCACCAGAACTCACCAGAACTCACCAGAACTCACCAGAACTCACCAGAACTCACCAGAACTCACCAGAACTCACCAGGAGTCACCAGGAATCCAGTAGGATTGAACCAGGAGTCCTTACTACTACTAAGTAATAAAATAAATAACATGAGCTGGAATTGAACCCTAGGCATGAGACAACAACATTTTAGCATAGCCAATATAACCACTACACCACAAAGACTTATGAGGTATGTCCACTTACTGCTCTAGGTACCATTGGGGCAGCTGTGCATGACAAAGCACACAGCTGCATATCAACATTGCCAGCTCATCATCCACCCATCATCACCACTCTCGATGACGACACCACCTCCCTTCCACCGCCTCCCCTCCATCAACACCTGTTGCCACTGCTCCTGTGGCCACCACCACCTCATCTAATACTGCCAATGGCCACATTTGAACCACCTCGGGCCCAAACAACGACAGATGTCATTTGGGGCCAAGGTAATGTTTTTTACTTTTGTTTTATTGAACTAACTAATATTTTCTTTCCTTCTTTAGGTTCTAACTATATCATGACAACAAGACGACACCAAATGACAAACAAAGAACAACGAGCAAGCAACAGACAACAGACAACAAACAACAAACAACAAATGAAAAAACGGAGAACCACAATGCAGAGAGGGAAGGCTGGGCCATAAGGAAATGGGCCCAAACAATGTGCATCGTTGTTTGGGCCCCAGGTAAGTTTTTTTTTTGTTCATTTCATTTTTCTTTGATTAATATTAGTTTTCTTTTGAATTTTTATAGTTTCTCATTGTATGATGCGACCCACCACTGCCACCGCACCCTCCACCGCCGTGAGCAGCTGCTCGTGGGGTGGAAATGGGGAGCGACAATGAGGACCACAGAGATGGAGACAAGGAGCCGCAAATGACGAGAGGAGTGGGGTGGCAAGGCCCAAAATGATGAGAGCAGCGGGGTGGCAAGACAAGGATGGGAGGACAACAGATGACCACAAAAATGACGGGACAGGGAGGACAATGGACAACAAGCACAACCCAGCACCCAGCACTGCCACTGCGAGCAACTGCTCACAGGGTGGAAGGAGGGGTGTGAGGACAGAGACGACCATGCAATGATGATGGGACACCAGCACCAGGGAATGCAACACAGCCAGGACAGCGACAGTGAAGCCAGGATGACAAATGGGTGCGAGGACGGAGATGACCATGCAATGACAACAGGACACCAGCACCAGGGAATGCAACAGCGGGAGATGGCCAGGACAGGAATGATGACCAGGAAGGGCATGACCAGGAGCAGCACAGAAACAACACCCCCAGGAAGGGCACGACCAGGAGCAGCACGGAAACGATGCCCAGGACAGCAACAATGAGGACAGCGAACAAAGAAGGCCCAGCACCCAGGACGACAGGGACAGGATGACAGGCACAACTCACCAGGCCACCTCTGCATTTCGCATGGGGTGGTTTTTTCATTTTTTATTTATGGTAATACCTTCCCCCTCACCCACATTTTACATGGGTGAGGGGTTTTTCTTTCTTTTTCTTTATAATTGTAGTGCTTCCCTCACATTCGACATGAGGGGAGATTAGTTTTATATGTATATATTTGTAGGACTTCCCCTCGCACCTTGTGTGGGGAGGTTTTTTTATGTAATTAATGGTGTATCCCTCGCATCCAATGCGAGGGATGTAGTGAATAAATTTTATTTGATCTTAATTGTGAGCTTCAAGAGAGAAATACCTAAGTTTGAGTTTGAGGGTATAAATACACTTTTATATTGCAGCTAATAATTCTCCTGTGGCTCAACTGGTTAAGCACTTGTTTGGTTTGTCATGTGATTCTTGATCATGAGTTCTAGAGTTCAATCCCTGCTCTGAACAAGTTTATTTTGTAGGTACTTTGTGAAATTCATGAAGTCTGAAGCACTTGAAACTTGTAAGATATCTCAAATTGACTTTCCAATATGGTATGACTTTAGGGTACTGAGTCCCACTGGAGTCCTGGTGAGTCCCACTGGAGTCCTGGTGAGTCCCACTGGAGTCCTGGTGAGTCCCACTGGAGTCCTGGTGAGTCCCACTGGAGTCCTGGTGAGTCCCACTGGATTCCTGGTGAGTTTCCACTGGATTCCTGGTGAGTCCTACTGGATTCCTGGAGGATTCCTCCAGGACTATGTGGGGCAGTGTAAAGTTCAGACATGAAGGATAAAGCAGAACAAGAGTTGGCCAATTGGGAAGGTGATGATCAGCATCGGCCTTCATCACATCAATCAGCATTGGCCTCATATCATGAGTTGGGAGCAGCAACAGCAACAGCAACAGCAACAGCAGATGAAGCGGGGGATGATAAAGCATTTTTTGATTCCCTTGATGAGGTTCTGATTCAAGTGCACGATACATATGTTGATGATAGCCTACAAGACTTCTTTGATGGTGATGATGCACATGAAGTTAAACATGCTGATGAAGACATCCATGGGTTTGATCCATATTTGCCTAATGCTACTGAAACAGCTGAACGCATGAGGACTGATGCCACTCCCGCTCCCAATGCCAATGCCAATATTACATTCAGACCACCCACTGCCAATGCCTTGAACAACAGTTGCATCTGTGTGGTGCATACAAATGGAATACATCACTTGGTGATGGTTACCTGCCAGTGTCAAGGGGAGCACAGAATTCCCTTGGACCTGGTAAGCAGTAACTTGCTACCCACCAGCTTCAACAAAATATGCACTCTTTTCACTGTGTATGTCCTGAATCATTTTCGGCTCTGTAATCTGGAATTGAAGGCATCAGCCTACCAGTTTTACCAATTGATTCGGCACATCACATTGCCAATGAGGCCTGCAGAAGTGGTCAACCTCTACCACAAGCTTTGGCACATGTCCCACTTATGGTGTTGGATGAAAAGATTGAAGTGGGCTGGATATGGTCACAATCAAAAAGATCCATTGAACCTGAACCAGGATCACTCGCCAACTTCTGTCCAGCTTGTCCTCAAGTAGGCATAAATATGCTGGAAAATTGGAAGGACAATGAGAACTGGTGGGTGATTAAGCACCTGCTTTGTGCAGTGGTCTCTAAAATGACATTACACCTTAGATTTGTTTTTAAATGCATATTTGTGGCTGATGGCAATTTCAAAGCTGACTATGTTTGGCAGAAAAACTCTGATACTGATATATGGCTATGGGATGGAGCTGGGATGGCCCCAAATCAGGCTGAATACAAGCAGTTTCTCCAAGATGCCATAGAATGATTAACAGTAAGTACACTTCCCTCACCGCTGCCACTGCCATTGCCACTGCCATTCCTGTGCCTGTGCCTGTGGCCATTCCTGCCCCCACTCCTGTGCCAGCTCCTGATCTGATCTGTGCCCCTTTTTCCAAAGGCACCTTGCAAAAATAAATTCTTAGCCATTGTGAATGGTTTCCTGGCATTGAAGGCATGTGATAGGACTGGAGTAGCTGCCATTGCATGTGCGCGACATGGATGTTACACACCCAATGCATTGGTAGACTTGTTCCGGGGAGAACAGCAAAAGAATGTTGACTTTGCTTTCCTTCAAGCACTGAAGACTACCAGGGTTGACCCTCAACAGGGAGTAATGCTGATTTACGACATTGTCTGCCAGTACATCATCTACCTTCTGGAGTGCATTGGTCCACATCTTCTAGCTGACCTCAACATTGACCAGGCCATTGGCCTTATGCATGTACATGGTCACAAGGACAAATGCTTTTTTTGCTATGCTCCATCTTTCATTCCAGGCTCTGGCATTGTAGCAGGAGAAATACTAGAGTCCCTGTGGTCATCGCTGAGTTCCATTTCCCCAACAGTCAGGACAGCGACCTTACCACATCGGGCAGAAATGCTCAACAATCATGCTACAGACTCAAATCACAAGAAAATGCTTGGCATGATGGCTATGCTGTGTGCAAAATCTCAAGAAGCCCTTGAGATCTCCATGCAACTCAGCAAGCACCATGCAGACCTTACAGCAGCATTTGGTCAACAGGCGGTCCAAAGATGGGAGGATGAAGTGACTGCAGCAGAATCACTCAGGCTGACAGATGTTAAGGCCATGGATATCTATGCCACTCAGGGATTGGGAGTGGGAGTGGGAACGCCATTGCCATTGCCATCACCAATGGGAGCAGCACCAGCACCGGTTCAATCTGAGGTTGAGGAGTGGATTGATTTTGCAATCATTGCTCAACAAATGCAGTAAGTACTGCCTAACATACTCATATATCACAACCCATTGTTGGCATACACCAGGATTGAATTATGAGACATAGTCCACCAACTTGGTACATCACCAAATGTTTCTGACATGCAATCTGTTGAAAGGGAAAGGGAAGCTCTCGCATCCCACATGGAAACCTTAACAGATTTACAAAATGCTGCCAATGTTGCCGACCATGACATTGCTCCATCACAAATCAGCCATTATAATGTTGACAACTCTGATGACTTAGACCCTTCAGACAAAGACACACCTACAGCATGGGGGCCTTCACATCTTCCAGCTGACAGAAATGCTATTCCAGTTGAGGAGCAACAAGTATACCTCCCATTTAATGGCCCTCTGGCAGAGGTGGAGATTCAGCTCAGGAAGAATCAGGCAAGCTGACTGCTGCATTGGCTGCGGGAGCTCATTGTGGACAAGTTGTTTCAATATTCACACATTATTCGAGTGTCCCCAAGAAAGGTAGTTTGCACACAAGCATGAGCCACTGTCCAGGAGTTGGTTAACAAAATTGCCCTGCATTCCCAAATGTATAACCATTGCCGAAGCAGATTGGTGGTACTGGATTGTGACACTGACACCTTCCATTCGGGAATGCAGGGCAATTTTGTTAACCAACTCCTGGACAGTGGCTCATGCTCATGTGCAAACTACCTTTCTTGGGGATGCTCAAATAATGTGTGAATATTGAGAATGTATAACCATTGCTGAAGCAGATTGGTGGCACTGGATTGTTTCAGCGGTTAAAAAAGGATGACCTCAATGCTAGCACAGCTATTCTGAACCCAAATATGCAAGGCTCCACTAATATTTGTCTGTCCTGGATTTGGCATAATTCTCACATTCGGACTGGTGTTACTGCCCTCCCCAATGCTGCTGCTGCTGCCATACCCACTCCCACTTCCTTTAATGGCCCCACTCCCAATCCCACCGATTGATTCTGGGAATGTATGTCTATTTTGTGGCTATTCATTTGCATTGCACTGAACTTCTTTGATAGTCAGGCAAGTACATTGGCTTCACTCGTGGGCTCAGAGACATAGATGGAAGGAGGAATTTCTGCTAGTCACATATGAAATGCAGTGGACTGTGCAGTATTTCATTTATCACAGTGAACGGTGGCAGTCAGCCTTGCACTCAGAGAATACCTTGCCTGGCCCCCTAGCATATGCTAACCATCAGCGGGCTTTATGGCACAAATTATTGTTCAGGGCTGACACTGTGTTTACATCAGCAAATGTCAATTACATCTCTCCTCTATGACCCTCTATTATGTAAACTCAATCATCTTGATCTCTAACCACAATCAACATGTCAAATAAATGTCTCTCAGTCTTCAACCCTTTTTCTTTACAATCGGGGCTGAAAGGTCCACTCCAAATGCATACACAGCAGATCATTTGGTATGCAGAGTCCTGTTTCCATCAAGTCCTGTTGCACATGCAAGGGGCAAATGTCTTAAAGCAAAAATGGATGCAAAAGATTCTATATTGTGAGCTTGTAAGCAGGATCTTTTATGAATCAAGTAAGAGATTCATCACTCAAAAATATTGCAGCTGTGCATCATGTCTCAAATTGGCTTCACCACATCAATCGGCCTGGTGTTCGAGGTGCCAATCCTGCTTCATTCATTGGCTGACAGTCTTGCTGAGGTAAACTTTGACCACCTACCACTTGGATTCCATCCATCCCTCTTGGCCGTGTTGGATGATGGTGTTGCCCCCAAACTTACAAGCAGTCTAGTGCCCTCATATGCCCTGGATTGGTGGAGACATCATAGCAAACCGGCAGCGGACAGCATTATGGGCATCGACACCCTGGATCAGTGCCTTGATCACCATAAGCAGTACTTCACTGAGTCTGACTCACCCGCTCCTGCTTCCCAAGCTGTTGCCGCTCCCGCTGTCGATTGCCAATCCTGCATTAACCTCCAGGGTCTCTTGAATAATATGCTGCATGAAACGCGCAGTATGCTTCAGTTTATACATGGCCGCAAATCATCAGCAGATGCTGCATTGAATGCCAATGTCAGGAAAGCAGCAGTGTAACACTGAGTTCATGAGCTTGCCCTGCTGAAGGAGCTCCAGGCTGAACCACAGCCTTTGGCAATAGGATCAAAACCCCCTCAACACACTGGGCAACCTTCAAGGCAAACAGCGGTAAGAAGAAAATTGGAACTGGTGGCAGCAAATGCACAGGCGGAACTCGAGCGCCTGAAGTCCCTTCCCCCCAGCCCCCACAAGTGGACCTGGGGTGTCAACATCATGGAAAGTGATGTTTTGGGTGCTAATGAGAAGACCAAGAGCAAGGGCAAACAACAGCATTCCGGGTATCGGTTGTCTCTGCCTGATGGTGCAAAGAGAAGAAAGGTGTGGTCGAGCACACCAATGGTCTCAACAGTTGCATCCAATGCCTATGGTCGACCACCCAGAGTATCAGGCAATGGAGCAGACGATTCATTGCCTCCTGGCCCTGCTCCCAGCCCCGCTGCTTCTCCCACTCCCTCTTCCTCTCCCACTCCCACTCCCTCTCCTGCTCCCTCTCCCACTCCCACTCCTGTTCCCGATGCTGCTCCTGTCCCCGATGCCTTGCCCAATGCAGAAGCCAGCCAGCCCACTGCCATGGTTTGGCAAGGCAAAGATGATGTGTCAAGTGCAGATCAGCCCACTGGCTTTCAGGCAGCCATGGCATGGCAAGGCGAAGACAATGCATCAAGTGATGGTGATCAGCCCACCGCCTTTCAGGCACTCATGGCATGGCAGGGCGACAATGATCAGTCATCATCTTCCCCTACAGGTTCCCTGACTGGCTTTGATGCTGCTCCCTTTTATCTTTCTGATTCTACCTCCTCATCTCCAGCCGCCAATCCAACTTCAACAGATGTGGCTGCTTTCCCCACTGCATCTGATGCTGCAGATGCTTTTCTGTCATCCTCAGAGACTGGATCTAACGGTGAATCTGATGCCGAGGCCGATTCTGAAGATTCCATTACCACATCACAGATAGAGAACCCCACTCCTTCTCATATCACTTTGCCGACCTACCCTCCTGCAGACTTCACTCTGCTGATCTACACTCCTGCAGACTTCAGTTATGTCGATGAGACTTGGTTGTCTAGCCCTGATGAGATGATGGACACTGACATTGAATGATGCATCATGTATATATAGTGTTGTGGGTAGTAGTACATTGCACATAGTAATATCATTGTTTTTGTGGTCCTGTCAAGCTCCGATGTCAGTGCCGCTTCCCAGTCCCTGCCCCCGCTCCCATCCCCATCCCCGTCCCCATCCCCGCCCCCGTCCCCTTCCCTGCAATTGCATTTCAAACATTACTAATGTCTGTACTATGTTCTTAATGCACATCTATCTGTATGGTACAGCAAGTAAAGTAGTAATGTAGTCATTGGTTAATTAATAGAGTATGTAGTGAGTTTGACGGTGTCCATCGAAACAGATAATACAATGTACAGTCAATAGTATTCATAGGTTAATATTGTGTCCATGCCCGATGGCGATGCTGTGGCCATCCCCATGTCCATGGCCACATCTGTGCCTGTTGCATTTCAAACATTACTAATGTCTGTATTACATTCCTAATGCATGTCTATTGTAAGGTATAATAATCAGTGTACAATGTAGTCATTGGTTAATATAGTATAGTGACTTTATATAGTGAGTTCGACAGCGTCCATCGAACCCATATCATTCGATACAATGTATGTGTTCAATAGGTCGTATCATTCGCTACAATGTAGCTTACCTATGTGCACATGGCAGCAGCACTATTGAAAAAGGTTGGAGCTCGAAATCGCTTCATATTTCTCTAGTGGTAGGAGGGTTTGCGATGCTAATGAAAATATCCAGACCTCCCGGAATTTGAAGCTTGAGCTTGAATGCCGATCTCAATCGTGGCATAATTTTGTACCATGCAACTTTGCACGACTTTCCACCTGGACAACTCTGACGATTTAGCTATGTATCGTAATTCACCGCATAAGTATTCTCCTTTGTTCGGTACCAAACGAAGCATCAGAAACATAGGAACATCATAAAACCGACTTTCCTGCATATTTGAACTTCTCCGCTGCATTGGGTCACTGTCACGGCCATAGCCCCACTCCTACCTTACACGCTCTTCATCACTGCCAGCCACACTTTTACTTCAATCCTCAACGCCAAGCACGATTATAGCTAAACGACATGAACAATGACCCTCTTGCCATCGTTCGACCAGAACTTCTGAATCTCCTAAGAAACAATGCAACATTCGAACGCATCGCGATCCACGAAGATGCACAGCTCCTTGCAGAATTGTCAGCCATCCGAAAGGAGATGTCCACATTCCGCAAAGCACATCGTCTAGATGGGCCGAAGGGAATAGGTATGCAGAAATGAATTTACATGATGAGGATCGACACCATGATTTTGTAGCTATGCACGCACAGCTAGTGAAAGCCGCGAAAGCACGCCAAGCTCATTCGGAACACCTTTCTCTCAAGCGAATCAGGGAGGAGGATCCATTCGATCTTGTGAGTGATGCCGGAAGGACACCAGCCAAACGCAGAGGTGAGCAAGTATCGATACCCATGGTTCTTTTCCCAAACACCTCCTAGCTTTGGAGCCGAGAATAACCAACAAGACGAAAAAAGCACCATAACTGTAGGTGGGCCCCGATGAATGTATGTGTAAGCTAAGCCTACTACTGCAGGGTTTTGCTGATGGTCGATACGCTGCTTCCCGTTCCTTGTACTCTGGCAACGTGAAGATACAGTGGCTGACTTACATTCTGATGAACTGGTGTTTTTCGATGACTGTACTTGCACCTGCGCACAAGGGGATCATAGTAGTCATGCAGAACTCCGAGTCATTGATAATAACACAATGTAATCCACAGCGACGTACGCTCTACACATAGAGGCTCACTAAGCACGTCAAACCCCAAATTAATCCCCTGGGCCTTTCGACTTTTTAATCGCACCGCGTTTCTTGATGATCTGAGTGACATCGTAATCAGCGTCAAAAGGGAACCGTGAACATCGTACCCGTTTCCTTTTAACCACTTTGTTCTTCTTTTCTGTGGTGGCTGACGGAGGGGAAGCTGCGATAGTTCCATACATATGCTTGCGGGAGTCGGAGGGGGGAATCGCACCCCCGTTCTTGCTCTGAGAAAAATCTTCTTTAAATCCCATCGCTAGCATCGATTTCAGCGTCGCATACTCCAATTTCGCGTCTTCAATCTTAGCGAGAATGCGTTCCCGACGACTGGCTGCTTCCGTAGAGATTGTCGCTGCATCATTCGCGAATCGGGCTTGCAGAACTTGAAGAACGTTGAGAAACATATCCATAACGGCAGTTTTTCCTCGACAGTGAACGATGTGAAGCTGGGAGATGCGCAAGCTTGGTAGGCCCATAAGATCTGCTCTGTGGTTGGAAGGGTGATGTTGATGTTGCTAGTGAACATCCTATTGTAGCTGTGTTGAGAACGGATGGATGAGAGTTCCTGTGAAAAGCCGGGCTGACGAATCCCGAAGCCGGCAATCCATGCACATGACCCATATTTTGCATATTTTGCGTGATCAACTTCGTTTGCAAGCGAGTCACTGTCGAGTAGGAATAACTAGAAGGCAACGGGTGCTCAGTAAAAGTATACTAATATTGCAGTTGTTCCGTCTTGCAATTGAAATACTGAAGTACGAAGAGTTGACAGCGAGCGATGGACCGTGCGCAATTCAACATCGTGCCTGAACTTCAAGTTTGTCTAGTTCGTGACACATGTTCTTTTGAGTTCCTCGAGGCTCGACCCGTCGCGGTTTAGTATGCAGTTCGCTTTCGTTCGGGTCTGTGGTCGGCCGGCGTGCCATTCAGTGTCAGGGATCAAAGTAAACCAACTTGGCATGCTAGAACACGTTTGTACTAAGGAGATGCAGATGACGCTGGCTATTGCCTATTGGCTTGACGGATTATCGATTAACTGGCAAGGCTAAAGGCAAGACCTATATATAGTAGCGGCGTGCCAGTGATTCAGGCCTCAGGGGTTGCATGTAGCCTCAGACTGGACAACTGGACAATTCCTAGCATCAGAAGGCCGGCTTCACTAAGCTGCGCGCGTCCTCTTTCCTTCGCCTGCTTGTCTAGCAACCTTCCTACTTACCAATACAGATAATATCCTTCTTCTGACTTCGTGTCTCGCCCAACTGCGCTCTCCCACCTTGGCATCAACAACTTTCCATCCGCTCTCTCCTTTTAGCCTCGGCCTTTTTGTCATACATGCATCTTAACCTTATGCACTCTTGGACTGGACCCCACGGCGCTCCCTCTTCCGAGTCGCTGCGATGGCCCAGGAAATGGAGATGTATGCTTGTGCTTGGCAGCTTGAACCAGGCACGGAAATGTCGCTGGGCATGTTTGGGCGCATGTATCGAGTCCCCATCTCCAGTCCCCATCTCCGTCGTAGACTGAACCACGGCCCGGGACACTTCCCATGACACACCCACATCTCTTGCATGTTCTATACGAGTCGGGAGGACGCATGCGTATCTCTACCTGGTCCACGTTTGAAGCCGACAGCTGTACGTCTACCCTTCTCTCACTCTTGTGCTACGCGACTTCATTGCCAGGCACTATGTCCACCAGTCCCCGATGCCACAATGCCACTAGCTGGGAACCGGGTGCTAAAACCTACAAGTTCCACCCTCACCATGTTCCATGAGCTGCCTGCGCCGATGATCCCCATAGAGTCCCCGATCTACCACGCACAGTCGTCATTCAGCAACTCTGCCATGGTACGGAATTATCCTATGTATCTCCACGCGCCTCTTCAGGTTTGCGCGCTTGAGCGTGGATGCTACCGCTCGTGAGTCGTCACCATAGTCTCCTCGTGATCTACGATTCAGACGGCTTGCATGCCTTCAAATACCCAATTATCGAACTGTGGTTGAGATCATAAGACTTGGATGTCCCTGGAATTTCAGTCCTCGTGGCCTAGATAGAGATTCTCCACAAGGTTGTTTTTCGGTCATCAAGGGTACTTCCATCTGACCATACCCCAGACTGGCCTTCCATCTTCCGATGAGCCAGTGCAAATACCGGACCGTTCTCTATAGACTATGCTAATCCTGTCAAAATTCGGTGTTTAAAGACTTCGAAAAACAAAGGTAGGATTGGATGGTTGAACGCCTCAAGCTTCGCTCGCTGCGCACTTATTATCAAGCAAAGCTTCTAACTCCGACAAGATATTTTTAGCTTTCTCAGTTCCATATCGATAGGCCCTCTTTAAAAAAAATACACACAGGACGTTTGATGGGTGGTGTACTGTTTTCAATCAATTTTTGACATCAGAGCTGCGCTGCCAGGTTTTGTCCTCAAAGGCCCGCGGCAAGCAATAAGTTGGGATTCAGCTATGCGTGGTCTATCGCTTTGAGGTTTATTAGCCATCATGCCTCGCGTCGACTTCGTATCGAAAACGCTCACATCGTGCGAAGATTTAGATTAAGGAACAGGCGCGATGTCATCTTGCCTCTTGAGTGACAAGTTGAGTCTTATTAATATTTGCCGGCATGTGAGCACAACAACATTGCAGTTTTCGGTAGGTTTTGGTAGGTTGTATACCACAAATTTTGACCAAGGCTGTCTATGTAATTAACGTATTGATATTGAGAGATGCTTAATGGTCGCTATAGCGTCTCTTCGGATTCCTGGCCTTGCTCATCCCCGAAGGTTGGGTTTCTCGTATGGAATTGGAATTATTGGAGACTACACATTCAACATATAACGCACGAAAGGATTCCCTCGATAATATGCCGTACTTCTTCCGTCGCCGCTGACATAACCTTCAAGTTGAATCTTGATGTGCCGAACTTCGATTTCAAAGTCCGATCAAAGAAGTTTGTTTATCAGATTTTGTGTAACTGAACAATAGATGGTGTGGCGGCACATCCGAAGACATACATCTACCTATAATATACTCGAAAATGCTACACATTCCCGTTTCATCGGATCTATTACGTGCCGAATAATGAGTGCGTGCCCACTCTTTTTTTTTGGATGTTTGGGACAAGTTCTAGATGCTGTTCATCATCCGACTTCCACTGGATGACGTGAATTACTCGCAGGAAGTGAATACAATAGGGCTCCGGACGTTTTGGAGAAGAACATGCGACTTATCGGACGCTTTTACGACTCGGATGGCCGCTGTCACATCTACGTGTTCTGGTTGCAGACCCAGGTTTCCTACTATATCACATCAAGTGGGCAGAAGGCGCGGGTCGCCACGCGGACCGATGTATGGTCGACTAGTGATCGTCATATGACAGAAGATGTTTTGAACCGTGCAACCCTGATTATCGTAATTTTAGGGGAGGAGACGTTGGAACTTAAAAACCATGTTCAGAAAAATGAAATCACCTCACAAGCCTTCTTCCCGCTGTGTTGTAGAGTCTTACTTGGTATCTGTATGGCGAGAGCGGCTCCCACGAACAGGAGGGCAGTTCTGCTCGCCGCTTTCATTGCGTTTGGTACGTCAATCTATGCCTTTCATATTTTGTCTTCTAGCTCAGTATTTCGCAGGAGGTAACTAAGCAGCATGTTGAACAGCAGTATGCATGCTGTAAGCACTCTGTCTTTCCAATACTTTTATCCGTAACTCATGGTGCTCTATGCAGGACGAAATTTTTACACAAAGGATTTTTGTTCGGATATGACATTGGTGTTATTTCAGTGAGTGTTTGGTGTGTCTTCTGATAAGATTAAGATCCATGGATGAATCAGGGATGCCTAATCATGCCAGACTTCGTCGATCGATTTGGCCAGATGGGCACGGATGGAAAAATGTTCCTATCGAGCGCTAGGCAGTCGATTATCACGTCATTGCTGTCTGCTGGGTGAGTGGCACGAATGCTTTGAATCGTTTAGTCTAGTTTATGACCGTATATCGTAATAGGACTTTCGTGTGAGTGACATCTTCTTCACGGCTGTTCATATCCCCTTACCATATTATAGCGGGGCTGTGGGACAGGCGTTCACCTCTGACCGGTTTGGCCGTCGTAGTTCCATTCTCCTCTGGACGGCAATTTTTATGATTGGTGTGGCCATCCAGATAGCAACACAACGGTCTATTGTACAGATCTCAACAGGCCGTTTGGTTGCTGGGCTTGGCGTAGGAGCACTTTCAGGCGAGTCTGTCTTGAACGTCGAAAATTTGTTTTTGATATCTAATTATCATTAGCTATCGTTCCGTGAGTATGGGCATGTCCTAGTCTTGTTAAAGACTGATGTGACTTGTGGTAAAGCCTTTACAATGGAGAAACGGCGCCAAAAGCACTGAGAGGTGCTCTCCTGGTGCTCTATCAAACGCAAATCTTCATCGGGTGCGTATAAGGCCTACGTTTATAATCCTTGATAGTCATTGTGTGTCTCCGGTTAGCCTTTTTTTGAGCTTTGTGTTTGATCTTTCAACACATCATCTCCATACCGCGGCATCGTGGCGCATCCCAATTGGGTTGCAACTTATTTGGGGAGGGATTCTTTTTTCTGGCATCTTTTTCTTGCCTGAATCACCGTGAGTGTCACGAATTTAATTATCTCCACGTATATGGACTAATCCCTTGGTCGCAGCCGGCACTTAGTTGGAACTGGTAGACAAGAAGAGGCACGCCAAGTTGTTGCCAATCTGAATGGTGTACCATTAGACGACAGCCTTGTGGATGAGGCCGTCGAGGAGCTTGAATATGCTATCAGGGTAGAAAACGAAGGCGGAAAAGCCACCTGGATGGAATGTTTCTCGACGAGAAATAATCTATGGAAGCGTACCACTAATGGGATCATGTTACAGTTCCTTCAACAGCTAAATGGACAAAACTTCTACTGTATGATGAACGTTGGACAAAATTGTTTTTTTGAGGTGGTAAATAACCCATCGATCGATCTGACTGATATGATTCGCTACTGATGGTGGAATTTCGAACTGAAGAGCAAGCGGCAGTTGAGCAGGCTGATCAAGCGTAGCCATGACTGACATGATAATCAAATTTCAGCTCTGAGTGCTGAGCGGTCAACCAAGCGGCCTAATACTCACCGAGGAAAGGTGCAAAAAGCTTGATACTGACGGCGTTGTTCAGATAATATACTAAGCCACGTTTGTATCACGTGATAAACACCACCTTTATGCGTGTTATTTGCTATTATTTGTCCTTAACATCTATTTCAACATTCAACCTCGTAAGTCGATTTTTGATTACAATGGTCAATATGTTTTGTCTTATAAACGAGATCAGTTATTCATGTCGAAATCCCTTGATTCAAGCGCCCCTCCGCTACGCTACCCTCGCCGTGTACGGCTGGGAGGCTTTGTGATGAGCGCAGAGAGTGCTGTGGCATGGGCGTCAAACATCAGCGGTAAAGAGCTTCATCTACCTCGCAACAACCCCACCGTCTGTAGGGTCATTCTCAGCAAAGTTCGTTCCTATCACGTAAACTTCCGGGATGTTGGGGAAGTTGCAGGCATCGATTATATGGTCATTACTCAGTCTGGATGGTTTAAAGGGTACAAAGATATGGATCCCAAGCTCATTCCGCAATTTGAAGAGGGTGAACGAGAGGCTATTGCTCGGCAGCTGTTGGAAGCAGAGGGTGAGTACTAAAATCGGTTATGATTGGCTTTTCTGACGGGCATAATTAGGCGTTCACGATTATCAATTTAAAACGGTACTTGGTTGATTGATGGAGCAGCGCAAGATTCTTGCACTGTCTGATAATGTCCTATACGTTCTCGATACTGCATTTATGTATTTTCCCTTGATATATTTTTCAGATTCATATGATCATGGGCGTGATAGCCGCGGCGGATCGATCTACCATACTATTACGAGTCTGCTGTCCTTCTCTGTTGACTTTTTCGATTACGGATGTGTCTTGGTGGTGGTGGTCATTCCTGTCATTGCGGCGGCTTGCAAACCCCTCATGCCATCGTGGTTCCCGTTCCCATTCCGTATATGTGGTCTGTTTGTAAATAATCATCAGTAGAGTAATAACAATAGAAAGAAAACTTACATGAGAGGTGCAGGAGGCAACCCTCCTGAGCCTCTGCATGTGTGCCTGCAGCCAGTTGCTGGCAAGAATCAAGATGTGGGAGTGACTTTCCGTAAGAATCTAGAAAATTTTAGAAAGTTGGTGTTATGGGCAGAGTTGGAATGTGTTTGACAATGCTACCCCGCCACAATCAATGACACAATCTAAGGAGGGAGTGAAGCTACTGCATTCTCAAGGCTCTGGAGCCATGTCTGGAACAAATGAAAAACAATCAAAAATTCTCTCAGTCCCAGACTCCAAACCAGTCACGGGGCGCAGTAAAAGTAATTTATTCCCACAGTGCTTTTTCCGAGGTTCAACCGAAACTTCAACACACTATGTAGCTGACTGGTTCAAGCCTTCAAGCTTCAAGGTTGACGATTCTTAGGGTTTACCCTAACCAATCACGAAGGAAATGGCGTCACGGGACTCGCACACACGCACAGGCACGTGTTGGTTGCAAACTTATTGCGGCATCTAAGTATGTCATCTTGAAGCCCCACTGCTTGGTGCTTGGCCATGATCGCAGTCACATCTTTCAAGTACTTGACACTCGAGGAAAAGGAGTCAGCCTTTAATCATGTTCCTGCAGACATTCTCATTCTCTGGAAAGTCTCCATTTGTGTTGACAACAAACTAAAAGGGAATGTCGCTTCCCTAGGCCTCGTTGAGGAGGAGTCCTTGTCTTTGCCCGTGGAGGAGTTGGCGGACGTTTTTGCTCCTGAGCATGAGCATCTTCATGTTGTCATAAAACAAAGTTGTAGCAACTCTTTCTACGCTCGGTTTCATTATGCTAGACCGGAATATACTGAATGTCTATTCCTCTGTCGCTTGGGATTCTAATCCTTTCTGTATTCACACACCGACAACGGGACTATTTCTCCTGCCAGAAGGGCTTCAGAGAGGGACTGAAACGCGAAGACATCAGGAGGTGGAGAATTGACACTTGGCGTGGTTAGGTGTTGACCTCCGTAATCCCCTGTCGTATGCTTCCTGCATCTGACCCTTAGTGCAGAATGCGAGGAGGCCTCGCAAAGATCTGCAGTGTGACTGTGAACACATGAGATGGTAGGTTCACTCTGTATACTGTCTTCCAGAGACTCGACGTTCGTGCATACAGCGAGGAGCTCCTTGTACACCGTTTCGCCAATGCGCACTGCACCCATCTGGGTCTGTGAGAGTGGATAGGGAGATCGAGGGTAAGAGATATGTGTTTCGTCCTGTTCTATTGCCAAAGGAGCAGGACGTGGAGATCTGATCTCATCCACATCCGGTGAGTTTCGAGGCGGAGATCTAGGATGCTGCCTAATGGGTAGGGGAGCAAATTGTACAGAGTGCACACGTCCGCGGTGACAGCAGCAACACGGCCTTGGAAGGGACATGATGTTTTCGTTGTGACAACGTTGTGAGGCTTCTATGAATGATTTGTTGAAATTTAAATAGGTACAGGATAATGTGGTGTCCCTCTTGTGGAAAGCACAGCCTAGCGCAGCTGAAAAGTTTGTCCAGACCAGATGACAGTTATGGAGAGCTGAGGAGAAACGGTTGTGTGAACGAAGAGCCTAACAAGAACGAATGAAGGATGAGTTTTTAAATCACTTGTATTTAAGCCAGGAGGTAGCTCCGAGCTAAGGGTTCAAATTAGTCGTCGCGGTAACCCAGTGCAGGGGACTCGTGTTGGTCTCTCCTCGCCGGTGGTAGCTCCGTGTCTCATGGTGCAACTGGTCCCATCGCCCTCCCTTGATGTTGTGTGAGTCGTGGTCAACGGAACGAACTATCAATTGGGAAGCTACAGCAGTCAACATGGTTGGCAATTTCTCAAGCAGTTCATGATGCTCTGCAGTGGTTAACACTTGCATAGTTGGAGGATTAGCATGGGGATCAATCGCAAGAGAACCAGGTGCAGTGGGCAGAGCATTGGAAGTAACACTGGGAGGAACAAGGACAAGGTGATGAACACCTGTGTTGAGAGTTACATGGCTCGAATCGAGCCATGGGCTCTTTTTGAACCAAGGACACTGAAGCACGTGAACCGACCAAATAAACCATCCCCATCAGCCAAACATAACACATATACCCTCCTCCTCTCGCCGTCATGCCTCCATCCCGCCATTTCCATAACCGGCCACTTCGACCACCCAAGGGGTACTCACGACCAGAATTCCTGAACCTATGTTGTCAAACTCGGATAAGCAACCTGCCGACCCCCAACCCAAAAAAGGCAATTCTGGGCTCAAAAAGGAAAGACCCAATGCTGGATGGCTTTCTCATTCTTACCAAGAGACGCTGGTCGCCGTAACTAAGTACATATGTACTTCTATACATCATGCCTTCGCCGTTTTCTGACTCGAAAGGTGAAATTATATTGAGGGACACACAAGAGCAGTTTCATCACATCAATTATGATATGATATGATTCAGGTCGACTACGTTACGTCAATTAAGTGAATGCGGCAAGTTTTGTGCGACACGTGATTGTTAAAGTATCACACAAATTATATACCTTGCACATATTGCGAGGGAATCTAAGTAAGAAGAGAAAACAAAATTAGAAAAAGCCCTGGCATGCATGGAGTGCGAAGGAGGTGCGGGTTGCACAGGAGAGGGGCACCACCACCATAGGTGGATCTCCCGCGGCGCTGGGGGCTCATCGTTGCCACGAGGGCTCATGGTCATTGGGGGCTCTCCCTCGCTGGTGGTGGTCCCCCCTCTTCGGTGGTGGCTCTCGTCGTGGGGGGCTCATCGTCGCTGTTGGTGGCTCCCCATGTTGTTGAGCTCTCCCTCGCTCCCCGTCATCGTTGGGGGCCGGTGGTGGTGCTCCCTCTTTGGTGGCAGGTCCCTATCGTCGTTAGGGGCCCTCGTCCTCGCCGGTGGTCGCTCCCCGTCGTTGTGGGGGGCTCATCGTTGCCGTCAGTAGCTCCCTGTGTCGTTGAGGGCTCGCTTTCGTCGGTGGTGATTCCCCCTCGCCGCTAGTGGTCCCTCGTGGTCGTTGGGGGCTCCCTGCCTTTGGTCTAGTCCTCCCTTTCCTGGGCTGGCATTCGCCCCGTTTCGTCTGGTGCCATCGTTTGCCCCTCTCGTTTATGTAGAAACAAAGTAAAATTAGTAGAAAAAAAAAAGAAGAGAGCATACATGAACTCGATGGCATTGACCAGCCTTCCCTCGCGTTGCTCCCCATGGTTCTCGCATCCCCACTCACTGTGGCCCCCATTCCCCCGGTTGCTGTCATTCTCGCCGCCCCGTTTCGCTGCCTTGTCATATCCGCCCGGTTTGCTCGTTGTAGGCGCCGCTGTGTGTCCAGGGCTGGGGTCGTTGCTTTTGTCGTCATTGGGCCTTGCTCAGTTTGTAGACTGATGTACTGTCAAGGTTCAGGAAGTGGGCCACCTAAGGTAATGGGCCACCCACTGTTTAAAGCTGAACTAGGAGAATACTGATACATATGGGGGGTTAACTAAGTGGCCAATGTACTGATCTTCATTCCTGTAATGTCAAAATAGCACCTTGATGAGATGTTCCCAAACCCAGAGCTATTTGGGGTAAAATTGATGAAATTGGTAATATCTGGCCTACTGGTTCTGGTTTTTCCCATAACTAGTGTTCAACATAGAATCTCAGGGAGTTGGATACTGGAATTTGTTCATACAGGCTAGGGCTTTCTCCAATACCCAAAAACTTCCATGATCCATCATCTTTGTTATTTTCCATGTTTCAGAGCAAGTGGCCCACTTCTGAGGTTTTTATCATTTTGGATGGGCCAGGATCAAAACTGCTCCAGAACAACAAATATAACATGGACTAACTGTAGGTGCAACATACATCCTCCCAACTCCCCTGTCCATTGTTTGACCATGTGTAATCAAAGTGAGAGGCATCCCCTCTGTGCTAGAGGGGCAAGATGTCCTTAGGTGGCCCATTACCTGCATAGCAACAGTATGTATACTCAGTAAAAAAAAAAACAATAGTGAAAGGAAAAAAAAAAAACTTACCAACGAGCTGCTCCTGAGCTCGTTGTTGTTGTTGTCTTCATTGATTGTTTGGTCAGGCATCAAGACCCAAGGTTTGTCAGCATTTCTGTTTTTGGGAAGTGTCAAGGGGGGAGGGCTGTGCTCGTTGAACATGACCACTTTTTCGAGTTTTGTGCATCCAACCAAGTTGAGTTACCCTGCCCTCATGCATTTCATGTGTCCTTGAGCTTCAAATATCCAACGATTCCAATCAACAATGAACATTTCCCACCGCTGTCGATGCCCCATCGTATGTCCTCCATGATGCTGCTGCATCCTTCCCTCCTCTCCCCTCTCACTATCGTGCCCACCATCCCACTATCTCTGTAACCGGTCGCTTCAACCGCCACTCTCAAAACAGCAGCAGCGCTGGGGATCTGCATGGGTTTAGTATACCATGGGTATGGGTACAGGTTACATTGTTGTGACCCATGACCCATGCCCAAACCTGCCACACGACAGCTCACCACTACCACTACCGTTGACACCATTGCCTCTCACCACCACCTCTCCCTCTGACCCCCAACCACCTCTGACCTCCATCAACAGCCGCCAACACCGCTCCCATGCCGCGCCATCAACAGCAAACGGCGAACTGCGTGGCTGCAAAATTCCCACATCATGCCCGTATTCGGACATCGACTCATGTTGAGGAGCCTGAGGCCTCTAAACACAAAGTAAATTAAGTATTACTTTCATTGTTCCCTTTTCAAGTACTAAGTGTTTTTTTCAGTTTTTTTTAGGTTATCTACTACCTACAATGATGCACGACACACCTGCCCCCTCCTCCCCATCCAAATTGGATGTGAGGGGGTTGTTCGGGGTTAAGAGACCCCATGGAGTTACCAGGAAACCCGGGAAGCAGGGTACCCGCGAGGTAAGCTCACGAAACACCCCTAACCCCCAGTGGATGACAGAGCAACGACAACGAACAATGCAGCACCTGCCCCCAGCCCTGTGAGCCACTGCTTGCGGGGTGGATCATGGGTGCTAGCAGCCAATGACAAGGGATAGCAGGACAAGGATGGGACAAGGAATGACAAACAATGAACAGGAGATGGGGACGCGAGGGACAACTGCCATCACGAGCAACTGCTCGCGGGGTGGAAACAGGGAGCAACAGGGGCAGGAACAACGGCAAAGAAAATGAAAAATGGGCCCCAAGAGACGTCGTTGACGTCTCTTGAACTGAGGTAAGTTTTTTTTCTTTCCTTTTCTCTTTTCATTGCATTGTTACTAACACAACTTTTAGGTACTACTACCGACGATGATGACTGTTGCCCCCTGACCCCCCTCTGCTGCCAACAATGGACGATCCAGCACCTGCCCCCACCGCTGCAAGCAACTGCTCGCAGGGTGGACAATGGTGCGAGGACAGATGACGATGACAAAATGAGGATGGGGATGGGGCGCCATGACAAAACCACAGGGGGCACATCCGAGTAATGATGATGAACAATGCAGCACCCACCCCAGCCCTGCGAGCCTCTGCTCACAGGGTGGATTGTAGGTGCAGCCGACATGGACATTATCTATTTTATATTAGACTTTACGTAACAGTATGAGGTCATTGACAGTGTCTGTAATTGCTGTAATGGCATTTTTGTTCTTGACTATTTCGGATTGAACCTCATGTAACTGAGATCTAATTGAGCAAGAAACATTTGGGGCAAGTCTCAAAATGGTTAGATAGGCTTGGCTAATATGTTATGGAGTGCTATGTAGCATGAAAGTGTTACTACAGAGTACTACATAGCATGAGGGTGCTACTATGGAGTTCTTCAAACTTAAAGAACCATGCTATGGCACTATGGCACTATGGAGTGCTATGTAGTTCTTGGTAGACTGCCCTGATATTGCTGATGCTCAAAGGTGATTCATAATGTCACTTCCCACTATAACATCACAGCATTTCAGTTGCCCTCACCCACTCTTAAGGTAGGCAGATTGTCCATGGTTCAATTTTCAGTTGCTTAAGTAATTCAATTTACTGTCAAATAAATAGAAAGAATGGTGGGCAGTTTGAGTCAGTAAGGAAGTTGAGTAGAGAGGTTGAAGTAGAAAAAGCATCATAAAGCAGAAATAATAATAAAACATGTATTTGGCAATTGAAATACAGTATCATCTGGTAAATCTAGATGGTGGCACATGGAACTGCCGACGGCTTTGAATATAGCTGGTGCCATTGCAGGTTGGTTCTCCTTCCTGACATGCCCAATCATGATTGGTGGTTTGGAAGTGGAGGACCCCATCACCTGGTTGCACGTATCCTGCAGGACAGATGGGGAACTGGTTGTTGGCTGGGATGGCTGCAGTATATGAAGAATGAGGGCATGGGGACGTGGAGGCTGCAGAGGCTGGACCCCCATATGTGGTGATGTCATTGTCATGACCACCTTCATGTTCTTTGGGGTCACACCGCCCAGGGGGAATAAAGGTGATATCAATAAAGGGGAATTCATGTCGAACTGTAAGGTGTGGTTGAGAGCTTAGTTTTTGATACACACTCATGGACAGCTCTGCGTAGATGCCACCAACAAATTTGGATTTTTGCATTGGTCCAAACCATCCTTGACATTCCAATCTCAGCCATATCCTTGTCAACATGAACAAAGATGGGCATGACATGGTATCGGTTTCGGAGTTCCTGAGCCCATGCTTCAAGTGCGCACTTTCACTTCCCAATCTGACTTCCATCTAGTGTGGACAGAAGACAGTATGCAAGAGGAAAGCCAGTGTTATCATACTTGACAAGATCGAGTATAGTTCAAGGTGTTTTGAATTTGTGTTAACTATAATTTCATGTACTCATCAGTTTGTTGATAGGTGGGTAGGTGTCAGAGTCGCATAGGGAGAATGTGACTATTTGACGATGAGAGTAGACCAGCATAAAGCTGGGGTGTGTAAATACAGAATATGTAGTTATATAACTTGGGCTGACCAATCTGAGACTACAATAAGATGAGATATGCCGAGTCAGGACTGATATGTCCTGACAGTAGATAGGTAGTATTGCCAGCATGGTCCCATACAGGAACAGCTGGCTTCCGTACTACATACATGAGTGTCACAACATGTATGCTATGGCCACCTCTGATCCTTGCCTGCTGTGAGGACCCTATATGTCACTGCATTGAAATATGAGCTGTACTACAGGGATACATACAGGCTGCCTTCTCACAGGACATGGAAAAGAATGGGAAAATTTGGGGGCAGTGAGGGTTACTGCTCAGCACAAAGTTGATGCTTATCGTGAAATCACTGATATGTGATAATGTGAAATTGGGGGTCCAGCTTTTGTTGCTCAACTTGACAAATTGATTGTTGTAAGGCTTCCAGTGATACTGCTTGAAGTTCATCCTCCACCAAGGTATAAAATGGCTGACGATGCATACTGCAGAACCTTGACTTCATCTGGGTGTGATGAGGTGAGCAGTTGGGCTTTGTGGTGGGCAGGAGCTTGTGACAGAAGTGGCTCAAGCATCACCTCCATGGCTCAAATGGCTGGTGATGCATACTGCAGAACCTCAGGTGAGGTGAGCAGTTGGCCTTTGTGGTGGGCAGGAACTCTGGAGTGTAGGTAGGACTGGGGAGATGGTGCTGGGTTTGAGCATATAAACATCCTGAGGTGTGAACAAGAGTTCCCCCCAGCAGGAGGGACATGCCGATGGGTGCATCAAAAAACCCCAGCGGGGAAAAAGCTACCATCGAATGTTCATGCATCCTCAGAGTACAAGCAATGGCCCTTGTGTAGTGTAGCTGTCTGAATCCCTCCAGAAACAGACCCAATGTAGTGCCGTTAAGCGGGGGGTGTTGAACTAAGACCTCACACAGTATAAGTGTGACTGACTTCTATAGCGCGTGGATGAGGTACATGTAAAACTGTAGCTACAAATAAACACTGCCGGTTATACACCGGCAGCTTCCGTAAACAACAAGTACATACTGCCCATATCGGGCAGCACCCCTACACTCTCCCCCTTAAGCTTGGTATTACACCAAGCGACAACAAAAGAACTATAACAAAATTTAAAGAAAGTGAGGCAGTGGGAACACTGCCAAAGGAATGGATGGTGATAAGCACCACCTGCCACCATAAGCGCAAAGCTTAGACGGGTCCAAATATTTAATACCTGACCCAAGCACACAGCCACCAGATTGCTGCGTGGGGCGGACATGTTCGACATGTCTGTCGATGGACCTGTGTCGACAGGTCCATATGCGGGTCAGGGCACCACTAGGGGTGCAAGCACAAGGCTTACTGGTTGCGATACGGTCGGTGACCGAACACAGAACAGACAAGTATTGACATGCCTGTTTGATCGAATATATACGGCGTCAATCGACATTGGCGCCTGTTTGAGCACGGGTAGAGGAGTGCGCGATTGCTCTCACTCCTCCATAGGTGCATCCGTAGGCATCACCACAGATGACGCCGGTTTTTCCTCAGGCACCGACTGCGCCCCCACCGGTTCACTCTCGACAGACACCTGGGCAGCCCCAGGCATAGCGTTCGCTAACACGGCGGCACGTTCCATGAAGGTTCAATTGACCTCCTTAGCGAAGTCATCTTCGCTTGACTCGTCTGAGTCGGTAGGAACTGGGGGCAAGTCGTTGAGGACTTCCCCTTCGGTTGGGCGTAATGTGATACCATAGTACGCAAGGTTCCGCTTCAGTCGTGAAGCGGAAGGCATGGAGGAAGATCGACTATCTTCCTTGGTGGGTGCAGAAATCTTGGGTTTCCGCACCTTCTTCTTCTTTGGAGGACAGACATGGCCCGTCCATCCACCATCAGCAAACCCAGTGGGGCCTGGTCCCACCACCGAAGGGAAGGGAGCGACAGGGTCTTCTGTCGCTGGGTAGTAGTCCATCGTCGAGGGCCTCGACGATGAGGATGATAAGGCCGAGCCACATCTTGGCCTTGATGCATTTGTCGTCACCATTGACAGCGGGATGACCACTGGCCTTGCCATTGGTTGTGGTGGTGTGGGAGCCTCCCACCATGCTGGGACCATCACACGAAGCTCATCTTGAGCTTCAGTACTTGCGTACTGGCAGGTATGCTGCAGGACATGGTGAGCCTCAGCTCTCCTCGCAACGTTGTCGTCCTGTGAATAGTGGCGGAGTTGTCTCTCCACCCATATGTGAGCATCGACTACTTCGTCGATGCTGATACCCTGTTGTGCATAGAATCGCACAACATCGTTGATGGAGGTGTTCTCCGTCAGGTTGGAATATCGATCCATACTGTGGCCAATGGCCACAGTAATCCCCAACAAGGCCAGCGTCCATCAGTACAGACCTGGCGTAAGTGCAAGCTCAATTGCTCGCATGATGAAAACGGTCCTTCCTTGTTGGTGGCCTTCACCACGGGGCGCTCGCCCTGTAACCAGTAGATAGCCTCTGATTGAGGCTAAAGATATACCTGAGGGATCATGAGTGATCCCTGGCTTGGATAGCAGGTTCTGGGGGTATCTCCAGAGCCATCGTGCCCATTCCTCGACGGGTGCGTCTTGTCTCGGCATTTCCATCCGAGATGGGTCAGCAGGTCGCGTGGTTGCCCATGGTGATCGCTGATCAGGAGGTACCCAGTTGGGCAACCTCCACCTGGTCAGTGCTAAAGACTGCAAGGGGGAGCGACTTGCTCCCACCGTGTGTGCATCCCATGCGAATATCCTCATAGCCAGCACGGCGCCCATGTTCTTATCTTCATGGGCACGACGGATGAGCTCTGTCAGCTCCTCCTCATTTGTAGGCATTATAATTCGCCTAGTTGACCGAGGATTCGGTCGAGGAGGAGGAGCGGGTGTCCATTGGGCACCCTGGGGTATGGTTGGTAGATTCGATGGTGTTACCATTGGTGGAGCAGGTGGTGGAAGAGGCGGATAATTTGCCTCTTGGGGCCCAGTCATATCGACATCCTGCTGTGCTGCAGGCCTTGTCACTGCTGTCTGGGCGTATGAAGTAGGGGCCCGAGCTTCGGGCACCAACGACGTCCAGCTCGCTGGTGTCGCGTTTCGATCGGGTCCATTACTGGACTCAAATGAGTGTTGATGGCGCAGGCATTTGCTCGCGCATCCTCCGTCGTAGCTCGAGTTATCCTCGAGCTGCTGCTCCAGTCTGTCGACCTTCCTCTGTAGTCGACGGATCTCTTCTTCCACCTCTGAGAGCTGACGGTCAAAGTTGTCAGCTTGTCTCCTCCAATACGCATCCTCTTGGATGTGCATCGTTTGATGCTCTCTAGCGTCGGAGTATTCAATATCAGCTGATATTTCAGCTGATGATATGTGTGTACCATAATTTTGAACTGGTCCAGATGGTACAGCCAGCTTTCCATTTCTCTGACCCCATGCCTCTTCGTAAGATAGCCATTTCATGCTCTGCTTCCACATTGACTGTATTCCATTAAGCTGTTCAGCCTCCCTCCAAAATGTGATGATCCATAATGGAAGGCGATCAGCTTCATCATTAATCCTCCAATCAACAACTGATTTGGCACCATCCAGCCAGGCCTGACTGACAGCTTCTTCCAGCTGAATAAGAAATGCAGGCAATGAAATGGACCATTGAAGCAAGGTTTGCATGTTGAAAGCACTGGGAAGATCTTTGCTGAACTACTTCGCAACTTCATTGGAGATGATCTCTGATGAAATTTGGGGGAGTATGAGGGTGAGGTATTCATTGACTGAGAGTTCGGGTTCTGGAAAATTTGTGCTCTGGAGGAAGTCAAGGGGAATTTCCATATCTTTTTCTTTTTTCCATTGGACAAAGACTGGAACATCAGCATATTTTTTCCTTTGCCCAATCCATTCGCTTTCAATGAAAGGAACATCATCATCAAGCTCGATCAGTGACCCATGGCTGACCATATTAAGGGATGAGATCGCTTAATGGGGAATGAAAACTTTGACAGGTGTGCTGTTTTGCTGGATAGATGAAACCTAAAAGGGCATGGAAGCATGATGATAACTGATTATTGATGATCTTTCTGATTATCAGGTAAGCAGAATTTCAAACAAAAATATACAGAAGTGAGGAATTGTAAAACAAATGCAACAAGAAGGGTTTGAACCATTGAACTTACATAATCTCTACAGGTAACACTTGGGTAACACCAAACCACTACACCATGGCTGACATTATGTCTGGATTGCAAACCCGGCCATATTGTGACAAACAATTTCTGTCCGGAGGGGTGGACCTGGCTGTTTCAGAAAATTCCTCAATTTTGTCCGGATTCGCTCCTGGCTGTTTTCAAAAATTCTGAGAAATCCATCTGGAATTGGTACATGGGCTCACCCCCCATTACCTGGGGTCATCTCATGCCATCCACCAAGGTTGTGGTGTACTGACAAATTCCTAAATGGGATCATTTGTATATTAATCAATTCCATAAAGGGAAAAAGGTCAGTTGTTGAGTGTCGTGGTGAGCGGTATAGAATCCATATATAGACAGAGGTCTTTACTCTCCCCCTCCTAATCCAAGCAGAGTCTGCTCGGACACTCGGACTTTACAGCACCCTGATGCCCAGCACCTGACAAAAACAAGCACCAGGGCCCCACAATGAGGAGGAACAGCCCCAGCACCCCACAACAACGATGGACGACCCAGCACCTGCCCCCATGCCTACGAGCTACTGCTTGTAGGGTGGACTGCAGGTGCAACCTGTCTAGGGACGAGGGGAGGGGAGACAACAACAACCGAGGGAGATGGGGGTGACACCACCAACACCGCTGCGAGCCCCTGCTCGCAGGGTGGAGTGGGTGCTAATGGCCACATCACCACCCACGGGATGGATGTGACGAGGGGACACAATGATGGGGGGGGAGAACACTAGCATGACACACCCCTCGGATTTGCTTGATAGAATCTACTATGTACACTAATAGACTCTACATAAACTAGTGATGTTCTGGCCCAGCTTGGCCCAAAAGCCCCGGCTTTGGCTTGGCCTGCTCAAGACTTGGGCCAAGCCAAAGCCGCCACTCACGGCTTGGCCCTGGCCTGGCCTGGCCCAGGCCGCAGCTTTTGGTGTGTGGAGTCGTTCTGGACGTGGGGGAGCCTCTAAGAACCACGGGGAGATTCCCGTATGTGTTTAACCACGGTATCCACTCTCCTGCACTGTTCTTCAACACCTCCATGCCCTAGAAGCCCCTGCTGCAGTGATGAGCTATTGCTCGTCATCTCGCTCGCAGGGGCTACATTTGGGAAGTGGGGTTTAAAGGGGTGGGAGTCGCTCACATTGGATAGGCTGGCAGCACCCACGATCCACCCTGTGAGCAGTCGCTCGTAGGGCTGGGGGTGGGTGCAGTGTTGTCCGGTGCATCGTGGCATCATCGTCATCCTGGGGGTCCGTACCGTGCATGGCTGGTTTGCATCGATACCCATAGTTTAGATTTTAGAAAACAGCTAGTTGGCAAAAAAAGAGAAATGAACAAAAAGATACCTAAGGCCCAAACAGCAGTTGCTGGTGTTTGGGCATTTGTTGCATCCAGAACGCTTTGCTTGCAGCCAGCTGCGACTCTTGCCGGAGTGGGAATAGGCTTGAGGGTGGTGGTGGTGGTAACGGGGCATAGGTTGTTAGTGTCTGTCACCGTCACCGCCGTTTTTGTCTTTTTGTCATCCCCGTTGTCCCTCTCCCCGTTGACACTGTTCCATCATCGTCTTGTAGTGGTCCATGCCTGCCGTCATTGTGGTGCTCCGTTGTGCAGTGGTGGGTGCCAATCGTTGTTGGGTCATCCCCGTCGTCGACCCTTGGCATTGGTCTTAGCCGTCGTTGTCGTCAAATTAGGACCTGAAATTTTTGGTAGTTAGTAGTAACAAAATGAAAGAAAAACAAAACTTACCTGTTTTCCCCGTTATCTTCGTTGTTGGTGTCACCATCATCTGGGCTTGATGACCGTTGTTACAAGATATTTAGAACCTAAAATTGAATTGAAAGTAATTAGTCAGTAAAATGAAATGGAGCAAAACAAGAAACACACTCACTGAGGAGCCTATGAACCTCGTATAGCGAAGTTTGGGAAAATGAAAAAGGAGTCAATTTTCAAATGCCGGGATCTTCAAGTGTCGTGAATGCGGACAGTGGTAGAATGTCATGAATATCATTAGCGTTCGTGTATCTGTAAACCCAGATTCAGCAATCGAGACGCGAAAGAATTACACACCAGAGCTTTTGGGGTGGAAGCAGTGGAGGTTTCGTTGCGATGCATTTGATCGATGTGCTCGCCTATTTCTGGAACTTGCAATCAGCACGCCGCATGCGCGACTACTAAATATAGGAACGGAGTACATTTCAATAAAAGTTGAGTCAATACAAGCTCTACAAGTCAAGAAGTTTCGATGAAAATTTAGTACGACTAAAGCCGCGGCCTGAGCCGGCGGCTTTGGCTTTCTGCTACCTTGAGCCGGGCCAAAGCCAGTATTGGGCCATCACCAATGGCCCGGCTTGGCCTGGCCTAAATGGGCTCGGCTTGGCTTGGCTCATGGCTTTGAGCCGGGCCGGGCACATCACTAACATAAACTCTACATAGACTCTACATAGACTCCATTGCCTTGTTGTTCTAAGTTCATCCTTTGTAGGCTGTTATGTACACTTTACAAGGGGTCTACCACATAGACTCAATTACCTGAATAACATCTGCTATATACACTAATAGACTCTACATAGACTCTACATACTCTATTACCTTTATCCAGCCTATATACACTTGAAAATGAGGCTACATATAGTCTACATAGAGTATATGTAGACTCTATGTAGACTCATAACCTTTATCCAGCCTGCTATATACACTTGAAAATGAGTCTACATAGAGTCTACATAGAGTATATGTAGACTCTATGTAGACTCACTTTTATTAATTCAAGCTGCTATGTACACTTTACAAGGACTCTACATACACTCTAGAGAGAGTCTACATAGATTATGTGGACTTTGGGTAGAGTTTACGAGGTCTTTACTCTCCCCCCCCTAATCCGAGCGGAGTCCACTCGGACACTCGGACTTTGCTCAGACTTTTTCTGGCTGAGATTTCTGCCAAATTGAGATGTCCAGTCTGAGCTCGTCCTAGTAAAGTCCGAACAATTACTCGGACTAATCTCGGACCAGTACCTGGACAATCCTAGGACAGTCCGAGCTCAGACTGTCCTTACTTAATAATAGAAAAATCAAATGGGTGGAGCAAGGATTGAACCCTCAAGCTCACATGAGACGCATAATAAGCGTGCACAATATAACCATTAGACTACAGTGCCATTCCTGGTGAGCAGTATATGTGCATGACATAGGGTTGGCGCATCATGTGATTACAAACATGTGGCTGCATCATCCATCACTGCCAGCTCATCACCTTCCACCACCACCACGATGAACCGCCGCCGCCTCCCTCCCACTCTCCACCACCATCTCCACTCCTCCCACTCCTCCCACACCCTCCCCTAGCCCCCATGTCCACCCACACCTGCAAACGAACCGAATAGATGCAACGCGGGCCCAAACGACACAATCGTGTCGTTTGGGCCCACCGTAAGTTTTTTTTTTGGTTCGTTTCTTTTTTATAAACTAACTAAGTTGTTTCTTTTGTTCTCTAGGTTCTAATCTACTTGTAACCAGGACCAGATGCCCACGCCCCATGCCCATGCCCATGACGCCACATCACGACAGCAAACCACCCACCTCCAGCCTCACGAGCAACTGCTTGTGGGGTGGTTGGTGGGTGGAACAACGAAGGGGAGGGTAGACGAGAGGAAGGGGGAACAGAGATGACAAAAGGGGGTAGACGGGGGATGAGGAGTGGCACCCAGCCCACGCCTACGAGGGGGGAGACAACGACAAACCACCCACCTCCAGCCCCACGAGCAACTGCTCGTGGGGTGGATGGTTGGTGGAATGACAACAGCAACGACTGCGGGGGGACGGAGGGGGAGGGATGATGGCCACCACCCCTGCAGAGGACGACGACATGCCACCCACCTCCAGCCCCACGAGCAACTGCTCGTGGGGTGGATGGTTGGTGGAACAATAATCGCAATGACTGCAGGGGGACGGAGGGGGAGGGACGATGGCCACCACAGCACCACCCCCGGGGGATGACGACAGACCACCCACCTCCAGCCCCACGAGCAACTGCTTGTGGGGTGGATGGTTGGTGGAACGACGAGAGGCAGGGGAGACAAGGGGGAGACAACAACAACGAGACGGGGGGAGAAGGGACGAGAGACACCTGCCCCACGAAGCACCCCAACCGCTGCCATGAGCAATTGCTTGTGGGGTGGAAAGGGGTGCTATGTGAGAGGTATGGGTGTGCAAGGGAGACGGGGGAACGGAAGGGGGACAAGGATACGCGCATGAAGACCGACGACGACAGGCACCCCGCACCACTGCCACGAGCAACTGCTCGTGGGGTGGATACCAGGTGTGAGTGCACAGGAATGACAGGGGAGAGGGGGGGAGGGGGCACGAAGCGGCACCAGCCCCACGCCTACGAGCATCTGCTCATAGGGTGGTTTGCAGGTGCAGAGGGTGGACGAAAACACCACCACCACCACCACTGCGAGCATCTGCTTGCAGGGTGGACAGGTGAGGGTGAGGAGACCAGGGGGAGCAAAGCTGACGACAATGAGAGGGGGGAAATAGCATGCGAAGGGGACCATGCTCCACGCATCGATGCGCATAGCGCGTTGCCTGTAGATGTTTTTTTTTTACATTGTGTAATGTATGCACATAGTTTCAAATATCATATTACTTGAAAATTTAGTATGTCTTGAACACTTGATATAAATGCCATCATCATACTCCTTGCTTCTTATTCCCTGTTCCATACTTCCCCCTCCCCCTCTCCCCTTTCACACAATCACACCCTTCCCCCTTGCACACAAATCCCCCTTCCCCTCTTTCAGTCACACATCCCCCCCCTCCCCCATTTCACACTCACACACTCACCCCCCTTCCCCTCCTTCCACACACTCACACCCTCCCCCTCCCCTCCTCTTCCACACAGTGACACCCTTCCTTTTACACACTCACAAACTCCCTTCCTAGAACAGAGCTCAGACTTTACTAGGATGGACTTTACTAGGACAGCTCGGACTTTACTAGGACAGCTCGGACTTTACTAGGACAGCTCGGACTTTACTAGGACAGCTCGGACTCTACTAGGACTCTGCTCAGACTTTACTAGGACAGCTCGGACTTTACTCGGACTTTATTCGGACAGCTCGGAGTCCACTCGGACTAGGGGGGGGAGTGTAAAGTACAGTATAGACAATGTATATTGTTGGCTTTACAATAGCAAGGCAGTTTGCAAACCAGGGTCCCTAGTCAGAATGATATTTTGCAAATAGCATATCTAATAAGAACAATATTTGCAAAATGGCCTTCTAACCCAGACCCCAGTTTGCATACATGCTGTGTTATAGTAGATGGCTATTTTGCAAGACACTGTTAGCTACTGGTGGAAATTGTGGATCCTATTTGCTGATCAGCATGGCACGTTTCCAAATTCCGGGCCAAAGTCTTTTAAAGGTTGCAGGCCTGAAGCCACCTAGCCAAAGAATGATGTTAAACCTCGCTACAGTTCTATCTCCCTTGCAATGACTCACTGAATATAGTACACCGTTTTGGCCAACACCCATGCTTTGCTCCCTGTTCTGTTCCTGATCCCATGGTCTGTGTATTAACATATCAATGATGTGTTGGACATTTATATTATGAGATTAAGCATTCATCTGACCATCTTCACGCATAGTAGTAGTAGTAGTAGTAGTTACACAGCAAGGTCCCATTCAGGAATGCCGGGTTCCGAAGGTTCTCTAAGATAGACACGAGCAATCTACCTATGCCTCCGGGCCACTCCAAGCACAAGAAAACCAACCAACAGAAACTGGTATGACTTTACCTGCAGAGTGAAGGGTGAGTTTGAGAGCTGAGAGATCACACTACAGAAAGGGGTTGTAGATAGCATGAGCATCGAATATTTGTAGGAAATCATGGGTGTACTTTGCTAGCAGAGTGATGGTTGTTCTATTTGCAATAAGGGCCTTTAGGCACAGTAAAGCACCTTGGGGAGCAAACCCAGACAGGAAGACTGGCATCTCAACCTGCATTCTCTGCACAAAAGCATTGCAGAGTCAGACAAGTTCATGGGAGGCAGTGCATTCCAGCAGGGCATGCTCAGGTGATTCAACAGCATTTAGATAGAACCAACACAATCGCTGTTCCCTAAGAACATGTGGTCCATGTATATGGTGCAGCTGTTCAACAGCCAGTCCATGGTCAGAGAGTACCAGCCGGGTCAGTGATTTTCTGTGTGACACAGTCATGACTTGTAGGTAGTGTCTGAAGTGGAGGGTCTTTGAAACAAGGGCCTTGTCCTCCTCAAGCTCCAGTCAGCCTTGGAGCAAGTACATTTTTGGGGACATCATCTCCTTGTTCAGCCAATCCTTCATAGATGCAACAACAGTACTCTGAAGCAACTTGATACCATCCCCATTGATCTGTGTCAGATCAGGGACAGGGATGGGTATCGGAAGGTTGAGGAGAACAAACCGCAGATCAGTTATCCATGAGGAGTGGCTGGAGGTTGACAGCATGCATGAGTCAAGCACTGCTGCTCGGGCCAGGTGGTTTGCGGGGAGAGAGACAAGGTATGCCAAGTAGCGTAGTGCCAGGTCAATTCTTCTATACTGCAGTGGACCTATAGCTGTCTTTGTGAAGAGCGGAGTAATCATAGCACGTTTGTTGACCCTTAACATTCAGCAGATAAAAGAGTGCTGGACATGTAGCAGCTGATCTGCCTGATGGTCAATGTCAAGTACCACTTCGCACCCACCAGTGAGGTGTGGGTCCATCCTTGCCATGTATAGCTTGCGAGCTTCAAATGGGGGGAGGTTACTAATCATTGACTCCACACCCATGATCGCATGGCCGATTACTCGAGCTTTGCTTGCTTTTGTACAGTAGTGTGATGCAAAAATATTAGGGTGAGTTGTCTGGAAGGTGATGCCAACATAGGTAATTTTCTCCACTACATCCACCATGTTATCACCTAGTGTAAAAATAGGTAAGGTGGAGGGTAGTGTTCCAAAAATGGCAATAAACGACTTAACAGCATTGATGCACATGAAGTTCATGCTGCACCAGAGGAGGACCACATTCAGTTGTGTTTGTAACCCCCTGGCAGAGTAGGACATAAGAAGAATGTCATCTGCATGTTCAAGGTTGGATGCACTGGCACCACCAAGTATGACATCATCTGGATCCATGGATATGACAAAGTCAGACATATACAGGTTCCATAGTGTTGGCGATGCAGGGTCTCCAATCAGAATACCTATGAGTGCTTTGAAGGGTTCAGAGATCTCCCCCCCAACCTCACAACATAGGACATCTGACAGTACAGCATTTGGATCCAGTCAAATATTTTGCCTCCAGCACCCATACAGGTGAGTTTTACCCACATAATAGCATGTTCAACAGAGGGGAATGTATTTGTGATGTCAACTGATGCCACATAGAGAGTTTTTCCCAAGCTCCGTGCCCTATCGGTTGCACATTGCAGGATAAATGCATTATTGTTTGTCCTATAGGTCTCGCGGAATCCATTTTGTGAGTCAGGGATAATGCATTTGGAGTTTGCCGAGGCGATAGTGTACCAGCAGTGTCATGACTTTGAGGAGGCAGCACTCAAGCCCAATAGTTCTGTAGCTATCAGGGTTTGATGGGGGCTTTCCTCTCTTCAGTACCCCTGTGAGAACAGTAGAGAACCAAATAGATGGTGCATCGTTGTTCTTCAGACAAGTGTTTAGGAGATTAAGGAGCTGGTCATTATCCAGGGCTTCGATGTCATCGCAACGCATAGATTTTGAGCTGGCAGATATTTCAAATTGCCTGAAGCGGTTGAACTTTGTACTTGTTTGACGTTGGTGGCAAGCCCAGTGGAAAGCTGGGGGGGGGTGTCATCGGCAGCATCAGAGACCCAGGGAGTTCATGTAGCCACAAGTGAGTATCTGCCTAGGGGCACAGTGGTGGGTGAGAAGCCAGAAGTGGACTGGTGTGGGCACCAGGGGGTGGATGCAGCAGGTGCACTCCGGATACCCTTACAGCTCTAGTTCAATTTTCGTGCTTATCCCCAGACCTGACACAAGATCTAGAAACTCTCCGCTGTGCTAAGGCTCCAACCGTACTATATATTTACTATTTATATATGGTAAATACTGTATATGTATACGTATATGTATACCCCCTGGGCTTGAAAGTGCAGTATAGGGTAAATATACAGTATATGAATACTGTATACAGTTCAGGCAGGGTGCGTGACCAAATGTGCGGATCCAACCCTAAATTTCGTGGTCCAACCACACAGCACCAACTCCTTGACAACAGATCAGGAGGACAAGCAGGCAAGGTTGGATCATTTCTGAAGACAGTTGCTCAAAGAGCAACTCCATGATCAGCCATGATAATATTTCGCATTGCTCTGTTGGTCTGTCCAAGATGGTATACATCAATCGCATGAAGGTAGCTAAAGATCTAGAAGATAGAGATTGCAATTTAGTGGCTGGGTGCGATGAGACTCGAATAAAATGTGCGTACCTCCAGGATAATGCCGTATGGAAGATACACGTAGATTTCAAGGCTCGTAGACTTTTTCTTTCCTGCAAGCCTTTTCCTCTCAACCTTCATTAGCAGGCCCGTCAACCAATTACGTTCTAGCAAATGGGTGCAACGCCTCGCAAATCCGCGGGGAGTATATGCAAACATTTTCTCGACCAGACCCAACGCTGACAAAAAAAAATCATCCTGAGCGATGGTCGAAAGCGGCACGAGAATGTCGCAGGCCATCAATCCGACTGAGTGAAATTGTCCGCACGGAAAAGTGCAGCGTCTGATACAGCATGCGATGCGCCCTAATAATTTGGTTGCTTGAGGATCTCAGTGTATAGCTATGCTTCTCTTGTCGGAGAAGATGCCGATAAACGTCGTGTACGGGTTCGGGTCGTTCGAGTCAGATCCGTCGCAGCTATTGTTGACCGTGGGAGAAAGGGTTTTCCTTTTATCATGATGACGGTATTTGAATTTCCAGCTAGAATGCCATGGTACAGTCTGTGCCCATGCGGGCCATACACATTAAAATTATACAAGAAGTTAGTCAACACTAGAAACTTCGTCCTCTTCGTCCCTCCCACTGACAGGTGGGGTCATAAACTTAGTGTCGTCCAAGTTGAGGGGTGGATCCGATTCATCTACCTCATTCTTGTCATCATCAAATCTCTCTGGTGTCGATTTTGGGCTCCTGCTCGCTGTCATCTCCAGGACATACTGCAAACACCCCAGAACCTTCTTCATTTCGCCTGCCAAGATGTCAAATTGCCTGCTACGCATCACAGTCCCGTCGTGTGATATCTTTACGAAGATGAAAACATATCCGTCAGATGCAAGGCCATAGACAGATGCGTCCGTCCGGTTTCGCTGTAATCGAGACTGACAGAGAGAAGCCAGGTAAACAATGAGTTGAGGGATAGCATGGTCAACACTGTTGTGGAATTTGGCCTCGGTAAGGAGTAAGAGCGAATAGAAGCCACGTTTACGCTGCTCTGTAGCAATGTTAGCACGGGACTTGAGGATACGACCAATGGCGTGATCGACACGACCACTGACAACGATATTGTGGGAAGGAAGCATAGTCGGTCGAGGAATAATTGTATGAGCGAAAGACACCTCGCCATAGATCTTTATATCGTGCAATGGATTGGGCGTCTTCGGTCGGGCATCATCAGCAGTCGTAATGTCTAGACCTTTCTGAGGGTTTCCAATATTCAACAAGGTCTTCCAAGAATTTTTGTCTCACTCACCATCACCGTCAGACATTCGTTCAACATGAAATCGACAGCAGTCCTACACAATGCCTCACTCGTTCGATCGAAGTTCTTGGCGTAGTAGTTGAGCAGTGGTGCTAACGGCGCGGTGATTACAGGGTCAGTCATGTTTTGTATGGTTCAACAAGATGGCATAAGAATTTCACCGATACATGGCGTTGTCGGAAATTCCTTCATGCCCGTCTCCTTTTCAATGTCCCAATGGTGCTTCTGACTAAATTCATCCGGAGATTGCTCAAACTTCAGCCCGAACATGTCGATTGCTTCATCGAGCATGAAATCCGTTGCAGTTTTGGTTTTTTCCTTCCCTTGGGACGATAGGTCGGAAAGAACTTGGGTTTTTAGCGCAGCGAGATAATCCTTTGGATCAGGGGAATATTCGACTACAGTGGAGGCATTGGAGATCAAATCAAAGATCGAATTAAGCGCCTCTGAGTCTCGGCACGGCTACGCTTGGGCATGATGATGCGAGTGAATAGTCACGGTGTTGAGTTTTGAGATCACGCACTCTCAGGTTTTCCTGATAAACCTGCCTCCTTTTCACTAAAGTCTCATCGCATCTCTACCCTCAAATCTTACCACAAGTTAGTTCCTTGTATTTATTTAACTTCTCCTTCGAGTCTTCTTCCCTTCCGACTTGCAGTCCACCAGCAAAAGCAAAAGCACGGAAAAGACTGACATCATCGAAATGTCTCGCCCCCACTCCTTCTGGCAAACGGGCCACTCCTCCCCCCCCGCCCCTCGTCTCCAAATTAGAGGCCAAGCTGTACTACGATGGTCTACCTTCTAAGCCACGCCTGATTGCTCGCACGGGCCCTTTGTGGGAGGCGCCGTCTGGCCCTGAGTCCTATTCCCGGCTCAAAGAACTTAAGATCCCAGGAGAACATCAGATCGTGGATGGTTTAGCCTTCATGGTTCGTACAATCCTGGATCAGAACTACGTGGACTGGTCTAGTACCGCAATCGTTAGGATCTGCTACGTTGACGAGCCCAGACATCATACTCTGGATTGGCATTTGGCGGTCCCGACCACAAGGCGTGGCTCCACTCCCCTATCCTACGACATCGCTATCAATGTAGCTCATCATGGACATCAATGTCGAACTACGCGAGTCGGATATTATCCAATCCGTTGATCTCCAGCTCCTTTGAGCCTACCGACGACATCGACCCCACCGAAATCCTCCGCGAGCCCTTCACTGCCACACTTGGTCTTACCATTTGTGCCAAGATCACGCCCTGGGCTGAGGGAACGGGCGGCTTCTTCCTCGAAGTCGATGACGGCAACGGCAAGAAGAGCCCTAGACACATGGTCTTCCCTCAATCCGACAATCACCTCTTCGAGCGCAGGTCGAAGAGTAAGCCACGCCACGACGTCCTTCTCCTGAGCGAGTCATCCTTCCAACAGCACCTCATCTCTATTCAGAGCGAGATTGACGCGCAGACTTACATCATCGATTACCAGAAGAGGCGAATGGACAATATGGCGGGTCGGAAAGACGCTGCGCGCGAGGATGTCCAAGGTCTGGTGAAGAAAGCAGAGGCGAAGGTTCAGGCTCTCGCCAACCTCAAAGGGGAGCTCTCCGAGCACTGGTCCACCGACGTCAGCCGTACTTTGGGCCACGTCATCTCTTCTCCCCCCCATCATTGTTGGCGCTGGCACCACACCAAGGATGTCTCCGCTATTGCTATTGACACCTCCAAGATCGACCCCAGCAAATCTGTCAGTGCTCACCCGCATGATGCATCCACACCCAGCAAATTCCATAGACGTCACCTATGTGACACCCATATACTTTATCATGGAGATTATCCGCCACTACAAGCCCCTTGCCAATGCCTACCTCCAGCCCACCAAGACGAGATGATGAGAGGTGAAGCCTTCTTCCTGCCCCCCTTCTTCTATACTTCTTATGTCCTACCCCCCTTCTTCATCTGTGGCTTCTTCTCTTTCCTCTTGTATGTGTAAGCCTGCACTGTGACCCCAGTCTTACATGCATGGACCTTTGGACTCGTGGTCTTATTCCTTGTTGATACTTGGACCTTGAAACATACTTTTTCATTGTAACATAAACTTCTAGTTGTATCTGCTCATGCTCTTGAGGATATACTATGGTCCTGTCAAGTTGTGTGACCACAACAGGCTTTTAGTACACTTGTTTGGATCTATGGGTTGGTTGTTGGTGGACATGGTGGGTGCTGTGCAGCAGCTGTTTAGGTTCATCCTTCTCCACTTTGTCAATGTTTAGCCCGCCGATGCAAGTGTTTGACTAGTCATGTTATTTTTTCAGACATTCATATTGGCAACTTAACAGATGATCAAGCATGTCGATATCACAGAGTGCAGAGCTTGAGGTATTATAGTGTCTTTTCATTCTCGCGACAAATGACACCAGCGTAGACGCTCACATCTTCACAGGGCTCCCGCAATTTCGCTCTAAGTATCCATAAGACCATGTTGGTGATATACCGTATTCTCCAGCTGAAAGACTGTTCTGCCTGCTAATTCGATCATCTGGTCCTTGGGTGTGTGGAGTAAGACTACAGGTCTTGCTCTAACGGCCCGGGAGGGGTGCGAGACTTGTAAGGAGGATCGACAAGCAGATGATAACCCACTGCCTAGCAGGAATAGTCGCAAAACCACTGAACATCGCCATAAGCCGTGACTGGCCACTCATAAAGTCGATGGGAGTATGTGACAAGACGATGCAATGGCTCCGAAATCCGCCAACGAAAGTAGTTCGAGTGGATGGCCTGCACTGATGCGATCCTGCGACAGAAGTGGTCACAGACCTGGTGACGCGGTCGAATGGAATGGGCTGTGGCTTTGGCCGACGTTTTTTGGGTGGGATTTTCGGAAGATCCTGCTTCGCTTTCCACCCTGCTGATGGGACAGTCGATGAGGATGCCACCGGCGATAGTACCTTTGTGTTGCCTATATCTTCCGTTAGTGTCAGTGCGAGTTGCTAATTACGGAGACCTAGAAGTGAACGTACCTGATTGTGAACCGACCGACAAATAATTTCGAGTCAGCCCAGGAGGTCATCGTCAATGCTCCCAGGACCTTGAATTCTAAAGATATTACCAAGTCGGTCCAAAAGAAGGGGTTTCCAATGGGCTCCCCTCAGGCTCAGGCTTTGGAAAGATCACCAACGCCTCTCTCGTCTTAACTTTTTCAGCATCTGGTTTTGGTTACGCATGGGAGCATTGAAAGATGATCGAGTCATTCCGGGAAAACAACATGTCCAGGCTTCCTTCCTCTTGGAACTTCTCCATTGCATATATAGTTGACTCGCTTGATCATAAAGGTAACGCAGCCGAAATCGTGATGCTACTCAGGAGTTGTCCAGACCTCTGATAGTTTTGCTGTCCCCTACAAGTACTGTAGTGGCAAATAACTGTGGGTACAAATGGCGTATAAGTAACGGGGAGGAGCTTTCACTCTGATGACACGTATACTGATGAAATTTTAAGTTTACCAACCGCAACAGGAAGAACCAAATACATGATAACAAGGACCGAAACCCATGGCCTGGTATGTATCTCGTACTGCAGCACAGCAGCAAATGGACAGAGGCCTTCGACAGGGTGCTTCACATCAAACACGGGGTGAACTGAACAGCAATCACTGATAAGACGCGTTCAAAAATTGATGGCAGCTTGTGATGCGGAGGCTTTAGAAGTTGTATGTACTCACTTCTATGCGCTACGAAGCGTGTCCCCCAACGACGAGATAGTCAACCCGCAAGATTACTCGAACGTGTTACAGTCGAACCCCTCATAACCCATAACCCCTTATATCCCATAGCTGCAGCTGTCTACCAACTTGGTTCACAGGGAATTGCATACCATAACCCATAGGTCCGCAATAACCCATAACCCATACCCATCTGTGGGCAAAACCCATAGTTTTGCCTACCATATTAGACTTAGTCCCTTGATTCTACTGTCAAAGAATGATACACCAAATTGCTGGTCATCACAGCGAGTCATGGAATAGCCTAAAAAATTGGCTTTGTGATGCACCGCCATCTGAATGGCTCGAAAAATAAACTTTTAGAAGTTTTTTACTTTGAACATATGGCTCCTAAACCACTTGAAGTTCTTAAGAAAGGTCTTGCTAAGTTTATGAAAACAATCAAGACTCACAAGAAGGAACTCAGTGCAAAACTAGCTTGGGCAGAAACTATTTCATCATCAGAGCATTGGTTGGATAATGAAGGAAACACAGTTGACGAGCAACGTGTTCTTGACACCCTGGAGTCAGCCTCAGACTATGAGTGAGGGATTGAATGGTTGGATGAAAATGGGAAGGTGATCATAAGCAAATACACTGATGGCTTAAATGACCCCATTGCTTGCAAATTTGAAGCAATTTTATTCAGTAGGCTGCTCCACCTCAAAGAGACCAGGAGTATGAAAGAAACTGTTCTGACTGACTTCTTTCAGAGATTATAGATAGTATTATTCAAAGTAGTCTATGCATATGTTAGTAACATAATTTAAGACGAGTCTGTAGACCTAATGTTTTTCTACTAATTTTTATGATTTTTCAATGATTTTTGGAGTCCATTTTTAGTGATACCTCTCATAACCCATAACCCCTCATAACCCATACCCTGGGCCATCCACCGAGGGGTATGGGTTATGAGGGGTTCGACTGTAGAATTTCACAGCCACCCATTGTCATGGTTCCATTACATGTTCGAGCTCACTTTGTTTTTCATTTATGTATCTAGCCTACCTGACATGTATTTAGTCAGAAGATGTAGTGTAGTAACATTATATCTGTGCCCCACTCCTCATCCATGTGTCCACCTTTTACAGAGTGATGCCAAGATACAATAGCAATAGGGCCTTCAGATGTGCTTCTACTGTGAAACTGCTGTCTGGTACTTGCTGGTTTCTGCAGTCTGGATGCCAGTCATCAGAAGCAAACTTACAAGCAAAGCCCAAAGGAGGATGGTACAACTAGGTACATTAACCTTCTCTGAGGGTTCCATCATGCTTTGTACCCTCACATTCATTTCAACTTCTCTTACTCTTACTAGGACTGTTACTATGTTATCATAAAAGATCTCTTCCCTATTACTGACTCCCCTACTGGAGGTCACAGCATGGCAAAACCAACAATTGATGACAGCAGTTCTTTGATCAGCTACTTGCCAGAAGGTCTATGAACAACAGGTGGTGTTTCCCTCAAATTGAATGAGACAGCACACAATACCATCATCAGCAGGAGCAACAGCTACCTTTAGCTTTTCTGGTATGGAAGCAAACAAGTATCAAGCTGACCACTCACTGTTAATGATATGCCACAAATTTTAGGAACCTCAGTGTTGGTGTATGGTACCATTGATATTATGGGTGATCCAAATAACCTGTACAGCCCAGTGACCACATATAGCATCAATGAATCACTTGCCGCAACCTATGCAGGGCAGCAGAGCCAGTCCATAGTTCAATACAGAGTGCCCTTTTTTCAATCGTCAGTGTTGGGGGCAGAACAACACACACTGGTTATCAATAATACCATAACTGGTGGTTGCCTGATCCTGGATTACCTTCAGTATATGCCTTGTAAGTAATTCATCATCATAATGGTTCTTTAATGATTCTTCCCTGCACTACGACAGTGTCAACAACTGTGATGATTTTCACATCATCTCCAGAGAGTTCTGTATTATCTTCCACAGGGTCTGCTACTAGTACTACAACATGGGCACAAAGTGGAGTATGATCTAACTCTGCAAGTGTCTTGACTGGTGCTATTGTTGGTGCAGCAATACATCAGCAAAATCAAGAATCTCCTTAATTTGCTTATTCTGCTTATTCAAGAAATAAGCAGAATAAGCAAAAATAAGCACATTAAGGACCTATTTCTCCTTAGAACTGATGATGTGCTAAGTAGATCTAAGAGTTTAATCAATGTAAAAAAATGTCAAGGAGAATAGGGGAGGAAAGGGGATGGCTAGGGACAGACAGTGGGAAGATCAGGAGAGGGGGGATGAGGAGAGGGGGGAGTTCCCAAATGAATTTGGCATCTTCTTAAACTACACTTGTACTCTCTGCTTCAATGATAAGCCCAATTACTCATACTTGCATAAGCTGTTCCAGGATTTGTTTGTTTGAGAGGGCTTCCAGTATGACTATGTCTTCAATTGGAGTGTCAGGTGCAGTGCTCAGGATGACAATGCTGCTGCCAGAAGAAAAGTTGTCCAAGATGAGGAAGATCATCATGCCAGTGACTGAAAGTAAGTAAAATATGTTGTTGTGATAGAGGGTCTCATTCAATCTTTTTCTATGATAGGCTCTGCTCCCATGCTTAGTGCATGTCACAGGTAACCCACGGGTCACTTGACCTCTACCTGCACCCACACCCATGCAAAACCTGTACCCATGCTTGTGGGTATGGGTACAGGTGGGTCACATGGGTACAGAAACCCATGTGGGGTGGCACAGCAGGTTTGCATCAACATTGTCCCCTTGCTCCCCATTTCCATCCCATGAGCAGTTGCTTGTGGCGGTGGTTGGGGGTGCTACTGTCTGCCATTGTGAGTGAAGGATGGCTGTTAGCACCTGGTCCACCCTGTGAGCGAGTGCTCACAGTGGTGGGGGATGGGTGCTGGAGTGCCATCTCCCTCCCATGGTACACCCTACAAGTAGGTGCTCATAGGTGTATGGGGTGGGTAGGTCCATTGTCATCATTGTCATCAGGCCCTTGTCCTGGTGATTGTTGTCATTGTCATAGGTGGCTAGCACCTGCAGTCCACCCCATGAGCAGGTGCTTGCAGGTTTGGGGTGGGTGTTGCCTTGTCCCTAGTTTAGCAAGGTTTATGGGGGCCATTAACGTGATGTAACAGGCATACGAGGGTGGGACATACTGGTACTGCATTACATAGGGCCTTCCCTCATCCATCACCATTGTTCCCCTTCCAAACCCTATTTTGTTCATTGTTCATCATTTGAGAGATCCTTAATAAGAAAGAAAAACAATTAATAAGTTGATAAAAACAAGCAACAAATGAAAAAAAACTTATCGGGGGCACAACTGATGGATACACTGGGTGTTGTGGGTAGTATCAACATGCATTCAATTGAGTTGTACTAGCATCAATTATGATGGTGAGTACCAGTCAATCATTAGAGTTTGAACTGAGTTTGAACTTACTTTTACCAGTACTGGACCAGAAAAAAAACCTGCCATACCTGTTGCATAAGTGTGGGTTTTGAATGGGTACCTCAAACACGACCCATACCCATACCCTTCTAACCCATACCTGCATACCCATGCGGGTTTGCAAACCTGTGACATGCACTACCCATGCTATACAGCCTGATCCCATTGGCCAGCAACATCCCAGCAGCCATCATGCTGGTGAACTTTGGTAAATGATGTTGAAGTCATGTGGTCACTTTTTGGGTCTATGCACTTCAGGTGCAGCCAGGAGATTAGGAGTGGAGGGAGGTGTTGAGGAATTTTGTCTGGTTCATGGTTGTTTCTACTACTAATGGGGTGTAAGGTCAAGCTGTGCTCCCAAGAACCTTGCCTGAATGATGAAGATGCTTGGGAATAGAACATTTTGGTTGGGGCACATCTAGTGCTGGCTCTTGACTCATGGCTTATGGCTTCTGCTCATTTATCTCTACCCTAGCTTTCACATCGCTCAATTCATCTATCCCCCCACTCTGGGCACCATGTCTATAGTGCCCAGTCATGTCATGGGGACAGCATGTGTTGCCAATTAGATCACACCACTACCAAGACACAGCTTATTATTGCCTCACTTGTTATTTCTTTCATGGACACTTGTTTCTATTCAGGCCACATTTCAATTCTTGAGTGTACAGTGACCGCCTCAATTTTGATCTCTCCTATAGTGTTGTCCCATTTTACACCTATGATTTTGTGATACTATCAATGATATTATTCTACTGTTTCCTTGTTCTTTACATCCCACCCCTGCTATGTCATCACTTCCCATATCTTTCTACAGTGGTTGCTATCACCACTTCCTATCTTGCCCTTCTATTGCTCACAATTTGTAGTCCTCACATTCTCCACCTCTAGGCTTTATAACAGTAATCCCTTGAGGGCGAGCAGGATGGAGAGGGTGTCACATCTGCACTGGCAGTCTGTTGGGGATTGAGAGTGGATTGGAGATTTGGGGATAGTATATTGAAGAGATTGAGAAGCATTTGCCGTATTGCATCTGCTAATAGAGTCCTATATCATTGCCTATTAAATATGATCTCACAAACTCCTTTACAACTTTCCTACCTCCTCTTCCCACTTGCTCAGATGTGTTGTTGATGTATATTGGTTCACTGTGCTTCTGTATGCTCATTGCTGCAATCTGTGGAGATAGCCTCCTTCACCATGGTGCTCCAATCCAAAAGAGAGGAAGAGCTTGTTAGTTCTTACTACAATAACAAGGCCACAATTATCCAGGAAGCTTAGGTGTTCAATGACTCACCAATTAGTCCTTGGAACTGCAGGGCACTACTCACATGGATTGTGTACCCTGCTTTATATTGGGGAGACCTTTAGCACTCAGGATGCAAGAGTATCTTAGTATTATGTGTGTCTTGGAAGCTTCACATTTTCAGCAGAGTGCACTGTGGCAGGCAGTTTACTTGGCAATAAAAGAACTAGTAACCATGGCTGAAGATGTAATTATGGTTATTAGTAGTGTCATAAAGGATATACAATCAAATTCTGAGGTTATATTGGCCAAACACAATCTGGGCACTATGTAATATCATTGACATATGTCTTCTGAATCATACCTTTCTTACTGCATACTTGTGTTTGTCCATTCAAGCCTTCAATTGCTCAAGGTGTTAAAAGATTTTTCAAGGCTGCCATCATTGACCATAGCCCCTCCATCTCTCCACTGCCCTCATTTTAGCATACCACCTCTTTCCTGCCATGAAAGATGTCATAAAGTGCTAGGTCAATGAGGCACAAGAGGCTGTTAATGCAAAAACAAACTTTTCTTTTTTTGCTTCTACCAGTGGCAGCTTCTATCTCGGCTTTGGTGCATCATCCCAACTTAGTGGTCTATAAATGATCTCCTTGTCAAGCTATGTCACACAATACCATACTCTCAGTCTCTTGTACCTTATCCACCAACAAGACTGCATGGGTGTGACACAAATGATACAACAATTAGGTGGTGGTAAGACTGGTTCCAGGACAACTCTTAAAAATCCAATGGTGTTATCCATGCTTAATCAATGTACTGCAGAAGGTCATGGAGGATTTAAAGTATGTGGTTTTCAACTAATTTGATGATTGGATTCAGGGTTTAAAGGTAAATGCTTGAATTGCTGGATGGTTGATTGCATCATACATGGTCAACTTCAAAGCTGCAAGCCATCTGAGAGATGAAGAACATAAGGGCAGCCCAGTTGACCAAACCAGTATCTGGTCAGTAAATTATATTCCACTTGACTTGTGGCCACCTGCAGCATTGATCTAGCAATTAGGGCATGGGCGCAAAGGGGCTGTAGTTTGGAAATGTTGGGATGCCATGGAGCTGGTAGATGAGACTAGTGACAAGATGGGATAGCTGGTAGTGAATGCTTACATTGGGTGTGCTTTGCTAAAGAAAAAGTGAGGAAGGAGAAAAGGCCTGCAGGGGTTTGATGTTGGCTAAGTATGAGGCCAATAGTGGGGCTGTGCTCATTTAACAGACAATTAAGTACTGGTAAGCTATTTGAAGGAGGAAAAGTTAAAAAAAAACAGGAATGATGTGTTCAATAGGAGTGTGTTGTTCTGGTGTCTTGTCTTCAAGCTCCTTCAGGATGATGACCAAAACTTTGAATGTAGGCAAAATATTAACCTGGCCCTGACTACAACCTGACTCCTCCCTTCCCAGTGTCTTTTTCATGCAGAAAAACAATTGTTCCTCAACAAGATGTATTCATGTACTTCCTGGAAATGGCAAAGAAATGTGAGTAGGGATGCCTGCACTCAATAGACGAGTCACGTATTCTCTGGAGATTGGTAAAAGGATTGGGTCGACCCTCAATAAGCATGTTAACTTACTAGCAGAAGGGGGAATCTTGAGACTGGGAGATCTATAGTTGATGTACAAGCTCAAAATGGGCATAGGAGAGGGGGTCTTTAGAAGGGAGGTCAGCACCCAATAGCCAGTTCACGCAAGAACTGGAAAATGGTAAAGGGGAGAGAATTGTGAGAAGGGAGGTCTGCGCCCAACAGATGAGTTCACGTACCACCTGGACATAAAAAAGAGAGGATCTCGAGAAGAAGGGAGCTCTGCGCTCAATACGCCAGTTCCCTGACTTCCTTGGGGTGAGAAAAGGGAGAGAATCAGGTGGACGAAAAAGGTCTCTGAATACCTGAGTGCACATACATTCTGAAGATGGGAAAATGGGAGAGGAACTCTGCACTCAATAGACAAGTTGCAGTATTTCTGGGCATAGGCAGAAGGAAGACAGGATCTTAAAAAGGGAAGTCTGCACCAATAGATGTGGAAATGCCACTCGACATGAACAAGTGAGAGAGTTTCATAATGGGTGACATACTGACTTGGGTCGGGCAAAGGAGATAATCGTGAGAAGAGTGGTCTGAATGAGCAGACGAGTTTACACAATGACTGGAGGTGGGTAAGTGAGTGAGAACCGCAAGAATGGAGGTCTAGGTTCAATACCCAAGTCCACATACTTGTTGGAGATGAGCAATGGTGATGATATCATCAGAAGGGGGTATGTTCACTGACAGCCTGGAGAAGGGCAAAGGAGAGAGGACCATGAGAAGCCAGGTCTCTCACATGCATTCTGGGAGCCGCAAACAAGAGAGGGCCGAGAAGAAGCAACATCTGCACTCAGGAGACGAATTCACACACCAACTAGAAATGGGCAAAGGAGAGGATTGTAAGGGAGTTCTGCACTGGAGGGGGTTGCCAAGGGGAAGAAAGATGGAGTTGGGGAGATCACGGAAAGAAGGGTGTTTTATAGGGCTGGGGATGGAGCCAGCGCTGGAGACAGGGTACAAGGTGGGCTACATGGTATGGTCCATGTTTGGGGCAGCGAGGCAGATGGCAGGAATACCGGGATACACATCACGATAATATCATATCAATATTTTGCCGGTGCCAGTGATCAGAGTCAAGAAAAAAACATCATTTTGAACCTGGGCCCAAAAATTTTAAGCGTGATGTCCCAGAATTGAAGGCAGAGCCTCAGGTTGACCAAAACTTTGTAAATATGAATGTCGGAACTTTGATTGTGGCTGTACTATGATCTTGGAGAGGTAAAATTGCGACACCCAAAGACCACAGTAACCAACAGCGAACGGGAGGAACCCATGGCACGACATGAAACTGGTAATGGCTAGGGGGAGGGACCCACAAAGGCAGCGCAAGGATAATGGGGGGGGGGGGGGGCCAGCAGTGGCAAGGGGGAGGGACCTATGGCAACAGGGAGGGACTAGCACTGATGGGGAGGGACGAACAAGCCAGCGAAACCACCATTACCGGTACCACCACCAACACCAGTTGGAATGCTCAGAACATGAAAAAGTTGCCGGAACAATCACCAACACATCGGGATGGCTGCTGCTCCTCCCATAGCCTGTGGTACTCCAGTGCCAGCAGTTGTGGTCCTATTCATAGATGGCATGTCAGGACAATAAAGAAGAAGAAAATGTACATTGTGTTACAAGATGGGAATTGAATGCTTCAAGGAAGTGGTCATGAAAAGTTCAACAAGGTTTGTCTTGGAAGCCAGCGACTAAAAAAGGTTGATAAAAGGTTCAGTTCAAACCACGTTCAACGCGGTTCTGAGATTTTGTGCCTTGCCCGAATCCAGAACCGGACTACAATGTGGTCTGGTTCTGTGCAATCATTAAACCTTAAACCGGACTTTGGACCAGTTCTGAAAAGTTCAGGTTTGAACTTCAGTTCAGAACCAGACTGTGGCATCCCTATCCAAGGCAAATAGGAAGGGTCGCACAACTTGAAGATGAAAGGGAGGTTTTTCTTTCCCCTGTTTGATTAGTTTCATCCCCTCTCCCCTGCTCAAAATGCGATGTGGGAGGAGCATTTTTTTGTAGCTATGTGCCTAATGTCGCGAAATTAAAGATTCTGAATACTTGTATATAGCTCCCTTGCGTAAATGAGAATGTTAGTTACATTACCTTGCTCCTGCAAGCTTAAGGTCTCTCACACCTCTAAATTCCAGACCTGCCGCAATGTCGCCGACAGATACCTACACATTGCCTTGACAGGATGAAAATTGAAATACGTACTCAACAAATTACTTGCATGTTAGCATGGATTGATCTCTCCCTTCAGTTGGCATTTCCTGCCTCTCCATTCCTTTCCACCTCCTCAATTCTGTCTTTGATGATCTTATGTTGATGAGCAAAGGGGGAATAATGGAATGTAGAGCTAAGATGATGGTCCCACTAAGGGTGGTAATGAGATAGTTTGGTATCAGAAATGAGTAGCGAGTGTTAAAAATACGATACCTTGTACATACTCACTCACAACCCCAATTATGAATCACATGATATACTATGTAATATGGTCCGTGCACCCTATGTAAATACGTATATAAACCCCATGTATTCTACTGTTAATACAACAGGTTCTCTTACTGCAACCACCACCTTAGTATAGCGATAACTACAACTCACCAGGTATGTATTGAGTGATGCTGCACTCCAACTGCATAGTAGAATATGTGCTCCCAACAGGTTATGGGTCCTGGCAGCTAGCAACGGTGCTCAGCGCTCTAATGAGCAGCGACATCATCTGCAATGATGCACCAAGGTCTTTACTACCTATGCGCTCCACTGAGCTGCAACCAAGTTGCTATACTATCTCCAACGATAGATGTTCTAACGGAACATTGGAGAGCAATGTTTACTTTTGCCTCTAATGGCTGAAAAACATGCTAACAGTTGTTCACAACAGCGATCAACATGTCTTCAAGCCTTGAGAAACTTGTTCCTCTTTTGGAAGGATCCAACTATTTAATTTGGGCAGATGCGATGCAATCGTATCTTCAAACTGTTGGATGCTGGCAGATCATCAATGGCAATCAACCCAAACCAGCAATGTTGACACTTCCTCCACCAAATGTTACTCGTGAACATGTGGATGGGAGGAACACCGACATAAGAGACTGGATTAAAGGAGACAACCAAGGAGTCGGAGCAATCATGCTTTGCATCTCCGGTAATCTCCAGCATCTAGGAGCCGGACAAAACAGTTCGGAAGAACTGTGGGACGCTCTTAGAACTGCATTGGGAACTCTGGGCCCTGCACTTATCTTCACTGATTTTAAAGCTGCGACCTCCATCTGGATTAATGCCCAAACTCCTATCTCAGATATCACGAAGCTGTCTACCATTTTCGGAAGACTGACGACTAACAACATCGGAATTCTGGAATTGATCAAAGCCATGATCTTGATCGCTGCGATCCCGCACAATTTTGATAACCTGGCTAGCACAATATTGCAACAGTACGATGTCTCCACACTGACTTTCACAGTCGTGAGAGATGCCATTGTTGCTGAATCACAATGGCGTTATGCTGCTGGACCTTCACAACAACCTATCATTAATAAAATCTCCACGGTGAAACAGAAGGGTGCCAACCCCAGATGGCAATCTTCTCAGAACCAAGGAGATAAGCATGATCAACCGCAGCTATCTAATGATAAAGGCAAGGGTAAAACTACCCGTGGCAAACGTGCAGGCAAAAGTGTCAAAAATAATGATTGTGGACACCTCATGTCAGTAGCATCGGAGCAACATGCTCCAACCCCTTTTATCTCAGCGCCAGTAACTACCATTACAGGCAGCGGCTCCACCATCAGACCTACACTCTACAAGCATTTGTCCACACTGATTCCAGTTCCAAACCCCCTTCCACTACCTATCTCTATCTCTACCAAAGACCCACAAAAGCAGCAGCCTATGCAGTGCTACATCAGCATGTCCCCTAACAGCTTGAGCTCATCATCAGTTTACCCTGATTATCAAAGAGCACGAGATGCTCTCGAAGGTCTTGATTTGGCAAAGATGGCTAAAAATATCAAACTGATCGAGATCACATTCTCTAAACGAGAAGGGAAAAAGAGAAAGATAGAACACGAATCCAACGAGGATACCGTGAGTCTCGAATCTGAAACTGAGGATGTAAATATGGAAGAAGCGCCCACCAAGGCAGCTATTTTGGAAACAGTCACATGCACCTTATCAGTGGACACTTACAATCCGGAAAGGGAGCGAAATGACTATGACTATTTAGTCGAGAACAATGGATATGATGACAGGTCAGTGATTCTTTACCAAAATAAACAGAATGCTCATGTAAAATTACCAGCGAGCTCTTTGGACCTTAGCGGTAGTGATTTAATTACATGTAAATATGTGTTTGGTACACAAATATCAAGAGAGCATCCTAACGGACCTTATTCCTGTTTAAATTGTGAAAATAAGAATTGTGAATATGGAGCAGATTGGATCATGGACTCAGGTGCCTCCAATCACTTCACAGTGAATCTGTCAGATTTCACTTCATATGAAGAAATCGCCCTTGGGCCTTGATGAACGAGTCACTGTTCAAACTGCCTCTAAAATGGAAATTATTACCAAACAAGGCAGGGGCACTGTCTTCATTAGACAATGGGAAGATCTTACGGTGGCTTACACGCCTTTACCCTGTCTTCTATATCCCAGAATTAGTCAATCGACTATTATCCATGGGAGAGTTCTTAAAAAAGAACAAAGTCATTGGCGATGCCAATGCAATCCACATTGTTACTCCACAGGAGAAAACAGTGATCTCATGTGAACGTTTATTCAACGAAGACATGATCTATTGGGCTTTTACCCATATAGAAAAACCCGAGAGGTTGGGAGTTGCAACTTTATTTGTTGCAGACCACCAAATCTGGCATAGACGATTAGGACACATGTCCGATAATGCTCTAAGCAAGATGCCTCGAAGCATGAAAAAATTCCCAAAGCATATCGCTCTGAAAAAGAGCAAACCCATTTGCAAAGGCTGTGCAGAAGGGAAAATGAAATCTAAATCATTTCCCGAGTCCACAACTAGAGCAATGGAATGTTTTGAGTTAATCCATTCGGATTTCAAAACCCTACCCATGATTTCGTATCACAAACATAAATACTTCATTGTATTTGTGGATGACAAGTCATCTGCGCACTGGGTCATATGCCTTAAAACAAAGGCAGATGAAAAACAGGCTGTAAAGGAATTTTTAGCCTATGTTCAAACTCAGTTTTCCACATCGGTAAAATGATGGCGCATTGACGCAGGGGGGGAATTCCTTAACCTAGATTTGATCAATATGATCAAGGACTTAGGCATTCTGATTGAACAGAGTGTCCCATACACGCATCAGCAAAACGGCCACGTGGAACACGCCATACACACTATAATGGAAAAAGCACAAGCAATATGCTTCACTGCTTGCTTACCACAATCTTGGTGGGAATTTTGCGTAGAACACGCTGCGCACTTAATAAATCAAACTCCGATAGCTAGACTCAATTGGATAACTCCATTCGAAGCTATGAAAGGTGTCAAACCTGACATCTCTCACTTATGAGTTTTCAGTTGTGCGACATATGTCTATTTACCCAAAGAGAAGCGAGTAAACAAACTTGCTCTGAGATCAGAATTAATGACCTATATCGGTCAAATAGATGGCATCAAAGGATATCGTTTCATGTGGCCTACTAGCGCAATCTTCATCGGTACAACAGCTACCTTTGATGAAACATTATTTCCTTATTGCAAAACTAGAAGCATTCCAACTTCGTCTGGATTTGGAGAATTACCTCCGGATGAACCGGAAGAACCAGAAAGTTCCAACACTCCAGGAACGGGTGATGACAGCAATCACGAATTGTCTGACAACAATGACTCTGATGACAACAGAGATCCATCTTCATCTAAAACCCGCCACCTTCATAAATCATCAAAACCTGATGATGATGTCAAAAGGGAGTCTAAATCGCATGACGATGCACATTCTTCCATGACCGACGTGCGGATCCTTGCTGTTTGCATTCTCAGTACAGCGACGTGCGCAGTGGGCTACCTCTGCTAGAGTCCACAGCTAGCTTTGCTCTGGCGCTGCAAACTGCAACTATGGGGAATAAATTATGGCGGGACAATGTCCAAGTTCTTGTCGGGCACTCGGGTAAGTGAATTTATTGGAGGCTCACCATTCACATATTGACATCATGCAGCGCGGATGTAGCATTTCTGGGTACATTAAGGTGTCAATGGGGAACTTCTTAAAGTCTTCTTCATAAACCACTCGATTTTTTTTGTGTACCGCCTTTTTTTCACCTGCAAAATGACCAACTTCACTGGGCTTAGTTCTATTCCCAACCCTGCGCACATTGCAGTTGAAGAGCAAATCGAAGTTCTGAGCTCTCTCGTGTCTTCCCTACCCGGCCATGTCCCTCTTGCGACCAAGGACGATGAGATTGCCCGCATTTTTACTAAAATTCCTGTTCCCAACAATGCTGATCTACAGTGGCCGGTCTTCAACCGGCGGATGGACATACTCTTTGGTGAGGATGTACGCAACGGTGGTCGACTTGCGAATATCTTGCGTGGCCCTTTTGGAATGGATATGGTGATGGAGTACCTCTCGAAATCTGTGAATGAAGGTTCGCTCCTGTGGGAGCCCGTTAAGCCGAAACTAGAGCGTTTAATCAAAGAGATGCAGCACATCATGTGGGTTTTATCAACTTTCGTCAGGCCGTGGATAATTGAATTGGCTAGATAGTATCTGTGACTTCGAAGTCACTGAGCTGCCGGCGGTTGAGGGACCACAAGATCAACTACTGGGTGAGATCGGGCGCTACTTCAAGTTTGAAGGAGGTCGTGGAGAGATTTCAAATCCTCTCGGATGGTGGAAGGTAGGTTGATGCACCTCATTCTACTGTGGTGGATGGTGACTTACGGTGATACGAACAGCAACACGCTGCATCATTTCCCACTATTGCCTGCATGGCAAGAGATTTCTTGGCAATCCCAGCAACCAGTGTTTCTGTCGAACGCACCTTCTCAAAATCACGACATATTTGTACTGATCTACGGTCCGCCCTCAAGGCCGAGACAATATCGGAGGCCCTCCTGTCAAAAGTTTGGATCCGAGAGGGGTTGCTCGACGTGAAAGAACCCCCCATTGTACGCAAAAAACATGGCTTGTCGTAAAATAGCATTTTTTTGAGAACTATATATATTAAGCCTATAACTGTATTTATACAGTATATAGTGTGTAAATTACTGTATCCGTATATTTACTCGGCCGACCCTATACGTATACTATATGGTTGGAGCCTTACGCTGTGCACAGTGAACCGAGAAACCCAGGTTATAGGGTGGTTCGCACACGGGGTGTTAAGTTTCTATTTTTCGTGGTGGTGGTAGATATATATAAATTGTTGGGGTAATAACGCCAGTAGTGTATTGATTCCATCACTGATGGCCTTTCGCCGTTCTGCTTGATACTGGTTTCGCTTCAAGTTGTGACATGTCAAGTGACTACTAGCAGGCTGAGTAGGGGTGCATGAGTGTTGAGTAACGTTGAGTCACGAAGTCTGCCCCTGATTGAATGCATTGGGCTGCGCCTGTGGATGGTGGCACCTCAAAGGCTTGTAGTAATTCTGTTTGTAGCTCTTGGCATAGCTTTCTGGATTCCCATAATGCTTCATTCTTCCTTAACAACTTTTCTTTTACTTCCTCTAGCTCTTTATGGAAGTCTTCTAATTGAACTTCGTACCAGCATACTTCTTTTATCTGGAATACCGTGCATGTGAGAACATCGTAAACCATTATCTTCTATCATTACCTTCAAGTCAAACTCCTTTTTCAGGCGGTTATAACTCCTCTGGAGGACAAGAAGCTCCTCTGTTTTGTCCGCTAAATCTTGCTCCACTTTGTCCAGATCATTTTGAAGTGCGACGATCTTGGCACATGGGAATTCTCCTGGATGATGTTGCGAATGATCATCTACTTTTTGTTTCAAAGATGTGTGTTGGGGTGACATATCATTCTCCTTCAGGTAAGGTAGATGTGCAGATACACGCGCCCTGGGGGGCCTGGGGAAAGGCTCACAGCCGAAAGTAGCGCTCTGTAACTCTTTTCAACTGGGGCAACTCAACTTGAATGAGGTGAGCGACAGACATACCAGCATTTCCGCTAGAAGGGCCTGTGGGTTAAAAGTCATCAACTCCCTCTATTTTTACTCTCAGCCCGAAGTCTGCCACCATTGGGGACCCTGCGTGTATGAAGCCATGGGATCGCAATGTTTGTGCTTCCGCTGGAGACGGCAGGCGCTGTGACCCATGAGAAACCGGGTGATCAACTCGGAGACGAGGGGCCGCTTAGCTCAGGACATAAGATTGACTATAATTGTGATCTACAAAACCGGTTATACTTTACATGAGACAAGAAAATGAGCGACAAGGTCCGCTTCAAGTTCCTGATGGACTTGCTTGGAAGGTAGATTGGTCACATGACGACCAACGCAACGCGTCGTTGAAATGATCACCAATCTTATGTTTACATAAGTAAGAGACTCGTTCTGGCCGAACTCGAAGCACCCGCCGTTAAAAAAAAAAGAAATTCGACCTGATATGGACATTTTTTCTTTCTGAAACCCCCTTGACAATACATGTAGAGGTTGCAATTTTTGCTCGATGCTTCAAAACTTCCCTCGCTGCATTGTATGTTTTCATTCCATTTTTTCTTTTTCTAAACTTTGTCTAAACTAACATACTTACTATCCTACAAGCAAGTCAGAACAAGAACGAAGACGAACTAGAAACGGCACGAGCTAGGAACAATAAACCCGCAACGGCGACAACAATTCAGGAGTGAGCATGGCGGGCGAGGAACTGCGGAACGCCCAACAATTGGGGGGGTGAACGCCCAACGACGGCAAAGTCTCAAAGAACGGCGATGCCGGCTACGCCCAACCCAGAACAACAGCAGGAAAGCAACGAGACGGGGATGGCGACGGAGTGCCATAACAGGGGGTGCTCATGGGGAGGGGGAGGTTCTCCACGCCCCCGGTATTCTTTTTTCTAAACTAACATACTACTCTACAAGCAGGGCAGAACAAGGACGAAAATGAACCAGAATCAGCGATGATAACCCAGGAGCAGCGACGGTAGGCGAGGAACCACAACCACTACCCGGGAATGACTACAACGCGCCAGGAAATATGACCTAGGAGTGAGGACGGTGGGCCAGGAAGCACGACCCCGCAACTGTGACGACAAGCCAGCAGCGAGGACGGCGGGCAGGCCACCGTAACGATAACCTAGGAAGGACCACGACGGACTAGGAAATACGGCCTAGGAGCAAGGACAGTGGCCCAGGAACCACAACGACAACCCGTGGTTGTGGTGTGCTCCCCGTCGTGCTGGTCCCCGTCGGGCGCTGGCGCTTGTTGTTTTTTTTTTGTTGTCGTCGGGGGCTAGCGGCAGCCGCGATCCACCCTGGAGCAGTGGCTCGCAGGGCTGGGGGCAGGTGCTGGGCTGTTCCTCGTCGTCATGGGGCCCTGGTGCTCGTTTTCGCCGTCGTAGGCTGGTAATCCGTCGTTGTGGTTGGACATGGGGTGTGTTGTTTTGGGGGTCGTCATTATGCCATGTTTATAACCTAAAAATAATGAAAACAGTTAGTTGAAAAGAAACATATAAAAAAACTTGCCTAGGGCCCAAACGACGATAGATGTCATTTGGGCCTGTTTTGACCACTCGAGCAATCCAATTCTGAATGTGTGCCTGACATCCTGCCTCCCAGTATTGAAGAGGATATCTGGAAAAAAGAGGGTGTCGAGGTTACAATACGTTGCATATGTAGCATGAATAGCCCCATTGCTTGCCCCCGAAATTATAGTTTGCTGTAGCTGGCCCCCAGTAATCTGTAGTGCTATCATTGCCGAGGTAGTAACAGGCGAATGCAATAGTGTGTCATATATCCTAGTAGCCGCGTAGTGTCTATAGTCTACAGTGGACGAAATAGCCCACGGTAGTCTGCATAGGGTTGCGTCGTATCAGGGTTAGTCACAGTAATATCAGCGCAATAGATAGGAATGGCAATTCAATAAACATTTATGAGTGCGAGCGCAACAGAAATCTAGACAAGAGTAGGATGAGTTCGAGGGCACGGAGGCCCATGTACCATAAGGGATGTAATAACCGTGACACTGTTCAGAACGGGGGGAGTAAAGTTGCTCTAGTCCGAAATGTTCCCATCCTCGCCATCAGTCTCCGTCTCGGAGTTTGCAAGATATCCTCCAATGCCGCCTCGAAGGCGGAATCGGGCATGGTTGGACGGTCGGCAGTGGAGAGTGGCTGGGCGCCGGATTGGAATCTGTCGAGTAATGATGTTTGTCAGTCATTAACGTCACGGTCAGCACACGCCTTCTTATATTGTACAGCTTAAGAAGGATGTTGTCGAGAATGCCATGCTTCTTGGTATGTTCTTGGAACCGCGAAGGCAACAAATAGGATCCTCGTTTTGATAGAGTGTCGTAGTGAAAGGAATGTCAGTCTTGACTCTAGTGATCCATTCGTCGATGCAGCATTCAATCTGTAGCAGTCCGAGTCGTCTGTCAGTTAAGGCGTCCCTACCCGTATTATTCTGTGACTGAGCCCTCCAGTTACGAGCTCCGTGGGTTCTGCTCCGATTCCTTGGGTGTTGGTGGCCGACCCGCAGGCAGGGTTGGCACCGGGCCAGCGTTTTTCTGCCCCCATGTGCCCCGAAGATCCCGGGCCTCCATGGACGATGCAAGCGACGACGAAGAGCGTTAGGGCTGATGGAGAGGGCCATGGGGGAGGCGTTAATCCGCTTCTGGATTCCTATACGCAGGTGTCTGGTGTGGTGATGTTGGGAAAGGCAAAAACAATATCGTGCCTTATCGTCCATGGAATCCTACATAGCAATTGTGCGCTGGTCCTCGTCCATGGCACGGGGGATTGTTGGTGTATCCCAGGCAAGGGAAAAGAGAATGGGGCTCATGAGTAGCATCACGGATTCGCTGCAATGTTTGGCAGATGGGGATGGTTTGTTTTGGTCGATTCAAGTGCTTCATAGGTTCAAAAAGAGCACATGGCTCGATTCGAGCCACATAAACTTCGTGCTCCCAGTCCGAATTTGCCTTCTGTGCCCTGGTCCTCTATTAAGACACAGTGTTGTGCGTCCTTGATTGAGGTTCACCTACTGTACATGTATGCAACAGCGAGATACGACATATGGAATTTTGATACCTTCTGGGTTTCGTTCGCACATGAATTCCTGCAGGTTGGTCAAACTTGACAAGATTGACCATGTCTGGCATGGCTGGCACATCAATTAACAGTTGTTCAACATAGTTGAAATAACCATGACATTGGATGACTACAGTGCTTTGCATAATAAACCGGAGTGATCTCCACAAATTTTCTTGTTTGGTTAGCTTTGTCTCTACCCCAAATGGAAGTCACTGTGTCACGTCGCTGTGGCAACACAGCGTACAATGCATACTCGACATGAAGGTGGGTGGGTGAAGACAACTAGATAGGCAGTATATATTATTGAAAGTTACAAAGCACAAACTATTTGAACAGTAAAACTATGCCAAGCCTGAATACAGTGTTTTGAACTTGTTTGACATCAAATGCCATCTCGCGTGATCCATGCATGCAATGACGAAAGGCACTGAAAAGATTATACAAAGGAGAAGTAGGAAATCTCACGAATGCAGGTGCAGGTGAATGAGTCAGAAAAGGTCAACTGAAAGCTGTTGAGCTGGTCGACAAACCTCGCAGTTATACAATGAGATTGTGAGATCGTCGAGCAGAGGGCCATGTACAAGGCTAAATGACAGTTCACATCATTTTGGATCATTTAGGAAGACGGTGTGTCACAGGAGGCCATATTGAGGAGCAAAAGAGGCAGAGGGGAGAACAGTTGGCGGCGTGTTCAAATGAGGCCCAGAGCTCATTTCTAGTACTGGGGAAAGGGTGCTGATTTGGAGGACACGAGTACAGTGGGTGCCAAGATGTGGTGGTGTCAAGAGCAAGTTTGCTACTGCTAGGGAACGACTCGCATAAAGTTTGTTCTATTCAACAAAAGTTGTCGAGATCTAGGTGCATTGACAGCCAAACTCCAGGGGTCAAACTGGGCTCTTTTCACACGGGGAGATGGCCTATAATCATAAAAATTCAGAGTTCACTGATTCTATACGAGTTCTTCATAACGTCCCCAAGCCAGTCTACCACTGAATCCCGCTGGATGGAGTCAATGCAAAACCTGAAGATAGCCACAGTCCAGTTTTTAAGGCAACAGTGGAACAAATGGGCTGGGAAGTACGTGTAAATAAAGCAACGGCAGTAGTGCGAGTGAACCAGACTGAGAGGAGAATCAAGCTTCGAGTTCAAGTACGTTCAAGTTCAAGTTGAATCCTCAGTGACACAGTGACTTCCATTTGGGGGGTAGACAAAGCCAACCAAACAAGAAAATTTGCGGTGATCACTCCGGTTTATTATGCAAAGCACTGTAAGAGTCTTTTGTATCATCCTCCCGCCACCCACCCTCGCCCTTTTCGCACGGTCCGCTGCCCAGCTAACGACTTGTTCGTTTGGCTTGCCAGCCTGCTCGAACGGCGGACACGGTGTGCGGGGAGGGTCTGCGCCATCTCGCTCTCGCTCTCGTCCTGGGACAGCATGAATACATCATCGTACATGCAATACTTGAAGATGTGTACGCACGTCTGTCAGGACATCATCACCCAGGTCATCGGGGCCGAAAGCCCGCCGGTATTCGTTGCTGAAGATGGATGGTAAGGCGGATAATCCTCAGGAGCTATAGATGCGTCACCTGGATGGTGGTGATTCTTCTGTAAGCACGTCGTTGCATTGTTTTCCGGAGTCAACAGCCCTCGTGCCCGACTCTTTCTGTCCCTTTTTTCGATCGCTGAAAACGGGTAAGCTGGGGACGTCAAATGGCGAGTAGTAGTTATGTGCATTACCGAGATAATAACGTGGCGAACAATAGTTGTTGCAAATCATTTACGTTCTCCCGTTCCACTCTTACTCCCGAAGGTGTGAACATAATGAAGATGACTTCAGTGGGTTCATTGTCGTCCACTGAGGTCGTACATCTCATACATGTATTCGTTTCAGGATCATAGTTCAGGAAATAAGTTCCTCCTATGATACGATGTGCAACCGGTCCTAAAAACGGAGCAAAGTCAGTCAACCAATGCCTAAGAGGATCGTATCGCACTTGATACACTGTCAAAGATCGCAACTTCTTCAGACTTTTGATTCTCGTACACAATTAAGACGGCCTTGAGCTGCAATTCCATTATCCAGCGAACACAAGATATCCGCGCGGGCAACCGAAATGTAATCAAAGGCCATTGATCTATTGTCCTTTGGATATGGAAGGTGGCATCAGTGTAGCCCGCAACGAAGTTATGATCTGGACTGGGAATCTGCCGCACGTTGGATATGAGATGATGAACATGGTACTTAGAGGTAGAAACCAACTTATGAATGCTTGATCGGAACACTTTCTCCGCTGTCAAACCGCGTCGTTGTGCGTCGGGCTAGCTTGGCCGTACGGATGCCGTAGTCCGGAAGTTCGAACTAAGTTCGAACCTGAACTTTTCCAGCTGACTAGAGCCCTTCAGCCTTCAGGAACCCAGTCAAACCTTGTTTTTCGCTCGGCCTAACTTCTAAAAAGCAAGTTTCGGTCGAAATTAGTAGTGGGTTTAGTGTTGTGGGCAATTCATCAGAAATGATTCGCTACTCGCTGGGCCGTGGGATGCAGGACAGTGATAATGCAGCCAAGCACATTGCAGGAAATTCAGCAAATGCAGCGGCGGTGGCGACTGCATCAGCAGCAGCTGTGAGTCATCATTACTGAAAATCTTCAAGCAAACTCGACTCCAATGTTTTCAACCAGCTCCTCAAACGTCGGAGAGAGACATTCAACAAGTTCAACGTCCCACAGGAAATCGGTGAAGCTCGCATCAGTAAGATCGCCCCATTATGTGTCGAAAATTCGACAAATGGCTCTGGTTATGGCTTTGTTATTATCGACCAGCAGATCATGCTCGGGAAAGGTGGGTGCTTTGTTTTTTCTACGCGTCGTATCTATTCAGTTGATCTAATCCATGTAGTGTTGGCTATCTATTCAAAATCTGCAGGAAAATCAGGGAAGCATAGTTTGGTGTCAGATGTGTCAAACATCGCCGCTGTGTCGAACATTCCCGTTCAGTTGTTCGAACACTTTGTCGGTGTTCAGTTCCGAGCTCACCATGCAGGACAAACTTTCCACGTGAAGAGATTTTACATGCTTCCCTCGCTATCCTTCCTCTGTACCCTCGTCTCCACTCCAGCAGTTATGGACAACGGCCATAGCTTGAAGATCTCTCAGCAGGACTGGTCACTTTTCAAGTCTCTGAAGGACAGTTCCTCGCGTATTGTTAACGCAATCGCGATGTTCAATGCACGCGCGAAAAAGTCTCAGGGGCGTCTTGATGAGGAGGAGGATTAAAAAACCTGTAGATTCTAAAAAATCGTAGCTTAATGTTATATAGAGGATGACTGCCACAGTCACCAGGACATCAGTGGAGCCGTTTGTTGCGCAGCGGGAGAAAAATTGACGTTTTTGCTTAGGCCTGAGGTGTTTTCCGGATAAAAACCGCCCAATTTGGAGGCCAGAGACGATTTGCGGATAAGAATCGGCCAAAACCCGTCCGGATAAAAATCGCAAAAACAGGCGATTTTTGCATTAGGCATATAAGGGAGATTTCAGGGGTCCTGGTGGCAGCAGGCTCCTAAAACCAGCACTCTCGTATCAGCAAGGGGGCACCGGCCCGAAAATCCCGGACGGGGACGTGGTTAGTTGGCCTCAGGCTGCGAAAAAAGATTTGGGCGAAAAATACCTTATTTGGGTTATCCTGCCTCACTGTGCGACCTCAGGCTCACTGCCAAAATGACTTCTATACAGTAGAGTATATTTACAAGCCCAATTTTGTTTTACCTCGGCTAGCTTGAATTTTATTTCAGGGATATCTTTGATGAGAAGCCTGATGGGATCCTAGCCCGATTTGGTAGGGTAACGGTCACGGGAATGTCTTGCCAGAGTTGTGAGGGCGTTGGTGGGGGGTGCTGAATTCAACCAAACCTATGCCTGAGCATAACATACTCAAATGTGGATGATTTATATGTTTCGAACGCAGTGTGGACCGTGTGGACACTGACATTTCGCACATAGACCAATTGGCCAGGTACTGGTAACGTGACATGGCACATCGGCATCAGGCGCCATCATTTTACATACTACCATAGGTAGTTGAACATTAGGGCTGCACACTGTCCATCTGACGGGTAATGGCCGTCGATATGATGGTCAGATGACGAGTATGGCTGACCCGTACCACGTCCGTCATGTGTACTCACTGGATCCCTGATGGATACAGGATGGGAACAGGTACGGCCGTTGTACAGTAGATGGTATTACAATTAGGCAAAATCAATCATAAATTGAATATCTAGACTAATCAACAGCTCAATGGCCCAGTGCAGTATCAGCATGCATGCGTGCAAGATGCAACTGCTTCTTTACAAGCATCAGAATACAGATGGTATCAGCATGGAGACTGGTGCGACGGAGGGAGATCGTGTCCTGTCCACCAGAGAAGATCCTCTCAACAGCAACAGCAGAGCCTATCTCAGGTTTGGTTCATGAATAAGATGATTATTATTAAAATTAAAATTACTCACCAGGAATGCATAGAATGTCATGAGCCAAACGAAAGAGGTTTGGGAATTGCTGCGTTGACCCATCCACCAATGAATTGGATTACAAGTGTCAAAATCTTCAGCAGGGAGTTTGAAATATTCTTCGAGTTCATTGATAGAGCTCTTGTCTTTTCTGCAATATTGAGCGGTAAAGGATTTCTGAGGTGAGCCCACAATAGGCAGTGATGTCACAGGCAAAGATGATGCTGAAGACAATGTATGATCATCTGCCTTTGCATAATTTCTGTTGAAGTAATCAAAGAGGCTTGACCTGGAATATTCGAGGTGATCTGAGATTGTTGGATCATCGTCATAATCCGCCTTCATGCCCTCATATGAGATTCATGGATCAAGCACTAGTGGGGTATACAGTTAGCGAGTAACCAATTTAATAATTGTTGACGCACATGCAGCCCACGTGTAGAAGAGAGATGTGTCATACTGGTAGTAGTAGTCACTAAGCTTCCGGTGTGCATCTGTGAGACTGAGTTTGATTCTGGGCGACACTGAGTCGGGAAGGTCATGAAGAATATTCTTGATATCATCTTGTAAGCCTTGAAAGATGGCACGCATCTTTGAAAGCATTGGGATTTTCATGGCAGACATCTCAGTAGTAGCAGTTTGAAAGGATCTGAGCCAAGAGGTCACAAGGGTAATAGATTCCCAGTCAGCATTACTGAGTTCGAGGGCATGGAGGTCCTTGTTTTGAGAAACATAGGAGTCAATAGTATTGCAATAATCAAGGGCTCACCCTATAACATGTCAGTCAGAAACCTCATACAAATAGCCATAACAACTTACAAAGCATTTGATGAGTTGACAACCATTGTGTTCTCACATTAAGATTGAGCATAAGTGGTGTGCTACAATCATCTAACATCCTGCCTCCTTCAAGCTGCACAAACTGGATCTCACAAGCCCAAGATTGATGACATTGGGGACTTGAACAGACAGACTTGACAATTTTCCAAAGCTGACCAGGATGTTACAGTAAGTTGGTTGGCAGAGAATGGGCCCATTGCTTACCCTTCCAATAGCAGGCAGTACGCCGTCAGCTGCATTGACATCAGCTATATCAGTGTCAGCATCTGGCATGTCTATGACACTCTCATCATCCTCATCGTCACCTGCTGCATTGTTGTTGTGTTCGCGTGAGAGAGGAGTTGTGACATTATCTTGGTAATTGCCACTATGCATGGCAGCCTTTTTCCCTTCAACCTTTGATATCGCCCCAATGCCTTTGAGAAGCTCGCATTTAAAGGTCAGATGTGACAACAATAATTAGAATTTGGTGTAATACCTTGATAGCAGCCAAGTGAATGGTATGAGGCATGCAACACATGCATGCATCTTGTGCCGAGAATGGTATGCCCCGTTGTTGGCATCGCCACTCAAGTGATGTCATTAGGGTGTTGTTGTTGCTGGCGTTATCCATTACGAGGGTGATAATCTGCAAATGGGTTAGAAACACATTGCTGGGCTAAGGATGGGAAACTCACTTTTCCGATGAGACCATATAACTCCAGTGTTGCCCAAACTGCCTCCGCCATGTTCTCTCCTGAATGCTCCCCAGTAAGTTCTCGAAAGTCAATCAGCAACTCCTCTGGAAGGGGATAATATGATTACACCAGTTGAATGAAGGGAAGAGCACAAACCAAGTTGCCCATCATTGGTCACGTAGTGTGCAACAATCACCAAAAATGCGTACTGATTTCTCGATGTCCATGCATTGAGTGACAAGCAGACCTTCCCCTCGAGCTTCTGCTCTATGGATAGATACATGGTATGAAGAAAACAAGATAACACTGACTGAGAACATTTCACGAAGACCTTCAATCGTTTTCTTGCCCATCTTCACAACACACCGCTTGATCCCATCACGTTTCGGAATATTCAATGGACCACCACTATGATGTGTAAAATTCATCATATTAATGAATTCAGGTTTCTTGACCTCATCAAATGGCTGGTCGCAGGCAACAATCCACTCAGTGAGGAGCCGTTTGAACTTTTCTTGATCCCATGGACCCTGACCATCGCTTCGTAACATCAAAATGTTTGAGAAGATAACATTACTTACAGCGGCATGGGCTTGCTGGTCTTCAAAGGCTTTCTTGATGTTTTCAGATGATTTCTCAAGCTTCCTTATGTATTCAGCTTCAGCGTGTTCATCGGGTTGCTTTTTTCCAGATGTGATAGCGATCTCGTCAGGTGTTGGGGGCTCGTCACAATTTTTAAGGATGCAATAGAATTGATGCATCGGCTTAACATGGACACGGTCGATTCGTTGCTCATGGCGTCCTCAGAACTTATTGCGTAATTCTGAGCTTTTTGCCTTCTTTTTTGGCCCTCCCACCTCTTGTCTTGAGTCACGCAGCAGAGGCGGAAGAATCTGTGATATCAACTGGTAGCTGAGGGTGAACGATTGCGTTTTGGGGTCCCAGTCCTGATCGGGTTATCTCAGTGATTACATATGCATCAATCATGATTATTGACACCCTCGATTAATGATAAGCTGTACAAAAGCTGTAGACATATGTCCATCCCTCTTTTCTTCCCTTCGCCCACTGTGATCTTGCAATGTCTATACACAATTCTCCTGCCCAACAAGCACCAACAGTCACCTACATCCTTACTGATGGGAAGCAGCTCATACTGACTATTCACAAGGATCCTCTTTCTGGAAAGGACATGGTAAACTGTGATCTCTGCAACACTCCAATTACTCTTTGTGCAAGGGGGGATTTGACATACTTTGGGAGTCACAGAATGTCCAGAAAGTGTGTTAGAGTACAATCAGATCTACAGCAGCAAGTTAACCAGGAAGAGATTCAAACAATGCTAGCCAGGAGATCACTTGGACCACAGACTTTTAGCTCAAGTAGTGAGTACTCTTTCTTTATGTTTCTGACTGATCTCATTGCATGTCAGCATCAAGTACCAGTGCTCTCCCTAGTGGGGCTCAATCTCAGTCTCCCATATATCTATCCACCTTGACTCCTGTTATATCTGGAGTTGTAACACTTATTGCTAATGCTTCTGGAGATTTCCATCAGCATCCTGGGACATTCTCTCCTGGCCTTCCTCCTAATGATGATGTTTCTGTTACTTCAGAGACTGATCTCTCTGGTTCTTTAGCTAGTCTTCATCTTTCATCTCCTGCTTCAGGACAATCTGAGGATGTCCTATGCAAGAGCCTTGCACCCAACTAAAGCCTCACCATGCACTAATGTACCAATTCACTGTCCAATCTGCCCCACAAGCCTATCTGGCCAGCCTAGGACAATTTGGAAATACAATGCCATGTATCACTTTGCAACTGAACACCAACCAGCAGATAAGGAGGGAGTTCCTGAAATCCCACCATCATTCCTTGTTGAATCCTTCTTAACTTCATTTGAAGAGAAGCTGATGGGAGTTCAGCAGGAAATCACCTTGAGCTGGAGAGAGGACAATAATATTCCAGATACAGATGGTATAGAAGAGATCAAGGCATCTGAAGCTAGTAAGTCAAATAGATCTTATAGAGTCTCAATTCAAACGCAATGCTAAGGTGATCGACGATGCGTATGTAATCACTAAGATAACCCAATCAGGACTGGGACCCCAAAACACGATCGTTCACCCTCAGCTACCAGTTGATATCATGGATTCTTCCGGTGAACACCCCCTGGTAGAGGATCAACTGAACGCTATTGACCAGCAGATTTTCCGGGTCATGTGATCTCGGAAATTTCCAACATATTATTATCATGTGATTACATTGACTTCGCACTGTTAAAATTGTAAGTTCATTTTTCCTCAAAACCTAATATATACTTAGACTCCAAACTATTAGTGAGGCAAGTAAGTTTTCCCACAACTACAACATACTATTACTGGGCCTAACGACAGTCAAAGACTTGTGTATTTGGTCATGTTTGTACTTTGATCTATTTCCAATGGGAAATCTTCTGCAGCCATTCCTTGACAACCAAGCCACATTTTGGCATGATTCTGTAGTCCTTCTTACACTATTAATTGAACTTTAGAGTTCCATACAATCTATTTATTTTTTGGTTGACATTTGTGAATGGTTATGTGTATCCAAGCAATCTCTCAAGAATTAATGGTCAGAAAAATAAGCTGAGAGAGGGACAGTGTCAAGAATAATGTAGATAATGGTCCTCTTGCATAAAAGAGCCCTTGTAGCCAGTATCTGGATGACAATGCCAAGTATGTAACTTCCTAAAATGGCAATCACACTTCAAAGCAGCATTCAGCCACCACAAGGGCTCACAACCTCAATTATTTGCATGGAGAACCCTCACATGGATTACCCTTGACACTTTACTGCACTCAGCTTATTTTTCCAACCATTAACTCTTGAGATATTGCTTGCACACCCATAATTGGCAGGAATCAACCTAACTTTCACAGATGTCAACCAAAAAATAAATAGATTGTATAGAACTCTAGAGCTCAATTAATAGTGTAAGATGGACTACAGAATCATGCCAAAATGTGGCATGGTTGTCAAGGAATGGCTGCAGAAGATTTTCCAATGCATGCAAACCAGATGCTTGATCTCCTTCAAAGACACCTCTTTTTTTTTTTTTTTTTTTTTTTTTGGCTCAACAATTTGTATTGCAGGGCTTGATCGCAGTCTGCAGGAGTCTTACAAACAAAAGTAGCTATGCTACATCTACCTAAGCCCACAAGCCCTCCATTTTGAATTTGCAAGTTGGTGGGGAAACTGCCGCCCTGATGTCACCCTTGTGAGTGGGGGAGGAAAGCTGCAGGATGTCCACAGCATAGCCAACAAACAGATGCACCAAGGCATTGTGGTCCCCATCCACTCACCACCAAAGCAGGGTAGAGTTGGTGTTAATTCACCATACACCCCCAGCCCAGCTGGCCCCAGCTGCCAGAACTGGAGGATAACCCATAGCCTTGTGCACACCCGATCTGTGGCCTCTAAGTCAGACCATGGTTATCCCCCCAACAGACCCCCTAAGGACCTGCCAGCTGGGACAGACAGTGAGCCACCTGACTGGCGGATGTTTGATGTGCAGCATCATGCTGCACATCAATAAAGGCACCCCCCTGTAGCAGGGCATGTGTGGAAGAGGGGTCACAGACTGCGGCCCTCAGACAGGTGCCACCTAGCTGGTGGATGTTAGTGCCCAGAAGTCACTGCACACTGAAATGCAGGGAGCGCGAAGCTCTACACCATGTTATGGAAATGCCTGGGGGGGCTGAGCAGACCACAGTATGCACAGCCCCTAGATGCAGATGGGCCAGGGGGCCCACCTGAGTGGGGCACCCCCTGCCGATGGTGGGCAGGGTGGTGGACTAGCGCCTCCCTCCCCGCCTGTGGCAGTGGTGGGGACAGTTTGAGGCCTCTCCAGCAATTGTTGCGCTCACTGAAGAGGGAGGTGGCAGCCCCACTGCCTCCAGCAAAGCTGGAGGATTGGAGTAGAGTTTTTCAAACACCTTATGAGCTCTAGGTATGCACAAAGAAGCCACACAGAGCTCCCAAGCTGCGTGTGACATCTCCCCCATAGAGAACGGGAAAAGAAAGGAAACTGGGGCATCCACCACTATAGTGATGATAGATTCCAGGGCATGGACTGCAAAGACAGCTGATGAGTATAACTCAGTGATGTCATTTGCAGTTAGAGAATGCAACTCGCTCCCCCAACCAGCTAGGAAGGGGGGGGAGTGTGTGGCAGGGGGGGGGGGGGGGGAGGGGGACTGGCCCAGCAGGCCCAATTCCAGTTAGCTGAAACCTAGCAATCTCCAGGTCTGGGACCAGGGCGGCTGAGAAGGCCTCAAATGCTAAACATGTCTGAGGAAAGAATAGTGTGGCAGAGAAAAGAACCCATGCCCCATGAGCGATATTGTCCAGATGATGGTCTGGAATGAAGTTTAGAGCACCCCTTGTGGGACACCCTATTGGGGACTTCAGGAGTTTTCATCAGGGAGCTACACTCTGACTACTCACCCCTTTGACATCAGTGGTGAACACCATGCCCACTGTGGGCTCATTGGCCCTCCCCATTTGGTGCAGCTTGATATCATTACATGGATCGCCCCATGATTTGTCCTATGCTAATCAATGTCTTACACAATCAGGTCCCTGGGGGGCATGGTCAACCGGCCCCATTTTACGACCATGTATTCTAAGGTTTAGACCCAATCTCCCATATTGGGTAGGAGTTCTGTGATGCCGCACTTGATGCTTCAGGATCTCCAACCTAAAGGCCCCAACACCCCAGAATCAACTTGAGCTCCAAGCCCCGCTTATTATTTGGGGGGAACCGATGGAGGATTTAGTCCTCTCAAGCCCAGGGAGGGGGACTACCCCATCTGGCTATGGCTCGGGCGTTGTATTGAACACCTTTCCCATTCCCAGGCAGATGGTTTGCTAATGCCTCGCAGTGCAGATCCCCATCTGTCCCAAGTCTCTGTCTTGCCACAAGCCAGCCAGTTGTGCTATCCGATCTCTGATCAGAACTGGAGCAATTTCACCTGTAGTGATCCCAGATCTGCTGTACAGATTACTACTTGCAACTAATGTCCCACCTCATGTTTGTCATGCTTGTGGGAGCCGGGTATCCTGTCACTACATGGGGTTGCCCCCATTCATGTCAGATTGTTATCATCCCCATTCCTGGTCTTATCATGCCTTATCCTTTCGGACCCTTGTGGGCATTTTGTACTTCTTAGGCTGATGATTATCCAGAGATCTCTGATCAAAGGCCATTGATCTCCTTCATATAACTGCATACACACCACCGGCACCAGTAGCCCAGCTGTGAACTGACTTTACCAAGGTTGGACCGATGTTGCTGGCTTCTCAGCTTGGGGCTCATTTCTCTTCCCCGTCAGGATCTAGATCCATCAGTGAGTCACCAGAGATTCCCCTGTGGGAGCCACGATCTTTTGGGGGTCGAACCCAGGTAATCACTTTGTGAAGGAATCAAGCCCCCAACCTTTTGGCAGGTGCACAGCCTGCTGCAGACAAGTGGTGATATAACTGCTACACCACCTGTCCACTTCAAAGACACCTCTGGTGCAGTGGGAAGAATTATATTGACATCGGAAGCAGCTATTTTTATGCAAAAATCAGTCAAGAATCAGAGGACATTGCGAAATACTCTACAGAGAACTCTTTCTGGTTCTATTGACACATTGGGAATGATCTAGAAGCAGGTATACAAGATCAATTGGGTTTCCTCACCAATCTTGACCAGAATCATTGGATTGCTGTGGTGTTTTATTTTCGAAAGAGGGAGATATGGTTTGGTGACTCACTCAGTGGTGTAGCAACAGCCTCTGTGCAAATAGTGTTTGAAAGTCCAGTCTGGTCTGGTCTTTTGACATCCAAATAAGGCAACCGCAACCGCAATTGGTCCATGTAACTTCCAAATATGGACAACCCCAGACTGGACTAATACAGACCGGTTTTTTGCGGTCTTTTGCATTCTGGGACTGTTCCAGACTGGTTGCAACCGGTTATTCCATGTACCAGCTCCCAAACAAAAAAACATTTAGGGAAATCGGTTGAGAACTGATGGAGTTATGATCAGAATGATTTGGCAAAGTTTGCAACATGTTATAATGTTCATGAAACTTGGTTTTTATCATAACTCAGTCAATTCTCAACCGATTTCCTTGATTGTTGGATCGGTTTGGAGCTATAAAATAGACCTATTGACTACAACTGACAGTCTAGTCTATAACTGGTTGCAACCGGTCTTTTATCAGTTGCTCTTAATTCATGATCTTTGTGCAACTGCAACTGCAACTGATCAAGACTCAGGGCAACCAGACCAAAAGTCCGGTCTATACTGGTCTACTTTCCAGTCCAGTCCAGTTTGGTCCAGTTGCCAGTCCATAGCACCGGACTTTTGAACTATGTGCATAGGGCCTACCACGGATGGCCATTATCCGGATAGCCACCCACGGATTATGTAAACATACGAATAGGGACAGATACAGATAAAACATGACAGATATCCATGGATTGCGGATGTTAGTGCCAAATAGGAAAAGACACTGGTACAGGTCAACCTAGGCTATAGCACGGGTATAGGTAACCTGTGGGTACAGGTAGGCACAGGCACAGGTATGGGTCATGATTCCATGACCCATAACCCATGCCTACCCATCACCAAGAGGGAGGCGGCAGTTCGAAATTTAATACATAACTAAGTAAACTATCATACTTGAACCATGTAACTACTTATTAAAAAATAGAAAGTGGGGCAATCCCAGCTTAGATGTAGGGAGGCTTATATACACCCAGGTGCACAGACCATTTGGTCTTGTGTGTAGTAATGTCACTACTGGGTACACATCATGTCTTCATTGATTATTGACACATTATTGACCTACATTTGTACTTGCATTGTTCCTTCACCACACCACCACCGTCATCATCAATGATGCCGCCTCTCCCTCATCCACCTACCATCACCCACTCCTTCAAGTTCAACCCCCACTACCACCACTCCCACGCCCTTCAACACGCCAAACAGCCATGGCCAACAGACAGAAAATAGGCCCAAACACCGATGTACGGCGTTTGGGCCCCAGGTAAGTTGTTCTTTTCTTTTTTCTTCCTTTTTACTAACTACTTTGATTTCATTTTTAGATTATAATCATCTTGTAACAACAGGCCCAACCCTGCTACCCCACCCTATGCCACCACTGCGAGCCCCTGCCCGCAAGGTGACGATCAACCAGCAACAACAGGGACAGACAGGGAATGGCCAACAACACAGAAAGGTGACAAACGGCAACAATGACAGCAGCGCAATGGACAACCTAGATACCAGCACCAACGCCTAATGATGAGGAACAGCAAATGACAGGGAACGAGCGGCGAGGAGGGGTCGACCCAACACACACCAGCACCAGCACCCTAACGATGAGGAACAGCTGATGACGACAGGAACAGGACAGGGAGGGTGACAACGAGAGACGATGGGAACAGGACAGGGAGGGTGACAATGAGGGACGATGGGAACGGGACAGTGAGGGTGACAACGAGGGACGACGGGAATGGGACAGGGAGGGTGATGAAGAGGAGGGAATGGGGACGACACCACTAGTGACACCAGCACAAGCATCCACCGCCAAGTACCCACCCCCGCCACTGTGAGCCTCTGCTCGCATGGGGGATTGTGGGTGCTAACGGCAACGACAAGGACAGGAGGTGTGGGCCCAAGAGACGTTAATGTCTCTTGGGCCGTAGGTTTATTCTTTTTCTCATCTTTTCTTTTCTTTTCTTTTCTATTCTTACTAACTAATGTTTTTAGGTTCTAATTACGACAACAAAAACTGGCACAACTGCCACCATGACCCGATGACATCCAACGCACCCACCCCATGCCTGTGAGCCACTGCTCACAGGGTGGATCGCGAGCGCAGCAGCCAACAACGACACCAACACCAGCAACACAGCTGAAAACAACAGCACCTGCCCCCAGCCCTACAAGCAACTGCTCATAGGGTGGATCACAGGTGCTCGCAGCATAGGATGATGGTCATCACCCAATACAGCTCCTACTGCACAGCAGTGAGCAATTGCTCGACGTCTGGAAGGTAGGAGCTATTGATGGAGTGAACAACACACGTTATTGGGTGTTACACCATGGGTATTCCCATGGTGTTATCCCTTCGGTGATGTGGTGTACCACAGTGTACACACTGTGGGGCTGGTGCAAATGTGGCATGTGCAGGTAGCTACTAGCAGTAGGCACGAGGTATGGTCACCAGTCTAGGTGCCTGGTGTGTTGGCCAAATGTGGTTCGAACTCCGCTTATCGCTGGCAGGTCGTTGCCTTGGTGTTTTGCCATCCTTCTGTTCCCTCCCCCCCTTGTGTAGCACGTAAGAATGCCTCGTCAACACTTCCCGGCTGCACAGGGTGCAGGAAGAGCCCAACCAACTCCACCTGAGCCTGTTGAGCAGCCAGCTGTCCTCATCTCTCCTATCAAGGCTCAAGCTGTGAAGAAGACTATTGTTAGTAAGACAGATGTTGAAGTGTGGTCCTTACCTGACCAGGAGATTGTTGGTCAGTACCAATGCCCCCCAGGCTGGCCTGCTCTATATTACTTTATTTATTCAGAGGCTTCAAAGTTCACTTGGCGCTCAAAGATCTATGATCACTATGACATCTCCCTTTGCCGAGAAGTGGACAATGATGGGGAACCCTTGAAGATGGTATTTGCCTTTAGTTGCAAGGTTGACCCTGTTTGCCATACCCCTCACCTGCGTTCTCGCATGTCGAGTGGCCATGGAATGAAGAACCTTCAAGATGGTGTCAATGCATGCAATAAACGCCTTGGTGTTGTCTCTGATGATGCTACTCAACGTACTGGAGCACCATACTCACCTGCAGGTCACCATACTATGATTGCTATGCGTTGTGCAAAAAACCAATGCCCTTTTAATTCAGTTCTTGATGAAGACTATCAGGCTGAGGTTGAGATGCTCTGACCAGGAACGATTCTCCCTTCACCTCAGACAGTCTCCCGTGATATTAAAGCTATATATGCTGAAATGTCTAAAAATGTTTGTGACTATTTCATGGTGTGTTTCTGATTATTATTATTATTTTGTAATGGATGTTGTGCTCAAACATACCAAGGCTCTCAACAGCACAATCCATTTGGTTCTTGATGGATGGACAGCACCTATTGTTGTGTCCTTTCTTGGAATTGTTGTTGTTTGGTTTCAAGAGGGAGTTATCTACCGTGCAGTATTGGAATTTATATGGTTGGTGTCCAAATATTAGCAGAATTGCTTAGCCTTCTATTTGTTCTAGGCTAACACAAAAACATGATGGGAAGTATCTTGCTGAGGTCACAGCTAACTGTCTGAAATGCTTTGGGCTTGATAAACCGGTTTATTATTTAGTTTTTTTATAACTGACTAAAGATGATTAATCTTGTTTTAGCTTCTCTCAATTTGTGTGAACAGTGCAAGTAACAATGATACACTGGCAAAATACTTACACCAGTACCTGCGCCTGAAAACTCTACACCGAGGCCGAGTTCAGGTTGAAATGTCTGCAAACCGGCAATTCCTTGTGCAACTCATTCCATTATTTCGTGGAATGGCGTCTTGTGGTCGTTGCTTTTCACACATTATCAATCTCTTGGCTAAGGTATATATGACTATTGTCTTTTGTTTTATTTTGCTAACAAACTCCCAGATTTTTATATTATTATTTTTTCAGCAACCAAAAAAGAAGCCAACTGCAGATTCTAATGGTGAGCTTCCAGATAAATGTTTGATAAGACTAAATCTAAAATATATTGTAGTGACAGTTGTTGCTGAAGATGATGATTCCTCTGATGATGATCTTGCTGTTGAAGAGGAAGATATTGCAACTGATGCTGCATCTGTACCTGATGATGGTCGGGATGCCCATGATGCTGCTATTCTCAAAACCACTCGTGGGCAGGCAATTGAAAAGATGAGAGAGAGGGGTGTTATTATTGATACTGAAGAGGAGAAGATGGCTCTTCAACTTTTTCCCCAAGTAAGTCTAAAACTACTATGTCATATGCTATAAAGTTACAATACATTTACAGGTTGCTGGGCTTGCTCGACGTGTTCATGATAATTCAACACTTAAAGAGAAGTTCGACAACCTTGTCGCAAATGACAAAAAATTTCCTGGTGATAAGACAATGCTTGATCGCTGTGTTCCTACTTGATGGAATTCGGATCTCACATGCTTAGATGCTCACCTGTATTTCAGAAGTCCTGTTGAACAGCTTACAGGTGCTGCAATCAACAAGCTACAAGCATATCGACTTTCAGAAGACCAGTGGAACCTTGCAGAAACACTTAGTGCTATTCTTGAGGTCACAGTTTTATATTGCTTTGAACAGACAATTGATTTAATCTTTCTTCAGGTGTTTGAGGAGCCAACAAAATTGTTTTCACAGTCTCAGGTTCCCCTTATTGCAGAGGTTTTACCAATGCTAGATTCTATTGAGCAATCCATGAACCTAGTCTGTGACGATGAAGAATCTGAGCTTCCTAATGTTGTTTGTGTGGCAGCACAGGCCGTTCTCATTCTTATCAACAAGTATTACACTCTTATGAGGGACACTGAACTATATGTCATTGCTATTGGTAAGTGTGCAATATTCTTTCTTTTCTTGGTGCTGACACCAAGCAGTCATGTGTCCTGATAAAAAGTTCAAATGGTTCAAGGATCATGGTCACACAGGTGCACAAATCCGAGATATCAAGAAGATGGTTCTCACTCGTTGGAATGAGTCATATAAGGGAGATGAGGAAGTTTTACCTCCTGCCCCTGCAGTGCCCCAGAGAGGCAAGGTGAGTTTTGAATTTGGTGGGTGAATTTGGAGGATTATGATTGGTTTGCAGGCAAAATCAAAATGGGTTGTCCCAACTGAATCTGACAATAATCAAAATACCGACACCATTCTTACCTACTTGGCTGATCCAGTCATCAAATTCTCTGCTGTCAAGGAGGCTGGAGGATATATGAAATACTGGAATCGAGCAACTGAGCATCGACCTCATGTAGGAAAGATGGGACTTGATTTCTGTTCAGCACCAGGTCAGTATAAATTGTATTAATTTGTGCACCTACTCAGACATTATGTATAATAGCTTCATCAGTTGATGCTGAACGTGTATTTTCAGTTGGCAGACTTGAGGTCAACCATCTCCAGCATAGCACCAGCCCACAGACATTCAAAGCTCAGGTTGCAGTTGGGTCATGGGCCAAAACCCCACTTTATCCAGGACTTTCAGAGACCATCAAGATTGTTGAGAAGCAAATGAGGGGTGAGCAGGTGGAACACAAGACAGAGGAGATTGATGATGAGATTGATGAAGAAGATGAGTTCTGGTCATGATAAACTAAGTTGTACAGGTCTCAACAGTGCCTATGATGTATTTTATAAATTTCAATGATGTATTCCACCATTACAAAGCCATTCACCACAGTAACAGGACCAGTCCATATCAGTTACACGTCAGTTCGAAAACCAGTCAAGACCAGTTTTCGACTGGACCAGGGGTCCAACCAACATTGCCCTACTAACTACCATGTAGACTAATTTATAGTATGATAAAAACATTAAGAATAATAAAAAATGAGACAAAAATGAGAACAGGTCCACCCCACGAGCAGTGACTCGTGAGGCTGGACATAGGTGCTGTATTTAGTACAAAATCAAAAAGAATGGTCCCCTCCATCTCGCGTTTCGAGCAAGGGAGGGGGCATGGTGGTGTGATGGGGGGTTGGTATTGTCGTCATCATCCCCCATTGCTGCTGTCATTGTTTCACCATCGTTGTTTCACCGTTGTTGTTTCACTGTTGTTGTTCCCCATTCGTCGTTGTCCCTGTTTGTCATTGTTGTTGTCCCCATTTGTCATCGTCATTGTCCCCATCGTCGTTGGTAGTTAGCACCCATGATCCACCCTGCAAGCAGTGGCTCGTGAGGCTGGGAGCAGGTGCTGTGTCATCACTGTTTGCATTGGTCCATCCTTTGTTGGCCTGCTAGCACGGTAGCACCCACCGTGACCCGTGATCCACCCCACGAGCAGTGGCTCGTGAAGCTGGATCCAGGTGCTGTGTCATCACCGTTTGCATTGGTCCATCCTTTGTTGGCCTGCTAGCATGCTAGCACCCACTGTGACCCATGATCCACCCCACGAGCAGTGGCTCGTGAGGCTGGATCCGGGTGCTCTGTCATCAGCCTTGCCTTGTCATTCCCGTCGTTCGCTATTTCCACTGTTCATGGGGTGTGAGCTGTAATGTTGTCAGTAGAACAATAGAACCTAAAAACAAAATGAAAAATTAGTTAGTATATTTAAAGAAATAAACAACAAAGAAAGCTTACCTGGGGCTCAAACAATGTTTGGACCCCGTTGAATGTTCCCCTTTGTTGCACAATCCATAGATGGCAGCCATGACAGGTGGGAGGGAAACAAGTCGCGAAACGCATTGCAGATCGCCACAATACAGTACAAATAAATGTAAACATATAAACAAAACATGTAAATGCGTCAAAAAAATGCATAAATGAAAGCGCGTGCCCATGCAAACAGGTGCAAATGGTCAGTGCTATTTAAACACCTTACTTTTCACTCTTTTTATTTGGGCGTGCCCTACTTTTCTTGCTACTACATATATAAGTAGGACTAATAGTGTACATATTTATATCTTTGTTACCTTCTAAGTTAGCGACCACGGGTTTAGTTCTTAGTCCTTTTCATCATTCATATGGTCTACAGTAGGTACAGTAAGAATTTTGAGGCCATCAATGAAGTCCATGTTTGTGTGGATGCCATGGATGGACCACGGATTGTACCTGTATCTGTGAATTTGGATGTGTCATCTGCAGATATTTATCCGGATGGACCTGGATGCATCCATGGTAGGCCCTATGTGCAAAGGATATTGAATTGGTGGACACAGTTTTATAGTGGAGAGGCATTCACTTTCCAACAGCTTCCTATCACTATTCAATGGGATTCATTCTCCTGTTGCCTCCTTGCTTGGGATGTGCTGAGAGTCTTCTTTTTAGATAGTGAGGAGACACTTCTTCCCTCTCAAGATGTGGCTGAAAGTCGTCTAAAGGTACTCCCGCAAGTGATCCATTAACATCAATCTCAGGCAATGGTAAATAGGTTGCTTGATAACAGATTATATTGTATACTAAAGTTCTATTAACAGTTAGCTGTGGATACAGGTGAATTTGAGAAGACAATGACAACAGATGATTCTGATATCAAGATGGTTGATACCTCTGAGGAAAACCTTTCCTTGTGTTTGCTGGATTCCAATCCCAATGAAGCAAATGGGCCCAGTGTTAGCTGGAACAAGGACTTCAAAATCAGTAGCATATCCAGTGAGGATGAAGAGCCTGCAGACCTACCCGATCTCTTGTGAAAGCAGCCAGCAGCAACAACATCTAAAACTGGGGAGTCAGGTTCAAAGACCACAGCTGTGTCACCAATCTGGAAAGGTCTAACCATGCTAAAGGATGAACATTCACATCCTCATGGCCTATCTCACTGGTTTAGACAAGGGAGTAGGGAGGAGTTTTGACAAAAGCTTGCTTTGGAGGGTGAGAAAATGAGGAACAGTATGGAAGATATAAATCAAAGCCTGGAGGAAGCGAACTTACTCAAAAAAGCAAACATGCTTCTGAAAGGAGCAATCTAGAAGGATGAAGAAGAATCTTGAGATCGAGAAGGGGTTGCACAGCCCCAGAGGGACAAAGCAACAGGTACATCTGCATTTTGTATTAAAAATCAGTTACTGAAAACGAATTTTAGATTATTAATCTTCTTTTTACTGACAGGAGCAAGAGAGAAAAGCTACCAACTGCTGAACTTTCCCAACCAGGTTGAGCTCTAAAGTGAAAATTCAAAGCTGGAAATAGAAAACCACAAGGGCAAAAGCAGAAATTACCACCATGGCCAGCGAAATATCATAACTGGTTTACACTGTTTGTGTGGTCTCAAATCCAGATTGCTGTGAAGAAAGTCGGATGGACCATGAGTGCATCTGAAATTGTTGTGATAGTGAAACAAATGGATTCTATGGTCATTGATGGACTGTATTGAACAACAGTTGATGGATGGATTGACCATTCTGGAGAGAGGCCATGCTGGAAAGATTCAGTACTGAGAAAAATAGATGAAGGAAACGTCATCAAGAAAATCAAGGATCAGCTCAGTGCACCAATGATGGTTGTCACTATACATGGTGTCATATTAGCAACAATCACCATCATGAAGTCAATCATTCTTGAGCTGCTGTACCACAATGGATCAACCTTCAAAGTCTCAGACACATTTGTTAGAGTGTGGACACAATGCCAACTTGGCTAGGCTGAGCGCAAGGTGACTTGAGCAGCTCAAAAGGTCCCACAAGACTGGGAAGATAAATGTGAGAAATTCTTTTTGCACAAGGTCTACAGCATTAAATAATACAACATACCTTCTGGCCTTTATGTGAACTTGGACCAAACTCAAGTCATCTCTGCACCTGGCAACAAGATGGCATATGTACCAATTTGGGTGAAGCAAGTTGCACTCGTGGGTAGAGAGGAAAAGTGAGCATTCACAGTGATGGTTTGAGTTGCGAATGATGGAAAATTACTGCCATTTCAAGACATATACAAAGGGAAGACACAGGTCTCTTGTCCATCCAAATCTGCGCCACATTACAATGACCTGATCAATACTGGCACACTCCTCAAGTTCTCTGGAACACACATATACTGGTCAAACATGATGACAATGAAGACCTTTGTCAACAATATCCTTGCCCCCTACTTTGATGCCAAATGACTTGCTCTTGGGCTGCTGCCAACACAAAAGGCTTTGTGGCAGATTGATGTCTGGTTGGTTCATCAATCTGAGGAGTTTCAAGGCTGGATGTTAGCCAATTACACCAACATTATTTTGGACTTCATACCTGGTGGTTGTAAAGGGCTTTACCAGCCTTGCGATGTTGGTATACAACAACCTTTCAAGCACTCTGTCAAGTGGTCATACCATGAGTCAGTTGTCGAAGAGATGCTCAAGCGAATGAATGAGGACCTTCCATTCCTTACCATGGACAAATGCATCAAGGTCTTGCAGGATCAAAGTGTTAAATAGCTGTAGAATGCATACCAAGTCATTCATAACAAAGAGCTTGTAAAAAAGGTGAATTTTCATATCAACTTTATGATTCCAATTTCTAAACTCGAACAGCAACCAGGCTTTTGAATTGTGTTGTGTGTGAGGCTGGAACCTGTTCTATGAAAGCCTAACATCATTTGAAGTACATGAAAAACTTCGAAATCTGAAGGCAGATAACCCTGCATTTTGGTCTAAGCTTTCAATGGAAAAGGAGGATACAATGTTACCTGCAGCAGATGACAATGTACCTGAGGATGCAGTTGACGTCAAAAAGGATGATAGTTATGGGGATGATAGCAGCATCCCCCTCTCTGCCGTAGTTTATGCAGTCATTTCTGGGAAAAGGGGTGGCCTTGTCTCACAAAACCTTGCTGGGGATGATAACGAAGCACCAGTGGATGAAATCGATGTACAGGATGATAAAGATCTAGAGATTCACATGACTGTCAATAAAGAAGCTTCAAACTTGGCAGTGTAGGGCATGCAACCTCTGGCAAAGGGATGAGGAAAGAGGACAAAAATTTCTAACAACTGGTACATAGTAAGAGTTTCATACATCACAATGATGATGATGACTGGAGGGTTGATATATAACTTAAATGGCTCAAATATGCTGTTTTTCATTGAATTTCATGGTTTTTATTGTGGGAAAATATTTCCATTTTTGGAATAAGTCTTAAGTGAACTTAGGGACTTGTACTGCCACACAACATGATGGCCCACTACCCCCAAGTTTTATTAAGGAATACAAAGTGTAGAAGTAATCAAAAGCAGTAGCCGGAGTAATCAGTCAGTGATTTTGATGCAAACACTTTGCTCATGACCTCATACTCCACTCTGGGTGCTCAATAAAAATTTACAGAACACCTATACTAGATAGAAACATGGCTGCATGCCAAATTTGAGTTGCCAGTGCAGTGTGCCAGTGCTTGGGAGGGATGAAGGTATTTTGTCTCTTTTGTCACACTTTGTTATAATTATATTTGTTCTCCGCCACATCGTGAATGGCCACATTTTTTGAACATGCAAAACCCTGACAACTATTTGAATTGAGGTACTACTACATATAAAGTAAGGTATGACCTAGGAGATGAAATAAATAAAATATCTACTGAGGATTAACTTGGAATGAGTTATAGAATTGGGTATAATCTAGATTGGTACTTATGAGCTGAGGAGGTGAATGTATGTTCAAAAGTGAGTGCAAAGGTGGGTATAACAGAGAATGCATGCTGTGCACACTCTGACATGTGTGAGACCTGAAGGTGTGTGAATGTCAATATGTTTCTGGCAGAGCCTGAATCTCAATATGTTGTGTTACACTTTCTTTCCTTCCTCCTAAGCCCAGGCATACTGTATTGGGAACCCAAAATTAGTATGCAGTCATATTTCAGTCTAGCATAGGTGGCCTGTAATTTTTTTATGAGCACTCAGAGTGGAGTATGAAGTTGTGAGCAAATTACTTGCATCAAAATAGAGTTTGAAAGTCCAGTTCAGTCTGGTCTTTTTGCCTTTTTTTGCTGAACTGCAGACCACCCCAGTCCTATATTATTCAAGTATCTACCAAACCGCAGACTGGACTGCTTGGGACCAGTCCAGAGCAGTCCATTAGCGGTCCATTGACCAGTTCAGACTGGTCCTACGAACTATTATATGTACATGTAGATAATATACATATTATTATGATAAAGTAAAATAAAATAAATAAAAACAGTAGCCCCCACAATCCCCCCCACAAGCAGGGGCTCACGAGGCTGGAGGCGGATGCATCTCAGGTGAGTGGGTGGAGGTATGAAATATCAAGTTACGTATTGAGTATATGGGCATGTACTTGGAGGGCACCGCCCTGTTGTGGTTCAAGGATAATGTGGATGGCATATACAGGGGTAGGATTTCCTGGACCTTCAAGGATGTCATTACTGGTCTTTATGACCGGTTTATCCATGACAACGCCACCCACGATGCGGCCAATAAATTCGCCAAGGTGAAGTATGAGACCAGCCAAGGAGTTATGAGCCATTATCACAAACTGGAGTGCTATGCCACCAGGATGATACGTGCCCCCGACTGCTTCACCTTCAAGACTCAGCTCCTCTCGGGACTGCCCAGTGCCATGGTACCCTTTATCTTTGAGAAGGGGGATCAGCTGAGGCCAGCTCAACAGAGATGATTCTGTACTTTGCCAGGGAGGCGGAGGAAATATTCAGGAAGAAAAAGAGATACTAAGAGCGGCGCCATATGGTGGATGTTCTCTCTTCCGCCAAGGACAGGAATTCGGCCAAACCTAAGCCAAGTACAAGCTCATCCAGACCCGAGCGCTCTTGCTCCCACAAGAGGGCCAAGGACTCGTCTCTTCCACTCAAATGGTCTAACACTTGGGATTGTTCCTGTCGACCTTTCCCCAAGGGATCTCGTGACTCCTACAACAAAGATCAAAGGTTCTCAGATCTCTCCAGAACCCTGAGGATCATCCAGGGTTCAAGGTTAGGGATGACATGATATGGATGAGGAACAAAGAAGGCGATGACGTTCTTTGTGTTCCCTCTGCTCCATCCAATGATACCACATTGCATGGCCACATCATAGATCAGGCTCACTCCATTGTCAGTCATTTTGGACCGTCAAAGACATTGGAGTATGTGAGACAATGGTAGTGGCCCTGACTCCATTACGAGATCGACAAGTTCTGTGACTCGTGCACAGTTTGCATTCATTCAAAAGGGGAGTACACCAAGGGGTAAACTACACTCCCTACCCACACCTAGACGACCTTGGGAGTCGATTGGCATGGACTTCCTCAGGCCTTTTCCAGAGTCTGAAGGGTTCGATTACTTGTGGGTCATAATATGTTGCCTGTCATCCATGGTGCACTTGGTGCCAGTGAATACCATGACTACAGCCACAGAGTTGTCCTCCTTATTTGTCAAGGAGGTCGTCCAGTTGCATGGCTTGCCCAGCTCGATTGTGTCTGACCGAGACTTGAAGTTCACATCCAGGTGGTGGTGTGAAGTGCATAGGATCCTAGACATTAAACTCCTGATGTCAACGTCTTTCCACCCCCAGACGGATGGACTGATGGAGCGAGTGAATCATCCCATCATGCAGATCCTGAGGGGTTTTATTGCCTCCAATCAGAAGGATTGGGTAGGATTCCTGGCTTTTGTGGAGTTTGCTATAAACTTGAGCATCAATCGAGCGACGGGGATGACCCTGTTTGAGGTAAATTACGGTTTTCTCCCTCAAATGATGAGGGAGCTGCCGGTGCCAGAACACGTGCCACCAGGGGTATGCACCTTTGTGATGGACGCACTATGCAACATGGCAATAGCACATGATAGTATCATCACAGAAAGAGTCTTCCACTCTAATAAGCACAGGCATAAGGAGCCTGAAATCGAAGCTGGTGGACTGGTGTATCTGTCCACCAAGAACCTGGCATTGCCCAAGGGATGTGCCAGTAAGCTTGTCCCCAAGTTCGTTGGCCCTTACTGGGTCCTGCACAGCTTCCCAAATACCTCCAATTATGAGTTGGAGTTGCCAGAGGAGTTGAGCTGTCAAAGAGTCCATAACCGTTTCCATGTGGGGCTATTGAGACCACATCATGCCAACAACGATGCGCTGTTCCCCAACAGGCGTTTACCAGACCTGTATGACTTCAGTGCACCTGACAACAGTGAGTGGTATGTGGAGGAAATCACGGCCCATCATTGGAAGGGTCGTGCACTAGAGCTCCAAGTCAAGTGGAGTGTGGGAGAGTCGACTTGGGAGCCACTGGCAGTCTGCAATGAGCTTGCAGCGTTGGATTCATACTTGGCCCTGTTGGGTGCCAAGGACTGGGTAGACTTGCCCAGGCATGCAGTTACGCACACTGGGACTTGTTGAGTGATTGACAGCAAAGTCACCAAGTCAGGCAACATCACAGGGCCTGCTTGGTTTTTGAATCTCTGAAGCTGTACAGTTCTGGATCAAAGTGTCAATTTTTTTTTCTCATCTTTCTAAGGGCCGTTACCATGCGTGGTCTTTTATCCAACAATGATGCAATGTACGACAGTGAGCCCAAGGAGACTCGGGTTCAGAGGGAGAGGGGGAGGAGAGAGAGTGAACGAGAGCCACAAGAGTGAGAGCCTCAAGGCTCTAGAAGGTTAGAACATAGCCTCAAACTGCAAGGCTCAAGAAGATTAGAATGTAGCCTCAAACCGCAAGGCTCGAGAAGAGTGGATCAAAGGGAGGATAGGAGGATCTGCTTGCCAATACCTGGTGAGAGGAGAGAAAGGAGACCGAGACAGGAGGCAAGCCGTCCTATAGAGGGATGGTGAAATGACTCGCATTTGGATATAGTGGTGCACTGTAGCGGATGCAGTGTATGCAAACAGTACGCCCTCCACATGTACCAGCACAAGTTCAAGCAGGAGGAGAGCTACCTTGACGCGGTGGAACACAGAGACATGGAGATATCCGCCAGTGCTTGAGCTGTGGCAGATAGACAGCGTAACAATCTGGAGGAGGAGATCACGTGCCTCAAAGGTATCATCAATGACCTTGATGACAAGTTGGACTGCGCTCAGGAGGACTTGCCTGCCAAGTGTCCACAAGCATGAGACCCCTCTCTCAAACAGGAATGGCCTGCTTGAGTCACCACCTCCCAACAGCTACCCTCCAGGCCTGCCCCCATTCTCTCGAACTGACCATTGGCAGATGCCATGGACATGGACCCTCGGGATTGAGATGGAGATTACCCTGCTGCCCGGAGGCGATCTCCAAGAGCAAGGGCATGAGAGAGTGTTTCCCCCAGACATGTCCACTGGGTACCTGCGAGTGGGAGGCCCCCCCCCTTGGTTACTGGCCATCCTTGGGACCCCGCCGAGTTCAACCTCTGGGCTGCCACTGCTCAAATGGAAGGGAATGAGGTCGACTTGCAAAGAGCGCAGTCATATGTGCATCTAGCCAGCCTCACCCCTCCTGATGCATGTACTCCCCTCATGAGTCATGCAATCTCCATCTGGCAATTACCTAAATGGCTACCAGTGGAAAGACAGTCGTCTCGAGGCATCAGACGGATGCAGAACCCTGATTGGATGGCCCAGCCCCCTATCCATGAATCCACCAAAGCATGGGCCCAATTCATGCATTGCCAACTCTATCAATACCAGAATGCCGCTGGGTTGATAATGGACCGGCATCGGGTCTCCCTCCCTCACATCAGGAGTATGCTCTTGATGCGCCAACAAGTTCCCACTGGGCTCTCCCAGAAACAAAAACATGGACTGTATCTTCACCTGGCAGAGGTTTTCACCACCCCTAGTCTGTATAGGAGGACCTGGGAGAGACTTCATATCTGTCCCACCATTCACCGTGAACATCGCCCCATGTAGAACATTACCAACAACCTTACCCTGGAGGATGTTGTGAGACACCTCACCTCCATTGGGGTCTCGGACGAAGCCACCACCAGCTCAGACATTCTCCAGTGCCTGAGACTTCTACCCCCGCCGGATCCAGAGGACTTGCCTCTCAAGACCGAACCACAATGGTGGCTTCCCCCTACTGGTGCCTGCTGTTTCACTCAACCCCCCAAGAGGAAGTGGGAGGAGGAGAGACCTGTTCCGCCTTCCCTTTACAAGGATGGTCGGGGGTTAGCTGCATCCATGCACATGATTCCTCCTGATGCCTCTGTACCGGGAGAGGCTTCCAATGCACTTCCCTTATTCAATGCAGCTCAGCCCACAGTCACAGTGGATGCTCCCACTGTGACCACCAATTCCCAGGGGCCCGAGACCCTGTCTATCCACCCATCCCTGCTGAGGGCTCCCTTGAACATTCAAACTCAACCAGTAGGAACGAACAGTGCCAACCCTGTTGTCTCGGCACCCCTGGAGGCTGAGGCTTCTGATTCCTGTTGTCTGACTACCACTGACTATGCAGATGGTGGGTGGACCTATGTTGGAACCCCTCGCTGCACCCAGGTGGATCAAAAGAGGGCCAGGAGGGCCAGAAAACTAGCACATGAGACAGCCCGGGCTTCCCAGATTCCACCCACAGGGTTGAGCGGAACCAATTGGGATTATAGCAAGGCCAGACCAACCCGCAGCTGTTGAAAGGGTGGTTCCGAAACTGAGTGCACGGACTCAGTGTCTGAGGATGATGGTGATGGAAACGAGGACCCCACATTGGGCCTTGGGATGTCGGCTATGGTCCCAGTCCCCACTTGTTGCTACAGGCCAGAACATCATGCCTGAGCCCTCCCTGATTACTCCGTCCATCTCGCTCGATTTTGAAATGGACCTCAACACACCTCCATCAGCCTGACCCTGGGCGGAACAGCTCTTCTTCTGTTTTGGACTAGCATTTTGGACTAACTTCTTGGACTACCTTCTTGTTTCTTGTGGCTTGCCCCTTGGTTCCAAGCCAGAAGGGGAGGGTGTAGTGGCCTGCACTTTGCTAGTCTTTACATATATTTACACATCCTGTATTTAGCCTTCAATCAGCACCTTATAAGAGCCGATCTTGTATAGACAAAAGCACTTTTAGAACTATCACTACATACTGCAAAATATACATTATATGTGTTATTGCGCAGAGTGATCTGAGTCTACCCCTGGTTTACTACAATCTACCATTCTTTGGCAGGCAATTTATAGTCTGTTAAGCCCTATCATGTAGTGACAGATTATATCATCCAACAGATTGACGAATATCTGATACCTTCAATGTGGGTGCCAGTATGATCCGACAAGATCAGAGCAGGCAGGTGCTATGGGGGTCAGCTGGGAACCCAGACTACCCCAGAGCATGTAATAGTATCTCCTGATTGAAGATCAGAGAGGGGAGTGAGCTACTGAACAATGAGGCCAGCAGTGTGAAGAAAGTTCCCATGGCACATGGTGGTGGTAACAAGTCAAGAAGTGATGATGCAAGTCTCATTAAAATCATCTACCTTCCTCATTTATCTGAGTCCTCATCTTCTGGCACCTCAAGATTGAAATGTAGGTCTTTTTTATTGTTTGCTTATCTTTCTCTGATATTAAGATCACAGCTACAAAGCTCAGGCTTCTGGACTTGGCTTAGGCTTCAAAAATAGTGAGCCAAGGCCTGAGCCCTACCAAGCCTGCTCCAAGGCTCAGCAGCCCAGGCCACAGGGCTTTAGGCTGAGCTTTGCACATTGGAAACCTATCCCGTAATCGGGGGATAGGAAACACTGGAGAAGAGGGAGGGAGAGGGAAGTCGAAGACTCACTACTAATCACGCGAAATGACAAGACAACAATGTGTAATTAGGAATGAGAGATGATACAAAAGCAGAGTATAAGCAAAGCGAGATGGGGAAAAGGAAGAATGGGGAATCACTATCTACGTCGCAGTTAATAAGGTTAGAAAATGAGCCGTGAACAAATAGATGTCAATGGTGTTATGTAAGCCAGGCTTACACACATCATTATCAAAGTTGCACATGCACTTCGTCAAAGACTCACTACTAATCATGCGAAATGACAAGACAACAATGTGTAATTAGGAATGAGAGATGATACAAAAGCAGAGTATAAGTGAAGCGAGATGGGGAAAAGGAAGAATGGGGAATCACTATCTATGTCACAGTTAATAAGGTTAGAAAATGAGCCGCGAACAAATAGATGTCAATGGTGTTATGTAAGCCAGGCTTACACCCTCCCACTCTTAGAAGAGTGTATGGGGAACCACTGGGGCACCTAGTAAGAGACAAAAATGTGAACCAAAACAACATCAACAATCGACGACGGGTGCATTAAAAAACCCAGTGGGAAAAAGCTACCGCGTTTCCTCTGCCCTACATGCCTTCCATCGGTCCAAAGCTTCGCAGTCTTCAAGTTCCCTTTGCGGAAGTCAGGTGTCATCGCCTTCAGAGTATCCCGACCATCTGACGAGGTATTGATATCCACATCCTCTTCGACATTCATCGACAATTTTCTCAATTTGATACTCCTCCAGCCCATTGTCAGTCATAACCGGATCATTCTAGCTCACGGGAAGGGAACAGCGTAGCATCGTTCTCGTTGAATCATTTCAGCAATGAGGCATGGAAAGTAGGAAACGCGTTAGGAGAATTTGGAAGGTTTAGAGTGTAAGAAGAAGTTTCTGGGAAACTTTTGATCACAGTGAAAGGACCATCCCATTGCGGGAAGAATTTAGCAACTCTGGTTTTGTCCCCAGCTTTGAATTCTCGCCTGCGGTGTAGAGTTGCTAGCATGACTTCATCAGCAAACTCTGGAAATCCCTGTAGACACTGTAGACATTGTAGATGCCATAGACATCATAGCTGTCCAGTAGTTGTTTGGTAGTAACTTAGTAGCAAACCTGTAGACATGATAGATATTGTAGATGCAGTAGATATTGTAGCTAGTTTGTAGAACTTTGGGAGTTAATGCAATGCTACACTTATTTTTATTGCATTAGCAATAAATTAAAATTAGATTGAAACACCCCTCCCTCTCATGTTTCGAGCGAGGAGGGGGCGAGTAAATGACAGGAACTACAATAAGATTATAATATATATAAAGCCCCCCCCACCGCTTGCATTGCACATGAGGGAGCAGGCGGGTTCATTGTCGTTGTCGTTGTAGCTCCTCCTGTCCTAAACGACCTATCGCACCTGCGCGACCACCCTGCAAGCAAGTCGCTCGTGGTGATGGGCTGTGTCGTCGTAGTCGCTGGATCCCTCTCCTATGGCACCCTGGCCTCGTTGTCGTCATCATGCGTCGTGCACCAGCCATTCCCGCACATCCATCCGGTGATCAGTCGCTCGTAGCGGTGGGGGCAGGTGCTGCGTTGTGTAGTCATCGGTGTCCTTCGTGGTTGGTGATCCTCTTAAGAGTCATGGATAGGCGTGGGTTGTGTAGCGTCGGCCCCCGTCGTTAGAAATGGTTTAGATCCTAAAGCAAGAAGAAAGAGACTTAGTTGATAAAATAAATAAATGCACCAAAAAAAAAACACGCCAACAGCCCAAACGACAATTGTCGTCGTTTGGGGTTACTCCTAGCTCTTGCTAGTGTGTCAATGGGCGCGGAAGTGGTGGCAGCCGAGGTTGACGGAGGGGTGGTTAGGCGGCCCTCAGTCGGCGGGTGGACGTTGATTGGGGTCGTCGTGTCGTCGTGAGATAAAACCTGTATAATGAAGGTGGAAGTCAGTTAAATGAGGAAAAACAGGAAAGGAACATTAAAGAAAACTTACCTGAGCCTGTGCCTCGTCCTCGTGCCGCCGTCCCGTCCCCGTGTTCGTCTCCCAGCCATTCGTTCGTTCGGTGGTGTAGGTCCTTGTCATTGTTGTCGTCTTCCTGTCGTTTTCCATGGTGTTGGGTCATCTGGGCATCGGGCTGGTCCTCGTCCTCATCCCCGGCCCTGTCCTCTTCGCCCTGGTGGTTGTCCTCACTGTTGTCCTCCCTATCATCGTTTGTTGTCATTGTTTTCGTCCGCTGTTTCCATAACAAGAGCCTCACATCCCGTTTGGACGGGGAGGAGGGTGGCGTTAAGTCGAGCAGAAACACTGTAACCTGGAAAGAACATCTTGTAAGTTTAGAAGAGCCTTACGGAAAAGAAATACCTTTTAGGGTTAAGTGAGAACAACGTCGTTGTCAGTTGCGTTCCCACGCATTAGCAGAAACGCTCGTAAATATCATAGATGTAAGTGATCGGCCAGGTATTTGTTAGTAAACCGTAGCTGCAGTAGACAACCAATGGGCACCGTGGACAAGCATGGCATGAAGGATATGGGCGAAAGTATAAAAAATACTCTTGAGAGCTTCACTGCGTGAATCCTCCACGATGGAGGAAAATATCGATAGGTGAATGACAATCACATACAGAAAGCTGGATTCACTGCGGTATGCATCGTCCTTTGGATAAACATGGTGCGTCGTCACATGCTTGTTGTTCGATAGGCAAAAATCGACAACGACGTGGCCGCCGGCCTTGGCGGCACCGCTTTCCCCGTGCCACCCTGTAGGTCTGTGAATGCTTGTCATTACTGAAGGGCTAGCAGGAGAGCGCAAAATGCATACCTTACACTTGCCTTTTTGACGCCCCGACGTGCCAATCCCATTCTCGCAAAATGTAGGCGGATTCGCGTTTCTAAGAACCTTCGTTTATGCAGTTGAGCGGCGTAAAGTGCGTTCCATGAAATTTCTTGAAGCACCATCACAATCAAGGGAAGAACGGTGTATACAGTGGATTCTCGACGTGACAAGCTAGAAACGGTTCCTGAGATGAGGGATGAGTCGGAGTTTGGTGTCGTTTATGTTAGCCAAGAACACCAGCGTCAGCAAAATAAATAGGCCTCGCATGCAGATAGATGTTACATGAAACATTGCGTTTTATGAGCATGCCCAACCGTGAGGGTCTGTGAGTTTTGACACATCGTTGATTGTATCGACAGTCGAAGAATAAGGTTTTGCAAGCACAATCGCCTAAGGACCGACAGAGATGCCTTGATCAGCAAAATGGCTGTCACGCCGTGCATATGCCGTGCTTGGATAAAAATTCATGACTATTCAGAAAATGTATGCGAAAATTTATTTCAGTGCGTAGAAGAGCTCTTTTTTGAAATACTTATTCAACCAGAATTCCAGACTAAGCTCCAGGCTCGTTTCTTTAGTCAGTTGCTTGTTGGCAGCTGCTCCGAAATGGGGGACAAGATCAAGGAGAGCCCTAAGTTGTCCCAAAGGCACGACATCGCCCATAAGCATTCCGTCACTCCATCGAGAGGGTTTCAAGACATGCATTCCTGTTGATGGGTCTGGATACAAACCTTTTCGAGTCGATGAAGCCTGGGCTGCAGGATTTTGCTGAGGTATGATATCGAAACGCTGAGCGTAAGTCAGAAATAGGTCGGTGCCAGGAGCAGATGGAGCTCTTCTGGATGGAACGGCACGAAAGATAAGTTGTAGTCGCACAATATGATGGCCTGAACAAATTTGACCAGTCAATATAAATGGAATATACATGTAAAATATAGAACGCGACCTTCAAGACCACTATGTGGCCACACTTTGCCGTTGTCAGTATTAATGAGAACAGCATCGGAACGACCAGAGGTCCAAGAGCCCGAGGGAGGAGAAACATTGATTGTTTGTGGAGGGAGGATGTGATGTGGTGAAAAATAAGAACAGTTCTGCACTTGCACCTTTGTCCAGACTTGAAGGTTGTCAAATGGTAGCGGAGAATCGATATTACCAATCCTACGACCACCAATGTGAAAAGAATCCTTCCCATCGAACCGAGTCAGGAAGTCTGCCAGGGCACCATGCAAATCCGGTAGATTAAACCTTTCCATGACAGCTTCAATCGACATCGTCTTCATAGCCGGGTCTCTGGTTAAATGCAACGCAGTGTTGCCCTGTACTATGGTTCTAAATGGCAGCGGTGACAGAGGGTACAACCCCTGCTGAAGAGCATCCGCACGTTCGAAATAGTTCGTGTTTCGTCGAATAGTTCCAGCGACAGGGGCGGCTGGCCGAATGTGTGTTAAGAGTGCTTCTGTCGTACTGATGGTGGATAAAGGGTCTTCCTTAGGATTTTCGCATAGCCCATCATCATCGCCGTCATTTTGCGGGCCTGGATCATCGGTAAGGGAGTGGAAGTCGATACGGGCCTCACGAATGCCAGTGGCAATGTCGAACTGTCGACATTTATCTGCGCGATCAAGGAAACGACAGATCTGAGACTCATACTCCTGGTTGTTGCTGGAACGCGCTGGTTCTTTGATTTCTGTCACATGGCATCGTTCTGTAGCATCAGCACTCCACTGTATTGCTGCTCCATTCTCGCGGATGTTGGAAGTGACACTTTGCAGAAGTTCGAGCTTGGGGATGTACCAGTTATCGATGACCCTACCGCCTTTGCCGGTTCGCGCTCCAGCTGATATGATTGCGTGCTTGTGATCATGGAATTCTTTAAGCGCATCATCCATTTTGGTCAATATCTGATCGGAAATTTCGGGCGCTTGCGCAAGATATCGAAAGTCCATCAATGAACGTATGGCAATTAGAAAGTTTTTTGGGACGGCATCAGCAATGACCGCTATGAGGTAGCGCTGGATGTCACGGTGTTCTCGTCCAGTGACTTGCTTCAGACTGGATATGCCTTCGTTAAATTGACGAAAACCGGTATGCGGATGGAGGATGGCGAAACGGAAGTCAATTTCGGTGCCGCCAACAGCACGGATGCACCACTTGGCATCATGGTCCCAAAACATCTTGTGCCAGTGGTGGAGTGGCTCTGGCGTGAAGAATGTCGATGGCTCCGAAAGAGGCCAATCACGCCAAAATGGGCGATGTACACCATTCAACCGGTAAATGCTGGCCTGCTTAATATACGTGGCAAGCTCCCAAGGACTAACAGTATCTTCGATCGCATGGAGATGCGCGAGGGTGGTCGAAGCCATTCGGGGTTCATGCTGAAAAGGGTCGCCAAATTTTTTATAAGTCGCCATGGTAATATGTGATGTTTTCCCTGCAACACCCGATAATGCTAAGGCCTCTTGTACATCAACGATGTATGCCGCGAGAGGAGTGTAAACGTAGCGACGGAAGCCAAGTGGGTCTGACATCATTATACCGACCTCGGCAGCTTTTTTGAGAGGCTTCAGGATAAAGTCCAAACATTCGTGGATCATCCGATTTTCCAAAACCCCCCGTGCTTTTCGGTCTTTGTGAATAAACCTTGGGACAGGAAGCAGCGCAAGTAGAAGAAAGGCATGATTTGTCGCTTTCACGCGAAAATCCATGAGAAGATTGGCGAGACTGATAAGAAGTGGGTGGGCTTGGCGTCCGCCTGTCATTGCAGATATATTGGTCTTGTCGGATGATAGGACAACCCCAAGGAGAGTTGCCCCGTCAGGTAATTGGCTCTACAGGAATGTTAGGACGGGAAGATGCTCTGACGCAGAGAACTTACCTGCATTGACCACGCAGCATTTCCAGTTGGCCACTCGGTGTAGATACGCATTGCTCTAGATGCCGTTTCAAAGATGCGCAATGGTTTGAATCTGATGTAGTCCTTCATAAGAGGGTTATAAAGGATGGATTGTATGCATTCAAGTGGATCACGATAAAATAGAGTGTAGTTTTTCTTTGTTGGATATACGGTGTTCCAGAGCTTACATTGCCATTCCGGGCCTTTTGGGAGCATTTCAGCGAGTCCTCGTAGCCTCTTCGCAGTGCTGAATGATAGCTTTAAGCCTTTCACCTGTGCTGAGGATGAATAGCTGCACGCATGGTCAAAGTTGCAAGTGACACTCACCAGGTTTAGCGACAGGAACAAATCAATGGATGCCATGCTCAGATCAGAACGGAGCAGAAAAGCAGCAAACTGCCATTCGTCTCTCGATGCAAACGGATAGTAGAGATTTTCGACGCGCTCTCCCACATATCGATCACCATCGAACTCCCTCATGAAGGTTGTGCCGGTTCCATATTCTTTTGCTGCTCCTTCATATTCCTCAACAAATAACCCACCATCCATACTCCAATCATTCCCCCCTGAGTTATCGTGCTCCATAAACATTGCATTCCCTGGGCCATCCATCCCAGGCTCCAAATCCATCAGCTGTATATTGTCGTTTTCATTCTGAGTAGGTCGGTTTTTGTGTCTCCGAAGTTCGTCAGCGAGGTCTGCTACTTCTTGGAAATGACTATGGCAGCCCCCGAAGGGATGATTCATATGACATAAGAGGGCCTTTCTGTCTCGAAAATTTCGGTGACATCGTGCGCAGCGCATGTTGTGTTGTGGGAAACATGCTTTGTCACGGTTGTTGATTAATACCTTAAACTTGAACATCAACCATCATTTCCAACACCCTGCTCGTATCGAGAAGTAATGTACCAAATCTGCCTCATTATCTGACATGCTGACCCCTTTGTCTAGATGATTCGCAGTTATGAAGACGCGCAACATTTGCATTCGACTACTGAAGCCGAGCGACACGAGCTGGAGAATGCACTACAAGTCGCTCAAAATGGAGTGAAAGATGCAATACAGAAACTCCGATATGCTCGGAAAAGACTAACGAGGGCAGAGTTCCGGGCAGGCAGAGCAAGAAATATGATCAAAAAGAGTGGATTTTCAGAGATTCTGCAGCGAAGGGCTCGCAGTGTGAAGCACCAACCCGTCGTAAAGTTCGATCGTATGCTATGTCCTTCCCCATTATTTTCAATCCTCCATAACCAATGCTTCTTAGAATATCGTCTAATTGCAACACCTGGAACTCACTTCACGATCAAGTTGGATTGATTGAACGTTGAATTGTACTTGAGGTGAAATATGTATTATACACATGATGTTATACATAAATATAAATATTGTCACCCCAGAACTTCCTTTACCTACGCCTATCATGATCCTAAAGGCGAAGGGAAAGGGACAGCCCTCTGCTGCCAGTTTGAAATCTTCTGGAGGTCCTACATTGCAAGGTATGTCGATATTTTTTAGGAATTGATACCGAACACCGTCGCATCGTTTTCGTTGCCATATCAACCTTCATTCTTAAGATGACAGACCGCATCGTTCAAACCGCGGGCAAGGTGGTGCTCTTGCACAGCTGGCTGCTGCCGCTGACCGCATTCGTCCCGACCTCAACTCAGACAAAGTCAAACGATCGAGCACAAAGGAGATCCCCAAGAATGTGCCTGTCAATGCCATGGCACCACTGGAGAAGCAATGCCGAGGAGTACATCATACAGTTTTATTTCCACTTTATCTGCTGATGCGAGAATTTCAAGGCGAAAATCAACCCTCCACCAGTCAGGGATGATCCGCCTTTGAACTTGAAGGTTCCAAAACCCTCATTTGCCAATGCCAGAACTGGCTCAGCTTTTGGCTTTCAATCTCGAGGGCATGCAGATCAGGTTGCGGCACACCAACACTTGACAACGGCCACTCCCGAAATGGACCTCTGGAACGGCACTCAGGATGGTGAAGATCGAGGCCAGGATATGGGTGCAAATGAAATGGACAAAGATGCTCGTGAAGACAATTTTGGTATGTTTCTTCTTCTTCCTCTCTGCATGCTCACATTCTTTGCCAGAACTGGAGACCAATGTACGAGATGTTAGCGCTAATGATCAAGATGTCAACATGATCGACGAGCAATCACCCGATGAAGATGATAGAATAGCCTTACAATCCCTCAAAAGATCAAGCACCGTGCCTTTTGATGCCAATACGGGTGATTATGGAGATACTCCTGGTATATAAATATATCTTTTGTTTCATTTCATATGCTTACATTCGGTGTCAGGGTCTGTCAATCAAGGTTCTAACTACGGTAGGTTTTTATCAAAACAATCTCATGGTGTGCTGATGAGACCCAGGGTCTGAATCAGAGGAAGAACAACCAGTCAAACGGCGAAGGCTACATCAGCGAATTGTCAGTTCTGGTGAGTTGTCGTTACAAACTTATTTGTTTACATGACAAGTGTTGGCGACACAGATGTAGATGATGAAGAATCCCATCATGTGCTTGAGGTTTACCACACGAAAAATCAATCAGTTAAGGCACCAAATCCCAACACTCTTCGTAGCTCTCATGTCCCTGCTGATGAGTCTCATGGCCATGGTGGTGGTTCTCATGTTGCTGATGGGTCTCGTGGCCATGGCGGTGGTTCTCGTGTCGCTGATGGGTCTCGTGGCCACAGCGGTAGCTCTCACATTGTTGCTGATGGGTCTCGTGGCCACGGCGGTGGTTCTCGTGTTGCTGATGGGTCTTGTGGCGACAGCGGTAGCTCTCACATTGTTGCTGATCGGTCTCGTGGCCATGGTGGTGGTTCTCATGTTGCTGATGGGTCTCGTGGTGACAGCGGTAGCTCTCACATTGCTGCTGATGGGTCTCGTGGCCACAGTGGTGGTCACAGTGGTGGTTCTCATGTTGCTGATGGGTCTCATGACCACAGTGGTGGCTCTCACATTACTGCTGATGGGTCTCGTGGCCATGGTGGTGGTTCTCATGTTGCTGATGGGTCTCGTGGCCGAGGAGGTGGTTCTCTCATTGCTGCTGATGGGTCTCGTGGCTGCAACAGTTCTCATACGGCCAATGGGTCTCGCAGCACCAACAACGATCCTGGTGGCCCTCCTAACAGTTCTCGCCACTACAACAATGGCTCTGGCTCTCGTGCACCCAGTAATGGGTTTCGCATCCCTGATGGTTTGGGCAGCTGCTTTGCTGGTGTTTGTGATGATTCTCTCGACCACTTTGATCGTGCTAATACACCTGGTGGTCATAATCCTGATGTCGACGTCACCAGCCCAGGAGCCAACATTGAGAATGATCACGATGGTGATGTGAGTGACGATGGTGGAAAGATGACAACTCGTGCAGCCCGCAACTCAAAACCTCGTGGTGAGGCTAAACCCTCCCAGCTTGGTTTCTACAGCGGCCCTTGGCTCGATGTGCTGGTGGATGCCAGAAACAACTACAGGTGGATGGTTCATACAATTGAAGGTGAAGCCTTCCCAGAACGCAGCACAGAAAACCTTGCGGTGGCACACAACATCCTCTTGGAAGCCATCTCGGCGTACATGGAGCATGGAGGTCAGCTTAATGAATGTTTGTCGTCATCTCTTTCACTTCTGAAACTTGCTAATGATCTGGTAGCTGTCTACAATGTAAACAATTCCGGCATGACTGCTTATGTATGTAATCTATGATTTCACTAAATGTAAGCTGTTAATTATTAATTGTTGGTTTTCAGATCTTTGAGGATGGAGCTTCATATCGGGGACGTATGAAATCTACAGCGCGTGAACTCGTGAAGTTTCACTTCAGGGATGTACTTTTTCCTGAGATCGATTTCTGTCATAACTCGGATCAGAGAGAACAAATGATCGCCGACAATGTCCAGAATGTGGTTGCCAAATCCCTTTTCATTCGAGGACCACCTGATGCTGAAGTAAGTTCCCTTTTGTGAACAAACAGCCTGTGAATGCTTCACAAAAACAGGGCTGCACAGATAACTTTGGACATTGTGTCATTTCTGACCTTCTCAAGAAATTTTATTATAATGGAAAGTCGGATTGTCTCTCCGTTCTTTTTCCTGCTTCATTCAAGACCTGCCCAAAGGCTTGTCTTGCGATGGCTTGTAGTTGCGTAAGCATTCCTCTCGCGTTCTTTTTTTTGCTCATCACTTTTTGACAGATTGTTAACTGTCTGAATGAATGGGAGCAAGGACATGAGGTGAAAATTCCCTTTACTGGTGATCGATATGAGTCGGTGTATGAGGCTATGCTTGTGTTGATTGACGAGATTGAGGGTAATGACTATCATGGTGCGAAACTCAAGGTGCTTCTACAAAGTATTGCATCAGATGGACAGTCAGTCGAATTTTAGCTACCTTCTCACTGTACTAATGTCTGTTGCCAGGTCCCACAACTTGAAGAGGCAAGGCAAGGCTCATGGCTTCAAAGTCATTCTTGATTAGATTAATACCCACTGCATCTAGAATTCCCCTCGTTTATTCATGCATATCTTAGTTTCCTAATCCAAACCCCCACTCAGTTATTTACCCATGTGCACTGAATATAATTGTTAATCTCTCAACATGCTATCGCAACTTTGATGTGCTCTCGTAACTATGGGCAAGATATATTGAGCTACTAGTCAACTACTAGTTGGCTGTCATAACTACTATGACTATGGACAAACTACATAGAACTGTGTAGTACTATTGGATCCTGTGCTGAGCAGACACTGAGTACAGTAGAACTGTGGGAGAACTGTGGGAGAACTATGGGAGTGTTATACAGAAGATAAACGTGTCTATGGCATCTATGGTCACTATAGGTCACTATAGGTCACTACAGTGTCTATGTAGCACTGCTACAGAGTCCCATAGATGGCCCAGGGTTTGCTGATGTAGTACTTACAAGGGTCGACCAAAGAGCGCCATAAACATCACAGTCGACACTTCCTCGATGGTGAGGTCACCGCTGGAGATTTGTCCGACCATCTGATCAAACCCAAGTTCTGTGAAAGGCGGGAGCAGCACCAGATCTGATTTCTGGACCCTACCAGAGCCATCGAACTCGGCACGCGGCATGATATTCTGTATCTTTCCAGATGTGGAGAGAAAGACGGAGAAGATCGGAAGCTCGTTTAGAGCACGAAGAGCACGTCGAAGTTCAGAAAACTTGGAAAAATAACCAGTATCAAATTGGTGTTTCTCGATTGACAAGACGTGCGCTTCATCGAAGGCCAAGACGACTAGAGGAGGGAGCGTTTTCATGTCTGCAACTTCGAGTTCTGGATTCAAGAACTTGAGCAAGTCAAGAGCTGTCCTTCTGATATCGTGCTCTTTGCCTTGAATCTGATATCAGTATCCAGTCTACAGTGAATAGTGAGGCAACCCAAACCAGCCACCTGACTGGCTGGTGTTGGTGCACCACGACAGGTGGTGCACAAGTTCAGCGCCTGACCCTCTGCTTATCCATGTTGGAGCAGACTATATACGCTGCACAGGGGAAGAGACAACACGTTCCTTACAACCTACCTGGGGTTTAGTTAGACTTACAGCTAGGGTTAGCAGAGGTAAGAACACTATATTCCTACTACGGTACAGGTTCTCCTTATATACATAATATTAAGGATGTCACATGACTCAGGAATGTGTTTATTGCATGTATGCACAGTAAGCGCAGTAACATGCGTATGCTGCATGTATTGCCTCATGTATACATGTGTATGCTGCATGTATTGCCTCATGTATACAGCATGCATCAGGGATTAATTTCAACACCCCCCCTCAAACTGTACAGCGCTCTAAGCAGCTAAGTTTGAATCTCGAAAGTAATTCTGAGAGAGTCTCTAAATTTCCTGAATAGGACGGCGCCAAGGTTCTTTGTGAACATGTCAGCCAGATTATCACTTCCAGGAATGAAAACGACTGTGACTTTGTCATTTTCTATGCATTTGCGGGTGTAGTGGTAGCGAATGTCTATATGTTTGGTCCTTCTTTCCTGAACTGGATTTGATCCAATAAAGATGGATCCTTGATTATCAGCGCAGATTGGTACACGCTTCAGTGTATATCCAAGGTCCTGGAGTAAGGACTCTATCCACACTATCTGCCGACAAGTGTCGGAGAGAGCCATGTATTCGGCTTCTGTGGATGACAGTGCTACAGTTTTTTGTAAATGGGACTGCCAGCACACAATGCCACTCGCCAGAGTAGCAAAGTAACCCGTTGTAGATCAGCGCTTGACTGTGTCAGCTGCCCAATCAGAATCTGTGAAGGCCTGTAGCCCCTCGGATTTCTCTCCATCATAGACCATACTGTACTTCTGAGTTCCCACCAGATAGCGCATTATGTACATTGCTTTGTCTAGATGTTCTTGGCTAGGATTAGCCGAGAATTGCGACATCTTGATTACTGCGTAAGCAATATCAGGTCGCGTTCCGAGCATCAGATACAATAAAGATCCGATCACAGACTGATATTTTGATCTAAGCGCCGCGTTTGGCGTCGCTGTGTTCTCCGATGGTTTGTAGCCAGTCGGGAGTGGAGTGGGGGCAATCTTGGCATTTGTCATCTCGAACCTCTCAAGCACTTTGGCGAGATATTCTGTTTGATCGAGTTTGACTTTTGCAGCGGTCTGGGTGACGCGCATGCCTAAGAATTCCGTGACTTTTTCAGTACTACGGCACTCCCAATGCTTCAGGCAAGCATTCTTCTTTTCATCCACAAGTTTCTTGTTCTTGCCCATGAACAAGCCATCATCAACATAGACTAGCGCAATAACGATGCTGCCTGTCTTAGGATCCTTGTGTATGAAGATGCCGGCATCGGAGCTGGCGCGCACGAACCCAATGGTGCACATAAATGCCTCTAGCTCTCTCCACCATGCTAGTGAAGCCTGTTTAAGGCCATACAATGCTCGGCGTAAGCGCATTACTTTGCGCTCTTTACCCTCGAGTTTGAAACCCTCGGGTTGATCCATATAGATCTCCTCATCAAGTTTGCCATATAAAAATGCGGTTTTTACATCTAGACCGGTCATATACATGCCTTCTAGAGATGCAAGGGCAAACATGAGGCGTACGGTCTCGTAGCGGACTACTGGTGAGAAAATCTCATCAAAGTCAACGCCTTCGATTTGTGAAAAGCCTTTGGCCACGAGTCTGGCTCGTTTTCTTCCGTCCGATTTCACAGAGAAAACCCATCTATTTTTGATCGTTTTTCGATCATGTGGAAGATCGACGATGTCATAGACTTGTTGCTTGCGAAGAGCCTCTAACTCTTCATGACAAGCCTGTTTCCACTCAAGTTGCTGCTGCCGGGGTAGGCACGCAATATCGCGAAATTGGTTTGGAACTAGGCTTTTTCCGCTTGATGGTGTGACTTCTTTTGACAACAGCCAGCGGATAAGCTCATCTCCACCTTCCTTGGTTATCTTTTTAATATAACCTGCTTCGTCCAGTTCCCCCATTGGGTGATCATGTTCTTGATTATTGGAATCGGGCACACTCTCATGGGGTGCCGAACTCGGTCCAGTAACCGGTTCTTGCTGTTGAGGTCATGGTCGTGTTCGGTTATGATCCGAATCTTGACCCACAGACTTCTTCCAATATCGATCACACGCAATGTCTCTCTCTATGTCAGAGGGGAGTCGCTGTTCTCCATAGGTATTGCCAGGACGGTTTGGGATTTTCCTCTGCCTGCCTGATCGACGGGGCAATTGCTGCCATTCCTGTTGATCTTCACGTCTTGGACAAAAGTCCTCAGTGCTAACTGGAGGCGGCGGAGGAGGAGCGTTAGTCGCATCGTCATGCGCCTTTTGCTCGCTTGGTAAATCATCATCATCTGATGATGATGATGGAGGAAGGGGCGGATTTTGTGGCGGTATAGGGTCATCGCCATCCATTCCAGATGAGTGGTCGTCATCTTCTGGTTCTGGTGGAAAATCACCAAGGTCTGTCTTGGCAGGAGTTTTAGCTCTGGGACAGCATGGGAACATTGTTTCATCAAATAGTGCTGTAGCACCAATGAATATTGCGCCGTTTCGTCGCATGAAACGATATGCTTTAATGCCATCTTCTACTCCTAGGTACGTCATTAGCTCCGATCGAGGAGACAATGTTGTTGGACGTTTTTCCTTTGGTAGATAGACATAAGCACCGCAACCGAAGACCTTCAGATTGTTTAGATCTGGGCGGACCTTTGTCAGGTCCTCAAAAGGTGTCAGCCATTTCAGGCGCCTTATTGGGGTTCAGTTGTATAAATGTGTTGCATGTTCTATGCAAAATTCCCACCATGATTGTGGTAGACAAGCGGTGAATCGCAGGGTTTGCGACTTTTCCATTATTGTCCTTATGGCGTGCTCTGCGCGCCCGTTCTGTTGATGAACGTGGGGTGCAGACATCTCTATTTTGATGCCTAAATCCTTGAGCTGTTTTTGTAGCTCACGATCCTTGAACTCCCCCCCTGGATCGACACGCCAGCGCTTGATTGTAGCGCCATATTGGGTCTTAGCCATCACTTGAAATTGTCTAATCGCTGCAGCAGCGTCAGATTTCTTTCTCAGGCATTGGACCCAAATATGTGACATTTTGTCATCCAGAAATACAATGAAGTATTTATGTTTGTGGTACGATAGTACCGGGAGTTCCTTTAGGTCGGAATGTATTAATTCAAAGGATTTGTCAGCTCGTGAGTCTGACTCGGGAAAAGATTTTGAGGTCATTTTCCCTTCTGCACACCCTGGACATATAATTTTGTCTTTAGGAATAATTAAATTCCTTGGGAATTTTATGGTGCTTTTAGGCATTTTCCCTAGCGCCTCTTTGGATGGGTGTCCAAGTCGCCTATGCCAAGTCAAGTAGTCAGCGACATAAATGGTCGCGACATTAACCTTTTTGGTGCTCAATATATGAGTCCGAGCCCAATAGATCGTGTCATTCCTTCTTAGAGGGACACAATGCATGATTGGGTTTCCATGCTCGATGAATGAAATGTATGTGGAGGAACCACGCACATCACTTCCGTCTTGTAAAAAGACCCCCATTGACATCAATCGAGTATTAATGTCGGGTATGTAGTAGACGGGGTATAGTCGCGTTTCACGCGTCTCTGACTTCCCATTACATACTACCTGGTGTCTAATGAAGACTGCTCCTTTTCCTACTATATGAGTAGTACCAGTGGCCGTTTGGACCAAGGTAGAGTCCTTTCTTGGTAAAGGCTCGTAAGAAGCGAAATCTTTCATTTCACCAGTGAAGTGTTTTGATGCGCCTGAATCCATGATCCAGTCGGCACCTTTCTTACAATCTCCCTTTGCACACATAGCACATATATTAAGATCTACATAATTCCATGATACATTTAATAGCGGTAAAATTTCACATGAACAGTTCGCTGTATTCATAGGAATTTTAATCTTAGTGCTTGTGGCAGGGAAAAGGACTGACCTGTCATCATACGCCCCTGTGTCAAGGGGTTCATCGATGAGCATTTCGTCGACGGCTTTCCACACTTCCTCGTCAGTTACTGGAGGTTCGGATCCAAGGGAGACAGTATCGTCTTCTACCTCCTCGATCGTTGCCTCAGTTTCTGGCTCTATCCTCCTTCTCTTACCTTCTCGCACCGTAAGGTGCTCTTCCAGCGGTTGCAGGTTTTTCGTGCTGCGCGGAAGTTGCATGCGCTCGAGGGTGTCTCGAGCTTGCTGGTATTCGGTGTAAACCGAGCGAGAAGAGGAGGCCACGCCCGTGTATGCCTGTGCAGGCGGTCGGCGGCGAGGATCCCTTGTGGGAGTGTGTTCGCGTCGCTCGATGCGCTGTATGAGCGGCATCGGCGGTATGATGGTGCCATTACCATTTATGGTGGTAAAGGCGTTGGAGGCGAGGTGGGTATGTTTCTCTTTTGGCTTCTCCTCCTTAGTCTTTCTGTCCCCACGTCGTCCACGTTTTCGGGACGAGTCTCCGTTGCTGTTTTGCCCTTCTTTGGGCTGCCATTTGGGGTTTCCCCCCTTGCGCTTAACAGCGGAAAGTTTGTTGGCCTGAGGCTGGCCAGCAGGCTTTCCAACTGCTGTGCACCTTGAGGCTTCAGCAACAATGGAGTCCTTGACATGTTTAAATGTCAAGGCGCTAGTGGCGGTCGTGTTAAGGACCATTGCAGACAATGAGTCGTACTCGCGCGGCATCGCAGCAAGTAGAATCATCACCTGTACTAGCTTGGGGATGGCGACATTAGCAGCCGTGAGGCGCTCGAATTTGTCTGCCATTCTCGCAATCTCCGGTGCGGGGTTCGCAGCCGGGATTTTGATTGTTATTGCAGACCTAAAGTCCGAAAAGACTTGGGAGGGGCCATCCACACCATAGTCGGTGCGAATGAGAGCCCACACCTCCTCAGCAGTGTCCTTTGTGTTGGCACGCTGCCGAATGGAGGGGGCCAGGCGGAGCACTAGGCTACCAATAGCCTGGTCCTTTTTGTTGCTCCAGGTCTGGAGCTTGGCATTAGTGTCCGCTACCAAGGTAGCGTTCGTCGCCATCAAAGGAGGCGCCAGGGGCGGTTTTTGCTCCGCCCCGCTAGTTATTTGCCAGAGGCCCTGAGACCTGAGCCACGCCTTCATTGAGTCGGCCCATAGAATGTAATTTGATCCGTCGAAAGTTTGAACGAGTTTTTCAAGAGTTGAAGACATGATTCTGTGGTGGCAGCTGTTAAAAGTGCTCAATCAGTCTTTTTACTCAATAAAACACGTTTAACGTTCTCAGGAGAAAACACTCCTTCAGAGTGGTTAACCCTAGTCAACCTAGGTTTTATGTGCAGCTCGCAGGGAGCGCAATGCAGCTCACGAAGAGCGCAAGGTTATAAATTGGAGACGATGAAGTCAACGTCGTTCGCAGCTAATTAAAGCGCGTTCGCGACGTGCCCAGCAGGGCCCATAACCTGTTGGAGCAGACTATATACGCTGCACAGGGGAAGAGACAACACGTTCCTTACAACCTACCTGGGGTTTAGTTAGACTTACAGCTAGGGTTAGCAGAGGTAAGAACACTATATTCCTACTATGGTACAGGTTCTCCTTATATACATAATATTAAGGATGTCACATGACTCAGGAATGTGTTTATTGCATGTATGCACAGTAAGCGCAGTAACATGCGTATGCTGCATGTATCGCCTCATGTATACATGTGTATGCTGCATGTATTGCCTCATGTATACAGCATGCATCAGGGATTAATTTCAACAATCCAAGCAGGGGTGAGGGCGACGTGACACACGGTCAGTGGCCACTACTCCCAAGGTAGGGGGCACAGGCAACAGACCCGCTGCCTCCTGTAGGGCAGGGGGATCAGCACACAGGAATTCAAACTCTGCTTGAGCTTGTGGGATGTGGAGGGAAGCGACAAACAGCTCCCAACACGTCAAAGATATCTCAGCCAGGATTGCCTGGTCGAGGATGGATATAGGAGCCTCATGCACCCACTCGGTGCTGAGCTCCAGAGAGTGCTGCATGCATTGCTTTGACGGCCAACGAATTAACGTCAATGCAGTCATCGCAGGACATAGTGGTGTCCTCGGGCCTCCACTCCCCAAAGGAGGAAGAAACATGGGCGGGAGGGGGGGGACCAAAGGGTCCAATCCCAGGAAGGTGGAACCTAGCCACCTCAGGGGAGGTGACTGGAGTGGCACAAAATGTCTCAAATGCCTCTCGCATTCGAGGAAAGGACAGTGTGACACAGAACAAGTTCCATGCACGGTGATATATTAGGCCCAGATCCTCATCTGGGAGGATAGCGATCTTGGCACACCATACCCAGAGGGTTAGGTTGTGCAAAGATGGAAGGATGATTGGCGTGGTGCGGAGCCAAACCCATTGTAAAGCGTTGCAGCCACCTGTTTGAGCCACTAAGGTGGGCGGTGGGGCGATGTGGGGAGAGCATGGCTCGCCTCCAAGAAATGTGTCCTCCAAAGTACAGGACTGTTCCTCAGCACATGCACAGCGTTGAGCACACTTTGTGTGGATACAAAGTACTCCGAGGTCTACAGCCTCCTGGTACAAGCAAATGGTGGAGGGTCTGGACACTGTCCAGGCATTGTCTCCCAGATCCTGCAGAGTAGAGAGGTGTCCTGGCACTCCCCCTTCGTCTGCGCAGTCCTCAGACCCCACGATGCTTTCGTCATCGTCAAGATCCGGAAAATCGTCCTCATCGTCAGTGACAAAAGTGTCCTCCCCATAATCAGGGTCATACAGATCGAACGAATCATTGATGTCAAAAGAGTCCATGTGTGTAGGAGATGTCAGTGCTAAGATGGTGACAGTAGAAGTCAAGAAACTTAGTGTGAGATTGAAACAATGGGGGACCTAGGCACTGGACCTAGGGCGGCCTGAAGGGAGGTCTGTGCGCTTCGTGAGGGGGCAGTCGATCCCATACTGCTGGCCAAGTGGAGAAAGTTGAACCCCCATCCTACATCCCTAAAGGAGAGGCAGGGAGGTAAAGATTGAACACGCATGGGTTTGGCATTGAATAAAGTCTGTCTGGCAGGGGGCACCATCACCCGGCCCCTTTTAACAATGGTGTATTCCACCAAGATAGTCAGTAAGAAGTGTATCACAGAGCGACATACCAAAGACAAAGGCCAGGTGTCCCAAAAGATGGCCAGCCATTGATCGTCTCCCCCCCTAAGTCACTAGAGTCTTCCCCCAGCTGGGCACAGCACTGGGCAACCAGATGACTGCCATACCCACTATGATGGAGCCCTTTATGGGCACAAATGGACTAGCTGTTGCCAGCCTACTGATAACTCCAGCAATCTTGAGGGAATGGAGAAGAGATAAAAGTTGTCCCCCCCAGGGAAGAACAGTGAGATCCGAGAGATCGGATTGATGGATCTCCATATTGCTTGGGACAAGCCCAGAACGACTATTGAAGAGTATGATAGTGAAGTCTGATCAAAGATCAGACCACAGGACAAGGCCCAGCATTGCGGATGACATTGGGGAGAGAAATTTCCCATGGGTGATGATGGTGGTAAGAGATCAAGAAGCGGTGTGTTTGCTAGGTTAGTAGTACTTGTACTTTCATGATATTTGCTAATAAAACTTCAGATTTCCTTTGCTAGTATCGAGCCTAGACTCAGAATGTAAGGTGGCCCTTACAAAACTCTTACAAACAGAGCCAGGTTAGAGTGATTCCCTAGCAGTGTAAGCTCCAAAAATTTCGCTTTGTGGCTTCACATGCCTGGTTTTCTCTCTACACCTCCCTCTTACCACACTAATCCACCCAACACTATCATGTCTGATCAGGACCATCTCGCACAGACCGAGGTGAGCATCATAGGGATCACTATGATCCTAAAACAAATTTCAGAACAACTTGACAAAATTCAAAATGGAGGATTGCCATGCATATTCCCTAGTGCATTGAATCCACCATCGGAGGCTCCAGATGACCCCCAACATTACCCAGAGCAATGGTGTGACTGTAAGGGCCACCTTACATTCCAAGTCTATGCTTGATACTAGCAAAGGGAATCCAAAGTTTTATTTAGCAAATATCGCAAAAGTACAAAGTAGTACTAACCTAGGAAAGGAAATCCAAAGAGAAAGCTCTAAGGACCCCTCTGCTAGGTGACAAGCCTTATATACTGTGCTACATGTACTAAACATGTACTAAACACATTTGTCCACATAGAACAATGGTCATCTATGCAATGGCATCATTGGGTGATGTGGGCGAATGGTCTGTGAGCGCTGACATGGCACGAATCTCATTTGCAACATTACAAATCAATTCGTGAGCGATTCATGGAGATTCATGTGATTTGTGAGGATTTGTGAGTGATTCGTAGTGTTTCACGTATATGTCTGATGTGTCCCCTTACATCACCCCCCTCTCAAGGTGCAGCATCCTGATGCGGTGGACCCTGCATCCAAGGGGCACAGCGTCATGGCCTAAAACCCATGTGTCTGAAATTTAGTGCATTGATTCATTTTGGGCATTGGGGTGGTTTCTATAGAACTCTGCAATCAGCTCAGGGGTGTCTATGTCACCTTCTGAAATCCACAAATTTTCTTCATGACCATAGCCTTTCCAATGGACCAAAAACTGCAACTTTCTGTGCCACATCCTACTATCAATTACCTCCTTGACCTCATACTGCTCCTCTCCTCCTACAAATTCTGGCAATGGTGGCAGGGTGGCACGTTGTCCTTCAATTGGATCAGGGGGGACCGGCAGGAGTTTGATGATGTGGAAGACCAGGTGGATGCATGACATTGAACAAGGCAGTTTCAGGCAATAAGCATGGGATCTGACAGGGTGAACGATTGAGAACGGGCCAAGGTAGTGATGCACGAGTTTTTTCGAAGGCCTGGTGGTGCTAATATCCAACGTGTCTAGGTATACCTTCTTGCCTGTCGCAAGCATGGGTGCTGGCATTCATCGTTGGTTATAGTACCACTGTAAGGGGACACATCAGACATATACACAACTCACCACGAATCTCCACGAATCACTCGCGAATCAATTCACAACATCACAACCCAGATTTGCGCCATGTCAGCGCTCACGGACCATTTGCCCACGTCACCCAATGATGCCATGATGTGGACAACCATTGTTCTACATGGTCAAACATGTTTAGTACGTGTTTAGTACGTTTAGTATAGTATATAAGGCCTGGCACCTAGTAGAGGAGTCCTCAGAGTTTTCTCTTCAGATTTCCTTTACTAGGTTAGTAGTACTTTGTACTTTGCAATATTTACTAATAAAAACTTCGGATTTCCTTTACTAGTATCGAGCCTAGACTCGGAACGTAAGGTGGCCCTTACAGCAGAAAACTCTTGCAAATAGAGCCCAACACTATCATGTCTGACCAGGATCGTCTCGCACAGACTGAAGCAAGCATCGTAGGGATCAATATGATCCTAAAACAGATTTCAGAACAGCTTGACGAAATTTGAAATGGAGGATCGCCACGCATGTTCCCTAGCGCATCAAACCCACCATTGGAGGCCCCAGAGGACCCTTGTCATTACCCAGAGCAGCAATGTGACATCTAAACCTGTGACCCCTAACGAATTTGCAGGTGATCACACGAAAGGTTGTGCATTTTTAAATTCATGCTGCATGCAAGCTCTATATCAGCTTAGTACCCCACCAGTTCGTCGATGACATGGCGAAAATCATGTGGGTGTTCTCATTTATGAAAAGCGACTGTGTGGCCCATTTCATCGACCGCCATATGTGAAACTATCAAGCTATTGGTAGTCTCTCCTATTCCTCCTGGCAGGATTTCATCAATGACTTTGTCACCAAATTTTGCCCCAAAAACAAAATTCAGACTGTGCAGACTGACCTCGAAATGTCCAAATTCTTCCAGGGGACCAGGACAGTTGATGAGTATGTCAACAAATTTCGCGAGCTCATTGAGAAGGCACAATATTTTGAAGGACCGCATATTGTGATGAAATTCTGACAAGGTCTAAATCCTAAAATCCAGGACTACATAGCTTGTTAAGACAGAAAAGATGACCAGACTGGGGATTGAACCCAGGACCTCCTGGACATATACCAGATGCTCTAACCAACTGAGCTATCAGGTTTTAGCTGGGTTCAATACTTTTGGTTCATATAACCAGACATCATTTGCATCTACTATTCTTGTAGGCAACATATAGTCATGTTAAGTCCTAACATGTAGTGACAGATTATATCATCCAACACTTGTCTCACCCAAGGCCGCCCCTCGGATGACGACCCTAAGGCTTGGTACATGGCCGCCATTCTTTGTGACGAAAATCGCATTGCCTCATGGATAGAAACGCCTCCAGCCACCCGTAGCATTTTTTGTAGAGTGCCAACAAACCTCACCCCATCAGGTGCTCAATTTTCACAATTTATGCCTAAAACCATGACTCTGTCAAATTTGTCACCCCCAAGTGCCTCCATTGCCATGACTTCATCAAATACCGCGATCACCTGCTTCTGGTGTGGCCAGTTGGGACACCTATGACCAGAATGCCCCAAATGCTTCAACATACAATACATGAACGTCAAGAAAAAACAAGTCTTTGCGGAAGATGTTTTCGCAGCCTTAGACGTCGCAGAGGCTGGTGAAAAAGTGACAGAGATGGTAGAGGATGAAGTCACCCCAGGTTTTGGCCACAACAGTGAGTGATTGGTATGCCACTGCTGTCCATATATAATTGTTTCAAATTGTTAACTGTAGACAAAATTTCCGAATCAAATTTGTTGCCTCCCACTAAACATAATGAAATGCGAGCCATACCCAAAATTCCCCATCATCACCCTAAATGGGAAAAATGCCTTCCTGAACAATACATCATCACTTCAAACCCAGGCGCAAATTCGCTGGAACTCGAAATATCTATGCAAACCACCAACACTGGCGAAATCCATTCTACCAAAGCACTGCTGGACTCGGGGGCAACAGGAATGTTCCTAAATGCTGATTTTGTGAAGCAGAAATGACTTACCACCAAACAATTAAGCCAACTGATCCCTGTGTACAACATCGACAGTTCGCAAAATGAGGCTGGGAGCATTCGCGAAGTCATTGACATCGTGTTGCGATACTGCGACCATTCCGAGTGTGCGATATTCACAGTAACTAGTCTGGGAAAACAAGACACGATTTTAGGGCTCACTTGGTTGCACAAGCATAATCCCGAGGTTGACTGGAAAACTGAGGAGGTAAGGATGAGTTGTTGCCCTAACCATTGTCGTACCTGTCAGTGCGAGGCGAATGAGGCATCAAAAACACGAATTGCTGAAGCTGCTAGTATTCACAGTTGTTGCATGGGGCCTATGCCAATACCAGACGTCGACATGGACGATGTCCCAGACCTCATCGACAACGACAACAATGACGATGACAACGACGATGATGACAATGATGAGCCCTACACAGGCAATGACCTGCTCAAGGAAGGCAACCACCTGTTCACTGCCACAATCCCCTGCAAAGCCGAGTTCATCTGTGCCACCTCTAACATTTTGCAAAGACTTGTGGAGGCCTTCCACAAAAATTTGCAACCAAAAACCTTCCACAAATCAGTCCCAACTCACCTCCATGATTTTGAAGATCTATTTGCAAAATTGTCGTTCGACCACCTACCTGATTGCAAGGTGTGGGATCACACAATTGAGTTGGTACCAGGTGCGAAACCTTCAAATTGTAAAGTCTACCCCATCACTCCCAATGAACAGGTGGAGTTGGACGCATTCATCCACGAAAATCTCACCAGCGGTCGTATATGCCCTTCTAAGTCCCCCTATGGCATCCCCGGTCTTCTTTATCAAAAAGAAGGATGGCACACTGCGGTTAGTACAGGACTATTGCATGCTAAATTCCATCACAGTAAAAAATCGCTACCCCCTGCCGCTAATTTCAGAGTTAGTAAACCAACTGTGCAGCGCGAAATATTTTACAAAACTCGACGTCTGGTGGGGGTACAATAATGTGCGCATGAAGGAAGGGGATGAATGGAAGGCCACATTCCACACAAATAATGATATTTTCCAGGACCTCATTCGCAAAGGGGTCGTATGCATATACCTTGATGACATCCTAATCTTCACAAAAACCATCGAGGATGTTACAGGTAGGATTACTAATCTGCTGACTGATGCTTCTTTAGTATATGATTACTCACCAATTCTAGTATGACTAATCTTGCTTACTTTGCTTACTGATTTCTTACCAAGCACATTACCAATACTCTTGGCATTAGTCATTAGCAAGTAGTAATCTTAGTAATACTTTGTTATATAAGTAGCTGACTGTGTAGTAGTTATCCCCCAGTCAATTACACTCTTTGACATTGGTGCTTAACTAGCAACTCCTCAGTACACTCAGCTACTTTGGAGTCTTTGTCTCTAGCTCACTACTATTGCATTACCAATCGCTCTCAACAGAGGAACACCAATGAGTGTCGTGCTTGGTCCTCAAAAGACTACGGAAACACAAGCTCTTTTTATGACATGATAAATGTGAATTTGAGGTCATGACAATCGAGTACTTAGGCTTGGTCATATTGGAAGGGGAGATTTGTATGGATCTGGTGAAGGTGGCAGGAGTGTTGGAATGGCCCATACCAATGATGTGGAAGGAGGTCCAGTCCTTCCTTGGTTTTGTGAATTTTTACCAACACTTCATTGAGGATTTCTCACATCATGCGAAACCCATGTTCGAACTCACGAAAAAGGACCGCAAATGGGGTTGGGGCAAGGAGGAACAACAGGCATTTGACGAAATTAAAAATTGCATAACCTCCTCTCCTATCCTATGGTTTGCTGACGACTCTAAACCCTTTCACATAGAAGCAGACAGTTTGAATTTCGCGACCAGAGCCATCTTATCCCAACAGTCGGATGATGACCTAAAATGGCACCCTGTTGCCTTCTACTCAAAATCACTCAACACCATCAAGTGCAACTACGAGATTCACGATAAGGAGATGCTAGCCATCATGAGGTCACTGGAAGAATGGAGGCATTTCCTCGAAGGGGCGCAGCACAAAATCAAAATTTGGACCAACCATAAAAACCTTGAGTACTTTATGACCGCTAAAAAGCTAAATCGCAGACAGGCACGATGGTCACTCTATCTATCCAGGTTCGATTTTGTAATGCACCATCGCCCAGGCAAAAGTATGGGAAAATGTGACACCCTCTCACGACATGTGGATCACAACGACGGCTCCGACAACAATTGTGATACGACATTGCTACGACCAGAGTTCTTCGCAGTCAGGGCGCTTGAAGGCCTCACATGCAAGGGTCGTGAATGGAACATCCTATGCGAGATTTGGAAGGGAGTATGAGATGGGAAACACAACGATTCGGTGGTAGGGGCATTGAAGGAGCTGGAAAAGTCATGAGGAAAAACAGTGCGAGGTTCAGAATGGGTACAGGAGGATGGGCTTTGGCGTTTTCGTGACCGCATCTACATTCCACTAATCCCTGACCTTTGACGTAGGATTGTAGAGCAACACCATGACTTGAAAATTGTGGGGCACGCAGGATGCTGGAAAACCCTCGAACTCATGTTGAGGAGCTATTGGTGGCCCAATATGTTGCACTACATTGGTCAATACTGCAAAACCTGCGACATGTGTCTTTGCATGAAAGCACCAAAATGAAAACTGTTTGGCAAATTGCACCCCCTCGAAATTCCAGAAGAATGGTGGGACGTCGTAAGCATGGACTTCATCACGGAGTTACCACTTTCACATGGATTTGATGCGACAATGGTCGTAGTGGACTCAGTGAGCAAGCGAGCCCATTTCATCCCCACTCACACCACAGTCATGGCATTGGGCTTGGCACAACTCTATCTCCAGCATGTGTGGAAGCTACATGGCCTTCCATGTTCGATGCTCTCAGATCGCGGACCAAAATTCATCACTGAGTTTATGCGCGAATTGTATCGCCTACTGGGTATCACCATCACTGTGTCGACCGCCTACCACCTGCAAACCGACGGACAGATGGAGTGCGTAAATCAGGAGCTGGAGCAGTACATCCGACTTTTTGTGAACGAACAACAAGACAATTGGGATACTCTGCTACCCTTGGGCGAATTCACATACAATAACCACGTTCATTCTGTGACACAACATTTGCCATTCTTCATAGACACTGGATGACACCCATGTATGGGTTTTGAACCTGTTGGATGATATAATCTGTCACTACATGTTAGGACTTAACATGACTATATGTTGCCTACAAGAATAGTAGATGCAAATGATGTCTGGTTATATGAACCAAAAGTATTGAACCCAGATAAGATCTGATAGCTCAGTTGGTTAGAGCATCTGGTATATGTCCAGGAGGTCCTTGGTTCAATCCCCAGTCTGGTCATCTTTTCTGTCTTAACAGAACCAAACCAACGACCTTCAAAACTTGAGGCCATCAACCAATTCGCAGTGCAAATGAAATCTACACTAGACGAAGTGCACACGGCTCTTGCAAAGTTGAATGACGACATGGCAAGGTACTACGACTTATGATGCACACCAGCTCCTAAGTTTATGACAGGCAACAAGGTCTACCTCGAAGCCTTGGATATTAGCATGATGAGACCCTCTAAAAAGCTCGCACTGGAAGGCTGCTTGGTGGGGCAACCAACACTAAATTCGGGTGGTAAGGCAGACTGATCACTCAAGACCAGACAGGACAATGTTATCTTTGTTGCGCACAAAAAGTGGGAACCATAAGTTACAATAAGTAAATAAGTAAATTAAACTATACCTTCATTGTGCACAAAAAGTGGGAATGAAGGTTGGATAAGAAGAATGTCCATTTTTTAAGAAGTCTGAGGATTTGATATACATAGATATTCGGGTGAAGCGCAGTTGCTTAAAAAGGATCCTGCCATTCAACTATGATGTCACTAGCCACCAGTGTCTCCATATGGGATTGTGGCTCTCCTTTTCTGCATGAGGGTTGGCGGATATGTGTGGATTGCCGTGGGTAGCCGAAGGTGGGAAGGGTGAAAGATCAAGAAGTGGTGATGAGTCAAATTGAATGAGTTGAGTAATGATAAAAGGATTGTATATTTGAAGATTGAGGTTTTGTGGGGATCCTGTGGGGATCCGGTATGGTCGTGAATGTGGGAAATATAGTGGGGATTCGTGGGGATGCCGAGAGTGTGATAAAGTGTATAGTTAGTGTAGTAAGTCGATATAGGAGACTTACACGCACACCGCTACCTTGGCCCATCGGCACACACGCATACCGCCTTAAACTACCGTGGACCATGTCGCACCTCCACCCAGTCTTCCACATTGTCAAACTACTGCCTGTTCCCCCGGACCCGATCAAAGGACGACACATGACCCTACCACCACTGCCAGAGATGGTAGGAGGGGAGGAAAGGTACAAGGTTGAGGAGGTAATTGATAGCAGGATGTGGCGGAGGAAGTTGCAGTTTTTAGTATGATGGAAAGGCTATGGACACAAGGAAAATTTGTGGATTTTGGAAGGTGATATTGATGCACCAGAATTAATTGCAGAGTTCTACAGATGCCACCCAAACACCCCAAAGCGAATCAACATGCTGAACTTTGGACGTATGGGTTTTAGGCCATGACAACGTGCCCCTTGGATGCGGGATCCAACACATCGGGATGCTGTGCCTTGAGAGGGGGGTGATGTAAGGGGACACATTGGACATATATGCGACTCACCATGAATCACCACGAATCTCCACGAATCACTCGTGAATTGATTCACAACATCGCAACCCAGATTCATGCCATGTCAGCACTCATGGACCATTTGCCCATGTCACCCAATGATGCCATGATGTGGATGACCATTGTTCTACGTGGTCGAACATGTTTAGTACATGTTTAGTACATGTAGTATAGTATATAAGGCCTGGCACCTAGTAGAGGAGTCCTCAGAGTTTTCTCTTCAGATTTCCTTTACTAGGTTAGTTGTAAGTCTCCTATATCGACTTACTACACTAACTATACACTTATCACACTCTCGGCATCCCTGCAAATCCCCGCTATATTTCCCACATTCACAACCATACCGGATCCCCGCAGGATCCCCGCTAAACCTCAATCTTCAAACATACAATCCTTTTATCATTACTCAACTCATTCAATTTGACTCATCATCACTTCTTGATCTTTCACCTTTCCCACCTTCAGCTACCCACGGCAATCCGCACATATCCACCAACCCTCATGCAGAAAAGGAGAGCCACAATCCCATATGGAGACACTGGTGGCTAGTGACATCATAGTCAGGTGGCGGGATCCTTTTTAAGCAACTGCGCTTCACCCAAATATCTACATATATCAAATCCTCGGACTTCTTAAAAAAATGGACATTCTTCTTATCCAACCTTCATTCCCACTTTTTGTGCGCAACGAAGGTATAGTTTAATTTACTTATTTACTTATTGTAACTTCTGGTTCCCACCTTTTGTGCGCAACAAAGATAACATTGTCCTGTCTGGTCTTGAGTGATCAGTCTGCCTTACCACCCGAATTTAGTGTTGGTTGCCCCACCAGGCAGCTTTCCATTAGTAGTACTTTGTACTTTGCAATATTTACTAATAAAAACTTCGGATTTCCTTTACTAGTATCGAGCCTAGACTTGGAACATAAGGTGGCCCTTACAACTGCACCATATCATCATCTTTTGACTTTGCGAGGGCAGTGCACACTTCATCTAATGTGGACTTCATTCATGCTGCGAACTCATTAATGGCTTCGAGTTTAGAGGGCTGTTGGTCAGGTTCAAAGCCCATACAGGGGTGTTGCCCAGTGTTGACAAAGAATGGTGAATGTTGCGTGGTGGAGTGGATGTGGTTGTTATACATGAATGCACCTAAGGGTAGCAGGGTGTCCCAATTGTCCTGTCATTCATTTATGAAAATGCAAATATACTGCTCGAGTTCCTGGTTAACCCATTCCATTTGACCATCAGTCTGTGGGTGGTAGGTGGTGGACGACAAAATAGTGATTCCCAGTAGGCAATAAAGTTCACACATGAATTCAGATACAAATTGTGGGCCATGGTCAGATAGGGTCGATCATGGGAGGCTGTGGAGCTTCCAGACATGTTGGAGGTATAGTTGGGCTGACCCAAGAGCCATGACTGTGGTCTGAGTCGGAATGAAATGGGCTTGTTTGCTTACTGAGTCCACTACCACCATTGTCGCATTGAATTCATGCAATATTGGGAGTTCTGTAATGAAGTCCACACTTACAATGTCCCAGCATGCCTTGGGGATCTCGAGGGGGTGAAGTTCACCGAAGGGTTTGCACCTTGGGGCTTTTGTTCAAAGGCATAAGTTGCAGGCCTTGCAATATTGACCGATGTAGCGCAACATATTAGGCCACCAGTAACTGTGCGAAATCAATTTGTGGGTCTTCCATCGTCCTGCATGTCCCCCAATTTTCAAATCATGGTGTTGTTCTACAATCCTGCAACAGAGGTCAGGAATTAGTGGAACATAAATACAATCATGAAAACACCAAAGGCCATCCTCCTTCATCCACTCTGAACTCCTCAATGTCTTCCCTCATGTCTTCTCCAACTCCTTTAGTGCCACCATTACCGAATCCTCCTGCTTACCATCCTTTATCCCTTGGTGAATTTTGCGCAGTATGTCCCTTTCATGTCCTTCACAGGTAAGACCTTCTAGCACCTTGATCACGAAGAACTTGGGTCGCAATAGTGTCATATCACGATTATTGTCGGTGCCATTGTTGTGATCTGTGCGTCATGATAGGACATCGCACTTTCCCATGGTCTTACCAGGTTGATGGTGCATGACAAAATCGAATCTGGAAAGGTAGAGGGACCAGCATGCCTGTCTATGATTTAGCTTTTTTGCGGTCATGAAATACTCAAGGTTTTTGTGATCCATCCAAATCTCGACTTTATGTTTCGTGCCCTTGAGGAAATGTCGCTACTCTTCCAAGGATCGCATAATGGCCAACATCTCCTTATCATGGATTTTGTAGTTTTGCTTGACCGCGTTAAGTGATTTGGAGTAAAATGTGATGGGGTGCCATTTTAAATCATCATTGGATTGCTGGGAGAGGACCACTCCAGTTGTGAAATTTGGACTATCTGCTTCCACACAAAAAGGTTTAGAGTCGTCAGCAAAATGTAAAATGGGAGATGAGGTAATTCACATCTTAATTTTTTCGAAGGCTGCCTGCTCCTCCTCTCGCCATTCCCATTTGTGATCTTTTTTGGTGAGCTCAAAGAGTGGTTTTGCGTGATGTGAGAAGTCTTCAATGAAACAATGATAGAAATTTGTGAACCCTAAAAAGGATTGTACTTCCTTTTGCATTGTTGGGGGGGGCCATTCCACTACACCTGCTACCTGAACCAGATCCATATGAACTTCCCCTTCTGCGATTACCAGCCCAAGGTATTTGATCTAAATGACCTCAAATTCACATTTGTCATGTTGTAGGAAAAGTTTGTGTTTGCATAGATGTTCGAGTACGAGTCATGAGATTTGTCGGTGTTCATCAATGGTTTTAGTGAAGATGAGGATGTTGTCAAGGTATATGCATACGACACCTTTGCGAATAAGGTCCTGGAATATGTCATTCATTATTGTCTGAAAGGTGGAAGGGGAGTTGGTAAGTCCAAAGAACATCACCAAAGGCTTGAATAGGCCTCTATTCATCCTAAATGCTGCCTTCCATTCGTCTCCCTCTTTCATATGAACATTGTGGTACCCCCATCAAACGTCGAGTTTCCTAAAATATTTCGCACCACGTAGCTGATTTACTAATTCTGAAATTAGCGGCAATGGATAGCAATTTTTTACTGTGATTGTGTTCAAGGCATGATAATCTTGCACCAGACGAAGCATGCCATCCTTCTTTTTTATGAAGAAGACAGGCGATGCCATGGGTGACTTTGAAGGGCAAATTCATCCGCTTGTAAGATTTTCGTGGATAAACGCATCCAACTCCACTTGTTCGTTAGGTGCAATAGGGTACACCTTGCAGTTTGACAGTTTTGCATCGGGCACTAATTTGATGGTGTGATCCCATATTTTTTGGTCTGGGAGGTGGTTGAATGACAATTTCGTGAATATGTTGTCAAAGTCATGGAGGTGCATGGGGACTGAGTCTTGGAAGGTTTTTGGTTGCGAATTTTTGTGAAAAGCTTCCACAAGTTGCTACAAAATATTCGAGGTAGCTCAGATGAACTCAGATTTGCAGGGAATGGAGGTAGCGAAAAGGCGATCACCATCTTCCATTAAGTCATCGCCCTTGTATGGTTCCTCATCATCATTGTCATCATCAACTATGAGATCAGGAATATCCTCCATATCAATGTCAGGTGATTTGGCTCCCATGCGACAAGCACGAATACTCATGGCTTTGACAATTCATACCTTTTGTTCCTTGTTTACCTCGAGCTGGCAGGTTCGACAATGGTTGGGGCAACAACTCATTTTTACCTCCTCAGTCTTCCAGTCGACCTCAGGGTTGTGTTCACGTAGCCAGGTGAGTCCGAGTATTATGTCCTGTTTCCCAAGACTGGTGACCACAAAAGTGGCGCACTCTGAGTGGTCACAATATTGTAGCATGATGTGTTGGATGATATAATCTGTCACTACATGTTAGGACTTAACATGACTATATGTTGCCTACAAGAATAGTAGATGCAAATGATGTCTAATTATATGAACCAAAAGTATTGAACCCAGATAAGACCTGATAGCTCAGTTGGTTAGAGCATCTGGTATATGTCCAGGAGGTCCTTGGTTCAATCCCCAGTCTGGTCATCTTTTCTGTCTTAACATGATGTTGATGATGTTGCTGATACTACTGGCTTCGTTGAGCGATCCGTCAATGTTATACACTGGAATTGGTTGACTTAGGCATTTCATCGTAAGTTGCTTTCGCTTCATGAATTTGGTGTTTAGGAACATTCCGGTCGTGCCTGAGTCCAGTGGTGTGCGAGTCGAATGTACCTCACTGGTGTTGACGGTTTGTATCAAAATGTCAAGCTCCAGGGAATTCGCACTTGGGCATGAGGCGACAACGTATCGTTCAGGAAGGTGTTTCTTCCATTTTGGGTGTTTTCTCCCATTTTGGGTGTTGTTGAGGGTTTTGTCTTTTTTTTTTTTTGACTCAACAATTTATAACGTGGGGCTCGATTGCAGTCTGCGGGCAAATCTACAGACACAAGCAGCTATCTACAACTACTAAAGCACCCATGTATCTACCATTTTGGCCCCGGAAAAACCACTTATGGCGGGCAGTGCCACAGAAAATGCCCATTACAGCGGGAAGGCCAACACATGGCACACACATAGCCACACACCCGTGAGCCAGACGTTCCACCAATCAGTTATCTCAGACAGTCCCCCCAGCCGCCCCCAGCCAAAGCCGGAGCTAGATGCCGAGAAGTGTTGATTCACCATAAACCCCCCCCCAAAGAGGGAGGGATAACTGTCGAAGTTTAGGGCACCCCTTGTGGGATGCCCTATCAGTGACTTCAGGAGTGTTCATCAGGGAGTGGAACCCCGACTACTAGCCCCTTTGACATCTGTGTCCGGCCAGCCCTTGTTCTTACAAAGGTCTCCCAACTTGGTGCTGCTTGCCATCATCACCAGATTCATGGACCTGGCTCAGCAATGTCTTACTTGTTCCGGCCCAGGGGGGTACCGTTACCCAACCCCTTTTTACAACGGTGTATTCCTGAACACCTCAATGGTGCTGGCCTTAAGGCCACCTGAACTCCCAAATTGGTGTGGCATGGAATTGCACCCACAGAACTCTCCGGTGTGGATATTGCCACACTCTCAGAGGTGCTGACACCATGGAATCAACTTAAGCTCCTACCCCACTTGTTGTTCGGGGGGAACCGACAGAGGATTTAGTTCTCTCGAGCCCAGAGAGGGGGACTACCCCTTCTGGCTATGGCTCAGCGGTGTTACAGCGGCTAACCTGTTCCTGCTTTCCTGTACCTCAGCAGATGGTTCGCTGATGCCTTATTGGCGCAGATCCCCAATCTGTCCAAGGTCTCTGTCTTGCCACAAGCCAACCAGTTGTGCTACCCTGGCACAAGGCCAGAACTGGAGTTGTTTCACCACCGGTTCCCCATGGGATACTTTGGAGTTACTACCTGTGACTAACGTCCCATCACATGTTTGTCATGCTTGTGGGAGTCGGGTCTCCTGTTGCTACTGATCTGTAGCATCAGATCGTTATCAGGGCGATACCCGATCTTACCGTGCCCTATCCTTTTGGACCTGCACAAGCATTGGCAGCGCTTACACTTTGGGCAGCAGATCTTCCAGAGATCTCCGATGGCTTTATATAGCGTGGTTCTCACCCACAGATTCCATTGATCTCATTCATCAGACCCTTACATGCCATCGGTGCCAGTAACCCAGCTGCGAACCGACTTTACCAAGGCCGGACCAATGTCATTGACCTTATCCACAGAGGGCCCATTTCTCTTCCCATGTCAGGATCAAGATCCATCAGTGAGTCACTGGAGATTCCATATGGCGGCCGCAGCCTTTTGGGAGGTTCCCAGGTATCTGCATTGTGAGGGATTCGAACCCCCAACCTTTTGGTGGAGCACACCCACCACAGCAAAGTGGTGATTTAACTGCTACACCACAGTGCCGCTGAGGGTTTTGTCATACAGGTATGGCTTTCATTTTGTGTGATTTAGTTGTGGGAACAGAATCGGATTCGGACAATTTGTCTACTGTTAATAGTGCAAAATGATTATTTACAGACAGCGGTGGCATACCAGTCATGCGCTGTCATGGCCAAAACCCAGAGTTACTTCCCTCTGTCACTTTTTCATCCACCTCTGCAATGTCTAAAGCCGTGAAAACATCTTCTGTGAAAACTTGTCTTTCGTTGAGGTCCATATAGCACACATCAAATTGTTTTGGACATTTGGGTTTGAGATGTCCCGATTGGCCGCATCGGAAACAAGTAACTGTGGGTGTGGCTGGAGGTGATGAGATGCTTGGTAATGACAAGGTAGAGGTGGTTGCGTTTTTGGGTGCGAATCACAGGAAAGAGGGATTGGAGGGGGCAACAGGAGTTGGCATCCTACGAAAAATACTTCTGCAAGTCATCTGCAGTACTTCCGCTCATACTGCAGTGCGCGACGAAGATTTGAAAGCCTTGTTCATGATACAATTTTCGTCACATAGTATCGCAGCTGTGTACCAAGACTTGGGGTTGTCATTGGAAGGGTGGCCCTGTGTAAGGCAGGTGACATAGTCCTGGATTTGAGAATTTAGCCCTTGACAAAACTTCATTACAATATGAGGTCCCTCAAAATATCGCGCTTTGTCGATGAGGTCATGAAATTCATCAACATATTCATTGACCGTCCTGGTCCCTTGGAAGAACTGAGTCTGCTCTATTCAGGAGGCATCAAGGCAGGTGATATGGGGTGTTGTCACTATCAAAGAACAATGATAGATGCCACCTGCTGAGAGGCCAGAGCAGTGGTGGTGGAGTGCGTGGCTTGAATGGCAGGGGGCTTGCAAGTGGGATATGTGAAGTTGGTGTGGGCGTAAGTGTCATGTGTGTGTGCATTCGAAACCTCGCATAAAGCAGTTTCAGGAATTGAGCTTGTCAATGGCAACAAAAGTCCTGTCCTTGTAGCAGCCAGAACAAGCAACCAGCAAGCAACCAAGGCCCAATCCTGCATGACTGGTGGGTGGTGATGGTTGTTGTTGTTGCTGTTGTTGTTCCTTTTCCTCCCATTCCTTGCAGATCTGCTTGTCATTTTTCTGTTTCTCGCTTATTTCAGAATTGAGTTATTTTGCATCACACTTCGTTAATTCACACTTTTTCATCCACCCACCCACTATCTAGGATGCTCATTAGTCTTTCGAGAGCTTCATGCCATGAGCTTCAAGGATACCTGAGATGAATGGGCAGAGAGTATGACAGAGCAGAACAGACGAGTTTATAAGCAACAGAAACCTGAGCACTGCATATAAATGCACCATGAGACTGCAGAATGTTGAAACACTTGGCCTCAACAAGACATGTCAATAATCCATAATACCTCTCCCAGGAAATTGTACAGTCCATTCACCTGATATCCATCATCAAATTACATGTGCAAACCTGAAATCCCTTGGTCATCTTTGTTCCACAGAAAAAAGGCCCTCAACATGAACTGGTGAGCTTATGGTGATATAGAGCAGCACAGATGAATTTAGTTGGTATCCATAAGCAATCAGAAACACATCGAAAATGCATTTGATTAGGACAGGTGCTGATTCATGCCACTAATTGTTAGCCAGAGCTATTGGGGGACAAAATGTTAGTAACCAGGTAATAGCAGGCCTCAGAATGATCTTAGGAGCTTGAATGTTATTTATGCAACATTACAACCTATAAACATTTGAAACAGAACATTAATTTGCCTTCTTGGTCTCAAAACAAGGTGGAGTCAATGAAATGACCTGGTTACTAGCCAGAGTCATGTGATGAGGAATGACTCACAATGACTGGTGTCCACGTGAGCACAAGTGCAGGGCCATCATCATGCACATCATGTTGGCTGCCGCTTCATCTCCTAAGATAAGTAGGTTGCAGCTACAAACAGAGAGGTGCTGAAAGGTTAGCGGTTTCGAACATGCGAAGGTTCTCATCAGGGGGCTTTACTTCTGCTACCCCTACTGCTAGACTATCCTGTTGCCTTAGGTATCGCTGCTTTCTAAGCTAACCAGTGGGAGTAAATGGTGCACATGGCATGCTGGCCTATTGCCCCAGTCAGAGGTTGCAACTCATGACCCACCGGTAGGAAAGTTGCCAGGTTGGGTAAGCTGTGATCTGGGTGATGGAACCTCATCACAGGCAATTGCCACATTGCCAAATCCAGATGGACACAGCATTTGCTTGTTTCCTTGCAAAGCTGGATTTAATTGTGATCTGTAGCAGTCAGTGAGCATCAGTGCAGTTAAGCTGCGCACTTGGGCACTCCGGCTGCTATCTGGGTGAGCACATCGTTGGATGTCACCCCCACTACGTGCCCTCTACTATGGGGGAGCACTTGTCTATGGGAGCATCTCTTGCTCTCTACACCAACTGACCTTTGGGTTGGTTGGTGCCCGGCTGGCTGTGCTATGGCCCCCAGCTACATTTATGTTGTTCACAGCTGTGCCATGTCGATGGTCCCTTCCCTTTGCACGGGGAGGGGTCACCCTCTTCTGGGTGTTCTGTGAAAGTGGTTGTCTTTCCTCCTTCAGGGGGAGGTTTATAGTGAATTAACACCATCTGGTGACTGCTTCAACTCCAGTTGGATAAGTGGCTGGGGGATCATTGTAGCACCACCCAGGGTCTGCCTGGCTACCTTTGTGCCATGTGCTTTGCCTTTCTGCCTCAACAGGTGGTATATATGTCCTTGCCTGTCCAGTGGCATTCAAGATGGGGACCCTGGGGGATTGTATGAGCTTGTAGTGAGCATAGTATACTTGTCTCATTTGTATTGTCTCACCCGTGGACTGCCTTTGCGCCCCACATTATAAATTGATGAGTTAAAATAAAAAATAAAAAAGTGAGACTTGCATCATTGATTGATATCCAACAACTCCCAGTCTAGCAATCAAACAGCAATGTTGCATTGTCAATGCTAATTCACTGGACATGTTAGAATGTTAGTATGACAAGGTACCTCCAATTACATTTCTATCATGTCCATTATGTGTCTCTTATGTTTCCTCTTCAAGTCCTGGCCCAGGCCAAAGCCAAGCCAAGCCAAGCCTGAGCCTGTTCAAGCCAAGCCCAAGCCTGGGCTTTTGAGCTGAGCTGGGCCCTGGACATCACTAAACTTGAATATGTCCAATAGAATGCAATCTGTGGTAATTTTTGTCACACACTGGCAAGATAGTAACTATTGATTCCTTTGCCTTCAAGTTATGATTATCTGACCAGATCTTGATGCTATTTGCTGGTAAATGCTCTACAGTTTGTAAAAGATTGTTTTGCCATTGGCTTGACCACCAAGCAGCTATGAGATCAAAATTTGGAGAGCCTTTAGACCATGCAAATTTGCCTCCTACAACCAAAGACTGATGGAAGGGTTCAAATTCATCATCAGTGTGGGCTGGTGTGCAGCATATTTTGTTCACTGTGCAACTGCCAAGCACTCACTAGCCCAAAGCCTCCAGCATCATAACTAGACTTGTTTTTAGATCCCTTAGGTCTTCTAACAGGCATGCTACTGATTTACAGCATGTTAAATGAGCAGTCAACACTGAAATAATGGTGAGAAATGTGTTTAATGGCATTGTGCCATGCTTAGTAATGCTTAGTAATCTAGGTGGCAGTGAAGCCAGAGCTGTTTTAGGCTCTGAAATGTTGAAATACAGATGACAAAAATTACAGTCATCATATCTTAGTCATTTCTGTTTATAGATTTGATGTGATATTTTCCCCATAAGTCAATATGGGTTAGCTCACTGGGTTTTATAGCTGGGTTGCTACTGGTTTTATTGAACAGTTCTTCTGTTTGTTTAGCCTCAGTACAGGGTACACAATCTGGCTTTGGTGTTCTAGTATCCACTGTGAAGCCATCTATGATTTTGAGGTTTAGTAGCTTTTGTAAGCCACTATAGCTTATATGTATGCCCATATCGCTTATGCCAGGTTTCCCAGCTCTGTGTCAGTTCTGTAGCCTGGAAGGTTTGAGGAGTAGACACCTTGGTTTTAGAGTTAGAAGCACCAGGTTTTCGAATAGGAACCTTCATATTATACAGATTGTTCTGTATTTTAGTGCCTTGGGTGATCTGTTTCCCATCTTTGGTGATGAGAGTTAGTACTCCCCCTCCACCTGTGTACTGTCCTCCTGCTTTATCCCATCAGCCAAGTGAGATGAGATTATTGTGGTTGCTGGGGATATAGAGGATGTCGTCAAGTCATAATAGGTACTTGTGACATTTATAGTATGACTCAAGCTCAATTGTTCCTGGCCTTTAACATTGGCCTTATTGTTGCCAACTTCCACTACAGTTTTCCCTGCTAGTGGTTTGTATGTGACAAAGGCTTCCCTTTGGTTAGTAATATGTGATGTGGTTGCTGAATTTGCAAGCCAGTGATAATAGTCCAAAGGCTTATCATTTCTGCATTATTGACATTGTTATTATTAAAATCAAAGTATTGATCTTTGTTGGAGGAGTTCATTGAGATATCGTGATCCTCCTCCATCATAAATGCAACCTCCTCTTTGACCTGCATTTCCTCCCTCTCATGTTTGTAGCCTCAGTCTTTTGCCTCTTCTTCCCTCCTCGATTTGGTTTCCCATCTCACTTGTGTTTGCCCTTCTGTTACTAGCAGTCTTTGTCCTCGTGGTTTGGTTTTTTGCAGAACCTTTTACCACAATTGCAACATTCATTAGTATTATAGTTGTTGCACTTACATATAATGCAATACTTGGACTTGCTGGTGGATGGGCCAGGCATCGAGATGGTTTGATGGGAGGTCTCAGCTTTCCAGGCATTGCAATGAATGGCCTCTTCTTTGATGACTCCGATAAACTGTTGTGAGCTCATCAGTTGCTTTGGATCAGTCTCGGAAATATCCCTTCATCAGCCAACATAGGCTTCTGTGAAGGTGTCCCAAGCAGATGGAAGGGAGGATGAAATCAAAACCTTGAATTGGTTGTCCAAGATCTTGAAGTCATCATCAGCCATGAGGTTGATGTGTTCCCAGTACCGCTTAAGTTTATTGAGGTGATCAGCTATGTTGTCGCCATCCTCAGCACTAGTGCAGTACAGGTTGCAAATGACTGCAATCATCATTTGGTGACTCTTCAGGCTCACCCCAGGACTCTGTGGACCCTGGGCAGAGCTCGTTCTGTTCTTGGTAAATAATCACGATGCATTGTTCTTGATTTCTGAAGAGCCTTTATTTGCTCTTTGTATCACTATAGCTTCTATTCTAACTGGTCATCATGATGAGTTTCAAGTCGAACTTGATATTTCATACCTCCACCCACTCACCCTAGATGCACCTGCCTCCATCCTCGCAAGCCCCTGCTTGTGGGGGGGATCGTGGGGGCTACTTTTTTTATTTATTTTATTTTACTTTATCATAATAATATGTATATTATCTACATGTACATATAATAGTTTGTAGGACCACTCTGAACCAGTCAACAGACCGCTAATGGACTGCTCTGGACTGGTCCTGAACCGTCCGGTCTGCGGTTCGGTAGATACTTGAATAGTATAGGACTAAGGTGGTCTGCAGTTCACCCAAAAAGGGCAAAAAGGCCAGACTGAACTGGACTTTCAAACTCTATTTTGATGTAAGTAATTTGCTCACAACTGCATACTCCACTCTGAGTGCTCAGAAAAAAATTACAGGCCACCTATGCTGGACTGAAACATGACTGCATACTAATTTTGGGTTCCCAGTGCAGTATGCCTGGGCTTAGGAGGAAGAAAAGGAAGTGTGACACAACACATTGAGATTCAGGCTCTGCCAGAAACATATTGACATTTACGCACTTTCAGGTCTCACGCATGTCAGAGTGTGCACAGCATGCATTCTCTGTTATACCCACCTTTGCACTTACTTTTGAACATACATTAACCTCCTCAGCCCATAAGTCCCAATCTAGATCATACTCAATTCTATAAGTCATTCCAAGTTAATCCTCAGTAGATATTTTATTTATTTCATCTCCTAGGTCATACCTTACTTTATACATAGTTATACCTCAATTCAAATAGTTGTCATGGTTTTGCATGTTCAACCAATGTGGCCATTGATGATGTGGTGGAGAACAAATATAATTATGACAAAGTGTGACAAAAGAGACAAGATACCTTAACCCCTCCCAAGCACTGGCACACTGCGCTGGCAACTTAAATTTGGTGTACGTGTCCCTAAGTTCTAAGTTCACTTAAGACTTATTCCAAAAATGGAAATATTTTCCCACAATAAAAAAAACCATGAAATTCAATGAAAAACAGCCTATTTGAGCCATTTAAGTTATATATCAACCCTCCAGTCATCATCATCATTGTGACATATAAAACTCTTTACTGTGTACCAGTTGTTAGAGATTTTTGTCCTCTTTCCTCATCTCTCTGCCAAAGGTTGCATGCTCTACACCACTGAGTTTGAAGCTTCTTCATTGACAGTCATGTGAACCTCTAGATCTTTATCATCCTGCCCATCGATTTCATCCACTGGTGCTTCGTTATCATCCCTGGCAAGGTCTTGTGAGACAAGGCCACCCCCTTTCCCAGAAATGACTATGTCAACTACGGCAGAGAGAGGGATGCTGCTATCATCTCCATAACTATTATCCTCTTTGATGTCAACTGCATCCTCAGGTACATTGTCATCTGCCACAGATGCTCCAATGCAGACCATCAACAGGACTCACGAGTCCTGACCTGGCCAGTCACGACTCACTTGGATTCTGGGGGGAATGACGTTCCAATACGGATCGTTAACACAATTTGTGAATCATGACCTGGCTAGTCACGACTTGCTTGGGTTCTGGGGGGCATGGCATTCCAATGCGGATCGTTAACACAATTTGTGAATTGTGACCTGGCCAGTCATGACTACACTTGGGTTCTGGGGGGAATGGCCTTCCAATATGTTAACACAATTTGCGAATCGTGACCTGGCCTTACTTGGGTTCTGGGGGGCATGATGTTCCAATACGGATCGTTCAGATCGTTCACACAATTTACAAGTCCTGACCTGGCCAGCCATGACTACACTTGAGTTCTGGGGGGAATGACATTCCAATATGGATCATTAACACAATTTGTGAGTCCGGACCTGACCAGTTATGACTACACTTGGGTTTGGGGGGAATGATGTTCCAATACGGATCATGAACACAATCTGTGAATCATGACCTGGCCAGTCATGACTTACTTGGGTTCTAGGGGGCATGACGTTTCAATGCAGATTGTTAACACAATTTGTGGATTGTGACCTGGCCAGTCATGACTTACTTGGGTTCTTGGGGGCATGACATTCCAATACAGATCCTTGACACAATTTGCGAGTCCTGACCTGGCCAGTCACGACTCACTTGGGGAATGACGTTCCAATATGGATCATTAACACAATATGTGAATCATGACCTGGCCAGTCACGACTACTTACACTTGGGTTCTGGGGGGCACGATGTTCCAATTCGGCTTGTTAACACAATTTGCAAATCGTGACCTGGCCAGTCATGACTTACCTAGGTCCTTGGGGGGCATGACGTTCCAATGCGTATCGTTAACAAAATTTACGAGTCATGACCTGGCCAGTCACAACTCACTAGTACTACTCACTTGGGTTCTGGGGGCATGATGTTCCAGTCCGGGCATCAGACTTTTGTTCATATCGTTGTGAATCCATCTATTAGCAGAATGAGCTGTGGTCTGGCCAACTGCACTGTGCAGATCTGATTCACCGATATGTGTGGGTTGGAACATCAATCATCTTGTAAAGAATGATACTTGGGCTCTGGGTGTATTGAATTATGATCTGGCAAATCATAAGTTCCTGGCGCAAATGCTACATTAACGTTCAATTGGTTATTTTGGGGCAGCACAGCCACAATCGAGCCAATCGCGGATGTGCACTACTGCCACTACATACATCTGGGCCATAAGTTAGGCATTTCAACCATGTGCACATTGGTTTTTGGGCTCTGGGGGCACACAAAATGGTCTGAGGGTTGTGGGCTGTGCAGCCCACCTGATGAGTCCAAAAGGACAAAACCCAGGACTACTTACGAGCCAAATATTGTTGAGGTCGGCCCTGGTCAGGCGAAGCAGTCTAGGAACATTCTATGTTATTCTGGTCGTTGCCGTCAATATTTCAATGTTTGGCTGGTGGGGGTGGTTTGTTTGGTCAGTCCATGTGCCTCAGAGTCAACATCGTGTTGGTTCGAAAAGAGCCCATAGCTCAATTCGAGCCAGGTAACTTACAATCAGTAAGGCAATACGGGCTGATTTAACAATAAATTTGGATAATCAATGTATTCTGATGAGGCGCTGAGGGCGAATATGGGTGCACAGCTGGGAGGAACAAGGTGACCAACTCCATCATTTCTAAATTACATGGCTCAAATCGAGCCATGGGCTCTTTTCGAACCAACATATTGGCACTGTGACCACAGTTGCAAACTTCAGCCCATGGGGTTGTGGCTGTGCATTTGCAACTTATGTGAACACTTGATATTTTGCACTTTTGGAACAAAAGAATATTAGCAAAATGAGCTGAGCAGACTGTGAAAGCCACTACCATCTGAGTCCTTGGGGAATATTTGTATTTTGAGCTGCTTGGACATATTTGACAAAGGAATGTTCTGATAGATGATGGCAAGAATGATATTACTTGACAACAGCTTGCAATATGTTAGCAGAATTGGAATGGGATTATAAGAGTTTGACATGACATCCTCAGACTTTCATAGAATGACAAGGAGAAAAAATTATATTCTGCAAATGTAATATAATTTCTACTTCTGAATTTATGATGGTGACTGGATAAGACCTTTTATTGAATTTTAGTCTAGTATTATTATCTGTAACTTGCACCTCGCTTATAATTATAAATACACCTGACCTTCCCACTAAACAAGCCTAATAATAGTGAGTGATCCCATGCCTGACTCACTATTATTATACTCGTTTCCATTAAAACCCGACACCGGCATTAGCCCTTTCCCCAGCTCACCTCTAGACTTAGTATATTCTAAGTCCTTCATCGGCATCCACTTGGGGGATCCCTAGTGTACCTGGCGCTGTCCCTCCTGTCCAAACAGTACCAACACGTGCCTACAATGCTTCCCACACGTCCAACATCCGCTCATCGTTGCTCATCACCATCCGCAACGTCAACGGCGATGGTAGATGATCTCTTCTTCAACTTTCAATGCCTTCTATGTCTGGGTGCGTTTCCCCTTATCTCGTCCACGCTGCGTGGCTCACTATCTTCTATTCAGGTCCTTCTCATGCTTAGCTCATCGTTGTTTACAACACCCAGGCTGATGATGGACCATTCTACCTGCCACCCCCGACAATCCTTGCCATTTCCAACATCTATGCCCTCCATGCCCTCACCACTGCCATGCTATAGCTGTCCTATGCGCTTTCGCACAATGCTCCACATGTTGGATGTTGATTCATCTGTTTCCTGCTTGCCTATCTGTACTTCCCATCCCAGTTCCATCCTTGTCATTATCCCCACCTCCCCTCCTTACTGCTTTTCATTGTCTTCAATGCTCTCTCCCGCTATGCCTGTGTTATCCTTTTCCTACACACTTGTCTCGCCTGACACTTCGCATATTGTCCCATACTACTGCCGCTAACGATGTTCTTCTGTGTTCGCCACCTACTTATCTGTCCTTCCTATTCTCGGCATCATCCCTGTCTCCTCCTGATTCTCTTCGTATGTCGAAAAACTCACATCGGCTTGATTGCATTGCACCATCGATGCCACATCATCACTCACGATCTGCTCTTGTCTGCATTTGCACCTATCTATCTGCCACAGCTCCCCATTCTCCCATCGTTGTCTTTTCCTATTTTCCCTCTGATCCCACCCCATACATTGGTTTGATGGTATTGTGCCATTGATGCCACATTATCGCATCATCACTCAGTGGTCATCAAGTGCATCATAACATGTTCATGCTCATTGAATCTACTCTTCAAAATATTCTATTGTATCTCATTGTCCAGTTTCACGTAAGATAAGTCATCAGGAACCAGCACCCCTTACATAAGCAACATTGACGATGACAACTCCTCAACACAACAACTTGAAACTATTGTGAGCACTGGGAGGGGTGCTCTAGGTGTATAAGAGTCTATGCCTGAAGTCAGAAATTTAATATCTTGCCTGGATTCTATGTAGTAACAAAAGAAAAGTCCCATTTTTTATTATTTCTCAAAAACATCCTTTTGTCAATTCCAGCTGTTTGGCAGGTTTTTGAAATTTCGAGACCCCAGATTTGGCTGCTTACTAAGCAAGCCAAACAAGAACAACCTTCCAAAACAGGAAGGACCCTGGCAAGTTCTGACCTTAGGGTCATACCCCCATGCTCTGCATATACAAAAGCATATCCATTGCATTCATTTACTTTTATACTGGAATTGATACATTGTTACCACTTAAAAGCCTGATGTCTCACTCACAGGTGCCCTCCAGGATTTAAAAAAAAATTCATCAACCTTGATTTGGCCACAAACCCTAGCCCTAACCTGCTCACATAAGGGTGCTGGTTCCTGATGACCTCTATCTTATGTGCGGTTCCAAAAATACCTTACAAGCTCTTCAACTGGCAGTCTAATCATGAATCAGCTATGACTCAGCTCCATTGCATGTCTCAAATCCTCAAACATCGGTGGAGCATATCTTCTGGTGCTACAGAGGAGGGATTGATGTGCCATCCTCAGCCTGATGTTGTTGTTTATCTGGAAAAGGTGGAAAACTGAATGTGTGTGGTACTTGTCTACTAAAGCCTCTCTCTTACTTATGTCATAGATAATTAGAATCTGCTTGTATTCATGTAACTGTATGCGTAGGATATATATCCTTCCTTCCAACACTTTGACTGCCTTCCCTTGCTCCTCGAAGTGATTGCTGCACCGGGATTGCTGTTTACCCTTGCTGACACATTGATTAGTCAGATTATAGAAGTGTGCAAATAGTATGCACTTTTGCTGAACCTGCGCACAGTGCTGTATCGCCTCTGTTGGTTCCATCCCATGAAATGTCCCAAAGATCATGACATGAAGGGCTTTCAAAAGCTGTCCTTCGTCATGGCTTTTGACATGGCCAACAACAGAAAATGAATGTTTTGCACGCAGGCAAGCAAGCTCAGTGCTGTGCCATGCAAATACAAGAGTGTCGACAAACTATCCAAGGTGCGAGATACTGTTGAGGTCATGCTTCATTGCTGCATGCACTTCCAGAACTATCTCAAGACGATCGAGATGCAGTTGAGCAGATGGATATTGATGCCGGTCATTCTGGTGAGGATGTCTTTGCTATCTCGCATATTGCTCCACCTGGGGAAGAAGGGTTGGATATTAGTCATGAGGGTGGAGAGCACAAGGTTTTTGAGGATCTTGTTGAGACACTTGCTCAATCAACTGGATAGTAAGTGGTCTTGCTGCTTAGGTGTAGGATGTTTTTCAAACTCTGCGATTCCAGTCGACAGGCTGATGATTGTGATCGCCGTGATCGTGTGGAGATCCAAACGCACCAGTGGACTCTGCAAATGCCAACAATGGTCAAAGCCTACCTTGATGCTCAGACATGGATCGATGAGGAAGGCATGCCGAAGATGCCTGATTCTTTGCCAACCTCAGCAGTGGCCCATCCAATGAGCATGATGGTTATCGACATCTTCTGTATTTCCAGTGCTCTCCTTGTGCATTATTGCTGATCATTTCCCTAGTTCAACATGAAGCAACCTTTTCTATATTTCCAGGTGACATCTACCCAAATGAAACTCTTCTACATCATGGGTATATTGGGTGTTCCCCAGTACAGCCCACTTTAGCCATATCTCTTAGGACCTTAGTGGCTTACCGCCAGTCGCATCGAACATGCCCGCGTTTCAGCATTGAAGCACAGTGCAAGATGCTGAGCCACATGCACAATGTACGTCGTTGATCGTTGTCAGAAATTCTCTGATATGATTAAAACCACCGGCTGCCAGGTACCATATATCCCTTACCTTTCTACACAGTTTTCTATTGCATACGATGCCTATCTCGAGATCTGCCGATGTGTCAACCATCAAATCAACATTGCTCTCGGACTCAATACGCCACAACTTCGCCTTAAACAGGCCTGCCCATGCTGCTTCAATAAGCTCGAAGACGAACCTGAATTAGAATTTTCTTGTTTCGTCTCTATTGATGGGAATAACTCATTGAAGCGTCTCGGCAGCACTGTACGTAATGCTAAAGAATGCCTAGATTCACGTACAATCCTTTCGGATCATTGGATAAGTAGTGAAGATGTTGACCGTTTCAAGGATGAAGTGAGACCTAGGGTGAGCACATTCAAGATGTGTCATACTATGTGTGCTGACTTTGACCAGTCAAACAAGCCTCTCACTGATGTTGACATCGGTGATGATTGGGAAGATGTCAACCCTGCTGCTGGCCCGGGCCTACCCTGCATCAATAGATGGCGAAATGCTGGCCCAGAGGAGCGGAAAAAAATGTTTTTGATGTTTGAGGAATCTGGTATCTTTATTGCATCATGCCATCATCGACTGGTTCTCCTTGTATGTGATATGATCAGGAGCGGAAAACTGTATGTTGCCATCATCATTCTTGGGAATATCTACTGATGGGCATGAAGTGCAAAGTACCCACTCGCGATCATTGACTGTCTAATTGACCTTATTGGCAGCAAAATCAGCTGTGCATATGATATTGGGTGTGCTTTTGCAAAAACCCTAGAGACCAGTAGTCTGGGTGCAAAAGCAAAGGACGCACTGTGTCACCTAATGGTTGGTGCTTTTCGCGGCCATGCTCACAATCGAGCATGTCAGCTCGAGTGGCACCCTCTTTACATTGAAGGAACTGGTCATAGCGAGGGTGAGGGATGTGAGCATGTTTTTCATCATCTAATGATCTCGCTCGTGGGATACGCCATGCTACTCGCTTTTATCACCATCAAGCGATCGAAGAACACTTCATGTTTTGGGATCAGGACAAGTATGCAAATCTGAGTATGGACTCTCTTTTCTTATCACCTGGAACTCAATGGTTGATTTCGGTGTTTCTATAGGCCGCTTCATTCAAAACCATTATCGAGAGGCAGTGCAAGCCATACATTCTCTCGAGACTGAGCTTTCTGTTCTGTGTGAAAAATTTGGCATCACTGATGATGCATTTACTCAGTACCTGACAGCCGAAAGGAAATATCTTCAAGATCTAACAGGACCGTCTCCCACAACCACCCTAAAATCACAGTATGTTCAAGCTTTGAATGATCTTTCTCAGTGTCAGTACGAGGCCGTTATATGCAAATGCAACTTGAAATTATTTATATTAATATTAGGCAAGAATGGATAGCAGCTCAAGCAGCTGCAAACAAGGTTTTTACATCTATCACTTCTGAACCAATCCACACGGCAATCAATCATGCTCAGCACCGTGTTGATACCGCCTATTCGAAATTACAGAATGCTGAGTCTTATGTTGAGACTATTGAGAATAGCCTTAATATAGAGGAACAGTGGACCGCTGCTTCCCCCGAGTACCAAAGCTTTTTCCAAGCCAATGTTCAGACAAACTATGAGTGAGCACTGGATGAATTGGAGCAGTTAGTGGTTATGCGCTTATTTGAGCTTGCAAAATTGAGTTATTCAGGCACTGGTATATCATTCTGAACTAGCTGTAGTCATTTTACTCAAGACTGCTTTTACAGGCTACAAGCTTCGTTGTCAGCTTGGCAAGGCTTTGCAATGACGTTCTGAAGCTATCAGAAATGCACTTAATCAGTACAACATACAAGCAGCAAAACTGACGCCACCCCGCCCCTCATTATCATGGAAGGAAATTGTCAATTACAGTTTCATAGGTGAATTTGATACCCTGCGGCATTCTAGAGCAGATATTCATGATCAGCCGTGGACACACACAGCCTGTCGTGAAGCAACCGTGAAATATTTTAAGCTTTGTTGTGCACGCGAGGAGATAACAAGACTAGATGTTGAAATGTGATGTCTTCAGGTTTCTATTCATGATGAAACCATTCGCTACGAGCAAACAATATCCCAGCTTTCCTCATCAGATCCTCTGTTGGCCACCGAGTTACGTTGTGCATGGCAGCTTCGGAATGCCATAAATCAACTTCATATTCAACGCCTGGACGCTATTAAGAAGTACAGTGGTCGCTCAGAAAATCACTTGCGCACTGCAGGAGGTAGGGCCATAATTGCGGAGGAGATCATAGATGAGGCTGGTAGTGACAAGGTTCCTGATGCTGACTTGGAGGATGGCTTGAATGACGAGTTTGAGAAACTTACAGACTTTGTACTAGCAATTACGGACTGATAGTATTAGAATTGACTATATGAAGGGAATATTCTCATTGAGGGTTCAGCTACTAGTGGTCTGATATGCACAAAACTGAGAGACATACATTTGGACTTTGTATCTACTGTTACACAGTAACAGACTTGCCAGCGGTAGTATTGCCTACATTGACAATTTGAATGAATACTAGTAGTATACCTGTTCTCATTGAGATACATATGAGATTGAACTTGCTTAGTGTCTAGTATCTACCTTTTGGAGAATATTCATTGCGATGACCACTGGCAATCATTATTGCTAGCCTGAGACTAGTACTTAATAGTTTCAAAACTTGGAACTCAAATGGTTGGACAGATCGACTTACTAGTAAAATTTAAATACATATACAATATGTGTTGTGATCTTGTAGTACAGCAATTTGCCAGCTGTCAATGGTGTAACTGCATATAATATATTTGAGCATCATGACTCTACTAGTAATTGTAACTTGCCAGTGAACTTGAAGTCGTCTGAGTCTTTCAATGCCAATCACTGGCAAACTCAGAATACTTGTGACTAATGACTCAGACATTACCAATATATACTTTCAACTTGAAGTTTATCTATCAACTCTGAGTGCCATTAATCTGTGAGCCTGAGCACTCTAGTAATGACACTAACTTGAATTTGAAGTCGTCTGAGTCTTGATTGATAATCTTCAATACTTGTAAGTTGTGACATTACATATCTGATACTTTCAAGTTTGTCTATTAATTCTGAGTGTGGTTGATCTATAGGTATAGTAAATTATCTCTAAGTGCGGTTAATCTATAGGTATAAAGTAGATCTCTCATTAGATTGTCGCGAATTTTACTACTGGTATTCTTATCAAGTGTGTTTGGTCATATTGACACTTGAATCTAATCACTTCTTGTTTGTGTCCGAGTCTAAGTACACATTGTACAGCGCTCATTTTCTGTCAATCATCTGCACGCATATGCCCAGTATGTTGACTCTCAGTGGGTCTACTAAACTAGAAGGTCTTCCAAAGGACTACTCTCCCTCTGTTGTCGGAGCAGTGTATAGCTCTACTCATGGCTCCACTTTCTCTTTCTCTCAAAGAATGGCGGCCTCACGTGCTGTTCTTTGTCATCATCAGCACCTCAAGGATCATTTTAATACCAGGACACCCTCTGGCTTGCATCCATGGTATGTTGCACTCAATGGTTCTGGTGCAGTATCCTCACTGGAGCAGCAAGAAGTGAATGTTTTGCACAAGGAAACCTTGCATGACCTGTTTGACTCGGTGCATTTGTCGGTGATCACTTTTTGGCAATGCTCACATATTAGCTTTATATCAGATTACTGCATTAAACCGTATTGACGGAGGCATCACCATCTTACTCCGTTGTCCAGGATATAGTGTACAAGGTGATATCGCTGTTGAGAGGATAACTGTCGATACCTATGTCTCACCTCAGGAACTCAAAGAAGGCAGTAAAGAGATGAGTAAGCACATAGTGCTCATGGTACAATCTTTTGGTGCAGAACTTGCTGTACCTCATCTGCGCCGGTTCAACGCACGTTGTGTTGTGGAGGGACTCAATCCCGCTGCTGCCATTAGTACGTTGTTTGCTATCTTATTGACCACATTAGTTATGATATTGGCTAGCTCCAGGGAAACAGTTGAAGGTCGACGGTTCATCCTATCTCCCAGCACCAGTCTCAAAAGATAGTCCACATATTCGGGCCTGGTGCCGCACAGCTGGGACGCTTGTACAAGATATTGCCATTCATTCATTGCCCAGATCATCGCCTCTTCCTCAACTGGCTGCTGGCACCAAATCTGTCATCAAAAACACCAAATACAGCACCCAACCTGTCAACAAAAGTACCGACAATGACACCGAGCATGAAGTGAAAGATTTGGATCTGGAGTTCTGGCAATCGGCTGTTAGCGTTGCAGCCAAATATGATGACCCTCCTGAGCGTTCAATCCGTGGTAAGCTTTTGATGCGTGATGACAAACAGGACTAACAGATTTTTCATCTGCTATAGCTCCCCATAAAAGTACCATTGATGGTTTTGACGGAGCTATTATTAGCATTGGACCTCAGACTGATGCTGTGTTAGATTGTTTCAAGCTATATGACACCATTATCCCTCGTTTGCGTGTCCTCACTCAGAAGGTTCGCAACACACAATGGGAGTCGGTCCTTAGGATGCCACAATGGGGTCTTAGCTATGAGCAAGCCTCCAGTTTATCACGAGCAATGCACGCAGATCTGAAGCATCGCACACCTAAAACAGTTCAGGTCCATATTTTTTTTATCTTGATATTCTCGCTTACAACTTGGCTGATTTGGAATAAGGTCTCAATGTCCTCCAGATTAGTGTTCTGCATTTTTTTCATGTCCGTTGCTTTCTTTGCCATTGGGATTATTTACATCCTTTGATTTAACATCACAGCTTCTAACTATAGACAAGTTTCTTGAAACCTTTTAGTCTTTTTTTGTTTGTTTTGTGTACACTGTTTAACATTCAACTTCCTAACTTGTGAATTCTGCTAAATTATGATCTAATACATCAAACCTATACAGGTGTCAAATCTGATCATACTCACCCTCACTGTTGATCATAGGTGTGTGGTTCACTCTGAACCTAATTTATGACCCTTAATGTTGAACTGTATAGCTCTGGTTCCAAGTCTACTCTTGGTTTGGAGTTGGATAATCAGTATTGCCACCAAAAAATATCTGGACCCATTGGGCGCCTGCTTGTCAACCCTAGCTAGGTGCGCACACCCACTCATCAATCCTAGCTAGGTGCGTATACTTGTGTGATTAACCTAATACTGTTCTTCTACCTAATTTTCAGATAACCCCTGGTTTCGTTTGCATTCATGATCTGGATATTCGGTGGCACTATAAAAATTTATACCTACATTCCTTCAGCATAATATGTTCTGCCTCAACTGCCTGGTATTTGGCGGTGTATGGATTTGGAAATTGATGCGGTCCCTTCGTGTGGAGGTGTAAACATTGTAGTATTTTTTGCTAATATTACTATTTCTCACTTTGAGATTGTGTGCATCATCTCAAACTGCTTGCTACTACATTCCGTCACCTGGATGAGAACTCGCTTCTATCAGACCTCTACAAAATCGCGCAGATTGACACTTGGTGTCAAGCATAAAGTCAACCATCCAAAACTGAGTGCAGAAGCTCGAGCCACCCTTCTTGCATGCTGATGACAAGCTTCTCAATGCTACAAAAATGCATTGAGTGAGACTTGGGATACTATTGACAAGCTTACTGAAGACCTTTCTGTCGCCCATCACAAGAGCCTCCAGCGCATCCAGTCCAAGCTTCACATGGGTCATAGACTGGCGCGCAAGTCCCGGAAAAAAACCAATGCTTGGAATGCTTTTACCTGGAAAAAATCGCAAGACAAGGAGAACAGTAAGTGGAGGATCATAGCCAGAAGGATATTAACCCTTTCTTGAATACTACTAGATCCTAATATAGCTTCCCTTACTGGTAAAGAAGTATTGCGAGGTTTGGTCCACAGTTCACAGGAAGAATACAATGATCTCTCAAAACATGAATGTAATGAACTAGTTCGTGAATTTGAGGAGTACAAGGCAACTCAGACCAAGGCCTTCCACATCTCAACCAAGGCGCGAATCAATGATACAACTCATACTCTTGCCGCAATTGAGAACAAGGTCAGCTCTTCTTTTTATTTTGCTACTGCACCAGCCATCTGATGCTTTGTGAGCAGCTTAATAATTGAAAATCATGTACCGGCGTGGAGACTGCTATTTACTACGCGTGGTACAACCGACATGCCCATGAGAGGCATCTCATTCACAACATCCGGTGTAGAGAATTTTCTTGAGGGAGTGTTGAAGACGGACACACAAGATTTTCTAGGGAAAATGGAAGGGTTTGCCATACAAGGTATTCAAGGTAAGCAAATGACAGACTATTTTCTTTGTTACTTCAATTTATATATATGATAATACTATAATAGGCGCTGCCAAAAATCATAAACAGCAAATCTCATCAATACACGCTGATATATGAAATGTTATCACGCAGAACCTTCGTAAATCAACCCGCCTCAATTTTATTGTGCTATCTAATACATACTGTTATAGGAGAAATTACTGGCGATAAAAATGCTTGGATGGAGTGGAAGCATTATTGGAGGAATGTCGTGAGGAGGCACCAAGTGGTAATTGAGGGTTGGCCCGACACTATCCCCTTTTGCAACCACAGTGAAACTTCAAACTCCCTAGCCAACCTCGAAACACTTCTCCGAAAGTGGCGATGTGGCAAGACTTACTGGAAGAAGCTCACTACAAACAAGTTGGAGGAATTAGATCGCAAACACGATGATCAAATTGAGCGGGGTGAAGTGGACACCCCTGCTCACCGCCGCCGCTGCTCTGATTTTGGTGCAAAGCGTCCTCGATCCAGTACAACTACTAGGACAAAGAAGAAGCATCGAAGATCTACAAGGGAGGTGTCCAATACTGATGAAAGTGATAAAGAGGACGAGACTGATAAACTCAAGGGAGATAATGATCATCCAGCTGTTGCTCATGAGGCGGACGAACTACTGAGAACCCTAAACACAGAGCCTGCTAGTACAGCTGCACCCAACACTTCTGTTCCATCTCCTACTGCACCTGTTCGTAATTCCTCAGATAGCCCCAGCTCCGAAGCCCCAGTAGCCTCACCCCCTTCTTGACCCAATAATGCTCATTCATCTGCTCAGCCCAGTGTTGGACTTTCAAATCTATGAATTTATGTAGCTATGCTTAGAATAGTATGATATATATGCTATGGTACATATGCTATGGTACTGAGCAGTAGCCTCACCCCCTTCCTGACCCAATAATGCTCATTCATCTGCTCAGCCCAGTGTTGGACTTTCAAATCTATGAATTTATGTAGCTATGCTTAGAATAGTATGATATATATGCTATGGTACATATGCTATGGTACTGAGCAGTAGCCTCACCCCCTTCCTGACCCAATAATGCTCATTCATCTGCTCAGCCCAGTGTTGGACTTTCAAATCTATGAATTTATGTAGCTATGCTTAGAATAGTATGATATATATGCTATGGTACATATGCTATGGTACTGAGTGTCAGTGAGTGATGATGTGGCATCGATGGTGCAATGCAATCAAGCCAATGTGAGTTTTTCGACATACGAAGAGAATCAGGAGGAGACAGGGATGATGCCGAGAATAGGAAGGACAGATAAGTAGGTGGTGAACACAGAAGAATGTTGTTAGCGGCAGTAGTATGGGACAATACGCGAAGTGTCGGGCAAGACAAGTGTGTAGGAAAAGGATAACACAGGCATAGTGGGAGAGAGCATTGAAGACAATGAAAAGCAGTAGGGAGGGGAGGTGGGGATAATGACAAGGATGGAACTGGGATGGGAAGTACAGATAGGCAAGCAGAAAACAGATGAATCAACATCCAACATGTGGAGCATTGTGCGAAAGCGCATAGGACAGCTATAGCATGGCAGTGGCGAGGGCATGGAGGGCATAGATGTTGGAAATGGCAAGGATTGTCAGGGGTGGCAGGTAGAATGGTCCATCATCAGCCTGGGCATTGTAAACAACGATGAGCTAAGCGTGAGAAGGACCTGAATAGAAGATAGTGAGCCATGCAGCATGGAAGAGATAAGGGGAAATGCACCCAGACATAGAAGGCATTGAAAGTTGAAGAAGAGATCATCTACCATCGCCGTTGACATTGTGGATGGTGATGAGCAACGATGAGCGGATGTTGGATGCGTGGGAAGCATTGTAGGCACATGTTGGTACTGTTTGGACAGGAGGGACAGCGCCAGGTACACTACGGGATCCCCCAAGCGAATGCCAATGAAGGACTTAGAATATACTAAGTCTAGAGGTGAGCTGGGGAAAGGGCTAATGCCGGTGTTGGGTTTTAATGGAAACGAGTATAATAATAGTGAGTCAGGCACGGGATCACTCACTATTATTAGGCTTGTTTAGTGGGAAGGTCAGGTGATCCCCGTCCCCATCCCTGTCACGTCCCCATCCCCGTCCCTGTCCCCATCACATCCCCATCCCCATCCCTGTCCCCATCCCCATCCCCATCACATCCCCATCCCCATCCCTGTCCCTGTCCCCACCCTGCAAGCAGTTGCTCGCAGTGGCAGGTAGGGGGTGCTGTGGTGGCCGTGGTGGCCCTCATTCCCATCTCGCTGCACCCCTTTCCACCCCGCGAGCAGTTGCTCGTGGAGGCGGGTGGTGGTGGTGGTGGTGTGGTCATTGTGGTGGCCAACCCCCCTTGTTGTCATCCCTCCCCATCCTCCCCCTTGTGGTTGTCGTTTGGCCTGCCCTGCCCTGCCATGTAGCACCTGTGATTCACCCCACAAGCAGAGGCTCGTGGGTGTGGTGCAGGGGCTGGGGCTGCTGTTCAATCGTGGTGTGGCATTCATGCATGCATTCCCACCCTCCCCTCCCCTCCCCTCCCCTCATCATGCTGTGCTGTGGTGACATGGCCGTTAGCACCCACGATCCACCCCACGAGCAGTGGCTCGCAGGGCTGGGGGCGGGTGCTGGGCTGTCATTCATTCGTGCCTCCATCCCCTCCCCTCCCCATTGTCATGCCGTGGTGTGGTGACGTGGCCGTTAGCACCTGTGATCCACCCCGCGAGCAGTGGCTCACAGGGCTGGGGCGGGTGGTGGGTTGTTGATCGTGGTGTGGCATTCATGCATGCCTCCCACCCTCCCTTCCCTCTTGTCATTCCACCCGCGATCCACCCCACGAGCAGCTGCTCATGGGGCTGGGGGCAGGTGGTGCGTTGTCAGTAGTAGCTTATCACCTAAAAGTTAAAGAAATACAATTAGTTAATTAAGAGAAACAGGAAATAAACAAAAACTTACCAGGGCCCAAACAACAGTTACATCGTTTGGGCCTGTGTTGCATCCAAGATAGGCTGTTTGCAGCCACTTGGCGGCTGCATGAGGATGGGTGTGGGCGTGGTGGTGGCATGTGTTGATGGAGTGGGCATGGTGGTAGAGGTGTAGGGGAGGGTAGGCAGCAGCAGCGGGGTTGACGGTGGTGGTGGTGGTGGTGATGAGCTGCTGTGGTTGATGTTGATGTGAGTGATGTTCAACACTCATCATGTGATGTGTTGAGGGTGGGCTGAAATGACTTGCTACTTGCAAAACCTATACAGAGCAACAAGATCATGATGAAATTCAGCCTCTTGTGATATGAAATATTATCACTAGAAAAGCATTAGGGCATGAAATATAAACAGTCAATTCAATCTTTAGTAGTAGAAATTTATCTACTAAAAGCACCTCATAATGGTATGAAATTTCTATTCTATCTTAGGCTGAAAAATACACCCTTTAATCCACACCTTTAAGGCAGGAAATATTATCCCATAAATTGTTGATAAACTTGATAAAAATTCATATGTTAGATGGTTGAAAATCCATACCCTCATCTTGGATTAAAATCATCCCCTGTATTTCATACCTGTATAAACTGAAATTTCATCCCATTAGATTAAGAAAATTTTGTAAGGTAATACATATGAACTCCATCCCTTGGATGGCTGAAATATATGGGATGAATTTTCATCCCAAATTCATCCACCTTTAATTCAGCCATTTATGTGAGGAAATTCACATTTTAGCATTTAAATGGCTGAAATTCATATCACACCAGGTTCATAGTGAGCAGATCACACCACCAAAGCCAAAAAAACAACCATTTGAAGAAACATTCAAGTTCTGGCTCAAGATTGAAGCCACGACCTCCAAAAGAATATGACAGGAAAGATGATCCTCGTCTGTTCCATCAGTTTGTCAAAGAGACTATGGACTATCTTGAGGATGGTCAAGTGGCCTGTAAATGCCAGATATGAATCTTGTCATACTATATGAGAGGCAACACAAAGGTAAGGCCTCTGATTTACTATTACTGTAAAACTATCCCTGTTTGGTGTTCAGTGTTCAAGGGATTCTCATCTTTACTCAGCCCTCCTTGCATTGTGTAGAGGCATTTTCACTCACTCTCACCACATGATATCCAACGGACAAGGTATATCACTGGCAATTTGCTGGCAATCTGACTGTTGAAATCGCGCTGATGGACTCGCAACAGCTCCTCAGGCTGATTCATGCAAGGCACATTCTGAGACAACTTGTGCATGAGTTAAACTCGGTTGCGATGGCTGCATACTGCTAAACACTCCACATATGCTGCCTTTTTCTTATCTGCTGCCACCAATGCCAGCAATGCTAAAAGTGTCAACATTCATGCTCCGAAAAAGCAAGTCCCTGTACAGCCTAAGGCCATACAGCAAAGTTGATGCTGCAATGCCACTGTTGGGAAAGGCACAGAAATATTACCTCTATTATGCTGCAAATGCACCCCCACAATGTACCACCCACCTTATTCATCCATGGTTTATTGAAAGTGCCAACTTGAAGGGACCCCATCGAAAATTTGTCTCCGGAACCCACCTTCATTTATTTGATAAAGCAACAGCACAGGTGTCCCATGGGTTTGATAATTTTTCACTCAAGGGAACACTAGGGATTATAAGAGTGGTTGGAATGCATTATGTCTTTTTCCAGGTCTTGGTGGAAGAATACACAGAATATATGGGCAGAGGATTTGTGAAGATCAAGGGGTCCATGGTCACAATCCATAAATCACTCGCTCATATTTCACAGAACCATTCCTATGAATTCTACCCATTGAAGGAGATGTCACCACCTGTGCATGACTGGAAAGTCTGGGGTAAATACCACCTGCACAAAGATGACCTGAACGACTGGCGACAATCACATGAGGCACCAATGATGATATGGCAAGTAACAGCATAAAATCTCTTCATGAGTCTAGTGTTTTCATCAGCAAGTTCTGATTTTTCCCATAGTTTACCATAGTGACCTATGAATCTCATAGTGTCCCATAGCACCTTAGTCTCCTGTAGCCAGACTACAAATTTCAAAATGTTGATGACAGTTGATCGACATACTTCAATTGTAGCAAAATTGGGGTAAAGGTAGATCCTGTTACTGCATTTGAGCTGTTCCAGACCTGCAAGGATGACGCTACACTTAGTACATGCTGTAACCCATTTTGACAACATAAAGCTTCACCTTGTGTTGACGCATTGATGGCTGCAACTTCAATACCAACTTTAGCCATTTTCAAAGCCTGTATTAATGGTTTAGTGTCATGCAGGAAGGTCAAATGTGCAACAACGTTCCATCTCTAACTGTAATGGGATTGTTGGGCAGATCACAATCAAGCATGCATCCTTTGGAAACTTGGCAGTAGGGCAGAGACTTGCATCCTTCAAAACAGCGAGAATTACAAGGATGTACAGCAGATAGTGACTGGTTTTACTGCTGCCAGTTGGTGTAATTGCCAGAAGATCCACTTCATTGAGACTTTGACAAACACCTTCTATCTGCCTATCATGAGGTTCGTATTCAGCTGCAGTGCCATTTAAGATGTTGCAGCATAGAATGCACCCAGCAGGAGAGCTCCATTTGAAACTTTTGGACATGAGGAGACACAACAATTGCAACATCCAATTGAACAATCAAGAAAGGGGAAAAAACATGTGCCGACACATGATCTAAAAAAAGCACCTTTCGGATGTTGCCAATTAATCCAGACTAATAGCACCCATAATCAACATAGCACAATACATAGAACACTCTCTTGGTAGTGGCTATGAGATGCTTCCCATCATTTTGTAGAAGTCTTGAGGAGCTTAGTAGAGCTATGGACACTCACCAGCCTCTTCAGAGCAACAGTCTGATTTACACATGTCAATGTGGCAGATCCTGACTTTCTGCACTGACTACACACTAGCCTGATATTTGACAACTTACAACTTATATACATGACTCCAGTGCAGTTGAATGTGCCAACCACTAAGTTGTGCATCAAAACAAAGTCACATAGCCTTGCTGAAGCATAACAAGCTGATACCCCTGATATTGGCAAATGTCATCTTTCAGAATGGTGTACACCACCCTCTGCATTATTTGTTCCTCGTGCACATCAGTAAATTGGAAGATTTCCATGCTTTTTGTCAACTCCCATTTGAAAGTACAAGGAGATTCCAGGAGGATCAGAAAGTAGACCAGCTTGAATTGTCTTTAAAACATTGCCAGCATCCTCCAATACATGAGAATTGAAAAGTGGCTTTTTTGTTTTTGCACTAACAAGAGGCCCAAATAAGATATAGACTTCTTTAACCAATGGATACAGTTGTTCAGGTGGTGGAACCAGCATTTTTCAGTACCTCCATAGCCATTTAGCATTGAACCGAAGCATTTAATCCCAAGATAATCCAATAGATATTAAATAGTCAGAGATGCACTTTTTATCATTAGCATCTGGAATAAACATGGCATCACATGATGCATGAGCAAATGGTTGTCAAAGTCCATGCTCTTTAGGTACCTTAATACATGCTATGGCATGCCAGATATCCATAATAACATGGCTGCAAATTGCAGTAGGCCATACAGATGGATTAGAATCAATTTCATGCAACAATGCAAGTCCTTCCTCCAGAGTCAATCTGCCTGGCTCAGCATCTCTAATATTCTCATCCATATCTTCTGTCAAGTCTAATGGACTGTCAATATCCTCTGTCCAGTTTTCTTCAGGCAGTATAGGCTTGCTTAAAAATTGCAGCAACTCCTCACTTATAGGATAATCAGATTGAATTGATGTAGATGGTGGTAATTGAGATGGATGCTGACTTTCTGCATAGCCAAAAACCTTAGACCTCTTTACCAAAACATCAAGGGGGTGGGTCCTAGTGATGCAAGAGAGGTTTTGTGGAGTGGAAGAATTGCTGCTGGAATAACAATATGCTGGATTGTAACTCGTAATCTAGATGGAGAATGATTGACTCCTTTGCATGTGGTATCATATGGTTCAAGAGATAAAATACCATATGCAACAATTTGTGCATCATCTTGACGGATAGAAACAGGTGTTCCAGGAAGTGCAGAAGTTGCAATCATCTCTGAAGGAGACCTGAGCAAGCTGATGATAAATCTGAAGAGAGTACTATATTGTCCCAAGCCATGCTAATTTGAAGTGATATTGACTTGTTCAAACATGCATGCAAAACTACAGCACAAATATCTGCAAGACTAATGTGAGCATCTGAAATAACACCTTGTTCTTTTGCTGATTTTGCCAATTCAATGGCACCTACAAATGGAATTTGTGAATTGCATTCTTTTTGCAAGTGTTTCAAATCTTGTGAGACATTGTTTCCTGCTTTAAATGATTTAAGTGCAGATGGTAATTTGCCATTAAACCAAGCAATCTGAAATATGTAAATCCATTTTCCATATGCAATTTGAATTATTGCTGTTGGTCTGGAAACACCTCTTTGTATAACATCAACATTCCATTCTGCACCAAAACCAACCACAATATGCGCTGTTTCATCTTCAGTGTTAAGATCATCTGTTATTTTGGCAAGGGCCTCTTCAATTCCAGATGCTGAAGACTGAACAGATATTGCAATATCATCAGGAAGTACCAGTGGTTTTAGTGTCTGGTATTTTTCAACTGGAATAACATCTTTTTTCAGGGATGGAAATATGTTCTCCAAGAACTGCTTGTCAGCTGCTGGATTATCTGTATAAATCACCTGAGGCTGTATATGCCCATACATTTCCAAAGATGCTTGCATATTGCATAAAGCTGATTCATACTAAGCCTGTGCCTTGGTAGCAACAAAGGCCAAAATCTGCACATCTCCAAATTGATTGGTAACTGTTAAGGTTGCAGTGAATACAGTTTCACCATTAACCTTCACAATTTGCTTTGTAATCTATTTCAGGAGGTGAGTACTGAAGCAATTAGAAAGTGATAGCAAAGGCTCAAACCTTGTGACTGATAAATAGCACAGATTTCTGCAGGTAACATTGCAACCTTCTGGTCAATTTGTATTCCATGATCCTCAATGAGCTTATCATACATTTCTTGTAACCACTGTGAGCTTGGAACAAAACCACCATAATCACCTGGATCATCAAAAGTGCTAAAAGGTTGGTAGAGCACTCAAAAATCAGATCTATGCCTTTGTGAAACCACACACTCCAGATATTGTGCATGTATCTTGTCAAAATGCCTGTAATGCAGGACTTGGAGGCAATTTGAAAATTGCTTGGACCCCATCATGTTGTGCACGAGTAAAGCCATGACAATGTAGATGTGCACTACAATTTGGACATTTCAAACCACCCTCAACAAGATGATCAGGATCCCAGTAAAACCAGTGATAATTATAAAGCTGAGATGGGTGAGGTTTGGTAGCTTTGTTCATGATAAAGAAATTAGCATGATGGGGCAGCCAGAATGTCTGCAAGGTCCCATACAGCCATGGCATAGATCCAGATCCAGACGTTTGCCTAAGAAATTCCAGGTGTTTATCATACTGATCTTTGACTGCAGGTGGCAAAGATTATTGACCTCTAGATGGTGATGGAGTTTCAAAATCACCACTTTGCCCCTCTTCTTCTTCGTTCTCACCACCATCATTTTCATCCCCTACTCCATCTCCCATAAGATCAAATGGATCACCCTCTTCATTATCTCTATCCAATAATATGGCATGGTCTGGATCTTCATCAGGGATGATACACTGACTCCTGGTTGTTCCTACATTCTGTGATCCAGCTGAGCCTGTAGATCTGGCTAGTAGAGTACTAGATGCAGTATTTGTAGCATTCCCAACATGAGGATTACCAGTAATATTCCATTCAAAAACAGAGCGTTGCCTTGAGGGACCACTTTTATCTGCAATTAAAGATGGCCAGGGATCAGAAGGTGGATGTGAAATGGTAGGCTAAAAGAATATAATTCAGTAATTTACATAATGAGAAAATGGTGCCTACAATGCTTTTTGAAGATTGTGATCCAAATACTGGCTTATGGCAGGGCTGTCCAACAGGTCTAGGAGTAGATACAGACTAATCAGAACTTAATTCTTTTCTTGGTCATCCAAGTGGTCTCTTGGGTTTGGCTTCAGACATTAGTTTCAGAGGCCTACCACATTTCTGCTTGGTACCATCAGAGGACATGCTTGCAAATGAGTCTAAATACTTGTAAGACATATTCACAAGTGAATAAATGTTGGATGCACATACAAACTTGAGTATTCCCTTCTGGGACTTCTTCTCCAGCTTCACTAACATCATCCTGCACAGTTGTGCTTGTTGGGTTGGCTATTGTGATTGAAAAGTACATGCTACATCAAAATACCACATATGCCCACCTGATTGTGTAATACCAACACCTGTTGCCCTCCTGGTGTCTGGCAAACCACTAGATTCACCAGGAATGGCCTCTGAATGTGATTGCATGGTTATTGAGTAAACAAGAAGTTTTGTGACCAAGATGATGGTGAGAAGCAAGCTGTGGAAGCACAGCCTTCACAAAGTTCCTGGTATTTGTATCTGTATTACTAGTCATGCTGATTTTTCAAATTCCAACCAATGATTTTACAATACAGTAACAAATGAAAGTAAGTAGTTAACTAGCTGGTGACTACAAAACCCCTCTATTGGAGGGAGAGACAGGGGCAGAGTGGTATGAGGGGCCTCAGTTCAAGTGGTGGCAGGAAATGGTAGCTTGGAGGTAGACAAGACATGGCACATGTCCTATCAACTGGAAAACCCCCTTGTTGGGAGGGGAAGATGGGGTCGGAGTGGGGCCGACTGCCCCAGATGGAGTGATTGTAGAGGGGGTAGCCATCAATGTGAGTGGGGTAGAAAATCATCACTTCGGGATTGACGAGATGTTGCAACTGTCTCGTTGACTGGAAAACCCCTTTATTTGGAAAGGGAAACAGGTCAGAGTGGTACCGGCAGCCCCAGATTGAGTGGGAGCAGAGGGGTAGCCATCGATGCAGTGGGATGGAAAACAGTTGCTTGGAGTTTCATGAGATGTTGCAAATGTCTTGCAGGCCAGAAAACCCCCTCCCAATGAGGGGGAGACAGGGGCGGAGTGGTGCTGGCAGCCTCAGATTGAGTGTGAGTGAAGGGGTGGCCATTGACGCGAGTGGGGTGAAAAGCAGTCACTTGGAGTTCAATGAGGGGAGGCAAATGTCTTGCCAGCTGGTAAACCCCCCTCATTTAGAGGGGGAGACAGAGGAAGAGTGGTGCCAGCAGTCCTGGATGGAGTGGGAGCAGAGAGGTAACCATCGATGCAAGTGGAGTGGGAAATGGTTACTTAGAGTTTGACGAGAGGTAGCAAACATATAGCCAGCTGAAAAACCCCCTCACTGGGAGGAGGAGATGGCAGTAGAGTGATGGCGGCAGTTCTGGGTGGAGTGGGAGCAGAGGGGTAACCATCGACACAGGTGGAGTGGAAAATGGTTACTTAGAGTTCAACGAGACATAACAACCATCTTGCCAGCTGAAAAACCCCCTCACTTGGAGTGTGAGATGGGGGTAGAGTGTTGGCAGCAGTCCTGGGTGGAGTGGGAGCAGAGGGGTAACCATTGACGTGAGTGGGGTGGAAAACAGTTACTTGGAGTTCGACGAGACATTACAAACATCTCACCAGCTGGAAAACCCCCTTATTGGGAGGGCAAGATGGGAAAAGAGTGGTGCCCATAGTCCTGGATCAAGTAGTGGGGGAGGGGTAACCAACGGCGGTGGTGGGGTAAACATCAACACAAGCAGGGTGGTGAATGGGGGCTCTAGGCTCAATGAGACATTCAAGATGTCTCATTGACTGCAAACCCTTCATCGAGAAGGCAAGACAGGGGTAGTGGGGCCACTTGCCTAGTTGTTGAGTAGAGGCTGTCAATGTCACGTTGCTGTGACAAGCAACCAACAAGGGAAAGAAAAGCACAAAACAAGAAGACTAAGGGAACAAAAGGTCAGTAGAGAGGGCAAGTCACTAGACTGCTTCACCCTCAATTTATGTTGTATGTACATTGTGGTAGGTAGTGCTTATCTGATCCCTGACTCGCTCTCCCCACCCTTCCACCTGCCAATGGACTTCCTACACTGCTCACTGCCCTAGAATGCGCTTTGAGCCAGTTTGGCTTTCTCTTGTCACCACAGGAGTTGTTGGATCGCAGGGAGGAAGACGTCAACTACCGTGAGGGTGAATTGAATTTCTCCATTTACAATTTGGATTGATCCTATGAAGACCCTGCGTTGTGACCTTAGGCTTGTGCGACTTGTAAGCGGCAAGTCACGCGTTTCACGCGTGACGATACTCCACTGGGGTCTCCTGTTCTTCCCGTAAGTAGCGTAATGTCAGTGGTATGTGACAAATAACGAATTGTCTATCCTCTAACCACATTCATCTAAGAGCTCCTGTCCTCAATTCACTCATCTGCCGTAATTTCTAATAAACTTGCCTCTCTGGACATTGCTGTCTTGCTACTACTACTCGCCATTTACCATCCCCCTCGACTTTTCGCTAAAACACCGTGTTTCCAAAAAGCTGCACGTCTCTGAAATTTTGAAAAGGAAAGCAAAAGGAAAGATGAATCGACATCATCCGTATAACAGTAGTTTCGAAAGTCCAAACACTCGACCTCCTTTGGGTCCAGGCCCCGACTGATCACACCATCGTTTTCAGGACAGGGGGGGTACACCAAGCCGAGGAAGAGGCTTCGGACGCGGAAGAGGAGGTTACCACAATTACGACAATGCAAACATGAGCCAGTTTGATGATCAAGGCCGGTCACCGGCTACAACGGCTATGAAGGCCAAGTTGGCCCCCAAAATTCTTTCAACAATTATGGTCCGCCTGCACCATTTCCTGCCGACTATAATCAAGGCTTTGCTAAAATTGAAGGTGCGCTTGAAACTTGAGACTGAATAACAAGATTTTAGAAAACATAGGGAGGCTTTTCTGTATCAGCATGGTTTGCAAGTTGAGGGTGACAAACGTTGCATTCTGCAGCAGACTTGAGCTTAAGCTATGCGTTAGCGAGAGCCGTGGTGTCAAACCGTGGTGTCAAAAACTGGTCGTTTGTTGCTTTGAGCAGTCAGAGATAGCCTGCGTCTAATTCACCCCAAATCGATGAGGAGTCCTATCTGTGGTGACACAGCAAAGCCTCTGTCTAGTCGCCATTAGTACATGCTACGTCTTTGCTTCTTGTTCAGTTTCCGTCGTATGTGAAGAAGACTCATTTGAATTTGTTAGACGGGCCAGGTTCTAGTTTCAATGATGAAAGTGGTTATGGACGTGGTGGTACACGACGACCCGTTCGCAAGGAAAGAGACGACAAAGTCCACGACGCCATTATTGAGGAACGTATTCAACGGGAGCGCCCGTGTCGTACACTATTTATTCGCAATATCAAGGCAAGTTGCTATTTTGAGATTCTTCGTTATTCCGGCGTCCTCAGTCTATATCGCTTTCCGACGGAAACTGATTGGACCTCAGTACGAAAGCAACAGCGATGACGTTCGACACCAGTTCGAGGAACATGGCGAGATCAACACTTTTTCGACTTGATCTCCAATTGATCTCCACTCGAGGGATGGTATTTGTGACATACGTAAGTCCTGCCGCCTGCGGGGGCAATTATTAAGCCGTTGTTGACGTCGTTGCTCAGTACGACCTACGTGCTGCTGAAAGAGCACGACAAAGACTTCAGGGATCAGAAATCAGCGGTCGTCCTGTAAGTTGGTCAATCCTTCATGGAAAAACTCACCCAGCCTCTGTTATTCTTTTTCGTCAGATTGATGTCCATTACTCACTTCCACGTGATGACCATGCGAAAGGGATTGACAGAGAGAAAAATCAAGTGTGTTCATAATTAGTAGCCATAGCTGCATTTATTGAGATTGCTGTGCAGCAGTTACAGACCCTGCAGGTCACGCTTCGCAACTCGCTGTCGGGTCAACCCATTGATGACAATGAGGTCCGTCGCAAATTTCAACAGTTCGGAGATGTGAAGTCGGTACAACCCGTGGGTGACCGCACCGAGTTGAGCATCTTTCGGATACTTGCGAATATCTCATGGATTGACTTCTCCCAAGTTCTCGATATGTCAAATTCTACGATACAAGAGTTTGTCCATGTAACTCGTTCACTTCTGTTTAACCTAGCTTACTATCAGGCGTGTGACGAATCATTCGATCGTTTGCGCCACCAAGGCTTACAAGATGGCGTTATGGACATTGTCTTTGCTTGGGAAAATGCAGGTCCACAAGGATCACAGCCCCGGTATGTGTCTTGAAATAGTCTACGAATGCTGATATTAGAGTTATTCAGCGGTGGCGACAGAGGTGGAGGGCGTGACTGGGACGAAGGCTTCCGAGGTGGTGGACGAGGCGGGGGTCGTGGCCGCGGTCGTGGTGGTCGTGGTAGAGGCCGAGGACATGATGATGATCACGACCGTCGCGGGAGTCACGATTATAATCGTTTTGAGAAGAGGGGAGGCCGCTACGATGAGGATTATGGTAACCAGAGGGGACGTGGAGGTGGTGGGTGCAACGATCGATACGACCCATCCGGCGGTTATAATGCACCGTCTGGAGAATTTGAAGGCGGATCTCAGGGTTACAGTGTGCCTCCAACTCAGCCTCCCATCTCTGGTGCTCAGGTGAACATATTTTGCGAGTGTCTGTGTACCCCTCTTACCTGCCTCCCTAGCCTTCCGATGATCGCCTCGAACGAGCACGAAAAGTTCAACAAGTATGCCTATGACTTTCTTCATATAATATCACCAATATTGTTTTTAGCTTCTTGCCGCCCTAAAGCAGCCCACAGCTTCTCTGGCCCCCACTGGAGGTCCGGTTCCACCCAGAATTCCACCCTCTCCCTCCGGGATGCCTGGGATGCCGCCCGTCCAGCCACCAGCGCAGAATAACACTCAGCCTCCTGATCCTCACGGCAATGTCCTGCAATTCTCGACTCCTCAACCTGGTCCAGTGCCAGCGGCTCCTCCAGCAGTCCCGCTGGCTGGTCTTCCGCCGAATATTCTTGCGTTGCTCCAATCTGCGCAACAACGACTGCCCCCTGCTCAAGGCCAACCACCTTACGGTATGCCTCCACCACAAATGATGAATACCCCGCCACCGCCACCGGGATTAAGCGCCTCGACCAATGCTCAATATCAATCATTGATGGCATACCTGGTAAGTTCCATTGTTAGGGATGACTACCGATTAGCTCAAATTTCCTTTGCCAGCAATCACAAGCAGGCGGAAAACAGTGAAACAATACTGTAACATCAGGGAGTTGTTGGCTGTTGTTGGATAACCCGGCAGCGCGCCGGCGAGCGGCGGCAGAGCCCACTACTTTACTGATTTGATTTACATAATTGTTTTAGTCAGCCTTTGTTGAGTCCAATGTGTAAGTGCTGGATTTTTTCTCACGACAAAGTAGGGGAAAAAAGGCATCTTCGGCGACCCTTAGGGTCAGCCAGAAGAGCCGCCATTTATTTGTATCTCCGAGGTACACCTAAGGTCCTATGAGAAGAGAGAAGACAGGGGAGTGAAAGTAAAAATAAAAATAAAAATAAATAGAAAGATGAGAGAAGCGATGTGAGGAGTGGTGATACAAGTCAAGAAATGGAGGCACGTATGTGGTGAATATGTGTCGGTTGGAAGTCCGAGGTTGGCACTGTAGGGTGAAACAATTCCCAGCGGGGTGACGAGGCTTAAACTATCCCGGCGGGGATCAGGTGCCAAGCGTGGCATGGCGACCAGGTGTGTGTGGGAGGCTAAACGATTAGGCATGGAGCATCGCTTGTAGGAGCACGGGATGCTTGCGGATGTAGATTTGCCAGGCATCCGAAGCCCATCGGCCGATTCCTTAGATGATGTGGGGTGCGACGCCATGTTCTGCAAGTGACGTGGCGCCTCCCGCACGCATAGATTGGCCACCGATGTCGGAGTCGAAGAAGTGTCGTAAGCGACGCATGAAGAAAGATCGGGTGGGAACGGTCCCATCCGCTGTGAGCCAGAGAGGTGACGAGACTGGAAAGCGGTCATCCCGGGAAGTGAGATATTTCTGGAACCAAGACATGGGGTTACAGGTGAGTCCGTTGCTACGTAGTATGATGAGGTTTCCTTCGAAGAATCTGTCGGCCTTGTGGCCAGGCAAGAAGAACTGAAAGGATTGTGACTGTACGACGACTGATGTGCGTCTGGATAGTTTCCTTGGGTCGCGGATGGAGACACTGTCGGGGAAGGTGAGTTCGCCAAGGCGCATCAGCGCAAAGAAACCTACGCAAAGCTGCGTGCAGAAGAGGATGTCGTCATGTGAGGGGTTGGAGAGAAAGGTAGTGCACACGGAGACAAGATCAGAAGTTGTGAGCGCACGTTTGCGGACGGTGGGAGTCCCGCGTAGACGTTTACATCCTTTGAGTTAGTCTCGTCCCCATCCGTTGTGGTGGACGGCCCGGTTCCCGGGCGGAGCTCTGTCGGGGATTCAAAATACGCTGCTAGAACGTAGAGTCCACCGAGCCTGCGAGGAGGGCTCAACAACAGCTGACTCAGCGAGTGGAAGTGGGTGGTCAGTGTACCGTTTGTGGTGTCTCACCTTTCAATCTACCTCCACTCGCAACTTTTCATTTTCTTCAGCAGTAGTTTTCTTTGTTGTTTTTATCACAATGTCTAACACTACGATATCTGACAACGAAGGTATTCCCGGGCATACAAGTCCCTTTTTTGGTAACAGCACCGAAAACCCGAATGGGGATGGACATATCATCGACAACTACCGCAAAATTCTCGAAACCTTGGATGAACGCCGGAAGAAGAGGAATGAAGTGAAACAACAGAAAAGGTTAAAGGACCCCATGGACAATGTATCTGACGATGAACCCGATGATATTACGCCATTCCTAGAACATCCTACCAACCTACAGCAACCTCAGGTTCCGACAAACACAGATGATTCTACTACGGCGTTTATAGGTCAGAAACCGGTTACACCAAACCCTACTCCCAAGAACTCTACGAAATTCAATTTCGAGGGGACTTTATTCCACGACGCAGTGGCCATGCAGAACAGGTTCGAAATGTACGACTCTTCTATTCCTAATGACATCACATTACTCGCTGCGTGTGATTACACTCCCCCTCTTTCTCTCTTTACTACAGAAGCCTTGGAACGCATTCGTAACCGGAAAGGTCTTAAATTCGTCAAATTGGGTACGGGCCGTTACGAGAACACACGTATCTAAGATGTAACGGATTTCCCGGCAGATGAAGACCTTACACCTACTACATGGTGTTTAGCGTACAACACTTTCCTCAATTGGATGTCGAAAAGGGCACAGGGTAGAGTTTTGGAAGGGTGGACGGCTCACCACGACGCCATGGTCAACGATCCAGAGTTCCAGACACATTTTCAAGCATACATTTCCTTCGATAAGGATGTCCGTTCTCGTTTCTTTACTAACGGGCCTTTCATCATTGACCCTACCGATTTTCGTTGGAGCAACGCCCTTGTCAACAAGAAAATCGCAAACTCTACTAAAGCCATCACCGCATCTTCCGTCATACAGGATACTTCTTCCCGCAGAGATCGTTCCTTTCGTTATTCGCCCTACGACAATTCTATGCGGTCCTTTCGATCCTCTGCGAAAACTCAATTCACACCTTTGTGTCTCAGATGTGGATGCAGAGACGGACACAGAGCTCCACGTTGCGAAGCTACAACACCAAGCAGGAACGAGCGTCGTTGGGTATCTGTCTACAAAAATGGCAACCTCGTGCGCATCTCTGACAACAAATCCATCTGCACTCGCTTTAACATCGGAACGTGTTCTTCCTCCGACTCTTCCCAAAACTCCCATGGCCTCCATATCTGCTCTTTGTGCAACGATGCCCATCACGCGGCAATCGGCTGCACTCGAAACTGATTATAATCACATAGTCACGCCGTACCATGTTGAGGGATGGGCTACGGCACTACGTGAATGTCACCTCCTCGAACAATATCCGAACATTATTCACGACCTTATATATGGTTCTCCTATCGGTAACCCCCCACCCCTTACACATACTTTTATTCCACATAACATGCCCTCTGCTAATGAACAATCTGAGAGGGTTGATGCTCATTTCCTCGAAGAACTTGCTGCTGGCCGTATGTCTGGTCCATACACTGTTGATGAGGCACATTTACTTTTTCATGGACATTTTCGTACCGCACCAATTGGGTTTATTGAGATACCCCCTGGATGTGGGAAGTGGAGGATGATACGAAACCTTTCAGCACGCGATAATCTTGGTGTTTCAACTAACAATTGGTTGGACGCTAAAGAGCATCCTATCAAATGGCATACCTGTGCCATGTTTGCTGATATCGTAAGCTTTCTCACTATTCCACTCCCCTGCATTGTCATTACATTACTATGTTTTCGTTTCATATTGTCTGCCCATGTGGGCGTGGACAATTTTAATTCTGTCTTCTTGTTGTCTGCCCATGTGGGCGCGGACAACCTTGATCTTTGTGTGTGCCTACGTTGGCATTATTAATGACTACTACTTATAATGTTGTCTGTCAATGTTGACGCGGACAACTTTATGTTATCTGCCATATGTTTGGCAAGGATAACGATAATTCCAACTGCATCTGTAATTTGTTCCTAAACTTCTTCCTAGGTTGCCCGAGCTCCACCAGGCACTCAAGCAGCCAGTCTTGATATTACCAAAGCTTACCGTTGCTCTCCTATCACACCACGTCACAAACCTTTCATTCCTCTTTTCTGGAGGGATTACATTTGGCCTGATCACTGTGCTCCCTTTGGCCTTACTACAGCAGGTAATATACAAGGAGAACTTGCCGACGCTACCATGGACATACTCGCAGCACACAATATCCCACATGTTGTCAAGTGGGTCGATAATTTTGATTTTTTACGTCATCCTGTCTCTTCTTCCACCGCTTCTGACGGCTCCATTGTCTACTCTTATTCGTTTAACCTCAAAACTATTCTCGACATCACAGCACCCCTAGGAATTCCTTGGCACGACGTATCAGAACAAGGGCACGATTTTGCATTTGAAACTGATTACAGTGGATTTGTTTGGGACCTACCTCACAAACGGGTCTCCTTATCTGACAAGAAACGACAAAAACACCTTGCCAAACTCGATAAATTTTTGTCATTTTCCACAGTCACCGAAAAAGATGTTGCGTCCATCCATGGCACTTTACAACATATCACCTTTGTGTACCGCGATGGCCGTGCATATCTTCCTGCTTTAAGCCATATGGCCTCTCATTTCACTAACCAATGGTCCCGACACCATATTTCTTCTGTGGTCCGCAATGACATCCTTTGGTGGAAAAGAACCCTTTCTCTTCCATCGGCTTCCCGTTCCCTCCTTCCACGTTTACAAGCCGGTTATGATATTTGGGTCGATGCCTCTACTTCATGGGGGATCGGTATACTTATAGACCACCGATGGATGGCTTGGAAACTTTGTAGTGGTTGGGATTCTGAAGGTCGTGATAATGGTTGGGCTGAGTCTATCGCTGTTGAGCTAGCGGTCCTATGGATTACTGGACAAAACCTCACCGACAGAGAAATCCTCATTCATGGTGATAATACAGGTGTTATTGATTCTTACAAAAAAGGACGTTCTCGTAACATTCCCCGTAACTCCTCCATCCAACGCATCACTGCATCCCTCATTCCCTCCAACCTCACTATTACACCCATATTTGTACCTTCCGAATCCAACTTGGCTGATCCCATTTCCCGCGGCAATTTGGGACCTTCTGAGTGTCGGCTTGCGTACCATTTTGAGCTCCCTCATGAGCTCCTACCTTTTCTCCTACATGTATAGAGTATCTTTACCATCCACATCAGCAAGTGCTGATGCTCTGTTTTCGGAGAGAAGAAACCATGATACAACTTCTTCGCCGCACTCCGATTCCAGAATTCGTCACCCCCGTATCTCGCGTTTACACAACAACTTTGTATTGCCATCACCATTACGCCCTCATGTTATCGCATCAAACCGCGTCACTCACTGGAAAACCCCCTTTTCCATAAGCTCCTTTCGCCTTCTCACATCATTTTTCCCTCCCGAAACCATACATCGTTGGCGAGAGGTTGTCTCCGATTTCCCCCATGTGTGATTCCATTATATAGGGTTTTTCAATGGGGGTTCTGGGTTAGGGGGGTATCCAGGCATGCCTTGAGCTGATTTGCATATGAAAGGAAAGGCAAGAAAGGCTCGGAAAGGCAACAAATGGCTGGAAAAGGTAAGAAAAGGCTAGAAAAGGCTTCAAAAGAGATGGATCGAAGAACCATAAGGGTATCATAATGAAGTTGTTGTTTAGATGTAAAGCTGCGTGTCATGGCGACTTGACTCGCATGGTGGTTATCAGGAGATATATTTGAGATTGTAGGGTAGGGTGGAAAACTAGGGGAGTAGGGTGGTGGGGGAAGGGGAGTAGGGTGGTGGGGGAAGGGGAGTAGGGTGGTGGGGGAAGGGGAGTAGGGTGGTGGGGGAAGGGGAGTAGGGTGGTGGGGGAAGGGGAGTAGGGTGGTGGGGGAAGGGGAGTAGGGTGGTGGGGGTTGTGAGAGAGAATTATATAGGGTTTTTCAATGGGGGTTCCGGGTTAGGGGGGTAGCCAGGCATGCCTTGAGCTGATTTGCATATGAAAGGAAAGGCAAGAAAGGCTCGGAAAGGCAACAAATGGCTGGAAAAGGGAGGAGCCATAATCAGCCCAACAACCCGCAAGTCATGTTGACCTGACTGGTGGGTTGTTGTGCTGATTATATGGTTATTGACTTGACTCATGGGTCGACACCTTAATCAGCACACTCACCCGCGAGTCAGGTCAACATGACTCGTGGGTTGTTGGGCTGATTATGGCTCATCACATCTTTATCAGTCGCACATTCAAGCACCATTGACAAGCCTCTGCTATTCAACTAGCATTATCCTACTTCACATAGTATTAGTGACCAGTCATACCATGAATGTTTTACTTACAATTCTACTATCACTGAGCAAACTAGGAATTTAAAGTTAATTCATATTTTGTTCAGTGATACTAAGGTATATATCATGATTCACAATGCTATTCAAACATGCAAGCTCATGAACCCATGTCAGGTCACCATGACGTGCAGCTGTCCATGTCATGTTCAGCTGGAACCACAGATCATCCATGAAGTTGAACATGAGCGATGGTATGATGCCCATCATGCTCCAACCTGTGAGTCAGGTTGTAACAACTCGCAGGTCACCACATCACAGGCCACTGCTCATGTGCCGATCGCATGACCAAGCTTGTAAGCGCATCAACCACTTACCCAGTTCTTCTTATCGAACCCATCGCCTACCATGAACACATGAGCAAAATCAACACACATCAGGATTACCGAGGATCAGGGGCTCTCCTCACCTGCCATCCAAACTGCCAAAGAAGCCCCAATGGCGCAGATCGAGGACGACGATTCCAACGCCAAGGGTGATGAAGATCAGAACACGGCGCACACGGCGAGCGAGGCAAGCGAGGCAAGTGAGGTGAGTCATTAGGTAGGTTACCTGAGCAACCCTGGACGATTGTTCGTGATTATATTATATAGATTGAGATCATCGAGGAGCCATCCAAGAAGGGCAAGGGCAAGGGCAAGGGCAAGGGAAAAGCAAAGCAGACTGACCCCATTACTGATGAGCAGATCGTTTTCGACGATGTTGCAGCCAAAGAACAAGAGAAGGTGACACGGGGGGCTCTATATTCAATTAACCTGATCGATCTCCAGGTGCCTCCCCTCCCGATCAAACAAGGACCATGGAACCAACGACCTCTGTAGGCAAAGGTGCAGAAGAAACTCAAGGAGAGCTTCAAGACGCAAGGCGTCCGTGCCTTCGACTTGGACAATGCCCTCCCCCTCATCCTTGCCCAAGAACACCTACATCCTGAAGCCATGAACAACAGCATCAGCGACCAGGAAACAGCCCCGATGTTGCAACTGACGGAAAAGGGGATGAAGTCTGGTTCTTTGACATTCGCTGGGGGGCACCACTGATGCAACCTCATACACCAGCTATGGGAGGTAGGTCAGAAACCGCTGGCTGCGTTGGAAGCGAAGCTGGAGAAGAAGCAGAAGACACTGCAGGCAAAGATGGACAAGGGGTCCAACATTTCACTCAAAGAACTTCACGAAAAAATCGACGAATTACAAAAGAAAATCCTCGCCGTGAATCAGATGAGACTAGAACTTCAGAGGGGAACTAGAGGTTGAGTCAATTGGAGTTCAGACTCTTTAGAGGTCAGGAGTTGGAGTAGAAGGAGGTTTTAGATTGACAGGGTAAAGTCGAGTCTATGTTGATATACGAACTGAGGAATACAAAGTGAAACTAACTAAGCTTAAATACTAGAGTCCGGAACAAGAGCGGAATGGAAACAGAAACTGTGGCAGTGTCTCAACTGCATAGATAAATTGCCTAGCAGAGGCCGCACAGGAATCCGTAGTCGAATTTGCAAAACTAGACGGCAGCCTTGGAAGGCAGCCATGGTTGCTGTACATGGTGGCCTGGTGCACAGCAGTGTGGGCAGTGCAAGGGGGCCGGAACGAAGGCGGTAGGAGTTGAGTTAGGAACAGCAGAAAAGATTGGAAGGTTGCAGGTTCCAAGCAGGCGAGGAATGGATCGTGACACAGGGTGTGGATTTCCGCATCAAGCAGGTGAGTGGGATGACAATGTCTGAATAGCCATTAATGAAGCGGTAGTAAAAGTTGCAAAAGCCTAAGAAGGATTGTATATCCTTAACTTTCCTAGGCTCGGGCCACTCAAGCATGGTTTTGACTTTATCCTTGGACATCCGCAGTCCATCCAGTGAAAGGATGAAACCTAAATATTCAATGGTGTCTTTGTGGAACTCACATTTCTGTGGAGAGGCGTAAAGTCCATTTTCCGGAGATAGTGGAGGACTTCTTTGACGTGAGCCCCATGCTGGGACTTGTCATCAGAATAGATTAGGATGTTGTCAAGGTATACAATGACACAAACATCCAGCATGTCGCTGAAGATGTCATTCATAAACCGCTGGAAAGCTGCGGGTGCATTAGTGAGTCCAAAGGGAACCACCAACCACTCGAAGGATCCATAGCGGGTGCAGAAAGTAGTTTTTCACTCATCACCATCAGCGATGCGGACTAGGTGATAAGTGTGCTGCAAGTCTATCTTGGTGAATAAGCGGGCTTTGCGGGGAGAGTCAAGTAGGTCAGAAATGAGAGGAAGTGGGTAGCAGTCTTTCTTTGTAAGACGGTTAAGTCCTCGGTAGTCGACACAAAGTCGGAGACTACCATCCTTCTTCTTGACAAAGAGAATCAGAGTGCCATGCAGAGACTTGGATGGGCGGATGAAACCTGAGTGGATGTTGTCATCAATAAAGACTTGTAAGGCTTCTAATTCAGAGGGGGAGAGAGAATACATGTGGCCCGGAGGCAGAGGAGTATTGTCTTCTGTCTCTATCTTGAGGTCATAAGACCGATGCAGAGGAAGGGTATCCACTTTAGTCTTATTAAAGACATCAGCAAATTCATGATACTCAGGCAGAATATCGGAGAGGTCGGATGAGTTAGCGGATTGGGCGGAGCGGGCAGATAACCCTGCTGGAGTGAAGGTCATCTGAAAAACTACTGCCCCAGGAAGTTTGCTAGCATGCACATAAGTGGTAGCGTTGATGAAGGAGATGTCGGGGGGTGTAAATTTAGGAGGAATGGGGGTTTCAGAAAGTGTGGAGGAGTCGAGGATTTCTACCAGAAGATTCGGGGACAAAGGTGATGTCAGGGGTGCTGGACCTCTATGATCTGCAGAGTGGAAAGCGAGTTGGCTTGAAGACCAGTCAATCAATGGATTGTATTGCTTCAGCCAGTTATGACCGAGTACGGCAGAACAGGAAGAGTTGAGCAAGGTTACATAAAATGACAAATTGAATACTTCACCAGCAGGGAAGGTGACCGGAAGTTTGACAATCTGAGTTATGGTGGAGTCGCAAGATCCATCAAAGAGTTGTAAACCGATCGGGTTAATGGATTCCGTGCTGAGTTGGTTATTCAACATGAAAGAGGAGTCAAGGAAGCAGTGGGAGGAACCAGAGTTGATAAGGGTTCAGAAAGGGGCAGAAGAGTCGGGAAAGGTTAAAAGAATGGTTAGGGAGTCAGGGTCGGAAAGAGTGGACGCGTTGAGACAAACATAGGCAGCCAAATGGGTAAGGTCAATGCAACCCCCAGTTTTTTATATATCTCGAGTGAAGTACAAAAGGCAAGCATGGGGCAGCGCAACAGGCAATTAAACAGGGCTCATTTTATGATGGAAAAAATCAGAACCAAACTGCAACTAATGAAGAACAAATAGACATGGCGCCGTGGACAGTGTGTGGACACAGATTACCACTCCAAGAAGTGGCACTTCAGGAAGAACAGGCTGATGCTCAATGGATCAGAGATGTTACAATGAAGTGAAATGGAAAATCATAATAATAGATACCTTGCAGCCTTAAACAATGAGTCAATTTTGGAAAACCCAAGGAGAGCCAAAACCCCATGGAAATTTTAAAAGATCAAAGGAGTGCACATGAAAACAAATTTGATCATGACGTGACACTCTGTGAGGGCACACGTCACTGGAAGGATGACCAAAGGAAAGTGACAATAATCCGAGGAGACAAGGTGCAGGATATGCACCTTGTAAGCCAAACCAAGAGGACAGGATTCTCAAGGCAGTGATAGAAACAACAAGGTTCCTGAAATGAGAAAATGAAGCAGGATCGGAAGATGCATCAAGGGCAGACGACGGCGGATGATGTCTTAATTCTGACATCACTAATTAATTACCTTTTCAAAAGCACATCCTTGTGTCAGGAACAAAGCAATGGTGCAGGCACAGGGACACCATCAGAACAGCGCACTGCAGATTAGCAAGAAAGTGCACCAAAAAAAACAATATTAGCACCCCACTTCCAGGGGATTTTAGACATCCATTCCAAACTGCCCATGCATGAATCAAGGATACAATGCAAATGAAGCACGTAAGTCTCGAGTAAGTCTCGAGTGGATTGACAGTGGCTTGGAATTCAATTCATCTTGAGACAGGCAATGTGCTAGAGCAGAGCGCAGTGGAGTCATCAGGGAATCAATACAACAACTGCCTAGCAAGTCTGGTCAAAGTAAGTGGTGAGATCACAGCAAGCAGTGAGAGCAGCAGAACTAACACCCATTTCCGATGCAGGAAGAATGCACTTTCTGGGACCAGAACAAGATAGAGCAGCTAACAAACCCAGTATCTTGGTGGATACTAAAATGATCAGATGACGGGACTGTGACCGAGGAAGTTATCTTCACCATACAAGGTATTATTCGAGGTAAGGATCTACCGCCTGTCCTGGAAAAGCCTAGGTGTGTCCAGGAGTGCCTGGAAAGGCAAAGGCTTATATTACTCAGGATCGTGAGTCATCAATACAAGTACTTACAACAGAGCATATCGCTGGGAGGCCTGTGAAGCCCTACATTCACTAATGTGATATGGGCGACCAAGGATATCCACAGGCACTTTGACCATCAATTTGTGGAAGGCACACTTGAGCCATGGACGGAAGACGAGGGGGCAGAAATCATAGACCTCTCGAATAGGTACCTAACACCAGTATCCGAAGCTGGAGACATGGAAGATATCAACTTCTTGCCTGGCGTCGACCCAAAAGGATTACTTTGCAACCTGGCAAGAGGAGATGGAACCTGCACATACATCCATATGGAAGACAATCAGGTTAGCTATTACAATGGCCACAAAGATTCTACAGGAAATCGCAGGTGCATAACATTCACCCAACCAGCTTCAAACGATCTTTGATGGAAGGTAATACACCGCTGCCAGATATGAACAATGCAACCCACAATCATTCCGCATCAGCAACATCGTGCAAGCACAAGTCTCCTTCATAGTCGTGCCAGTATGTGGTGGGAAATGCAAAATACTTTCAGTTCTTCGATCAATTGCACTTCTAGATGGGCGCTTTGCAAATGTATGTACCTTGACCAAAGCATAAGGCCCTTCCCAAACCCATGAACAGGCCAACAACATGCCCATGAAGAAGGAGCAGACCGTGACATCAGTGGCTAAGCTTGGCTCAATCAAGCAATGGGGTACAAAGAATCAGACGTGAGCAGGAACAAGGACAGGATGGCAGTTGACAAAGCAGCAACATAGACACTTATGGCTTTGTATTTTGTTTACTGGCACACAGCTACAACAGAAGCACACCGACCATAACACCATGGCCGTGGACACGCAGACATATTGTAATGGATTTGAGGGTTGAGATTGCCCAAAGGCTTGCTGGGACAGGTATAGCCACCATGACTGGCAGGACAGCAGATAATCGAAGAAGGTAAGTGTAGTGCATCTTTTCAAATTAGCAGTAAGACGATACAGGGAAAGTGAGACCAGCTCCGATGGAATGAATTGATAAAGGTCGACGTGTGCTTTCTCACAGGATATCGGAAGGATATGGGTACTCGGCAACGCCTGCGCGGACATTTCCCACGACCCCACTCTGAAATCGGCAATCGGAACCGAATGGAAAAAGCCATATAATACCTCATTCTCAATACTGGGAACTCGGAACGTTAATGATTACAAGTACTTTTCCGATCGATCCGATTCCAGTGTCCACACCACAGTCCCTCTATTTCAAATACCAACCACTTGTGTTTCATTTCACTTTCATGGTTGAATCGAGAAGACTTCTGCTGAGCGTGTTCACGCGAGGAAACACGCGGCCATGGGTACCGTATCAGCTCATTGCTCATTTACATCTCATACACATAAGATCTTGGGGCGATATAAATTATGGTCTTTACTCATTAATGACGAAGTGAATGACAACTTGTGCTTGGAGCTATGCATATTACATAACATAACTTGGTGTAATGTTTGTGAGACTTGAAATTTGAAAGCTTGATCGATTGATCTTTGGCTGTTTTCAGGTCTCTGTCGTTTGGTCCACAAAGCATCTGAGCCGTTCTTTCTGAATGTTTGCCAGGCGTCTAGCAACGTATCTCAATATCATTAATCTCGGGGGCTGGTAGGTTACCATTTGTGGTTTAAGTTCCCGATATAGATCTGTGTTTCTCATGGAAGTCGGAGCCCTGGTCCGGGATTTCAGCTCCAAACTTTGCAAACAGCATTAACACTGTGCCTGGGGCTTCAAGTAGTCGTTCACAATATTCTATCCTCCCTGGATTTGCTATGTACGCCCACTTTCAAGGGGAATACCAACCTTCAGGGCTCGCAGCGCTGCCCACGGTAGCTCGAGATACCCATGCAACTAATTTGATAGGTCGACCCATATTTTTTGTGTCTGGCCAATTTACTGGTCAAGCTGTTCGTGCTGAACTCCGCGAAATCCAACAAGCAGATCTGGGAAGAAAGTGAGTGTGTTCAGCCCTCCAACTGATGATGCTCTCCCAGACCTTGTATAAAATAAAGATACGCTAGGGTGGATCGTCGACCTCTTGACCCGCCTCCTGTTGTTCAGCTTCGTTTGTTTACGGTCTTCAACCCGGGGTCGAGCCAGGAAACCGAGGAGGAAATCTTGATTTACGAGTGAGCTACTCGGATACTCATTGTAGATACAGAAGGAGTTACTCACTCTTCGATGCGTGATAGCAGGATCCAAACCTTGGGATTGTTATGTACAGTTGATTTGTTCCCTGTGCCCCCGCAAAACATTGCAAGAGATTCGGTGACTCTCAAACTTGTACCTTTCAATCAACCACCACTCCCTTCTCCCGGACCCTCACATGTGAAGTGTTCCACCGACACTCCCTTCACCTTCGTACCCAACGAGTATCCCACGGAACAACCTAGTGTAGAGCTTTCGCTGCAACCTCGACATCGTACCTCTGGGTTCCCTGTTCCGTCGCCTTCTGCACCAGACGTCATTCACTGTGTCAATGATTTCCCTATCACCGAAAGTTCCAAAGTGACACATGCATTGGTTGGCGCAACCTTCGTTCAACCTGCCATTGTTGACTACCAGGGCCAGAAGTCGATGATGTTTGTCTTTGCTGTTAGTTTTGAGCCGATTGCCTTTCCCTGGGTCAGATTGACTTTTCTTCCTACCCACAGGACCTCGCAGTGAAAGTCGAGGGTAATTTCATCCTTCGATACCGGGTTTTTGACCTCTTTTCGAAGCCGTGTAATCACTCCGGTTTGGCCATTCAGGCTGAATGCTATGGAGGGAGTTTCCGAATATATTCAACGAAAGAGTTCCCAGGTCTTCAAGCATCGACCGAGTTGACAAAGGTGAGCACTCTGCTCTTTGTTAACAGAGACAACCTGACTAATCGATGTCCCATCTGTAGCAACTGGCCCGCTGGGGTGTCCGCCTTAATACCCGAGAGACGGAACGTAAACGCAGGCCCGGAAAGAAAAGCAAGGCCCCAAGCACCACTCCACCATGCTCTGGAATTGGGAAAAGGAAATCTCCCAACAAGGCAGACAGTGACGAGAATGGCGATGATTGATCGATGCCTTCCCCTCTAGCTTGTAGGATGGTCCTTTCACTCAACACTTCATATCTGGATACAACGCCTTTATCTCCATGGTGGGTGGGGTGCTGCGACTGATGATTACGAAATTCACGACGAATACCATCAACGACGGAAACATTTTTGGATCTCATTTTTCACACACTGTGCTTGTAGTGTATCATTATTGGACTTTTGTAAGCTGTAACTTTATAATGTGGAGACAAATCTGAGAGACATTCTTCTATGCACATATCATCGAGAGTTCCAAGTTCAAAGAATCGTTGATGCAGCGAGCAGCTAGAACGACCATCGGTCACGGTGAATGCTTATGAGCCAAAAATACACGTCCTGATAAGAAGTTCAGAATGTTTACATATCTCAGGGAAAGAACACCATTATAAAGGTGACAACGGATTATTTGTTGTTCGCTTCCCCGGAAAATGGTGGGAACGTCGTAAGCTCGGAAAAATCTAGTCCTGACAACCCGATGTAGTCACCCCACCGATGCCGACGAATTCGGGCAGCTGCCAGACGATGACGAACTCGACCTTGATGGTTCTGAACCCCATTCTCCCCTGCCATCTGTAACACCCGAGGCTGAGCCCCCCAAGACGAATTGATGCACGATGGCCCTGCAATCACGTACTGCGACCCAGTGGGGTAACCATGACAAGGTACATGGTTCGCACCTGCCCCCATGCCCATTACCAACCCTACACCTGGAACCAGGCTACACTGCTCATTTCCACCATGATCCCAGCTCCCCCATGGCTGCGAACACTGGGGAGCTCATGGCCCATGATACGGACTGGACGACAGTGCCGTTCTCGCCCACAACGGGCCCGCAAGCCCTAGAACCACCGTGGGCAGGTGCTAGGAGGCGCCCTATAGTGTGGTACCTGGAAGGTATGTCACTCACCCCTACCCTCACTCCAATTATTATTAATATTAACACTACATGCTGAAATAGGCAATGCCGCTCATTTCAACAGCAAGGCTACGATCCCAGCCCCTCCACAGCTGCGAGCACTGCCTGCAGGGTGGATAGAGGGGGAAGCTCATGGCCCATGACATCAACTGGATGACGAGAGGACCACAACCTTGATCCCCCACATTCGAAGTGATGCCTCACGGGGTGGATAGATTGACGACGACACCCGATCAGACGACCCAACCCTGGAGCGGATGGCCAAAAGGCAAGCGACCGCGCTAGCGAAGATTTTTACGAAGACCATGGGGACGATGCGGGCGGGAGAAATGACCCGGAAGATCAACACGCGGACTACAGCAGGAATGTGGGAAGAGGACCAGAATGACGATGGGGAGACATGGGAGGCCTGTACAGTACCTGCCGTACGTACCAGCCACATTCAATCCCCTCTATCCACTGATTTCGTCTCTTGAAACAAGGTCCACGGCATATGACCATGCACCACCACTGCGAGTCAAATATTTTCATTAGTATTGTATTTAAGGTTCCTCTCATGTTTGATTTCGATGACCTTGTAATTACTCGATATGTTGTAGATTACACTGCTAATACAACGAATGTATTTATTATTGTAAGAAACTGATGGACAGTGATAGTGATACGGTAACCTATTACAGTCACCATCAGATGCCTGAGCAAGCCGACATGCATGGCCATGTATACCGATATACACATGTATGACTGCGCACATGTCCGTTACAACATAAAGCGTGATAGGACGTTTCATGGACATCTCGGGTGAGCCACCTGGCTGGTAGACCATGTCAGCTAGGTACACTCTTCTATGGACATGTATGTGTAGTCATGTGACCACCTGTTTTTACGATGTCCTATGCTTCCATTAAGCCTTTGCTTCCGATTCCATGACCACGTACTGGTGTGGTTCCACGAAGGAATGTTGACTGGGCAGTCGCTGAATCTGATGAGTTGACATCAATCTGCACTTACGGTGTCATCATGATTATCTATATAACCCATCCCCGCTCCTGAAGGAACTCGGACATGCCATGCAAAGCAGCGGCCCTCACAGCGCAAGTCCGAAGGAGTGGCCCACTAGCTAAAGTTCAAAGTTGTATCAGAACCCATAGCCCGTGACATCCTCGCCCTGGCGGCTGTACTATACACATTTTAATAACTATCAGTAGCTTTATAGAAAAGACAAAATATTAACATGACTCAGAGCAAATGCTATGACCAAACTACAACCTCTGGATGAAGTCCCACACACATCCTCTCCTTGCTTGGCCGCTCGTCTGGCTTTCTGAGATCATTCAGGCCCAGGGGCTTATGCAGGAGAAATCAGTTTTTGCTAACTCGAAGCAGAAGCTAGAGATGGTCTTACGAGTTGTAAAAAGAACGAACATGACGGATGGCCACATGACGTGGAGGGGGTTTTAATGGGGTAAAGGATACAGGCGATTCCAGTCTAGGAAAATAGGAGGGTATCTCCATTCCCTTGTCCCCCTTCTTTGATTGCTCAATAGCGAGATCGACCTGTGTTCGGAGAGCCTGGAGTTCCCTCAGCCCATGAAGGTAGATGTTTTCTAATGCTTGAAGTTGAGCTGCGTGATTGACAAGACTTGAGTGATTCATCTGCAAATCATCAGCAATTATGAAATTCAGGATAATGGAATGGAGAATCGTACAGAAGGTTGCTGGCGTGTCGGTGACAGATGACTGACAGATGGAATGTACACTTAAGTATGTTGGGGAAGTTAATGATTTCCTCCCACACCACACATGGCTCCCATCAGACCTTGTGATGTGATCATTCTCTTCGATCAAAGATATCCTAGTCTGGATTACAGCCGATATCATGTCAATAGGCCCCCTGCCGATTTCCAGATGTCCATGATAGCCAAAACTCGTGTTCCAGCCAGCACACAATCAACCGAATTATCAGACCAAGCTCGATCTGGGTACTACCCCACTCCTATGTAATCTCACATAAAAGTTCGTTTCTGAACAACTACGTAAATATGGGTTAGGACGCTTGTAATAAAAAAATCTACTTCTGCTGGCACAACCAATGAAATGTGCGCAATATCTCCGGCAAGGCTATACTGAGCAGACAGAGACATTGTAAAGGATAACCTAGGATTCACAGTGGTAAGGACATGATAGCCAGATGACTTGTCCAATTGGGCCATGGCTAAAGCCTGGCATGAACGAGTCCTCCATTCTAAAGTAATGAGTCATATAGTGCTGTTCCGGCCCAGCTTGGCCTGAAAGCCATGGCTTTGGCTTGGCTTGAGGCGGCTTTGGCTTTCTCAACACACAGGCCAGGACAAAGCCGTCAACCAGGGCCTGGCCTTGGCTTGGCCTGGCCCAGGCCACAGCTTTTGTATGTAAAATGTTCAAATTTTGCCCACAGGTCCATTGGTTGTACAGGAAGCTCATTATCCCAATGAAAACAAATTCCCATGTTGAATTTGTATATGACCAGCAGTCTTTCAAATATACGTGATATGTTGACCAACCCTCATGTACACGATCGAGCATCCAGCTCCATGTTTGGTTGGCCAACCCCATTGGTGACATCCCTCCAGGTAATGTCAACCAATTGCAAACAGTAAGGCTGTAATAAAGCATAAATTGCTTATAACTGTTCTGAGGTTCGCTGTCCAGGGCCTTCCAAGGGTCCATTGACACCTCCCATACAGTACTGTTTTCTTTCTTAGAACCTCTATGTTCTGGTATTCCCCAATTCAGGTCAAGCATCTGTGACCCTGGAGGCTTCGGTTTCAATGGTCCAAAATTCTCAATAACACATTCATTCAATGGGGAATTCTGTGCTGCAGCAATGTCCTGGTAATATCTATCCAAGGACATGTCACTCTTGTGGGTATCTAATACCCTAATGCTACTAGTAGTCTTAGCATTTGTATGCATCATTTTGACACATAAATTAAAGTTCCCAGAGTGCTCCCACCAAGCATCTATTTTTAGTACAGCTGGACCGGCTGTTACCAAAGTACTGGGTTCTGGTCCACCATGTGAATGGGTACCGGGTCTGCTACTGCGGCATGGATGTCAGAAAAATACCGCTTCCTAATGTGCTCTCCTATCGCACATGGTTGCATACTCTCAGCCTCAACAGAGCTCATGTCATGCTGTAGACATCTTTGTCCAAGTTCTGTGTCTACTTGGAGTTTCAAAGTCTTATTCAATACCTTGTACAAGGGTACAGGTACTTCATTCCAAAATTCAATGGTTGAATCTGTAACGGTCAAGGGATCAACTGTTAGGTTGGCCCTCCACATGCTCACAAGCAAGGGATAACACAAACACGACATGCACATCATGCACAGTCAGTGTTTGGATCTCACTTCGGGTATCGCAATACCCGAAGGTGAAGGCTAAGTGCCACTCCAGGGGTGGCTAGATGGAAGTGGGATATATTAGTAACATTTGGTACTCACCATCTTCAATCCAGATATGTGTCCGTATGGAAGTGATGACAAGTATGAGCAAGAAGAACCAAAGATAGGGGAGAGTAGGCATCATTTGGGGACTCATCATTTGTTCTGGAATAGTTGTCAAAAGAGTGTGGGGGTTGTCGGCAAGAAGGTGGTCATGGATGATCAGTCTACAGGGCATCTAGCAAGCCAACGAGTAAGAAGTCAAGTTTTGAATAAAGTGCCTTGGAACCATCAAAAATATGTGGCATTAGTGTGATGTGACCAGCACATCATGGTACCGGCACACAAGAGTCGAGTAGTTGGTCGGGATCAGACTCCTACCCCACCACCCTACTCCCCCTACCCCACGGGGCACAGACTGTATTTTGAAGGGGGTCTTTTCATAGTGTACAAGTCTCAGGTACTTATACTACTGACTAAAGCTATAAATAACTATGTATCAACCAGTAGCATGATGATGCACAGAGATCCAGGTAAATGCAGTAAGGATGGTTATGGTAGGTTGGCAACTATATAAAAAAGGCAGTGAATAAATAATGTTCGGGGAAACAGAGGATCAAGTAACGTTGATCCATAATGCGTGGGATCTGGCTATGCATCCATCACACACTGGCCACAACGCAACACCACTCTCCTCATTCCTGCGAGCTCCTGCTCACAGGGTGCATCACTGGGAGGTCTTTACACTCCCCCACCTTTCCCATTGGACTCCGACTGGAGTCCAACTGGACTGACCGGAGTCCAACTGGAGTCCACTGGGACTGGTCACCAGCCAACTGCTGCAAAGTTGCCAGTCCAGTCCCAGTCCAGTCCGACTGGACTCCGAGTGGAATCCACTCAAACACCGGATTCCACTCGGACTGGTCCAGTGGAGTCCAGTCGGATTCCGCTCAAAAAGTGTGTAAGGAAAGGAATCAAACCCAGATCCCTGCCAGTTGCTTATGTAATCATAACACACAATATAACTGTTACACCACAGTACCTTGTTTAAGGTATCATCTACTTGTGCTAGGTACTGTGTGCGGCTGTGTATGACAAAGCATATAGCCGCATCATCAAATGTGCCAGCTCATCACTCACCACCACCACCACCACCGTTGATGCCGCCTCCCTCCCTCCTCTCTCTACCACCACCACCACTGTGTGGACACCCACTGCCACCGCTCCCACACCCAATCCGCCATCACCACCACCCGCAAACAAGCCAAATGGATGGAATGCAGGCCCAAACAATGCAGATCGCATCGTTTGGGCCCTAGGTAAGTTTTTTTTTTGTTTGCTTTTTGTTTTTATAAACTAACCAACCTCTTTTTTTAGCTTTCTAGGTTATAATCTACTGGAAACAACACCACCACTCGCAAACGAGCCAACACGGGCCCAAACGACGTGATCTGCGTCGTTTGGGCCTTATGTAAGTTTTTTTCGCTTGGTTTTTGTTTTTATAAACTAACTAACTTGTTTTTTTAGTTTTCTAGGTTATAATCTACTGGTAACGACGCCACCACTCGCAAACGAGCCAACATGGGCCCAAACAATGTGATGCTTTGTTTTTGTTTTTATAAACTAACTAACTCATTTTTTTAGTTTTCTAGGTTATAATCTACTAGTAACGACACCACCACTCGCAAACGAGCCAATGCGGGCCCAAACGACGCCGATCACGTCGTTTGGGCCCTATGTAAGTCTTTTTCACTTGGTTTTTGTTTCTATGAACTAACTAACTCGTTTTTTTAGTTTTCTAGGTTATAATCTACTAGTAACGACACCACCACCTGCAAACGAGCCAACACACCCACCCCACACCTGCGAGCCCCTGCTTGTAGAGTGGATCATGAGTGTGTGCAGTTGATGACACCTACCAGCACCCCCCAAAGCTGACAACACACCCACCCCACACCTGCGAGCCTCTGCTCGCAGGGTGGATGGGTGGTGAGAGCCCATGCCAATGAGCAGCTGCTCATAGGGTGGATGGCAGGCACACCAGGGATAAGATGACCATGGCACCCATCCCCACACCTACGAGCAACTGCTCGTAGGGTGGATGATGGGTGCGGCCTGCTATGGCGATGGACATGTGTGAGGAGGGGTGGGCGACGACACCCACCCCAGACTGCATCCCCCAACCCCCCCTCCCCTGCATTTTGCATGGGGAGGGGTCTTTATTATTTTTAATTTATCTCTGCCCCCCCTTGCACCGAATGTGAGGGGTTTAGTTTTTTATGTACATAGTAATAATCCCCCCCCTCTCGCATCTTGTGAGAGGGGTTTTTTTTTGTTTATTATTATATTATACCCACTCCCTCGTGTCCTACACGAGGGATGTGGTTAATTAAAATTTTTTGATCTTAATTGTTTGAAAAATGCCTCCTCAAAGAATATGAAAAGTTGAGTCATAAATAAACCTTATATTGATCCCCAATAAATCTCCTGTGGCTCAAGTGGTTGAGCACACTTGTTTGGTTTGTCATGTGATTCCTTATGGTGAGGTCTTGAGTTCAATTCCTGCAGTACACAAATTTATTTTGTGGGTACTTTATGAAATTCACCAGGTCCAAAGTCCTTTGAGCTCATATCCAATTGACTTATCATTTGGTTGCACTTGGACTCCAGTTGGACTCCAGTTGGACTCCAGTTGGACTCCAATGGGGGATTGAACTCTACATGACTTAGTGTAGTTCAATTGGACTCTACTCGGACTCCAGTGGACTCCGGTCAGTCCAGTCGGAGTCCACTAGGACAGGTGGGGGACTGTAAAGTACTGATCACTGGTGATAGCTCTCGACGATGACCTCCTTCCAGCCCTAGGACCACACAATGAGGACTGACAAAGCGCCGCCCACCATACCTATGAGAAACTGCTTGTACAGTAGCTTCATGGGTGCACCCTCAGGATCAGGTGACGCAAGACCCAGCACCCCCACTTCCATGCACAAGCAACCGCTTGCAGGGCAGACTGGAAGTGGTGGCTGTCTGCAAGGAGACAAGCCGATGACCCAGCATGACCAACTCAGTGGGAAGTTTTCCATTTTGTTATCTTTTTTTGTTAATAGGCATAGATGGTACTTTGATATGCATGTTATTTAGTACTGTTAGTATTTCGAAATAGATTTTATTTTTAACAAATTTATATGACTGTCCTTGAACTGAGATAAATAACTGAGATAAATAATATATTTTGCTGAAAGAACCTAGTCTTGAGAGTGCTGTGGAGCACTACATAGCATTACATAGTGAACATATGAGACTATACAGGTGATATAGGATGCTATAGAATGCTACATAGTCAAAGAACCATGTTATGATGCTATGGCACTATGGAGTGCTATGTAGCGCTATGCAGACCAAGCAGACTTTTCTGGTGAAAACCGTTTTGGGCGAGGCGCTGATATCGGAACGGTATCTGTTGCCATCAAAGCATGTGTGGATAGATCGACAGAGGCACAGTACCCTGTGATTGGGCAGTGCTTTCTTTTTTCGGTACATTTTGATGGTGGCTGAAGAACTGTATAGTCCCACCATTTGGTGGCGGATTGATGTGAGTGAGAATTGGGGGGAAAAAGTATTTTCTAGACATGGCACTATAGCCAAATTGGACAATGAATGTACTGGATAACTAACTTCATCTCAATGCATCAAAGCTGCAGCTTGAAGGCTTGGCTCAGGCTTCATATATCCTGAACCAAGCCCAGAGCCCTACAAGCCCTGTAGGAGGGCCCGGCCTGGCTGCCTGGGCTTCAAGGCTTTGAGCCAAGCCTAGTACATCACTACATATGAGGGGAGGGACGAGAAGGTTAAGGTGTTTTTGAGACAATGTAGGGTTTTTGTTATGTTCCATTGTGAGATGAGTCAGATGACCTCCAAACGATTGACTTCAGACAGGATCCAGTCTTCTAGGTCTTGAATCCGAGCCTTGTATAGCTTTTTGGAATGTTCGTAGTGTCGGATCTTCTTGTTTTGTACCCGATTTTTTATTATCTCGACATTGAGCTCTTCTGTAGTTGCAGTGAGTGTGTTCTGCATGTTGTCCTGTTGTCATTGCATGTCTTTATGGTGCATGCGAGCAATCACATCCTGCTGTGCCATAAAACTCTGATTAGCTTGCTTGAGATCAGATCGGAGATTTTCAACTCTGGACTTTTGATGACCAGGTTCAATGTTCAGTCCCTGGATCTCATTGTGTTTGTGTTGGACAGAGTCTGCCTGTAAAGATTCTAGATAGGCCTTCCATGATGTCTTCCTTGGTGCATGTTGAGTGTCAGAGTCTAATTTTGCCATACCAGCATCCGCTTTTGTTAGGAAATGTCGTTGAGCTTTGAAAACTGTTGCCAGTGTTTTATCTGTGCTGGAGAGTGCCATTTCACTGTTCGGGGTTGGGGCTTGCCCATTGATAGTAGTTAATCAATAGAAGAGTGTGTAAAGTAGAAATAAAGACAAAGTAAGGACTTAGAGCATGAAAGCAAGTGTGAAAGTGCTGTGGACACATGGGTTAACACAGAAATCATTGATGCAACTTGGGTCATCTGTAGTCTCCCATAGTCAGACAACAATGATGTAGATGACAGTCAATCTACTTCAATTGTATCTGGCCGCGATCAGAAAATCTTGACACAACCTTCATGGATGCACATTTCCTGACACAGCACATCACGAATCTGTTTCAACTTTTGAGCAAAGTCTTTTCAAGAGATTATCCTTAGCGGATTGTTGCAAAATTTTTTTAAGAAGAAGTTTTTGGAACTGTATGGGTGAAAACTTGATATAATTCACAAGCATCTCTTGAACAAGTTTGAAAAATGCAAATTCCTTTGCAACAAATTGAAGCTATACATATTTAAAAAAATTATCTAGCCATTCTATTAATTTTTACGATGTTGTGGAATCCAGAATTTGTGCATTGCAGAGGAGGTGAAACTGGAACCAATGTTAGTGGGGTGCAAACATATACAAACAGCACAATATTTTGATAGGTAATGCCCATCCCCATTTTGCATGGCTTAGATTGGCAAGCAGCAGAGTTGGAAGAAAATGCTGCATGGTGCCTTCCATCCGTTATTACTAGCTGACACTGTGAACGAGGTGGCCCTGCTCTGCCATTGAAACACACAATGCTGCTCCATTGGTCTCAAATTTCTTCATGTAGCCGTTTGCTCTCAGCTCTCAGCACTGACATATGCTTTGAATGCATCACCACCTCTGTTCCTCTGGATCCACTTTGCCAAATCCTTTGAAAGCTGGTATTCTGCCTCTCTTACACCATACCTCTCGACTATGCTCTGACCATTTCTTTGTAATGCTGCACCCCTCCATCCTTGCCATAGTGCAGCCTCGGTTTCCTCAAAATATTGGCTCGTACATCTATAGCCATCTGAGTTTACCTACTCCAGGGAGGTCTTTACTGTGCCCCACATATTCCGAGCCAGTCCACCCAGAATTTGGTGGACTCCGCATGGACTAGCTCAGACTGGACCCACTCATTTGGCTCAAATGTCCTGTATATTGCTCGGACTCCTAGAGAGTCCACATGGACTTTTGTGGAGTCCAAGCTATTTTTGGACTTTTACTCAGAGTGTGCATGGGCTTTGTCTGAGCAACATCAATTTACTTGGACTTGGACAGACTTGGACAGATACATGTCTGAGTCGAGTCTGAGTTGAGTCCATGGATGCACAACAGAGGCTTAGCTGACTACAGAAAAATTATGTATTAAAGTAGAATTGAACCCCAAGCCTTGTCACCAAGCATAAATAGTGCAGTTAACCACTACACCACAGAGCCATTGTCAGTAAGTGCAAACAATTGCATTATCTAACCATATTTAAATCACGTGACTCACGTGCAAGTTCAAGACACCTCAACAATCAATGTTGATGTTGATCACCACCATCACTCTCAACGCCACTGCCTCCCACCTCCCTCTACCACCACCACTGCACAGTCAGCCCCCACCTCTGATGCCTCTTGCACCAACAGCAACAAACAGCAAACTAGCCGAGCCAATGCAACAGGACCCAATGAGCCGAGCCAACACAATGGGCCCAAACGACAATAATCGTCGTTTGGGCCCCTAGTAAGTGTTTTTTTTGCTTTTGTTTTATCAATCAACTAATTGTATTTTATTGCTTTTTAGGTTGTATGCTACTGGGGATGACCTGCCACGATGAAAAATGTGCAACCCATACCCACACCCAATGCCCACACCCAACCCATGCCCACGCCCAACCCATGCCCATGCCCAACCCATGCCCACGCCCAACCCATGCCCACGCCCAACCCATGCCCACGCCCAACCCATGCCCATGCCCAACCCATGCCCATGCCCACCTGATCCCCTCCTGAGCTCTTTACACTGCCCCACATATTCCTGGTTATCCCTGCCACAGCCATTGTTCACCAGATGTTGCATTCCTGGCTGTTTTTCCTCCAGTTGGATTCCTGGTTCAGTCCTGGTATATTCCTGGTAAATCAGGCTCTTCCTGGTACTATCCCAGGAATTCCCCAGGACTTGGACTCTCAGGAATCTGGGGGGACTGACCAGGAATCCTGTAGGACTAACCAGGACTCTATAAGAGTAACCAGGACTCTGTAGAACTCATCAGGACTCATCAGGACTCACCAGGACTCACCAGGACTCACCAGGAATCCTGGGGACTCTACTGAGATTTAACCAGGAGTCCTTACTATTAAAAAGGAAACCTTTGAGGATTGAACCTGGGACTTCAGGGTTGAATTAAACAGGTGCAATATACCATTACACCATAGTGCCATTCTAATATAGAACAAAGTTGATCTAAGTACCACATCGAGTGGCTGTGTATGACAAAGCATACAGCTGCATCATCAATGTTGCCAGCTCATCATTCAACCACCACCACCACCATCGACATGCCCCCTCCACCTCCCTCCCTCCCTCCTTTCTCTCACCACCACCACCACCATGCCATTACCAACTGCTGCCCCTCTAGCCAACAATGAACATGCCACAACCCACAGGAAATGGGCCCAAACAATGCAGATCGTGTCATTTGGGCCCTACGTAAGTTTTTTTTTGTTTGCTTTTTGTTTTTATAAACTGCATTTCTTTTGTTTTATAGGTTCTACTCTACTGGTAATGACGGCAAACGAGCCAACTGGATGGGCCCTACATAATTTTGTTTTTCTTGCTTTTTGTTTTTATAAACTAACTAACTCATTTCTTTTGTTTTATAGGTTCTACTCTACTGGCAACAATGGCCAGACATGAGACAACCCAACACACCCACCCCACACCTGTGAGCCTCTGCTCGTAGGGTGATTGTGAGTGTGTGCAGTCAATGACAATGACGACACCACTGCCTACCAGCACCAGAACCCCAAGAATGCAAAGCACAGCTGCCAACCATGACAGATGATGACAACAGGGCCAACGACACACCACCCACCTCCAGCCCCATGAGCCACTGCTCATGGGGTGGATTGTGGGTGGAATGGTGATGATGGCCACCACCACAGCAGCACCCCAATCCGCCACCGCGAGCAACTGCTCATGGGGCAGAAACAGGGAACCATTGGGATGGGGATGACAGGGAGACGGGGACAGGGACAGGGATGGGGACGAGGACGGGGAGTGGGACCCATGTGCCCACATTATGACGAGACACCACCAGGCTGCCCCCTCCCCCGCATTTTGTGTGGGGAGGGTTTTTTTCATTTTTTTTTCTTTCATATTAATGCCTCCCCCTCGCCTGCATTTTACAATGGCAAGGGAATTTAGTTTATCTGTAAATATTTTTATGGCTCTCCCTTGCACGAGGTGCATGGGAGGGCTTTTTTTATGTAGTTAATTGTATTGTATCCCTCGCATTAGACGCAAGGGATGTAGTTGATTAAAATTATTTGATCTTAATAGTGACTTTGAGAGAGATTACATGCTTGAGTTTGAGTTTGAGTCATAAATAAACTTTATATGGATAACAAATAATTCTCCTGTGGCTCAACTGGTTGAGCACACTTGTCTGGTTTGTCATGTGATTCCTCATCATGAGGTCTTGAGTTCAATTCCTGCTTTGCACAAATCTGTTTTGTGGGCATGTTGTGAAATTTTTGAAGTTGAGGCACTTGAACTCGTTACTCGTAAGATATCAAATTGACTTTCCATTATGGTTGGATGTTTGGTAACATACCAGGAATCCTGGTAAGTCCCACTGAATTCCTGGTGAGTCCCACTGGATTCCTGGTGAGTCCTGGTGAGTCCTGGTGAGTCCTACTGGATTCCTGGAGGATTCCTGGTCTTCCTGGTAGGACTACCAGGACCATGTGGGGCAGTGTAAAGTTCAGCCCCTCCTCCCCATTCAAATGGGATGTGAGGCTGTCAACATGGGCTAGGAGGGTGCCCAGGGATGCCAGGAGACCCCAGAAGGGGGATACCTGCCTAGTAAGCACCCACCAACCTCCATAATCGCGCCACATTGCACTGATGGGCCCAAACCCTCCCCCCCCAAAAAAAATACAGAAACCCAAATGGGGGACAATGGCAATGAACAATGACAAGCCACCCACCCCCAGCCTCATGAGCAACTGCTCATGGGGTGGAACGTGGGTGGAACAATGCCCAGATGCAGGGACAGGAGACGACGACAATCCACCACCCACCCCCAGCCTCACGAGCAACTGTTCATGGGGTGGATCGTGGGTGGAATGACAACGATGACAAGCCACCCACCTCCAGCCTCATGGGCAACTGCTCGTGGGGTCATGGGGTGGGTTTTTTTTTCTTCTTTTTCTTTTAGCCCTCCCCCACATTTCGGGGGGAGTTTTTTTTTCTAAATCTATAGTTTGTAATGTAGTTATTTTTGTATTTCTTTGATTGTATTGTATACTCCCTTGCATCTAACATGAGGGATGCAGTTAATAAAATTTATTTGTTCAATTTTTGAGAGATAAATACTTGAGTTTGAGTTTGAGTGTCATAAATAAACTATGTATTACTAACAAATAATTCTCCTGTGGCTCAACTGGTTGATCACATGTGTTTAGTTTGTTGTGTGATGACTTGGAGGTCTTGGGTTCAATCCTTGCTCTGCACACCTATATTTTGTAGGCACAACTTTCATAAAGTCTGAAAAGCTTGGAACTTGTAAGATATCAAATTGACCCAGATTCTGCATACAGACTAGCTCGGACTCCACACAGTCCGTGCAGAGTCTGCTAGGACATGTGGGGTACTGTAAATTACTGACTCCAGGTCAGAAATTGTTGTCTGTTGTTACTTTTCTCAACTGACACGTGTCTCCTCCCATAGCACAACCCGATCAAAATCCTTCCACCATCTTGCCCCCTTTCTCATCCCCCTCATCCTCCTTCCTTGTGCCACCTATGCAAGATGCACATGAATTTGCAATGAAACCTCTGCCTGGCTGAGCTAGACAAAAGGGTAGCATCGTACCCATTTTGGATGAAGTTGCAGTTGTTGAAATTAATCCCTGATGCATGCTGTATACATGAGGCAATACATGCAGCATACACATGTATACATGAGGCGATACATGCAGCATACGCATGTTACTGCGCTTACTGCGCATACATGCAGTAAACACATTCCTGAGTCATGTGACATCCTTAATATTATGTATATAAGGAGAACCTGTACCGTAGTAGGAATACAGTGTTCTTACCTCTGCTAACCCTAGCTGTAAGTCTAACTAAACCCCAGGTAGGTTGTAAGGAACGTGTTGTCTCTTCCCCTGTGCAGCATATATAGTCTGCTCCAACAGGTTATGGGCCCTGCTGGGCACGTCGCGAACACGCTTTAATTAGCTGCGAACGACGTTGACTTCATCGTCTCCAAATTATAACCTTGCGCTCTTCATGAGCTGCATTGCGCTCCCTGCGAGCTGCATATAAAACCTAGGTTGACTAGGGTTAACCACTCTGAAGGAGTGTTTTCTCCTGAGAATGTTAAACGTGTTTTATTGAGTAAAAAGACTGATTGAGCACTTTTAACAGCTGCCACCACAGAATCATGTCTTCAACTCTTGAAAAACTCGTTCAAACTTTCGATGGATCAAATTACATTCTATGGGCCGACTCAATGAAGGCGTGGCTCAGGTCTCAGGGCCTCTGGCAAATAACTAGCGGGGCGGAGCAAAAACCGCCCCCGGCGCCTCCTTTGATGGCGACGAATGCTACCTTGGTAGCGGATGCTAATGCCAAGCTCCAGACCTGGAGCAACAAAAATGACCAGGCTATTGGTAGCCTAGTGCTCTGCCTGGCCCCCTCCATTCGGCAGCGTGCCAACACAAAGGACACTGCTGAGGAGGTGTGGGACCTCATCCGCACCGATTATGGTGTGGACGGCCCCTCCCAAGTCTTTTCGGACTTTAGGTCCGCAATAACAATCAAAATCCTGGCTGCGAACCCCACACCGGAGATTGCGAGAATGGCTGACAAATTTGAGCGCCTCACGGCTGCTAACGTCGCCATCCCCGAGCTAGTACAGGCGATGATTTTACTTGCTGCGATGCCACGCGAGTACGACTCATTGTCTGCAACGGTCCTTAACACGACCGCCACTAGCGCCTTGACATTTAAACATGTCAAGGATTCCATTGTTGCTGAAGCCTCAAGGCACACAGCAGTTGGAAAGCCCGCTGGCCAGCCTCAGGCCAACAAACTTTCCGCTGTTAAGTGCAAGGGGGGAAACCCCAAATGGCAGCCCAAAGAAGGGCAAAACAGCAATGGAGACTCGTCCCGAAAACGTGGACGACGTGGGGACAGAAAGACTAAGGAGGAGAAGCCAAAGGAGAAACATACCCACCTCGCCTCCAACGCCTTTACCACCATAAATGGTAATGGCACCATCATACCGCCGATGCCGCTCATACAGTGCATCGAGCGATGCGAACACACTCCCACAAGGGATCCTCGCCGCCGACTGCCTGCACAGGCATACACGGGCGCGGCCTCCTCTTCTCACTCGGTTTACACCGAATACCAGCAAGCTCGAGACACCCTCGAGCGCATGCAACTTCCGCGCAGCGCGAAAAACCTGCGACCGCTGGAAGAGCACATTACGGTGCGAGAAGGTAAGAGAAGGAGGATAGAGCCAGAAACCGAGGCAACAATCGAGGAGGTAGAAGATGATACCGTCTCCCTCGGATCCGAACCTCCAGTAACTGACGAGGAAGTGTGGAAAGCCATCGACGAAATGCTCGTCGATGAACCCCTTGATACAGGGGCGTATGATGACAGGTCAGTCCTTTTCCCTGCCACAAGCACTAAGATTAAAATTCCTATGAATACAGCAAACTTTTCATGTGAAATTTTACCGCTATTAAATGTATCATGGAATTATGTAGATCTTAATATATGTGCTATGTGTGCAAAGGGAGATTGTAAGAAAGGTGCCGACTGGATCATGGATTCAGGCGCATCAAAACACTTCACTGGTGAAATGAAAGATTTCGCTTCTTACGAGCCTTTACCGAGAAAGGACTCTACCTTGGTCCAAACGGCCACTGGTACTACTCATATAGTAGGAAAAGGAGCAGTCTTCATTAGGCACCAGGTAGTATGTAATGGGAAGTCAGAGACGCGTGAAACGCGACTATACCCCGTCTACTACATACCCGACATTAATACTCGATTGATGTCAATGGGGGTCTTTTTACAAGACGGAAGTGATGTGCGTGGTTCCTCCGCATACATTTCATTCATCGAGCATGGAAACCCAATCATGCATTGTGTCCCTCTAAGGAGGAATGACACGATCTATTGGGCTCGGACTCATATATTGAGCACCAAAAAGGTTAATGTCGCGACCATTTATGTCGCTGACTACTTGACTTGGCATAGGCGACTTGGACACCCATCCAAAGAGGCGCTAGGGAAAATGCCTAAAAGCACCATACAATTCCCAAGGAACTTAATTATTCCTAAAGACAAAATTATATGTCCAGGGTGTGCAGAAGGGAAAATGACCTCAAAATCTTTTCCCGAGTCAGACTCACGAGCTGACAAATCCTTTGAATTAATACATTCCGACCTAAAGGAACTCCCGGTACTATCGTACCACAAACATAAATACTTCATTGTATTTCTGGATGACAAAACGTCACATATTTGGGTCCAATGCCTGAGAAAGAAATCTGACGCTGCTGCAGCGATTAGACAATTTCAAGCGATGGCTAAGACCCAATATGGCGCTACAATCAAGCGCTGGCGTGTCGATCCAGGGGGGGAGTTCAAGGATCGTGAGCTACAAAAACAGCTCAAGGATTTAGGCATCAAAATAGAGATGTCTGCACCCCACGTTCATCAACAGAACGGGCGCGCAGAGCGCGCCATAAGGACAATAATGGAAAAGTCACAAACCCTGCGATTCACCGCTTGTCTACCACAATCATGGTGGGAATTTTGCATAGAACATGCAACACATTTATACAACCGAACCCCAATAAGGCGCCTGAAATGGCTGACACCTTTTGAGGACCTGACAAAGGTCCGCCCAGATCTAAACAATCTGAAGGTCTTCGGTTGCGGTGCTTATGTCTATCTACCAAAGGAAAAACGTCCAACAACATTGTCTCCTCGATCGGAGCTAATGACGTACCTAGGAGTAGAAGATGGCATTAAAGCATATCGTTTCATGCGACGAAACGGCGCAATATTCATTGGTGCTACGGCACTATTTGATGAAACGATGTTCCCATGCTGTCCCGGAGCTAAAACTCCTGCCAAGACAGACCTTGGTGATTTTCCACCAGAACCAGAAGATGACGACCACTCATCTGGAATGGATGGCGATGACCCTATACCGCCACAAAATCTGCCCCTTCCTCCATCATTAGAAGATGATGATGATGATTTACCAAGCGAGCAAAAGGCGCATGACGATGCAACTAACACTCCTCCTCCGCCGCCTCCAGTTAGCACTGAGGACTTTCGTCCAAGACGTGAAGATCAACAGGAATGGCAGCAATTGCCCCATCGATCAGGCAGGCAGAGGAAAATCCCAAACCGTCCTGGCAATACCTATGGAGAACAGCAACTCCCCTCTGACATAGAGAGAGACATTGCGCGTGATCGATATTGGAAGAAGTCTGTGGGTCAAGATTCGGATCATAACCAAACACGACCACGACCTCAACAGCAAGAACCGGTTGCTGGACCGAGTTCGGCACCCCATGAGAGTGTGCCCGATTCCAATAATCAAGAACATGATCACCCAATGGGGGAACCGGACGAAGCAGGTTATATTAAAAAGATAACCAAGGAAGGTGGAGATGAGCTTATCCGCTGGCTGTTGTCAAAAGCAGTCACACCATCAAGCGGAAAAAGCCTAGTTCCAAACCAATTTCGCGATATTGCGCGCCTACCCCGGCAGCAGCAACTTGAGTGGAAACAGGCTTGTCGTGAAGAGTTAGAGGCTCTTCGCAAGCGACAAGTCTATGACATCGTCGATCTTCCACATGATCGAAAAACGATCAAAAATAGATGGGTTTTCTCTGTGAAATCGGACGGAAGAAAACGAGCCAGACTCGTGGCCAAAGGCTTTTCACAAGTCGAAGGCGTTGACTTTGATGAGATTTTCTCACCAGTAGTCCACTACGAGACCGTACGCCTCATGTTTGCCCTTGCATCTCTAGAAGGCATGTATATAACCGGTCTAGATGTAAAAACCGCATTTTTATATGGCAAACTTGATGAGGAGATCTATATGGATCAACCCGAGGGTTTCAAACTCGAGGGTAAAGAGCGCAAAGTAATGCGCTTACGCCGAGCATTGCATGGCCTTAAACAGGCTTCACTAGCATGGTGGAGAGAGCTAGAGGCATTTATGCGCACCATTGGGTTCGTGCGCGCCAGCTCCGATGCCGGCATCTTCATACACAAGGATCCTAAGACAGGCAGCATCGTTATTGTGCTAGTCTATGTTGATGATGGCTTGTTCATGGGCAAGAACAAGAAACTTGTGGATGAAAAGAAGAATGCTTGCCTGAAGCATTGGGAGTGCTGTAGTACTGAAAAAGTCACGGAATTCTTAGGCATGTGCGTCACCCAGACCGCTGCAAAAGTCAAACTCGATCAAACAGAATATCTCGCCAAAGTGCTTGAGAGGTTCGAGATGACAAATGCCAAGATTGCCCCCACTCCGCTCCCGACTGGCTACAAACCGTCGGAGAACACAGCGACGCCAAACGCAGCGCTTAGATCAAAATATCAGTCTGTGATCGGATCTTTATTGTATCTGATGCTCGGAACGCGACCTGATATCGCTTACGCAGTAATCAAGATGTCGCAATTCTCAGCTAATCCTAGCCAAGAACATCTAGACAAAGCAATGTACATAATGCGCTATCTGGTGGGAACCCAGAAGTACAGTATGGTCTATGATGGAGAGAAATCCGAGGGGCTACAGGCCTTCACAGATTCTGATTGGGCAGCTGACACAGTCAAGCGCCGATCTACAACGGGTTACTTTGCTACTCTGGCGAGTGGCATTGTGTGCTGGCAGTCCCGTTTACAAAAAACTGTAGCACTGTCATCCACAGAAGCCGAATACATGGCTCTCTCCGACACTTGTCGGCAGATAGTGTGGATAGAGTCCTTATTCCAGGAACTTGGATATACACTGAAGCGCGTACCAATCTGCACTGATAATCAAGGATCCATCTTTATTGGATCAAATCCAGTTCAGGAAAGAAGGACCAAACATATAGACATTCGCTACCACTACACCCGCGAATGCATAGAAAATGACAAAGTCACAGTCATTTTCATTCCTGGAAGTGATAATCCGGCTGACATGTTCACAAAGAACCTTGGCGCCGTCCTATTCAGGAAATTTAGAGACTCTCTCGGAATTACTTTCGAGATTCAAACTTAGCTGCTTAGAGCGCTGTACAGTTTGAGGGGGGGTGTTGAAATTAATCCCTGATGCATGCTGTATACATGAGGCAATACATGCAGCATACACATGTATACATGAGGCGATACATGCAGCATACGCATGTTACTGCGCTTACTGCGCATACATGCGGTAAACACATTCCTGAGTCATGTGACATCCTTAATATTATGTATATAAGGAGAACCTGTACCGTAGTAGGAATACAGTGTTCTTACCTCTGCTAACCCTAGCTGTAAGTCTAACTAAACCCCAGGTAGGTTGTAAGGAACGTGTTGTCTCTTCCCCTGTGCAGCGTATATAGTCTGCTCCAACAGCAGTGACACAGGATTTGTCTTCTCTCTGGCCTCAAAGCTGCCATAACCTCCAATATCAAGCCCAATGGCATCAGCAGCCTGAATGGACACCTCACATCTAGTGCATTGAGGTCCAGTCCATAGGACCGGGGACCAGACCAAACCGGACTGCACTTTTGAACCGGTCTTATAGGACCGTTGGTCCCGGTTCAACCAGGTCTTCAAGCAGTCTGGTTCTCGGTTCTCATTTTCCTCAACACTTACTAGAACCATCGAAAACCAATCTAGACCAGTTCTAGACCAAACTTATGGTCCCTTGCTAATGGATAACAAATATATATATGTCTGTACAATAAATTATAATACACTACAATTTACATATCTTGTAGTTAAAAAATGGGGCATACCCAAGTGAAAAGAATGAAAAGTGAGCTGTTTAAATACTGCAATGCAAGCACGGACCATTTGTACCTGTTTGCATGGTCACGTGCTTCTCGTTACACGTTCATTTACATCTTTCGTTTACATGTTTACATTTATTTGTACTGCAGTGCAACACATTTCAACTTTGCTACTCGCTTTCTCTCCCACATCCACCATGACTGCAACCTATCGAAGGTCAGAATAGGGTATGAACAACACACAAAACAGGGCCCAAATGACAGCTGAATGTTGTCTGGGCCCAGGTAAAGAACTTTCTTTCTATTTCATAAGAATTATAACTAACTAATAACTTTTTGGTTGTATTTTAGGTTCCAACTTTCTAGACTAACGATGAGCTGCCCCCCATTGCTGCCACGAGCCCTCTCTGCTTGTGGGGTGGATAGAGGGTGGATAGGGGACCAGCAACAACAGGAGATGAGCACCCACCTGTGAGCAACTGCTCGCAGGGTGGATTGTGGGTGCTGTGAACGACCAAACAAACACAAGGGATGGCGGGATGGGGACGACTAGGAGAACATGGCACCCACTCAGGTAAGTACCCCCTGCCACATTGCAATCTCCCCCAGCTAACAAAAGACATGAAACAGCACCCTCTATGCCCAAAACAAAGCCAACGCCAACAATGATGGGGCCAATGCCAACAATGATGACAGGGCCAACACCAATGCCAACAATGGGGCCAACGACACCAATGATGGGGCCAATGCCAATGACGAGGCCAATGCCAATGATGATGACAACATGATGAACCCACACAACGACAGGGAATGACGAGCCCATGGAATGACAGGGGAACAACAAATGACAAACACAAGCAACGATGTAGGGGGTGGGGAACAACAAACGTGGGGCCGGGGGAACAACAAACATGAGTAACAAGGGGGGGGGCAGACAATGATGAAGACAACTCTGTACCTGCCTCCAGCCTTGTGAGCCACTGCTCGTGAGGTGGACTGCAGGTACTTTTGTTTTTGTTTTTGTTTTACTTTCTTGTTTTACTTTCTCATTATATATAATTGTAATTACCAGTAAGTAGTTAGTCCTGACCAGTTGTTGACTGGTCAGGGCCTGGTCAGGGCCTGGTCAGGGCCTGGTCAGGTTCTGAACTGGTCGAAATCAGTTTATGAACTGCTATGTAACCATAGTAGACTGGTCCTATAGGGTCTGGTCTGTTTTTTTTCATACTTTGAAAATGTAATGACTGGTCTGGTCCTCGGTCCACCCTCAAGGAGGGCAAAAAACCGGACCGGACCGGACCTCAAAGCACTACTCACATCAAGTGCACTGTCACCATCGCTACTGTTGCCACCACCTCACATTTTTGCCAATCAATGGTAACTGTGGACCACCATCCCCTCCCTCATCCACAGTGATGCCCACAGCAAACACCACCACTCTCCTGGATATTCCTGCAAGCAGTGGCAGTGTACATGCGGGTTGATCCCCAACTCGTGCATCCACTCAAATAGCCGAGCTGTTGCCTTCCAGCCCTACACCCATCTCCTTACCGTGTTACACCCACCACACCCAACTCCCCTGCTATTTCTCACTCTCCACAAGCAATACTCCGTCCTCCGCCCACCATCTCTCTCCATGTCTCCCAAGCCGCCTCCACCTCTTCCACATGCTACCATAAGCTCCAAATCATCACCCCCCTTTGCCTCTGTCTCCCGGGCTAGCTCCACCTCCAAACAGCACCCTTCCTCCTCCACTCCTGACTGCCACCTCTCCAGCCAGCTACAGAACATTGGCAACATCACTATGTGTAACATCAACACCAACAACAGTGCCTCCCCTGCCCCCTCACCCATGCCTTTCACATTTGTGCTGCCCACAGCCGTGCAGGTGGCCAGCCCAAGCATCAGCTGTACCACACCAAAATGCCCCTTGCCGTTGATAGGTCCACTGTGCCCACTAAGCTCTGGGAACATATCCAAAGGCATCAACACATCAACACACACACTCCCAACCCCTATAAACACCTATGAACCTTGCGAGACTGCTCTGAGACTATTTTGAACAACTTCAAATGACTTCGCAACACTTCACAGCACTTCGAACGTCTTCGGCCATCTGCCCTTCGGATACATGCAGCACACCTTGTAAGAGTTAGTGTGTTGGATATCAAGCACCACCGGACACAAGGAGACACAACGATGAGATTTTAGGACGTGATTGTGGCGCTATGATATCATGATGATATATTGGATCAATGGGGACAGGTACCCATGATAAATCATGACTCTATACATTGCCCTTCTTATCTTCTTTCATTTATTCTATGATTTTCAAAGATTCTCTATTGTTTTATATCTTGCCTCATATATTCCTCATGTTTTATTTCCTTTTTAGTATCACTTCTCCCAAGCATATATACCCTTGTACTAGCTACTTAGAAAGACAGAATCGATCATCCTCTCACAACAATCATCTGATTTAAGAGCCATTCGCTTGAGTCCAAGCATCTCGACTTAGTCTCAAAATTCAGTGTTTTATGCTGAATTTCCTCAAACTCCTCGTACTAGCTTCTCAAAACTATTGCATATCGTCTATCCCCTCTTGATGCCTTTCTACATCCCTATAGTCTATCCTCAGCCATCATCGAAAGCGTCCTCATCTTCTATAAAGCCCTTCAAACTTCTTCAAACATCATCGCACCTCTTCGTACCCCCCCCCCCCCCCCGAACATCATCACAACACTTTGTACACTCCTGAACTTCATTGAATTTCCCTCAAACATCATCGCAGCACTTTGTACACTTTCGATCTTTATCAAACTTCTCTTGAATGTCATTGCAGCGCTTCAAATACTTTGAAACTTCATTGGATATTTTCTAGAGTCATTTTCATAGCCTTGGGTAACAGCAGTGATATTTAGTACCACCTTGCAACCTTCCTCTAACTAGTGTTATACCATTCGAGCCCTTATTGTGGGTTTTGTTTGGGTTTCCTGTCGAGTATCATCATTTTGGAGCCCACCATGAGGGGTTTCTAAATCATTTCATCACCTAATCCATCTCGAATCTCCTGGCTTAGGCCAACACATACAAATCAACACTCGTCACACCTTCAAATCTCTTGAACAATTGGGAGATATTCTTATACCTGTTTCCGAAGCAGAATTGACTCATTGTCGACTATTCCCTTCACCAATCTCATCTCCCTCAACATCATCCTCTACTTCTTCATCTTCATCATCTACATCTTCATTCATCCTTCCAACAACTTTGACTCCTCTACCATCATTCACCCAAGTCTTAACCCCTACCCCTAGAAACATCACATTCATGACTACACAAGCAACAATGCCAGCTCGTGGTCATTCCATGGCTCCAAAATTCGACCCTGCCCAGCCACAAGAACTTTGCAGAGACTTTAACGAGCTCAAATTGCTTTTCTCGGCATGCAATGTCATGAACTCGGAAGATATGAAGAAGCATGCTTGTCGCTACCTCGATATTGACACTTCCAAACTCTGGGAATCGATTCCAGAATATGACGCAGGCATTTTGTTCCAGAACTTTTGCCTCGCTATTCACCAACTGTACCCTGGTTCCGAAGACAATCAGAAATGGTCAATTTTGGACATGGACAAACTCGTTGGCAAACAACTACACATAGGTATTTACAACCCGAGTGATTTGGGATTATACTTTCGATCATTCTATAACATTACAAAGTTTCTATCTACTAAAGGCAGGATTTCTGATGCTGAACAAAGCAGAGCCTTCGTCTGGGGTTTCCAACCAGGCTTATGGGCTAGAATCGCTTGACAACTTGAACTAAAATTCTGCGATAACTACCCCGATGACCCCTACCCACTTGACAATATTCATGCAGCAGCAAAATTTGTTTTAGCAGGATCTATCAGCTCGGATTTGACATCGCTACTCAGTTTGCATTCTTCAGCACCTTCAGCAATTCCAACAACCTCAACATCTTCACCCCAAATTAAATCGGAAGACCTCACAGCAATCCTTGAGAAATTTGCAGCCACTCTCATAACAGCTTTAGCAGGTTCAAAGACCACGAACACTACTTGAACTAACAGTGGATTTCATTTGGATCAGCTCAAAACTTTATGTAGTTTGCATCTTTTGTGGGCTTACATGACATTTTATCAGTGATTGCTTGGTTTGCCAGTCTTATATCAATGAAGGAAAGTGTAAGAAGAACACTGAAGGCAAAATTGTTCTCCAAAATGGTCAATTCACTCCTCAAAGCATCCCTGGTCATTTTATCAAGGACAGGATTGATGAATGGACTCAACAAGACCCTCCATCTAACGTTACCCCTTTGCTAATGTATAATATCACACCTTTGACACCATCCAGAGGTGTCTACCAAATTACTGACCTATCCACAATGGCTGAAGATTGTATTGCACAACTCAAACAAGAGATATATGTGTTGCAAAGTGGTAGACCTTTGATGTGAACTGATCCGAATGTGCCAATAGTTCCTACCTCATGGCCCTCAATCCCTGCATTGGTCAAATGATTTGTCCCACAACTACCTGCACCATCAATATTGTCCACAGCAACCAACCCACCTACTTCAAATTTGGTACCATCTTCGACCTCCAAGAAATCATCGCAACCAGTAATACATCCCTACAATGGCGCTAAAGAAAATTTGTACCTACCTCCCCACGAATGCAACTTCGCATTGACAGGAAAAGCAAAAGACAGCCCATCATACCATACCCAAGCCCCCATTCAAAAGGACAAAATCACCAAAGATGTCTTCACTCAATCAATGAAAACACCGATTATTACTCTAACACCTGAAGAATTACTTTTGCTATTGCCCAAAGTTCGTTTGAAATGGAAGGAACAGGTCACTGTGCGTCGTATCCAGCAGCCTGAAGGAAATAATGCTATGAATCTCCTTAACGATGACATTTTCATAATTGATGATCCTTACAAAACATATACTAGCAGTCTTTGCCCTGGAGAAATACCTGAACCTTTTATCACAGTGAAGGAATCACACTCTATTAGATCAGTTATTATGAATGTCAATGGCAGAAATCCAGTCGAAAGTGTAGTCGATCTGGGTTCATCAATCATTGCAATGTCGGAAGAAGTCTGTCAAGAACTCGGTCTCACATATGATCCTTCGATACACATCCCTCTACAATCAGCTAGCGGTGGTATTGACCAGAGTCTAGTGGTAGCATCACTCTCTATATGCAAATACACATCATCTGCAATCCAGCCTACAACATTCTCCTCAGATGACCATTCGATGTTCTCACAGAGAGTATGGTGAAGAATTATCAAAATAAAGCGCAGACAATAACTATATTCAATCTGAACTTGACATGATCCTGTGCTATTCCAACTATCCCCTGATCTAATCATCGAAGAAGAGTAGTTCACAAGGATTTCGCAACTAGAGGATAAAATCTCAGAGAGTAACCAGTGAGCCCTCATTATTTCTTTTGACCATTCTAATTCCTCTATAACTATCAATTACACTGCGATTATTCCCAATATTGACTTCTCGAACTGGTCAAACCCCTTTTCCTTTTCCTCGATTCTTGCAAACTTATATTTAATGGCTAGTTGCCAGTATGCAACATCTTTATCGGCCTCGATGGCCACCTCTATCCATGACTCCACTATCATCTCCCCTCCCCACATTTTGTCAACCAACTCTATATACCCAATCTTCACAGCCTTGAAGAAGAAATACAAACCAGTCACACAGAAAGTTTGACCAGTTATTACTGAACTACCCAATCGATTTTGCATCATTCAAACAATCACTGGCGACCCTCTCGAGAAAATGCCACAATCCAATCCTCACCCCCCATCGTTCATCCCTTCTCCCTGATATACACTCAAACACAAAGCTATTATCAACAAAAACCATCCTGGCAATTTTTTATGGCCAGAAGAACGAAAGCTTATGCATGATTTTATTCAAAATCACGAAATGGGTTTCGCATGGACCAAACAAGAACAGGGAAGCTTTCGGCCCAACTTCTTTCCTCCTCTTGAATTCCCTGTTATTCCTCACACTCCATGGGTCGAATGTAATATCCCTATACCTCCTGGTCTGTATGAACAGATCTGTGAGATGCTGAAAAAGAAGATAGAAGCAGGAGTATACGAGGTGTTGAACTTGTCATATCAGTCACAGTGGTTTTGCATTGCAAAGAAAGATGCAAAATCACTTTGAATCATTCACAGTCTCAAGCCTCTTAATCAAGTAATGAATCAGCACTCTGGCATTGTCCCGATCCCTGAGCATCTAGCTGAACAATTTGGCGGATGTGCTTGTGGTGGAATGTTGGACCTATATGTCGCATTCTGTCAAGAACCATTCCTCGCCCGATTGGAACCTGCATCTGCCTGACCCTTTTCCACACAACGAACCCGACATTTGTTGACTCCTCCCATTTTGTTCCTGGCTGATTTAAGCTTAGTTAGTTTCGCCTTGTATTGCTCAGTTCGTATATCGACATAGACTCAACTTTAAACCTGCCAATCTAAATCTCCTTCTACTCCTACCTCAGTCCACTAAGAGTCTGAACTCCATTCGACTCGACATCCAGTCTTCCTCCAAAGTTCTAATCTCATCTGAACTTAAACCAAGTCCCTCCATACTCCTCCCCACATTTAACCACACTTCCCTGCTCCTACCTTCAAACCTTCATCTTGAAATTAGGACACCAGACGAGGTGAAGGGTGCAGCTTCTTACAAGCTGAAGCCAAGTCCTTCCCGTTTCCCCTCCCACAGAATCCGCAATGACCCAACAACCTTCTGCTATCAACACCCACAGGGTCTGATCAGATTCCAATGAACCTTCTAGGATCAGTTCTTAACAGTATATATGAACTCACACTTCACTCATCTCTTTCCTCCCTATGACCCCTACCAAGACCCGCCAGCACACAACAAGAAATTCCCAATGCGCCAGTACTATTCCTGGGATCTCTGCAATCCAGCAATCCACCCTTTCTGACCCTTGACCCACCACTACTTTTGGAGTGTCTTCCAGACCCTCAAACATATTCCAACAAATCGGCTCAGGAGCCCCTTCAATCAGTGCCAATCTCATGTCCGCCCATGCCCCACAACCTTCCACCAATTCAGAAGGTTTTCAATCAAGAACTCCCCTTGAGTATGTAGGGGGCATCAACCAGCCTGAACACTACGGGTTGGAAGATCCCAGTCTAGAGGATGGACCCACAGTGGAAAACCCTGACCCAGGGGATAGGTTCATAGATGTCCTTTACAACCTCTCAGAGAGTATCCGCACCCTTCATCAAAATAACACACCCAAGACTGAGAAAATCAAAGTTTGTGACCCCAACACTTTCGACAGTGCCAATCTGAAGAAACTTAGAGACTTCCTAGTCTCCTGCAATCTTCATTTCTGTGACCATCTGCACATATTTTCCTCTGATGAGAAAAAGATCATATTCATCCTTTCTTACCTTAAGGCATCAGCTCTCAGTTGGTTTGAGCCTGGTCTGAATGACCTGACAGATTCCACACACTGGACGTGGGACTATGAAGCTTTCCTCACTGAGCTGGAAAGCAACTTTGGTCTGCACAACTCAGTCAGAGATGCAGAAAAAGCTCTCTCTGACTTAACAATGAAGAAAGGTGGTCGTATCAAAAAATATAATGTTGACTTCTGGGAATTAGCTTCTAGGGTCAACTGGAATGAAGCAGCCCTTTGTTGTAACCATGGCAGCAGAGCCCACAGCGGAGTCCATAGCAGAGTCCACAGCCAGAGTCCAGCATTTCCCTTAGTGGTCACGTGACCTCATAGATAGACATCATGTGTGTAGACAGAGAATCCATCCTTGCCTGTCCATTTCCACAACTCGCGTCTAGTAGTAGATGCGAGCCCTGTCTGAGCTGTCTCGTCTGGTAGCAGATGTGACACTAAGAGTCTAGCTGGCTCCATCATGACTGCTATTTCCGCGGTCTTCCACTCTGGCTTTGCATAGAGGTTCTCCAGGGTGGTAAACCCAATATTCTTGCAGAACTGTGCTTGAAAGCACAGGACAGCAATAACATCTATTGGATGCAAGAAGATGAATCCCATTTTGAAACAAAGAATTCCAGTAACATCACTAACTCTAGTTGGAAGGACACTTCCAAAAGCCCTTCCCCATCGACCAACCAAACCTCTTTGAACTCTGCCCACAGTAACACCTCCAACCAGCAGTCTTCTGCGACAAAGAACACTCCCTTGGACAAGCCCAAATTGTCCATCTCCATTAAGTTGGGGAAGAACAGCAAGCTTACTGGGGAGGAACGAGAGCATTGCATGAGAGAACAACTTTGTCTCTACTGTGGTGAGGAAGGGCACGTAGCAGGAAATTGCCTGAAATCCAAAGCTGCAAAAGCCCATGGATCCACTGTCATTCCCGAGACTACAGACTTGGAAAATAGTCTGCAACCCTCAGGAAACAGCCATTGGGGCTGGGGGTTGCATTGACCTTACCCACTTGGCTGCCTACGTTTGTCTCAATGTGTCCGCTCTTTCTGACCCTGACTCCCTAACCGCTCTTTTAACCATTCCTGACAAATCTGCTCCTGTCCAAATGCTTATTGATTCTGGTTCCTCCCATTGCTTCCTTGATTCCTCCTTCATGTTGGATAACCAACTCAGCATGAAATCCATTAAACTGATCGGATTATGGCTCTTTGATGGATCTTGCAACTCCACCATAACTCAAGTTGTCAAACTCCCGGTCACCTTCCCCACTGGTGAAGTGTTCAATCTGTCATTTTATGTAACATCGCTAGACTCTTCCTGTTCCACCGTACTCAGTCATAACTGGCTGAAGCAATACAATCCATTGATTGACTGGTCTTCAAGCCAAATTGCTTTCCACTCTGCAGATCATAGAGGTCCAGCACCCCCAATGTCACCTTTGTCTCTGAACCTTCTGGTAGAAATCCTCAAATCCTCCACACTTTCTGAACCCCCCATTCCTCCTAAGTTTACACCTCCCGACATGTCTTTCATCAATGCTGCCACTTATGCACACGCTAGCAAACTTCTGGGGGCAGTAGCTTTTCAGATGACCTTCGCTCCAGAAGGGTTATCTGCCCAACCCACTAACTCATCCGACATTTCTGATATTCTGCCTGAGTATCACAAATTCGCTGATGTCTTTAATAAGACTAAAGCAGATACCCTTCCTCTGCATTGGTCTTACGACCTCAAGATAGAGACAGAAGACAATGCTCCTCTGCCTCCAGGCTGCATGTATTCTCTCTCCCCCTCTGAATTAGAAGCCTTGTGAGTCTTTATTGATGAAAATGTCTGCTCAGGTTTCATCCACCCATCTAAGTCCCCACACGGTGCTCTGATTCTCTTCATCAAAAAGAAGGATGGTAGCCTCCAACTTTGCGTCGACTACCGAGGCCTCAACCATCTCATGAAGAAGGACTCCTGCTCATTTCCGACCTCCTCGACTCCCCCCGAAAATCCCACTTATTCACTAAGATAGACTTGCAGCACGCTTATCACCTAGTCTGCATCGCTGATGGTGATGAGTGGAAAACCACTTTCCACACCCGCTATGGATCCTTTGAGTGGTTGGTGGTTCCCTTTGGACTCACTAATGCACCTGCAGCTTTCCAGCGGTTTATGAATGACATCTTCAGCAACATGCTGGATGTTTGTGTCATTGTGTACCTTGACAACATCCTAATCTACTCCAATGACAAGTCCCAGCATGGGGCTCACAAAGACACTGTTGAATATCTGGGTTTCAGATGTCCAAGGATAAAGTCAAAACCATGCTCGACTGGCCTGAGCCTAGGAAAGTCAAGGATATACAATCCTTCCTAGGCTTTTGCAACTTTTACCGCCAATTCATTAACGGCTATTCAGACATTGTCATTCCACTCACCTGCTTGACGCAGGAATCCGCACCCTGGGACTTCAACAAGAAGTGCCACAATGCTTTTGAAATGGTCAAACAAGAATTCACTCATGCCCCCATCTTAACTCAATGGGTACCTGACTCTCAAATGGTACTCAAAACTGACACTTCCGACTATGCCATAGTGGCTATCCTTTTGGTTTACACTGCGGATGGAGAAATCCATCCTGTCACCTTCCATTCCCAATCCTTTAATCCTGCCAGACTAAATTATGATACACACAACAAGGAACTTCTGGCTATCTTCGAAGCCTTCAAACATTGACAGCAATATTTCAAGGGTTCCGCACACCCGATCAATGTGGTCATGGACCACAAAAATCTGGAGTACTTCAGCACTACTAAATTACTCACCCGGCGTCAAGCCAGATGGTCCGAGTACCTCTCACAGTTCAATCTCATTATCCGCTTCTGCCTCGGAAAATTAGGGGCCAAGCCAGACACGCTCACAAGATGTTGGGACATCTACCACAAAGGGGGAAATAGCAAGTTTGCCTGCATAAACCCAACCAACTTCCAACCTGTATTCACACAGGAACAACTCACCTCCTCCCTCCATGCCACCTATCTCGCCACACCCATCATCCGACAAGCCATAATCATGGATGATGAGAAACTCCATAACAACATCTGCACCTCTCTACCCCTTGACCCGCTCTCATCTGCTCATCTCCCAACACCTGTCAACCCCAACTGGGCCATAGACGAGGCAGGTCTTCTCCGCCATTTCAACCAGATTTATGTTCCGGATGTCGCAGATCTCCACCTCAAGGTCCTTCAGTACAAACACAATCATATCCTCTCTGGCCACTTTGGACAAAATAAAACCCAGCAGCTTGTCCATCGGGAATATGTCTGGCCAAACCTCTGCACCTTCATGCAGGAATTCTGCAAATCCTGTACCACTTGCAAACAATCTAAATCACATCAACACAATCCCTATGGGTTCCTGAAGCAACTTCTGGTCCCGGAACGACCTTGGAACTCAATATCTGTTACGATTTTATTATTGTAACCGATTACAGCCAGACATATGCCGGCAAGACCAGGTACTTTATTTTTCCAGAACCATTTGACTTGACTCATTCTGACGGGATACCCTTTGACATCCAACTCCCACCGATCGACATGCTGCACCACAGCATTCCTTGACATCGGATGCCTCATGCCAGGCATGAGGCTTATTGTTCTATTGTTCTTTCTATTGTTACTTGCCAAGGATCTCGTATTCCAATTGGATGATAGACATCTCTGAACCATATATAAGCTACAGTAATACTGCATGTATTCCTTAGCTTGACCTAATTCAACCAACGGTCTTAGACTCAACCAGAACACTCAACAGACTAGAAAGTCTCTAGCTGTGATACACTCAAACTCGACAGTTGGAAAGCCTCCAACTGTGATACATGAACCGACAGTCTACTCAGAAAGCATCTGAGTACGGATAGCCGTATCGACTTAGGAAGCACCAAGTCCCAAACAGAACCCGAATATGATCAGGCTGAGTTAAGACCTATAGTCTTAACAATATCCATGGATTTCATCGAACAACTCCCCGACTCTGATGGCCACACAGCTATCCTGGTCATCGTTGACTGCCTGACCAAACAAGGCATTTTCATCCCAACTGTCAATGAAATCACAGCCCAAGAATTAGCCAACCTGTTTGTCCTCCATGTCTTCTCCAAGCATGGTGTCCCATCACATGTCACTTGCGACCGTGGATCTGAGTTTGTCTCCCATTTCTTCCATTCCCTCAGAAAAGCACTCAACATGCAGATCCATTTCACTTCTGGTTATCACCCACAAGGTGATGGTCAGACGGAACGACTTAATCAGACCTTGGAGCAGTACCTCTGGATCTTCTGCAACTATCAGCAGGACGACTGGTCTCACCTCTTACCCTTGGGCAAATTTGCCTACAACAATGCTCCCTCCACCTCTACAGGCATATCCCCTTTCTTCACCAACAAAGGGTACCACCCGAACATTTCTGTCTTCCCTGAATGCGACTTAGCCTCACAGCACGCCCGGAAGTTTGTCATCAACTTAGACGACCTTCATCAGGAACTTTGGAAACAGATTGCGGCCACTCAAGAGTGTTATCAAGGTCCTACGGACAAACATCGGGCACCCACACCCGACTTCAACATTGGTGATGCTGCCTATGTCACTGCGGAAAATATCTGCACTACTCGTCCCTCCAAGAAACTTTCTGAAAAGAACCATGGTCCTTTTGAAATCATCACCCACCTGGGTACTCACTCAGTCACCCTGCGACTTCCGGACCACATGCGGGCCATCCACCCTGTTTTCCATGTCTCTCAACTAGAAAAACACTTCCCAAACACAATTCCAAATTGAGCACAATCTCCACCTCCTCTGATCACCATCGACGACGAGCTCGATATGAGATCGCCAAAGTCCTCGACTCCAAGGTCGACAACCAACATCACTGCAAGATTATCTACCTCGTCTGATGGGAAGGTTACCAGAGAACCAATGAAGAGACCTCCTGGCTACCTGTTATGGAACTTGACCATGCCCAAGAACTCCTTGTGGATTTTCACACCCACTACCCACAGAAACCCAGACCATTACCCACTTAAAGGCTATTCACATTACTTAATCACTCACTTGGAACTCAGAAATAAACTTTATTGAAAAAAGAATTTTTCTTTGGATCCAATGGGATCCCTACACTACCTCCACTTCTCCCTCTCCATCTTCATCACCCTCTCCCCCAACTTTGCCCTCTTCTCTGCCCTCGTCCTTCTCTCCACCCTCCTCATCTCCACTCTCGCTCTCCTCCTCATCATCCACCCACCTTTTCTCCAGATATCTCTGGAAGGCTGCCCAGTCATCTCCAGACTTGCGGATCCCACATCTTTCCCTCTGGGACTCTCACACCACCCGCTCCACTTCTTCATCATCCTTGTCACTCTCCTCCCTGGCGCTTTCATCCTCCACCCACTCTGGGTCCAATGCATCCCGAATCTCCCCTATCAATTCCCACACTGCAGTTGCTACCTCAGTGAATCCCTTCCTCATCATCTTCATCACCTGCTGCATCATCTCCACATTCTCCCCACTAATCCCAGTCAACCCTGTTGTACCCGCTGGTTTTGCTGCAGGGGCCTCCTGCCCCTCCCACACTACCTCCTTGCACTTATGTTTGATGTGCATGCAGTTATTGCACACGCATCCCCTCGCACCCATCTTGAAACAAGCAATCTTCTGATATTTGCATCTAGGCCACTTATCAGTAAAAGAAGACTGAGAAGGGAAACAAGTACGCACCTTTTGCAGGGCAATGCTGCCTGTACCCACACTGGAGCCTCCAACTCCTCTGACCCCACTTGTGCCTTCAACTTGGCGACTTTCTTTTTTTTTGGGGACTTGCTCCCCTCAGCCTCATCCTCCAAACCCGTGGCTGCAGCTGCCTGCTTCTTTTCTGCTCGTTGGGCAGCTGATGCCTCCTTCTTCCACACCTCTGCCTTGCGCACCTCCTCTGCTGCCTTTTGTGCCTCCTGTGCCCCGCGCTCCTCCTCCCTCACCGCTTCCTCCAGCATCTCCCATTCCATCTGCTCTTTCAACTCCTGCTCCCTCTGTTTCTGTTGGGCCTTCATCACGGCCATTTTGATCTGTGCGGAGACTGCTGGGGGGGACATTTTTGATAGGGGTGGGAGTAAGAAACAACGTGAAATTTTTTTCAACAAATTGCCACATTTGGAAATTCAACAAACTTCCTCATTTGGACTCAAACCCTCATGTGCCTCATAGGCTCGGCACTAAGGGGGAAATACTGTCAAGAACCATTCCTCACCTGATCGGAACTGGCATCTGTCTGACCCTTTTCTGCACAATGAACCCAACATTCATCAACTCCTCCTGTTTTGTTCCTGGCTGCCTTGCACTGCCCACACTGCTGTGCACCATGCCGCCTTGTACACCACCCATGGCTGCCTTCCCAAGGCTGCCATCTCTTTTGCAAATTCAACTACAGATTCCTGTGCAGCTCCTGCTAGGCAATTTATCTACACAGTCGAGACACTGCTGCAGTTAGTGTTTAAAAGTCCAGTCCGGTCCGGTTTTTTTTGATGACAACAGGGGCAACCATGGACCGGACTGGTTGCTTACATGCTCAACATCAAGGCAACCGAGGACTGGACTGGTGTAAACCGGTCCTACTCGGTTGCCTCATGGTTGCCAAACCGGTTTAAAACCAGTCCATGCTTAGACTGATCTTGACCAGTTCACAACCAGTCAGGACCGATTATTTGTACACTAATATACATGTCTCGAAGTAATATATTTCGAAAACTAGTAGTAGTAATATAAGTAAACACTACAGACAAAACCATAAATGAATGGCTAGACCATGTGGCTAGTGCTTTGGGGGGTGTATCTATATCATATATGTAGTGTCTAATCCAAGTTTACGAAAGGATGCATTGAACCGTTATTGAATTACAGTTCTACAGAGTTTTCAGAGGAATGAGGAGGAAGGGTTGCTTACCATAGATGAATGGTTGTAATGTTTAACTAGTGCTTTACGGAGCACACATATATAATACATATTGTATTTAATCCAAGTTTACAAAAGGATCGGTTCAGCCGTTATTGAATTACAGTGCTACGGAGTGTTCAGAGGAATGAGGAGGAAGGGTTGCTTACCATAAAATGAATGACTGTACCGTTCAACTGGTGCTTTGGGGAGCATATATATATGCTATATATAGTGTCTAATCCAGCTTTACAAAAGGATGCACTCAGTCATTATTGAATTATAGTCCAACGGAGTTTTGAGAGGAATGAGGAGGAAGGGTTGCTTACCATAGATGAATGGTTGCATCGTTTGACTAGTGCTTTTGGGAGCATATATATATAATATATATTGTATTTAATCCAAGTTTACGAAAGGATCGGTTGAGCCGTTATTGAATTACAGTGATATAGAATTTTCAGAGGAATGAGGAGGAAGGGTGTTTACCATGAATGAACAACTGCACCATTGAGCTAGTGCATTTGGGTGGATGTAGATATACTCTATACAGTGTGGAATCCTGGTTTGTGGACATATCTGTTAAGGCATTACAATCCTACAATAACTTATTTAGTCAGTGCCAGCACACAGATTACTTGTATCACATGTAATCAATTGATCACTTGCCTTAGCAACACATCAAATTATGATCAAAGACTGGTTGCAACCGGTCTTTACCCGGTCCATAATTATTTGAAAAACTATGCAACCGGCAACCGGATGGGTCCACAACTGCTGCTGCAGAACCTGCAAGACAGACCGGACCGCGGTTGGGTCTGGTTCAGTTGCCGTTTTTCTTTTGGTCCATGCAACCGGACTTTCAAACACTAGCTGCAGTCTTCATTTCTGTTCTGCCTTTATTCTGGACTACAGTATTTAAGTTTAGTTAGTTTCGCCTTGTATTCCTCAGTTTGTATATCGACATAGACTCGACTTTAAACCTGCCAATCTAAATCTCCTTCTACTTCTACCTCAGTCCACTAAGAGTCTGAACTCCATTCGACTTGACATCCAGTCTTCCTCCAAAGTTCTAATCTCATCTGAACTTAAACCAAGTCCCTCTGTACTCCTCCCCACTTTTACTGACACTTCCCCATTCCTACCTCCAAACCTTTGTCTTGAAATTAGGACACCAGATGAGGTGAAGGGTGCAGCTTCTTACAAGCTGAAGCCAAGTCCTTCCCATTTCCCCTCCTGCAGAATCCGCAATGACCCAACAACCTTCTGCTCTCAACACCCGCAGGGTCCGATCAGATTCTGACAAACCTTCTAGGATCAGTTCTTAACACATTTGACAAAAGGAAAGTCACAGAATCATCTCAAGATCTAACAATGTTTCAGACACCTTTCAGAGCGCTTCAAAATTTGAAGCGCTCCTGAAGTTCAAATCATCACCCTGCCAATGGGTTGGACAAACTCGGTTCCAATCTTACACGATCACATAACATTCATCCTACAACCCGAAATCCTTCATATCACCATCCCTTACATCGATGACACACCAGTCAAGGGTTCAAAATCAGAATATCGAACTATCGGAGGATCTTACAAAATGATCACCAATAATCCAGGCATTTGACACTTCATCTGGGAACATTTCAGGAATCTAAATTGTATAGTCCAATGCATGAAGTATTGTGGAGGAACATTTTCTGGTCCGAAACTTTACCTTTGCATCCCCGAAATAATTGTTCTAGGTCATCAATGCAATATCGAAGGTCATATGGCTGATCCCACTTGCATCACAGCGGTTAGCAAATGGGGACCTTGTCAAAGTCTTACCGAAGTCAAGGCATTTCTAGGAACTATTGGAGTTTGTCATATCTTTATTCAAAACTTCACTCAATGTGCTACAGCTCTAATACACCTTACATGAAAAGATGTCCCTTTCAAATTCAGACTGAAACAAATTGCAGCACAGGAAGACCTGAAGCAAGCACTCATCAATTCCCCAGCAATTCACATTATCAACTACTCATCCGATGCCCCAGTTATCCTATCAGTCAATACTTTGTACATCGCTATTGGTTTCTTTCTCATGCAATGCGATCCCTATGACCCTTTTACAGTCAATTCGGCTCAATCATGCTTAACGACCATGAATCCTGGTTTTTGCAAGCAAAACTCAAACTCTATGGTCTGATCGTGCCCTCAGAGCACTTTGATTGTACCTGATAGGGGTGCAAAACCTCATCGTTGAAGTTGACCCCAGGTATATCAAAGGCATGCTCTCAAACCCTGATATCACACCTAGGGCTAGCATCAATCAATGGATGATCTCGATCCTCACTTTTCACTTCACATTAGTTCATGTTGCAGGTACACATCATGGTCCAGACAGACTTTTGAGATGTCCTCCACAAGATGAAGATGACCAGTTCAATAACAAAAACAATTTCAGAGACTGGATCGACCGTCTTCACGGTTTCATACACCAAATCAATCCCATCATGACTCGACCCTTCACTTACTATCAAGTTTCAACACTCTCCCTCTCCTCAGATCTCAGTAAGGGGGACGATCTGACCTACAACAATGTCCCACAAATGAACAATGCAAAAAAGGAAGACAAAATATTAATTCATGTTTGAAAATGGTTAGAGGATTTGGTATGACCTCCAGATTTATCAGATTCTGAATATGTTACCTTCATTCAATATTGTACCAAATTCTTCTTAGATTGTGGCAAACTTTGGAGGAAGGATTCTCACAGAGCTCACAAATCGTCGCAATTCCTGAGTGTTGTCTCGAAGTTATTTGTGCAGCTCACAATGATATCAGACACAAAATGGGCTTCATGATGAAAGCTGTTATATCCCTATGATTCTGGTGGCCTAACATGAAAGCAGACATTGCATGGTATATTCACACTTGCCATCTGTGCCAAGTACAACAAACTCGAAATCTCCTTATCCTACCTACTGTTGCCACACCCGCACCTTTGTTTGGCAAAGTCTACATCGATACCATGCAAATGCCTCCCTTGAGCAGATTCAAGTATATTGTACAAGGTCGATGTTCACTAATGATTTATCCTGAGTGGCAAAACCTTCAATGAGAAAATGCCATGACCCTCAGGGACTGGATCTTCGAAGATATCATTTGTAGATGGGGTTTGCTATACGAAATCATGAGCGATAACAGATCAGCATTCATCACAGCATTGGAGTACCTTTCAAAATGATATCATATTAACCATATTCGAATTAGAGGCTACAATTCTTGTGCGAATGGGATCGTCGAACGAGCTCACTTCAATATTCAACAATTGTCATTCAAAGCAGTTGATGGAGATCAGAGCAAATGGTCAGCTGGAGCACACTCAGTGTTTTGGGCAGAATGAGTTATGGTTTGTAGATGCATGGGTTGCTCTCCTTACTTCGCAATTACAGGATCACATCCCTTAATCCCGCTCGACATCTCCAAAGCAATGTACTTGCAACCCCCTCCCAATTCTATCTTATTGACAACCAATCTCATCGCTCGAAGAGCAATAGCACTACAGAAATGATCATCCAACCTCAAAATTCTCTATTCGAAAGTCTATACTGCTCAACTTGAAGCTGCAAAATGTTTCAAACTCATTCACAAATGAACAATGCATGACTATGACCTCGAAAAAGGCGACCTGGTCCTACTTTGCAACACGCAAATCAAGAAATCTCTCAATTGCAAGATGCGACCTCGATATTTAGGTCCCCTCATTGTCATTGATCGAAACTATGGAGGAGCCTAAATCATCTGCAAACTCAATGGATTAGTATTTCATTGACCAGTCGCAGCCTTCCGACTCCTTCCCTATTTTGCATGAAAATCAATTCCCCTGCCACCTAACTTCCTTGATATCGACTCCGAATGTCTCGAAAAACTTTGAAACACTTCAAACATCGATGAAGATATTCCCAAAGACCTTCTGGACTTCAAAGATGAATAATTATCCCCTTTCTTTGTTCGCGATCACTTACCTATAACCTCAATTTCTTTTAGTGTACAATACAAGTCGCGATATCACATTATAGCATAGGTCGCACAAACTCCAAAAGGGTTTTTTGGCCATGATGATCTACTGAGCCTTTCCCTTATTCTCTTTATTCTTCTTTCTATTTCTTCTACTTTTATTCGCTAATTTTTCGAGAATCACAAGATTTAAATTGAAAAGAAAAAGAAAAATACAAAAATACAATGAAGTCCTTTTTTTATATTTTTTACTCCTCTATCATAACTTCTAAAAGTTCTATCTCCCTACCCAGAACCTCCATCTCCACTTTCTTCTGTACCAATTTGGCTGCAAGCATCTTCTGCCAAATGACCCATTCATCGCTAACGACCTTGATATCATCATTCGACGATACCTCCTTCACTTTGCCTTTCCCTTTCAACGACCACTTTTTGTGCTTCGATTTTGGCATAGATGGTTTTGACAGTCCCACGACCATCTCCTCTGGCTTGACCAGCCTGACAACTCAAATGTGAAGAGCTAAAATAATCTGATCAGAAAGTTAGAAAAGTTTGCAACAAGTCCAAACAAGAAATGCACCTGGGTTCGACTGCAAAACATCTTTCGCAGCCCCAAATTTCCTCCCCTCACCTTTTTGAAGGCCTTTCCTTGACACCCCCTCCCAATAACAGCCCTGCAGTGCATCAGTGCACTTGATGCACTTTGGGGCCCCTTCTTCGACCACACAGCACAGCTGGGATCTCATCCCAGCACATCAATTGCACTACAACCCGATTAGCACTCCGAAAAACCTTTGAAGCCAAAATGAAAACTCACAGGATCCTCGAAATCGAGCAGTCCACTTGTTGCTCGCTTTGCTCGCTTTGACTCCATGGAGTCCTCAACTTTGTCCTCCCCATCTTTGCCTCCCTTGATCTCTGGTACCTTTCATTTTGTCACCCACACCATGGGTAGCTCCTCCTTGTCCTTGTCCTCGACCTCTGCCTCAGCCTCCTCGATCAATTTAGCTTTGGCCACTAGTTGCTCATTTCATTGCAACAACTCGGCCTTTGAAAGGGTCTTGGCGCAAAATTCACCCAGTGCTGTTTTGTGAGCCTCGACAAGAGTGGCCCTCTGATCATTCAGTTTCACCTTCTTAGCAGCAGCTGCTGCCTCTCGAGCTAGCTCCTCCTCCTCCCGAATGTGCTTCACCTCTTCCTCGGCCTCCGCCCATGCTTTTGCCTTAGCAGCTTCTCGATCTTCGTGTTCCACCTCTTTGCACAACTCCAAAAATAATAGCTCAGCACCCCATGAAAGCCATTTGTGCTGGGCCAATGGTTGATACAGCTCGAAAACTTCATCAACAACCTTTTGAATAGCTGGATCGTGTTCTTCACCCAGATCGTCAGCGAGCTCATCATATTCAGCCTAAGACCAAACATTTTAGCCACCCATACAACAAAATGAATGCAGGAACATACCATTCTGTTGCAAAACCCTTCCCCCACACTTCAAAGTCCAAATCTTTGGCGGCATTGCGCTCAGGCATTGATTTGGCATAGTCAAAGATGTCGGTATTGAGTTTGGCAAGGAGAGACATGATGAAAAGCTAGTATTGAGGGTGTAGGTTGATGAAGGAGAAAGAAAAGTTTTTTTGAGTTTTGTTTACAGCTTCAACACAATCATGCATTTTGCACGTGACTCTGATCGGCTGACTGGGACAGTCAGGATTTCAGTAAGGGGGAGGAAAAATGATGATACTCGACCAGGAAACCCAAACAAAACCCACAATAAGGGCTCAAATGGTATAACACTAGTTAGAGGAAGGTTGCAAGGTGGTACTAAATATCACCGCTGTTACCCAAGACTAGGAAAACAACTCTAGAGGGTGTCCAATGAAGTTTGAAGAGGTTTGAGTATTCAAAGCACTGCAAAGGTGTTCAAGAGAAGTTCAAAGAAGTTTGAGAGACTTGTAGAGGACGAGGACGATTTTGATGAAGGCTGAGGATAGACTATAAGAATGTAGGAAGGCGTCGAGAGGGGATAGGCGATATGCGATAGTTTTGAGAAGCTCGTATGAGAAGTTGAAGGAAGTTCGGCATAAAACACTGAACTTCAAGACTAAATTGAGATGCTTGGACTCAAGAGAATGGCTCTTAAATCAGACGATTGGTGTGAGAGGACAATCTATTCTGTCTTTCTAAGTAGCTAGTACAAGGCTATATATGTTTGGGAGAAGCGATACTAAAAAGGAAATAAAACATGAGGAATACATAAGGCAAGATATAAAACAATCTAGAATCTTTGCAAATCATAGAATAAATGAAAGAAGATGAGAAGGGAAATGTATAGAGTCACAATTTATCATGGGTACCTGTCCCCATTGATCCAATATATCATCAAGATGTCGAAGCGCCACAGTCACGTCCTAAAATCCCATCATTGTGTCTCCTCATGTCCAGTGGTGCTCGATATGCAACACACTAACTCTTACAAGGTGTGCTGCATGTATCCGAAGGGCAGTGTGATAGGTATACGGTGGCTGAAGACATTCAAAATGCTGCAAATTGTTGTGAAGTTGTTCGAAGTAGTTTTGGAGCAGTCTCGCAGGGTTTGTAGGGGTTCATAAGGGTTCATAGGGGTTGGGAGCATGTGTGTTGATGTGTCGATGCCTTTGGAGATGTTCCCAGAGCTTAGTGCACATAGTGGACCTATCAACACAGAACATGGAGCCATCACATGGGACATGCAGAAGAAGCGAGGCACACAAGAGGAACACAGACACCACATGGGTGCATGCATGTATGGCTGGATGCAGAACAAGATTTCAAGTTGGAAAGAAGTCAGAACAGGAAAATGAAGGCATAATTGTGGTTATAACAGCTATTTACACATTGCCAGGGATGCAAAATTATCAGTGCCCTCTGTTGGGAGCCCAACATACAACCAGGACCTTCCTGCCAATACCATAAGTGCCTGCTGGCCGCTGGACAGTTGTGACATGAGTGATAACATGGACAGGCTCAATAATACTAAGGTTGTTAGAGGGGAGTGCATCAACAATTTGTACCATAAATCCAGGGTGGTGTATGAATGGTGCCTGCCTCTCCTCTTGTGTAGATAGTGATTGATGTGAGTGTACTCTTATAAAGGTGCACATTATTCCCTCCAGTGGAAGTCTCCAGATATTTTGAATGAATCCTGTATCATGAGCCTGTGTCAATGGATTGTAGAACTTTATAGCACTGTTTCCTTTATGTGACTTTTCACAACTGAATGTGCACTCATCACAGTGCACCTGCAGAAGATGTTGGGCTTGTGGAGGGAGAATAATGGCATTTGGTGGGTGGGGAAGATCAGAGAAAGCTCAGTACAGTCTTCCTGTCTGGTGAAGAACATCAAGCAGACCATTATAATCTACTTCCAGAAGACAAGGTGCCTTTGCTAGAATATCTGCCACTTCTGTAGGCTGGAGAGGTACTGGATGGTCATCCATGGCCATGTCTCCTGGCTCAAGAATATCACATAAGTCTTTTAGATGATCTTCACTGTGCAGTAAACCATCTACATGTGCTTGGTGACTCATTGTTAAGAACTGATCCTAGAAGGCGCGTCGGAATCTGATCGGACCCTGTGTTACAATTTTCCTTGTAACTCATGGAACCCGACACACCCGACACACCCGACGATCCCCTCCAGACAGGAGGTACTCCCTGACTCATGCCGGAGGCATGCCCTTGACACCAAGACACACACAATGCATGCCGACAACATGCATTCGATCCCCTTCCTGTGGAAGGCACCCTTGACACATGGTGACTCCATGCACCCGAACCCATTCCCACACATGCTGTGATACGACCGCCCCTTGACATGAGGTCCATGACATCGGATGCCTCATGCTAGGCATGAGGCTTATCTCTTATTGTTTCCTGACATGCTGGACTGCAGCACTCCATGACATCGGATGCCTCATGCAAGGCATGAGGCTTATTGTTTCTATTCTTACCTGATACACATCTACCTTTCCAATTGGACAATAAGGACCTCCCTCTTAGTATAAGTACTGTGACTCATAGTAGGGATGTCCTTAGGTTAGATCTAGGCAATCTACAGCTTTAACTTGTGAACTTGTGAACTTACTCGAAACCACTAAGGAAGCCCCTTAGTGCGTGAACACGAATGACTCTATGCAGAAGGCCTGCTAGAGTGCACTATCCATCTTACGTCGGACACTCCGAATAAGACTAGTGCTGAACAACTTGTTGAGGAAGCACCTCGTCAAACGACATCGACTAGATCGAGTGGTTAAGGCTTCGCCCTTAACACCCTGCGGGTGTTGATAGTGGATGGTTGTCAGGTCATTGCAGATTCTGTGGGAGGGAAAATGGAAAGGACTTGGCTTCAGCTTGTAAGAAGCTGTGCCCTTCACCTCATCTGGTGTCCTAATTTCAAGATGAAGGTTTGGAGGTAGAAGTGGGGAGGTGGGGGTAAATGCGGGGAGGAGTACGGAGGGACTTGGGTTAAGTTCAGATGAGATTAGAACTTCAGAGGGAGACTAGAGGTCGAGTCAAAGGTAGTTCAGACTCTTAGTGGACTGAGGTAGGAGTAGAAGGAGATTTAGATTGGCAGGTTTAAAGTCAAGTCTATGTCGATATACAAACTGAGGAATACAAGACAAAACTAACTAAGCTTAAATACTGTAGTCCGGAATAAATGCAGAACAGGAATGAAGACTGCCTTTAATGGTTTTGATAGATGACTATGAACTCGCAGCTACTACTAGCCACGACTTCACAGATCGTCAAAGATGACTGCCTCGGATAAGAAGGCCACATATAAGTAGTTGCATAGATTCGTCAAAAGATAATGCGGATTGGACAAGTCAAACTGCTCAGGCATTCCACAGAGGCCGCACACAAACAGTGGTCCAAAGATAATGCATTCTGGATTTGTCAAACTGCTCAGGCGTTCCACAGAGGCTGCACACAAACAGTGGTCCAAAGATAATACGTTCTGGATTTGTCGAACTGCTCAGGTGTTCCACAGAGGCCGCACACGAGCAGTTGTTGAGATCTAACACGTTATAATTGCCTTCAATGGTTTTGATAGATGACTATGAACTCGCAGCTACTACTAGCCACGACTTCACAGATTGTCAAAGATGACCACCTCGGATAAGAAGGCCACATATAAGAAGTTGCATAGATTCATCAAAAGATAATGCAGATTGGACAAGTCGAACTGCTCAGGCATTCCACAGAGGCCACACACGAACAGTGGTCCAAAGATAACGCGTTCTGGATTCGTCAAACTGCTCAGGCATTCCACAGAGGCCGCACACGAGCAGTTGTCGAGATCTAACATGTTATAATTGCCTTCAATGGTTTTAATAGACGACTATGAACTCGGATCATCAAAGACGACCGCCTCAGAGCACAGAGGCCAAACATAGAGCCCTTCGCATAACACACGACTACCAACTTGCAGCTACTACTAGCCACGAGTTTGTAGATCGTCGAGGAGAATGTGTGTAAATATAGTAAATGAAACAACCGGAAATATTGATCACGTGACGATATCTCGTGCCCTGGTCGCCCGAGTAACCCAATTCAATTCCTTGAGTAAATACTGGCCGAAAGGTCATTTTAAAAATATATTTGGTTTGCATAACTTATAATTCAAGAATGGAATGATATATATAGGCATGGACCAAAAATAAACTATGTACAAATGATAATGGCTGACATATATGAACAACCAATGAAAAATGTCTGTGTGTATTTTACTACTCCTCCCAATATGATAAATCGCCTTGCAGGAATTTGTCACAAGCGGCGTTGATTAACGTCTTGAGTTTTGTAACGGGCCCCGCGCAAATCGTTGCCAATGCAGCCCTCCACTCTTTGGAATTTTTTGGTTTTGATCTGGCCTGAATCTCGTGCAATCGATTCTGGTACCACTGCTCATTATCCACCATCCAGTAGCCATGGTTATACCCAGATGATGCCCATATTGAGGCCTTGGGAAACCAAGACCTGTCTTCTGTTTGTAACTTTTGATCTGTAGATATAGTAGCATTAGTAGTATTTTTCGTCTGAAATGAAAGTTATACATACCGGTGTAGACTCTGTAGACACCACATATGGCGTCCTCTGCAGCTGGAGATAGGTTGTCATCAACCAGAGTATAGCCATTCAGATCCACGATGTTCTTTCCACTCCAAGCCACACTTGATACTGGACCACTGGTAATCCTCTTATGCTGTACAGCATCAACAGCTAGCCTCCATACTATTCCACCATGCATAAGTGCAGCGCGTCCTGCAGAACCGGAGAGTAGATCGCCTTTTTTCTTTTCATACACTGAAAAATCCGAGAGGCTGAACTGGTAGCTGTGAGGGCGGTAGCCAAGGGTAAGTTCTGAGGGGCGAGCAGGAGTGCGGGGTGGTTTCCTAAAGGGCTTTGCAGTTGAGAAGGGGATACCTTGCTGAATCAGGTATCGGACCATTTGTCCAATAGATTCAGGCTGCTGGTAGAACAGTTCTGTGACTGCCCGCACATCATATAAAACGAGAAGGTACCACTGGTTGACCAGCGGCTTTCCTTGAACACCAATGATGTGGCGCTCGCTGCTGATGCGGCAGTAGTGGAAGTAGGCATGGTCTACTATTTCATGGTGGAGCATTGGTGCAAAGTCCCATGATGGAGGAGAGAACTTTGGGTCCTTTGCAAGGTGGAAGTAGTTGTAGAAGTCAGCCGTGCATGCTGTCGTTTCTGGAGTGTGATTTGCCGAATCTAACCCCAGCCTCTTTAAGGCAATCGTCACTTTCGAGAGGCCTGCAACCACTTTACCATCCTCGCACCGTATTACTTCTGACATATGACGGCTAGGGGTGTAAGGCTCAGATATCAAGTACCTGTATTTATTGCGCATGACAGCCTTCGCATCTGGGCTTGGAAAACGAGAGGCTGAGAAAGAATAAATGGAGGGGTCCAAGTTGCGTTGTTGGGTTGACTGTGGTGTCATTTGTTCCATGATATGCGGCTCTGCACGATTGTCCCAAGGGATAACTCTCTTGCATGGAATGGAGGCGCCTTGGCTCCATTTCCTCTTGCTGCTACTACCCTTCATGTCTTCGTACTCTTCTTCTTTGTCGTCGTCGCTACTACTCAACCCATCGGCATCATCATCTTCTCCAGAATATCTAACCTTCCACAGCTTCTCGATCCGTTCTTCTATCGTCTTGCTCGAGTGGCATTCCTGGCTGTTGGGTCTAAGTTCAGACAGTCTGGCAGGCTCCATAGGAGCCTTTGCACGTGTATATGAATACTCAAGAGGAAAAACCCCTCTATCACTGTCATCAAAGTCTCCTTCCCTAATCAGGTTCCATTCATCATAATCTGCGGTATAGTGACGCTCCTTTTGTAAATATAAATGCCATGTGTCATCCCACTTTTCTCGAGGTACAGCATACGGCCTATGTGCGTTGTTTCCTTGCTTGACCCATACAATCAGGGCTTCTCCAATCATCAGTTGACTTAACGTCTGGTCGACCCTCTCCGCCTCGGCTTTAAACTCCATATGTTGTCGACGATGAGCTGCATCGTCAGTCTCACTTTGCATTATGGCCATCCACTCCTTGGCAAGATGGGCCAGAAGGACTTTAGGACCGTCTATTCGTGGATTGGGAGAGTCGTCTTCTCCTTGATGAGATGGGGATGGGGATACCGGCGAATCATCCATGCCGACCTGTGGGCCTTCATTATTTAAAAGTGGCAATGGATAGCGATAGGTTTGAAGGGTGGGTAGTGACGATTGTGGGATGACTGATTGGCCCTGGGCATTCATGTTGTACCAAAATGCAATACTTCCACGAGGATCATCGGCGGGTGGCATTTGATTATAGTAAATATCTATGGCATGTCTCACTTCAGCTTTGCATGGGCGATATTGCCAGACAAGGTCATCGTCCTTGAGTATTGGAGGGTGGTAGCCCCAGTTAATGAATAGAGGGACATTTGCAGTCTTGAATGCAGCAAATATCTGCTTGTACATGGAAACATTGGACTTAACATAGCTTCCAGGACGAAACCCTGGGGTGAAGTTACAGACAAGAGACTCTGCGAGCTTGCTGAGCCATGCAGGGTCCATGCCCAGCTTAGTTTGCGCATAAAATAGCCAGTTGGGTGTGGTTCCTTCAACTGGAGGGTATGCAGCCAAGTCCAGGGCAATGGTGAAGGATACGAATGTTGTAAGCATGATAAAGGCATTGCAAGATCTATAAATGGCCACGGCACAATCGTCTGACGATCTAAAATGGTCCATGTAGTGAAATTCGTATGGGAGGATGGAGGGGCGGATCTCTGACCAATCATACCGAGCCGTGATATGTCGACAAAGAAGACCAGTCCCAAGCCTAACCAGTTTCCCCTCCAAGACCTGCCAGCCTACAGCCATGTCCAAATTGATATGCCATGTTTGCCCATCCTTCCACCAGATTATGTGGAGGCAACCAGGTATAAGATTAAGGCATGTGAAAGGTCCAATCCACTCAGGGCGTAATGGCCAGAAGCCAAGGAAAGGCTCTAGGGGATCGAGCCAGCGTGTCTTGTGGGGCCTACGGTAGTAGTCCCTCAATAACCCGTTGTCGCCATCGGAGGATGGGCGATGAACAGGTTTGCGGAGGTACCACATGTTGGGTGATGACCAGAGGCCCCAGTTTTCAGGCTCCCAGAATATGTAGATTTTCTCCTGACAGGCATGCCATATAGCTAATTCATCCTGTTCTAGTGGAACGTCAAAGAAGTCCATGCTGCGTAAGTGTATTGCGGCTATAGCTACAGGAAGGAGGTTAGATGGGGAGAATGGGTTTAAAGATAGCTCTTGGGATACTTACTGGAGGAATCAAACATGTTAGTTTGTCGTCGTCGATGTATAAGAAGATTGATGATGTGCAGTGAGCAGAGGAAATAACAAAGCCCCCAGAGTGTATGTCGAGGATCCTTAGACTTTATAACCCAGAAAGTGGCGTTGGGATAATAGGCAACTACGAACTCATGGCTACTACTAGCCGTGACTTTGCAGATCGTCAAAGACGACAGCCAAGAGCATACATTGAGGACCTGTAGAATCTAGAACCTTGGATTGGAATAGCAGACTACTATGACCTCGCAGCTACTACTAGCCACGACTTCACAGACCGTCTAAGAGGACAGGCAAGTCCCAATGATAAGATGGAATCCCTCGTTGGTACTACTACCAGCGAGTTGCCAATGATGATCAATGATTGAGATCGATGAAGTTGAGAAAATCCGGTTACTTATATATAACTGGCTATAACTATGTGGCAGTGTTGAGTTTATGACATGTACGTGTATAGTACTGACTACAGAATTTTATTCATAAGTCCAAACATCTAAGCCATGTGTTACATGGTAGATTAAGTGCTTTTCTAACCCTAAGCAACAGGAAAGATTAGATTAAGGGAGAATGGGTTAAAAGGTAGCTGTCGGAATACTTACTGGAGGAATGGAACGTGTTAATTTGTGTAGGGAGAAGAGATTGGCAGCCTGCACTGGCAGGTTAGCAGAGGAAACAGCTCAAAGATTGTATGAATACTTACTGAAGGAATAGAACATGTTAATTTGTCGTTGACAATGTACAGTAAACCTGTGGAATCACAGACTACTACAAACTCGCCGTGACTACTAGCAATGACTTCGTCGTCAAAGACGACAGCCAAGAGTGTAGGGTTGTAGGGTTGAGGACTTGGAGAGTATGTGATCTGGGAAAGACGACTATGAACTCGCCGCTACTACTAGCAGCAACTTTGTAGTTGTCAAAGATGGAGTCAAGATGGAGTTGATGCCTGTCAAGTGTGTGGCTGTGTTAAATTCGCAGCTCAAATGGCTTGAATGGCTCGATTCGAGCCATTTGAGCCGCGAATTTAACACAGCCACACACTCGAAAGTTATAGTCGCCGGAATTTTCTTACATTCTTCAGCATCAACTCCATCTCTGACAACTACAAAGTCGCTGCTAGTAGTAGCGTCAAGTTTGTAGTCGTCTTTCCCTGGTAACCCTAATCTCCAAGGCCTCAACTCTAAGCTCTTGGCTGTCATCTTTGATGATTTTCGAAGTCGTTGCTAGTAGTAGCGGCGAGTTTGTAGTCATCTATTATTCCACAGGGTACAAAGTCTACGGATCCTCGACGTACGCCCTGAGGATTTGTTTCTTCTGCTTACCGTACATTATTTGGCTCAACATTCAACAACGTCAAAACCATGTCCAACACCTCTCTAAAGCGTGCTCTCCCTGCCAACATGCAAGACACAATACAACCCAAAAAAAGGGAAAGAGTCAGTCAGTCATTACCCACTCCTATCACACATACCTGACATTTCAATTCTAGCCCAGAAAGGTGCAAGCTTGAACACCTGGTTGTTCAATTTTGCACATATTAACCATGCTTGTTAGGACTGTCCACATACATGCAAGAACTGTAAATCTCTCTCAGGAGCAGGGGGTGCCCTGGCCACCCATCAATCCAACTCCAACATTCATAGCAGTTGTGACCCTGACTGCCTGGGCAACAAATTTCTAATGGGCAAGAAAAACGACACAACAATTTTGGATACTACCATTCTGCTGAAATATTTGTGGGTTCTTCCAGAGGAACACAGCGGCCATCCCGAAAGAAAAGAGGGGTTCCCTACGCTTGAATGGGTGACACAAAGTTTCTGGAGTGTGACAGAGGCAAGTGCATGGAAGTCTGATCAAGAAGCTCTGTGGTCGCCCATTCATAAGCCTGAACATAAAAGAGCTTGGAAATGTGCAATATACCAAGACTCAAGGAATAAAAAAGAACCTTCTGTGTTGGTACTTTCATGGGTAAGTCCCAATTTCAGTACATCAATGACATTACCGAAAACAATTCTAGGTTTTGGTTGCAACCAACATCTTGAAGAGAAACCAAGGGTCATCTGGCGAACTACTTACATTCAAAGACTTCACCAGCCATGTCAATGACCACAACTTTGTCTGGTTCCAATCTTATGATGTCATTGTTCTTGATTTTTCCATGCAAACAGTGTGCGCAATTGTTCAATCATTTAAACCACTGGAAAACTGACCATTTTAATTGTCAGGTCACAACTAGAATGGATGAACGTTCATTGTAACCTTAAAGACCTGGCAAAGCTCGTCCCCATATGGCCACTGCTTTGGGAGCAAGACTTTCACACCGAAAAATGGCAGCTGGAGCGTGATCTAGATTACATTGCAAAAGAGGTTACCCACACAGCAAGACCAGCCATACAAAATTCGGTTCCGACTGACGGTACTTGGGTTGCAAAAAGGTATGTCTTTATATTTGCCATATCCATACTTGCTTGACTCCCTCAAGATCGTACTTGTGGGGGTGCCGCCATGTCAAACCATTTACAATTGGCTCTCTGCCTCCACAACGTGATGGAATTGCTACCTGGTTCTATCAGGAGTATAACCCCCTGGTCATGTCAGCAGGTGAACTGCGCATATGGTGTGGCATGAAAGGGGAGATTATTCAAAAATGGTATTCTCATACCGAAGGGTTTGGCAGCTCTATTTGGAAATGCACTATCCTTACAACAGCTGTCCCACTGTCAAAATGGAGAAACATGTAAGCTTCCCTTATCTATGAAGGCAGTTTCATTTTTCACTTAATTTATAGGGGTCCTTCAAATACCTGGAAATTAGACATAGGCTCGAATACTTCACTCACCTGGGACGAAAAGAAGCAGGGTATCAATGACCTCCATGCATTTGTAGTTGCTACACTTAAGGCTCTCCGAATATTGGAAGCTAAACGCCACGCGATTCCTGCAAGTAAAAACGATATTGTGCGAATGGACATAGGCCTATGCCTCGATATGGCCAGGAATCCCCAGTATTATGTTAATGAATTGCAGGTGGCAGTGATGGCAGATCTGTGGGAGATGGAGTGGTCAGGAGAGCCCATATTTCAGACGGTTGGTGTTTTCACAAACACTTCTTTGTGCAAACAGGTGGAACATCACAGGTCGATGTATCCCTACTATGACAGATCATAGGATAGTCCTGTTATGTCACACATGATGTATTAGACAAGAAACCATGGAGTAGGATGAGTAGTTGCTTGGCAGGGTCAGGGGATGACGATGAACCATGGGAATGGAGGACAGTAGACCATTGACAAGGTGAATGACCCCAGCATCATAACCAACCACCATGCTACCATAAAGTAAATGAATTATATGGTTCAAAGGCTAATAAAAAATATGAACATACGAGTAACTCAATGTAAAAGACTGTATGTACAAAGCGTCAATCCGATCAGCTCAGGCCTTGGACTTTTTTACACGTTTACCCTTAAGAGCAGACTTAGGCCGAACAGAAACATTCTCCAATCGTCCTGGTTGACGACTGGGAGCCTCATGTTGCATGGATGGGCGGGTAAAGGGATTGGGTTTGGGTGTGGGCATGGGTTTACTGGCAAAGGGATTTGGTCTTGTCTTCTTGGATGTTGATTCATTAGGCAAACCCGAGCTTCTTGCTGCTAGTACCCTGTAACAATTGATTGCAAAGCAAAACTATGCTCAACTTACTTTGTTCTTCTGAAGAGACGAGGAATTGCCAAGGTAGAGTGTTCGTCGATGATGCAGATGTCTTAACCTCGTTTTTCTCTCCAACGTGGCTTGATGAGGCATGTGGAATAGCTGTAATGGCACCGGGTTGGTTAAATTATAAGTATTTTGATATCAATTGAAAGACTTACGGGATGACTTTGATGCAGTGTCGTTCTTCCCAATCATTTCCGAGTCCTTTTCTGGGTCTACCAAAGAAGCTATACAAAACGTCATTCCTGGTGATTCTAGGTTGGAAGACTTACAAGTAATGGGCTGCTGCTGTAGGTGGACGTGTACAGCCATTATTTGAGCGTGGCCTTCAGCCCCGATCATTCCTTGTCTGGAACGTTTTGGTGGAGGGCTCTCTTCCTCAGAGCTTCCATAAGCAACCAGGGGATTCAGGATGATGAGTTCTGTATAAATGTTGTCAGTAGTACGCCACCTTGAATGGGTTGAGGAAGGTACCTTCTTCATCTTTGTTACCTTCTCCACCTTCATTGACAATCTCAGGTGACCTCCAGTGTTTGGTTGTGGATACTCTTTGGGCCTTCTCCCCTATCTCGTCTAATTCCATCTCCTCTGCACAAGCAATAAATAAGCATTTTCCCTCCACATGTGGCACGTAAGGTTTACCTTCAGGGTGATGGCCATATGACATATTTGAAGTTGGCGCATCACTGAACCCCTCTCCATCCGAAGTACCTATATCTGGTTCTGATTGGAATTGAGAGGTATCGGGGTCTGACAGGAATATGGATGTATCGGGCTTGCTGACAAAGGGTAATTCGTCATCGACAACGATGATAGGCTTTTTATGCTTTTTTGGCTTGTTGCACAGTGGGTCAGGCTTCGTGTCATTATGGACATCTGGAATATAGCCCTTTAGCAGCTTTTCAAACTCTAAAAAAATCAGTTTGAATTCCTATGGTAGTAAGGACAAATTTGTGGACTAACCTTCTCTAAGTTCCTTATTGACAAAGGCGTCAAACATATCACATTTGCCTCGTGCCACGGCATTCATCAGAAGGTCAGCTGAATCATTTGCAAGTAGGTGGATTACTTTGACAATTTTCTTCTGGGGTTGACGGTGCGCTTGTCCACGTATCTGTCGTTCATCCTGAGCCGACCATGGCTGGTCCTGCAGATTTGTGATTAATACAGATGAACATTAGTTTGGCAATGTGGAATGGTGATACTCACAAAGAATATAACCATATCGGACAAAGAAAGGTTAAGCCCAGCCGACCCGATGCTCGAGAAAATGAGGACTCTGATGGGATTCTTAGGGTTGTAGAACTCCCTTATTAGCTGGTCTCGCTTTTCAATGCGGATCTTGCCATTGATGGCAATGCTCTGGACCCCATAGAGGCGGAGAACCTGAAAAGATAGTGTCAGGCATATGAACAAAGTGAAGAATGAGATACATGCATTTTGAAGAAGTTGCGACATGGAAGAGAATTCCTGGAAGACGATGATACAGCATGTCTTCTGAAGCGGTTGCCCCGTAACACCCAAAATCTTCGGGAAGACAGGCTGCCCGTCCACAAAGGATACGTCGTCCACCTTGTCGTGGGTAAGGTAATGTGCACAGAGTTGTGCACAGATGTCCATCTTCGTGCTCTTGACTGGCATCCATTCCTTGAGCATCCAGAAGGATGGCCAAATTGCAGTAGAGTCTTCCTTCATATATCCGACAGCTGTGCGGTATTCAAGGTAAAACTTCTACAAGACATTTGTTAGACTGGACCATATTACACAAGCAGCAGCTTACTTTCGTTTGGATCTTCGATATGTCACTAGCCACTTCAAGACTATGGACAGGGTGAGAAATGAGGGGAGAAAGGGGATGGTGTTGTACTTATGCTGCTTTGGCAGCGGTGGCTCGGGTCTGAATGATGTCAGTCTCTCTCTTGGTCAACGTTACTATGCCTAAGATCTCTTGGTATGGAGGTAGTGGCAACAATGGCTTTTCCTCATAGTCGAGGCTCTCTGTCATCCTGCAGAGGAAATGGCCCTTGAGATGGCTCTGCAGGTGCTTTACAGCCTGCACTTGCTCAGCAAGTAGACTTTCTCCATCATCATCAAGCTTCTTTGCTCTCCGAACCGAAGTAGCATTATTCTTCTCCTGAGAGAATGCAGCCTCTGTGAAAAAATGGGATTTACCAACAAGACGACCCATTGCCGCAATATCATAGAAGTATGAAAGGATATTGTGCATTGTTACAATTCCATATTTACATCACTGACTCACCTTTGAAGATGTGTGCAGAGGAGTGGCAGTCATAATTAGCCGCACTGTGGCCTGCTCAAGGAGTTTCAAGGCACTGGAATGCTTGTTGCCCGGGTTGCGCATGTAGTGTGCTTCATCAATGATGGCAGTGAGAAAGGAGTGTCTGAAGAGGGTGTGCTCTAAGGACCCTTTGGCAGTTGGCAAGTCCCAAGGCCGAGCATCTTTCCTGATCTTCTTGGATATACAGAAGTTATTGTTCATTTCTTTGAACAAAGCCTGCAATACTACATGGTGAGTAACACTGAATTTTGAAAAAGCTCTATGCACCGCATGTGAGACAATGATGATTCAGTTGTGTGGTTGATGCTTGGAAAGATGCATGGGTCCTGAGGTACTCCAGAAGTTGTCACCATCGGTTTGGCTGTCATAGATGAAGATGTCCATGGATTTGGGTTGTAAGAAGACCTTCAGTTCACTCATCCACTGTGCCACGAGGGTACCAGGACAAACGATGAGGTGCGGTAATGATGGGAACTTATCTTTGTCGCCAAGAAAAGGCTGTTCCACTGGAATAAGGCTGGATGAGTGTGGGTCAATGATATAGAGATGGTGAGATGCGCTTACATAGGATTCTTGGGCACTTTCTCTTGGTCTGCTGTAAGAAGATGGCCTGCATGAAAAACGCAATCACTCCAATTGCTTGCGCTGTTTTCCCAAGGCCAACCTCATCCACAACAAGGATAACAAGGATGCGTGAGGAGTCTGGGTCTTTGGAAAGGATGGATTGTATGATAGAATGATTGCCAGCCAGCTGGTGCCAATGAAGGGGTAACTTGGAAAGATTATCAGGTAGAGCATCAGAATTCTTATAGGAGAACGAATTAGGGTTGTCCCAGGGGGTCAACCCCGATCTATCACGGATGGTGTTGAATGATGGAGGTAGGCCTGTCCTATAGCCCAACGACATGGCCAAGGATACAGGGGTCATCTTTGCCTCTTCTTCCATGCCAAAATCGCCGCCACAATCATTGAGCGTCTGTTTTTTGGATAGAGCATCGGATATTGGTGGCTCCTCTTCATTCTCCATATCCTCGTCAAAGTACTCATGGTAGAGGTTGAGCATGTCACTGATGTCTTCTTCAGTAGCTAACTGCTGCAGGGCAGCAGGGTTTACCTTGGAGGGACCTAGGTATATGACTTGTCAAAGAGGAAGATTAATGGAAATAATCCACATACTTTTCGCAGCTACTTGCTTTTTGATCTTCACTCCCAAACCCTCTAGGATTACCTGAAGCTCAGCAAGCATATCCTGGGCCTTCTGTATGTTATCGACGGTATGGAAGAGCTCGGCAGTGTCCCTCCACTTGGCAACATTACAGATGGCACGCGAGACTTTCATCTTAGTTACTTTGCCAGTCTCAAGATCTACGATCAGTAAGAAAAAAAATAAAGGGCAAAACAGGATCGGCTTACCTTTGAATGCAGCTAGGGCTGCAGCCTCAATCTCAATTGGACGGTTCTTCATTGCATTTACCTGAATGCGAATCGTATTCCAGGACCTCTGTGGAATAATTCGAAATGCTTCCCGCAGTGCTGGTCTCAAGACGAGGCTGCCATTTGGAAAGGCCTCTTTGCCGAACAACTTTAGCGCGAGAGAGTCCAGGATCATAGGAAGATAGTTATCGGAGGAAGGCCATGGCGCATCAATGTTGTTCTCAGAGATAAGAATATCGAGGGGGTGGATATCCCACTCTTTGAGCTCAGCAATGATGACAGTATGAACACCCCATGAATCCCATTTTCTCACAATGAAATTGTTCCAGAACTCACATCCTGGATAGGCCAAAGCACCCTTCGCGTTGATTGCAAAGGCAAGCTTCTTGTCTTCGTTTGGAAGAAGATGATATGCTCGGAAGTAGGACTGAACGTCCACAGCATCCTTACGAGTCCAGCCTTTTGGCAGTTTGGAGTCGTCATCCGGAAAGAGGCCATGGAGGATGCCAGTACGCTCCTGCCAGGCAGGCCACTGCCAGGGAGCGCTGTCAAACGAGAAAAGTTTTATCAAGGCACTGGAAGGAGTGTAACTAGGCATAGCAGAGGGGGGATGAGGGCTTCTAATGCGAGCTTGTCTTTCGAGGTAAAATCTGGGGTTTGTTATAAGACACGACACAGTACGGATATGGTTTATATAGAGGAGAAAAAAATACATATAAAAATTGGAATAGTTTACGGTGGAATTAATGTAGGCTCTCTTCAACCAGGGGTGAGGCAATGGCCACAACAAAAGGAATGACTGATTTGGAATTGGGGGTGGAACGTGTTTTACATGAGTTCTAGAGTGATAATTTGTGCTTGAATAACAAGCCGTCCATTCAACGTGGGTGCATTGAGAAAAAAATCACAGACGTCCAGGGGAAGACAACGAGATAAGGGTCATACAACGTGCAGAGAAAGATCCAGAAATTCCAGTAAACGGAAAGGAGATAGCAGGGCCACACAATGTGCCAGGGCCCAACATGGGGGACTTTGAAAAAAAATTGCAGCGGTCCAAGGAGAGCGGGACATTGTGGGAGGGCGAACTAGGAGCACCACATAAGGAGTCTTGAAGGTCAAGAGGATTGGGGATAGCCAGTCAGGGACATAGAACACATTCATATTGGGGACTACTCCCTAACAGAACTCATCATTGCCGTTACTGATGAAGAAGACCTTCACAGAACTACTTCCATGCAGGTTGCATGGTAGGTGAGGGTTATCCAGGAAGGAGAAAGCAATGCACTGTTCGTCTTTGATGAACAGCCATGATCAGGTGGTCGGAGTGGCTGTGCTAAATCCTCTCGACATTGTTCAGCATTTTCTGAAAATAGCTCAACTCATCTCCACCATGTCTGTTTGTCAAAGACAAACAGCACGTTGCTTTCTCCTTCCTGGATAACCCTCACCTACCATGCAACCCTCACCTACCATGCAACCTGCATGGAAGTAGTTCCATGCAGGTCTTCTTCATCAGTAACAGCAACGATGAGTTCTGTTAGGGAGTAGTCCCCAATATGAACGTGTTCTACGTCCCTGACTGGCTATCCCCAATCCTCTCGACCTTCAAGACTCCTTATATGGTGCTTAGCGTCCTCCTCCAGCAATGCCCGTTCCTCTTGGACGTCTGCAATTTTTTTTCTCAAAGTCCTCCACGTTGTGTGGCCCTGATATCTATCTCCTTTTTGTTTACCGGAATTGCTGTGTGCTGCTATCCCTTTGTCCTCCCCTGGTGGAAGGACGGATCATTATTCAAGCGCAAATTATTGTTTCTTTAGTTCTTCATACACAGTCGGAATATAAAACTTTCATCGAAAATTCACCCTTTGTCAATTATCCACATGCTATCTCCTATGGCCGATCTCTTCAACAACCACCCAGTCATAACCCACAGCCTGCATGAATTTGTTGACCGTGCTTATGGCTTTCATGAAAATGATGAAACAGATGACAACTACATACACTTTGTCCTTACCGGTGAATACATCAATGACGATGGACATCCGAAGCAGGCCTTTGTCGATGCTATTCAGAACATCATTGAAGTTGACCACTCTCTTTTGATCTCCCGGGACTATGACTCCCTCCTTGGCATTGCTGACAAAGTCATGGTCAACTGCCCAATCTCTGTATATGTCGTTCCACATGATACTTTTGCTCTGAAGACAAGTATTCATCTCAAGCACCCTGTTACTTATCGAGGTGTGAGTTTCTGGAGTCCAACTTATAATTGAATCTTTTATCTAACTAAGTATTTGTGCTATAGGAGGAGAAACTAGTTGACTACCACAAGATCCCAAATTTTGAGTTTGGCACATTCGGCATGCGCCACCACTTACATATATTTTTCCCTGCACTGTGGTCGCCCGAACGTTCCCAGCGATCAAGCGCCTACCATTTGACTGAATGCGAGCAAGCCTTCTGGTACGAAAATGGCTTTCGTCCCATGATCGCGACTTTACTTGGCCAAAGCATCGCCTCGGAATGGCCAGCCAACTATTCAACAGAGCAGTTTAGAGCAAAGAAGACAAGAGGAGGCTTTGCCTGGGGTACGAAGCTCATTCCCAGCAATGTCGTTGACCACCTCGCCAACCATATTCGCACGGAACTGGATTTGAACCCCCTCATTGCAGATAATGACATTGCATGGGCGCACGACTTCTTCATTCTGCACACCATCCAAGGCACAAAACATAGCACTTACCATCAGGTAGATGTCGAATCTGCGGAATACTACCTTTACGATTTTGTCTGGAGTGCACAGCTCTCTTATGAAGTCCCGGAGGTTGGAGACTGGTACATCGACGTCGGGATCGAGATCAGTAGTGATCAGGAGGAATGCCTTCAATGGACTACAGCCACCCATTACCAGGTAGTCCAGCAGGCATTGCGCATTTCGGATCAGAATGCCGAGAGCATTTCTGATATTAATTCATCCAAATATTCAAGAGATCCTGTCAGCCATCTTACTGCCATTAGTGGCTTTCATGCCATTCCTGGCGTCCGTGCTCGAGGGGAGTATGAGGCTGTGTACATCCAGGCATACACAACCGATAAGTCTATCGTTTACCACCCTGAAGGTAGGCACCATGCGAAATTTATCACCATCAAAGAGGCTATGGGTGGGGATCATCCAACAAAAACTATCAAAGGCATCTACAGTATCTATGAAGAGGCACGTACTGCTAACTCTTCAAATGCACGTCTCGAGGTCCGGGTACCTTATAGATTCGCCACAGAAATCCTAATGCAGTTTGACCCTGATACATTAAAGGACTGTCTTTGTTCATTTACCTGTCAGGAGTGGTGGTAAGTCTTTTTTTCTTCAATGTTACCCTTTATATTGATTTATTTATTCCCATAGGTCTTTCCGCATGATGAGGCTGCTGGCGATCAGCAAAGCTCTCTCCCACCAAGCCAGTGGTGCAACCCGTAGTCGACTCATTCCTGAATCGCTCACATTGACTGCAGCATGTGTGTGGTTGCTGAATGGATTACATGCTCGCCCTGAAGATGGACCAGCAGCAAGACGACTCATGGATGCAGCTCTTCCGTTATTGGAGGCTGAGGGCCTGAATACTGATGTTCTCGCATATAACATGTCCAGGCAGGCAGATTGGCAGCAGGAGGAGGAGGAGGAGGAGGAGGAGGAGGAGGAGGGAGATGGAGATGAAGATGGGGAACCCAACAATCGCCGCCGCTCTCATGGCCGGTATAAGGGCAACCTAAGCCTCTAGCAAAGGGAAATCCAAAGTTAAAATTATGCTACATAATACAGGGACTGGGGGCACACCTAGCAAAGGGAAATCCGAAGAGAAAACTCTAAGGATCCCCTTGCTGATGCCCAGTATATGTGAAGACGACAAAAATCAAATATAACCTAAAAATAGAAAAAGGCGGAGATAGGCGGATCAAGGCCGCCGAATGACATCATACCAAGGGGTATGTGTCGGAAGGGGTACTCCGCCTCTAAATATAAAAGTGTCAACATATACAAACATGATAGCAAGGGAAAATTAGTAATAAAATCCGGAAAAATCATAGAAAATGAAGAATAGAAGGAAATGAGGTGGGGAAAAATATGGGACGAACATAAAAAATAGGAAAAACACACAGGGCACCCCCCTAGTCCCCTTACATCACCCCCTCTCTAAGATGCATCGCCCCGATGCATTCGAAATCGTATACGACCAAAGTCCATGACTTGAATGCGACGCAGTGCAGCAGTGTGCCGTCGGTGGAATTCCTTGATTAACTGAGGGGCATTTACGTCAGACTCTTCGACCCATGAGTTCTCCTCATACCCATAACCCTTCCAATGTACCAAATACTGGAGTTTTCCTCAACGCAAACGGCTGTCCAAGATTGACTCGACTTCATATTGGGGTTCTCCCTCGATCACTGTAGGTGGTGGTGGTGGGTGTGAATGGCATCCCGGGAACGGATCTGGGGGAGCTGGAAGCAATTTGACGACATGGAAGACAGGATGGAGTCTGGACATGGAGGCTGGGAGGCGTAGACAATAGGCATGTGTTCCAACGCACTTGACAATGGGGAAAGGTCCCAAGAAGCGATGAGCGAGTTTCTTGGATGGACATGTAGTGGAGATGTCACTGGAGTCAAGATAAACTCGATCACCAACCTTGTACTGAGGGGTTGGGGAGTGGCGTTGGTTGTAAAATCGCGCCATGTCATCCTTCACCTTTGCTAAGGCTGCCCTTGCCTCCTCCAAGCTATCCCTCATGCGTTCTGTGAACTCATTCACTGTCTCGATGTGTGAGGGAGTTTGGCGAGGTTCAAATCCCATGCGTGGATGTCATCCAGTGTCTAAGAGGAAAGGGGTCTGTTGAGTGGAAGCATGGACATGGTTGTTGTACCCAAACTCGGCCAAAGGAAGGAGATCATCCCAATCGTCCTGGCATTCATTGACAAAGAGGCAGATGTACTGCTCCAGTTCCTGGTTGACTCGCTCCGTCTGGCCATCAGTTTGTGGGTGATAAGCAGTTGAAGCGAGGAGTTTGATCCCCAGGAGTCGGTACAGCTCACGAGTGAACTCTGCCATGAACTGAGGGCCATGATCCGAGAGGAAGGCACCAGGAAGTCCATGTAATTTCCACACGTGGTGGAGGTAGAGTCGAGCGGCACCTAGGGCACTGACAGTGGTGTGAGTGGGAATGAAGTGAGCACGTTTTCCCACTGAGTCAACTGTGCACATCACCGCATCAAACCCGTTTGACTCTGGCAATTCCACCACAAAGTCAACGCTGACAACATCCCAACGACTCTCTGGAACAGGAAGAGGGTGTAGCTCACCAATAGGCTTGCGATGAGGGGCCTTGGTGCATAAGCAAAGGTCACAAGTGCGACAATACTGACCAATGAGCCGTGACATTTGTGGCCACCAATAGTTCCGTGAGGTGAGCTCCAAGGTCTTCCAGCGTCCGGGGTGGCCAGCAATCTGTGAGTCATGGTGTTGGGATATGATGCGCCGGCGAAGGTCTGGGTCATTGGGAACATAGATGTGATCCCTGAAATACAACAAGTCCTCCTTTTCAGCCCACTCTGCCGCACGTAAGGAAAGGGTCAATCCCTTCCTCAGTTCTTTAACAGCTCGGGCGACAACATCCTCATGTAAACCGCTATGGTTTGCGTGACAAATGTCACGTAGAATGTCCCGCTCCTCGCCCTGGGGTACGATGCCTTCCAGTGCCCGAATGGTGAACAGGTCTGGCTGCAACAGCACAATGTTTTGGTTGTCACCGCTGCCATCCCCATGGTCTGCATGTCGGGATAGGGCATCGGTCTTCCCCATGCTGCGACCCGGACGGTGGTGCAAGGAGAAGTCAAATCTAGATAGATACAGGGACCAACGAGCTTGACGACAGTTCAATTTCTTGGCCGTCATGAAGTACTCGAGGTTCTTGTGATCCGTCCAAATTTCCACCTTGTGTTGGGCACCCTCGAGGAAGTGTCGCCACTCCTCAAGCGCACGCATTATCGCCAACATCTCCTTGTCATGGATCTCGTAGTTTCTCTCTACAGCACTAAGGCTTTTGGAGTAGAACGCAACAGGATGCCACTTCTGGTCCTCCGGAGACTGCTGAGACAACACAGCGCCCGTCGCAAAGTCAGAACTGTCGGCTTCTACACGAAAAGGATGTGAATCGTCAGCAAAGGTAAGGATCGGAGCGGAAGTGACCATCTCCTTAAGCTTTTCGAACGCCTCCTGTTGTGCATTATCCCACCTCCATGCCTCCTTTCCTGTCAAGTCGAACAGCGGTCGTGCATGATGTGAGAAATCCTTGATAAAACGCCGATAAAAATTGATGAAGCCCAGGAAGGACTGCACCTCCTTCTTGTTCGTGGGCGTCGGCCAAGCTGTGACCCCGTTTACCTTGATAGGATCCATCTCCACTTGACCCTCCGAGATAATCAGGCCGAGGTACTCGATCTTGGTCCTTTCGAACTCGCATTTGTCCTGACAAAGGTAGAGTTTGTACTGTCAAAGTCGCTCTAGGACGAGGCGCGTGATGCGACGGTGCTCTTCAACCATGCGAGTGAAGATGAGGATGTCGTCGAGATAGATGCAGACAACGCCTTCGAGGATGAGGTCATGGAAGATGTCATTCATCATGGTCTGAAAGGTGGCAGGGCTATTAGTAAGGCCAAAGAACATGAGAAGCAGTTCAAAAAGACCACGGTTGGTACAAAAGGCTGCCTTCCACTCATCTCCCTCCTTTATCCTCACATTATTATAGCCCCAACGGACATCAAGCTTGGTGAAGTATCGGGCTCCACGGAGCTGGTTTACGAGTTCGGAGATGAGGGGTAGTGGGTAGCGATTTTTGACTGTGATGTTGTTGAGTCTTCTGTAGTCTTGAACCGGTTGAAGTGAGCCATCCTTCTTCTTGACAAAGAAAAAGGGAGAGGCCATGGGTGACTTCGATGGTCGAATACGTCCAGAGGCCAGGTGCTCGTCGATGAACTGGTCAAGCTGCCATTGTTCCTCCGGAGAGAGAGGATAGACCTTGCAGGATGAAGGGGTTGCGCCGGGGGTGAGTTCGATCACGTGATCCCATGGCTTACGCGCAGGAAGAGAGTCGAATGACTCCTTGGAGAACACGTCTTCAAACTCATGGAGATGAGGGAGTAAGGAGTTAGTAGAGGATTTAGCAGCGTTGTTTTTGTGGAAGGCCTCGGCGAGGCGTTGGGATATGTTCGATGTGGCACACACCTCATGTGATGAGCGAATCGCAGTGTAGAAGATCCGATCACCCTCCTCCACTTCCTCTGGGTCCTCATCATCATAATCCGAGTCCGGCATTAGATCAGGAACCCCTTCCAATTCCACTTCAGGTATAGGCAGGGGTCCAGCACGACACTTCTGAGTTCGTCGTATTGCCGCCTTCTGTCCATGATGTTCTTGCCTGGCTTCTGTGAAACACGTCCGACAGCGGGATGGACATCAGCTCATGGTAACCTCCCCGGTGCGCCAGTCGACCTCTGGGTTATGGTCTCAAAGCCATGGATATCCCAAAATCGCCTTTTGCTTTCCTAATTGAGTGACAGCAAAAAGGGCACGCTCACTATGATCTTTGTAACGGAGAACCAGGTCTACAACCTCTCGGATGGCACCAGCTTCATTTGGGGATCCATCCATGTTATATACAGGTATCGGATGTGAGAGTGAGCGAGTATTTAGACGATGTTGTTGTACCAGATGGGAATCGATGAAGAGACCAGTCGCACCAGAGTCCAGGAGCGCAGAGACACCGAGTATCTGTCCAGTGTCGGTCGTCTGCAGTTCGATGGCTAGGTTTAAGGAATGTGCAGAGGGAGTGGATGCCACAATATACTTGCATGGTAGTTTACGCTCCCATGATTTAATTTTGGGACGTGGAGTAGAGGGAGAGATGGGGAGAGCAGGTACGTCTTTAGCCAACTTTGAAGGGTCAGAGAGGGGAGCAGTCACAGAAATGGATTCATTCTCCGGGGATTCAACTGACAAGACTTCAAAGCGGTTATGGACAGGCAGTGAGGGCATACGATTCACTCGCTGCGAATAGGAAAATCCTGCTCCTCTACAACTTCCAGCTTAACCTCCTCTGCAACTTGATCCTTCGCTTCCTCAACATCTACAAGTGCCAACAAATCTTGCAGGAGTTCGTCTCGTCCCTCGGGGGTGAACATGCAGATGTCCTGACGATGGGGACACGCTCCAGCCCTGTGTCCAGGTTCCCCACAATGGTAGCAGAGATCCAACTTACGTGCACGGCTGCGGGCTGCATCAACATCCATTGGTACTGGGACATTGACGGCTGGTGTGGGAGTTTGATGAGCAGGAATGGGGTTAGGGCAGGGGAGGCTTCGATTGAAGGTGTAGGGTGTATGAGTGGTAGTTGGAGCACGGAATGCAGCATTAAACACCGCATTTGTGAGTTGGTTCTCGTCACAGAGTGAAGCAGCTTCATACCAAGCAAGGATATCATCGTCCGCTGGGCGCCCTTCCAACATCTGTGCAATCTGGTCCTGAATTTCTCGGTTGAGCCCCCGTCGGAACTTCACCACCACTGGTAACCCACTCCCATACCCTGCCATGTCCACCAAATCCTTGAACTCATTGATATAGTCGTCCACGGATCGACGTCCCTGGTGGTAAGTGGATGACTCAAGTCGCATCACTGCTCGGTGGCATTCATTGAGGGGGCAGAAGTGGCATATGAACTCAGCTCGAAAGTCACCCCAAGTGGAGAAAGGTAGAGAACCAAGTTCTTTAGTTTGACGTAGGATACGGTCCACATAGAGATAGGCGCGTTTAGATTTCATGTATGTGAAGGCCCAATAAATTTTTGCAGCCTCATCGACGAATTGATGCGACTGGAGACTAATGTATAACTCACAGGAATTAAGGAATGCACGTCCCTGCGCACGTGCACCATTAAATTTGGCGGGGGGGGACGGTTTGATCTGGGCACGTTCCTTAGTGGACGCGTTTGGCAAAACATCGTTGTTGGGTGCGCTTGGAGTCGTGAAGGGGGAATTATTAGTCGTAGGGTTAGCCTGGAGGGTCCTAACGAAGTTTTCAATCGTAGATTTAAGCGAGTCGATTTGCGCGCGCATTCCGGAAACGTTGCTTTCAAGCGCGTCGAAGCGTTCTGATGTGTCCATGTCGCTAGGGAGCGCGTTTGGCGAAAATGGCGGCGTGATAAAGGCGAGAGTATCTGGAACGGTGTGTAGGGACTCTGTGGAGCTTTGGGAAGCGTCGTCCAGTCCGTACCTGCCTATTTTGGGCAGCGCGTTCGCGATTTTCGGGCCTTAGGGGAGAGTTTTCTACTATAAGGGCAACCTAAGCCTCTAGCAAAGGGAAATCCGAAGTTAAAATTATGCTACATAATACAGGGACTGGGGGCGCACCTAGCAAAGGGAAATCCGAAGAGAAAACTCTAAGGATCCCCTTGCTGATGCCCAGTATATGTGAAGACGACAAAAATCAAATATAACCTAAAAATAGAAAAAGGCGGAGATAGGCGGATCAAGGCCGCCGAATGACATCATACCAAGGGGTATGTGTCGGAAGGGGTACTCCGCCTCTAAATATAAAAGTGTCAACATATACAAACATGATAGCAAGGGAAAATTAGTAATAAAATCCGGAAAAATCATAGAAAATGAAGAATAGAAGGAAATGAGGTGGGGAAAAATATGGGACAAACATAAAAAATAGGAAAAACACACAGGACACCCCCCTAGTCCCCTTACAGCCGGGTTCCTTATATACCCTATGGCTGCGTCTTTTTCCGTCGTATAATGGTCAGGGAAGTTGTTCCTCGCCTACGCATCGGTGGAACCCTCCTTACAAAACCAGCTTTTAAGTTTTGGTTTGACAGCATGATGTTGGACCAGGTCCAGGCAATGTATCAGAAGTCAGGCATTATCCCCAGGGATGCGCTTGCTGGTAAGCACTCTACAAATAAAGGAAGGATGCCGACATATATCAACTTCACTGGCCAGCCCGAACCAACTCTATTCAACCTACAATCTCAGGGTCATATGCTCCCCCCTCCTACGCAGGATGATGGCTCAGATATAGATGATCGTGAGACCCCTCCTCCTGCTGATGAACATCCTACAATCGATACTTTCCTTTCCCAACTCTGGTGTCAATTCATCATTGATCTCACTGGCAAGGCGCCTAATCCACGGGGAATCACAAACCCCTCTTACCTCAAGCTTACCACGGTCGAATGCCGAGAAGGGAAAGAAGATATATACAAGAATCTAACCCTTTCCAATGTTTTCACCCATGTCACCTACAAGAACGCTTCCACCACCGACTGGCAGAGGGCCTTCAAATGGCTCTTTCCTGAGCCTAGTTACAAGACCATGAATGCCATCCAGAGTTACCCTAGCTCACCATATTTTGTGACGTGGATGACCTTTATCGAGGACCCTAAAAATTCAACCCTCATTTCCGCATCGCGCTTAGAAATCTGGAAACAAGTGAGGAATCCCAGATGCACAACAAGACAAGATGTGGCCAACATCCACAGCATCAGGATTTACTCATTGGCCCAGTTCTTCCGGGTGTGGTGGTAAGGATCGAGCTGCACCTCGCATTCTCCTGAAGCACCATGCAGTTCCGGACTTTGCTGATGAGGGCAAGGAATAGTATCTTTGTTGTTACATCTTAAACTGCTTCATAATTGTTTGGCGCATTCAATGTTTTTTTCTTGGATATTTAATTAATAAATAAACATTATTCAAGGATTGAGCACTCTAAGATCGCTCCAGCATGGAAGTAGTTCCATGCAGGCCATTCCATCCCTGATCTTCATGTTCATCATTGTCCACAAGGGCTATTGATCAGATTTGCAAGGTGTCCATTCTTCAACGACAATGAACAGCAAGTAACTGGCTTCCGCCCTCACGTCCATCACAAGTTCTATTGTGGAGTAGTACCAAATATGAAGGTGTTCATGTTCTTGGCTGATGAAGTGTTACTTTTATTTATGCTAAATCAAATTCACTTTACAGTTGAATAACAACTGCTGGTATGTGGCCTCCATGGAATGCCTATGCGGTACACCATATGAAATTCATGTTACCTACCAACAGTTGCTTGTGTTCCACAGATTTGACCTCAATTGAAGTACAAATTATCATTTGTTTCTATCTGTTCATCTACCCTCGAGCCATTCAGAATGTAGAACACTTATCAAAATGATTATTCACATAATCTCCTATGGCTGATAGTTTCAAGAGCCTCCATTAAACTTACTGACCATGCTTAACACTTTGTCATTACAGGTGAATGCTGTATGTGTGGTACATGTCATCGCTGACATTCCCAAGTCACAAGTGAAATTTTGCAGTGAGTACTGTATGTGCTGTACATGTCATCTGTGATGTCCCAGACTTACAAGTGAAATTTTGTAGTGACATGCTAAACATGTCGTCGTGGACATTCCAGACTCACAAGTAAAATTGTGCAGTAAGTACTGTACATGCTGTACATGTCTTCATTGACATTCCAGACTCACAAGTGAAATGGTGCAGTGAGCACTGTACATGCTAAACATGTCGTTGTTGAAGTTCTATATGTGGTGAGTATTGTATGTGATATACATGTCATCATTGACATTCTGTCCTCACACGTGAAATTTTGTGGTAAGTACTGTATGTGCTGTACATGTTGTCGTTGACATCCCCAACTCACAAGTGAAATTTTGCAGTGAGTACTGTACATGCTGTACAACATGTCATCGTTGACGTTCCAGACTCACAAGTGAAATTGTGCAGTGCATACTGTATGTGCTAAACATGTTGTCATTGAAGTTCTGTATGTGGTGAGTACTGTATGTGCTATACATGTCATCATTGACGTTCTGTCCTCACAAGTGAAATTTTGTGGTGAGTACTGTACGTGCTGTACATGTCGTCGTTGAGGTTCTGTCATCAGAAGTGAGATTATGCCATGAGTACTGTACACGCTGTCATTGACTTTCTGTCCTCACAATTGAAAGTATGCAGTGAGTACTATACATGCTGTCATGGACGTTCTGTCCTCACAAGGGAAATTATGTGGTGAGTACTGTACATGTCGTCATGGACGTTCTGTCCTCACCAGTGAAATTATACAGTGAATACTGTACATGCTGTCATTGACGTTCTGTTCTCACAATTCAAATTATGTGGTGAGTACATGTTGTCATTGACGTTCTGTCATTACAAGTGAAATTATGTGGTGAGTACTGTACATGCTGTCCTTGATGTTCTGTCCTCACAACTGAAATTATGCGGTGAGTACTGTACATGTCGTCATAGACGTTCTGTCCTCACAAGTGAAATTATGCGGTGAGTACTGTACATGCTGTCTTTGATGTGCTATCCTCACAAGTTATGGGACCTCCCAGGGTTGGCCACAGGGTTTGATCCATGGGGGCAGAAGGGGGCCACAGGGTTGGATCCATAGGGTCAGAAGGGGGTACAGTGCTCACCTAGGGTTGGATCCATGAGGGCAGAAGGGGGTACAATGCTCTCTCGAGCATGCCAAGGATTGTTGCATGCAGCAATATTCTGTCAAGTGATTTTAATGTGATATCTGTCAGACTATTTGCAAGATGTAGGGTAACTTGTGGAATTTATATTTGTTTACACTAAAAGCAGTTGTCGTGACCTAGTGACAACCACTGTAGGGTTTGACACACTGTGGGTTTGGACACCAGGCTAACCGTGATAGGGTTGATTTCAGACCACAGGCACCCCAATTTGCCCTGCTGAGTGTGTGAATCAGGGATGTCACATGACCATGTCATATATTTGCAGCAGTATACTGGGCTTGCAAGCAGCCACATAATAAAGTTAAAGTTAAAGTTAAAGTTAAAGTTAAAGTTAAAGTTAAACCGCGATCGACAAGTGTGAATCAGGAGGACGATCGGAAGCACACCTGCGATTGCACTGACTTGTATCATACGCGGACGTCCCAGATGTCCATCCTATGTTGTCTAATGGACTGACCAGAGGTTGGAAAAGGAAATTGTAAGGGTATCTGGCACGAGAAGAGGAATGATATATAGTTCTCGTAGTCATACTCAGCTCAGCCCCGGTTCGATAGCGGCAGGCTTAATTACCGTTGAAACCCATGGGATCTCTTCTAAGGATTCCAGCGCGTCACATCCACTCCCAGAGACATTAGTATGTTTGCTTAGACTAGATTTGTAATTGACACCAGCATACCATGAGGCAATCAGATATTTCTACCGGTTGTAAAAGTAAAGGGTATCTGCAATGATATTGTTGTCGCACTGAATTACCATATCATGTGTTCACCCAGTGTACACGGACGTCCCAGACGTCCATGGTCATGCCAATGTTGTCTAAAAGACTGGCCAGAGGTAGGAAAAGGAAATTGTAAGGGTATCTGGCACAGTATTGTCGTCGCCTGCGGTCATACTGACTTACCATATCATGTGTTCACCCAGTGTACATGGACGTCCCAGATGTCCATGGTCATGCCTATGTTGTCTAATGGACTGGCCAGAGGTAGGAAAAGGAAATTGTAAGGGTATCTGGCACAATATTGTTGTCGCCTGTGGTCACACTAACTTACCATATCATGTGTTCACCCAGTGTACACAGATGTCCCAGACGTCCATGGTCATGCCAATGTTGTCTAATGGACTGGCCAGAGGTAGGAAAAGGAAATTGTAAGGGTATCTGGCACAGTATTGTCGTCGCCTGCGGTCGCACTGACTTACCATATCATGTGTTCACCCACTGTACACGGACGTCCCAGACGGCCATGTCCGTGCCTATGTTTGTTGAGATTCACACTGTGATCACATGCGGTCAGCACGTTGCGGTCGGCATATTTGATGCGTATTCTATTCTTAGTGCATCCCTTTGATGCGCCCAGACAAACATCTGATAGTTACCTTTCTCCCATTATCCCGTTGTCTAACACAGCATGTATATAGCTAGATAGATTCTTTGGTCACTTCAGTTACTTATATGAGTACTGAGGTGAGTATTATATCATGTTTATCGTTACAGATTACTTAGGGTATGTACCTACACTAACGCTCATATATTCTAGCATTGAATATAGTCAATTATATTACTACTAAGTGTCCGCCATCTAATTATTATCACACAACCAGTTCCAAGCCCGTAAGGCTGTGTCGTCTTTCTGGGGTGCCAGGCTCAGAAGAGGTCGTAAAAGGAAATTTAAAGGGTATCTGGCACGATATTGTTGTCACCTGCGGTCGCACTGACTTGCCATATCATATGTTCGCCGAGTGTACGAGGACGTCACAGGCGTCCATGTCCTGTGACACCTAAATTTTAACTGCATCTGGCACGATATCGTTGTCACCTGTGGTCATGGGAACTTGCCACAAGGAAATTTTAACAGTATCTCGCAGTCAACCATGTGATAAAACGCAAGAATGACGCAGGCATCCAAACACGTGTCACCTTATCGCTACGGATCGCATGATTGATAAGTCTTTCGAGTCAACCACCATGGTCTCTGAAGCCAATTCCAGAAAGATTCAAAAGCTCCCCATGGTGACTGAGATGGTTGTGGAGGGCAATGGTGACTCTGTCACGGTCAGCTTGAATGATTGGTAAGCCCAGCCGATCTAGCTGATCTATGTCTGCATCAATCTTACCCAACTTCTCTTCAAGCGTTTATGTGGTTCCGAAGGGAAGACTTGCCAACAAAAACCTCCGAAGGGATTTTCGGATCGCGCATGTAAGGGAGATTCACGTGAAACCGGGCGCTCCCACCTGGTTTTTTCTGCAGTTCTACACAGACCATACTGATACCCGAAAGTGAGTGGCTCGTTATTGTGAACTCTCTAATCAACTCAACTGGAACCCACAGCAGTGACAAAAATTTGTCTCCGACCGAACTGGTTTTGCTGGAGGACGATGTGGATTGGCTTTCATCGGAGAAAATTATCGATAAGCTTGGAGCATATTTTCGGGAATTTGACGACACCTTACCAAATCCACCATGAATGAACAGCCAGATCTGGTTCATTCGATGTACGAAAACACCATGCCCGGTTTGTGAAGAGTTCTATGTCCCCCACGAGGATCGCCAGCGGTACTGCTACCCATGCGGAGTTTGGATGGACATTGAGTGTATTGGTGAGGATGATGACAGCCCTGATTTCGAGGTCCCCAGTAACCAAGGAACCCTCGATATCGAGACCCTTCGAGATGGATTTCCGGAGATACTAAATGAAGTAATGCGCAGGCCTACGGTCCGAGGCCATATGGACGAGTACGACTTCAACAACAACTGGGCCACTACAGGCAGCGGCTCTCAACAGGGGCTGATCCAGGAGTGGAGAGACGGAGGCGCCTTGCCAGAGAATTGGTTGGCGCTGTTGGGCAAAAAAATTTTGCGGGACTTTGTCATTGAGAAGACATGGAAAGTGTACTCATGCCCCAGGTGCAGGTGGAGTATCTAACCATTTAATTTCATTGTTTATTTTTTTGAATTGCTACCTGTACTTCTATGAATAAATGCTATCATCTGTTCACCCAGTGTACATGGACATCCCAGACGTCCATGGTCATGCCAATGTTGTCTAAAGGACCGGCCAGAGGTAGGAAATGGAAATTGTAAGGGTATCTGGCACAATATTGTTGTCGCCTGTGGTCGCACTAACTTAACTTACCATATCATGTGTTCACGGCCATGTATGAACAGCATGTAGTAGCTTACCTCTGACAACAAAAGCCCTAATCTCTCCCTTCTCCACTAAAGAAGGCATCCAAGGCTGGGCTAACCACGCCGGACGGGGCAGGCACTCGATTCCTTCGTACAATATTTCTGACTCGGCATATTTCTGGAGAACTGTCTCGGTTCGGTGGTCGGCACCCCCGTCCCTCGCAGGGAGAAATGTGCACGTTGTCGAGTCACTGAAGTCACATTTAACAACAATGTTGACGTTGTTGCATGCCGTCCTGAGATCCCGCTCGTTGGTCAACATCAGAGATTTGGGATAGGGGGTCTTTGTCACGGTCATTGCAGTGGTCATGAGGTCATTGTCACGCTGAACCTTGCATGCCGATGCAAGAAGATCTTGTGGGTGGGGGAACATTGGAACATCGAGGGACAACTTGAGTAAGTTGCACCAAAATTGGTCAATATTCATCCGATTCAATCCTGGATGTTCAGTACTAGAATAAATATCATTCAGAGGTTAATGGAGTATATGAGGAAGCATGGTACGTGCATGTAGTCAATAGCAAGGCTAAAACCTCCCGCCATAAGGCTGAGATTTGACATATTGGTGATATGGCTGAAGTTTCTGCTGAGTAGAATCTCTACGAACACGTCCCATTTCATCCATTGAACGGACCACCCTGCTTCCAGAAATGCAATTGCCCAGACCATCTGGTAGAACCATAATCAGATAAGAATATCCAAAGTGATACAATACTTGCCATGTCATGTATTTGGTACGACTCTAGGTCTGGATTATGGTCGTCCTTATGGGCCCACTCCCGATAGGCCATTCCTGCAGGGGCTGTCCGAATTGCAGCCTTAATAGGGCCTGGGGTATTCCTTTCCATGACATAGCAATCGTACGTTAAGAGAGTCATGACGCTTTCGAGGCTATTCGGCTCTGTACAGATACGAGGACTCTCAACCACGAGCAGTTTCGGCTGAGCACTCGATGCACTGCCTGAATTACCCGGATGTGATTGTACAGACATAGAGGCTATTGCTTCAGGCAGAGATCGAAGATCTGGCAGTGGGTGAGGTGGCAGAGCACCTGAATAGGCATCGTTGAGTGGTGTGGCAGGGATTAGTGATTGGAATTGAGGCGGAATGTGTCTGTGGTACTTGGTATAATGGCCGAGATGCGGAACCCAAGCGGCGTACTCTTCATTTGTTAGTGCGCGACCTCGACTATCAAAATTTCCACATGCATCAGTGCAGTTTGGATGTACTTCTCTTGATTGGATATGGAAATTTAAGTGGTGGCCATCCTTTAGGGTCAAAGGACCTTGTCACATCCATGCAGGCTGTCTGCATGACTGGTTCGCTGCAGCCTGGGTTATTTGACATCCGCACGTGTGTGGACAAATCTCAAAGCCTAGCTGTGGATTCCCTTGCTGTCTCGCAGTACTTTCAGACATGGTAGATGTTAGATGTTAGATGGTGATCGATAAGACATATGATAAGAGGTATGTCACAACCCCATGTGACAGCATAGCAGAGCTTATATTGTTCTCGCCTGCTGTCACCGATACTGTGCCAGATACCCTTACAATTTCCTTTTCCTACCTCTGGCTGGTCCATTAGACAACATTGGCATGACCATGGACATCTGGGACGTCCACGTACACTGGGTGAACACATGATATGGTAAGTCAGTGCGAGCGCAGGCAACAACAATATTGTGCCAGATACCCTTACAATTTCCATTTCCTACCTCTGGCCAGTCCATTAGACAACATTGGCATGACCATGGACGTCTGAGACGTCCGTGTACACTGGGTGAACACATGATATGGTAAGTCAGTGCGACCGCAGGTGACGACAATATTGTGCCAGATACCCTTACAATTTCCTTTTCCTACCTCTGGCCAGTCCATTAGACAACATTACACGTGCAGTCCTCACATAACCACCTTTCTCCTCTTTACGGGCATCAATGTCATTTATTTGCCTAACCCGATGCTTTGCCAGATCTTCCTCTGCGCTGCAGGGTTGCTAGTTGATCTACTAACAATTGCACGAGGGACTTAAAAAATTTCATGAATGATGTTCAGCTAACCCTTTGTAGACTGAACTCAAGAGCAAGATTGGTTTAAGTAAAACGGGCTTATTGGTGCCTACTGTGTAACAGCCGTCTTGGATGCCCGACCTCTCGTAAGCATTATATTTTTATCAAGGACGCACTGAAGAGCCAACCTGGTTTAAAAAAATGTGGTCCTGTCATGCTCAACGGAAATCAGACGAGTTTTCCAGAATCAGTATAAGTGTCTAACATTGGCATACCTGATCACCACTTCGGACAATTAGGATTTTTTTACTTGTACAAGCTTCCCTTGAATAACTAGGAACAGACATAGCAAATGGCAAAAAAGATAACCTATGTATTTTATCTGGGAATAGGGGCCCCTATTCACATGAATTCTGAGAACCCAACAGAAGGTCGCTTTACTGGTTGGGCAATTATGTAAATGTCAGGTGGAATCTCTACTAGAAGCTGGATATCTCGACAACAATCCTGCAACAGTTGGACATTTTTTTGGGTTACAGTCGAGGCAATGCCAAAACCACTAGATACATACTATCAAATTGGAGGAGGTGGCAGTATAAGGTGAACCCTTTTAATTGCCGCTGCCCACTGGCAGTTGCCCTCTATATCTTTTCTGCCATCGCCTTTCATCTCTGCATTCTCCTTTGCTTTGCGCTTCTCCTCCTGCTTCTTCAGTTTCTGGATCTTCTTCTTCTTGTGAGTTCTAATTCGGTCAGCAGCTTGTTTTTCTTCTCAGCGCCCCTTCTCATCTACACAGAATACCCATTCTCTATGCAACATGACTGTGAAACTTCTACAGAAAGGGCCTAGTACAAAGGATACCTTACATATGAATAATGATGAAGGATGAATCTGCACTTACAATGAAGCCGTCCAGTTTCATGTTCCTCTGCCATCTTCTTCAAGCAATCCTGGCGATCGACTGTGAACAATGCATATAAAATTAAGCAGAAACAAACCTTTGAGTAGATTTTTTTCCTGCAAGAGCACGCCAAAATGCAGAACAAACCCTCATTGTTATAACAAATCTGTATTTTGATCATCACGATAACTGTCACTGTATGGAGAAAAGGGTTACTTACTGGGCAGTCTGCGTGAGTGATCCAGTCGCTCTCATCCTTGTTATCTCCTTTTACATGCCGATATAGCAGAGAGCCATCTATATTGTACCTCTTGAGGGACTCACAAACAGCCTGAAAGATGTAGACATCAGCAGAGCTTTGTCACTGTAGCAGTAATACCATGACTTACCCTGTACAATCTGGGTCGGTCGTCTGTCGAAAAGGTCAGGCAGTGTGGTCGGAGGTGTAAATGATCCAGGTTTGGAATGATATTAGCGAAGTATTCAGACATCTATGCAGTAGGGTAATCTGTACAATAGTACAACGAGCGCAAAGTCGCTGAGTTTGGTTGCGGAGACTGAAAATGATAATGATGTAATCAATCCGATTCGATTGCGATTTCACGAAATGACCACCACCGACAGTTTGTTTGTTGGTCGATAGGCTCGACCGATGCCCTCAGTCTTACTTGCATGAGTTTCTGGTCGATAGGCTCGACCGGGAGCCTCTATAGCTTGATTGAGCACTGGAGGTAAGGTGGCTGTTGGTTGATAGGCTTGACCGACTTTGGTTTCAGTTGCATGAACATCCCTCCTTCCTTTGAGACTACCCACCGTCTCAACGTTTGTCAGTCAACCACCACTCTCGATGCCGCCGCTGCCTCCCACCTCCACCCCCATCCACACTCCTCCAACGCTTCTTGCAACAACAGCAACAACAACCTCATGCAACTAACAGGCCCAGGTAAGTTTTTTCTTTTCGTCTTGTTTTTTTCCTTTCAACTAACACAATTTTTATTGTATTTTAGGTATTTCCATTGACCTAACACCAAGAAAGGTACCATGGCCCCCATGATGACGACGATGACGTTCCACTACCATGGAAACACTACGGACGAGAGCGACCGGACAAGACCAGGAAACATGGGAACGATGCCACCAGGACGACAAGGATGCCGAAAATGATGGCAAGGGACGATGCCGCAACAGGAGGAGTACCAACAACTAAGTCAGCAGCAGCAGCATCAGGGAACAACTAGGCGAGGGCGATGCCGATGCCAAGGACCCACCACCACCACAGCGGCTGCCGCCACAATGATGAACATGACGACGACAAGACCACCTCCACCACCACCATAGTGGCTGCCACCACAATGACGAAGATGACGATGACAAGACCACCTCCACCACCAACACAGCAACCCCAAAGCCCCGAACCAGCTCCAGACGACGCCAGGGAGGACAAGAACCAGGGGAACGACAAGAATGACCCCAGAGCTGACAGGAACAACGGCAGCGACACCAACAATGACAGGAGCAGCAGCAGCAAAGGCCAGGGACAAATGCGACAAGAGGAGTGCCAGCCACGACCAGGAAGACCAGGAATGGGGCCAGAAAACAAGGGGGGGGGGGGGGGGGTGACGATGACAACGATGACCCCAACGACGCAGACGACAGGTTGAGCATCCACAACTTCAATGACAAACTGGACAATGGATATCGTACCTGGTGCAAATTTATTCCTACATCTGCAACTTCAATGACAAACTGGACAACGCATCCCATACCGCAGCAAATTTACTTGGGCATCCACAACTTCTATGATGAACTGGACAATGCATCCTGTACCATCACAAATTTAGTTGAGCGTCCACAACTTCAATGACAAACTGGACAATGGATATCGTACCTGGTGCAAATTTATTTCTCCGTCCGCAACTTCAATGACGAACTGGACAATGCATCCTGTACCGCAGCAAATTTACTTGGGCATCCACTATGATGTCTATGACCTCAGGTCTACCTAGCATCTGGCTGTGTACTGTAGAACATAGCAGTAGAATTATCGAGTGGCATATATACTGGACAGAAGTGTAGTACAAGGATAATCTATTATATTTGAGGACTACTGCGCACTACTATCTCAATATTTTTAAAATATACCAGCCCACTCCTGTAGACATTGACCCAACGTCTCTGAAAATATATTGACAGGCACCCCAATAGCTCTGGACCATAGGCTTGTCATGGGTGTTCTTTCTATTTCATTAACGAAATAGAAAGCTTCTTCATTTTCATCAAAAGAAAACCCAATGTCCATCCGTAAAAACATGGACAACGCACTCTTTCCTCCCAGTCTTGAGGATTCCATGAAACATAATTTCTCGTATGTCTCTTGGACAAATTGATAGAATTCCTGCTTTCCTTTTTCGTGAATTTCCTGTGTCCCAAAATCAGGATCTGCCACTGAGTAATCTCCACATAGTTTTCCACTCCGTCGTAGTTCACTAATATATATCTAGTCAGTTTTATTAATCTGCAATCCACTGATATGCACTCAACTTGATTTCTTTCAGCGACAAAAACCTGGTGGTGTTCACGAACTTCCAACAATGTTTTGATCCATCGTATTGTGTATGAGCACAATACAGAATCTTTCCTCCCACCATTACCACCCGCCATTCACCAAACTCTCTCAGGGTTGGAATGTACTCTTGAGCCAACCACACTGAGTCCACCATTCCACCCTTCAGATCCTTCCACGCTGTTTCGCTTCTTTTACCTTTCTTTGGAAGGATAACATGGGTCCCACAGTCACTGTTCGTTCTCTTCAACACATACCCAACCGGGATTTGGTCTCCTTCTTTCATCACAATCGTTCTTGGCCGCCTAGTCCCTATACTTTTAGCAACAATGTCCAGATTCCTTATCAATGCATCCTTCTGGGCGAGTGAGTTAATTTGAACCATTGAAGGCCATAATCATGTTGTCGATTCCAGCAGTAGCATTCTCTCCTTGTACCAATCCAGATTATCCGACTTGATTTCATACTTAGGGTTGTCCCTTAATCATCAAATGTCCTCATTATAATCTTCTAAATGTAAAACCGATACTCACAAGTAGTCCACCGTCAAGTCCATACCTCCAATAAAAATGTCACACCAGTCCAGTTACCCTACAAAATCTGCAGATGGACTGTCTGGATAGATCCACTCTTCCAAGAAACGCCTCCAGGGCACAAATTTGGTCTGGATTTTCGGACTCTCATCTTCATTCAAAGCCCTTGACATTGAGATAATCACATAAAGCTTGTGGAATAAAAACGTCAGCTCTGCATATAACTCAATCAGCGGTACAAGAAACAAACCCATTCTTGGATGAGAACTGAACGCCACTTGTCCACTCCTCGATTTCCTCGCTTTCTTTTTCCATATGCATAGATGCAAGTCCCTATAAGACATTGGACTGATTCCAGCTCCTCTTCGGTTATACTTTCCGTGGTCCATGCAATATCAACCTCTGCATCCCGTTTTGACATATATCTGGTAGGATCAGGCACATACAATAACTTCCATGTAATATTCGGTTCCTTCTGGGTCAGTTTCTCAGTGGTGGGTCGCTCACAGAAGGAGTGCGATATGTCCATCTCATGGGCACCAAGATGAGATGATGGTGTGGATGTAGTCGGTGATGAGCAATTCATATTGGTGCTGTCCAGGGCATCTTGTGGTGCAGACGTCTCATCAATAATGGGTGAGGTTATGGCAGAATAGTACACTGCAGAATTGTCTGTAGTGGAAATGGAATCAGCTGTTTGTGTAATTAATCTGTTTGAGGTTTGTTTATATCGACCAAATGGCTGGGAGGGAAAGAAGGATCTTACTTGACTGAAGCAGGTTCTCCACATAGGTTCAAGTTGTCCAACGAAACATCTGATATATCCATGGAAGATCCCTGAACAAAGAGGTCACCCACAGAGCATCGTTGGGCTGAAAGTCTGTTTGTAATGCATCAGAGTTTACAAAACATCATATAGAGGCGCAAAGGCAATACCCTAATGAATTAGGCTGTCCAGATTCACCTGGAAAAGTCGAACCCTTATGATGGTCGGCTCTATTCAGATACTCTCTATACAGGTTCAAGCCCTGCATAAGCTCGCCATCCGTTGGTTGGCGCTTATATGCCCCAGACTGCTTCGCAGCACAAGATTCTGAACAATCTTGTGAAATACGTGGATGAGTAAACCATATTGAGTAGCTATCTCACGTACTTGGATGCGCATTGCTTTTTTCATGCCTTGCCAAAGAACTGCCTTCAACAGGCCATAGAACTCCTCTCGTTTTCGTGGTACAAGCCGTTGCATTACAAGTATGGCAACACACCAAATATCCTTCCCTTTTCTTTCTTGAAGCTTTGTTTCTTGGTGCAGGCATCATCGGTTCTGATGTGAGGTTTGTAAGTCACCCAACAACGTTCGTCAAGGTTCGTAAGTCACCTGACAACGTTCATCAAGGTTTGTAAGTCACCTGACAAAGTTCGTCGAGGTTCGTAAATCACCCGACAATGTTCCCGCAACTTCAATTTGCGGTATTACTTTACAATGAATTAGTCTTGGTCTTGAAGTGAGAACATAAGTTGTGAATTGACGTGGGTCCACTGAGATCTGAGGCCTTCGCCTGTGAGAAAAATTAAAGACTTTGGTATGTCGATGCATATGTGACACGTAGAACTTACCTATTTTACGTACATCCAGACTTCAGCCCACAAGTCATGTTGACCAATATCGCGAAATTCCTGGATATTGAGGCCCATGTAGACAATGAGCACGAAGCTGAATTCTAGGCATCCGACAAAGACGAGTATGGTATGTTCTTCTGTATTGCGATAGCGGTCACAGGAGGCCATCATTGACATACACTGTTAGACTTCGTTGTTGATGACGACCCTGGCAATGAGTCATCCGTGCATCCGTACCGTTGGCACTGGGTCCTAGAAACAGCCTAGTCACTTTTCGCGTGAACACATGATATGGTAAGTCAGTGCGAGCGCAGGCGACAACAATATTGTGCCAGATACCCTTACAATTTCCATTTCCTACCTCTGGCCAGTCCATTAGACAACATAGACATGACATGGACGTCTGGGACGTCCGTGTACACTGGGTGAACACATAATATGGTAAGTCAGTGCGACCGCAGGCGACAACAATATTGTGCCAGATACCCTTGCAATTTCCATTTCCTACCTCTGGCCAGTCCATTAGACAACATTGGCATGACCATGGACATCTGGGACGTCCGTGTACAGTGGGTGAACACATGATATGGTAAGTCAGCCGCAGGCGACAACAATATTGTGCCAGATACCCTTACAATTTCCATTTCCTACCTCTGGCCAGTCCATTAGACAACATTGGCATGACCATGGACGTCTGGGACGTCCGTGTACACTGGGTGAACACATGATATGGTAAGTCAGTGCGACCGCAGGCGACAACAATATTGTGCCAGATACCCTTACAATTTCCATTTCCTACCTCTGGCCGGTCCTTTAGACAACATTGGCATGACCATGGACGTCTGGGACGTCCATGTACACTGGGTGAACACATGATATGGTAAGTCAGTGCAACCGCAGGCAACAACAATATTGTGCCAGATACCCTTACAATTTCCATGTCCTACCTCTGGCCAGTCTTTTAGACAACATTGGCATGACCATGGACGTCTGGGATGTCCATGTACACTGGGTGAACAGATGATAGCATTTATTCATAGAAGTACAGGTAGCAATTCAAAAAAATAAACGACAAAATTAAATTATTAAATACTCCGACTGCACCTGGGGCATGAGTACACTTTCCATGTCTTCTCAATGACAAAGTCCCACAAAAAATTTTCGCCCAACAGCGCCAACCAATTCTCTGGCAAGGCGCCTCCATCTCTCCACTCCTGGATCAGCCCCTGTTGAGAGCCGCTGCCCGTAGTGGCCCAGTTGTTGTTGAAGTCGTACTCGTCCATATGGCCTCGGACCGTAGGCCTGCGCATTACTTCATTTAGTATCTCCGGAAATCCATCTCGAAGGGTCTCGATATCGAGGGTTCCTTGGTTCCTGGGGACCTCGAAATCAGGGCTGTCCTCATCCTCACCGATACACTCAATGTCCATCCAAACTCCGCATGGGTTGCAGTACCGCTGGCGATCCTCGTGGGGGACATAGAACTCTTCACAAACCGGGCATGGTGTTTTCATATGTCGAATGAACCAGATCTGGCTGTTCATTCGCGGTGGATTTGGTAAGGCATCATCAAATTCCCGAAAATATGCTCCAAGCTTATCGATAATTTTCTCCGATGAAAGCCAATCCACATCATCCTCCAGCAAAACCAGTTCGGTCGGAGACAAATTTTTGTCACTGCTGTGGGTTCCAGTTGAGTTGATTAGAGAGTTCACAATAACGAGCCACTCACTTTCGGGTATCAGTATGGTCTGTGTAGAACTGCAGCAAAAACCAGGCGGGAGCACCCAGTTTCACGCAAATCTCCCTTACATGCGCGATCCGAAAATCCCTTCGGAGGTTTTTGTTGGCAAGTCTTCCCTTCGGAACCACATAAACGCTTGAAGAGAAGTTGGGTAAGATTGATGCAGACATAGATCAGCTAGATTGGCTGGGCTTACCAATCATTCAAGCTGACCGTGACAGAGTCGCCATTGCCCTCCACAACCGTCTCAGTCACCATGGGGAGCTTTTGAATCTTTCTGGAATTGGCTTCAGAGACCATGGTGGTTGACTCGAAAGACTTATTGATCATGCGATCCGTAGCGATAAGGTGACACGTGTTTGGATGCCTGCGTCATTCTTGCGTTTTATCACGTGGTTGACTGTGAGATACTGTTAAAATTTCCTTGTGGCAAGTTCCCGTGACCACAGGTGACAACGATATCGTGCCAGATGCAGTTAAAATTTAGGTGTCACAGGACATGGACACCTGTGACGTCCTCGTACACTCAGCGAACATATGATATGGCAAGTCAGTGCGACCGCAGGCAACAACAATATCGTGCCAGATACCCTTTAAATTTCCTTTTACGACCTCTTCTGAGCCTGGCACCCCAGAAAGACGACACAGCCTTACGGGCTTGGAACTCGTTGTGTGATAATAATTAGATGGCGGACACTCAGTAGTAATATAATTGACTATATTCAATGCTAGAATATACGAGGGTTAGTGTAAGTACATACCCTAAGTAATCTGTAACGATAAACACGATATAATACTCACCTCAGTACTCATATAAGTAACTGAAGTGACCGAAGAATGTATCTAGCTATATACATGTTGTGTTAGACAACGGGATAATGGGAGAAAGGTAACTATCAGATGTTTGTCCGGGCGCATCAAAGGGATGCACTAAGAATAGAATACGCATCAAATATGCCGACCGCAACGTGCCGACCGCATGTGATCACAGTGTGAATCTCAACAAACATAGGCACGGACATGGCCGTCTGGGACGTCCGTGTACAGTGGGTGAACACATGATATGATAAGTCAGTGCGACCGCAGGCGACAACAATACTGTGCCAGATACCCTTACAATTTCCTTTTCCTACCTCTGGCCAGTCCATTAGACAACATTGGCATGACCATGGACGTCTGGGACGTCCGTGTACACTGGGTGAACACATGATATGGTAAGTTAGTGCGACCACAGGCAACAACAATATTGTGCCAGATACCCTTACAATTTCCTTTTCCAACCTCTGGTCAGTCCATTAGACAACATAGGATGGACATCTGGGACGTCCGCGTATGATACAAGTCAGTGCAATCGCAGGTGTGCTTCCGATCATCCTCCTGATTCACACTTGTCGATCGCGGTTTAACTTTAACTTTAACTTTAACTTTATTATGTGGCTGCTTGCAAGCCCAGTATACTGCTGCAAATATATGACATGGTCATGTGACATCCCTGATTCACACACTCAGCGGGGCGAATTGGGGTGCCTGTGGTCTGAAATCAACCCTATCACGGTTAGCCTGGTGTCCAAACCCACAGTGTGTCAAACCCTACAGTGGTTGTCACTAGGTCATGACAACTGCTTTTAGTGTAAACAAATATAAATTCCACAAGTTACCCTACATCTTGCAAATAGTCTGACAGATATCACATTAAAATCACTTGACAGAATATTGCTGCGTGCAACAATCCTTGGCATGCTCGAGAGAGCATTGTACCCCCTTCTGCCCTCATGGATCCAACCCTAGGTGAGCACTGTACCCCCTTCTGACCCTATGGATCCAACCCTGTGGCCCCCTTCTGCCCCCATGGATCAAACCCTGTGGCCAACCCTGGGAGGTCCCATAACCCTTCTAACCCTAAGGTACATGTTGTCGTTGACGTTCTGTCCTCACAAGTGGAATTATGCGGTGAGTACTGTATGTGCTGTACATGTTGTTGTTGACGTTCTGTCATTACAAGTGAAATTATGTGGTGAGTACTGTACATGCCATCCTTGACGTTCTGTCCTCACAAGTTAAATTATGCAGTGAGCACTGTACATGCCATCGTTGACGTTCTGTCTTCACCAGTGAAGTTATACAGTGAGTACTGTACATGCTGTCATTGACGTTCTGTTCTCACAATTCAAATTATGCACTGAGTACATGTTGTCATTGACGTTCTGTCATTAAAAGTGAAATTATGTGGTGAGTACTGGACATGCTGTCCTTGACGTTCTGTCCTCACCAGTGAAATTATGCGGTGAGTACTGTATGTGCCATACATGTTGACTACTGTATGTGCCATCCATGTTGACTACTGTATGTGCCATACATGTTGTTGTTGATGTTCTGTCATCACAAGTGAAATTGTCCGGTGATAAGCATAAGAAATAAAAGTCCTCATATATATTTATATGGCCACTCTGCGAGACAATGCCCCCCCCAACCCCCCAAGGGGGGATCATTGAACGTTCTGACCCTAAGCAGCTAAGCCAAACACTAACGCGGCCTTTGGCCGCCGAGGCAACCCTAACCGAGCCTAACATGGTTACACCGAGACTTTCCCATGAGTGAGTCAGATGACCTAGCATAACTATAAAAATCCCCCAATGGCCATCAAAAGTCCTCGTGACAGCCAAGCGGAAAAAATCCATTTCACGTCCATACCCCCCCTCATTAGAATCCCCCACCACCTTACTCCCCTTCCCCCACCACCCTACTCCCCTTCCCCCACCACCCTACTCCCCTTCCCCCACCACCCTACTCCCCTTCCCCCACCACCCTACTCCCCTTCCCCCACCACCCTACTCCCCTTCCCCCACCACCCTACTCCCCTTCCCCCACCACCCTACTCCCCTTCCCCCACCACCCTACACCCCTTCCCCCACCACCCTACTCCCCTAGTTTTCCACCCTACCCTACAATCTCAAATATATCTCCTGATAACCCTAACCCTTTTAGCTGTTCTTTCTTATTATTTCTTCATGATGTTTTATATACACCCTTTCTAGTCTCGCTTTATTGTTCTGATATACTTCTATTGTCTTTAGCCTTTTTAGGCAGTTTCTTTATTTTATATAAAAAGATGTACTAGATACAAAGAAAAACAAGAAAGTCTTTGTCTACCTCCCAGATTGCAGTGATTTGAGAGTTCAGTTTAGTCTTATTCAGTCCAAAGTCTGGTGCTTTACACTAAACTTCTTCAAAAATCTTCAAAAATCTTCAAAAATCCTTGCATTATGCTATTTTCGCTCTCATTTCCCTCAATTCGCCTGTGCTTTGCTTCTATTACTCATCTAGTCCCCTGATCTTGCATCCAAACATATTTGCGCACTCTGAATTCATCAATCTAGCCACAAAATTCTACAAAATTCCATGAAACACATTCTTTTAGCTTCAAATTACTTTGACAAGCAGTCCTTTTATGTCTATTTGACGGTCGGTCTGACAGGTGACATCTAGAGGGCCTCACATCCTTCCTCCAACTTGTGTTATAACATCCAAAGCCATTTAGTAGGTTTTGTTTGGGTTTCTGGGTCGAGCATCATCAACAGACAGAGTTGGGCAGAACACCACACTTACTGGATGGATCAGTCTTTGCCTTCAACCACTTTCCTGAAGGGTTGCACCTCTGCTTCTACTACAGGACTGGGTTTTAGATGGGATGAGGGGAGAGAGATCTACAGGCACATGCTATTAAGGTGGGCGATACGGTAGACAGGAGTATGAGAGAACAGGGAGGAGGGTTGCATGCAGCGAGTGCTCCACAGCAACTAAGGTTGAAGAGCAGGTGGACGGGGACAGAGACTATGGAGGTAATAGGGAAGTAACCGCACTGAGCAGAATTGTAATTGTTTACAAGTTCAAGGTCAGTACTCAATATCATTTGGAATTTATTTTCATGGTCAAAATTGGCCATTTGACCAACTGGTGTACTATGATGGTTCTGAACCATCACGTGCATTGAATAAATTTATTGTTGACAATATTACTATTGATGTAAGACATTGTACAAAAGTAGTGGTGACTAAATACACAGCACTATACATAACCCTGAGTTTTCCAAAGTGGCTACACATGATGTCTGTCTCACATCAAAAGTAATATTGTCGACAATAAATTTATTCAGAACTGTCACATGCGCATTTGACATCGAGATAATACTGGCCATTGCACTGGACTCTGGACACAAAAAATTGAGATACTTATGTTCCCAACTTTGATCGGCTGAGGGACTGGGGAACAGTCAAAATCACAAATTTTGCATGTGTAATGCTCAAGATACAACTTCCAGTTGTCATAATTTCTTGATCAGCTCCTTCAGAACTTATGTAAGAGAGTAAAAATCACCAAACCATTTTTCTGACTTACTGGGACATGTTCCAAGACTAACTGTCAGAAAATCCTGATTTTTGAATGCCTCATTCATGCAGAAACTCATGAAACCTATATTTTTCCGTATTCTCTCCATATTGATTGAAGGCACTTCACAATCCGAAAAATAGGTTAGTGTACACTACAAACCACTTGTCGTTCCCTCAACCTTGTTCCTCTTGCCCGTCTTGCCCTTCCGCTGCCCCGTCCTCGAAACACCACCCCAATAGCACCCATGCTTGTTTTGAGTGCACCTTGTGCACTTCGTGTCCCTCTCCTCGACAATACATGCCGGTTGGGACTTGACCTTAGCGCATCGATCACACTACGAATTGAATTCGTCAATAGTTCAAAAATGAGAGAAATAATTCAAAAAAACTGACTGCCCCCGCGAATGGTTGGGATAAGACCGTTCCCCCATCCTTGTTGCTCTTCCGACGCCCCCCCCTCGAAACACCACCCCAATAGCACCCCCGCGCTGTTTGAGTGCACCTCGTGCACTTCGGGGTCCCCTCCTCGACAATACATGCCGGTTGGGACTTGAGCTCAGCGCATCGATCACACTACGAATCGAATTCGTCAATAGTTCAAAAAACAGAGAAATAGTTCAAAAAAACTGACTGCCCCCGCGGATGGTTGGGATAAGACCGTTCCCCTAATGTTGTCGCTCATCTGACCCCCCCCCCTCGAAACACCACCCCAATAGCACCCCTGCCTTGTTTGAGTGCACCTTGTGCACTTCTCGGTCCCCTCCTTGACAATACATGCCCGTTGGGTCCTGAGCCTAGCGCATCGATCACACTACGAATCGAATTCGTCAATAGTTCGAAAAATAGAGAAATAATTCAAAAAAACTGACTACCACCGCGGATGGTTGGTGTAAGGCCGCAGCAGTTGAGGTGCCTGAGATTTGATGTGTGTCGACGCGGCGCGCCTGACTCGGAGCATGCCGTGCCGTCCACTCGTCATTGAAGCTTGTGGCATAGTCCTGATACATCTCGTGTAACGCTTTCCCGATAGCGGGTCTCTTCCATTCATCCTCAGGATTTTTATACCAACCTGCCATAGAGCGACTCGGATCCTTTTTCTTGAAAAGACATAGCTCTCCAATATACATATCATTGGCTGAAAATCTTTACATTGATCCAGAGTCAGCACGACACAATGGAAGAAGTGAATAGTGCTACATACGGTGATATCTTCTGTTCATGGAGGGGCAGACTGGTCGTCGGGTCCATCAATACACCATCCTTGTCGATAAAGCCGGCACACTCAAGCCTTTCTACCCAATATTCCCAGTCAAGAGGGAGGATTTGATCTGTGTGAGAGGGTCTTCCTCCCTGAAGGATGTAGCTCTCTACGAGTCTTCGTTACAAGATGAGAAAGAAAAAAGGCAAGAATAATGCTCAACTCACTGCTGCAAGTCTGGCACCCCTGGCGTGGTCCTAATTGCCAAAGAAGAGGGTGCGGGCAACGCTATGGAACTGGTAGTGAACCAGATCCCTATGAGAAGAGTCGGAATATGAAACATGCGGTGAGATAACCGTTGGTGAGATGTAGTTTTGGTGTCTGGTTAGGCAAGTAGAATGGAGTGAAGTTCAAGAGACGTGAGACCAGCTGCAGAATGGGATGGAGCGTGATTGAATTTATCCTTGGGAAGTTGGCATGACAATCGCAAATGTGACCAGATTTTAGTCAAATTCCAGTGGCTCAGCGCACAACGGCCATTTCGATGATCCGTAAGCACACGGAACTCTTTGCACCAGATGCTGGCAGGATGATATATAAACTTGTGCTAGCGGGCCGTCGCTTCGCGCGGCATGTCCGACTCTCCGAGTTCTGTTTAAAAAGGACCCATGACATAATGCTAGTAAATGTCGTTGTGTAAGAGGAGCGTTATTGTGACGAACGCAACCTATGGTGCCGATCACTTACACACCGCTACTTTTGTGCAACCGCCAATCTGGCTGCCCCCCCCCGAAAAAAAAACTTTAGCCCTAAAAAACACAGTCAGGAACTATTTTTAAGCACATTTGAGGTTGAGTAAATAGTGTGAAAATTTTGACGTGGATTGAGTACTGCTGTACCCATCTCAATAACCTTGCAAATGCCAGAAACAGGTATAATGAACTTGAAACAATAATTGGATTTTGTTATTCACACCATAGTTCGTCATGAAATTTCTCTTCCAGTTTTTGTGATATCAGTATTATGTCAATACAACATCTTCAAAACACATATAAGAGTGTTTATACAAGAGGGATAAGAACTACCCCTTTTTTCGCGAGTTGTAGAGGTAAAAATGCAACCACCCGCCAAACTGAAGTCTGCTCGAGAAATTTTCTCACTCAGTTTTGAAGCTAATAAGAAACCCTCAATACAATATCTTCTTATCACTAAAAGGAGTGTTTCTAGAAGAGGAATAAGAAAATGGTTGTTTTTTGGAGGACCAGAAAAGTTTGTAGAAAAGTAGCGGTGTGTAAGTGATCGGCACCATAGGCTAACCAACTGCAAACGGACAATGTTTCCTATTTATCTTGTAAGTTGTCACCCTTTCCTATTTATTTCATCACCCCCGGGCCCCCTTGCCCACTATCTCTTTGGCTACGATACTGCCTTCACCCCTGTTTTATATTTAACTTACGAACCCCTATTTATCCTACAGTATAAAAACTCTACGTACTTGTAGTCTACTCTTCAGAATCCAGTTTTATTTTATCACGCCCCTCCTGTCCGAATTGAACTTGTGACGAAACCGTAACTACTGGGCACGCTTTCGCCACATATTTGAGTACAGAAACTAGTAGGACCCCTCACTGGGACAAATCACATGAGTATATATATCACGTGTCTAAATCACGATTGTGTCGCGACGCGAGTTTGTAGTACTGCCCATTTGCTCGATGGCCACCACCAAAATATATCCATTGTTCTTGGCTACCACTGATAGTTTGAACATGCAAATGAACATGATTTCCTCCCCTCAGTCTACTGGCAATGCCAAAAATCAAGTCCCAGTGATGCTCATTTCAAGGCGAACAGGCTGAGTTTCCTCGAAAACCAAATCTTCAGTACTACAAGACTTGCGGACCATGCACAACAAAGAAAGCAGAGAAGCGGCAGGCGAAGGATGGGGACAGATCAAAGCGACGTGCAGCTGGCAAAGATAGGACACCTGGTGGCATTCCAACACTTATGTGGAGCACATTCATCTCAACCATCGAGGAGAACAAGGACAGTGCATTTGAGCTGCATGCCATAGTCACACTTGACAGCGACGAGACTGCACCAAAAGCACCACCAGAAAATTCTGCCCATGGTCTGGCCAAGAACATTGCAAAGGAAGCCTGGGATGCAACAGGCTTTAGATTCAAGTATGTTTAGTTTTTCCCAACCTCTGAAAAAATTCTTATGTCAACATCAATCAGCTTCAAGAAGAAACAAAAGAGCCATGGAAATGAGAGTGTCGCAGTCTACACTTTCTACTGTGTACAGCTCAGTGGAGAACAGACCAAGCACAAGTTGAATGAAGACACCAGGAAACAACATGCGCCTATGACAATGGAACACTTCGATTGCGATGGATGGATGCATATCATGCTTGATGACAAAGATCTGGAAATGGCAGTTATATGCATAACACACTACCAGTGCCACCACCCTTACCTCTGTTAGGAAACAGCCCCATTACCTAATAAAATTTCATTTTCATTTTATTATGTCGAATTACACTACATTATACCAAATGATGCCAAATGACGTTACACTTTGTTAGCATGAGAATATTATTTCGCACATATCACTATGTATGCGCCTGTACGCGCGCGTCGGTAACAACAATGTACAATATATGTAACATAGTATATAAACCCTAAATATATGCCTAGGGGACCCCAGTTGTGTTCTCTTAGGTATTCCAACTATGTTTTTGGTGTGAAAGGCCTATCTCAACAAACTCACCTATTAATAACCCCTCGCATCAAAACCATCAATTCCCCATCACGCGCATGGATCCCGCCCCCTTCTTGTAGAGAGAACCCGCACGGTCTTAGCTAGCAGATAGTGGGTGTCACCCTAACAGAAGAACACAACTTCCCATATCAGTGCACCTTCTCTTACTTGTGCATACATCATTGTTTCACCGTGCCACATCCAATTACTCATCCTTTCAGCACGAGCCGGAAGTACTTGTATATACGTAATCTACCTTTTCTTTCATAAGCCGACGCCAGGCCACGCCTTACATTGCAACTGCCAGTGATCGAGAGGCAGTGCTCATCATTAGGACAGCTGCAACCAGACAACCAATCGGATCTGGTTTAGTTACGATTTACATTACTCTATTCAGACGACTATTTTAGTTACAAGCCGAATTCAGTGATATCTCCGAGATCAGGCACTGTTGGAAGGGTTGTTGATCCGAAGTGTCAAAATAGGTGGCTGACAAATGACAAACCATTGACAAACCTCGACGAAGCTTATCACGTGACCCGTAGACGTTTGGAGAGGTCTCGAAGAAAAATTTTGAATTTGTCGAAGAAGTGATTCATCACAGATTCTACAATTATGTCTGAACCTTCAACTTCTAATCCCGGTCCTAATCCTGTTCCCATACCAGCACTAGAGGCAAAAATTGATGCGCTCACAGTGCAAATGTCGCAATTAGTGTCAGTATTGGCAGCATCACAGCCCAGACAAGTGGAAGTACAGCCAGAGACGACAGGAGAAAGAGATGATGAGATGGAGGAGATGGTGGAGTGGATATCGCAGGAGGATGAGACGGAGAAATCTGGAAATGGAAAAGCGCGCTTACCTAAGTACATGCCCCTGCAAATCTTTGGCGGTACCATGGAGAATACAAAATCCTTCATCAGCTCTATAGTATTGTACATCCATGGGAGGAAGCCCGAGTTTTGTACAGCTGAGTCTAGGATTATGTTTGCTCTCTCATACATTCAGGGGGGGAAAGCACAGTTCTGGAGAAATGAGGCTATTAATCAAATTGCCGTGGGAAATAAACCATTTGCAACCTTCAAGGAATCTCTGGAGAGATTGGAGGCACAGTTTGGAGACCCTAATCCAAAGGCGACAGCCAATGCTAAATTAAAGACCATGCGCCAAGGTTCCTTAACGGCGGATGAATTTATTTTGCAGTTCAAAGCAGAAGCTTCGCAAATGGACATGGGAGAAGCTGCGTTGGTAGAGTTTTTGAAAGCAGGATTAAATCCCTCTTTATTCAAGTCTATCTACCAACTACCTTCTATGCCAGAGAAGTTGGATGAGTGGTATAATTGGGCAATGCACCTTGACCAGCAATATTGGCAGGAACAGGCGGAGTCAAAGTTGATGTACGGAAGTAGTAAATTTGGAAAGTCATCAGGAGGAAAGTCCGAGAAAGGAAAGGCACCTCAGGCGCAAGCTCAGAGGGCACAGCCACCGGCCATGGCAGTGACACCTATAGTTACGCAGTCAGCAGCACCAGCAGAGGCAATGGAGGTTCATCAAGTGGGGAGATGAGCCCCACTTAAATGTTTTAACTGTGGGCAGTTAGGACACATTTCTAAGTATTGCAAGCAGAAGAGAAAGATCAGGGGAGCTCCAATTGAGGAAGTGAAGCAGGAGGAAGGCAAGCAGGAGAATTTTGTGGAAGAGTCCTAGTGAAGGTTTCCCCATTGGTGACCCAGAATCGTTACAATGTATTAGTATCCGAGGAAACCAAGAGTAAATCAGAAAAGGAAATTGAGGAGGAGTACAACTGTTGCAAATCACGCAACAAAGAAAATTGTCACATGTCATTTCCGAAAACCCCTAAATTCTTTATTTGCTCTGCGCGAATAGAACCCGAAATCACCTTGACTGTGGGACTGAAGACAGTGGACACACATGCAGCTATTGATGTGTCAGCGTTGCTTGACAGTGGTGCTACAGGATTATTTATTAATCGATTCTTAATTACCGGAAACGGTATTAACACACGCAAGCTGGTGCAACCTATAATGGTGTACAATATTGACGGAACAGTCAATCGTGGAGGAACTATCAAGGAGGAGGTGACTATGGTACTAAAGTATCAGGAGCATCAGGAGCAAGCCGTATTCGAAGTGTGCGATCTTGGGAAAACCAATCTAATAATAGGATGTCCGTGGTTACAGAAGCATAATCCCGAAATTGATTGGAAAACTGGGAAAGTACAAATGACTCGTTGTCCTAAGGAATGTAATGTGTATGGGAGGAAGATGAAGAAAGAAAAAAGGAAAAAGAAAGAGAAAGAACGTCCGAGGAAGTATTCTGTTACGATGGAGGAAGTGGAGGATGAGGAAATGCCAAATGGGGAAGTTCCGATCATGATCGAGAAAGAAGAGCAGAAGCAAACCGTTAGAGCAGTTTGTGGAGGACAGTTGTGGGACAAGAATATCGTGAAGGTGGAGAAGCCAGTGGAGGAATGGGTGCCAAAAGTGTATCATGAACATTTGTCAGTGTTCCAAAAGAAGGAGTCTGAGTGAATGCCGGTGCGGAAGCCATGGGATCATGCGATTGAGATGAAGCCAGGGTTTGTGCCGAAGAAGTCGAAGGTATATCCGTTATCTCCGATGGATCAAGAAGAAGTGGATGCATTCCTGAAGGAGCAATTGCGCAAAGGATACATACGACCTTCGAAATCACCGCAGACTTCACCAATATTCTTCGTGCCCAAAAAAGACCAAAGGAAGAGGATGTGTACCGATTATAGGTATCTGAATGAGTGGACAGTGAAGAACGCATACCCCCTGCCGTTGATCTCAGAAATAATTGATAAGGTGGGAAATGATCTATTTTTGAAACCAGAGAAGTGTGTGTTTGGGGCAAGCAAGATCGAGTTCCTAGGATTATTGATTGGCCCTGACGGGATCAAAATGGATCTGATCAAGGTACAGGCGATCACAGATTGGCCTGCGCCCACCCGTGTCAAGGAGGTTCAAGCCTTCTTGGGACTCGCAAATTATTATCGTCGCTTTGTGCACAATTTTTCTAAAATTGCCGCACCCTTACATAACCTTATGCAAAAGGGAGTAGTGTGGAGGTGGGGAGAGCAGCAGCAGACAGTGTTTGAGGAGTTGAAGAGGAAGTTTGTGGAGGGACCAATATTAGCCCCAGTAGATTTCACACGCCCTTTGCGAGTGGAATCTGATGCATCCAATTTTGCTACTGGAGTGGTATTATCAATGCTGTGCAAAGATGACAAATGGCATCCTTGTGCATACTTGTCAAAAGGGTTGAATGATGTGGAGAGGAATTATGATATGCATGACAAAGAGATGTTGGGGATAATATGAGCATTGGAGGTGTGGAGGCATTATTTGGAGGGATGTACGCATCAAATTGAGATCTGGACGGATCATCAAAATCTGCAATACTTCATGTCCGCTAAAAAGCTTAATCACCGGCAAGCGCGTTGGGCACTATTCCTATCGCGTTTCAACTTTCACTTGGGCCATAAAGTGGGAAGCTTAATGAGGAAAGCAGATGCCTTATCCAGACATATTGATCATAAAAGGGGGGTGGAGGAGGACAATGAAAATGTTACCTTACTCAAACCCAAATACTTTCGCATTTGCGCTATGCATCAAGGGCATCTATTAATAGATAGCTCGGAGATGGAAATGTTGTCTAAAATTAGACAATGTTCAGAAATGGATGATGAAGTAGTGGAAGCTGTGAAAGCTCTGAAGGGAGAGAAGAAAGGTAATATCAAAGGAGGTCCATATTATTCCTACTACTACAGAAACCTCATCATTGGGCTTGGCGCACCTCTATCTAAATCAGGTATGGCGGTTACATGGGTTACCCGATACTGTTATCTCTGATCGCAGACCACAATTTGCTTCCGCGTTTATGCGAGAAATAAACAACATATTAGGAATTCAAACTAAATTATCTATGGCATATCACCCGCAGACTGATGGGCAGACAGAGAGAATGAATCAGGAGTTGGAGCAGTACCTACATATGTTTGTCAACTACTGACAAACCAACTGGCCCAAATGGTTGGCAATTGCCGAATTTTCCCACAATAATAAATTCCATTCGGCTACTCGTATGACACCCTTTTTCGCGAATTATGGATATCATCCTCACATGGGAGTAGAACCCAGAAGGGAAGTCAAAGTACAGTCGGTAGAAGATTTTGTATCTAAGATGCAAAGGGTACAAGAGGAAGCAGAGGCAGCATTGAAGAAAGCACGTGATGACATGATGCGACACACGGATCATACTCGAGCACGCGCTCCAGAGTACAAAGTTGGTGACTTGGTATGGCTAAGTACCAAGGACCTGAATATTCCACGACCTTTGAAGAAACTTACGGAGAAACAAGTTGGCCCATATGTGATCTCTAAAGTGATCTTGCCTAATGCGGTAGTGCTAAAATTACCCCGATCATTTAAGATTGATCCTGAGATTAATGTATCCCCCTTACACCCTTACCGTCCACCCACTATTCCTGGCCAACAAACTACTCCGCAACCTCCGATAATAGTAGAAGGTGCTCCAGAATACATAGTTGAAGAAATTCTAGACTCACGTCTTCGACAGAACAAATTGGAGTTCTTAATAAAGTGGAAAAACTATACCGACAAAAATAATTTGTGGGAACCCAAAGAGAATTGTAAGCAAGCGCATAACGCAATCGCCCAATTCTTTAAATGTAATCCGAATGCTCCGCGTCGCATTGCGAGAATGGTGTATGAGGGGATGAAATTCCGGCCTTACCAAAATTTCACAGAGGGGACAAACATAATATTTTCTTGCCTGGAAGTCGAGGCATAAAGGGGGGGTAATGTTAGGAAACACCCCCATTACCTAATAAAATTTCATTTTCATTTTATTATGTCGAATTACACTACATTACACCAAATGACGCCAAATGACGCTACACTTTGTTAGCATGAGAATATTATTTCGCACGTATTACTATGTACGCGCCTGCACGCATGCATCGGTAACAACAATGTACAATATATGTAACATAGTATATAAACCCTAAATATATGCCTAGGGGACCCCAGTTGTGTTCTCTTAGGTATTCCACCTATGTTTTCGGTGTGAAAGGCCTATCTCAACAAACTCACCTATTAATAACCCCTCACATCAAAACCATCAATTCCCCATCATGCATGCGGATCCCGCCCCCTTCTTGTAGAGAGAACCCGCACGGTCTTAGCTAGCAGATAGTGGGTGTCACCCTAACAACCTCGACATCTCAATATTGCCAGAGATTGCTCAGGAGATCGAGAGATTGAAAGATTTATCTGCAGCAAAGGTACATATATGACCCATTTTGATCAGCTAGAGCAATACTTATGTCAGGTAATTTTTAGATCTGGCAAGCGATCCTGAAGAAACATCCTGGGACCAAATTAATGCAGAAGCAGGTGTATACATATTAGGCCCACATTCACGAAGTGACTTGGTGACTCGCCAATGACCAAGTAAAATCTGTGATCAAACTCTTGGAGCGCATCAATGATATCGACATTGAAATAATTCATGTCCCTACTGAAGCTGGGATTTCATCACTTGCTTTTGGGTTCAAGAATATTTTGGTGGACTATGGCAAAGAGCTGCATGAGATTGCAATAGATTCTACATGTAAGTAGCATTTAAACTGATTAACAATGTTATCAGTCTTCTTATGTGATTTTGAAAGGGAAAACAAATGCCTTGAGCTATGAATTATATGCTGTTGTGGGAGAGGCAGATGGCCGAGTGCTTCCACTCACATTTGCATTTACATGCTCAACAGATGGCAACACAGCTCCAGGTGCTAAGGATCGCATGCTTCAAGATGTCCTTCGGTGTATTGCACAGTATTGTCAAAATATTGTATCTGTTAACACAGACAAGGATCAAACTAAGCTAAGTGCAGTTAGTGAAGTGTTCCCTTATGCGAGAAGGCAGCAATGCTATTGGCATGCAATCAGATACCTAGAAACATGCCTAGCAGAGGATAAGCCACCTGCAAAGTATGACCCACACATTGCCCATGCGAAATTTGATTTCATCGATCTGACATGGGCCCCAGGTATTATGTCTGGTTGGTTGGAAGATGGGGTCCTCGAGAATGATGCAGATTGTGATAAACCTGAGGATGAGGAGGATGAAGAGGAAGATCATCAGAAGGTATGTTCTACTTAATGTATAGTAAATACAATTCTTACTGGGTCATTAAAAGATGCAGATGGGGGCTTCGACGTGTCTCCCACCTATGATTGTGTTGATTGCAGGTGGAAAGCGAACACTGGTCTGGCCTGCTCCACCCAAAGTGATGAAGGCAGACTTGCCAATATTCTGTCAGAAGGAGCACTGCGCAACCATTGTGGAGAAATTTCATGTTCATCTACATCAACATCCACAGATTCCCCTTAATGATGAACAGTTTATGTGTTTGACATCACAGGAAATTTATGACGGTGCTGTCAAAGATATGTATGATTTCTGCTAGCGAAATGATCTTGTGCAGGTCTGGGCATATCTGCAGAATCAGTGGTACACAACTAAACAATGGAAGCTGTGGGCTTGGTCAGCTGATACTGCAATGCATACACTGAAGACAACCATGGTCATCAAGAGTCTATGGCATAATCTTAAGCACAGACACCTTCACGAGTTCAACTGCCCACAGCTGGACCTAGTGACTCATGTAATTATCTCGGATATTTTGCCTCAGGTACAAAGGATGCTGAAATATGTCCAAGGATTGAAGCGGGTAGGACAGCTGAAGGAATTAGCTGGTTGGAAAACTGACTTTTGTGCTGATTGGATGGATATGGCTTGCAGTGATGAGCATCGGCTGATGGAGAAAGAACTTAAATGGCTGAAAGCACCTAAAAAGACAAAGGTGACATAATGAACAACTGGCCGAGATTGCTGAAGAAGAGAATTGACCTCGTGGAAAATATCTCACCGAGATTGATTGGTGGACCTGCAGCTGCCCTGCATACTTCATTAGCCGATTCTTGCTGTGCAAACACCTGGTTAGAAAGGCAGACAAGCTGCTCGAATATCGGCCACACCATGAACTAGTGTTCTTTGCAAACATGAAGCAGCTGCATTATCCACCATATTACTCTATCAAGGGCATCCATTTTGAGTCTGGCCAATAAGAGGCACCAGTCCCAGACAGCGAGATACGTATTCTAGGTCGTGAGCTTCACCAACCATGGCAGGAGTCCGACATTGGCAGAACATGCTCAGAAGATCTTGAATCTCCAGCCTCTCCAGCTGACAAAGAAACTGATGTGGTCAAGAAAGTGGTGCATGACAAGGATGTTGGAGAAGATGGCGAGGACAGCCATGAAGATGGAGGATCAGAGGTGGACGAAGAGAATTTCAGTGATCCTGAAGTTGAGCATGTGAGTCCCACTGCAGATCAAGCACTTGTAACTCTGAGATTTGTTTGCATAGGTATTCATTTCAGATGCTCAACAAGCTCATGCAAAACAATGCTTCTCGGATCTGATCTTCATCCAAAAATGGCTGACATAGTAGAGTCAGTGTTGGCCAAGCTTGAAAAGGTGGGAGGGGACATCGGACAACATAAGTGAAGACGGTTATCTCAATGCACTTGGAAGGACTCCAATAATAACACTATGTATCTTGATTAGATCAAACTACAGCAGAATGAAAACATGTGATAGGTATCCTCATGTGATTTGTCCCAGTGAGAGGTCCTACTGCAGGTGTTACAGAAACTATCTGAAGAACCTCTGCTTTTGTCCTTACACTCCGATACTCTGTGGCTGATCACCCTGGACTTCACTGCTTATTGACAAAACCCTCCCCTGTTACGACTAGATGTGTTCAAGGTGAGTTCTGAGTTCTCAGTATTGAGGACTGGGTCTTTACAATCTGAGCCCTGCAAAATCTGATGGGTCTGTCATCTATTCATGTGGGTTTAGCCGATTGGCATTTGAATTCAAAATGCGCTAGAATTCAAGTCAAGCAGATTGTTATCGTGTCGCCAGGATTGTGCAGCAATGACGAGGACAAATGGTTGCATATTCCATCTGATGAGATCATTAGCTGGGCGGAGAAGTTCATGTTTGAACATAAATTTCCCTGGGCAACAGTCTTTGAACACGACAATGTGTCTCGTCCAGATAGCAATCACTTTGATAACTTGTATACTACCATGAAACATTACTATGAAAGTAATATGATTATTGGTTGAATTTACTAAATATACAGATACTCATCTAGTACACATTTAAAATGTACTCAGATATACTACACTATTATGTACATAAAAACTGAACCCCACGCAAATGCGAGTGGGTAGGGCAACAATATTAGTTAGACTGAAAAAAACCCCACCCATGCAAAATGCAGGGGGTCTTGTCATCGTCCTGGGTGCGTCGATGCCATTGTTCCCTCATTGTTGTAGTTGTCATCTTCATTGCCATTTCCCTGTACCTGTCATTGTCATCATGCCTGCTACCTCTCCCTGCCGTCCCTGGCCTTGCTGCACCCCGTTTTCACCCTGTGAATAGTTGCTCATGACGGCAGTTTGGGATCCTGTGGCAGTGATCGTGGTGGCGGCCGTCCTCAGTTGTCACACAGCTGGGGGTGGTCATTGCCCATCATTCTGTTGTCATCTCCCTCTCTGTTGTTGTTGTTGTTGTTGGTGTGCCTGTTTCTTCCCCTGGCAATGACTCCCCATGAGCAGTGCTTGCAGTGGCAATTGGCCGTTGTCATCCTGTCCTTCCACCTGCGATCCACCCCACTAACAGTGGCGAGCAGCAGCCATGTTTCCCCCTCTCATTCTCATCATGCACCCCATGTGCACCCCAAGAGCAGTTGTTCACAGCGGCAGTTCAGGGTGCTGTCGTGGTGTCAGCTCGACCCCACTGTTTGTTGTCCATTGTCCACCCTGCGAGCAGGGGCTCACAGCAGTAGTGTGGGCGCAGGGGGCACCATCTCATATTTCGTCAGTTAGGGGAGTTGCAATGTGGCAGGGGGTGTTTACCTTGTGGTTATCCCACTTCCCTGGGTTCCCTGATACCATATATGCAGCCTCGCATCTCATTTGCATGAGGAGGGCATTGTCAAAAAAATTGTAACCTAAAAAAGAGCTAAAAAAGGTGTAGTTAGCTGAATAACAACCAAAAGTTTGAAAGAAACACTTAATTATGATGTTCGAGGCTTCCTGACCTACAAAATTAGTTACTAAAAAAATAAATGAAGAATGCCGAACTAAAACTGAGTGATGGTGTTGTGGAAATGGTAATGTCAACCAGGTTTGTCAGCATTTCCTTTTTGGGGGTCGGTCAGACTCATTCTCTATCTGTCGTTCACTTGTGAACCGTGTCGCACTTTCCATCAATGTGTCATACTTCTCAAGTGTGTGTCATTCTTTGCTTTTCAATGTGTGCATCAAGTATATCCTCTACTTTGGCCCATGAATGTGACATGCAACACATTTGATCACATGTTATTGTTTGATGATCCCGTTGATCTTGTTTCCATGAATTGCATCTTGCTTCTCACCTTCAACAAGCTCTGAGTCATGCAGGTCATCCATGTCCTTGCGCTTGCATTCTGTTGCCTCAATGTTATCCTGCTACAGGGTCTGTGTAAGTTGGTTTGTATTGCTCCTCGACTTATTGTGCTAAGCAATACTTTTTTAACCAGCATATATTACCTTGTGCTATTCAATGTCATCCATCATACGACAATCCTTGCGCATTTTTTGGATTTGTCTGTCCTGTTTGTCTGGTAGAATATTCTACCTTGACTGTCAAACCTCTTGAGCTGCATGTGCAGTCTCCTCAAATTCACTGTTCTGTCTTTGAACAAAAAACCTCCATGTGTTTGGGCATGACCAGACAGTGTCTCACTGATCCTGCCAATGGTTCTCTTGTGTGCAATGTGATTTCAAGTTCAATCTATCAGATATTGGTTTTTGTTCTGCATGGCATTGCAACTTTCTTAGTATGTATTTCAGCAAGGTCATTAGAATTTCTCCTTTCTGCTTATTGGCAGTTACTGCTTCAGATGTATGTTCTTCCTTTGTGTCACATTTCCATGAGCTGTTACTGTGTGGCCCTAGGTTTCTTATGAAACCAATGCCCCTGACATGATTATATGGTCGTAATTTATTCCTTATGATCATCATGGACTGCTATGTCACCACATGCCCCTCAATGGCATTTTTCTACTCGACATGGCATGTGCTCTCTTGTTTATGGAGTGATTATTATAGTATTGACAAGTAATCTGATTGAATCGTCTCCCTCTGCACTTTATTTTAGCTCGTTTTCATTTCATTGTCCATGTATGCCATGCAGTTCTGATGGACCTCCATTAAGTTTTCCATCTGGGTTGTCTACTTGTGATTGTGCTTCAATTCCCATGGGTGGAGGGAGGCCATATTTATTTCTGCATGCATCTGTCACCTCGTTTATTAAAAGGGGTAATGATCAATTGTCTGGAGTTCATGTGTTTCGATACATAGACCATGCAGATGAAATAGGTTGCCTTGCACATCCTGTTGAGCATGGATATGTGTATGCAGACTTGTCCCTTACTGACATTATTCCACATCTTTCTAAGCAGATGGCCCAAAAAATTGCACAAATACATAAAATCCCTCTTAGCTCTCACTGGCATCTTACTAAGGATCAACTTGTACAGGTCTTTGAAGGTCATGACTGTGTCAATTGCAATCATTACACTTCTGTTTTAGAAGCACAGATGTCTCCTCAATTGAAAAAAAATATATATCTTTTTGCAAACCTCTCGAAAGAGAAAAAGGATGAACGAAATGTTAAAAAAGCTGTAAACCATAAAAATAAAAATAAATTAATGCAGTCAAACTCTAATGTGGACAATGTGCAACTTGACCCATCTGTTCCCTTTCCTCCTCCTCCATTAACAGAGGCCTTGAAGGAGATAATAGTTAGAGATTGGTGCAAAGATTCAAAGCCATCATCTCTTGAAGAATCTGGATGTGCTGTATGTGGTGAGTTAGTGCCTATTTCTCAGCTGAGTCGCCTCAAAGCCATAAAGACAATGCTTGGAGTCTTAGAAGCTCCAGGTGTAATTTGAACTGAACGCAAAACTGCTTCTCAAGCAGTTTCTGAGTTCAAAGGTCCAGTCCTTGACTATCAGTGTGACAAAGTATGTGATAATTGCTGCAAGAGCATAAGAAAGGGGAAAGTGCCATGTCTTGCTTTAGCTAACAATCTTTGGATTGGTAAGGTTCCCAAAGTGCTGTCAGATCTAAACTTCATGGAAAGACTTCTCATTGCTTGCATTCGTCACAGCTGTTGTTTTGTCAAGGTAGCCTCTAGTGGTCTCAGAAAAATGGTTGCTCATGTAATTGCATTTTAATCTCCTCTCCCAAAGGTATACCACACCTTGCCTCCTCCAGTTGAAGAGGATGATGTTCTTGCCATTCTATTCACAGGACCTTCAAAACCCACTGAACAAGACCTGTCACACATACCACTTCTAGTCAGAAGAAACTATGTAGCAAATGCACTTGAATGGCTAAAACTGAACCATGTTAATTACAAGGATTTGGACATTTCACATGAAAATCCAAATAGCTATCCAGAGGATTCTCCTCCTGTGTCCATAGAATATTGTTGGGAGGTCTCCAACAAGGTTCCTGAGGGTACAAGTACATTTGATAATGGAGCTGAGGATGGTGTTGAGACAGGAGAGTGCCCTTTTATTGTTCATGGCTTGACAGGTGCACAACTGGATACAAAGTCAGTTGATGAGCCAAAGGCAATTGCTCTTCAGCACTGGTCAAATAGAGGAAAGGCTCTTGCAATTGGCCATAGCCCATATGCTGAATCAATTTATGAAAATCCTGGATTATACCCACAATTGTTTCCTTGGCTCTTCCCCTATGGCCATGGAGGGATTGGGTCTGCATCACTAGCACAAGAGACATCTCCTCATGTACCATGACAAGCACTTTCAGCAAGATCCCAGTTTCCCCTTTGTAGCTTTCAGTCATGAGCAGATAAAGGCTCGTACCACAGGTGGTCTTCTGCTGGCTGAAACAAAAAAATTTGATGACATAGCACAACATCTTCTTAACCTTGATCAAGATGTTCTGTCATCAATGGCTGATCCCATGTCAAAGGGAGATATTATCAAGCCATCTACTCAAGAGGAGAAGGAATGCTTCCAAGTCATTTGAGACTTGGACCATATAGGTGGAAAGGTTTCTGGCTCAGTCACTAGCAAAAAGTACATGACAAATGAAATATGGTCACTAATAGCTCATCAAGGTGCTCCACTCTGGTATATAACTCTTTCACCCACTGATGTCAAGAATCCAATGGCTCTGTACTATGCTGACCAAGATGTAACATTCAGGCCCAGAATTAGACTTCCAGAGGACCGATATTGACTTATTGCAAATAATCCTGTAGCCTGTGCTCGCTTTTTCCATTTTATGGTAGAACAGTTCATCAAACATGTACTTGGAATTGACTCAGATCATCCTGGGCTTTATGGAGAAACATCTGCATACTATGGTACTGTTGAACAGCAAGGTCGGCTTACACTTCATATCCATCTTTTGCTTTGGATTAAAGGTGGCCTGACTCCAGATGATATAAGAGATTGTATAATTGACCCCACATCTGATCGCCAGCAGCAGATGGTTGATTATCTTGAAAGTGCTTCACAAGGTGAATTTTTGACAGGCACTCAAGCAGAGGTGTTATCTAATGTGTTTAATGCTACACAAAGTGCAGATTATCTTGATCCAACAGAAATATTGCCTGAGCCTCCACCTGCACCATGCACAACATCTGAGTGTAATAGTTGCATGAAGTGTCAAAATCTAAAGACCTGGTGGGAAAGATTTGCCTGTGATGTTGACAATGTAGTGTCGAAATCTAATATACATATCTGCAGCACCAATATTAATAAGAATGGTACTCAGAACAAGGGAAAATTTTACAAAGGTTGTCTTGACAACAAGTGGGGTAGATGCAAGTCCTGCTTTCCCCATGAGACCTTTAAAGTAACAGAGGTTGACCCATTGAGTGGTGCACTCAACCTAAAAATTGGATAAACACTTTCTCAACTGTGATTTCCTATCTGTTCTGTTGCAACACTGATGTTACCAGCCTCAGGTCTGGAACTGCCATAAAGGGAACCCTGTTGTATGTGTCAGACTATATCACCAAAATGAGTTTGAAAACACATGTAGTTTTTGAATCCATCTGCTCCATATTCCAAAAGAATACAGAAATGCTAGGTGGCTCTGAAAGTAAACATGTGAAGGCCAGGAAACTTATGACAAAGATGGTGAATACAATGTGTGCAAAATTAGAATTAGGTTCACTTATGATCTGTTTGTACTTGCTCAGTAATCCAGATCATTACACAAGCCATAGATTTGTGCCATTTCATTGGTAATCATTTGTCCATGAGGTTTGAAAGGCAAGGGATGAGGATCTTACTGGAGAACAGACCCAAAAGGTTGCCATCTTGAAGCATGGTGGAAGAATTGTTGGAATATCAAATGTAGATGATTATATTTGCTGACTAACAGAGCTGGAAGATTTGTCACTTTATGACTGGATATCAAATTATGAATGTGTAAAGTTTCCAACCAAACCCTCAAAAGAATCTGCATCTCCACCACTTGATCCATCTGTCAGTGACCAAGATGATGACATACAGCAAGGTCAAGAAGCTGACCAGGATACTGCTGAGAATGATTTTCCAGCAGATAACCACTGTAATATGCCAAATAACATATTCCACTTTTCAAAATTACACCCATTGGCTACTACTCATGGCTTGAAGTGTTTTCACTCTCCATTTGTACTCAATTTTGTAGGACAAACACTTCCTTGTTGTGACCAAGGTGACAGAGAGTTTTATTGCACAACAATGTTGACTTTGTTCAAGCCATGGCGATCTGGTTTAGTGTTGCCACTGGCTCAGCTGAGGTTCTTCAATAAAATGGCTATAGCATACCAGATAAATTTCCTAGATTCACTAGGATATTTGAGCATATGGACGAGCCCATAAGCCGAGGGGTCTTTTGCCAACATTATCTGACCAGATCCGCCATTCCTTACTTATTCACTCGGCTTTGATTTCAAGCCGAGCCATCAAGCCGAATTTTGTTTATTAAATAACTCAGGGACAAATGATCGGTTCAACTGATTTTGGCAGACAACCCCTCAGCTTATGGGCCTATCCACATGCTCAAATATCTTGGTGAATTGAGGAAATTTACCTGGCATGCTATAGCCATTTTATTGAAAAACCTCGGCTGAGCCAGTGGCAACACTATTCTGGTTCTACTCTCAATAATTTTAGACAACATTTCTGTTTCCGAGCTATCCATTAATAGATGCCCTTGATGCATAGTGCAAATGCAAAAGTATTCAGGTTTGAGTGAGGGAACATTCTTATTGTCCTCCTCCAGCCCCCTTTTGTAATCAATATGTCTGGATAATGCATCTGCTTTCCTCATTAAGCTTCCTGCTTTGTGAACCAAGTGAAAATTGAAACATGATAGGAATAGTGCCCAACGTGCTTGCTGGTGATTAAGCTTTTTAGCGGACATGAAGTATTGCAGATTTTGATGATCCATCCAGATCTCAATCTGATGTGTACATCCCTCCAAATAATACCTCCACGCCTCCAACGCTCATATTATCCCCACCATCTCTTTGTCATGCACATCATAATTCCTTTCCACATCATTCAACCCTCGGGACAAATGTGCACAAGGATGCCATTTGTCATCTTTGCACAGCATTGATAATACCACTCCACTAGCAAAGTCGGATGCATCTGATTCAACTCATAAAAGGCACATGAAATCTACTGGGGCTAATATTGGTCCCTCCACAAACTTCCTCTTCAACTCCTCAAATGCTGTCTGCTGCTGCTCTCCCCACTTCCACACTACTCCCTTTCATGTAAGGTTATGTAAGGGTGCAGCAATTTTGGAAAAATTATGCACAAAGTGATGATAGTAGTTTGCAAGTCCCAAGAAAGCTTGAACCTCTTGGACACAGGTGGGCGCAGGCCAATCTGTGATCGCCTGTACCTTGATCAGATCCATTTGATCCTGTCAGGGCTGATCAATAATCCTAGGAACTCGATCTCACTTGCCCCAAACACACACTTCTCCAGTTTCAAAAATAGATCATTCTCTGCTAACCTCCATAGCACCTCCTGCACTATTGCCTCATGATTTTCTTCATCCTCCATGAATATCAGAATGTCATCAATAAATATTATTACCATGCCTTTGTCTATTACATCCTTGAAAATGACGTTCATCATATTTTGGAAAGTTGGGGGACTATTAGTCATCCCAAAAAACATGACAAGCGACTCGAAGGATCCTCGATGCATGGCAAATGTGGCCTTCCACTCAGCTCCTTTCTTTATTCATACATTATTGTATCCCCATCATAAATCCAATTTTGTAAAGACCTTGGCTTTTCCCACCTTGTCAATTATTTCTGAGATCAACAGCAGGGGGTACGTGTTCTTCACTGTCCACTAATTCAAATACCTATAATCTGTACACATCCTCTTCCTCTGATCTTTCTTTGGTACAAAGAATATTGGTGATGTCTGCAGCGATTTTGAAGGTCATATGTATCCTTTGAGGTCTTTAACTGCCCCATATGTTCTGCACGGATCTGTGTGGAATTATGAGGACTCCACACAGATCTGCATGGACTGTGGGCTCAAATGACAAGCTATTTTTGTTGGGAAACATAAGTACTCAGTCCGCACAGGGTCCACATGGATCTACGCAGAATGTGTCATTTTTGCTCGGATTCCATGGATTTAATCCATCCTAGTCCTAGCTATGGTGAGCTCAGACAGCTAGGACATTTGAACAGACGACAACATGGGCTTGAAATCAAAGCCAAGTAAATAAGTCAGGAATGGGGGATCCAATCAGATAATGTTGGCAGAAGACCCCTCGGCTTATGGGCCCATCCATATGCCCAAATATCCTAGTGAATTTGGAAAATTTATCTGGTATGCTATAGCCATTTTATTGAAAAACCTCGGCTGAGCCAGTGGCAACACTATGAATCTGGAACACTGACAGATATTCATGATACACTTTTGGCACCCACTCTTCCACTGGCTTCTCCACCTTCACGATATTCTTGTCCCATGACTGTCCTCCATGAATTGCTCTAAAGGTTTGCTTCTGCTCTTCTTTCTCAATTATGATCGGAACTTCCCCATTTGGCATTTTCTCATCCTCCACTTCCTCCATCGTAACAGAATACTTCCTCAGACGTTCTTTCTCTCTTTGTTTCCTTTTTTCCTTCTTCATCTTCCTCCCATACACATTACATTTTTAAGACAATGAGTCATGTGTACTTTCCCAGTTTTCCAATCAATTTCGGGATTATGCTTCCATAACCATGGACATCCTATTATTAGATTGGTTTTTCTGAGATCACATGGCTCATTCCTGATGCTCCTGATACTTTAGTACCATGGTCACCTCCTCCTTGATAGTTCCTCCACAATTGATAGTTCCTCCACAATTGATAGTTCCTCCACAATTGATAGTTCCTCCACAATTGATAGTTCCTCCACAATTGACTGTTCCGTCAATATTGTACACCATTATAGGTTGCGCCAGCTTGCTTGTGTTAATACTGTTTCCAGTAATTAAGGACTGGTTAATGAATAATCCTGTAGCACCACTATCAAGCAACGCTTCCACATCAATCGCTGCATGTGTGTCCACTGTCTTCAGTCAAGGTGATTTCGGGTTCTATTCGTGCAGAGTGAATAAAGCATTTAGGGGTTTTTGGAAATAGTGCTTGGCAATTTTCTTTGTCACATGATTTACAACAGTTGTACTCCTCCTCATCACATGATTCACAATGATTGTACTCATCAACTTCCTTTTCTGGTTTGCTCTGGGTTTCCTCAGATCCTAATACATTGTAATGATTCTGGGTCACCAATGGGGACACCTTCACTGGGACTCTTCCACAAAATTCTTCTGCCTGTCTTCCTCAAGCTTCACTTCCTCAACTGTAGCTTCCCTAATTTTTCTTTTCTGCCTACAATTCCTAGCAATGTGTCCTAACTGCCCACAGTTAAAACATTTAAGTGGGGCTTGTCTCCCAGCTTGATAAACCTTCATTATCTCTGCTGGTGCTGCTGACTCTGTAACTATAGGTGTCACTGCCATGGCTGGTGGCTGTGTCCTTGGAGTTTGTGCCTCAGGTGCCTTTCCTGTCTTGGACTTTCCTCCTGATGGTGTTCCAAATTTGCTACTTCCATACACCAACTTTGACTCTGCCTGTTCCTGCCGATATTGCCAGTCAAGGTGCATTGCCCAATTATACCACTCATCCAACTTCTCTGGCATAGAAGGTAGTTGGTAGATAGACTTGAATAAAGAGGGATTTAATCCTGCTTTCAAAAATTCTACCAACACTGCTTCTCCCATATCCATCTGCGAAGCTTCTGCTTTGAACTGCAAAATAAACTCATCCGCTGTTAGGAAACCTTGGCACATGGTTTTTAATTTTGCATTGGCTGTTGAGGATTCTCTCCATGAGTAAGAGAGCTTGGGGTCCAGGTAAAAGTTTAACATTGCAACCATAGCCATAATACAACTTTGAAAGAAGACATTGAGCCTCTTGACTTTAGCTTTGATAGTTAGTTTGGCTTGTGCACGATGCAGTTGTGGAAAGTCTTTGTAACACAGTCTGTTCAGAATCTGATCAGTGGCCATTTCAGGACTGTCGTCCTGGGGGCGTCGACCTGCTCAAAGTTGTTGAAGCAATTCCTCAACTTGTTTTCTAGCTGCTGCTGCTGAGTCTTCACTCTCAGTGGTATGTGATGACTCTGATTCTAGAGTTGCAGGCAGGCAGATCTGCTTCAGCTTGGTAAGTCTCTTCTTGCTCCACCCTACTGAGTCCAAGAACACTCACTTCACTTTGACCATGAAACAACTCCTTCAAAGATGCTTCAATTTCATCATTGTCTTCATCCAAGTCTGAGTTGTCACTGATCTCAATAATATTTGGTGGCATTTTGCTTTCTTCGGTGATGTTAGGTGTAGGTTTCTTTATAAACATTGAACTAATGAGCATTTGACCAGTTGCAGCAAGCTCTCGGGACTTCTGAGCATGATGTCACTTTGTGCAATCTGAATTCCCTGTGTAATGCTGTTTGTGCTTGGGTTTTTCACCAGCAGCTTCATGTTCTGCTTTCACAGCCATAGCCTGAGCATGGATTAGAACTGCATTGAAATGCTCAATGTCTGCTTCATTTTGCAGTTTGTTGAGCTCGTCTTCATCCACTTCATCATCATCATCATCACTGTCAGAGCCATCGTCATCCTCAAGCAGAGTTCCTTCATCCAGAAAGAAAAAGCCTTGCTCCAAGAAGTCCTCATCTTTAGAATCTGTGTCATCATTGTCGGAAACATTATCCACTGTTGGATTCTGGGGGTTTCTAGCCTTCAAAAAGTTATTAACTTGAGATTTTGTCACATTAGATCGTTGGCCCATAGTTTTCAGTGATGCTGATGTGCTTTTTGACTGGTTTTTCATGTTTTGTTTTTGTGGCAGGGAGGCTAGCCTTGGCCCCTATATGTCATGTGTTGTCATCACATAAGCAGCAAAATATGCTCAACTGAAATTTCAACTTTTTTCATCTATTGTCAACCTTGTTTATAGAGCATTTGGACCACTTTTCTAAGGAAAATACCTAAGTTTTGAGACCAAATTTCTGGAAAGAAAAATGACTATATCCTCTCTAGCATCCCTAGTTGCTGGATTGCAAAAAAGTGTCATGTTATTGAGCTCGTTGTTGAGCATGATTTTTGCTTACATAAGGTAGCCGGTTCCTGGTGACCCCTACCTTAGACACAAAAAGTAAAACCATATTTAGGCTTGTTTATTGATGCTGATGATGAATCCGGAAGAAAATCTTTAAAATACCAAACATGGAAATTTTAAGTCAATATGTCTCAATATTTGGTTTTGGATTCGGACTCAGCCGATCAGCCTGATTCAGAATTTGTCACATTTTGGACCAGCTGGTGACCATGGCTGCATCACAGCAGTTGGGCTTTTGCAGGCTTTGTCACTAATGGCAGCAAGGTCTCGCGCAGTGGGTAAACAGAATGAATTAAATCTTGTACTCTACTAATGTCCAGCTTTTATACTACTTGACTATTTTACTAGTACATTCTACTATTCTCGAGACTGTAAGTAAGAATTCCAAATATAGAATATGATGAGTAAGTGAGATTATCTAGTATGTTCTCATGTGTTCAACCAACTCACTCCAACACTCCCCCTTGGTTGGACAACACTCCAATGCCATAAGTTAAGTCTTGGTGCAATGGCCGAGGTAATCCCTTTGTAAATACGTCCGTGAGATTTTCACGTGTTTGAATATAAGTCGTTTCGATTGTGCCTGATTCGATCAAATCGTGTAAGAAATGATGTGCGATATCGATGTGCTTTGTGCACGCATGAATTCAGGATGGTGGGATATAGCGATGGCTGCCTGATTATCCATGAATAAGATTGATGTCTCGGGTTGTGGAATTTTGAGTTCATCAAATAATGCACGGTGCCATAAGACTTGTTTGGCAGCGTGGGTGGCGGCGACATATTCGGCCTCTGCAGTTGACAGTGCAACAGTTGCCTGTTTCTTTGAACTCCAGGAAACTGCGCCACCTGCGAGTAAAAACACATAGCCACTGATGGATTTCCTATCCGCACTTGATGCCCAGTCTGCATCACAATACATCGATACTTTGGTACTGCGTATGTGTTCTGGTCCGCCATATGTGAGGGAAAAACCATGTGTCCCCTTGAGATAGCAAAATATCCATTTGATGGCGGTCCAATGTTTGGATTGCGGTGATTTCGTGAATTTTGCCAGTGTGTGTACAGTGTACGCAATATCTGGCTGCGTTCCAATGGCCACGTACATCAAAGATCCAATTGCTCGGGCATAAATGCCAGAAGCCCAATCATGATCAAATTCCTGATCATTTCCCAATTCATCCTGCTTGGCTTCAGTGTTTTCAAGGTTGACATTCGGGTCGAGTGGTGTGGAGATGGGATTGGCATCCTGTAGTCCTACTCGATGTAAGATTTTGTCAACGTAATGTGCCTGCGACAACATAGTGATTTGATTTTCTTTGTCGCGTGTGATCTTCATGCCTAATAATAGCGATGGCTCACCAAGAGTTTTGATTTCGAACTTCTGCTTGAGTTCGCGCTCGATGCGATCGCTCTCAGCAGGGCTGTTGGTGAATACCACTAAGTCATCCACCCAAACCAGAACTATTGCAAAGTTCTCCCCCTGTTGCCTAATATAGCAACAATACTTGGAGCATGTGTTTGTGTAAGCCAAGTCCTTCATAGTGCCATCAAATTCGTTATTCCATTCGTTTCTGGCCTGTTTAAGTCCATATAACGTTTTGATGAGTTGGCATACACATCCTGATCCGTCGTCATACCCGGCTGGCTGTTTCATGTAGATTTCCTCTTTTAGCCATCCATTAAGGTATGCGCCCTTTACGCCCATCTGCCACACATCCCATCTATTTATAGTAGCAAGTGCCAGCATGGTCTGCAAGGTTTCGAAGTGCATCACAGGTGCAAATGTTCCGGAATCCATGTAGTCCACTCCTGGCTTCTGTGAGAAACCTTGAGCAACGAGGCGCGCCTTGTATTTGATGATGTTTCCTTTTTTGTCCTTCTTCCGATCAAATACCCATTTGCATCCTACAGCTTCCCTGCCAATTGGGAGCTCCTCCAAATGCCAAGTTCCCCTTTCTATCAGTTGATTATATTCCTCATCAATTGCCTTTTCCCACTCTGGTCCCTCATCACATTTAATTGCCTCCTCGCAAGTTTGTGGAAGCCATTCCGGGTCTTCCGGCCTTTGCCAAATTAACACATCAAAAACTGATTGATGTGCAATGTGCGTCGTTTCCCTTGGTCTGCGCCTGGCTGATGATGCTGCAGTGGGTCTCGACACATTTAATGGCTCCATTTGGGTAGGTACGCATCATGATGGCTGTGCATGGGGATTATTGATAACTCTGTAATCCAGGTCCTTTCTCCCCTCGCGTACTGGTCTCGTGGGAGTTTCTGTGATGGGTGTGGTGATATTTTCCAGTGTAGGTGGCTGGGTTTTAATGATGGGTGTATTGGGAGTTTCAGGGTTTGCAAAGTCGTCGCTTGGCTCTGGCTCCCCCTTGGCTTGTAAACCCAGTACTTCTGTGTATATTTCGAGTTCCCATAGTTCATCATTTTCATTGAATGCAAAGTTTTGTAATATTTTGATTGATTGGGTGGCTGTGTCATAATAATGGATTGATTTCGATCCGTCCATGAATCCCGTGAATTTCATCTTCTTTGATTTCAGGGATAACTTCGATCTATTTTTAGATTCATCAAGAACCCATACGTCACATCCAAATTCATGTAAGTGCACCACATCCAGCTTCTGCCCCGTCCATGCCTCGTATGGTGTCTTCCCATCAAGTGCACGTGTAGGTGCTCTGTTCCATAAATAGGCTGCATGCACCACTGCCTTGTCCCAAAGGAATACAGGTAAATTCTTCTCAATCAGCATTGCCCGTGCTAATTCAAGAAGTGTCCTATTGAACCTTTCAGCAACCCCATTCTGTGATGGTGAGTATGGTGCTGTAGTTTCAATGGTGATGCCCTTCTCAGCTGCAAACTTTTCCAATTCTTTGTTTACAAGCTCCTTCCCATTGTCAAAGCGTAAATATTTTGGGGGATGTCCAAATTTGTTCTTGATCATGTTTATGTAAGCTCTGATCTGAGACTACGCCTGGTCTTTGGTCCATAAAAATAGTGTTGCGACATAGCACTTGGCATCATCTGTGAATGAGATGTAATATTTCCATTTCCCAATGGATTCCACACGGGCTGGTCCCCACACATCACTCATGGTATGCTCTCCAGCTACCGTGGATCTATTTTCGGCTTCTTGTGGAAATGGCCGATGTGCCTGCTTAGCCTGGATACAGGCTTCACATGATCATGATGGGATCAAAGATTCATCGATTACAAGTCCCTTCACCAGTTTCTGCTTCTTGAGGGTTTCCAACGCGCCCACCAACAGATGTCCATATCTGTGGTGCCACTGATCCCATGACAATTTCTGGGTCGAGGCAAAGTTTGCTCTCTCCTGGCCTGGTAATTCCACTCGTGCATCCAAGAGGTATAATCTATTTTTGACTCTGCCAATTCCCATGGTTAGGTTACTCTTGTTCTGTAGTATGGCCTTCCCATCCTTGAATTGGATGTCACCTCCCCCTGCATCAAAACGGCTGATGGAGAGTAGGCAATTCTCGGCATCAGGTGCATGCAGCACTTCCCGTAATGTGTGCTGGATTATCTTTCCATCAACATTAAAGTTCACGATCACTGTCCCACACCCCTGCGTGGTGATCGGATGTGATCCCAGGCCATGAATGGTTGCATCATGGAGTGGGGTGTAGTCAGTAAATGCTTCCTGGGTAGTACAAATGTGTGAGGTAGTAGCTGAATCCAGGATCCAGTCATACCGCGAAAATTCCTGTGATTCCCGAGTCGAGTAGGCGACATCATTGAGTGATGTATTAATAGACTCTTGAGTCTGATGCGCTCGATCACCTTTCTTTCTCCTTGCGGGTCCTTTTCCTTCGCGTCCTCCACCCTTAGACCAACATTCCTCCTTGATATGGCCTTCCTTTCCACAGTTGAAACATTTCCTCTTCTCTATCCCCTTGTCTCCCCTCGAAAATTTGGCTTGCATAGCCACCCCGGAGGCTGTGTCATCACTTCTCCCGCGCCGCCACCTATCCTCTTCCAGAAGGATGGCAACCAATTCATGCAATTTTAAAGTGGGCTTGTTACTGCTTGATCCTAGGTAAGCAGAAGTATATTGATCCCAACTCTCGGGTAGTGACGTAATGAGAATCATCACGAAATCCTCATCCGGTACCTTGTTTTCCATCAAGTGTAATTCCTCCTGTAGCTTGCGTAACTTTGATATGTGTTCCACCATATCAAATCCTTCTTCGGCAGTCATCCTGTAAAGTGCACGGCGGGTTGCAAGAACTCCGAGCCTGCCTTTGGATTCCTTGACCGTGGTGAGCTGATCCCACATTTCTCTCACGCTGTCAGCGCCACTGATGTGGATCATTTCCGCATCGCCGATCGATAACTCGATACGCGTACGCGCTTTTGCGTCGCTGTCCCTCCATTTCTTCTGCTCCTCTAGCTCTGCAGTTGTCGGATTGGCTTTATCTGCTGATTCTGGAGCTTTTGCATCCTTTGCAATATATTTCTCCAGTCCGAGGTCCCGGAGCACAGCAAGCATCCTTCACTTCCATGGTATCCAATTGTGGGCCTTCAGTAACTCCATCCGGTATGATCCTGATCTGTACGATGATTCTTCCGACATACCGATTTGGTATTGATACGATCAAAGATTGATGAGGGCGAATGTGGAGTAAGATAATCGTCTGTTCTTTATGACCTCGCAGGGCCCATAACCTAATGGCAGCAAGGTCTCGCGCAGTGGGTAAACAGAATGAATTAAATCTTGTACTCTACTAATGTCCAGCTTTTATACTACTTGACTATTTTACTAGTACGTTCTACTATTCTCGAGAGTAAGAATTCCAAATATAGAATATGATGAGTAAGCGAGATTATCTAGTATGTTCTCGTGTGTTCAACCAACGCACTCCAACAGTCACAGGCTTTGACAGGCCGGGCCCTGCACATCACTACATGTAATAGCTGTCGAGCCGGAAACTCAGACAGCGTAAACTGTCTAAAGCGCAGTTGATTTCCAACGGCCTCAGCGATAAGCTGCATGCAAGGTCAATAAATCAAGACGCATAACCGACAGAGTTATGGAATACGCACGCCATAAATAAACGCTGATGCATAATTCTTCAAGCAAGTCGGATAAGCTTTCAACAACCTCAGGCTGCTGAGACTGCGATGTCCATAATGACCCTACTCCAAAGCGTTCAAGATGGGTCGAACCAGGCGCCAACTGTACATCATCAGACGATGTGAACGGCTCTGGGATGATGATGGAGTTGATGCCGTCGGACTCGGATGGATTGGATCCTACCAGCGTGAACTCCTCCAAGTGGGCACCTCCTCCTAAACAAGTAATGGGAAAGTCCCCCAAGTTGTAGACGGAAACTTCAATCAGATCACAAGACTGAATACACTTTAGGATGGTTGATTTCAATGGAACGGGTAATAAGGTCCAGGAGCCCGGAAGTTCTGAGTCACTGTGGATAGTAATGGAGCAGACCAGTTCCAACATCGGGATGATGCGATATAGTGTGGCCATTCCTACATCGTCAATCGGTTCGGTCATCTAACTTGAGCGAAAGTCTTCTGACATATGTCTGGATAGCGGGATTGAAAGTCAGGATATCGTAGAGTTCGTTCATCAAGCGGGTATCAAGGGCGAACCCGTTGTAGATGCGCCTTAGACACAGTTGACGGAAGGACCAAGAGACTGAAGAACATACTCTCATGATCAGTGTGTGAGAACCAGACTCGAAGTTGTGGTGTGACTGAGCTGATAGATAACAGCATCGATGATATCTTGTGGGAGAGTACAAACCACTTACTTTAATATATAGCTAGCTTCAGCTGCCGCCTAGCGCGCGGCAATCAGTTGCAACAGCTAAGTATGTTGTTTGGTCAATCTATTTATATGAATCCTCGTTGCACTTGCTGGCCGCTGAATTGGCGAACGTCGAACTTTGGAAGATAGTTCGAAAACAATCCCCTTCCACCCATCGACACTTCTTCCCATTATGCATCTGAATTTCGGGAAATCGGTGGGAGTTGCAGGCGCTTCATTCGCCATCACCAATATCGACGACATGTTCGTCTTGGTCACCTTCTTCTCCGAGGCAACCACCAGCAAAACTATAACTCCCCTTAAGATCGTTCTCGGACAATACATCGGATTCACAGCGATCGTCATCATCAGTTTGATTGGCTTCGGCATCTCATATGCTATTTCCACTGAACCTATCGGATTCTTTGGCTTTATGCCCCTCCTACTGGGAGTCTGGAGGTTTCTCGGTCTCTTCTACCCAACAGAGGAAGAAGAATCAGAGTCATCCAAGATTGCCGGGATCAAAAGCACACTTAAAGTCTCGATGATCACGTTGATGAACGGGGGAGACAACATCGGGACATACGTACCGCTATTCTCACAAGCACGGAGAGCAGAGATGGCGATATATATTGTCATATACTACATCCTGCTAGGAGTGTGGTGCCTAGTCGCTTTCCTGGTCATGAGGGAGAAGCATATTCTCGCACTGGCGAAGAAATATATGCATATGATAATACCCTTTCTCTACATCGGCCTTGGCTTGTACATCCTCATCAAATCATCATGCTATCCATGGTCGATCCAAAAAATCAACCATTCAGTCTCCACGCATCCAGGCCAAGTCATTATGTCCGTCATCACCGTGTTTCTCCTTCTGATGTGCATCGGCACCATGCTATACTTCAAACTCAAAAAGGGACCAGCCCACCTTGCTCCCGAAATTCCTTCGGAAGGAAGGGATTCACCAACGCCAATGCACACCGTTGATGATGCACATGTATCCGTCTAATGCTCGACATCACAAATGACCTACTCATTGCTGGTCTACTTCATTTTCCCCAATCTTCATCTACGCTTCATCATGATGCTTCTACTTCTATTAGTCTCTCCTCCAACCCTTCTGGACACGGGATTCGGGATAGCCAATTCCTTTGGCCAACAACACTCACTATACCCCCCAAACTACCCTGCCTTGCAACACATGCATGAGTGAGCCTGTAGTAATGCGCGAGGATGGCTTCAAAGCTGGTATATAACTATATAGTAGTTACGCTAGCGGTCGTGACTATGGATCTCATGAAATTCTGTAGCTTGTCCAGATCTATATCCCAGTTGTAGATTTCTGAATATGTTATTGCTCGTAAATTACAACTACGTTTCTGTCGCTCTGAAACAATCAACTACCCTCGCCAGATACGCTCTTCAACATTAGCTAGATGACCATCTTTCGTAAATAGCACACCTTTCCTTCATCAACAAATCCAACTTTTGGTTGCAGCGTGTTCCCGTCTTGTCCTTTGATACTACAGAAAGAATATAACACGGGCATCTGTTTATATGTGTGTATGAGTATAGTCCGCGAGTAAAATGCATTCGTGAGGGTAAAAATTTGGTAAAAATGCTCAAGTCCATTTGAGAACGATAATCTGATCAACCAGCCATCCAGCAGCAATTGCAACATCATCACCACTCCGAAAACCCGGTAAGTTTGCCATCCCAACTCCACCAGATCATCTCATCATTTTCGTCATCGCCCACCTGCCTCACATCGCCTACCGCCTCTCCAAACCCAACACGTCAGAGCCTCGACGTTGATGATGGCACCCTCCACAAAAGTTGCGAAAATCACAAAAAATGGAGGGAAGGATATCAGGTTGTTTTTCGGTGGTATCCCTTCAGGCAGCCAGAAGCAATTGCCAACACCGGTTCGTTGTTCATTATCTTGGGAATTGGGAACGATTGAAGCAGGTGCAAAATAGGGTTTCAAGTTTTGGAACACAACAAAAAAGTACTGGAATTGGTACGATGGTGTATCTGCTTTGTCAAGGCTGGTTTGACCGCTGACCGGTAATAACGACAAGTTCGTATCAGAATCACGCTTAGGCTGTATCATTTATACTCATATAACGTATGACAGTAAATTGAAGAAAAAGCCCGTCAAGTATGGTGCCACGACCGATTCTTAGTCACTGACCAAACACAAGTCCGCTTCCTCAAGCAAAGATGTGGTATGTGTCCGGTCAATATCTGTGATCTTCACTTCCTGATTCGTTCAATCCAGGGCTCAAGTTCAAAGGCTTCCAAACCAGCCATCTCTAGAATAGTGATCAGCGACAGCGACGATCAACCAATCTCAAGCGTAAGATAGCCGCCGCCCTCATCTCTAGCGACGAAGAAAGTGAAGAGAAGAAACCACCTCCCAGGAAAAAGTTTGCCATTTCACCTTCAAAACTCGTCAATGGCACAGACAAACCCAAGCCACGCCCGTCCACCAGTGGAGCCAAACCTAAACCAAGGACCTCGACGGACGGGAAAACCAAAGTGAAGAAGAATGAAGATGACGAGATGGACTTTCTTGGAGATAGCAGTACTTCTGTAAGCGAGCCAGACGAGGACGAGTTGTTGCCAAGGAAGGGACAGGCTAAAGGCAAGCCTGCTACGAAAAAACCGAGAGCATCCTCTGGATCATCGAAGGCTCCCGCCAATGTCGAGAGGGACGACGAGGAGAAGGAGAAATCACCCGTGAATGGAAAGGGAAGGGTAAAGAAGAGCCATCGAAGAAATTCAAGATCGTTTTCGTTCGTTACCCATCGACTTACGTTTTCTGATGTCTTCCTAGCTGGGCAGCTGCTAAAGCGTCCAAATTAGCGGGTCTCGTTGCACACGGGTCAAAGGAGGTACCGGACGGTGCAGCGGTGCCCCAGATGCGCTGGCTGGGCTGTCTTTTGTCTTCACAGGCGAGCTGAGCAGGGACGAAGCCGTGGACCTCGCGAAGCATTTTGGAGGGTTTGTGGTTTGCTTGCTTGCTTGCTTTTGTTTTACATCCTGTTCTCTGATGCTTTTGTCCTTTCAGTCGTGTTGTCGGCCAACCATCGAGCAAGACTGATTTTGTCGTCCTGGGTGACAACGCAGGCCCGAGCAAGCTTGCTGCGATCAAGAAGCACAACCTTCGAACGATGAGCGAGGACGAGTTTTTGAATTTGATAGGGACGCGCAAGGGCTTAGGAAATGGAAAGGTCGATGAGAAGACAAAGAAGAAAACGGAGAAAGAGCAGGAGACTATTCGGCAAGCTGTGAAGGAAATGGAGAAGAGGGAGGAGAAGGGGAATTCGGTGAAGAAGGATTCTGGGAGGTTTGTCTTTCTACCTCGGATTTTGTGTTTGATCAAACAAGGCTAAGTTTATGACAGCTCGAAATTGACAGATCTGTTGTCGCAACTTTGGACGACAAGGTATGCCCCACAGTCGTTGAAGGAGTTCTGTGGTAACAAGGGCCAGGTGGAGAAGTTGCAGCAGTGGTTCCATGACTGGTTTGTATTGCTCCCGTTTTAGTACTTCGCTAACTGACAACTCACCTGTGCTATGTAGGCCTTCGAGTTTGAAATCTGGTTTCAAGAAGCCAGGTCAATACGGAATGAACGTATTCCGTGCTGTCATGATCACCGGCTCGCCCGGAATCGGGAAGACTACCAGTGCGCATCTTTGCGCGAAATTAGAGGGCTTCACGCCGATCGAGCTCAATGCAAGTGATACATGAAGCAAAAAAGCTTGTCGAGGTAAAAATAATCTCGGAGTCTGTTACTGCGTGTCGAGCTTATGCTGTGGTGGACTAGAACGGGATGAACATCAACAATACATCGTTATATGGATTCGTTCACGGCGCTTCCGTAAGTGTCAAATCTTGCCCGGCGGGAAATAGGCTGATGCGAAGAGTGACAGTCAACAAACTCCCTGGGCATAACAATTACTGATAAGACGTGTCTGATCATGGACGAAGTCGACGGGATGTCAGCTGGTGATCGTGGGGGCGTGGGGGCGCTGAACGCATTGATCAAGAAGTCGAAGGTAAGTGTTATCTTGTTGTCAACATGGTTTCTAGTGACTAAACGGTATGCAGATCCCGATAATATGTATTGGGAATGATAGGCAGGCACAGAAGTTCAAGCCCCTCGTTGCAACTACATTTAGCCTACCTTTCCATAAGTCTGAAGTTTCAATACATTTTTCTATAATGATCTATTTAGATGATTGCATTGTAGACCGTAGGCTGCACACATACGATCGAGGATCTTGACGATCGCTTTCAAGTACGTTCTTTCCCTTACGTTGGGAACTGGTATTGACCGTGTTATGTTCACAAGGAGTAAATGAAGGTCCGGGCAACGTTATCGATCAGCTCATGAACACGTGTCTAATGAATAGCTATCGCAGTCAAAAATCATCAGAACCTCTCATCCTCCGAGTCTGATTTGTGGCTACTGGTTGCCTGATACGAGCAACGCATATCATGTCCTGCAGAGGATGGAGCAGAACAATGAGAGAAAGTTCGCAGGAATAAGATCGGTTTATTGACATACCCAATGTCCGCAACTCGAGCCCACTGTGCATGTGTTCCTGTTGTAGGGAAGGGACAGAAATCTGGGAACGCCCGACATGGTCGACTTGTTGAGAACGTAGCAAAATAGGATTGAACTTCGTGAGGTGACTGCTCCGCAAAAGTATCGTTGCCATGCTGGGCTTCGTATTCACGCTTTCTGCGTGAATAATGCTGAAAAGCTCGACAAGTGTAAGTTTTGGAAGAAACTCCAGATGCACGCGCGCCGCATCCATATTGCAATCTAGTGATTTCCAACCAGCACATGTATGGTCCTGTACCGGCCTGAGTTATGCAGCTGGGGAATTCAAATATTGGAAAAACGAACCCAGCTCGAAGAGTTGATGTGGTACTTAGTATCGCAAAGCCTTCCGCGTCGTGCACGTGTGGCGAACGTTGATCAATGTCAGTTATTGAAGTACGAAAGGCGAAAACGTGACACACATCAAAGCACACTACCGTTACGGCAACGTCCACATCACCTTGAGGTTGACATGCCGCAAGAAGCTGTAATCCAATTGTACGACGAATGCCGTGTCATCAAAGTCCTTACCTGCTCGATCCATGATGCTGTCGAACGCTTCGAGATCGAAAAACGTGTTTACGAGAGGATATCTCCTCATCCGCGAGTGATTGGATACCATGGGATGAGATCGGGCATTGGACACGCGGGTGGAATTGTTTTGGATATTGCCATCAATGGCTCTGTTGCTGACTACCTTGCTGAGCATCCCAATACACCAGGAGACATTCGCTACCGCTGGTGTCTTGAAATTACAGATGCGCTTGTGCACTTACACAGTAATGGTGTCATCTGGTCGGACGGCAATCCCGCGAATGTGCTGCTTGATGCAGAACTCAACTCTGTCATCTCGGATTTTGGAGGTTCCAGCATCGATGGGTCTTTAGCAACAGCCTTTGGGCCGCCGGGATATAGCCGTCTCGGTGGAACAGGAGCCTCACCATCATTCCATGCTGATATATTCTCTTTTGGTTCCATCATCTTCTACATACTATCCGGGTCTCATCCGTATGACTTGGGTATGTTCGGAGAAGGGTTCCCACCTTTACCGACCAACATCGGATCAGCATTTGCGAGAATCATCCAAAAGTGTTGGAGTGTTGATTACGAGGCTACCAGCCAGCTCCGTGCTGATGTCCAGGGAGCAATGTTCGCAACAGAGCAATCACTTTCCAGCATCCTTGATAGGGTAAGCAACTGTTCCTTATCGCTGTTTCGTGAACTTGACCCTTAAGCACTCACAGCCTCCTCGATTATCATATCAGCTCTTAGTATTTGCACCAGATGATTGCCGCCCCCATACTTTGAGTGCGACTCAATGTTGGCACACGTTTAGGTGGTGAGCCTGTGTCTATGACATGCAAATATCCAAGATTGACTGTTTCTCAGGCGAGATATGAACCCAAATGCTGTGTCTGTGCACATAGTAGCGATCAACCACAGATCTGACGTTGTGTTCACAACAGATGCACTGCTAGAGAGGACTTGGTCTGGCTTTGAGGTGACCGTTGCCTTGCCATGGAGCGCGAAGATCTGCTACAGGTTTCATGTCGATGGACAGTGGTTAGCGCTTGCCGCACAAGAAAGAGAAGTAGATCAATTTGGACTTGATAATAACCTTTATTGGACCCCTCACAAAATGCTTGATCAACATGACCCACTCGGATTGGTTAAGCAGCCCACAGTGGATGGCTGTTCAGCGTCTGCTCATTCAGGTCTCTGTGGCATCAAGTCTTATGCTGCTCCCATGTCGTTTCTGGCTATCATTTTACTGGGTGCTGCTGTGGTGCTAGGAGGACAATACATGGTCTAGCGCTAGAATGTTCCTGATGTTTGGTACAGGTTTTGTGGCAAGCTGCGGAGTTGCATAATAATTTATTGCTGCTCCTCAAATCACCCCTCAAATCACTGTCACTCGAAGTACTTCTCGATACCGCACGTCAGGTACCTGTGACTAGCGTAACTAATCGATGCAGCGCTTCCGGTGCCTGTGAATGGCAGTGCTGATCGATACCCTGCGTCAGAGATAGAGATGCGCGGTGTTACAGTTGTTTCCATTGACTAGAGGTGTCATCAGCAGAAAAATCAGTCCCCTGCCCCAGCGTAAGCGGAAACCATATCTGTTGGAGAGAGAACAATGATAGTGGCACAAGCAGATGCAGGCAAACGTTTCATGTTCCAGGAGTTTGTCAACTTGTTCCTCTCTTCTGTTACCTTTCCTGCATCCTCAATTCCATCTTCGAAGATCTTGAAGGCTTGCAGCAGTCAATGTTTGGGAAAATTGGTCATTCTGAGGGTTTTGGAGCCCAAATTCTGCAAAGTCAAGCGAGGGAAATCACTGATGATTTGCAATGAACTGCCAAATCAAGCAGCATCAGATTCATTCCCTTGGCACAGCGAACTGCAGGCATTTGGACTAGATGGGGCAGGAATTGCAGGGATTGGATTGAGTGAATGAAAGTGTGCAAGGGGCGATCAGATCCAAATCACAGAGGTAGCAGCATCGATATTGAGCAGAGAGTACTTTGGCTTCCGTTTGGAGGTTGGACTGTGGACTTTGAATGGATATGTTGCAAACGGACAGCCCAGCTCCCAGACAAAGGCCATGCCATCACATGGTGGCAGATGTGGAACAGGTGGTGCTTGGAGATCAGAAGTGAGGATTGTCTGTTGCAAAAAGTTGGTTAGAGTTCCCGCAGAATACAGATTAATTACGCACCAAGATATTTCAGTCTACAATCCTTACTTTTTTGGTGTTGCTCAAGTGGTCCTGTAGATAACTGTGCCACCCCATGCTTTACATAGACTCCTCATATTTCGCAGAGAGCTCCGTTTCCATTAGAGGCATTAGCAATCTTGTGAGGAGGTTGATTTTCTTTAGATGAATTATGAAAAGAATGGACATGAAAAGGAGTGTGTTGTGATGAATCATGATACACTATTTACGGTAAGTATTAGATCTCCATCTCCCAAGCAGTTTATTGTGGAGAGTGTGCCTCCAGAGTCCAGGAGGCAAAAATGCGATGAAAGATAGATCACCTTGCTTGCCAAGGTTTCTGTACCAACTCTGGGGCGAGATGGCTCAATGGTTAACTCCATCATCTCATTTCAGGGGGACATACCCTTGCACTCTTGGTTTGAACCCTGATCCCTCCAAAGAGTTTAAACTTTAGTGGGTATTGCTGAAAGACAGTGGAGTCCCACACTGCCATTAACGGTGTGCATAAAAGCATTCTCTTTGGCCAGTGTCCTCCTAGACATGCATCTTATTAGTGCTGCCACAGTTCAGTTCAGTCCGGTTCTCTGACTTTTTTTTTTGAACCTAGAACTGAACTTTCAGCACCTCATTGAACTTTGGACTGAACCATCGGTTCAGGTTCAAAGAGGTTCAGTTCAGGTTCAAGGAGGGTTTGAACTGAGAACCGAATACAAGTTCACATAAGTGCTGTGACACAGCTGGAATGATGATAAAATTTGTGACTGGATGGATGGGTCAGTTGATGTGTGGGTTTTCAACTGCTGAACCCATGGTTGCACCTGAAACGTGACCTCGACTTGATTATGTGCAAGATGGAAGTTGCGTGCTGAGCCAAACAAACTCAAAGTGCAGCCACCAACGCACAGTGGTGCATCAAAATTCCCAAGTGGTGAACATAAACCCTGATCCAACCCTGAATACATCACCACAAAGCACTTTCCTGGTCCCTTACAGGTAAATTCCTTCAACACAAGTTGATCAGTTCAAACCTGTTTGAATGGGTTCACAAAACTTTGCCTTTGCCTGAACCCTGAACTGAACTTTTGGTTCAGTTCAGCAAAACCATTGAACTTTGAACTGAACTTCAGTCTGGTTCTGAAAGGTTCAGGTTCGAACTTTGGTTCAGAACTGAACTGCGGTAGCACTACATCTTATGCATAGTCAGAGTTGACCGTGGGCTTCGGGCTCAAACTGGTTACCAAAAAAAAAAAAAACTCTGTACCCATAATTTCGTCTTGTGTGATGTGACATCATTAGTCAGGCTGTGACATTTCAAATATGTGACAATTTGATAACACCATGACCTTGTGTTCTCTATCTCACTGTAAGCTGTACACACCATTGATGCTTGTTTGTACTCAGTTCAAACAGATATATATTAACTACATGTTGTATCACCACATTTTTCATTCTTCCTTTTTCCCATAATACTTTGCTTGTCCCTTACTCCATATTATCACTTTTTCCAATATCATATCGTTGTCCTGTCACATTGGTGATAAGACAGTGAGGGCCATATCAGTCTTCCCTTCTTTTTCCTTGTCTTTTAGTGTTATCTACTCCTGATTATGGGATAGGTTTCCACTTTTTTTTGACAATGACAACACCTGTGGTTTGCCACGTTGACCTTGTCTGATTAGACGACCATACACCACTCATCAAAAAACCTGTCTCGTCTGCCTTCAGTTAACACCTCCCTTACATAGGGCAAGGCAGGGGTTACCCCTGGGTGTCAAATCTCATACCCTTACCCCTACCCCTGAACACCCTACCCTTAGGGGTAAGGGTATGGAAACATATAAGGGTTGCCAAGGGTATGGGAGGGTTTGTCAAGGGTACAAGGGTTTGGCACAAAATCAACATATTTGGAGCAGAATTCATTTGAAAAGTGTTGATAACTATTGTATTTTTTTTTTACTATTAATATCACATATTAATAACATATGAAAGCCATCATCATGTTGGACAATCCCAAAATCTGAATTTAATTGATGAAAATCTTGAATATGAGCCTTTGTAGCTGAAAAAATCAAATGATATTCTTACATAAGCATACTCCTGGCATACCCCTACCCTTACCCCTCATACCCTTAGCCCCAAAACACAAGGGTATACCCCTACCCCTGCCTTGCCTTACCCTTACAACATGTAGTAGGGCAAGGAAGATGAACACTATGAACACTCCAACCCTAGATGCTGCTGATGCTGTGCCACACTGCCAACACACTCTCTTATGCCCATTGATTCAATTGATGTGCATACACCCACTCCTTTTGCCCTAAACACCATCACTGCTACACTGCCCAGTACAAATGACACACATACATATATCCAACCCTACACCATATTCCACATACCTCCACCCAATATACTGTGTCATAAACAGAGCACCTCATTCTTGTCCAATGAGTATCATATCCTACCCTTGACACAGATCATGTCCTACCATCTGATCCCATCTGTGCCACACATGCCAGTGTGCCTAGATTGTTGAGCACTGTGAGTGTGACCTATCATGCATCAACAAGTACTTACCTAGTTCCATTTCCTCCCTTGGTACATATCCATCACTTTCTTGATCAACAACTCCCACATCATTGGATTGGTGCACAATGTCAATCATCTCCTAAGGTATGTCCTCCTCTAGCAAGGCTCTAAGTGGATCAAGCTTAATTTTCCCATAGTATTTCTGGTTGTTTTCTTTGAGCCATTGCAGGGCTTTGGCAATTGTGCATCTTCATACATGGAAGGTGGCTTCTCTTGGGTAAGTTCCCAACTCCAATAAAAGTGATTGTGATGATTGATGCTAGGATTTCTGGAGGGTGAGGCATTAGATTGCCTTCCAACATAGATGCCACATAAGCTCATAAGAGCTGACATTTTCCCACATCCCTTGTTGGAGATTTACTTGGATGCAATGACCTCCAACCTTCTTGGGAAATAACTTGAAGGTATAGATGTGCAGGTAACCATGTGTGATGAGCAGTTGTTCAGAAAAGGTGAGGATGTCAAGTTGTTATGGAATGTGACCAATCCACAGATTATTTGCTAATGAGAATTGTGGTGGTTTGTTTTTGCTGCTCTGCAGGTCACAAAGACAGGTATGACAGATGCAAACATGCACCACATCATTCACTACCATGACACCTCCTGGTTCAAGAAGCAGCCCATCATAAAGGTCATGTTGTGGATGTGAGGATATAGGAATGAGGGAATGTGTATTTGGTAGGTCCTTTAAATTGATGATACTGGGTTGGTCTTGTTGCATGCTAATTTCCTGTGTGCAGACACCACATGTAGACAACTCCAAGGCACTATTTGAAGTCACTTTGTGAAACTGATGATAGCACTCCCTGACCTCTTCCTCAGTTGGGAGCTCAAGGAAGTAATTTATGTCATGATCCTCCTCAAACTGTGCATTTTGGTATTCTTTGTCCACAAGGGAGGCTGCTGTCTTGACCTCTTTCTTGCTCTGTGCAAGTTGTGGGAGATGTTTGACATGTTCAGGAGGGGCTGACATGAATATGTGGTCCATCAGTAGTTCCTTGTTGCTACAGAGCTTATTTGAACACTGTAGAACACCTTTGAGCTGCCCAAGGATTTTTCAAATTGTCAATGTTGAAATTTCTTTTGGAGCTTCATCATTCTCATGCAATGAACTCTCCATAACTGGGGGCCAGAGTGGAGGGGGATAGTGTCTGCAATAGTGTTGCCGTGGCTCGGCTAGCCATGAGCTGGCTTGTTGAAATGGTGGCTTTTGCTGGTTCCAGTTTGTGATGGCTCAAGAACTGATCAAATCCAGCTTGGCTCAGCTTAGTCGATGGCTTTGAACTGGTTATAGCTGGTAAATGTTGGGCAATTGATAGACTCACACATTTGATACAAAGAGGGTAAGTGTGTGATAAAATTTGAGAAAGATGTATATCATGATAGTAAGTAAGGTTGTATGCAGTATATTGAACAATAAAAGGCCCTAGCAATCATCGTCATCCTGTCCAACAATGTGAATTACCTTGTCAATATCTATAGCACCCTCCTTAATCTCTGAAGTTAGCTTCCCTAACAGATTGGCTGCATCTTTATCGTCATCCGCGTAGTACTCCAGTTCATCTTCTGTGACAGCCCATCCCTCTGTAAAGTTTAGCCATTGCTGCTTGAGCAAAAATTTGAGGTCTTCGTCCTCCCCCACATATTCCTGGAGGATTCTTGGGAACCAATGTTCCAGCCATTTGTCACTCAAGTATATATTCCTGACTCTTCCCATTCCAGGGGGACTCCTGGTTGATTCCTGGTAAATTACACTCTTCCAGGAGGAATTCCTGGAATTCCCCAGGACTCTGATACCAGGAATCCACCAGGACTCTACCAGGACTCTACCAGGACTCTACCAGGACTCTAACAGGACTCTAACAGGAATCCACCAGGACTCTACCAGGACTCTACTGGGAATCCACTGGGACTCCACTGGGATTTAACCAGGAGTCCTTACTATTAAAAAGTAAATAAAACCTATGAGGATTGAACTCAGGACCCAGGGTTAAATTAAACAGGTGCAATATACCATTATACCACAGTGTCCTGATAAAATACCACATAAGTTGATCTAAGTACCACATTGAGTGGCTGTGTATGACAAAGCACACAGCTGTGTCTGCCAGCTCATCACCACCACTCCTCGACAATGCCACGGCCACTTCCTTCTGCCACCTCCCTTCCTTCTGCCACCTCCTTCCTTCCACCACCTCTTTCCTTCCACCACCTCCCTTCCTTCCACCACCTCCCCTCTGTCAACACCCACTACCACCACATTCCCATACCCCCTCGTCTAACCCTGCTAACAGCCGCACTCACACCACCTCAGGCCCAAACAATGATGGATGTTGTTTTGGGCCCAGGTAATGTTTTTTTATGTTCTTTTTTTCTTTTTCTTTTGACTAATTATTGTTTTGTCTCTTTCTTTAGGCTCTAACTAGGTTATGACAACGAGATGCCACCAACACCCTGAACTGGCCACAGCACACCCCAATCACAATGGACAACCCAGCACCTGACCATGACATCAACATGAAGATGACCACCGTGGCTGCCAACAGCCGAGTTTGGATGCATCGCGGGCCCAAACAACGACGATGGCATCATTTGGGCCCTAAGTATGTTTTTTTCCCTTTTTTTTGTTTATATAAACTAACAAAATATATTGCTTTGTTTTTTAGCATCTAAATGATGCCACAATACCGACCGAGCACCCACCCCCATGCCTGCGAGCCCCTGCTCATAGGGTGGATCGTGGGTGCCAGCACAGCAAACGGAACCTGCAGGCCCCAGCCCCACCCACCAAACAACACACCACCCATGTCCAGTACCATGAGTAACAGCTCGTGGGGTGGATCATGGGTGGAATGGGGCTGGTGATGACAATGAATGGGGAACAACAATGGGGTCTGATGATAGTCAAACCAGGACAACAAGGACCAGGACCAGGACGACAGGCAGGGTGGATAAACCATGACCAGGGAAAGGGAAGGGGATGACAACGGAACAGGCCCAGGAGACGCTCGTCTCCTGGGTGTTTTTCATTCATTAATTTCTTTACTATTCTCTGGCCCAGGAGACACACGTCTCCTGGACCATTTCTATTTTTTCTTTCTTTTTTATTTGTTTCTCTGGGCCCACCTACGATCCACTCCATGCCTATGAGCGCCTGCTCATAGGGTGGTTTGATAATTGTAGTTAAGTATATAATTAAATATATGTATTTTTGTTAATGAACCCCAAACAAAACACGTTATGTGTTTCGCATGCCATTTTGATGTTGGAATGGGACTGTCAGTGTAGTGAAAAGTGACAGGTGTTGTCATGAGAAGTCCGCCAAAGTTTCTGGTATTTCATATTCATCTACTTTGTTACCTGCAGGAACAGTGTTTGTTACTTGGTTATGAATTGCCTTGCATAGCCTATGGACAACCTACTTACATATAAAAACCCTCGTATTCATAGCTAGACTTCAAAATAACAAGTCTCAATAAACCATCTTACCCAGTCCAAATGTGTGTCATTACCATTTGTCACACTAACACTAAGTGTGGGGGCACAATTGGTGTGAGAAAATGGTGAGTGTTGATGCATTTTCTGAGGTGCTTTTAACTGCTAACGACCTTTCACAGTACAAATATGACAATCTTGCAGAGGATGTTGAGGAGTCCCATTTGGAGGCCATTCAAAAGGTTGTCAATGAAGCATTCACCTATCAGCATGCTTGCCATTACCTTGATGTCGACACTTCTGAACTTTGGGAGTTGATTCCAGAATATGATGCTGGTACTTCATTCCATAACTTTCGCATCGCCATCCACAAACTGTACTCTGGTTCCAAAGACAATTGCAAATGGTCAATTTTGGACATGGACAAACTTGTCGGTGAACAACTTTGCATCAGTATTTTCAACACAAATGATTTGGGATTATATTTTATAACATCACAAAGTTTTTATCTACTAAAGGCAGAATTTCCAATGATGAACAAAGCAGAGCTTTCATTTGTGGCTTCCAACCAGGTTTATGGGCTGGAATTGCCCAACAACTTGAACTAAAATTTCCTGATCACTATCCCGATGACCCCTACCCACTTGATGATATCCACGCAGCAGCAAAATTTGTTCTAGCTGGATCTATTGCTTCAGACTTGACATCCCTACTTAGCTTGCATTCTTCAACATCTTCAGCCATACCTACAGCCTTGACATCCTCTCCTCAAATTAAACGGAAGATCTTATGGCAATTCTCAAAAAATTTGCAGCCACTCTCATAACCACTTTAGCAGATTTGAAAACCACTAATACTACTCGACCTAACAGTGGATTTTGCTCAGACCAGCTTGAAAATTTAGTTTGCATCTTTTGTGGGCTTACTGGACATTTCATTAGTGACTGCTTGGTTTGCCAATCGTATATCGACAAAGGAAAGTGTAAGAAGAACACTGAAGGCAAAATTGTGCTTCCAAATGGTCAATCTACTCCTTGAAACATCCCCAGTTGTTTTATCAAGGACAGGATTGACAAATTCACTTGATGAAGCCCTCAATCTAACATTACCCCTTCACTGATGTATAATATCACACCTTCGACAGTTTCTCCAACACCATCCTGAGGCATTTACCAAATTACTGACTTATCTACAACAGCTGAAGATCATATCACGAAACTCAAACAAGAGCTATATGCCTTACGAAGTGGTAGACCCTTTACATGAACTGACTCGAATGTGCCACCAGTTCCTACTACTCGGCCTCAAATTCCTGCACCAGTAGAGCAATCTGTCCCACACATACCAGCCCCATCTATCTCATCTATGGCAACCAATCCACCTACTTTGACTTCGGCACCATCTTCAACCTCTGAAACAACTTCACAACCTATAATTCATCCCTACAACAGCACTAAAGAAAATTCATATCTACCTCCTCATGAATGCAATTTTGCATCGACAGGAAAAGGCAAAGACAAAGATGGTCCTTCATACCATACCTAAGCCCCAATTCATAAGGACAAAATCACCAAAGACGTCTTCACCCAATCAATGAAAACCCCAACTATTACTTTAACCTCTGAAGAATTACTTTCATTTTCTCCTGAAGTTCATATGAAATGGAAGGAACAGGTCACATCATGTTGTATCCAGCAACCTGAAGGCAATAATGCTATGAATATTCTCAATGGATGATATTTTCGTGATTGACAATCCTTACAAAACTTATATTAGCAGCCTTCATCCTGGAGAAATTCCCAAACCTTTTGTTGCAGCAAAGGAATCCCACTCCATTCGATTGGTCATTACGAACATCAATGGCAGAAACCCAGTCAAGAGTGTTGTTGATCCTGGTTCCTCAATTATTGCAATGTTGGAAGAAGTTTGTCACTAACTTGGTCTCATCTACGATCCTTCGATACACATTCCTCTACAATCAGCTAATGGTGGCATCAACTAAAGTTTAGGTTTAGCATGTAACATACCTTGCAAAGTTGGTAGCATCACTCTCTATATGCAGATCCACATCATCCGAGATTCAGCCTATGACATTCTGCTTGGATGACCATTCAATGTTCTCCAAAAACTACAAAAACAACAATAAAAATACTTAGTTTACATGTCAACAGCTGTCGACATCCAAATCCACATGTGACATGGCACTCTTGTGGCCATGTGGTTCGTTGTTGGTGTTTGCAGCTGTTGATGGTAGTGGGAGGCAGTTGGCAGTGGTGGGAGGCAGCAGGCTTGACCATTGATGGTGTGGTAGGAGTGGAAGTGAGAGAGCATGCAAATATGTCAGACCTTGGTTGATATTGCATGTGAAGTTGAACTCTTGGGTGTGCTGGGTATAGATATGACATGTAACTTTCTGCATGAGGGCAGGTTGAAATGACTTACCTTGCACAATGCATAGATGATGAAATTCAGCCTGCTGTGGTATAACATAATGACTGAGCAAAAAAAAACATTCCATCTATTTGATGTTTGAGTATTAAAAGCACCCCTATAATTCATTCATTTTCAAGAAGAAATTTCATCCTACTCACTTACAAAAAAGTTGTAATAAAATATGTCTGACTTCCATCCATTAGAGGTTTGAAATCTACAGTATTAAAACCACACCTATAATTCATTCATTTACAAGAAGAAATTTCATCCTACTCACTTATGAAAAAGTTGTAATAAAATATGTCTGACTTCCATCCATTTGAGGTTTGAAATCTACAGTATTAAAACCACCCCAAATTTCATCCTACTCACTTATGAAAAAGTTGTAATAAAATATGTCTGACTTCCATTTGAGGTTTGAAATCTACAGTATTAAAACCACCCCTATAATTCATTCATTTACAAGAAGAAATTTCATCCTATTCACTTATGAAAAAGTTGTAATAAAATATGTCTGAATTCCATCCATTTGAGGTTTGAAATCTACAGTATGAAAATTCATCCCAAGTTCATCCATTGTATATCCATCCATTTACATTAGATATTTCCCATTTTTTTGCTTGAATGGCTGAAATCCATACCCTACCAGTCTCACAGTGCTAGCAGCTGAATCTTCTTGAGACCTAATGACCTTTCAGACTCCATTTGGCACGCTTTGAATCATCACCCTACCAATGGGTTGGATGAACTGGGTTCTGATCTTACATGACAATGTCACATCCATCCTACAACCTGAAGTCCCTCATATCATGATCCCTTACATTGATGACACACCAGTTAAGGGTCCGAAATCAGAATATTGAATGATCAGTGGATCTTGCAAAATGATCACTGACAACCCAGGCATTCGATGCTTCATCTGGGAGCATTTTGAGAATCTGAATTGCATAGTCCAATGCATGAAGTATTGTGGAGGAACATTTTCAGGTCCCAAACTATATCTTTGTGTTCCTGAGATAATCATTTTAGGGCATCAATGCAACATCAAAGGTTGTATGGCCGATCCTACTCGCATCAAAGAAGTTGGCAAATGGGGACCTTGTCAAAGCCTTACCGAAGTTAAAGCATTCTTAGGAACTATTGGAGTCTGTCATATCTTTATTCAAAATTTTGCTCAACATGCTACAGCACTGATTCACCTCACTCAAAAAGATGTTCCTTTCGAATTTGGACTGAAGCAAATCACAGCACAGGACGATTTGAAGCAACCCTTAATCAATTCCCCAGCAATTCGAGCAATCAACTACTCATCTCCTGCCCCAGTTATCTTATCTGTCAACACTTCGCACATTGCTGTTGGTTTCTTTCTCATGCAATGTAACCCCAACAATCCTCGAAAATGGTATTACAGTTGATTCAGCTTGATCATGCTTAACAACCACAAATCCCAGTTCTCACAACCAAAACTCAGACTCTATGGTCTATATCGTGCCCTTGGTGCACTTCAATTGTATTTAATAGGCATCTGAAACCTTATTGTTGAAGTTGATGCAAGGTATATCAAAGGCATGCTCTTGAATCCCGATATCGCACCTAGCACTAGCAACATTTGATGGTTTGTTTCAATCCTAACCTTCCACTTCATGCTAGTCCATGTTGCAGGTACACACCATGGACCAGATGGTATTTTGCAACTTCCTCGACAATCTGAAGATGACAATATCAAAGTAGAAGAAGAATTTGGAGACTGGATTGACTGTCTTCACAGTTTCATACATCAAATCAATCCTATCATGACACGCCCCTGCTCCTCCCAATGAATTTCAACACTCACCCTCTCCTTAGATTTCAGTAAGGGGGAGGATTTTACATACAATGATGTGCCACAAATGAACAATGTGAAAAAGGATGATGAACAATTCATTCACATTCAAAAATGGTTAGATGATTTGGTATGACCCCCAGACTTATTGGATTCTGAATATGCTACTTTTGTCTGATACTGCACCAATTTCTTCTTAGATTCAGGCAAACTATGGAGAAAGGACTACCATGGAGCTCACAAGATGCATTGCAATCCCTGAGTGTCATCTCAGAATAATTCAGGCAGCACATGATGATATCGGTCACAAAATGATTTTTGCTACAAAATCTGTCATTGCCCTACAATTTTGGTGGCCTAACATGAAAGCTGACATTGCATAGTTTATCCATACCTGCCACCTCTGCCAATTCAACCAACTCGAAATATTCTTAACCCACCTACAGTTGCAACACCAGCACCACTTTTCAGCAAAGTCTACATCAACACAATGCAAATGCCCCCATCAAACAGATTTAAGTATATTGTTCAAGGTCAATGTTTATCAACTGCCTAACCAGAATGGTGAAAGCTTCAATGCAAAAATGCCATGACACTCAGTGACTGGATCTTCAAAGACATCATCTGTCAATGGGGATCTCTATACCAAATCATCACTGACAATGGTTCTGTGTTTGTCACAGCAATGGAGTATCTCACAAAATGATGCTATATTACCCACATCTGAATTAGCAGATACCATTCTTGTGCCAATGGACTTGTTGAACAATCCCACTTCGAAGTTTGACAATCTCTATTCAAAGCAGTCAATGGAGACCAGAGCAAATGGTCAGCCAGAGCACACTCAGTGTTTTGGTCAGAACAAGTTATGGTTTGTAGACTCATGCATTGTTCTCCTTACTTTGCAGTTACAGGATCACATCCCCTCATCCCACTCAATGTCTCCGAAGCTACATATTTGCAACCCCCTCCAAATTCAATACTCTCGACAACCAATCTTATCACACAATGAGCTATTGCTTTGCAAAAATGTTCAATTGATCTCAAAATTCTTTATTCAAAGGTTCTTTTGGCACATCTCGAAGCTGTGAAATGATTTGAACAAGTCCATCAGTGGACTATCAAAGACTACAACTTCGCAAAAGGTGATTTAGTGCTACTTCAAAACACACAGATCAAGAAGTCCCTCAATCGCAAGATGCAACCTCAATACTTAGGTCCCCCATCATCATTGATTGAAACTATGGAGGAGCCTTTGCAAACTCGATGGATAAGAGACCATGAAGTCTTTGTATCTCGTACCACATCTGTCAGACATGGCCAAAAGTTGAGTGACAAATTATCAGCACCAGGGTCACATGGGGCATAGACAGCAAAAACACGATGGATAAAAGAAGTTGAAGATGAAGAAAGAGATGAAACAACAACATCAACACATACAACACAACCCTTGAGAGGTTCAAGATTGAGTGGAACATGAGCCACAATCTGTATGTCCTTCCGGACACCTAGAATGATCCCCCACTTCACCAAAGTTGAAGGTGATGCACACAGTACTGCCTTCTCTTCAAAGACCTCATAATTAGAGATTTGGAGATTTGAGGCAGCATTGGTCTGGGTCTTAGTCTCTGAGAGTGCAAAGAAAAGAGGGGCTAACTTCATGAGAAGCAGACTAATGATTGCCAGTTTAACTGGGCTCAGTCCATTAGCATTCAGTGCACAAACCATGAGTTCAGACTGTGCAAATGTGGGCATAGCCATAGTTGTATTAACACATAGCAGCAAAACAAGAAAAGGTATCTATCAGAACACAAAATTGAAAATGAAAGTTCATGGAGCGTAACAATGGGCAGGGTGGTTTGGTCAGAAGCAAGAAATTGGAGCTGGATACAGCATGGGGGACAGGGGCACAGTTGACTGGTGGGTCACTACCATAAGCAAAGGACAGCACAGACGGGAGGACCAACGACTCCACATTGCAAGAAGGAGGAGGCATACAAACAGAATCAAGAATACAAAATAACAGTCATGTAGATGCACAGTAGCTGACATCTTGGTGTGAGTCCCACAGCAAGTCAAATTTGGCCAATGTTGTAGTCTCTATGAGCTTTGCCCATGTGAGTTTTTCATGAGGCAGGTTCAATTGTACTGCAGCAGTATTGTAAACCTCGAGTGCATGTCAGATAGCTTCCACTTGAGTCTTGAGCACCTTGCCAATCTTTTCTCATAATTTGTATGCTACCAATGTGTGAGAAGTCAATCAAAGCCACAAAATATGTACTAACATACCAACACCATTCATTCCAAGTTTTGTTAGTTCAAGTAAGCGCTGAACAAAAAGTCGCTCAAGATCATCGAGCACCTTCCAATACATATGTTGGCTTACTATCACTAGCGCATCATTATACTTGGGCAAGTTGGGAGACCAGCGTGTTTTGATCTGGTGATCCTCTTTAAATCAGCACACTTCTTCATTCTGGGCGAGCCATTCAGTGTAGATTGCTTTACAGTGTGTCTTGATGTCGGCAATTTGCTTCTGGGTGTAGTTGTTGTGAATAATACTTTAATCAAGCTGACCATATTCAACCTTTGCCTTATCAGACTCTCCCCTGCATGGCTGAAAAACAATCAGACAACTGCAACTCTTAAATAGGAGCTCAAAGGGCCTAGTGGAGATGGTACAGCTTGGAGAGATGATCAATGTAGTCAGCCTTCTGAATGACCTCTGGTGGCTCAATGCATAGGTTCCATAAATACTCATGCTCACTCGTCAAATAATTCTTGTAATCTTTGGCTGTGGTACCAAGCTTGGAAGCAAGTAATGCCAGTTGTTCGCTGCTGGTCTTGATTCTCTTGAGTGCCTGATGATAGTTCTGGAAAATGAAATTTCCTGGTCATAATGTCATTACAATATGCATTTTTATGAACCATGAAAAACGAACCTGATGCTGTTAAGGGCAAAGCCTCAACCACTCGATCTAGTCGATGTCGTTTTATGAGGTGCTTCCTCGACGAGTCGTTCAGCACTAGTCTTACTCGGAGCATCTGACATAAGATAGGTAGTGCACTCTAGCAGGGCTTCTGCGTAGAGTCGTTCAGGTTCACGCACTAAGGGGCTCCCTTAGTGGTTTTGAGTAAGTTCGTGAGTTGCAAGTTAAGGCTGTAGAATGCCTAGATCTAAACTAAGGACATCCCTACTATGAGTTGCAGTACTTATACTACGAGGGAGGTCCTTATTGTCCAATCAGAAAGATAGATGTGTATCAAGTAAGAATAGAAACAATAGGCCTCATGCCTTGCATGAGGCGTCCGATGTCATGGAGTGCTGTGGCGCAGCATGTCGATCGTGAGAGTCCGACGTCACGGACCTCATGTCAGGGGGCTGTCATATCACAGCATGTGTGGGAGTGGGTTCGGGTGCATGGAGTCACCATGCGTCAAGGGTGCCTTTCACGGGAAGGGGATCGAATGCATGCAGTCGGCATGCGTCGTGTATGTGTCTGATGTCAAGGGCATGCCCTAGGCATGAATCAAGGGGTCCCTCCTGTCTGGATGGGATTGTCGGGTGCATCGGGTCCCATGAGTTACAAGGAAAATTGTAACATTACCCCCCTGCTATGGTCGAAAGTTCCACACTTTGACCTAAATCTTCATCTCTCCTTTGTGGTCTGATCGGGTGTGGTCTGGTTATGTGGGTAGGTCGGGGTCAAGGGGTACGATGGAGGAATAATTTATGTCCGAACTCGGACCATGATCGGGTTCTTCTGGTTCGCGCTGCCCTAGGTAGCGGTGTCAAGGAGTCGGTAGTATCGTTGAAAGGGGGGCATTGCAGGATGGCAAATTCAATGTCTGTAATCAGGGGTTCGGGTTCTGTTTGGAAGATGGCGTAGAGGCAGAATGCGAAGGTTAGGGCTGCTGCTGCAGCCAGGGTCGTGCCAACGACGATGGCGAGGATTGTAATCCCTGTGAGCATGGGTCTGTCTTGTCATGCCATCGTCTTGAGCTCTGCCTTTTAAGTCCTTCCATATGGCTCCCCTGTCATGTTTCCCATCGCGTCGTCATCAAAATCATCATATCTGGAGTTAAAGAAGAGCTGCTGTCTGTGTTTGGCTTCTCTTTGATCGGTCTCTCAATCTTTCTGAGGTTTCTCCAGGCAGTTCATCCTATAGTGTCTGGGGCCTCGCTGTTTGCAATACTTGCAAATATATTGTGGGCAAATCAGGCCGAAATGGCCTATCTCTTGGCAGACAAAACATCTGGCATGTCTCATGTGTGGGGGGGACCAAGGCGGTTGGGTGGTTTTCGGTTTGGGTTCAGGGGTGGTCAGATCAATTACTTCAGGTGCCCTAGCCATGATCTTTGGGTTCTTCATAGAACGGGAGGAGTCTCCAGAGGGAGCTCATCGTTCGTCTCTGTTGCTCCGCTCGCTGAATGGCGAGGGCGAGGTCGGTGGTCGTCTGTGCTGATCTAAGGGGGTGTGAGGTCTCTCCTCAGTCATTCTCGGTCTGTCTGACCGCAGTGCAATCATCTCCTGGATCATCTGTTTGATCCCCAGGGCAGCTGCATCGTTCATTGCTTCTTCTAGATTTTGTTCCATCTGCTTGATAGTGCTAGCATAGTAGAAGCACATCCTGGCCAGATGGTATCTTGGTGGATCATGGGCGAGGTGAACGTGAAGGGTGTCAGCGTTCAATTGGTGTCGTAGGTAGTCTCAGGTGAATCGTCGTTCGGCAGGCATATTGGGGAGTGTTGTAGCAGAAAGGAAGGGGGGTCTTGGGTTCTAGTTAGAGGTGGTACCTCTTCTTATATGCCGTCAGGATCTCGGGGGCATGTTTTAAGTTCGATTCAGGTTCCCATGTGTTTTTGGAGGTCAGGTAGTCAACCCATTTCATGAGGTAACGGCGTGTCTTGCCGTGCTTCTTGTGTGCGATGATCACTTCCACTTCGTATTCATTTTCTCCTTCCATGAGGTCAGGTGGTGGAGTCAGGAAGTTCCGTCCATGAGTGTCATTCTCGTGGTATCGCGTGAGTAAGGCCGCATGGAATACTGGGTGGATCTTCCATCTCGGTGGCAGTTTCAGTCAGTATGTTGTTCTGGACAGGGCGTCTTCAATCAAGAAGGGCCCTTCTCATTTTGGCACCAATTTTCTCATTGGGTAGCCCATCTTCAGGTTCTTGGAGTCAAGCCATACTTGTTCTCCAACCTTGAACGGTTCATATTGCCCTTGCGTTTGGGCAGCCATAGCCTGTCTGGCTAGTTCGTGTGCAGCAAGAGCTTCCCTTCTTGCAGCGAGAAGTTCCTGGATTCTCTGTTTGGCGGCCGGCACGTTCGTCTTTTCATAAGGGGTGGGGATAGCGCATGGTTGATATCCCATCATCAAGTAAAATGGCAAATGTTTTACTGCGGAGTGCATCTTCTGGTTGTGCGTGAATTCTGCCATTGGGAGATAATGTTCCCAATCTTCGGGTTTGTTCAAACAGAACATGCGGAGGTAAACTTCTAGTTCTTGGTTTACTCGCTCTGTTTCTCCATCGGTCTGGGGGTGATAAGCAGTGCTCATGGATAGCTTGATCCCGAGCAGTCGTCCGAGTTCTCGGAAGAGTTTGGATGCAAATTGAGGGTCTCTGTCTGAGATGATCCTCCCAGGGAGTCCAAATCTTGTGTATACATGGCGCAGGTAAAGGTCTGCGGCGCCAAGTGCATCGATTGTCTTTGCGCAAGGGATAAAAATTACCCCCTTCGTAAGACCATGGTCTACCACGACCATGATTGAGTCAAATCCATTTATCACGGGCAAGTCCGTGATAAAATCTGTCGTTACCAGCTCGAATGGTCTGCTGGCGTCAGATGATATCGGTGTCAGCGGTGGGGTCATCGGGTGTGTATTCACTTTCATTTGCTGGCACTTTGCGCAGCCTTCGACGTACTTCTTGATGAAGTTGGCCATTCCTGGCCACCAGTAGTCTCGTCGGATCAGTTTGATCATCTGCCATTGTCCAGGGTGTCCTGTCATGATGCTATCATGGTATTTTCGTATGATCGCTCAGCGGAGGGTTTCGTCCTGTGGCACGTAGCATCTGTCTTTGAAAAAGAGCAGGCCATCTTTGAATTTCCAGTCCTCCAATGCAGACTTGATTGGGGGAGTTCCGTTGTTTTTCAGGGCTTGTAAAGCATCATTTACGAGGTCGTCCTTCATTATTGCTGAGACCAGGGCTCCCTGGAGCTCAGTGTTGATCGTTTTGATGAACAGTTCATCAGCAAGGATGGTCTTGTCCTCGTTATCAGTGTCTTCTTTGGCTATGTGATCTGCTCTCCTCGATAGGCCGTCAGATTGTACCATCTGTGATCCCAGTACGTGTTGTAGCTTCAGGTCGAATTGTGACAGGTAGATGCTCCATCTAGCCTGTCGTCGGTTCAGTTTCTGCGCCTGACGGAAATACGTCAGGTTCTTGTGATCGGATAGTACCGTCACAGGGAACGGTGTCCCCTGTAGGTAGTGTCTCCATGTCTCTAGTGCTCGGATCACTCCCAGTAGTTCCCTGTCATATATCTCGTAATTTGTTTCAGCTTCATTGAAAGAATGCGAGATATAGCCGCATGGGTGCCAGTCTCCGTTGGTGTCCTGTTGTCTGAGTACTGCACCTGTCGCAAATTTTGAGGCATTAGATTCCACCACAAATGGTTTCATTGCATCTGGCATCAGCAGTACTGGGGCTTCGTTGAATTTCCTTTTTAGCGCATCAAACGATTGCTGGCAGTCATTCGTCCATTCAAATTTCTGGTTCTTCTTCATCAAATCGTTCAGCGGTCTGGCCAGATCCGCGAAGTGTCCGATGAATCTTCAATAGAAGTTCCCAAATTCTAGGAAGGATCTTACATCCTTCACTGTCCTTGGTGTGGGCCAGTCCTTGATCCCAGCCAGCTTCGTGTTGTCCATTGCGAGTTCGTTGGGCCTGATGATCATGCCCAAGAAGTCAACTTCCTGTACATTGAATTTGCATTTCTCTATTTTCAGGTAGAGATCGCATTGTCATAGTCATTCGAGGACTCTTTCGGTCCTTATCCGGTGTTCTTCTTCCGTCTTCGAGAAGATCAGGATGTTGTCCATATAGATGACAAGCCATCCTTCATCTAGCATATCTCGGAAGAGATCGTTCATCATGGCCTGGAATGTTGCCGGTGAGTTGCACAGCCCAAAGAACATCACCATTGGCTTGAATAGCCCTCCGTTAGTTTTGAATGTTGCCTTCCACTCGTCTCCTTTCTTTATCCATACATTATGATATCCCCATTGAATATCAAGTTTCGTGAAAAATCTCGCTCCCTTCAGCTTGTCCAAGAGGTCTCCGATCAGTGGCAGGGGGTAGTTGTTCCAGATCGTTCCTTTGTTCAGATAGCGATAGTATTGGCAAGGTCATAGAGCATCGGAGTCCTTCTTCAACACGAAGAAGAATGGGGATGCCATGGGTGATTTTGACAATTGGATGTATCCTTTCTCCAGGTTTTTGTTGAGAAACTCATTGAGTTTCTCTTGTTCTTTCGGTGTCAATGGGTAGACTTTGCAATCTTTCAGTACAAAGCCTTCCTTCAAGTCAATTGCATGATCCCATGGTCTTGATTCCGGGAATTGTTCAGATGCGGCCTTTTCAAATACCTGTCTGTATTTCTGGTATTCTGGTGGCAGAAAGTCGTCCAGGGTCTGTTGGCTAGTCTCCTTTCCCTCCTCTTGCTCATGTGCCAGTCATTGAGATATGGATGTCTTTGCTCTGATCCATATGTCGGAGTTGAGTAGGTATCATGGGGAGCCCTTGCCTTTCATGAGTCTGCCGATGGTGTTCGTCTTCCAGATGTATTTGTGTGTCGGCTCTCGATGTTCTTCCATCAGGGGCAGTTCTATGGCTGGTCTGAATAGGCCAATGACTGGTTCGCCTCGCACGTATGCAATCAGTATTGAGTCATCCTCAATCACATCTCATTCGGGGGTCGGTTCTATCGCTCGTATTTCCATGCCGGTGTCTGCCAGTAGTTCTTCATCGGGTACCTCTTTGATCTTTACCTGAGGGGGGGTCTCCCTGCGCATAGGTATTTCAGTGTTGATGGTACTGTGATCTGGAGTCCTATCATCGTGGGTTGGGGTAGTCTGTTGTCGAGGGTAGTTTATCCTGTTTTGTAGTGTCGTTTTCATGTTCCTTTTGCCAGTGCTTCCCTCCCCTGTGGAGGTTAGCAATTCCTTCATCCTTTGCACAATTTGTTGTGCCCTGTCGCATTCTTTGTTTTTGCCCTTTTCCAGCTGTTTCTTCTTCTGGTTTTCTCGGGTCTTGGCGACAGCACGTTGTGCCACTTCAAGGTTTCTGGTTTCTTTAGGAGTGTTGCTGCTCCTGGTTTTTGCGACAGCTATTTGGACAGAATTTAGTTCTTTTGCTTTCCTTTCTGAAAGCCTTTCTCTTGTTTTTGCCATGGCCAATCGGGCTTGGGCAAGGCTCCTCTCTTTTTCTTCAGTGAGCCTTTCTCTCGTCTTTGCCATGGCTAGTCATGCTCAGGCAAGGTTTCTCTCTTTCTCTTCAGAGAGTCTTTTTCTTGTTTTTTCCATGATGTGTTGAATTCGTGCCATTCTGTCATTTGGCGCCTCCCTTTTGGCGTCTACCCTAGGAAGGTTTAGGGTGTTCAGGAGAGTCTGTTCGGCTCTTCTTGTCTTTTCCAAGATCCGTTTGATCTGAGCCCGTCGTTCTTCATCTCGGAACTCAAAGGTTCCCTTCTTCCAATCGATGATCGGGTTTATCTCCCACAGCCATGGCAGGCCCAGGATTACCAATTCTTTGCCTAGTCCAGCGACTAGATATTTTATCGGGTAGCTCCTTCTGTTGATGTGGAGTCTTCCTTTCATGCATCTGGTGATCGTTCCCTGCTTGTTCAGGGTCCCGTCTACATTTGTGGCCCGGATGGTGCAGCCTAAGGGATATGTTCTGATCCCTTCTCGTTTGATGAAGTTCGAGTCGATAAAGACTCCTCCTGCTCCAGAGTCGAGGAGCACGTTTGTTGCGATGTCTTTCCCATTGTCTGACTCAGCTACCCAAATAGACAGGTGCATAGATTGTCTATTCAGGGTAGCTAAAAATACAGACCCTAGGGAGACTACAGCGGTGACTGGCGTCGTATCAGGCCACTGTTCTAAAAACCCGATTCCTCCATGATGTTGAGGGCTTGTTCCTTTTCTTCTTTGTCTAGTTCATCCAGCATTGTGCGGATCTTCTGGTAGGTGTCCACCCCAGTCTTCTTCTGGGTAAAGCGGTTTTGGTAGGGAGGGGGTGCTGACCCCATCTGAGTGGGGTTCTTTCCATCCCTGTGGTCGGATGATCGGTGTCCTGGTTGGTGGCAGATGAAACACAATCCCTTCCGGAGGTGTTCCACGCGTTCTTGGTTCATCAGTCAGTTGATATCAAGAGAGGGCTGTCCTTTCTTTGTTGTTTCATTTGTCTTCTGGTTCTGCCTGGTCTTTCCCAGGATTGCCATGGCCTGTTTCCATTGGCCTTCATATTTCGAAGCTACCTTTATCCAGCCTTCGAGCGTGTTGAGCACTGTCTCCATTGTGTGTACCCTCTTCAGTAATTCGGGATGCAGTCCGTCCATGAAGTACTCGATCATGGCTGCATCTTCTGTGATTCCCGTCCTGTCTTTCAGGATGCGGAAGTTCGCCACATATTCTTCGAGGTTCCCTGAACCTTGTTTGAGATTCTTAATCTCTGTCTTTGCCGTTCCGGCATCGTCGATCAGTGAGAAGGCCTCTAGGACCTTCTGTCGGAAGTCTGCATATTCACCAAGTCCCTCGGACTGGTGTTGGTTGACGAATGCCTGTGCCCAGGCACCTGCTGTCCCTCCATTCATGAAGGACAGCGTGAAGATGATCTTCTTGTTGTTCGTGTCATAGACCTGATCATTGATTCGCAAGTACAGGTCTATCTCCTGCAGGAACTTGGCAGTCTTGGTCCGCTCTCCTGAGAAGTCTGTGGGTGATCGGATTCAAATGTCCTTCACGGACATTGTTGGTGCGGTTGCGGGTTCGGACATCTCATTATAGAGGTTGTCGGTTTCGTCTGTTAAGAAGCAGGTGGATGTTTTGGGTGGGGGTGTGTGCGGTTGTTCAAAGTCTTTGTCGGTGAGGAAATCTCCTCGTTGTCTGTCGGTTGATCCGTAGAACCAATGCTGTGCTGGGGTCAAGTAACGGACTAGTCTTCCGTTGTATTGGTACCAAGATGAACCTGACTGTGGTTCTGCTTCTCTTGGTGGTCGGTCTGGGGTTTGTCTAGACCCAGGTCGCTGTGGTGTGTATCGAGACGTATTGCCTACACCTAGGTAGGTGGGCTAGCAGATAGTTTAGATCTTATGTTAAGGGCAAAGCCTCAACCACTCAATCTAGTCGATGTCGTTCGACGAGGTGCTTCCTCGACAAATCGTTCGGCACTAGTCTTACTCGGAGTGTCCAACGTAAGATAGGTAGTGCACTCTAGCAGGGCTTCTGCATAGAGTCATTCAGGTTCATGCACTAAGGGGCTCCCTTAGTAGTTTTGAGTAAGTTCGTGAGTTGCAAGTTAAGGCTGTAGAATGCCTAGATCTAAACTAAGGACATCCCTACTATGAGTTGCAGTACTTATACTACGAGGGAGGTCCTTATCGTCCAATCGGAAAGATAGATGTGTATCAAGTAAGAATAGAAACAATAGGCCTCATGCCTTGCATGAGGCGTCCGATGTCATGGAGTGCTGCAGCGCAGCATGTCAGGAAACAATAAGAGATAAGCCTCATGCCTACCATGAGGTGTCCAATGTCACGGATCTGATGTCAAGGATCTGGTGTCAAGGACATGCTGCGGTGCAGCATGTCGATCGTGAGAGTCCGATGTCATGGACCTCATGTCAGGGGGCTGTCGTATCACAGCATGTGTGGGAGTGGGTTCAGGTGCATGGAGTCACCATGCGTCAAGGGTGCCTTCCACAGGAAGGGGATCGAATGCATGCAGTCGGCATGCGTCGTGTATGTGTCTGATGTCAAGGGCATGCCCTAGGCATGAATCAAGGGGTCCCTCCTGTCTGGAGGGGATCGTCGGGTGCATCGGATCCCATGAGTTACAAGGAAAATTGTAACAGATGCTGCATGTTTATCCAAGTCATGGAAGAAGAAGTGTTCATCGATTTGTTGTTGACAATGGAAAGGGGTTGCAAGGCAGATAAATGTTAGGAAACCACCCCATTACCTAATAAACTTTCATTTTTATTTTATTATGTTGAATTACGCTACATGACGCCAAATGACGCTACATTTTGATAGTGTGAGAATTTTATTTCGCACGCATCAAAATGTATGCGCATGTACGAGTGCGTCGGTAACAACAATGTACAATATATGTAACATAGTATATAAACCCTAAATATATGCCTAGGGGACCCCAGTTGTGTTCTCTTAGGTATTCCACCTACATTTTTGGTGTGAAAGGCCTATCTCAACAAACTCACCTATTAATAACCCCTCGCATCAAAACCATCAATTCCCCCATCACGAGCGTGGATCCCGCCCCCTTCTTGTAGAGAGAACCCGCACGGTCTTAGCTAGCAGATAGTGGGTGTTGCCCTAACAATAATGGAGGCAAGTTCATTAGATTTGTAAAAGGTTTGCTCACATTCTTCACAATCCTCAAGTCCAACACCTTCCATATCCATTGGATGCCAGTAAACATGGCAACCTTGATTATGAGCGTGGCTGTGGAATGCAGGGACAATGCCCTGTAGACGTAACCCAACAGTCTTTGCACCCAGAGAACTTCTCAGCAGGGTCTTGATAAAGGCACACATGATGTTGTAACCAAGTCCGATGTCTTCACCATACTGATCAAGGAGCTGATTGACAACAGCTATAGGATATTTCATCCTGTCACCAGGGTCAATATATCATCAGCTAATTGAAGAGGAAATCTTGCACTTACAATTCTCTGCTACGTATCATATCGCAAATGACCAAGAGATGACCATGGCAGCAAATGGCCACAAAAGTTTCTGCTACAGCCAGCGAACATCTTCTTTCTTGCCTCAGGTCCTGCACTTCGCCAGCGCTCAACACAGATGTTAATTATCTTCTGGGTTTCGTCATCCTCAGCAATATTGAGCCAGGCAATATCATCATCTCTGGCATCCGAGTTGAGGTTAGGTGGGAATATGTCAGATGGATTTTTGGGCACTGTTGATGGACCCACATCCAGTATAGTTTCTGGCAATTGAGAAGTACTGGTAGATGCTTTTCACACTGAGACCTAAGGGAACCTGAATGTGGGAGAATGATAAACATGAAGGGAAACTCACATTATGATGTGAGTTCACCACTTCGTCCTTGAACCGATCAACATCATCTGGTGTCAGCTATCGAGATGATGTTGAGGTGCAGTCATCTGTACAAGATGAACCTGAATGAAAAGTACTCTCCACAAGTTTCAGTGAGTTATTACCATCCATTATCCATTGCTGCCAGCATGCTAAACTTCATTGGTGGCTGATCTGTAAGTTTATACATGCAGGGCAGGCAAAGGTGGCATGAGTTCCAATCTCCATCTCTACCCAGCACACACTGCACACAAGCATCCACCACACGCAGTATCTCTAAATAGCAGTCATACACACTGCTGAGCTGTTCTGCTAGATAGGATTTCTGTGGAACCTATGAGAAAGTATGTATGAGTGACAATGCAATGAGAGAAAGATTTCTCACATGATGGAGGTGATTCAAACTTCTCGAATGGGCATCAAGGCTTAAACATGGACAGACACGGTGTAGCTGACAATATACTTCAAACAGCTGGAAAGAGAATGCAATGATGGGTTTTTTGGGAGAAGCACCAATGAACCTGTGGTGAGCAAGGGTCTCATTTGTGTAAGTTGTATCTGCTGCATGTGTGAATGAATGAGTAGCATATTCTGTCAAAGTGAACTAAGTCAGCATATCCCAACAACCTATTATGTGCACGTACCATAGAAATTGAGGATCACAATCTTCCATGTTGAATTTGTAGAGGGCTCATCTACCATATCGACAGGCACTGACATCGATGGTGCATCCGATTGCGAAGAGCAAGTGGGGTCCTTTCTCCATGCAAGGTAAGCATTTACTAACAATGGTAGCTGCTTGCACCATGAATTGATGTGCTCTTGTATCCTATTCTTCCATGTACATAGATCGCCTTGTTTGCTTTAGATAGATCATGACAAATGTAAAGAGAAAATGAATGAAGGACATACTGAGAATCAACACTGTCTATGATTTGTTGGAAGATTGTCTCTCCTCCAGCATGGCTGTGAAGCATACCTTCCTCTCCTGGTGGCAAGGTATACAAACCAGCATTCTCTCCTTCTATGTCCTCCCATTCCTCACATTGCACATCAGCCTCAGCATCATCAACATCCATGCCATCATCCAAAAACTCCTCCCAGTGTGCAAAGCTAAGTGCTGAACTGGAAGGATTAAGCTACGACCATGGTATAGAACATTAGCGCATACCAGCAAGTTGATCATAGTGGCTCTGCCTTTCCTTGCAAAGTTGTGTGGCAGTTTTATTCAGCCTGATGACAACACTGTGTTGCATGGCGCTGAGAAGCAAAGTTGATCTTGACACCACTTGATAGGCTTGTCAATGGCATAGCACATTGAAACCGTAGTAGTCATCAGTGACAGTGCAGTGCTTGAACTGTGTGACATGGCAAGTCCTAGACCATTTTTGATAAGAAGTGCCTGTATTCTGAAAGTGGTGATGGGTGCTTGCAGATGTGAACTGAGGGAAAGAAGGCGAGCGCTGCAGTGGATGGCAATGAGCCCTGTGATGCCAAGTGATGGGGACTGATTCATATGAACCGAGTTACCGATCCACAGTGGGAAGGAAGTTGGGATGGGTGCTGCAGTGGTCCCCAGTGGATGGCAATGAGCACTGGATAACAATGGGCACTTATGATGATGGATAAGTAGTGATGGGCACTGATTGATGTGAACCGAGGATATGCTGATTGTACCAGAGGATGGGATAAGAATAGCCGGATGATGACCAGTGATGGGCACTGATCAAGGTGAACTGAGGTTTTACCGATCATACCTGACAATGGGTGGATGGCGGGATATGTTGGGACAGATACTGACTCTTATGGCAAAACTTTTGCATCTCCAAGTCAAACATATCCAAGGGACATATTGGTGGGTAAGGGGAATCAGTAGATCTGATACATTTTAATAGGCATGATGTGATGGGATCATGTCAGCTTATATATAAGGTAATGTGGGAAGGTTGGCGTGTTACTCATGTTTGTGGCACAATACCAGTACTGATACTTGGCAGCTTCAGCACTGATGTAATCACCTGAGAAGGAAGTACCTTGTCTGGTCACTTCCCAGGTATTGACAACATTTCTGTACCCTCTACCTTCCACATCTCCTGGACTATTAAAATACCACTTGTATATGATTCTAGCATGCCTATCTCACATATTCATTACTTATTGTATGGTTCCAAATCCCCTCATTCCATAGGTAAGTTCAAAATACATGTTTTTTGTACACCCCTACTTCCTACCAACATACGGTGCTTCTGGGACCTTCAACTTGTCATTAAACCGATGCTTGGAGGCCTGTATTACCCACTAAACATCCTCCAAATGTTTTATGCCTTCAACAAATTTCTACAGTAAGCTGTTGAGTAGGTGGTGCCCCCACCCTCTAGTACACATTGTCATGGTCTAGCCTATTCTACTGATGTCCTGAATGTTCTCTACAGTTATGGTAGTTCCCCAGACCTATTAAACAGTGGAAGTGACAGGTTCTAGCCCATAAGTTGTCCTTCATCCTCTCATATAACATTGGTGACTAAGGTGTGTTCTTCTCCCCCTCTATCAATTTTGCCCTTGATATATGACCTCCAGGAGCACAAAATACCTCCAATTGATGAATTTCCAGTGGTCATTACATCATTCCACTGCCCAGGATGCCAACTGGATGCCCTGTCTCCCCTTTACAGAAAACCTGGTATGCCCCTCACTCCCTCCCCCTCCCCTGGCCTCAATAACCTTATCCCCACACTTAGGGTAGATGAAACTCCCTTTATGGGTGCATGTACCAAGGTGTAGTAGATGGGTCTCTTTGTGGTGGAACATCATGATGTTACTCCTCCTCCCCTGTCTGTAGGTTCGCTTTTTTCACTTCTCCTAGCTCTCCCCTTCCTGTTACGTTGCATGAGACATATATATTGATGTTATTTGCAATCCATTTAGCTATGCAATCATTCTGGGGTACCCTGCTTGGTCCCCCACTGAGCAGGATACCATTCAAGTACACCACACCCTGTGGGTGGTTGAGAATGGCTCTATTAGTATCATATTACAGCAATGATGTGTATACAGTATAACTGAATAATGGAAATGAAAGCAAAAGAAAAGGTTGGGAAACAAGGGAATTAGTGAGCTCATCATCAGAAAGAGCGGGCATGAAAGTTTGATGCAAGACCGTGGGAGACAGCGCTGGGAAATTGTGATGGGCATTCCGGGCATCTCTCGATAATCAGCAACCAATATCTAAGCGAGTATCGGGATGTGCCTAACCAAAAAAGTCAAATCTCTCAGAAAAGGTACCATCCCTGTGGCAGAATAAGTGAGTATTGGTTGACGTTTCCACACCTCTTATGGTAAAATACAGAAAAAACCTGTGAAATGCCAGTACGGGTCTCGCACATGTATGATGTAGTCAGGGCTTATCGGAGGTTCTCCTGACAAGTGACACTGAGTTGGTGAGTTTTCTGTTCTCCCTCTTTCCTTTTTTGATTTTTGATTTATTTTTGATTTAATTTGTAATTTGCTTGCCACAAACATCAGTATCGGGCCGGAAGGTTAGGTGCATTGTCAATCGCAAGTTGATCGCTACGTCGACATCCAATTCAACGTCGTTTGCATCATGATTCATTATAGGTTAGTTACAGCATCCCCTTGCTCCCTCTTACCATTCTTACCCCACTCCCAGTCGTTCACATCTTCCTTCATATTCTGGAAATTTTCCCAAATCTCACATAGGAGCTCTAGTCGGTGCTCAAGGGCTGGGTGCAAATCACTCAACTGGCAATAATTGAGTGCGATGGTGTCGAGATCGGTTCCTGCACATTTGGTAGAAATGATTATCCCATTGCTGCACCACATAGGTAAGCTACAGTGTATCGAATGATACAGTCTATCGAACACATACAATGTATCAAATGATACAGGTTTGATGGATGCTGTCGAACACTCTATATGTATATATATATATACTGTAGTATCAAATAAATGCACTATTACAATCCTTGCTGTCTTATACACTACATATGTGTAATGAATGTAATATATAGCTCAGTGACCTATGCATTGGACACAATTGGCACCAGCACCAGCAATGGCAATGGCAATGGCATGGGGTATTACCATTGGGCATCACCATTGGGAATCAGGATGGGGAGTTGGCATTCATTTGTTAGACCTATGTAGTATGGAGACCTACAAAATAACATTGGTGCTGAGTGGTGCTCTGCAGCCTGGTGGGTGTGGCTGATGCCAGCTGATGCCAAAGGTATTACAGCATCATGTAGAATAAATTTAAGTGATAATTAATTTGTTGTAGTATGCAGACCTACAAATTGAGGTCAGTGCCGAGTGCTGCTCGGCAACCCGGTGACTGTGCCGATGCCGATGCCGATGCACCTAAAAGGAATTCCCGATGCCGATGCCTCATTTATGCAATAATTAATGTGTTCAATGTAGTATGCAGACCTACAAAATGAGTTTGGCGCCAAGTGGTGCTCGGCACCCCAGTGGCTGTGGCCGATGCCGATGCCGATGCCGATGCCACCAAAAAAAAAATCCTGATGCCATACAGTGAGATGTATGATAAACTCAGTAAATGCCCTGTTTATGTGATAATTGATTTGTTGTAGTATGAAGATTGATAAAATGAGGTTGGTGCCAAGTGCTGCTCGGCAACCTGGTGGCTGTGGCCGATGCCGATGCCACTGCTGATGCTGATGCCGCTGCTGATGCCGCTGCCATCTCAAAAAAATCTTGATGCCAAAGGTTGTACAGTGTCATGTATGATATACTCAGTAAATGCCCTCTTTATGTGATAATTAATTTGTTGTAGTATGAAGATTTATAAAATGAGGTTGGTGCCAAGTGCTGCTTGGCAACCCGGTGGCTGTGGCCAATGCCGATGCCGCTGCTGCTGCCGTCTCAAAAAAATCTCGATGCCAAAGGTTGTACAGTGTCATGTATGATATACTCAGTAAATGCCCTGTTTATGTGATAATTAATTTGTTGTAGTATGAAGATTTATAAAATGAGGTCGGTGCCAAGTGCTGCTTGGCAACCCAGTGGCTGTGGCCAATGCCGATGCCGCTGCCGCTGCCATCTCAAAAAAATCTCGATGCCAAAGGTTGTACAGTGTCATGTATGATATACTCAGTAAATGCCCTGTTTATGTGATAATTAATTTGTTGTCGTATGAAGATTTATAAAATGAGGTCAGTGCCAAGTGCTGCTCGGCAACCCAGTGGCTCTGCCAATGCCAATGCTGATGCCGATGCCGCTGCCATCTCAAAAAAATCTCGATGCCAAAGGTTGTACAGTGTCATGTATGATATACTCAGTAAATGCCCTGTTTATGTGATAATTAATTTGTTGTAGTATGAAGATTTATAAAATGAGGTTGGTGCCAAGTGCTGCTTGGCAACCCGGTGGCTGTGGCCAATGCTGATACCGATGCCACCAAATGAAAAATCCCAAAGCCATACAGTGACATGTATGATAAACTCAGCAAATGCCCTGTTTATGCAATAATTAATTTGTTGTAGTATGCAGACCTACAAAATGAGATTGGTGCTGAGTGGTGCCCAGCACTCTGGTGGCTGTGGCCGATGGCAATGCCAATGCCACCAAATAAAACATCCTGATGCCATACAGTGACATGCATGATAAACTCAGTAGATGCCCTGTTTATGCGATAATTAATTTGTTGTAGTATGAAGACTTACAAAATGAGGTCGTTGCTGAGTGCTGCTCAGTAACCCAGTGGCTGTGGCCGATGCCACCTAAAAGAAATCCTAATGCAAACAGTTGTACAGTGTCACATATGATAAACTCAGTAAAGGCCTCATTTAAGTGATAATTAATTTGTTGTAGTATGCAGACCTAGACAATGAGCTCAGTGCCAAGTGCTATGCGGCCCCCCTGTTGCTGTGGCTGATGCTACTGAAAAAAATTCCCGATGCTGTACAGTGACTTGTATGAGAAACTCAGTAAAGGCTTTCGTTTATGCAATGATCTCTATCCACAATAATTGTGTACTAACCCTCAACTCCATCGCCTCCATTGCCATGCCCATCTGTCAAGGTTAGTCAACCTCCAGACTTGGATGTAATTTCCTCCAACATCATATCTCATTATGTAGGTCTGCATACTACAAATGTAAATGAGGCTTTGACTCCACTGAATAAATCATACACCACACTGGGCACCTTGCAGCATCAAGAAGTTTTCCTAGGTAGCATTGGCCAAAGCCACCAGGTCGTTGAGCAGCACTTGGCACTGACCTCATTGTCTAGGTCTGCATACTACAACAAGTTAATTATCACTTAAATGAGGGCTTTACTGATTTTATCATATGTGACACTGTACAACCTTTGGCATCAGAATTTTTTTTTAGGTGGCATCGGCCACAGCCACTGGGATGATGAGCAGCACTATCGCATAAACAGGGCATTTACTGAGTATATCATACATGACACTATACAACCATTGGCCTCAAGATTTTTTTGAGTTGGCATTGGCATTGGCCACAGCCACCAGGTTGCCGAGCAGCACTCGGCACCGACCTCATTTTATAAATCTTCATACTAAAACAAATTAATTATCACATAAACAGGGTATTTACTGAGTATATCATACATGACACTGTACAACCTTCGGCCTCGAGATTTTTTTGAGATGGCAGCGGCATTGGCATTGGCACAGCCACCGGGTTGCCGAGCAGCACTTGGCACCAACCTCATTTTATAAATCTTCATACTACAACAAATTAATTATCACATAAAGAGGCCATTTACTGAGTATATCATACATGACACTGTACAACCTTTGGCATCAAGATTTTTTTGAGATGGCAGCGGCATCAGCATCGGCCACAGCCACCAGGTTGCTGAGCAGCACTTGGCACCAACCTCATTTTATAAATCTTCATACTACAACAAATCAATTAGCATGAACAGGGCATTTACTGAGTTTATCATACATCTCACTGTATGGCATCAGGATTTTTTTTTCAGTGGCATCGGCATCGGCACAGCTACCATGTTGCCGAGCAGCTCTTGGCACCAACCTTATTTTATAAATCTTCATACTACAACAAATTAATTGTCGCATATACAGGGCATTTACTGAGTATATCATACATGACACTGTACAACCTTCAGCCTCGAGATTTTTGGAGATGGCAGTGGCATCAGAATTGGCATCGGCACAGCCACTGGGTTGTGCCATTGCCATTGCCAAGTACCATGTCCAACGCTATCTCTGATCTGTATATTAACATTCTTCATAGTGTATCACAACCAAGAATTGTAAAAGTGTATTCATTTGATACTAGTACATGTTATACATACTATGAGAGTGTTCAATGGCATCCACCAAACCCATATCATTTGGTACACTGTATGCATTCGATAGACCAGTACATTGTAGCTTACCTATCTGGCTGCACAGGTTTGGGTGATAATACAAATTTTGGGCATTAGGTTATATAGGAGTGGTATGAGAATGATGGGTTTGTAGGAATTTATACAGATAAGTGTTACACGAAAAAAGAAAAATGCAAAAGTTGTACAAGCAAATACAGAGTGAAAATCGAGGGACAACCATAACCCATCAGAAAGTCAATCAATTATTCCTCTAGTGACAATTGTCAGGAACATCTTGAAGGAATCAAAGTGCTCACCAGAGTCAAGCTGAGCACACGTTTGTTGTATCTTGTGAATGATAGCCTTAAGACGAGCTGCTCCCTCTGCCTCCAATACATCACAATCCCAATGTTCTCGTTGCTGTATCAATGGTGAACTGATCGTCTGCAACAATTCTGGGTGGAGTGATGACATGATCGTCGGTGGTGTAGAAACACAATTTGGTGCCGATTGTGCTGACAGCATTAAGCTTGGAAAGTGGGCAAATACCAACCAAACCCCTTAAATGCCTACGAATTTGAAGATCAGCTTCTTCTTGGCTTCTTCTAGAGCGGACAACAGGCCAAGCTTAGGCCCTGTCTTGATCTCCACAATGAAGACAGGCGCATCTCCCCAGAACACCTGATATTCGACTATGAAATCGATAGATTTGCAGGATTCCGCAATTGGGTGAGTCTGGGGTCGGCTTTGAGGCCAAGCCGGGCCAGAACAGCACTAATAGTAAAAGGGGAAGAAGTATAGGGGTTGAAGTTAATAATTATTAATGTTCAACGTTCAGTGTCCATCTGAAACCATCTCTCTTTGCTCTATCATGTCAACAAAAGTGCCCTCATTATTCTCTTGTTTTCGTCACAAGCCCATAGTACGTGTTTGTGGAATACTGGGGATGATGTACATCACAGGTGTTAACGGACCTATGGAACAAGATGACCACTGGATGGCCATCAATTTTGTCGCCTTACGACACCTAATTGGAGCTCGAGACGATCATGGCGAGTGGCTATGTGGGACCACGATTCAGACAAATAGAGGATTCTTCCTTGGCGATCCAGCTTGCGACAGGATCATTTTCAACCCCCCACCTTTTGAGACAGTGTTCTCAGGCCCACCCAGGATCCTAGCTCTTAAATACCTATTTGCAGTCAACAAAGCATCATCCCTTCTATCTGCTGGTGATACTCTCATACTTGTCTTAGTTGGTCATGGAGATGCCGATGATCAGCATTCGTTTTTTGTTGGTGACAACTCCAACTCATATTACCGGCTCGCAAAGAATGATCTGGAGGAGGCTGTTCATGCCACAAAAGGGCATATTCTGCTGATCTCAACCGCTTGCTTCTCTGGTAGTTGGAAAAGCCAGTATTGGATGCTTCTTGCTGCTGCCAAAGCTGAGCAAGAAGCTCCATCAATTGTTGAATCTGGCTCAAATGAATTTTGGGGTGGCTTCTTCACCAATTCCCTGCTTGCTGAATATGCCGACAAATTCAAGATCAGGCCTCCATATCCAGGCTCGGTGGATGAAACTGGACAACGAGCAGAACAGAAGGAGCACGATTTTGGGCCCACAAATGCAATTCATCCTTCACCTTGTCTTCCAAATGCAGTCTGCAGGCCATCCTCAACTGGATGCACCGATTCCGAGATGACATTGGGTGGACATACATGTCTGCAGACATGGTACCTGATCCATGTTCAAACGAACCACACAAGTTGCCTTTTGTTTCCCTAATATCAGCAACAGAGCCTTTCCATCGCTTAACATACATTCCTCCTTCTCTACCTGATGATTCCTCCTCATCACACTCAACTGCATGCTGCCCGGCCATTCTGAGTCCACCCCCACAAAACACACTAGAACTATCAGTAACTTGGTCAGCAAGTGAAGAAGCAGAACTTGTGGCATTGGCAGCCGATTTCTTGTTGTACATGCCCCCTACAATTACCAGTGAGAGAGGCCCAATAATTCTTTGTTGGACAGTAATGTTTGATCAAAAACATAGTTGTGAAACACTCAGTCTGGCCATGAAGAGGAACCTTCTCTCCCAGTTGAAGAAGAGAGAATGCCACCGAAAGCTTGCATTAGCCATTGCGATGAACTTAGGGTGGGAGAAAGCAGTACAAGACATAGGTGGACCAGGTGGTAAGCAACGACAGCTGGGCACCAGGCTTGACCTGCGACATCAAGCAGAGGTGAACGGGTGCTTGGTGTCCATGTTACTCATCCCAGAGAAAACACAATGGGCTGGCACTGCAGGTTGGTTGGCATGCATTTGGGAGGCTGCAGGATGTCCCATTGTATCTCCAAATGAGTGGAAGATGGCAATTGAACAGAGTCAGGTGGCATAGATGTGCATTAGTCACCTCTGTTTGGCGATGTATCATGTCCTGCTAATTACCATGAAAGGGTGATACTACATTATCCATGGTAATTAGCAGGACAGCTGATATATCATCATCCTGCTAGGTGATCTCCCCACTCCTGCCCCGCTACCACCCTGCCCCAAGCAAACTCAAACAGCATGCTATTTTTATTATTTTTATTTGATCTTCTTTCACTTCCTTTCATGTTCTTTCTGTCATCGTTGTCAGTTCCCTCACGTTATTTTTACTCGTGTTTCTTTTCCTTCTTTTATGTTCTTGTCCATTTCCTCACGTTATTTTTACTCATGCTTCTTCCCCTTCTTTTAATGTTCTAGTCCCATACCTGTACCACTATTTTTAACCACGCTAGACATGACGTCACTGGTACACAACATATTGTATCTAATGACATTCAACAAAATTACCATCTACTGCGGCCCCTTTTCCTCCTAAGAGAAGCTCTGAAAGGCCTACCCACTTCGTCTCACACAGAGCTCACATTTCATTGTGGATAGCAGCCTAGTACAAATAATCAGCATAATCGGAATCAGATATTGGATGATGGGGGAATGGAATACATACCTGACGATGTGCATATGCACACCATCCCTCGTCTGCAGCCGCTTGTTCAAAGATACCCCCTGGTAAGCATGAATTTTCGGGTGAACGACTGTTATTGGTGGTAGGGAATGTGACAATTGCACGTTCATTCCACCTCTTGCTTTGCTAGGTAAAGAATTCCTTCACCCGATGCATCTCTTCTTCCAGAAAGAGACACTCCTCCTGCCACTGATGAGCCCTTGCATGCGCTTTACACCATTCGACACAAAGAGCTGTAAGTAGGGAAGGTCATCTGCTTTGTGGTGATGAGTTGGGAATATATGAACGTACCTTCTCGTGAATGCTTATCCATACCCTCTTCAGAAATTGAACCATGAACCTTCCATATCCATGTCACTTGTTTCCTGCCCTCAGCATAGCCGCCATCCATCCATGACAGTCCAGCCACATCGCTGTCTGCCAAATCATGGAGCTGATTACTCCAGGTGACTTCCAGTAGCAGCAGCGCAAGTTTTTCAAGTGTGGCACGTGACTGGCAATCCACAGCCACATTTACCTGAATAGAGACCAACTCAATGACTGCGCGACTTCTGGTGAGCATTCAGTTTCCAGATACATGTCGATCCTTGTCACGGCAAAGATATGAATGGAGGTGTTGGAGCAGACTATATACGCTGCACAGGGGAAGAGACAACACGTTCCTTACAACCTACCTGGGGTTTAGTTAGACTTACAGCTAGGGTTAGCAGAGGTAAGAACACTATATTCCTACTACAGTACAGGTTCTCCTTATATACATAATAGTAAGGATATCACATGACTCCAGAGGAATATGCATATGAAACATGTATCAATATTGGTAGTTAATGTGGGAGAATATGCACATGCAACAATATTGGTAATTAATTTCAACACCCCCCCTCACACTGTAAAGCGCTCTAAGCAGCTAAGTTTGAACCTCAAAAGTAATTCCAAGAGAGTCTCTAAATTTCCTGAATAGGATGGTGCCAAGGTTCTTTGTGAACATGTCAGCTGGATTATCACTTCCAGGAATGAAAATGACTGTGACTTTGTCATTTTCTATGCATTTGCGGGTATAGTGGTAACGAATGTCTATATGTTTGGTCCTTCTTTCCTGAGCTGGATTTGATCCGATAAAGATGGATCCCTGATTATCAGCGCAGATTGGTATGCGCTTCAGTATATATCCAAGTTCCTGGAATAAGGACTCTATCCACACTATCTGTCAACAAGTGTTGGAGAGAGCCATATATTCAGCTTCTGTGGATGACAGTGCTACAGTTTTTTGTAAACAGGACTGCCAGCACACAATGCCACTCACTAGAGTAGCAAAGTAACCTGTTGTAGATTGGCACTTGACAGTGTCAGCAGCCCAATCAGAATCTGTGAAGGCCTGTAGCCCTTCGGATTTCTCTCCATCGTAGACAATATTATATTTCTGGGTTCCCACCAGATACCGCATGATGTACATCGCTTTGTCTAGATGTTCTTGGCTAGGATTAGCCAAGAATTGTGACATCCTGATTACTGCATAAGCGATATCAGGTTGCATTCCGAGCATCAGATACAATAAAGATCCGATCACAGACTGATATTTTGATCTAAGCGCTGCATTTGGCATTGCTGTGTTTTCTGATGGTTTGTAACCAGTCGGGAGCGGAGTGGGGGCAGCTTTGGCATTTGTCATCTCGAACCTCTCGAGCACTTTAGTGAGATATTCAGTTTGATTGAGTTTGACTTTGCTTGCAGTCTGGGTGATGCGCATGCCTAAGAATTCCGTGACTTTTTCAGTACTACGGCACTCCCAATGCTTCAGACAAGCATTCTTCTTTTCATCCACAAGTTTCTTGTTCTTCCCCATGAACAAGCCATCATCAACATAGACCAGTGCAATAACAATGCTGCCTGTCTTGGGATCCTTGTGTATGAAAATGCTGGCATCGGAGCTGGCGCACACAAACCCAATGGTGCGCATAAATGCCTCCAGCTCTTTCCACCATGCTAGTGAGGCCTGTTTAAGGCCATACAATGCTTGGCGTAAGCGCATTACTTTGCGCTCTTTTCCCTCGAGTCTGAAACCCTCAGGTTGATCCATATAGATCTCCTCTTCTAGTTTGCCGTATAAAAATGTGGTTTTTACATCTAGACCGGTCATATACATGCCTTCTAGAGATGCAAGTGCAAACATGAGGTATACGGTCTCGTAGCGGACTACTGGTGAGAAAATCTCATCAAAGTCAACACCTTTGACTTGTGAAAAGCCTTTGGCCACGAGTCTGGCTCGTTTTCTTCCATCTGATTTCACAGAGAAAACCCATCTGTTTTTGATCATTTTTTGATCATGTGGAAGATCGACAATGTCATAGACTTGTCGCTTGCGAAGAGCCTCTAATTCTTCATGACAAGCCTGTTTCCACTCAAGTTGCTGCTGCCGTGGTAGGCACACAATATTGCAAAATTGGTCTGGAACTTGGCTTATTTCGCTTGATGGTTTGACTGCTTTTGACAACAGCCAGCGAATAAGCTTATCTCCACCTTCCTTGGTTATCTTTTTAATATAACCTGCTTCATCCAGTTCCCCCATTGGGTGATCATGTTCTTGATTATTGGAATTGGGCACACTCTCGTGGGGTGCCGAACTCAGTCCAGTAACCGGTTCTTGTTGTTGAGATTGTGGTCGTGTTCAGTTATGATCCAAATCTTAACCCACAGATCTCTTCCAATATTGATCACATGCAATGTCTCTCTCTATGTCAGAGGGGAGTCACTTCTCTCCATAGGTATTGCCAGGATGGTTTGGGATGTTCCTCTGCCTGCCTGATCGACGGGGCAATTGCTGCCATTCCTGTTGATCTTCACGTCTTGGACAAAAGTCCTCAGTGGTTACTGGAGGCGGCGGAGGAGGAGCATCAGTCGCATCGTCATGCACCTTTTGCTCACTTGGTACATCGTCATCATCATCTTCTGATGATGGAGGAAGGGGCGGATTTTGTGGTGGTATAGAATCATCGCCATCCATTCCAGATGAGTGGTCGTCATCTTCTGGTTCTGGATGTGGAAAATCACCAAGGTCTGTCTTGGCAGGAGTTTTAGCTCCGGGACAGCATGGGAACAATGTTTCATCAAATAGTGCCATAGCACCAATGAATATTGCGCCATTAAGTCGCATGAAACGGTATGCTTTAATGCCATCTTCTAATCCAAGGTACGTCATTAACTCCAATCGAGGAGCTAATGTGGTTGGATGTTTCTCCTTGGGTAGATAGACATAAGCACTGCAACCGAAGACCTTCAGATTGTTTAGATCTGGGTGGACCTTTGTCAGGTCCTCAAAAGGTGTCAGCCATTTCAGGTGCCTTATTGGGGTTCGATTGTATAGGTGTGTTGCATGTTCAATGCAAAATTCCCACCATGATTGTGGTAGACAAGCGGTAAATTGCAGGGTTTGCGACTTTTCCATTATTGTCCTTATGGTGCGCTCTGCATGCCCGTTCTGTTGGTGAACATGGGGTGCAGACATCTCTATTTTGATGCCAAAATCCTTGAGCATATTTTGTAGCTCATGATCTTTGAACTCCCCCCCTGGATCAACACACCAGCGCTTGATTGTAGCGCCATACTGGGTCGAAGCCATTGCCTGAAATTGTCTAATTGCTGCAGCAGCGGCAGACTTCTTTCTAAGGCACTGGACCCAGATATGTGACATTTTGTCATCCAGAAATACAATAAAGTATTTATGTTTGTGGTATGATAGTACTGGGAGTTCCTTTAGATCGGAATGTATTAATTCAAAGGGTTTTGCTGCACGTGAATTTGATTCTGGAAAAGACTTTGAGGTCATTTTCCCTTCAGTGCACCCTGGACATATAATTTTGTCTTTAGGAATAATTAATTTCCTTGGGAATTTGATGGTGCTATTAGGCATTTTCCCTAGCGCCTCTTTGGATGGGTGTCCAAGTCGCCTATGCCAAGTCAAGTAGTCAGCGACATATATGGTTGCGACATTGACCTTTTTGGTGCTCATTATATGAGTCTGAGCCCAATAAATCGTGTCACTTCTCCTAAGAGGTACACAATGCATGATTGGGTTTCCTTTCTCGATAAATGAAATGTGTGCGGAGGAACCACGCACATCACTTCTGTCTTGTAAGAAGACGCACATCACTTCCATCTTGTAAGAAGACGCCCATTGACATTAATCGAGTATTAATGTCGGGTATGTAGTAGACGGGGTATAATCGTGTTTCATGCGTCTCTGACTTCCTGTGACATACTACCTGATGTCTAATGAAGACTGCTCCTTTTCCTACTATATGAGTAGTACCCATGGCTGTTTGGACCAAGGTAGAGTCCTTTCTCGGTAAAGGCTCATAGGAAGCGAAATCTTTCATTTCACCAGTGAAGTGTTTTGATGCGCCTGAATCCATGATCCAGTCTGCACCTTTCTTACAATTTCCATTTGCACACATAACACATATATTAAGATCTAAATAATTCCATGATACATTTAATAGCGGTAAAATTTCACATGAAAAGTTTGCTGTATTCGTAGGAATATTAATCTTTGTGCTTGTGGCAGGGAAAAGGACTGACCTGTCATCATATGCTCCCGTTTCAAGGGGTTCATCGATGAGCATCTCATTGACGGCTTTCCATACTTCCTCATCAGACACTGGAGGTTCGGATCCTAGGGAGACGATGTTGTCTTCTACCTCCTCGATTCTCAGTTCTGGTTCAATCCTCCTCCTCTTACCTTCTCTCACCGTTAGGTGCTCTTCCAGCGGTCGCAGATTTTTTGCAGTGCGCAGAAGATGCATTTGCTTGAGGGTGTCTCGAGCTTGCTGATATTTGGCATAAACCGAACGAGAGGTAGAGGCCATGCCTGTATATGCCTGTGGAGGTGGTCGGCGGCGAGGATCTCTTGTGGGAGTGTGGTCGCATTTTTTGATGCGCTGAATGAGTGGCATCGGCGGTATGATGGTGCCATTACCATTTATGGTGGTAAATGCACTAGAGGCGAGGTGGGTATGTTTCTCTTTAGGCTTTTCCTCCTTAGTCTTTTTGTCCCCACGTTGTCCACATTTTTGGGACAAATCTCCATTGTTGTTTTGCCCTTCTTTGGGCTGCCATTTGGGGTTTCCCCCTTTGCATTTGACAGCGGAAAGTTTGTTGGCCTGAGGCTGGCCAGTGGGCTTTCCTACTGCCATGCGCCTTGAGGCTTCAGCGACAATGGAGTCCTTGACATGTTTAAATGTCAAGGCACTAGTAGCGGTTGTGTTAAGGACTGTGGCGGATAAAGAATCATACTCATGCAGCATTGCAGCAAGTAGGATCATCACCTGAACTAGTTCGGGGATGGCAACATTGGCAGCTGTGAGGTGCTTGAACTTGTCAGCCATCTTAGCAATCTCTGGTGCAGGATTTGCAGCCGGAATTTTGATTGCTATTGCAGACCTAAAGTCTGCAAAGACTTGGGAGGGGCCATTGACACCATAATCAGTGCGAATGAGGTCCCACACCTCCTCAGCAGTGTCCTTGGTGTTGGCATGCTGCCAAATGGAGGGGGCCAGGCAGAGCACTAGGCTACCAATAGCCTGGTCATTTTTGTTGCTCCAGGTCTGGAGCTTGGCAGTAGCATCTGCTATGAGAGTAGCGTTCGTCGCAGTCAAAGGAGGCGCTGGAGGCGGTTTGACTTCCGCCCTGCTAGTTATTTGCCAGAGGCCCTGAGACCTGAGCCACACCTTCATGGAGTCAGCTCATTGTATGTAATTGGATCCATTGAAAGTTTGTACGAACTTCTCAAGGGTTGAAGACATGATTGGCAGCTGGTAAAAGTGCTCAATCAGTCTTTTATCCAAGAAAACACATTTCACAATCTCAGGAAAAAACACTCCTTCAGAGTGGTTAACCCTAGTCAACCTAGGTTTTAAGTGCAGCTCACAGGGAGTGCGATGCAGCTCACAAAGAGCGCAAGGTTATAATTTGGAGATGATGAAGTCAACGTCGTTCGCAGCCAATTAAGGTGCATTCACAACGTGCCCAGCAGGGCCCATAACCTGTTGGAGCAGACTATATATGCTGCACAGGGGAAGAGACAACATGTTCCTAACAACCTACCTGGGGTTTAGTTAGACTTACAGCTAGGGTTAGCAGAGGTAAGAACACTATATTCCTACTACAGTACAGGTTCTCCTTATATACATAATAGTAAGGATATCACATGACTCCAGAGGAATATGCATATGAAACATGTATCAATATTGGTAATTAATGTGGGAGAATATGCACATGCAACAATATTGGTAATTAATTTCAACAGGAGGAGTAGAAGCCCATGAAGTTTGTCAAGATGGTGAAATGCCTGTGCCTGTCATAAGCAGAATTCACATGACATTAAACAACGTGGGCACCAGATGTCATCAATAACCTCGGATGGTAGGAGAAGCTTCGTGTCAAATGAAGCAGGCTGCTCCTTGCTACTATCTGGATTTGCAGGGGCACATATCGTTGCAACAGCTGGCATATATAGGTGTTGGATTTCTATCCAGGCTTCGATCTTGCATTGCAGGGCATTGCATTGCTCAAGGACCTTTGCACGCTGGAGGTCTGTGGAATGAGGCCCTAGGGCATTGGAGTCGGATCGTAGTTTACTCCTAGCACCCAGATTAACCATGTACTCAACAGATAAACATGGTGCTTACTGCTGTTCCTCTAGCTCCAGGCCCTGCCAGATCAGCATGCTTGCGGAAATGGATTCATGTAGGAGCTTGGAGGTTCCCTTCTCGAGTTTGGCTTTGTCCTCTTCGGCAAGGGTTAGACAAATATCCTTTTCTTTAATGGCTGATACATCAGGAAAATACAAGATTGATCAGTAGGGCTATGTAGGACAGGTATGTTGAGTAGTCAGGTAGGTAGGTCTCCCTTTACATAGCTGCTTGTAGCTACCACTGTGAGCTATGTAGGACTATATAGTGCCCAGTAGTCTTCTGCAAGTTGTTAGTAGGACCCTGTAGCTTACCAGGGATAGCTACTACGAACGATACTGGGCCTGCAGTGAGCTACCAAGACCCCAGTTGATTACAGTGACAGCAACAGTAGAAACAAAATATATCATATTGTCACCACCATGAGTAGATACATAAAGTGTAGGATGAATCTAGTTTGTTGAAAAGAAAGAAAAACATGCCTGGGGCCTGAGTCAGGAGGCATTGCCCCCTCGAGCCCCATCCCTCCCTGCCCTTGCTATGGGTCCTGTTCTCCCCTATCGTCGCCATCTTGCTGTTGTCACATTCTTTCTCATTGTTTGCATGTCTTGGTTTTGCTGCCTTGCAGACTGCAGTGCCAGGTTTTGGCATTGGCATGTGTGTTGTCCCCTGCTGTGGTCATCCCTTACTCTGGTCATCCCTGTATGGTAGTTGGCATTGGAATTGGGGTGCATGCAGCCTCGTTGTTGCTGTGTCCCCATAGTACCTATGTATAATAAAAATGCCAGTAAGAAAAAGAAAGAAAAACAACCAAATAAAGTGGTCCCTTTGTAAGCCCCTGTTATCCACCCTGCGATCAGTTGCTCACAGGGGTGGTTGCAGGTGCTGGTTGGGGTCACCGGTCATGGGCGTTGGACGGTGTTCATTAGTCGGGTTTGCTAGTCATCATTATCGTCGTCATCCATGCACCCTCATCATCGCACCCCCGTTATTGTCGACATGCCCCTGTCATTGCCATCATTAGCACCTGCTATCCCCCCTGCAAGCAGTGGCTCACAGGGGCAGGGGCAGGTGGTGGGTGTCGTGTTATGGCTTGCATGGTTCAAGTGTTCAGTGGTGATGCGGTGGATTTATGGGGTGTGGGGGTGCTTACCTTGCAAGTACCCAGCTGCTTGAGCCTCCCAGGACCTTCCTGAGGTCGTTCCAGCCCCCAAACGAGCACCTCACATCCCGTCTGGACATGGCAGAGGGTGCAGGTGCAGCATGGTTTGTCATTGCAGATAGAAGTAAAAAGCCTAAAAAGACAGAAAAAAAGTAGTTAGTAGTTGAAAAAGAAGAATACGAACAATAAAAAACTGAGTATATTGTGTTGAGGGGCCCTGAGTTGATGGTTGTTGACATCCTGTTAAGAACTGATCCTGGAGGGCTCATCGGAATCTGATCGGATGCTGCGGGTGATAATAGCGAGGACTGTCAGGTCGATGCAGATTCTGTGGGAGGGTAAACAGAAAGGACTTGGCTTCAGCTTGTAAGAAGCTGCACCCTTCACCTCGTCTGGTGTCCTAATGTCAAGTCAAAAGTCTGGAGGTGGGAGCGGGAAAGTGTGGGTAAATGCAGGGAGGAGTATGGGGGGACTTAGGTTAAGTTCAGATGGGACTAGAATTTCAGAGGGAGACTAGAGGTCGAGTCAAATAGAGTTCAGACTCTTAGAGGACAGAGGTAGGAGTAGAAGGAGATTTAGATTGACAAGAAAAAGTCAAGTCTATGTCAATATATGAACTGAGGAGTACAAGGCAAAACTAACTAAACTTAAATACTAGAGTCCGGAATAGAAGCAGGATGGAAATGGGAACTGCAGCAGTGTCTCGACTGCATAGATAAATTACCTAGTGGAGGCCGCACAGGAATCCATAGTCGAATTTGCAATAAAGATGGCAGCCTTGGGAAGGTGGCCATGGATGCTGTACAAGGCGGCCTGGTGCACAGCAGTGTGGGCAGTGCAGGGTGGCTGGGAACAAAATCAGAAGGAGTAGACAAATGTCAGGTTAGACGTGTGGGAAAAAGTCGGACAGAATGCGGGTTCCGATCGGGCAAGGAACAGTTCTTGACATGTCCAGATACCTGCATGACGTGGCAAGCTTGCAGCCACATGCGTTGCCATGTACTTTTCATCAGAGGAGTGGCGCTATGTGTTGTGGTTGCCATTGTGGTGGGTGGTAGGCATGGGAACAGTGGTGGCAGCGGTAGTGGAAGATGTTGGGGGTGGATGGTGGTGGATGGAGGGAGGGAGGTTGATCAACCATGGGACAGTGATCCGTTGTTGATTGAGCACATGTCATGTGATGAGTTGAGGGTGGGCCAAAATGACTTTACAAGTAAACTGTGACAATTATAGAAAACAAAGATGAAAAGTGACAAAGATGAAAAAAAGTCTATGAAAATTCATCTATCATGGTTGAACTCCAAATGGTCATCTTGGATGAAAAACATCCCCTGCATTTCATTCCTTTATGGACTGTAATTTCATCCCATTGGCTTATGACTCAGAAACTTTGTAATATAACATAAGAAATTCATGTTTCAGCACTTATGTAAATGGCTGAAAACCCAGGTGCACAGTCAGTGAGAGCTTGGAATATCCCAGTATGTAGAATATGTCTCTGTAGCTATAGTGCCAACATACTGGGTGCTACAGAGGGCTCCTCCCAGGCTACTGGCATCTACCACAGCTACCAGCCCCTACTGGGCTCACCCATCCAGCTACCTCACCTCCTGGAGTTTGTTGGGGATCACTGTAGTCATTTTTTGTTTCCTGATGTAAGGATTGTAAGCATGGAAAGCAGGAGGCCAAAAATCTACAATCACCCTGCAATGTCATGGAGTAAGGGTTGATGCATGCTCTATCCCCCTCCCAATCCTGGACCATCTTTGTCCACTCCTTGGTCATGCTGGCAGGAAGTGCCATGTCAAACTCTTGAAATGCCTCTACCTGCTCTGCACAAGCCTCGAGTGCCTCCTTGACTTGGCAAATAAAAGTCTGTGCTGGTGAAAGAATGAGCAAGTGATTCATTGTAAAAGTATGTACAAACCTATTGACATTATCTTGTGCCAATTGTAGTCCCCAAAGTGGTCATTGAGAGTATTGCATTGAGATCCAGGGCCCATCTTTTTTGTGCTATTTGCGACAGCATTTGTAGCCGCCCAGCCACATTCAGGTGCTTCACCATCGGTGCGGCCAACATGGGGTGTGTAATTGAAATTGTACTCAGTGTGACAGCCGACTTTATGGGCTGGGAGGTGGAACTTTGGGATAAGTGCAGTAAGGATATGGGAGTGGCCAGGACTGAGAGCATTCGGAGGATAGGAACTGCAGTGACTAGTGAGGTTCCAAATCCATTGGCAGACAATATCATAGGATACTACTAATAGGATGGGAAGAAAATGTGCAAGACTTGCGAGAAAAAAATAGTCCATGTTGATGTACCTTGAATGGAGACATGTAAACAAAAGAGGATCATGCAGGATAAACACAGTAACAACTCACTGCTCCCCTTTCTAAAGGTCACCTAGCGACGTGGGTCATGCCATATCATGTCTACTACATCCAGCCAATCCTAGACCACTTGCTGACACTCCATGACCACTGCGCATCATTGCAGATTTGATGGCATTGTGATTGTTGCACGTGCTGGTATCATCCTCCAATTTATCTCCAAATTGAGTGAGATGGCTCCAAAACTTCTTCTCCTCGACAACATATGTGTAACCACGATTCAGGCCTGGGTCTTTTGCATTGTTAGACACATTCATTCGCTTCAAGCGAAAGTTTGCATCAATAGCCAAGAACAGAGCATATAACCAACTGTTTTCGGATATCAGTGGATATCCTCTACACAGCAACAAAGGAAGACATACACTTTCTCCTTCCTGGCCTTCTCCCAACCTTCAGGTAAGTTTATTCCCACATACAGGCAGGCGGGACACAAAACTGCACATTCTCCCTCCTTGGTGCCAGAGATGCCCATTGGGTCATGCCCACACCCACTCCACTTGAGTAACTGTACATGGCGCCACTGGCGCATCATTCGCAAGAAGGAACTGAAGAAACCCTTCACATGCACAACACACCAGCAGATTATCTGAGGCATGCTCAAAGGTGTCAACAGTGGCATTGAGGTCTCCAAAGAGACAAAGAGAGACCACAAAGTCTTAGATTCCCATACCACATCCATCAGACAAGGCCAGAAATCAAGGGACAAACCATCAGTGCCAGGGTCACATGGTGCATAAACCACAAAAACACAATGAATCAAGGGAGATGCAGATGATGACAAAGGAGAAACAACCACATCAACACAAACAATATTATGTATACTGTGAGAAGACCAGTTGCAACTGATTGCAACTGGTTTTCAAACAGTTTTCAAATATTTACGAAATAAGGCAACCGGCAACCCAATCGACTACAAAAGTGGGTAACCACAACCAATGGTCCAGTTGCATTTGGTTGGGTTCAGTTGGGTTGCAGTCATTTTTTTGGTCCACCCAATGGGACCTTTAAACACTACCCATGGATGCCCTGCAGTTGCTAGTATAGACAGAAAAGAGAATATGTACTCAGGAGGAGATATGCTTACCCTGTGAGATCCATGGCACCAAAATGTTCACTTCCTTTGATTCCTGGGCATAGTAGTAAGCTATAATGAGGGCAGATGAAGGGTATAGCAAGGGGAGAAGGCCCTATAGCACTAGGGCATGGGTTCCTCATCAACAGAGGTGAATTTTGCTCACCATAAAGTGCACACATTACCTATCATCCAAAGCTCATCCTAGACATTGTGGGTAGTCCCTTACCTTTCATTAATAGCCTACAAGATATCCATATAGTCAATACTTTGTCCTACAAGATTAGAGTTGCTGAAGTTCAGTTCCAAACTGATGCAAAGAACCAGAACTGGTAGAACCGAACTGATGGTTCTGTTCGATTCAGGTTCAGGTTCCAAACTGATGCAAAGAACCAGAACTGGTAGAACCAAACCGATGGTTCTGTTCGATTCAGGTTCAGTCCAGCCACTGGACATAACAGTTCTGGTTCTCAGTTCAGGACATGGTCATGGCAAGAGAACCAAGGTTCAGACCAGTTCAAACTGAACATGTTGAGGGGTTAGGGGGGTGCTGAAATGGGGAATAATTATGTCTTGTGCATGCTAGAACTTAAGGGTGCAATGGAGCTTGAGGGGATCAGTCAAGAGCTGCTCTATCACCCACACCAACCTTAATAAACACCCCCAAGAACAGAAATGCTGACAAAGGTTGTTGACATGTGACCAAACAATAAATATTTAACCTACACATATCACCACCTACCACTACCACTATCAACAATGCTGCCTCCCTTCCTCCTATCCCTAGAGCCAACAGCAGAAATGGGCCCAAACTACAATAAAGTCATTTGGGCCACTGGTAAGTTATTTTTTATGTTCTTTTAACTTATGTGTTTTATTATATCAATGAAACAACACCTGGACGACAACAGTGGCCACTCACAGGACCATGGAAGCACCCCAACAACCGCCATGAGCAACTGTTCATGGGGTGGGAATGTGTGCAACTACAAACTTGCAAGAGTGCCACCAGACCAAATGGAATGACAAGACGATGGGAGAACAGGGGGAGACAAGAAGGCAAAGAAAATAGATAAAGGCCCAAGAGACATTGTTTGATGTTGTTAGGGTGACACCCACTCTCTGCTAGCTAAGACTGTGTGGGTTCTCTCTACAAGAAGGGGGCAGGATCTGCGTGCGTGATTGGGGAACTGATGGTTTTGATGTGAGGGGTTATTAATAGGTGAGTTTGTTGAGATAGGCTGTTCACACCACAAGCATAGGTAGAATACCTAAGAGAACACAACTGGGGTCCCCTAGGCATATATTTAGGGTTTATATACTATGTTACATATATTGTACATTGTTGTTACTGATGCACTTGTACATGCATGTACATATTGATGCGTGCGAAATAAAATTCTCATGCTATCAAAGTGTAGCGTCATTTGGCATAATGTAGCATAATTCGACATAATAATATAAAAATGCAACTTTATTAGGTAATGGGGTGGTTTCCTAACATTACCCCCCTTTTATGCCTCGACTTCCAGGGGAGAAAATATTGCATCTGTCCCCTCTGAAATTTTGGTAAGGCCAGAATTTCATCCCCTCATACACCATTCTCACAATGCAATGTGGAGCATTTGGATTACGTTCAAAGAATTAAGTGATCACATTATGTGCTCGCTTACAATTCTCTTCAGCTCCCATGAATTATTTTCATCAGTATAGTTTTTCCACTTTATTAAGAACTCCAATTTGTTCTGTTGAAGACGTGAGTCTAGAATTTCTTCAACTATGTATTCTGGAGCACCTTCTACTATTATTGGAGGTTGCAGAGTAGTTTGTCAGCCAGGAATAGTGGGCAGGTGGTAAGGGCATAGGCGGGATACATTAATCTCGGGATCAATCTTGAATGATCAGGGTAATTTTAGCACTACCACATTAGGCGGGATTACTTTAGAGATCCCATATGGGCCAACTTGTTTCTCCATAAGTTTCCTTGAAGGTCATGGAATATTCAGGTCCTTGGTACTTAGCCACACCAAGTCACCAACTTTGTACTGTGGAGCACGTGCTCGAGTATGATCCACATGCCGCATCATGTCATCACGTGCTTTCTTCAATGCCGCCTCTGCTTCCTCTTGTACCTTTTGCATCTTAGATACAAAGTCTTCTACCACCTGTACTTTGACTTCCCTTCTGGGTTCTACTCCCACGTGAGGATGATATCCATAATTTGCAAAAAAAAGGGTGACATACGAGTAGCTGAATGGAATTTGTTATTGTGGGAAAATTTGGCAATTGCCAGCCATTTGGGCCAGTCAGTTTGTCGGTAGTTGACAAACATACGTAGGTACTGCTCCAACTCCTGGTTCATTCTCTCTGTCTGCCCATCAGTCTGTGGGTGATATGCCGTAGATAATTTAGTTTGAATTCCCAATATGTTGTTCAGTTCTCACATAAACATGGAAGCAAAAAAAATTGTGGTCCACAATCAGAGATAACAGTATTGTTAGGAAACCACCCCATTACCTAATAAAATTTCATTTTTATTTTATTATGTTGAATTACGCTACATGACGCCAAATTATGCTACACTTTGATAGCATGAGAATTTTATTTTGCACGCATCAAAATGTATGCGCATGTATGAGTGTGTCGGTAACAACAATGTACAATATGTGTAACATAGTATATAAACCCTAAATATATGCCTAGGGGACCCCAGTTGTGTTCTCTTAGCGTATTCCACCTACGCTTTCAGTGTGAAAGGCCTTTGTCAACAAACATACCTATTAATAACCCCTCGCATCAAAACCATCAATTCCCCCATCACGAGCACAGATCCTGCCCCCTTCTTGTAGAGAGAACCTGCACGGTCTTAGCTAGCAGATAGTGGGTGTCACCCTAACAAGTATCAGGTAACCCATGTAACCGCCATACCTGATTTAGATAGAGGCACACCAAGCCCAATGATGAGGTTTCTGTAGTAGTAGGAATAATATGGACCTCCTTTGTGAAGTGGTCGCATACTACAAATATTGCATCATACCCTTGAGCCTCGGGTAATCCGGTAAGAAAGTCCACAGATATATCTCACCATGGCACTTTAGGTATAGGGTTCAGCATTAATTTTCCTGCAGGTTTTTTTGGAAATTTCTTCCCCCTCATGCACGTATCACAACCATCCACATAACCCAACACATACTTCGAAATTCCAGGCCACCAATAATTTCTCATTACTAATTCCAACGTCTTCCATCTTCCTGGGTGTCCAGCAGTCAGTGTATTATGATGTAACCAGACAATCTCCCTTTGCAAATCCTGATCCTTCGGTACATACACTTTTCCTCAAAACAACACCAACCCTTGTTCCTCAGCCCATTCATCTCCTTTAATATTACCTTTCTTCTCTCCCTTCAGAGCTTTCATGGGTTCCACTTCTTCATCATCCATTTCCGAACATTGTCTAATTTTGGACAACATCTCTATTTCTGAGCTATCTATTAATAGATGCCCTTGATGCATAGCACAAATGCGAAAGTATTCGGGTTTGAGTAAGGTAACATTCTTATTGTCCTCCTCCACCCCCCTTTATGATCAATACATCTGGATAATGCATCTGCTTTCCTCATTAAGCTTCCTGCTTTGTGGACCAAGCAAAAATTGAAATGTGATAGGAATAGTGCCCAACATGCTTGCCGGTGATTAAGCTTTTTAGCAGACATGAAGGATTGCAGATTTTGATGATCCGTCCAGATCTCAATCTGATGTGTACATCCTTCCAAATGATCCCTCCATGCCTCCAACACTCGTATTATCCCCAACATCTCTTTGTCATGCAAAAGTAACATCATGTGATGTAGTTGAGTATGAGTGAGGTCTATCTTAAGATGAATGAGGCTATGTAGTTCTTTGTTACCCTCCCATTGCTGGGAGCCTGTGTGCACACCAATATTACTTTTTTGACTCTCATGTAACCATTATATTTCCTATCTATATTTAACCAATTAATGAGCATAACATCCTTCTTCAACCCATATGTGCCAACAGGGATTGTATAGGTATCAAGGTGGCAAATGATATGCTGTGGTTCAAGAATGTACATAGTGTTTGATAGCTCACAACTGACAGCCTTTGATTGCAGCCTTGAGCAAGGCTCAACTGTGTATGGTGTCTTTCTTTGCTGAGCTGGTGAGAGTGGATGATGTTGACAAACAAAGAAAAATGTTTGCCAGAGACCTTCAAGAGGAAGTTCCCAAATTTCCTCAATATATCCAGTCTCAATGGTATCTCCACATGTTGGGATATAGAACTAAATATGGCTGTTTCCTGCATGGCTATTGTTGTGGCTGTATGTTCGATCCTCAAAGACCACTTGGCGAGGCTGTTGAACAGCAGGAGGAAGCAGAAGGGTGCTAAAAGCATAAGGTCCACAAGTGAATACTGAATTGTAGTCCTGGCCAATGACTCTCAGATATTGAAGAAGAAGGTCATAGTGCCTTCAATCAAGGGGCTTTCCACTTGCATGAGCAGCAGCAACTTCAGGGCCATTGAGATTGTGTGTTGGCCAAGCAGTGGGGTGAGTGCTTGGTTGTAAAATCTCAGCCAATTCAGAAACATTGGCTTGGAGGTTGTTATTGTGAAGGAGTGCATCTAAGCATCCACAACAAGCACTCTGGCAAAGCATTGTCAACTCCATATCCTCTGTTCAAAAAATACTACTTAGTGAAAGTACATTTGAGAAATTGAGGACTTACAAAGGCAGTGGTTTGTTTTGATTTGCCCATAATCTCCATTCATCCTTTCACCAGGAAATTCACTAAGCAGAGCTAGTGGGCCCCAGAATTTAAGTAGTGCCCCATTGTGCATAGCATAGTGGTGGTTGGGCATTGAGTGAAATACAGCACCAAAAAGGTGCTGCATAGAAGAGCGGTAATTAATGTAGTGGTCCATATAGGCATCTGCTTCAGCATTGCTGACAGAATAGCCTGCAATTATATTTGTTGCACAGACCAATTCACAAAAGTTTTGTAAAAGTTCCTGTTGTACCTCAGTGCCATTCCACCAGAGTGCTGGAATGACAAGAGGAAATATGATGGAGAATAGAATGAGGAGCTCATGAGCTTTTAAGCTTCCATGACTGGCTTCACCAAGATTGGTGGGAGGCCGTTGAACCCAAGTAGGAAGCTGAATATCTGAAATGCATGCTCGAATAATAGCCAGCTCTGTAGGTGTAAAGTGAAATGCACCAGCAATAGACACAGGCACTTCTTCATCTTCATCATAGTCATGAGAAGGAAGAGGCACAGCATTTGAACTGGGAGTAGGAATAGAACTGGAGGTAAAAGTAGAAATGTTTTCATCATCAACATCCATATTGTCCAAATACTCTGCAAGACCTGAAGTGCTGCTGTGTTGACTTGCACTATCATCTTCAGAGTAATTGGATGAAGTCTCTGCATCTGTGTCATCATCATTAAGTTGAAGGGTTGCCAACAATTTGATTGCAGCCTTAGTTCAACCAATGCCCCACAGAACTCAAAGATGATATTGAAGGATTCCTTCAAGAAAATTGTGCATGAATCCTAGAATGACATATTGAACAGGATCCCAGTAAGGAAGATCATGGAGTGGTGTCCACCGTACACCAGTTTCTTTAGTCATAGCTGTTTTAGCCTTGATGGTCACCAGATTGCACCACTCCTGAGCTTGAGTGTGAACTTCAGTTCCACGCTGCAGTTCCCAATGATGGTAATCAAGATCCTCGATGTCATTGTGGTGATATTTACAGAAGGAACAGAATAGCCCAGCAGCATGAGAAACAAATCCAGACACTTTCCGAATGGCTTGCAAATCTGCAAGCAGTGGAATAAGTTGTGCTGCTACTGCAGTGCCCTGTGGGTTGCAATCTGTAGGTAAGACCTTTCCTGGGAGGTCTAAGTCTCAAATCATCTTCTTGATAGGCTCCAGAACATGTGGTATTGTCCAAATGGTTGGGGCATGTGGAGAGGGAGTCATTCCAATAGTAAATGTGTTTTCATGAAGGAATCTGATGGAGATGGGCAAGTTCAAACAGTATAGGATAATGGCACCACATGATACTACTTTGCCTAAAATTTTGTTAATTTTCATCTACACCCCAAAATTAACAGACATACCTGCAATTTTATTGGTCAAAGGATTAAACCAGTCAATATATAAAGCAAAAACAAGGTGGTAAGGTGATTGAAGAAAAGGGCACAATGAACTCCAGGCAGGGCTGTCATATATATCATGCATCCATCCAGGATTGAACACCCCTTGAGATTTTGCAAAAGTCTGATACAAATGGTCCTCAATTTGAGAATGAGAGAGTAAAAAGATGAGCCATGACTCAAATGACTGAGTGGTATAGAGGCATTCAGGGATCCTCTGCAGGCCACCTGAAGTCTCATGTTGTGTGTATAGATTAGTGTTACAAGGCCTGGACTTTGGAGAGCAACACCAGTTACATTGTGATGGACCACCATTAGGATATTGCTTGAAGCACTTGGGGCAGCAAATGACCCACTCAATTGTAGGATCTAGCTGACATTGGGAATATACAGTCTATGTATCCAGTGGCATCTTGAGTTCTGTGAGTTCTGAGGTCTTGATATCAGCAGCAGCAAGTGCAAGTTTAATGAGCCTCAGAGTAGTGAGGATGATGAACTTGAACAGGCGCAATAGAATATTGGCAGTATCTCTACTGATTCCAGACTGAAGGGAGAGCCAAGCAACAATGAGACAGCATAGATCAATGACAGGTGTAACAGCTATAATCCAAAGCCTAAATTGTAATTTAGTAAATGTAAAAACAGTGTTTGCATACCTTGTGTAAGATCTACACATTGAGCAGCCTGAGAGTGTGACTCAGCATCAATAATGGTGGACCTCACTGGAAGTGGATCATCCTGGGGATCATGTTGATCTCAAATTTCATGTTTTCTTCATATCTGTGAACTGACAAGGTGGCCAGGGACATTTTGGCCATGGGAGTCCAAATATGTCAAGTGAAAACAGACACTACAAGTGTAGACAACTTTGTGAGGCATGGAGAATTGGTGTTGTGGTTATCACTGGCAACAGGAAATCAATGTAATCAATGTGTGAACAAGTTCTAGGATTGTCCACGAGTGACTAATATAATCATGATTTTTGGGGCAATGGCTTACATCAGTTGTCTAACTTGTCTTGGATCAGTGTCATGTGTCTAGTGGAGGCCTCATATGCACATCATTGCTAGATGATCTGCCAAAGATATGAGATGAACTCATGTCATCACAACATGAGCTGGAAAATGCCTCCGGTGTGATGATTGGGTTTTCCAGATGTTTCGTGAGGACTTGTTCATGCCAGGCGCTGCCATTGCCCAACCTGAACAAGTAAATTAGAACTAGGAATTTACTAGGAATTTACTCGGAATTTCCTTGGAACAATCTTAAATTCCCAAAACTCTGAAGAGTTTATCATGAAGTAAACTTGACTGGAGTTTGATTGCACTCCTAGGACTTTCCTTGTTGTCCGATCAGACTGTTATCGGACTGTCGGACAGTCCTAGTTCAGTTGGAATCAAGTCGTAATCAAGTCGGACAACTCGGAGTCCAGTCACAGTCCAGTCGGAATAGGTGGGGGAGTGCAAAGTTGTGGAATAGCGCTGTAACAATGTGTGCGGACTTCATAGTCGCAATAATCGCTATTGTTTGTCCTTGTATCAAACTATCCTGCCATCTTCCACCAACCTCGCGCATTTCTTCTTGGTTTCTACAGTCTAGGTCGACATTCTGAGCGCTGCATCCCGAGCTGACTTCAGAGCTGACTAGCTTGGGTTATGAACTGACTGTTTCTTACTTGATATGGCTTTCTGATATGGAGATCAATCATGGCAAATTCGACTTACACCTCGACGTCCCAAATAGTGAAAACGTGCCCTTGAAGGAAACCTGGAGCTCCTGTGAAGCCAAAAGAAAAACGAGTATCCGAAGCACCCAAGCTAGAAACTGTCCCTGAAAAGCCACAAGCATCGACTAGGAAGAAAATCAAAACCGAACCGCAACAAGCTGAACCTGAGAGGACTTTCCAACTGATGGCACTCATTCGCTATGATGAACTTTCTGCCATCTGGCCTGCTGATAGATGTATTCCCTCTGTTGCATCACGCCACGCATGGGCCCTCGCAAGAAATCTCAAGCCAGACGTTGTACACCGTTGGTGGTATCGTCGGAGACTGGTTGCGAAGAGGGCACAACTCACGATTCCAAAAGACTTGTATGAGCTTGACATTGGGACTCTGCCGACATTGGTTGTAGTTGTGAAAAATGAGGAAGAGGAGAAGTCAAGACTGAAGAAGAAACTCAAATTGAATATGGATGACAATTCTGCTGATAATCCTGATCTTGAACATCCCTGCTCGCCTTGCTCGACATTCTACGACTCGATATTGCCAAGTTCTGATGCAACTTCTAACATGTCCATCTCTGATGCCACATCAACACTCGGAAAACATGCATATGCCCGCTCTCTCAGCTCACCTGCTCGCTCCTGCTCTCCAACTTTTGATTTTGAGGTCTCATCGCCCATTCAAATCCGATATTCACTATTGCCACCAAGTTCTCCACCACCACCTGCGTCTCCTGCCGATTTGGATGAAGAACTAGGGTGATCCTCGTTCTATGGCTTGACTTTGGACAACTCTCCGTCGGAACTTCAACTCGACGAACGTCCTCAAGTACATTGCAACCAAGGCCTTGATGAGAACTCTGACTTTACCTGCTCGCTGTGCTCTCAGGCGCATACATCTCTTCCAGGTATCAATTCCATGCTGGTGAATCTCGCTCTTTCTGGTCTTTTTTTCATTTCACACCTCATATTCCCATATTATATGATCATATTCACTTATTCAATTTTCGTTAGAAGATCGTCCCACTGACATATCTCTGCCCTACGCCATCCCGCTCCCTCAAACCCTCGAGTCGCTCTGGCTCATGGTAGAACTCTCCGCCATCCCATACCTCATGTCTTTGTACTCGCATTCTCAGGTTCAAGCTCAACAAGCTGACACCAATGGCTCAGTGTGTTTCCTCCCTGATGTCCCCACACACGACTACGAAGATCCTCGACTCGAACCTCAACATGAATATGGAATCTGGAGACAGTGTCTAGGAGGGAATAAGTACTTGTACGACAGGTTTTTCATTGGGCGGTGCGGCTGCCCATGTGTGGATTCTCGTGCCGTCGACAAAACTGGAGCTGAGTTGTGGGATTTTGGATCTGTGGCTCCTCTGAGTCTAGCATCAGATAGATAGGGGAATGTAGGTTGCTTGGGTTGGGGGTGCGTTTGGTTTGACTTTCAGCACCATGACGGCAGTTCGATGATGACTCATATCTTTCTTTTGAACAGGTTTATTATTTTGTGCTTATCCCTTTATGGATCCATGGATGGAATTCGCACTGTGGTTCTGCGCTTCATGCTTCATATACCCCACTTCTTGGCGTGTCTAATATGCAATACCTCACTTCTTAGATTTGTATCGTTTCTTTTCGTGTTCCAATAGATCTTTTATACTTGCTCGTCAATAGGTCTTTTGAGATTGGTGTGATAAAGCTGAAAAAGTCAAAAAGCCCAAAAATAAAGTGTGATTTTCCTGGTGCTCTCCCGAAATGACTGATGTGGTCCTCAGGCTTGCACTACCAGCCAATGTTTGACCAAGTTCTGACTCAGATAGCCGAAGCAACGACTTGCAAGAAGCCTTCCTAAGGCTTGACATATGATCCATGGGTGAGTCTTCGTCATGACTACAATGTGCCTTAGGCTAGGCTTGCTTCTCATTTGGGTTTCCGTAGTCATGCTCTCAGCTCACCCCCGGTAGACAAAGATGGAATGTCCTCAGCTGCGAATCCTTGTTTTCCAATCCCTGGATTCCACCAAGTCGCTTCCAGTCCCAGAGACATTAGTATGTATACTTAGATCAGATTTGTATTATTCTAGCATGTTGATTGCATGTCGAAAGGCATTAGAAATTCGATTCGTAGCAAAACTGTGCATTGCCTTGTTTTGTCCCCCATTTCTCTCTCCTCCTTTGTAGTATACATCTTATTGTTACTGATACGGTATATACAGTATAGTATAGTATACCCTAACACCTCAATCCATTATATGCACGTCGCAGACTGAGGTGATATCGCTCTACCATACACAGATAACTTCATCAATACCAAGCCGAAGGTCAATCAAGTCAAATCATGCCCTGTCACGTGGTCTACTGCATATGATCCAAGTCTCCAGTGCTTGCTGTCATGTGAGCCTTTCCATCGTTATCGTTATTGGTCAAGGAAGGTGTTATCAAGATGCTCTACACATATGCAGGCTGCTAGTTGTATGCTTTGGATTGGTCGCTCTCCTAATGCAGAAGATGTGTGGCTTGCATGGGCACCAAACAGTGCTGTCGATGGAACGGAAGCAGAGGTTACAGCTGGCACATGTTCAGGAGACACTACGATGTCAGAGGCACACTATCAGTGTCCAGTGATGTTTCTGGCAACCTGCATAGCTGGCATTTGGTATCGCGATGCAATGGTGGATGAGACATATCCAGACGTGTTGGACAATTTAGCTTTCCAGCAGGCTACGAACATAAGGTGAGTATTGTATGCTAGTATCTTGACAGTATTAGGAATACTTCCAAGATACTTACATAATACCCCATCAGGGGTATTGTGCCCTGTACCCAGTGATGTAGAGCAACAGCGATTAGATGGGTATGCACACATATCTTCACATGCTCACAGACAGCAGCTGGTGTTTGACAGGAAAGTTTTATCCTGAGCACCAAGAGAGGTCATATTCAAAGAAGGACAGCTCAGACAAGTCTACAGAAGCGACCTAGACTTCACATTCAAGGCGGAATGGAAGATGGAACCAAAATGGTCAGCACCGTGCTGGGTAACAAGCAGAGACTGCAATTCCTATAAACCGGAAACACTGGAAGGGTTACCCATCAGCAACAGGTTCTCTTCACAATGACTCAGGAGGTTCATTCCTCGTAATGGTACAGCACTACATGAGGCCCAAGAATCCATTGAGAAACTACAAGGCAAACAAGAGGCCAAAGAAGACAAAGTAATGGGGACAGAACACAGAGTGGCGATTGAACATGATGGAAGTGAGGAGTGGGAGGATATGGAGGACAGAGTAGATGAAGAACCAGATCCATCACACCTCTGAGCTGAGATCAAATAACCCAGCCATTGACTGACATTGGCTATATTCAGGCCCCAACTTTGTATATATATCAGAGCTGAGTCCCAATTTTATTTTCTATTCCCACTTTCATCATTCTATGTGCCCAATGATCACTGACACATCTGACATGAATGCTGCTTCCCATGCAGGGTTCTGGGCATGGACTTCAGTCCTGCTCCTTGGGTGGGTTATGATAGCCATTAGTCCTGTGACCATGTGGGTTTTACAGGCCTGTCAATCATCATCATCAGCCTTTTGCAGCACTGAACATGAAGAGCCACCTAGCTTTGTTGACCTGGAGCTGGTCAGAATATGTCACTGAGCATCCCCAACACCAACCATCCAGTTCCCACCTAGTGTCTACTTGAGGCCAAGCAACACATTTCCTGACCTCTACAACTCTCAACCACCACCACTCAAAACTGAACCACCACACCAAACAATGTTTTAGAATGATACTGGTGACCCTAAACAATGTTTCCATGTTGGGCCTTAGGGGGAGCGATTGTCATGGACATGCCTCCTGAGGTACATGGGCCAAGGTGAGGGTAAGGCATTGGTGCCTTGTACATACATATTCCTCTCTTCCTTCTCTGAGTTGAGATCACAACAAGGGTGTTGCTACTTGGAGGGGGACACGTAACTGGGGCAGCAGAGCCCACAGTGGAGTCCATAGCAGAGTCCACAGCCAGAGTCCAGCATTTCCCTTAGCAGTCACATGACCTAGTAGATAGACATGCATGTGTGTAGATAGAGATCTCATCCTTGCTTGTCCCTGCCCTTCTGACTCACATCTAGTAGTAGATGTGAGCCCTGCCCAAACCATCTCGTCTAGTAGTAGACAAGACCCTGAGAGCCCAGCCATGTCCATCATGTCGGTACTTTCCCATCAATGGTGAGCTACAATGGCAAAGAAAAGGGGAAGCAATGATCACAGGATGCAAGGTAGAGTTGAAACAGTCTCAGGGGGTTGCATGGTAGAGGGTTCTCATGAATGATGATGGTGTTTCCCTCAAAGAATCTGTTGGCCTTGTGGCCAGGCAAGAAAAATTGGAGAAAAGAGGGATGTAACTGCACATTGCTGCACTTGGTTAGTTTGTGGGGGTTTTGGAGTGCTATGTTGTCAGGGAAAGTCAGTTCCCCAAGCTGCATCAGAGCAAAGAAACCGACACAGAGTTGTGTGCAAAAGAGGAGATTGTCGTGTGATCCTGTGTTACTGTAGGAGTCACATGCAGTGTTGAGATCTCCAATGGTGAGGGCCTGTTTCCTTGTGGTTGGCATCCCCTGTAAGTGCTTGCACCCCTCCAGTGTGTGGTGGATGAGCTGTCCTCTTCTGTGTTGGCAAATGTTTGGGAAATACAGCTCAAGTTGTTGGCAAATACCCAAAAGGTAAGTGTCGACTGAATCAGGCTTGATGTGATGACACATCCAAACCATTTAGAGACTGAGTGTGTCTGCAGTAGGCTCTCCAGAAAAGTTGTGAAGGTGTACAAATGTGAGGTAGGAGTTCAAAGTAGAACTGTAGTTGTTCCAAGTGCTGGTGTCGAGTGTGATAGCTCATTCACGAACAAGCCACTCTCGTGACCATGGTTCCTGCATTGGTTGCCAGGCATGAACATGCGAGGTGATCATTTTTTTGTAGCCCCCAGCATTGACAGTTGAGGGGGTTGAAAATTTCTGATGCGCAGTCCAGGCACAAGTTGCTGTGCCCAACCGAAATCACGCCATGAAATGGCATCAGCTATGGCATTACGTTCTCCTGGGACATGCAAGATCTGGACCTGGAACTCTTTTGCTAGCATGACATCAATGCAGTGTCGGAGGAGGAGGTTGAACTCAGGCTGGCACTTGAGTGAACTGAAAATGTTGACAGTGTTCATGCTGTCGGTGTAGATGACTATCATGGAGCGATGTGCCGTCATATTCTTGAGATCATTGCAGGCACTGGCAATGGCTAGAGCTTCGAAGTAAAAAATGATGTCTCAAGCAGTGTCACCGGGAACAGGGGAGTAGTAGCCAGTGCAGTGATCTGGGTAGTAAAAAGCTAGTCCTTCCATGCATGCATCGCAGAAGACAGTGGCATCCGCATCCTCAATGTGCCAAGATATGCTGGAGAGAAGATTGATCCTGAGTAAGGCATGCATGTGGTGGGTTGCCCACTTGAGGTCTTTGCGAACAGCATTGTTGACCCAGACCTTAGTCAATGGTCAATCTTTCCCTGCAATTTTGCGATAGAGGCAGTTGAGCATGGGTTTCAGCAAAGGGAAAACCTTGAAACTCCAGTTGATCCAGCCAGCAAGTCGTTGCCATTTGTGTAGGGTCCAGGATGCACCATGTTTGTTCTCAGACCAAACAGTAAAATCTGTGATTTCTTGAAGGAGGTCTTCTAGAGCTTGCTTTGTCAGAGTAAAAGTCAAATTGTTTGGGTTGACATAGATTCCAATGATGGTGAGTGTTGACCCGAAAAGCTGCTTGTGTGGTTGGTGAGGGATCCCAAGTTCATCCCAAAGGGATAGGAGCTTGACCTGTCTCATTGGCATGTGCTTTCCATACCTATGATACCAAACCAGGTTCCCTTCTTCATCAATTCCAAATGAATCATTCATGTAAGTCCAATGATCCTCTATGAGTTCAACCTCCCATGCTATCCACATAACTAATCTGTTGAAAGAGATATATATCCCGGGTGACCCACATCCTCCAACACAGTTGTTAATGTTTAAAGGTCCAGTCCAGTCTGGTTTTTGACTTCCAAATGGGGCAACAGGCAACTGTGCCCGGTCTAGAACCGACCCAGATATCGGAGGACCACAACTGGACCCTTTAGGACCAGTCCTAATTGGTCCATGGACCAAAAAAAGACTGGTTCAGACTGGTCTTTTGTCGTAAAGTATATTGTGCCAAATATCCCATATGTATCTCAACAAATATGACCATCACCTCATATATATTATATTCATGGATAGAGATTGTAATGCTCGATAGACCGATCCAACATTTAAGCAATTCCATCAAGATTTGACTGATATATGGCCAAAACCGAAAGGACATGCATTCAAGTTACAGTTTGTAGTTTGTAATTTGTAGTTTGTAGTTGCACTCATTTGGGCTGTTATATGAATAAAATCCCATGGTACAGATGATTAGGTGTGTTGTTGTTACTTTTATGATGTTATATAGCTGTACAAAAAAAATTATAGCTCAGGTAATAAGCAATGCAATCAAAGTTGTTCTGATACAACAAAATACTCATACACAAATGTTTTTGGTCATATCTCAACCAATTCTTGACCATTTTTGATGATCCAGGGACCGAAAATGAAGTAAATATGTGTGGGAGTAAGGTCTAACATACATTGGGACGAAAGACCAGTCGCAACCAGTTTTAACCAGTTTTTCATCGGTCCTACTATATTTTTCAAAATGAAAGACCAGCAACTGGACTGAAAAAGACTGGTCCATAAATAGATGACTGGTCCAGTCCTAATCGGTCCAGTTCAGTTCAGTTTCGGTCTTTTTTTTGGTCCTACAGACTGGACCTTTAAACACTAACAGTTGTTGCAGTCTACATCACACTTACCATCAATGGTGACGATCTGTTTAATTTGCCATAATGGGTGCATGGGGAGTAGCTGGTATGCACCGGCAATGTCAGATTTGTAGATGATCCATGACTGGTTGGGTCTGGTTTGATGTTGGTGTATGAGCCCCTCTCCCAGGTGAGTCATGTTGTCTAGGGGAAAACCTCAGATGTCCTCATGCTTGATCATAGAGTTTGGGGAATAGGGCCCTGCACTCTGATCAATCACCATACACAGCTTGTCAAAATGGGGTTTGGGTACTGTGTGGACAGGTGATGCATGCATTCCTGGTAAAGTATCTTGGCCAAATGAGCCAGAGAACCTCCCCACCAGTTACTCATGGTGTTAGGGCGACACCCACTATCTGCTAGCTAAGACCATGTGAGTTCTCTCTACAAGAAGGGGGCGGGATCTGCGCTCATGATGGGGGAATTGATGGTTTTGATGCAAGGGGTTATTAATAGGTCAGTTTGTTGAGATAGGCCTTTCACACCGAAAACGTAGGTGGAATACCTAAGAGAACACAACTGGGGTCCCCTAGGCATGTATTTAGGGTTTATATACTATGTTACATATATTGAACATTGTTGTTACTGACACGTTTGTACATGCGCATACATATTGATGCGTGCGAAATAAAATTCTCATGCTATCAAAGTGTAGTGTCATTTGGCGTCATGTAGCATAATTCGACATAATAAAATAAAAATGAAATTTTATTAGGTAATGGGGTGGTTTCCTAACATTACCCCCCTTTTATGCCTCGATTTCCAGGCAAGAAAATATTATGTCTGTCCCCTCTGTGAGATTTTGGTAAGGCCAGAATCTCATCCCCTCATACACTATTCTCGCAATGCGACATGGAGCATTCGGATTACGTTTAAAGAATTGGGCGATTGCATTACGCACTCGCTTACAATTCTCTTTGGGTTCCCACGAATTATTTTCGTCGGTATAGTTTTTCCACTTTATTAAAAACTCCAATTTGTTCCGTCGAAAACGTGAGTCTAGAATTTCTTCAACTATGTATTCTGGAGCACTTTCTACTATTATCGGAGGTTGCGGAGTAGTTTGTTGGCCAGGAATAGTGGGCGGGTGGTAAGGGCGTAGGTGGGATACATTAATCTCCAGATCAATCTTGAATGATCAGGGTAATTTTAGCACTACTGCATTAGGCAAGATTACTTTAGAGATCGCATATGGGCCAACTTGTTTTTCCGTAAGTTTCCTTGAAGGTCGGGGAATATTCAGGTCCTTGGTACTTAGCCATACCAAGTCACCAACTTTGTACTCTGGAGTGCATGCTCGAGTATGATCTGCATGTCACATCATGTCATCACGTGCTTTCTTCAATGCTGCCTCTGCTTCCTCTTGTACCTTTTGCATCTTAGATACAAAATCTTCTACCAACTGTACTTTGACTTCCCTTCTGGGTTCTACTCCCATAATTCGCGAAAAAGGGTGACACATGAGTAGCCGAATGGAATTTGTTATTGTGAGAAAATTCGGCAATTGCCAACCATTCGGGCCAGTCAGTTTGTCGGTAGTTGACAAACATACATAGGTACTGCTCCAACTCCTGATTCATTCTCTCTGTCTGCCCATCAGTCTGTGGGTGATATGCGGTAGATAATTTAGTTTGAATTCCCAATATGATGTTTAGTTCTCGCATAAACGTGGAAGCAAATTGTGGTCCGCGATCGGAGATAACGGTATCGGGTAACCCGTGTAACCGCCATACATGATTTAGATAGAGGTGCGCCAAGCCCAATGATGAGGTTTCTGTAGTAGTAGGAATAATATGGACCTCCTTCGTAAAGCGGTCGCATACTATGAATATTGCATCGTACCCTTGAGCCTCGGGTAATCCAGTAATAAAATCCACAGATATATCTTGCCACGGCATGTTAGGTATAGGGTTCCACATTAATTTTCCTGCAGGTTTCTCTGGAAATTTCTTCCCCCTCATGCACGTATCACATCCATCCACATACCCCAACACATACTTTGAACTTCCAGGCCACCAATAATTTCTCATTACTAATTCCAACGTCTTTCATCTTCCTGGGTGTCTGGCAATCAGCGTATTGTGATGTAACCGGACGATCTCCCTTCACAAATCCTGATCCTTTGGTACATACACTTTTCCTCGAAACAACACCAACCCTTGTTCCTGAGCCCATTCATCTCCTTTGATATTACCTTTCTTCTCTCCCTTCAGAGCTTTCACAGCTTCCACTACTTCATCGTCCATTTCCAAACATTGTCTAATTTTAGACAACATTTCTGTTTCCGAGCTATCTATTAATAGATGCCCTTGATGCATAGCGCAAATGTAAAAGTATTCGGGTTTGAGCAGGGTAACATTTTTATTGTCCTCCTCCACCCCCCTTTTATGATCAATACGTCTGGATAATGCATCTGCTTTCCTCATTAAGCTTCCCGCTTTGTGGACCAAGTGAAAATTGAAATGCAATAGGAATAGTGCCCAATGCACTTGCCTGTGATTAAGCTTTTTAGCAGACATGAAGTATTGCAGATTTTGATGATCCATCCAGATCTCAATCTGATGTGTACATCCTTCCAAATAATGCCTCCACGCCTCCAACACTCGTATTATCCCCAACTTCTCTTTGTCATGCACATCATAATTCCTCTCCACATCATTTGACCCTTGGGACAAATATGCACAAGGATGCCATTTGTCATCTTCGCACAGCATTGATAATACTGCTCCAGTAGCAAAATCGGATGCATTGGATTCCACTCGTAAAGGGCGTGTGAAATCCACTGGGGCTAATATTGGTCCCTCCACAAACCTCCTCTTTAACTCCTCAAACACTGTCTGCTGCTGCTCTCCCCACCTCCACACTACTCCCTTTTGCATAAGGTTATGTAAGGGTGTGGCAATTTTAGAAAAATTGTGCACAAAGTGACGATAATAATTTGTGAGTCCCAAGAAGGCTTGAACCTCCTTGACATGGGTGGGCGCAGGCCAATCTGTGATTGCCTGTACCTTGATCGGATCCATTTTGCTCCCATCAGGGCCGATCAATAATCCTAGGAACTTGATTTCACTTGCCCCAAACACACACTTCTCTGGGATCAAAAATAGATCATTCTCTGCCAACCTCCATAACACCTCCTGCACTATCACATCATGATTCTCTTCATCCTCTGTGAATATCAGAATGTTGTCAATAAATATTATTACCACACCTTTGTCTATTACATCCTTGAAAATGTTGTTCATCATATTTTGAAAGGTTGGGGACTATTAGTCATCCCAAAAAACATGACAAGCGGCTCGAAGGATCCTCGATGCATGGCAAATGTGGCCTTCCTTTCTTTATTCGTACATTGTTGTATCCCCATATAAATCCAATTTTGTAAAGACCTTGGATTGTCCCACCTTGTCAATTATTTCTGAGATCAACAGCAGGGGGTACACATTCTTCACTGTCCACTCATTCAGATACCTATAATCGGTACACATCCTCTTTCTTTGGTCTTTCTTTGGCATGAAGAATATTGGTGACATCCATGGTGATTTCGAAGGTCGCATGTATCCTTTGCACAATTGCTCCTTCAGGAACACATCCACTTCTTCTTGTTCCATCAGAGATAACGGATATACCTTCAACTTCTTCGGCACAAACCCTGGCTTCATCTCAATTGCATGATCCCATGGCTTCCGCACCGGCATTCACTCAGACTCCTTCTTCTGAAACACTGACAGATATTCATGATACACTTTTGGCACCCATTCCTCCACTGGCTTCTCCACCTTCACAATATTCTTGTCCCACGACTGTCCTCCACAAATTGCTCTAAAGGTTTGCTTCTGCTCTTCTGTCTTGATCATGATCAGAACTTCCCCATTTGGCATTTCCTCATCCTCCACTTCCTCCATCGTAACAGAATACTTCCTCGGACGTTCTTTCCCTTTCTTTTTCCTTTTTTCCTTCTTCATCTTCCTCCCATACACATTACATTCCTTAGGACAATGAGTCATTTGTACTTTCCCAGTTTTCCAATCAATTTCGGGATTATGCTTCCATAACCACAGACATCCTATTATTAGATTGGTTTTCCCAAGATCACACACTTTGAATACGGCTTGCTCCTGATGCTCCTGATACTTTAGGACCATAGTCACCTCCTCCTTGATAGTTCCTCCACGATTGACTGTTCCGTCAATATTGTACACCATTATAGGTTGCGCCAGCTTGCGTGTGTTAATACCATTTCCGGTAATTAAGGACAAATTAATAAATAGTCCTGTAGCACCACTATCAAGCAACACTTCCACATCAATAGCTGCAGGCGTGTCCACTGTCTTCAGTCCCACAGTCAAGGTGATTTTGGGTTCTATTCACGCAGAGCGAATAAAGAATTTAGGGGTTTTCGGAAATGACGTGTGACAATTGTCTTTGTCATGTGATTCACAACAGTTGTACTCCTCCTCAATTTCCTTTTTGATTTGCTCTGGGTTTCCTCGGATACTAATACATTGTAACGATTCTGGGTCACCAATGGGGAAACCTTCACTGGGACTCTTCCACAAAATTCTTCTGCTTGCCTTCCTCCAGCTTCACTTCCTCAATTGTAGCTTCCCTAATCTTTCTTTTCTGCCTACAATTCCTAGAAATGTGTCCTAACTGCCCACAGTTAAAACATTTAAGTGGGGCTCGTCTTCCTGCTTGATCAACCTCCATTGCCTCTGCTGGTGCTGCTGACTCCATAACCATAGGTGTCACTGCCATGGCCAGTGGCTGTGCCCTCAGAGTTTGCGCCTGAGGCGCCTTTCCTTTCTCAGACTTTCCTCCTGATGACTTTCCAAATTTACTACTTCCGTACATCAACTTTGACTCCGCCTGTTCCTGCCAATATTGCCAGTCAAGGCGCATTGCCCAATTATACCACTCATCCAACTTCTCTGGCATAGAAGGTAGTCGGTAGATAGACTTGAATAAAGAGGGATTTAATCCTGCTTTCAAAAACTCTACCAACGTGGCTTCTCCCATGTCCATTTGCGAAGCTTCTGCTTTAAACTGCAAAATAAATTCATCCGCCATTAGGGAACCTTGGCGCATGGTCTTTAATTTAGCATTGGCTGTCGCCTTTGGATTAGGGTCTCCAAACTGTGCCTCCAATCTCTCCAGAAATTCCTTGAAGGTTGCAAATGGTTTATTTCCTGTGGCAATTTGATTAATAGCCTCGTTTCTCCAGAACTGTGCTTTCCCCCCCTGAATGTATGAGAGAGCGAATATAATCCTAGACTTGGCTGTATGAAACTCTGGCTTTCTTCCATGGATGTACAATACTATAGAGCTGATGAAGGATTTTGTATTCTCCATGGTACCATCAAAGATTTGCGGGGGCGTGTACTTAGGTAAGCACACTTTTCCATTTCCAGATTTCTCCACCGTCTCATCCTCCTGTGATATCCACTCCACCATCTCCTCCATCTCATCATCTCTTTCTCCTATCATCTCTGGCTGTACTTCCGCTTGTCTGGGCTGTGATGCTGCCAATACTGACACTAACTGCAACATTTGCGCTGTGAGCACATCAATTTTTACCTCCAGTGCTGGTGTGGGAACAGGATTAGGACCAGGATTAGAAGTTGAAGGTTCAGACATAATTTGAAAATCTGTGATGAATCACTTCTTTGACAAATTCAAAAAATTTTCTTCAAGACCTCTCCAAATGTTTATGGGTCACGTGATAAGGTTTGTCAATCGTTTGTCGTTCGTTCGTCGTTCGTCAGGCGCCTATTTTGACACTTCGGTGATAGGTTGTCTCCTTGGCTCAAGGACCAATTCAACACCTTAGCATCATTCTAATCACATCGGCTAACTCCTACGACGTCCCAGATGCACCGCAACCCACTCTATCAATCGCGATATCATATCGACCGCGTCAAAACATCACCAGCAACATCGATCATATCAAAAGCCCACATCGCAGAACCTTAGAACTACCCCGAAAGTCACTAAGATTCCCCTATATGACCCTCGAACATCCCCGACCAACTTTGAACAAGCTGCAACTGCGATCGAGCATCGTCGAGTGTCATCGATCGATATCAAGAAACTATGAGCGACATTGGGCGCCGCCTTTGTTATCTAAAGGATGGAAGACCATGCACTAGGACGTATTCCAACTCATGCTCAAACCTGCTGATCATAGGTCAGCCTCATTCCAAGTCCCTATCGCGCACAGAACCCGCTGGATGCATTATTGCGAGACTTAGTGCAGTTTATACACAAAGGACAGTCTCTTTTAGTTCCTTCCTTTTATTACTCTTTCATCATATGATATATATATCTTTCTTGTTCGGATTCCAGTCTCCTTTATGGCCTTGTGCTTTAAAACATATAAAACTCTGTAGTATCTACTTGGAAATAACAAGAAATCGTCTTCACATATCGTCTCATATACAGTTCTAAGCATCCGATCAGCTTTCTAAAACAATCTAAGTCTCTGCAGGTTTTCTCGATCGATGAGAAACCTCTGCAATCGTCGCATCCTCAATCCTCCCTCGATCCTCTCATCATTAGTTCTAGCAACCCTTCCAACACTTCATAGCAGTTTGCTGCACCCTTCATATACCATCGACCTATTGAAAGGTCCCCATAATTCACATATCGACCATCGACGATAAAACTCGTTCACCATCGATCTTGTCGATCGCCCTGTATATCAATCAATACTCGATTGGACCACAACAAACTACCTTCACGACTAGTGTTAACTAGTAATGTCGCCAGGCCTCGCCTCACATTGCGACTGCCAGTGATCGAGAGGCAGTACTCATCATTAGGACAGCTGCAACCAGACAACCGATTGGATCTGGTTTAGTTACGATTTACATCACTCTATTTGGATGACTATTTTAGTTACAAGCCAAATTCAGTGATATTTCTGAGATCAGGCACTGTTGGAAGGGTTATTGATCTGAAGTGTCAAATTAGGCACCCGACGAATGACAAATGATCGATGAACGATTGACGAATGATCGACGAACCATCACATGACCCGTAAATGTTTGGAGTGGTCTTGAAGAAAATTTTTTGAATTTGTCAAAGAAGTGATTCATCACAGATTTTCAAATTATGTCTGAACCTTCAACTTCTAATCCTGGTCCTAATCCTGTTCCCACACCAGCACTGGAGGTAAAAATTGATGTGCTCACAGCGCAAATGTTGCAGTTAGTGTCAGTATTGGCAGCATCACAGCCCAGACAAGCGGAAGTACAGCCAGAGATGATAGGAGAAAGAGATGATGAGATGGAGGAGATGGTGGAGTGGATATCACAGGAGGATGAGACGGTGGAGAAATCTGGAAATGGAAAAGTGTGCTTACCTAAGTACACGCCCCCGCAAATCTTTGATGGTACCATGGAGAATACAAAATCCTTCATCAGCTCTATAGTATTGTACATCCATGGAAGAAAGCCAGAGTTTCATACAGCCAAGTCTAGGATTATATTCGCTCTCTCATACATTCAGGGGGGGAAAGCACAGTTCTGGAGAAACGAGGCTATTAATCAAATTGCCACAGGAAATAAACCATTTGCAACCTTCAAGGAATTTCTGGAGAGATTGGAGGCACAGTTTGGAGACCCTAATCCAAAGGCGACAGCCAATGCTAAATTAAAGACCATGCGCCAAGGTTCCCTAATGGCGGATGAATTTATTTTGCAGTTTAAAGCAGAAGCTTCGCAAATGGACATGGGAGAAGCCACGTTGGTAGAGTTTTTGAAAGCAGGATTAAATCCCTCTTTATTCAAGTCTATCTACCGACTACCTTCTATGCCAGAGAAGTTGGATGAGTGGTATAATTGGGCAATGCGCCTTGACTGGCAATATTGGCAGGAACAGGCGGAGTCAAAGTTGATGTACGGAAGTAGTAAATTTGGAAAGTCATCAGGAGGAAAGTCTGAGAAAGGAAAGGCGCCTCAGGCGCAAACTCTGAGGGCACAGCCACTGGCCATGGCAGTGACACCTATGGTTATGGAGTCAGCAGCACCAGCAGAGGCAATGGAGGTTGATCAAGCAGGAAGACGAGCCCCACTTAAATGTTTTAACTGTGGGCAGTTAGGACACATTTCTAGGAATTGTAGGCAGAAAAGAAAGATTAGGGAAGCTACAATTGAGGAAGTGAAGCTGGAGGAAGGCAAGCAGAAGAATTTTGTGGAAGAGTCCCAGTGAAGGTTTCCCCATTGGTGACCCAGAATCGTTACAATGTATTAGTATCCGAGGAAACCCAGAGCAAATCAAAAAGGAAATTGAGGAGGAGTACAACTGTTGTGAATCACATGACAAAGACAATTGTCACACGTCATTTCCGAAAACCCCTAAATTCTTTATTCGCTCTGCGTGAATAGAACCCAAAATCACCTTGACTGTGGGACTGAAGACAGTGGACACGCCTGCAGCTATTGATGTGGAAGTGTTGCTTGATAGTGGTGCTACAGGACTATTTATTAATTTGTCCTTAATTACCGGAAATGGTATTAACACACGCAAGCTGGCGCAACCTATAATGGTGTACAATATTGACGGAACAGTCAATCGTGGAGGAACTATCAAGGAGGAGGTGACTATGGTCCTAAAGTATCAGGAGCATCAGGAGCAAGCCGTATTCAAAGTGTGTGATCTTGGGAAAACCAATCTAATAATAGGATGTCTGTGGTTATGGAAGCATAATCCCGAAATTGATTGGAAAACTGGGAAAGTACAAATGACTCATTGTCCTAAGGAATGTAATGTGTATGGGAGGAAGATGAAGAAGGAAAAAAGGAAAAAGAAAGGGAAAGAACGTCCGAGGAAGTATTCTGTTACGATGGAGGAAGTGGAGGATGAGGAAATGCCAAATGGGGAAGTTCTGATCATGATCAAGACAGAAGAGCAGAAGCAAACCTTTAGAGCAATTTGTGGAGGACAGTCGTGGGACAAGAATATTGTGAAGGTGGAGAAGCCAGTGGAGGAATGGGTGCCAAAAGTGTATCATGAATATCTGTCAGTGTTTCAGAAGAAGGAGTCTGAGTGAATGCCGGTGCGGAAGCCATGGGATCATGCAATTGAGATGAAGCCAGGGTTTGTGCCGAAGAAGTTGAAGGTATATCCGTTATCTCTGATGGAACAAGAAGAAGTGGATGTGTTCCTGAAGGAGCAATTGTGCAAAGGATACATGCGACCTTCGAAATCACCATGGATGTCACCAATATTCTTCATGCCAAAGAAAGACCAAAGAAAGAGGATGTGTACCGATTATAGGTATCTGAATGAGTGGACAGTGAAGAATGTGTACCCCCTGCTGTTGATCTCAGAAATAATTGACAAGGTGGGACAATCCAAGGTCTTTACAAAATTGGATTTATATGGGGATACAACAATGTACGAATAAAGAAAGGAAGGCCACATTTGCCATGCATCGAGGATCCTTCGAGCCGCTTGTCATGTTTTTTGGGATGACTAATAGTCCCCAACCTTTCAAAATATGATGAACAACATTTTCAAGGATGTAATAGACAAAGGTGTGGTAATAATATTTATTGACAACATTCTGATATTCACAGAGGATGAAGAGAATCATGATGTGATAGTGCAGGAGGTGTTATGGAGGTTGGCAGAGAATGATCTATTTTTGATCCCAGAGAAGTGTGTGTTTGGGGCAAGTGAAATCAAGTTCCTAGGATTATTGATCGGCCCTGATGGGAGCAAAATGGATCCGATCAAGGTACAGGCAATCACAGATTGGCCTGCGCCCACCCATGTCAAGGAGGTTCAAGCCTTCTTGGGACTCACAAATTATTATCGTCACTTTGTGCACAATTTTTCTAAAATTGCCACACCCTTACATAACCTTATGCAAAAGGGAGTAGTGTGGAGGTGGGGAGAGCAGCAGCAGACAGTGTTTGAGGAGTTAAAGAGGAGGTTTGTGGAGGGACCAATATTAGCCCCAGTGGATTTCACACGCCCTTTACGAGTGGAATCCAATGCATCCGATTTTGCTACTGGAGCAGTATTATCAATGCTGTGCGAAGATGACAAATGGCATCCTTGTGCATATTTGTCCCAAGGGTCAAATGATGTGGAGAGGAATTATGATGTGCATGACAAAGAGAAGTTGGGGATAATACGAGTGTTGGAGGCGTGGAGGCATTATTTGGAAGGATGTACACATCAGATTGAGATCTGGATGGATCATCAAAATCTGCAATACTTCATGTCTGCTAAAAAGCTTAATCACAGGCAAGTGCATTGGGCACTATTCCTATTGCATTTCAATTTTCACTTGGTCCACAAAGCGGGAAGCTTAATGAGGAAAGCAGATGCATTATCCAGACGTATTGATCATAAAAGGGGGGTGGAGGAGGACAATAAAAATGTTACCCTGCTCAAACCCGAATACTTTCACATTTGCGCTATGCATCAAGGGCATCTATTAATAGATAGCTTGGAAATGGAAATGTTGTCTAAAATTAGACAATGTTCTGAAATGGATGATGAAGTAGTGGAAGCCATGAAAGCTCTGAAGGGCGAGAAGAAAGGTAATATTAAAGGAGATGAATGGGCTGAGGAACAAGGATTGGTGTTGTTTCGAGGAAAGGTGTATGTACCGAAGCATCAGGATTTGCGAAGGGAGATCGTCCAGTTACATCATAATACACCGACTGCTGGACACCCAGGAAGATGGAAGACGTTGGAATTAGTAATGAGAAATTATTGGTGGCCTGGAATTTCAAAGTATGTGTTGGGGTATGTGGATGGATGTGATACGTGCATGAGGGGGAAGAAATTTCCAGAGAAACCTGCAGGAAAATTAATGCTGAACCCTATACCTAAAGCACCGTGGTGAGATTTATCTGTGGATTTTATTACTGGATTACCCGAGGCTCAAGGGTACGATGCAATATTCATAGTATGCAACCGCTTCACAAAGGAGGTCCATATTATTCCTACTACTACAGAAACCTCATCATTAGGCTTGGTGCTATCTAAATCAGGTATGGCGGGTACATTGGTTACCCGATACCGTTATCTCCGATCGTGGACCACAATTTGCTTCTGCATTTATGTGAGAACTGAACAACATATTGGGAATTCAAACTAAATTATCTATGGCATATCACCCGCAGACTGATGGGCAGACAGAGAGAATGAACCAGGAGTTGGAGCAGTACCTACATATCTTTGTCAACTACTGACAAACTGACTGGCCCGAATGGCTGGCAATTGCCAAATTTTCCCACAATAACAAATTCCATTCGGCTACTCGTATGTCACCCTTTTTCGCGAATTATGGATATCATCCTCGCATGGGAGTAGAACCCAGAAGGGAAGTCAAAGTACAGTTGGTAGAAGACTTTGTATCTAAGATGCAAAAGGTACAAGAGGAAGCAGAGGCGGCATTGAAGAAAGCACGTGATGACATGATGCAACACGCAGATCGTACTCGAGCACACGCTCCAGAGTACAAAGTTGGTGACTTGGTGTGGCTAAGTACCAAGGACCTAAATATTCCATGACCTTCAAGGAAACTTATGGAGAAACAAGTTGGCCCATATGCAATCTCTAAAGTAATCCCGCCTAATGTGGTAGTGCTAAAATTACCCCAATCATTCAAGATTGATCCCGAGATTAATGTATCCTGCCTATGCCCTTACTGCCCACCCACTATTCCTGGCCAACAAACTACTCTGCAACCTCCAATAATAGTAGAAAGTGCTCCAGAATACATAGTTGAAGAAATTCTAGACTCATGTTTTTGATGGAACAAATTGGAGTTTTTAATAAAGTGGAAAAACTATACCGACGAAAATAATTCGTGGGAACCCAAAGAGAATTGTAAGCGAGCGCATAATGCAATCACCCAATTCTTTAAACATAATCCGAATGCTCTGCATCGCATTGCGAGAATGGTGTATGAGGGGATGATTGGGAAAGTATTATTAGCAAATGTCTGCACATGCAGGTCTGCTGTTGCAAGTATCTACTTCCATGTCTGAGTACCTACATGTCCACTGGCAGGTATCTACTCAGGTACTCACTTGCACATCCAAGTTGTGTGTCCAAGTACTTACTCAAGTACTTACTGGCACCTATTTGAGTACTGACTAGTACTTGCCAGTGAATATCCAAGTACTTACTCAAGTATCTACTGGAACCTATTCAAGTTTGAGTACTTACTTGTATATCCAAGTACCTACTTGCACCTATTTGAGTACTTACTTGCATATCCAAATCCCTACTTTATATCTACCTGCATGTTCAGGTATCTACTCAAGTACTCACTTGCACATCCAAGTACTTACTCAAGTACCTACTGTTACCATATCCAAGTACTTACTCAAGTACCTGCTGGTACCTATTTGAGTACTTATTTGTATATCCAAGTACCTACCAGTGGTTATTTGAGTATTTACTTGTATGTCCAAGCAATGCCTACTAGTATCTATTTGAGTACTTACTTGTATATCCAAGTACCTACTTGATATCTACTTGTGTGTCCAGGTATGTACTCAAGTACCACTTGCACATCCAAGTTGTACATCCAAGTACTTACTCAGGTACCTAGTACTGGCACCTATTGGAGTACTCACCTGCACTTCCTGGTACTTACTCAAGTACCTACTGTTACCTATTCAAAGTACCTACTTGATATATACTTGTGTGTCCAGGTATCTACTCAAGTACTTACTTGCACATCCAAGTTGTACATCCCAGCACTTCCTGAAGTACCTATTTGAGTACCATCTTGACCTACTTGCATATCTGAGTACTAGTACCTTCTTCCATGACCAGGTATTTACTTGAGTACTTACTTCAATGTCTGAGTACATATCTGAGTACTAGTACCTACATCCATGACAAAGTACCTATTTAAGTACCTATCTTGGATATCCAGATACCTAATTAATAGGTACTTTAGGAAGTACTTGGACATACAACTTGAACATGAAAGTAAGTAACCAAATATGTACCAATTGATGGTTTTGATGCGAGGGGTTATTAATAGGTGAGTTTGTTGAGATAGGCCTTTCACACCAAAAAAGTAGGTGGAATACCTAAGAGAACACAACTAGGGTCCCCTAGGCATCACCACCTCTGACGGCACCACTGCCCTGCTGGGCATGCAGCGCCGTTCACGCCTGAGCACCGCGTGGTACCCATGCACTGGGTTTTTCACTTCTTCGACTTTCACAGGCTGACTTTTGCTTCTCTCTTGTGCTTCGTAAATAGCTTCTCACTGGACATACTATCAATGGACAACCCTGCATTACCAGCAGTTTTGCAAACTTTCTTCTTTCTTGTTTCTATACATTTTACAGTCGGACACGGGTATCGTGGCATGGACTTACTACCAATGGACAACTCTTTGTATCTTATACTCCTCACATCATCACCTCATCTCCCAGACTATTCACCTTCCCCAATCATATAGGACTATAGGTGTACCTTGACAATACAAATATTATGTCAGTCATTAAGGCTGACCTTAAGGGTCGCCGAACGACTCTTTCTCCCTGTTGGAGCAGACTATATACGCTGCACAGGGGAAGAGACAACACGTTCCTTACAACCTACCTGGGGTTTAGTTAGACTTACAGCTAGGGTTAGCAGAGGTAAGAACACTGTATTCCTACTACGGTACAGGTTCTCCTTATATACATAATATTAAGGATGTCACATGACTCGGGAATGTGTTTACCGCATGTATGCGCAGTAAGCGCAGTAACATGCGTATGCTGCATGTATCGCCTCATGTATACATGTGTATGCTGCATGTATTGCCTCATGTATACAGCATGCATCAGGGATTAATTTCAACACCCCCCCTCAAACTGTACAGCGCTCTAAGCAGCTAAGTTTGAATCTCGAAAGTAATTCTGAGAGAGTCTCTAAATTTCCTGAATAGGACGGCGCCAAGGTTCTTTGTGAACATGTCAGCCGGATTATCACTTCCAGGAATGAAAACGACTGTGACTTTGTCATTTTCTATGCATTCGCGGGTGTAGTGGTAGCGAATGTCTATATGTTTGGTCCTTCTTTCCTGAACTGGATTTGATCCAATAAAGATGGATCCTTGATTATCAGCGCAGATTGGTACGCGCTTCAGTGTATATCCAAGTTCCTGGAATAAGGACTCTATCCACACTATCTGCCGACAAGTGTTGGAGAGAGCCATGTATTCGGCTTCTGTGGATGACAGTGCTACAGTTTTTTGTAAACGGGACTGCCAGCACACAATGCCACTCGCCAGAGTAGCAAAGTGACCCGTTGTAGATCGGCACTTGACTGTGTCAGCTGCCCAATCAGAATCTGTGAAGGCCTGTAGCCCCTCGGATTTCTCTCCATCATAGACCATACTGTACTTCTGGGTTCCCACCAGATAGCGCATTATGTACATTGCTTTGTCTAGATGTTCTTGGCTAGGATTAGCCGAGAATTGCGACATCTTGATTACCGTGTAAGCGATATCAGGTCGCGTTCCGAGCATCAGATACAATAAAGATCCGATCACAGACTGATATTTTGATCTAAGCGCCGCGTTTGGCGTCGCTGTGTTCTCCGACGGTTTGTAGCCAGTCGGGAGCGGAGTGGGGGCAATCTTGGCATTTGTCATCTCGAACCTCTCAAGCACTTTGGCGAGATATTCTGTTTGATCGAGTTTGACTTTTGCAGCGGTCTGGGTGACGCGCATGCCTAAGAATTCCGTGACTTTTTCAGTACTACGGCACTCCCAATGCTTCAGGCAAGCATTCTTCTTTTCATCCACAAGTTTCTTGTTCTTGCCCATGAACAAGCCATCATCAACATAGACTAGCGCAATAACGATGCTGCCTGTCTTAGGATCCTTGTGTATGAAGATGCCGGCATCGGAGCTGGCGCGCACGAACCCAATGGTGCGCATAAATGCCTCTAGCTCTCTCCACCATGCTAGTGAAGCCTGTTTAAGGCCATACAATGCTCGGCGTAAGCGCATTACTTTGCGCTCTTTACCCTCGGGTTGATCCATATAGATCTCCTCATCAAGTTTGCCGTATAAAAATGCGGTTTTTACATCTAGACCGGTCATATACATGCCTTCTAGAGATGCAAGGGCAAACATGAGGCGTACAGTCTCGTAGCGGACTACTGGTGAGAAAATCTCATCAAAGTCAACGCCTTCGACTTGTGAAAAGCCTTTGGCCACGAGTCTGGCTCGTTTTCTTCCGTCCGATTTCAGAGAGAAAACCCATCTATTTTTGATCATTTTTCGATCATGTGGAAGATCGACGATGTCATAGACTTGTCGCTTGCGAAGAGCCTCTAACTCTTCACGACAAGCCTGTTTCCACTCAAGTTGCTGCTGCCGGGGTAGGCGCGCAATATCGCGAAATTGGTTTGGAACTAGGCTTTTTCCGCTTGATGGTGTGACTGCTTTTGACAACAGCCAGCGGATAAGCTCATCTCCACCTTCCTTGGTTATTTTTTTAATATAACCTGCTTTGTCCGGTTCCCCCATTGGGTGATCATGTTCTTGATTATTGGAATCGGGCACACTCTCGTGGGGTGCCAAACTCGGTCCAGCAACCGGTTCTTGCTGTTGAGGTCGTGGTCGTGTTCGGTTATGATCCAAATCTTGACCCACAGACTTCTTCCAATATCGATCACGCGCAATGTCTCTTTCTATGTCAGAGGGGAGTCGCTGTTCTCCATAGGTATTGCTGGGACGGTTTGGGATTTTCCTCTGCCTGCCTGATCGACGGGGCAATTGCTGCCATTCCTGTTGATCTTCACGTCTTGGATGAAAGTCCTCAGTGCTAACTGGAGGCGGCGGAGGAGGAGCATTAGTCGCATCGTCATGCGCCTTTTGCTCGCTTGGTAAATCATCATCATCATCTTCTGATGATGGAGGAAGGGGCGGATTTTGTGGCGGTATAGGGTCATCGCCATCCATTCCAGATGAGTGGTCGTCATCTTCTGGTTCTGGTGGAAAATCACCAAGGTCTGTCTTGGCAGGAGTTTTAGCTCCGGGACAGCATGGGAACATCATTTCATCAAACAGTGCCGTAGCACCAATGAATATTGCGCCGTTTCGTCGCATGAAACAATATGCTTTAATGCCATCTTCTACTCCAAGGTACGTCATTAGCTCCGATCGAGGAGACAATGTTGTTGGACGTTTTTCCTTTGGTAGATAGACATAAGCACCGCAACCGAAGACCTTCAGATTGTTTAGATCTGGGCGGACCTTTGTCAGGTCCTCAAAAGGTGTCAGCCATTTCAGGCACCTTATTGGGGTTCGGTTGTATAAATGTGTTGCATGTTCTATGCAAAATTCCCACCATGATTGTGGTAGACAAGCGGTGAATCGCAGGGTTTGTGACTTTTCCATTATTGTCCTTATGGCGCGCTCTGCGTGCCCGTTCTGTTGATGAACGTGGGGTGCAGACATCTCTATTTTGATGCCTAAATCCTTGAGCTGTTTTTGTAGCTCACGATCCTTGAACTTGCCCCCTGGATCGACACGCCAGCGCTTGATTGTAGCGCCATATTGGGTCTTAGCCATCGCTTGAAATTGTCTAATCGCTGCAGCAGCGTCAGATTTCTTTCTCAGGCATTGGACCCAAATATGTGACGTTTTGTCATCCAAAAATACAATGAAGTATTTATGTTTGTGGTACGATAGTACTGGGAGTTCCTTTAGGTCGGAATGTATTAATTCAAAGGATTTGTCAGCTCGTGAGTCTGACTCGGGAAAAGATTTTGAGGTCATTTTCCCTTCTGCACACCCTGGACATATAATTTTGTCTTTAGGAATAATTAAATTCCTTGGGAATTTTATGGTGCTTTTAGGCATTTTCCCTAGCGCCTCTTTGGATGGGTGTCCAAGTCGCCTATGCCAAGTCAAGTAGTCAGCGACATAAATGGTTGCAACATTAACCTTTTTGGTGCTCAATATATGAGTCCGAGCCCAATAGATCGTGTCATTCCTCCTTAGAGGGACACAATGCATGATTGGGTTTCCATGCTCGATGAATGAAATGTATGCGGAGGAACCACGCACATCACTTCCGTCTTGTAAAAAGACCCCCATTGACATCAATCGAGTATTAATGTCGGGTATGTAGTAGACGGGGTATAGTCGTGTTTCACGCGTCTCTGACTTCCCATTACATACTACCTGGTGCCTAATGAAGACTGCTCCTTTTCCTACTATATGAGTAGTACCAGTGGCCATTTGGACCAAGGTAGAGTCCTTTCTCGGTAAAGGCTGGTAAGAAGCGAAATCTTTCATTTCACCAGTGAAGTGTTTTGATGCGCCTGAATCCATGATCCAGTCGGCACCTTTCTTACAATCTCCCTTTGCACACATAGCACATATATTAAGATCTACATAATTCCATGATACATTTAATAGCGGTAAAATTTCACATGAAAAGTTCACTGTATTCATAGGAATTTTAATCTTAGTGCTTGTGGCAGGGAAAAGGACTGACCTGTCATCATACGCCCCTGTGTCAAGGGGTTCATCGACGAGCATTTCGTCGACGGCTTTCCACACTTCCTCGTCAGTTACTGGAGGTTCGGATCCAAGGGAGACGGTATCATCTTCTACCTCCTCGATCGTTGCCTTGGTTTCTGGCTCTATCCTCCTTCTCTTACCTTCTCGCACCGTAAGGTGCTCTTCCAGCAGTCGCAGGTTTTTCGCACTGCGTGGAAGTTGCATGTGCTCGAGGGTGTCTCGAGCTTGCTGGTATTCGGTGTAAACCGAGTGAGAAGAGGAGGCCGCGCCCGTGTATGCCTGTGCAGGCGGTCGGCGGCGAGGATCCCTTGTGGGAGTGTGTTCGCGTCACTCGATGCGCTGTATGAGCGGCATCGGTGGTATGATGGTGCCATTACCATTTATGGTGGTAAAGGCGTTGGAGGCGAGGTGGGTATGTTTCTCTTTTGGCTTCTCCTCCTTAGTCTTTCTGTCCCCACGTCGTCCACGTTTTCGGGACGAGTCTCCGTTGCTGTTTTGCCCTTCTTTGGGCTGCCATTTGGGGTTTCCCCCCTTGCGCTTAACAGCGGAAAGTTTGTTGGCCTGAGGCTGGCCAGCGGGCTTTCTCCAACTGCTGTGCGCCTTGAGGCTTCAGCAACAATGGAGTCCTTGACATGTTTAAATGTCAAGGCGCTAGTGGTGGTCGTGTTAAGGACTGTTGCAGACAATGAGTCGTACTCGCGCGGCATTGCAGCAAGTAGAATCATCGCCTGTACTAGTTCGGGGATGGCGACGTTAGCAGCCGTGAGGCGCTCAAATTTGTCTGCCATTCTTGCAATCTCCGGTGTGGGGTTCGCAGCCGGGATTTTGATTGTTATTGCAGACCTAAAGTCCGAAAAGACTTGGGAGGGGCCATCCACACCATAATCGGTGCGAATGAGAGCCCACACCTCCTCAGCAGTGTCCTTTGTGTTGGCACGCTGCCGAATGGAGGGGGCCAGGCGGAGCACTAGGCTACCAATAGCCTGGTCGTTTTTGTTGCTCCAGGTCTGGAGCTTGGCATTAGCATCCGCTACCAAGGTAGCGTTCATCGCCGTCAAGGGAGGCGCTGGGGGCGGTTTTTGCTCCGCCCCGCTAGTTATTTGCCAGAGGCCCTGAGACCTGAGCCACGCCTTCATTGAGTCGGCCCATAAGATGTAATTTGATCCGTCGAAAGTTTGAACGAGTTTTTCAAGAGTTGAAGACATGATTCTGTGGTGGCAGCTGTTAAAAGCGCTCAATCAGTGTTTTTACTCAATAAAACACATTTAACATTCTCAGGAGAAAACACTCCTTCAGAGTGGTTAACCCTAGTCAACCTAGGTTTTATATGCAGCTCGCAGGGAGCGCAATGCAGCTCATGAAGAGCGCAAGGTTATAATTTGGAGATGATGAAGTCAACGTCGTTTGCAGCTAATTAAAGCGCGTTCGCGACGTGCCCAGCAGGGCCCATAACCTGTTGGAGCAGACTATATACGCTGCACAGGGGAAGAGACAACATGTTCCTTACAACCTACCTGGGGTTTAGTTAGACTTACAGCTAGGGTTAGCAGAGGTAAGAACACTGTATTCCTACTACGGTACAGGTTCTCCTTATATACATAATATTAAGGATGTCACATGACTCGGGAATGTGTTTACCGCATGTATGCGCAGTAAGCACAGTAACATGCGTATGCTGCATGTATCGCCTCATGTATACATGTGTATGCTGCATGTATTGCCTCATGTATACAGCATGCATCAGGGATTAATTTCAACACTCCCTACTCTGTGCCCATACTGTAAACTCTCGCACATTGGTCCAGACTAAGACGGCATTGGACAGTACCCTGACTAAACCTTATTTCCGGCAGTGGACAGTCACACCAAGGCCGGAATACCATCCAAACACAGTCACACTTGATTATAACTGATTCATCATACAAGCAAAGCCATTGTGTGTACTGCTACATGTATCTTGCATTTGAATCGGTGTTTGAAATCGGACTGCTGAGGACATTGGGCTGTTCACAGTAATGTAGATTACAGCCTCTGAGTGAGCCTATATATCGGCAAAATAAGTGAAAGCCGTGGACGAATGAGAAAATTGGCTCAAGACTCCCACGCCTCATCGCACAAAAGCCTCAGGGTTTGTGTCAGTTGTTCACCTCGTAACCCCCGGTCGATCATTGTTGGAGCTATGTGATGCTGACTTATCACTCCAATGTTTCTTCTCTCTGGTATCTGGTAATGATTTTCCTTCTCCCATGGTGTCTCCCATATGGCCTATCAACAAGAGGTATGTGTATTACAATTGCAACCTATTCAAAATCGCTCATGCTTCTTACGCCCCACTCCCCACAGGCTCAATCCTTAACACCGAAAACCACATAGGCCACTCACTATCTCCACGCTCTTGGCAACAGCCACGCACGCACTATGCGTGTTACCAATACTTACGCTTCCACGAGAAGTTCACGCACCACTATGGATCCGGATGATCTACAAGACTCGGGAACACTCTTGAACTGGCTGGTATAGATTCCCATCTCATCCAAATTGTCTGCGATGAGAAAAAAGATTTTGACTCTCGTGCTTGACTCGGGGAATGACTCGGGGAACCATGGACGCACGGACCATTGGAATAGGGCTCTTTCAACACTTTTGATTGGCTCGAATCTGGACAACTTTCTATCTCTGGTTGGGATTTGGTCCTTTTTCTTGCGACTGGTTGCTGCCTGCGTTTAGAATTTCTGGCTAACTTGAGGACGCTGTACTCTCAAATTCATATTTTCTCACGCCTCGCTCTTCTGTTCTGACACCGAACGGCTATGTCAGACCATGGCACACCTCCGGTAATCCCAACCCAGTTCCAGCAATACAAGTGAGTTAGCGCCCATAAAAGTTCCTTGACTCGTATCCTTGAGTCGTATCACTAGCTCCTATGCCGAAGATCCAAAATGGCAAATCAAGTTCACCATCATATGGACCTCCATTCTCGCAGCTTCCGTTTTATTCTACGTTCCGTACCTCCTACGCCTGCGAACGCGATGGTTCACCACCTTTTTTGGCATTCGAGAAAACTCGGGAACCTTTCGCTATGAACGTGTTGGTAGTACTGAGAAGGAAGCCACTGATAAGGAGATAACGCTGCCCACGAAAAAGACTGGCAAGGTCAAAGTTTCGACCGACGTCGGCAGAGGAAGAAATACCAGACAGTGGATGACTGCAAGGCTATTCTACGGTCTCGGCGTCGTATTTTATTGGACAGTCCCTGGACTCAACCTAAGTGCCGGCCACAGTAAGTTTCCAAGTCCCATTCGAATTCTTTATCGTCATCAACCCATCTCTCTCTCAAGTTTTCCTCATCGCTGGATACCTAGCGTCCGTCCTCGCCTGCATAGTGACTCAAGCACCCCTCATCAGCAACCCAAACCGCGCCGGATTCCTCGCTCTTGCCCAGCTCCCACCCATATTCCTCCTCGGCACCAAGAATTCTCTCCTCTCTCTCCTACTACCACCATCTTTTTCCTACACACGTCTTAACCCCCTACATCGCTGGGCTGGGCGCTCGATATTCCTCGCTGCCGTTATACATGGCTCGTTGTGGATCCGCAACCATCTACAGTGGAATATCCCTATCATAGGCCAGCAGAAGGAAACGAGCGGCGTCGCTGCCCTCGGTGTCTTATGCGTCCTTATGCTTGGAAGTCTCAAGTGGGTACGGTCGTGGTGCTGGGGGGTGTTTTATTGGATACAGTAACTTTCATTTCTCCACCACCACGGTATATAGTGACTGATTACAACGCAACATAGCTTCCTAGCCTTCCCATCGTTCTTCATCACGGTGTGCTACCATACAATATACGCAGCACCGTGGATAATCCCGCCTCTTGCATTTTACGCATTCGATCTCGTCATGCGACAGCTCAGGTACAGAATCAAGGATGCCCAGTTGATTAGGGTCGATAACCAAATGACTCTGGTACATATATATCTTCTTTACCTTCTCGTTAGTCCCAATCTCACACTGGCCATCACTAGATCCGCATCTCGGATGCTATGAGAGGGTTCCGTGCAGGCCAGCATCTACGTCTTCGAGTCTTCTTTGACGGGCGGGGAGTGTTCGAGTCGCACCCTTTTAGTATCATGAACGCTTCTTCTGGTTCATCGTGCTTACGAGCTAGCGATCTGGATTTATATGGTGCACCCACTTCGGCATACGATAAAAGCAGCAGAGAGTGGGGAGGAGGTATGGAAGAAACACCAGGACTTGTCCTCGGCGTGCGCGTGAGAGGTGATTGGACAAAGGCCTTGAACGAGTACGCGTTGAAGGAGTGTGAAAACGCCCAATCCTTCATACAATGTTCTCATTCGTCGTCGTCGTCAACAGCTCGTCGTCCTCTTCAGGCAGTGGTACCTGTGCAAGTGATGTTTGATGGTCCATACGGAGGCTGCACGCTGGATTTACCGAGCTATGAACGGGTGCTTCTCGTCGCTGGTGGGAGTGGGGCCACGTTTGCGGTTGGAGCGTTGGATGAGCTCGTTGCGAGTTGTTGTCTCTCAGAGGGGATGAAGGAGGGGGTGGTGAAGACGGAGAAGGTGGTGTTTGTGTGGTGCATCAAATCGTCTGGTAGGTTTCCCGTCTTTTTGGTTGTGGTTGACTTGAAGAGTTTCTGGGGCGTGGATAGCGTCGATAAAATGGATCGCACCGCTGTTAAATGCGATAGCGATGACAGCTTCCAAGCACGGGTTAGATCTGGGGATCATCGTTTATGTGACGTGTCTCTGCGTGCCGGAGGAGGTACCAGATATAGCTGGGATGGAAGTTCGTATGGGCGGACGTCCGGATATGGGGAAGTTAGTTGGGAAGATGGTGGGTGGTGATGGTGACGAGGAGGGTTCCCGTACGGAGGGCAAAGGTGACGGTGCAGACGAGGGGCGGGACGTGGGACGGGACGTGGAAAGTGCACGAAGTGGACAAGGACGTGTTCGGTTTGATGGGTGTTTGGGGATGTGTGCGAGTGGACCGGCGAGTTTGACGGTGGAGGCTGCTAATGCTGTTGCGAGGTTTGGGGGGAGGGTTGGGGGGAGGGTTGGGTTGCATACGGAGGTGTTTGCGATTTGAGGGTGGAACTTTTGATTGATTGCTTTGGTGTTATCGTAAATCTCTCTACGTGTTTACGTTGTAAAAATGTCATTGATGTTTACTAGCAGCCTGCGTATGTGTAGAGCATCTCGATAACACCTTCCTTGACCGATAACGATAACGATGGAAAGGCTCACATTACAGCAAGCACTGGAGACTTGGATCATATGCAGTAGACCGCGTGACAGTGCATGATATGACTTGGTTGATTGATGAAGTTATCTGTGTATGGTAGAGCGATATCACCTCAGTCTGCGACGTGCGTATAACGGATTGAGGTGTTAGGGTATACTATACTATACTGTATATACCGTATCAGTAACAATAAGATGTATACTACAAAGGAGGAGAGAGAAATGGGGGACGAAACAAGGCAATGCACAGTTTTGCTACGAATCGAATTTCTAATGCCTTTCGACATGCAATCGACATGCTAGAATAATACAAATCTGATCTAAGTATACATACTAATGTCTCTGGGAGCGGAAGCGACTTGGTGGAATCCGGGGATCGGAAAACAAGGATTCGCAGCTGAGGACATTCCATCTTCGTCTACCGGGGGTGAGCTGCGAGCATGACTACGGAAACCCAAATGAGAAGCAAGCCTAGCCTAAGGCGCGTCGTAGTCATGACGAAGACTCACCCATGGATCATATGTCAAGCCTTAGGAAGGCTTCTCGCGAGTCGTTGCTTCGGCTATCTGAGTCGGAACTTGGTCAAACATTGGCTGGTAGTGCAAGCCTGAGGACCACATCAGTCGTTTCAGGAGAGCACCAGGAAAATCACACTTTATTTTTGGGCTTTTTGACTTTTTCAGCTTTATCACACCAATCTCAAAAGACCTATTGACGAGCAAGTATAAAAGATCTATTGGAACACGAAAAGAAACGATACAAATCTAAGAAGTGAGGTATTGCGTATTAGACACGCCAAGAAGTGGGGTATACGAAGCATGAAGCGCAGAACCACAGTGCGAATTCCATCCATGGATCCATAAAGGGATAAGCACGAAATAATAAACCTGTTCAAAAGAAAGATATGAGTCATCATCGAACCGCCGTCATGGTGCTGAAAGTCAAACCAAACGCACCCCCAACCCAAGCAACCTACATTCCCCTATCTATCTGATGCTAGACTCAGAGGAGCCACAGATCCAAAATCCCACAACTCAGCTCCAGTTTCGTCGACGGCACGAGAATCCACACACGGGCAGCCGCACCGCCCAATGAAAAACCCGTCGTACGAGTACTTATTCCCTCCTAGACACTGTCTCCAGATTCCATATTCGTGTTGAGGTTCGAGTCGAGGATCTTCGTAGTCGTGTGTGGGGACATCAGGGAGGAAACGCACTGAGACATTGGCGTCAGCTTGTCGAGCTTGAACCTGAGAATGCGAGTACGAAGACGTGAGGTATGGGATGGCGGAGAGTTCTACCATGAGCCAGAGCGACTCGAGGGTTTGAGGGAGCGGGATGGCGTAGGGCAGAGATATGTCAGTGGGACGATCTTCTAACGAAAATTGAATAAGTGAATATGATCATATAATATGGGAATGTGAGGTGTGAAACGAAAAAAAGACCAGAAAGAGCGAGATTCGCCAACATGGAATTGATACCTGGAAGAGATGTATGCGCCTGAGAGCACAGCGAGCAGGTAAAGTCAGAGTTCTCATCAAGGCCTTGGTTGCAATGTACTTGAGGACGTTCGTCGAGTTGAAGTTCCGACGGAGAGTTGTCCAAAGTCAAGCCATAGAACGCGGATCGCCCTAGTTCTTCATCCGAATCGGCAGGAGACGCAGGCGGTGGTGGAGAACTTGGTGGCAATGGTGAATATCGGATTTGAATGGGCGATGAGACCTCAAAATCAAAAGTTGGAGAGCAGGAGCGAGCGAGCAGGTGAGCTGAGAGAGCGGGTATATGCGCGTTTTCCGAGTGTTGATGTGGCATCGGAGATGGACGTGTTAGAAATTGCATCAGAACTTGGCAATATCGAGTCGTAGAATGTCGAGCAAGGCGAGCGGGGATGTTCAAGATCAGGATTATCAGCAGAATTGTCGTCCGTATTCAATTTGAGTTTCTTCTTCGGTCTCGACTTCTCCTCTTCCTCATCTTTCACAACTACAACCAACGTCGGCGGAGTCCCAATGTCAAGCTCATACGAGTCTTTCGGAATCGTGAGTCGTGCCCTCTTCGCAACCAGTCTCCGACGATACCACCAACGGTGTACAACGTCTGGCTTGAGATTTCTTGCGAGGGCCCATGCGCGGCGTGATGCAACAGAGGGAATACGTCTATCAGCAGGCCAGATGGCAGAAAGTTCGTCATAGTGAACGAGTGCCATCGGTTGGAAAGTCCTCTCGGGTTCAGCTTGTTGCGGTTCGGTTTTGATTTTCTTCCTAGTCGATGCTAGTGGCTTTTCAGGGACAGTTTCTAGCTTGGGTGCTTTGGATACTCGTTTTTCTTTTGGCTTCACAGGAGCTCCAGGTTTCCTTCGAGGGCGCGTTTTCACTATTTGGGACGTCGAGGTGTAAGTCGAATTTGCCATGATTGATCTCCGTATCAGAAAGCCAGATCAAGTAAGAAACAGTCAGTTCATAACCCAAGCTAGTCAGCTCTGAAGTCAGCTCGGGATGCAGCGCTCAGAATGTCGACCTAGACTGTAGAAACCAAGAAGAAACGCGCGAGGTTGGTGGAAGATGGCAGGATAGTTTGATACAAGGACAAACAATAGCGATTATTGCGACTATGAAGTCCGCACACATTGTTACAGCGCTATTCCAAAACTTTGCACTCCCCCACCTATTCCGACTGGACTGCGACTGGACTCCGAGTTGTCCGACTTGATTCCGACTTGATTCCGACTGAACTAGGACTGTCCGACAGTCCGATAACAGTCCGATCGGACAACAAGGAAAGTCCTAGGAGTGCAATCAGACTCCAGTCAGATTACTTCATGATAAACTCCAGAGTTTTGGGAATTTAAGATTGTTCCAAGGAAATTCCGAGTAAATTCCAAATGCATTCCTAGTACATTCCTAGTAAATTCCTAGTTCTAATTTACTTGTTCAGGTTGGGCAATGGCTGCGCCTGGCATGAACGAGTCCTCACGAAACATCTGGAAAACCCAATCATCAATAATATTTAGTTATTTACAATTACATTTAATTCTGCCCCTGCTCTCCAATTAACGGCGCACCACATCATTATGGAGATATCATTGCCTTTTTGGGAACACTTGGTTCAGCCTGCTCTCTGGTGCATCCTCTGGCCTCTTCTACTATCTGGATGAATAGAATTTCTGTAGGCCTTGGGTGAGTTACTGCTACCTACCTCAATATACTGACTCTACATCTCTTATATAGACTCATGGACCCTTAAATGGTGTTAATTCCACTCATAACTACATGTAATCTCTGTCTATGCAGCCACTCATGGGCCCTATGAGTAACAAGGAGAATAGGAAGATTCTATCTTGTATAGGGTTGCCGAAGTTCAGTTCAGTCTGGTTCTTGGTACTTTTTGCTGAACCATGAACCGAACTTTCACTAATTTTCCAGAACCGAACTGAGAACTGAACCAAACAGGAAAGAACTGGTTCTCAACAGTTCTGTTCAGTCTGGTTCTCGGTTCAAACTGGTGAACCGAGATAAAAAATAAAAAAAGTGCTATGTACCCATTTCCGCACACCAGACCAGTGAAATACCACTCCCCCCACTTTGACATCCAAAAAAGGCAATGCTTACAAATCTTTATGAGAGGTGGCATACTTAGAATGCTCAATATCATCTTTTGAAAAAGTAAAACATTACAGAAAGTATGGTTAGTGTTGTGATGGCTTGGCTCAGCCTGAAAGCCATGGCTAAGGCTCAGCTTTGAGGGGCTCAGGCTTTCAAAAATCCAAGCCTGAGCTGTGAAGATGGCTTCAGGCCAGCTTAGGTTGGCCTCGGCCCAAGCCATGGCTCATTGGGGTACACAAGTGCATCGTGATAGTGGGCACTGCTGGTGGTGGTGGGCATGGGGGTTTGTAGCAGGGGATGCAGGTGCAACGGCAGGTTTTGATGTATGTGTGGTGGTCATTATGCTGGTAATCATCGTTGTGTGGCTAAAAGTCAATAATGGAATGCCTTGTTAGTGGAAAAATGAACACAATCCAAAAAGAAACATACTTGGAATACATAAATGGCTCAGAAATGGCTATTTTTGCGTAAGAACATTCACAGCCATGCACTTCAACCATTGGAACTCCACGGTTGGGTCAGATGGGTGTAGGGCACTGTTTATGAGAGGTACAAGTATGGGAGGCAGCATCGTGGGTGGTTGTGGTTGTGGTTGTGTTGCAGATGTCATGGTATGCCGTTATGTCTGTTTGAGGGAAAAATGTGATAATCTTAATTTTAGACCTATAGTAACATCAATATCATCAGTAGTAGAAGTTAACACAGGTTCAGAAGATAAGACCTACCTAAACTATGCATTCTCAAATCTTGATCATGAAAATGAGATGCATTGACGCGTCAATCACGCAATAAAGTTGTTGACATGGACAAATTTACAAACAAGAGTAAATACAATCGTTGGTGAAATCCATTTTGAGAAGGAGTTCACGTTTGAAATGTTGTTATCAAAAGCTGCAGCTAATGCCATGGCTTACAGCTTTCTCACAAAGGTAAGCTACACTGTACCGAATAATATGGTCTATCGAATGCATACAGTGTATCGAATGATATGGGTTTGGTGGATGCCGTCGAACACTCTCATAGGATGTATAACATGTACTAGTATCAAATGAATACACTTTTACAATTCTTGCTTGTGATACACTATGAAGAATGTTAATATACAGATCAGAGATACCGTTGGACATGGTACTTGGCAATGGCAATAAATCAGGAATCAATAATCACCTGCAACAAATTTGCCTAGCAGTATCAGCAGTGACAGATGAACCTAGGAGATTATCAACTAACCAACTGCAAGATCAACTCCTGAGCACAAAGTGCCGATGATCATCCTAGCCCCAATCCTGCACCCATGTCATTGATCACCCATTGCTTGTCATCAGCATGTAATACAAATGGTACAGTTCATGACAGGGCTATGTCTTTTTCAAAACTTGTTCCCAATCTAACAAAAATGTGAAGTCCATCATGCATTATGCATCAGCATTGTGACATTTCACATAAACACACAGCTGGCAATTCCCTGGGCATCCCCATGTCCATGTCTGTTACAATTTTCCTTGTAACTCATGGAACCCGACAGACCTGATGCACCCGATGATCCCCTCCAGACAGGAGGCACCCCTTGACTCATGCCTGTGGCATGCCCTTGACACCAGACGAACCTACAATGCATGCTGACAGCATGCATTTAATCCCCTTCCCATGGAAGGCACCCTTGATGCATGGTGACTCCATGCACCCGAACCCACACCCGTACATGCTGTGATGCAACAGCACTTTGACATGAGGTCCATGATGTCGGACTCTCACGATTGACATGCTGCGCTGCAGCACTCTGTGACATCAGACGCCTCATGTAAGGCATGAGGCCTATTGTTTCTATTGTTACTTGATACACATCTACCTTTCCGATTGGATGATAAGGACCTCCCTTCTAGTATAAGTACTGTGACTTGTAGTAGGGATGTCCTTAGTTTAGATCTAGGCAATCTACAGCTTTGACTTGTGAACTCGTGAACTTACTCAAAACCACTAAGGAAGCCCCTTAGTGCATGAACCTGAATGACTCTACGCAGAAGGCCTGCTAGAGTGCACTATCCATCTTATGTCGGATGCTCTGAGTAAGACTAGTGCTGAACGACTTGTCGAGGAAGCACCTCATCAAATGACATCGACTAGATCGAGTGGTTAAGGCTTTGCCCTTAACATAAGATCTAAACTATCTGCTGCCCCACGTACCTAGGTGTAGGCAATACGTCTCAAAACCCACCACAATGACCCGGGTTTTGACAAACCCCAGACTGACCACCAAGAGAAGTGGAACCACAGCCAGGTTCATCTTGGTACCGATACAACAGAAGACTAGTCTGTTACTCGACTCCAGCACAGCATTGGTTCTACAGATCAACCAACAGACAAAGAGGAGATTTCCTCACCAACGAAGACTTTGAACAACCACACACACCCCCACCCAAAACATCCCCCCACTTCCTAACAGACAAAACTGACAACCTCTATAATGAGATGTCCAAACCCACCACAACCACACCCATGACGTCTGCAAAGGACATTTGAATCTGATCACCCACAGACTTCTCAGGAGAGCGGACCAAGACTGCCAAATTCCTGCAGGAGATAGACCTGTATCTGCAAATCAATGACCAGGTCTACAACATGAATGACAAGAAGATCATCTTCATGCTGTCCTTCATGAATGGAGGGACAGCAGCTGCCTGGGCGCAGGCATTTGTCAACCAACACCAATCTGAGGGACTCAGAGAATATGCAGACTTCAGACAGAAGGTCCTAGAAGCCTTCTCACCGATTGACGATGCTGGAATGGCAAAGACTGAGATCAAGAATCTCAAACAAGGTTCAGGGAACCTCGAAGAATATGTGGCGAACTTCTGCATCCTGAAAGACAGGATGGGAATCACAGAAGATGCAGGCATGATTGAGTACTTCATGGACGGACTGCACCCCGAATTACTGAAGAGGGTACACATGATGGAGACAGTACCCAATACTCTTGAAGGCTGGATAAAAGCAGCTTCCAAATACAAAGGCCAATGGAAACGGGCCATGGCAATCCTGGGAAAGACCAGGCAGAACCAGAAGACAAACGAAATGACAAAGAAAGGACAGCCCTCTCTTGACATCAACCGACTGATGAACCAAGAATGCATGGAATACCTCCAAAAGGGATTGTGTTTCATCTGCCACCAACTGGGACACCGATCATCTGACCACAGGGATGGAAAGAACTCCACTCAGATGGGGTCAGCACCCCCTCCCTACCAAGACTGCTTCACCCAGAAGAAGACTGGGGTGGACACCTCCCAGAAGATCTGCACGATGCTGGATGAACTAGACAAAGAAGAAAAGGAATGAGCCCTCAACCTCATGGAGGAATTGGGTTTTTAGAACAGCGGCCTGATATGACGCCAGTCACCACTGAAGTCTCCATAGGATCTGTATTTTTAGCTACCCTGAATAGACAATCTATGCGCCTGTCTATTCGGGTAGCTGAGTCAGACAATGGGAAAGACATCGCAATGAACGTGCTCCTCGACTCTGGGGCAGGAGGAGTCTTTATTGACTCGAACTTCATCGAACGAGAAGGGATCAGAACATATCCCTTAGGCCATACCATCTGGGCCACAAACGTAGATGGAACCCCAAATAAGCAGGGAACGATCACAAGATACATGAAAGGGAGGCTCCACATCAATGGATGGAGCTACCCAATGGAATACCTAGTTGCTGGACTAGGCAAGGAATTGGTAATCCTGGGCCTGTCATGGCTGCAGGAGGTGAACCCAATTATCGACTGGAAGAAAGGAACCCTTGAGTTCCGAGATGAAGAACGATGGGCTTGAATCCAGCAAATCTTGGAGAAGACGAGAATAGCCGAACGGGCCCTCCCTAATACCCTAAACCTCCCAAGGGTCGATACTGGAAGGGAAGTGGATTGTGGGCAAGGTGAACGCGAAGGGCATCAGCGTTCGATCAGTTTCATAGGTATTCTCAGGTGAATTGTCGTTTGGCAGGCATATTGGGGGTGTCATTGTGGGGAGTTAGAAAAGGGGGGGGTTCTTGGGTTTTTGTCAGAGGTGGTACCTCTTCTTATATGCCATCAGGATCTCGGGGGCGTTTTTCAAGTTTGATTTGGGTTCCCATGTGTTTTCAGATGTCGGGTAATCAACCCATTTCATGAGGTAACAGTGTGTCTTGCCATGCTTCTTGTGTGTGATGATCGCTTCCACTTCATACTCATTTTCTCCTTCCATGAGGTCGGGTGGTGGAGTCAGGAAGTTTTGCCCATGAGTGTTGTTCTCATGGTATCGCGTGAGTAATGCTGCATGGAATACTGGGTGGATCTTCCATCTCGGCGGCAGTTTCAATTGGCACATCGTTCTTGACAGGGCATCTTCAATCATGAAGGGCCCTTCTCGTTTTGGCGCCAATTTTCTCATTGGGTAGCCAATCTTCAGGTTCTTGGAGTCAAGCCATACTTGTTCTCCAACCTTGAATGGTTTGTATCGCCCTTTCGTTTGGGCAGCCATAGCCTGTCTGGCTAATTTGTGTGTGGCAAGAGCTTCCCTTCTCGCAGAGAGAAGTTCTTGGATTCTCTGTTTGGCAGCCAGAACATTTGTCTTTTCATAAGGGGTGGGGATAGCACGTGGTTGATATCCCATCATCAAGTAAAATGGCGAATGTTTTACTGCGGAGTGCGTCTTCTGGTTGTGCATGAATTCTGCTGTTGGGAGATAACATTCCCAATATTCTGGTTTGTTTGAACAGAACATGTGGAGGTAAACCTCTAGCTCTTGGTTTACTCGTTCTGTTTCTCCGTCGGTCTGGGGGTGATAGGCGGTGCTCATGGATAGCTTGATTCCGAGCAGTCATCCAAGTTCTCGGAAGAGTTGGGACATGAATCGAGGGTCTCTGGCTGAGATGATTCTTCTGGGGAGTCCAAATCTTGTGTACACATGGCACAGGTAGAGGTCCACAGTGCCAAGTGCATTGATCGTCTTCATGCAAGGGATAAAAATTACCCCCTTCATAAGACCATGGTCTACCATGACCATGATTGAGTCAAATCCATTCACTACCGCCAGATCCGTAATGAAGTCCATCGTTACCAGTGTTAGGAAACCACCCCATTACCTAATAAAATTTCATTTTTATTTTATTATGTCGAATTACCCTACATGACACCAAATGATGCTACACTTTGATAGCGTGAGAATTTTATTTTGCATGCATAAAAATGTATGTGCATGTATGAACGTGTTGGTAACAACAATGTACAATATATGTAACATAGTATATAAACCCTAAATATACTCCTAGGGGACCCCAGTTGTGTTCTCTTAGGTATTCCACCTACATTTTCGGTGTGAAAGGCTCATCTCAACAAACTCACCTATTAATAACCCCTTGCATCAAAACCATCAATTCCCCCATCACGAGTGCGGATCCCGCCCCCTTCTTGTAGAGAGAACCTGCACGGTCTTAGCTAGCAGATAGTGGGTGTCGCCCTAACAGAAGAACACAACTTCACATATCAGTGCACCTTCTCTTACTTGCGCATACATCATTGTTTCACTGTGCCACATCCGATTACTCATCCTTTCGGCACGAGCCGGAAGTACTTGTATATACGTAATCTACCTTTTCTTTTGTAAGCCAACGCCAGGCCTCGCCTTACATTGTGACCGCCAGTGATCGAGAGGCAGTACTCATCATTAGGACAGCTGCTACCAGACAACTGATTGGATCTGGTTTAGTTATGATTTACATCACTCTATTCAGACAACTATTTTAGTTACAAGCCAAATTCAGTGATATCTCCGAGATCAGGCACTGTTGGAAGGGTTATTGATCCGAAGTGTCCAATTAGGCGCCTGACGATCGACAAACCATCACGTGACCTGTAAACATTTGGAGAGGTCTCGAAGAAAAAATCTTGAATCTGTTGAAGAAGTGATTCATCACAGATTCTACAATTATGTCTGAACCTTCAACTTCTAATCCCGGCCCTAATCTGGTTCCCACACCAGCACTGGAGGCAAAAATTGATGCACTTACAGTGCAAATGTCGCAGTTAGTGTCAGTGTTGGCAGCATCACAGCCCAGACAAGCGGAAGTACAGCCAGAGATGACAGGAGAAAGAGATGATGAGATGGAGGAGATGGTGGAGTGGATGTCGCAGGAGGATGAGATGGTGGAGAAATCTGGAAATGGAAAAGTGTGCTTACCTAAGTATGTGCCCCTGCAAATCTTTGATGGTACCATGGAGAATACAAAATCCTTCATCAGCTCTATAGTATTGTACATTCATGGGAGGAAGCCAGAGTTTTGTACAGCCGAGTCTAGGATTATGTTTGCTCTCTCATACATTCAGGGGGGGACAGCACAGTTCTGGAGAAACACGGCTATAAATCAAATTGCTGCAGGAAATAAACCATTTGCAACCTTCAAGGAATTTCTGGAGAGATTGGAGGCACAGTTTGGAGACCCTAATCCAAAGGCGACAGCCAATGCTAAATTAAAGACCATGCGCCAAGGTTCCCTAATGGCGGATGAATTTACTTTGCAGTTCAAAGCTGAAGCTTCGCAAATGGACATGGGAGAAGCCGCATTGGTAGAGTTTTTCAAAGCAGGATTAAATCCCTCTTTATTTAAGTCTATCTACTGACTACCTTCTATGCCAGAGAAGTTGGACGAGTGGTATAATTGTAGTAAATTTGGAAAGTCATCAGGTGGAAAGTCTGAGAAAGGAAAGGCGCCTCAGGTGCAAGCTCTGAGGGCACAGCCACCAGCCATGGCAGTGACACCTATAGTTACAGAGTCAGCAGCACCAGCAGAGGCAATGGAGGTTGACCAAGCAGGAAGACGAGCCCCACTTAAATGTTTTAACTGTGGGCAGTTAGGACACATTTCTAGGAATTGTAGGCAGAAAAGAAAGATTAGGGAAGCTACAATTGAGGAAGTGAAGCTGGAGGAAGGCAAGCAGAAGAATTTTGTGGAAGAGTCCCAGTGAAGGTTTCCCCATTGGTGACCCAGAATCGTTACAATGTATTAGTATCCGAGGAAACCCAGAGCAAATCAGAAAAGGAAATCGAGGAGGAGTACAACTGTTGTGAATCACGTGACAAAGAAAATTGTCACACATCATTTCTGAAAACCCCTAAATTCTTTATTCGCTCTGCACGAATAGAACCCGAAATCACCTTGACTGTGGGACTGAAGACAGTGGACATGCATGCAGCTATTGATGTGGAAGCATTGCTTGATAGTGGTGCTACAGGATTATTCATTAATTGGTCCTTAATTACCGGAAATGGTATTAACACATGCAAGCTGGTGCAACCTATAATGGTGTACAATATTGACAGAACAGTCAATCGTGGAGGAACTATCAAGGAGGTGACTATGGTCCTAAAGTATCAGGAGCATCAGGAGCAAGCCGTATTCAAAGTGTGTGATCTTGGGAAAACCAATCTAATAATAGGATGTCTGTGGTTATGGAAGCATAATCCCGAAATTGATTGTCAAAATATGATGAATGACATTTTCAAGGCCATAATAGACAAAGGCGTGGTAATAATATTTATTGACAACATTCTGATATTCACAGAGGATGAAGAGAATCATGAGGCAATAGTGCAGGAGGTGTTACCGAGGTTGGCGGAGAATGATCTATTTTTGATCCCAGAGAAGTGTGTGTTTGGGGCAAGCAAAATCGAGTTTCTAGGAGTATTGATCGGCCCTGACAGGATCAAAATGGATCCAATCAAGGTACAGGCAATCACAGATTGGCCTGCGCCCACCCATGTCAAGGAGGTTCAAGCCTTCTTGGGACTCGCAAATTATTATCATTGCTTTGTGCACAATTTTTCTAAGATTGCCGCACCCTTACATAACCTTATGCAAAAAGGAGTAGTGTGGAGGTGGGGAGAGCAGCAGCAGACAGCATTTGAGGAGTTGAAGAGGAAGTTTGTGGAGGGACCAATATTAGCCCCAGTGGATTTCACACACCCTTTACGAGTGGAATCCGATGCATCCGATTTTGCTACTGGAGCAGGATTATCAATGCTGTGCGAAGATGACAAATGGCATCCTTGTGCATATTTGTCCCGAGGGTTGAATGATGTGGAGAGGAATTATGATGTGCATGACAAAGAGATGTTGGGGATAATACAAGCATTGGAGGTGTGGAGGCATTATTTGGAGGGATGTACACATCAGATTGAGATCTGGATGGATCATCAAAATCTGCAATACTTCATGTCTGCTAAGAAGCTTAATCGCAGACAAGTGTGTTGGGCACTATTCCTATTGTGTTTCAATTTTCACTTGATCCACAAAGCGGGAAGCTTAATGAGGAAAGCAGATGCATTATCCAGATGTATTGATCATACCAGGGGGGTGGAGGAGGACAATAAGAATGTTACCTTGCTCAAACCCAAATACTTTTGCATTTGCGCTATGCGTCAAGGGCATCTATTAATTGATAGCTCAGAAACGGAAATGTTGTCTAAAATTAGACAATGTTCAGAAATGGATGATGAAGTAGTGGAAGCCATGAAAGCTCTGAAGGGAGAAAAGAAAGGTAATATCAAAGGAGATGAATGGGCTGAGGAACAAGGGTTGGTGTTGTTTCGAGGAAAAGTGTATGTGCCGAAGGATCAGGATTTGGGAAGGGAGATCGTCCAGTTACATCATAATACGCCGACTGCTGGACACCCAGGAAGATGGAAGACATTGGAATTAGTAATGAGAAATTATTGGTGGCCTGGAATTTCGAAGTATGTGTTGGGGTATGTGGATGGATGTGATACATGCATGAGGGGGAAGAAATTTCCACAGAAACCTGCAGGAAGAATTAATGCCAAACCCTATACCTAAAGCGCCGTGGCGAGATATATCTGTGGATTTTATTACCGGATTACCCAAGGCTCAAGGGTACAATGCAATATTCGTAGTATGTGACCGCTTCACAAAAGAGGTCCATATTATGACTACTACTACAGAAACCTCATCATTAGGCTTGGTGCGCCTCTATCTAAATCAGGTATGGCGGTTACATGGGTTACCCAATACCATTATCTCTGATCGCGGACCACAATTTGCTTCCGCATTTATGCGAGAGCTGAACAACATATTGGGAATTCAAACTAAATTATCTATGGCATATCACCCTCAGACTGATGGGCAGGCAGAGAGAATGAACCAGGAGTTGGAGCAGTACCTATGTATGTTTGTCAACTACTGACAAACTGACTGGCCCAAATGGTTGGTAATTGCTGAATTTTCCCACAATAACAAATTCCATTCGGCTACTCGTATGTCACCCTTTTTTGCGAATTATGGATATCATCCTCACATGGGAGTAGAACCCAGAAGGGAAATCAAAGTACAGTCAGTAGAAGACTTTGTATCTCAGATGCAAAAGGTACAAGATGTCAAGAACTGTTCCTTGCCCGATCAGAACCCACATTCTGTCTGACTTTTTCCCACACATCTAACCCAACATTTACCTACTCCTTCTGATTTCGTTCCCAGCCACCCTGCACTGCCCACATGGCTGTGCACCAGGCCGCCTTGTACAGCATCCACGGCCGCCTTCCCAAGGCTGCCATCTCTATTGCAAATTCAACTATGGATTCCTGTGTGGCTCCTGCTAGATAATCTATCTATGCAGTCGAGACACTGCCGCAATCTTTGTTCATGTTCCACATTATTCCAGACTACAGTATTTAAGCTTAGTTAGTTTTGCCTTGTATTCCTCAGTTCGTATATTGACAGACTCAACTTTAACTTGTCAATCTAAATCTCCTTCTACTCCTACCCCTGTCCTCTAAGAGTCTGAACTCCATTTGACTCGACCTCTAGTCTCCCTCTGAAGTTCTAGTCCCATCTGAACTTAACCTAAGTCCCCCCATACTCCTCCCCACATTTACTGCACTTTCCCGCTCCTACCTCCAGACTTTCAACTTGAAATTAGGACACCAGATGAGGTGAAGGGTGCAGCTTCTTACAAGCTGAAGCCAAGTCCTTTCTGTTTCCCCTCCTGCAGAATCCACATCAACCTGACAGTCCCCAATATTATCACCTGCAGCATCCAATTGGATTCCGACGAGCCCTCCAGGGGAGGGGACACAGAAAGGACTTGGCTTCAGCTTGTAAGAAGCTGCGCCCTTCACCTCATCTGGTGTCCTAATTTCAAGTTGGAGGTTTGGAGGTAGGAACCGGAAAGTGTGGGAAAACGTGGGAAGGAGTACAGAGGGACTTAGGTTAAGTTCAGATGAGGTTAGAACTTCAGAGGGAGACTGGAGGTTGAGTCAAATGGAGCTCAGACTCTTAGAGTACTGAGGTTGGAGTAGAAGGAGGTTTGGATTGGCAGATTAAAGTCGAGTCTATGTCGATATACGAACTGAGGAATACAAGGCAAAACTAACTAAGCTTAAATACTGTAGTCCAGAATAATGCGGAACAGGAACAAAGACTGCAGCAGTGTCTCGACTGCGTAGATAAATTATCTAGCGGGAGCCGCACAGGAATCTGTAGTCGAATTTTCAATAGAGATGGCAGCCTTGGAAAGGCAGCCATGGATGCTGTACAAGGCGGCCTGATGCACAGCAGTGTGGGCAGTGCAAGGCAGCTGGGAACGAAATCGGGAGGTGTAGACAAAAATGAAGTTGATAAGGAAGGGATTCGCTGAGGTGGCCAATGCGATGTGGGAGTCGATGGAGGAGATCCGAGATGCTTTGGACCCAGAGTGGGTGGAGGAAGAAAGTGCCGGGGAGGAGAGTGACAAGGGTGACAAAGAGGTTGAGCGGGCGGTGCGAGAGTCCCAGCAGGAAAGACGCGGGATCCACAAATCTGGAGATGACTGGGAGGCCTTCCAGAGATATCTGGAGAAAAGGCGGGCAGATGATGAGGAGGAGAGTGAGAGTGGAGATGAGGAGGGTGGAGAGAAGGACGAGGGTGGAGAAGAGGTCGAGGTTGGGGGAGAGGGTGATGAAGATGGAGGGGAAGAAGCGGAGGTAGTGTAGGGATCTGGTTGGATCCAAAAAAAAAATCTTTCTTTTCAATAAAGCTTGTTTCTGAGTTCAGACTGAGTGAATAAGTAACGTGAATAGTCTTTAAGTGGGTAATGGTCCGGGTTTCTGCGGGTAGCAGGTGTGAAAATCTGCAAGGAGTTCTTGGGCGTGGTCAAGTTCTGTAACAGGTAGCCAGGAAGTCTCTTTGTCAGTTCCCTGGTAACCTTCCCATCGGACGAGGTAGAGAATCTTGCAGCGATGTTGGTTGTTGACTTTGGAGTTGAGGACTTTGGCGATCTCATATTTGAGCTCGTCGTCGATGGTGATCAGAGGAGGTGGAGGTTGTACTCGATTTGGAATTGTGTTCGGGGAGTGTTTCTCTAGTTGAGAGACATGGAAAACAGGGTGAATGGCCTGCATGTGATCCGGGAGCCGCAGGGTGACTGAGTGAGTGCCTGGGCGGGCGATGATTTTGAAGGGGTCATGGTGCTTTTCAGAAAGTTTCTTGGAAGGACGACTGGTGTGGATATTTTCCGCAGTGACGTAGGCAGAGTCACCAATGTTGAAGTCAGGTGCGGGTGCCCGATGTTTGTCCACAGGACCTTGATAACGCTCTTGAGCAGCCACAAGCTGTTTCTGAAGCTCCTGATGAAGGTCATCTAAGTCGACGATGAACTTGCGGGTGCACTGTGAAGCTAAGTCGCATTCTGGAAATACAGAAATGTTTGGGTGATAGCCTTTGTTGGCAAAGAAGGGGGATACACCTGTAGAGGCGGAAGGAGCATTGTTGTAGGCAAATTTGCCCAAGGGTAAGAGGTGAGACCAGTCGTCCTGCTGATAGTTGCAGAAGATCTGGAGGTACTGCTCCAAGGTCTGATTTAGTCATTCTGTCAGACCATCACCTTGCGGGTGATAACCGGAAGTGAAGTGGATCCGCATGTCAAGCGCTTTTCCGAGGGAGCAGAAGAAATGGGAGACAAACTCAGATCCCCGGTCGCAAGTGACGTGCGATGGAACGCCATGCTTGGAGAAGACGTGGAGGATGAACAGGTTGGCTAGTTCTTGGGCTGTTATTTCATTGACAGTTGGGATGAAGATGCCTTGTTTGGTGAGATGGTCAACGATGACCAAGATAGCAGTGTGACCATCGGAGTTGGGTAGTTGTTCAATGAAGTCCATGGAGATGGAGTTCCAAGGTCGTTCCTGAACCGGAAGTTGCTTTAGGAACCCAAAGGGCTTGTGTTGAGGTGATTTGGATTGTTTGCAAGTGGTACAGGATTTGCAGAATTCCTGCACAAAGGTGCAGAGGTTTGGCCAGACATATTCCCGGCGGACAAGTTGCTGGGTTTTGTTTTGTCCAAAGTGGCCAGAGAGGATGTGATCGTGTTTGTACTGAAGGACCTTGAGGCGAAGATCCGCGACATCCGGAACATAAATCCAGTCGAAGTGGCAGAGAAGACCTGCCTCGTCTATGGTCCAGTTGGGGTCAATAGGTGTTGGAAGATGTGCAGATGAAAAGGGGTCAAGGGGTAGGGAGGTGCAGATGTCATGGTGAAGTTTCTCAACATCCATGATTACTGCATGTCAAAGGATGGGTGTGGCAAAATAGGTGGCATGGAGGGAAGAGGTGAGCTGTTCCTGTGTGAATACAGGTCGGAAGACTCCAAGAGGTTGTAAAGGACATCGATGAACCTATCCCCTGGGTCAGGGTTTTCCCCTGCGGGAGGTTGATCCTCAGGATCATTGGGATTGGGGTCACCCCCAGGGCCGTCACGACCACTCGGGTCGTTGAGTCTGCTGGGGGGTCCATCCTCTAGACCAGGATCTTCCAACCCAAAGGGTTCAGGCTGGTTGAGGCCCCCTACGTAGTCAAGGGGAGTTCTTGATCAAAAACCTTCCAGGTTGCCGGAAGGTTGCAGGGCATGGGTGGACATGAGATTGGCACTGATTGAGGGGGCTCCTGAGCCAATTTGTCGGAAGATGTTTGAGGGTCTGGAAGACACTCCAAAAGTAGTGGCGGGTCGAGGGTCAGAAAGGGTGGATCGCTGGATTGCAGAGATCCCTGGAATAGTACCGGCGCATTGGGAATTTCTTGTTGTGCGCTGGCAGGTCTCAGTAGGGGTCATAGAGAGGAAATGGACGAGTGAAGTGTGAGTTCATATATACTGTTAAGAACTGATCCTAGACGGTTTGTCGGAATCCGATTGGACACTGCGGGTGTTGTTTATGGAAGGTTGTCGGGTTGTTGTGGATTCGCTGGGAGGGGAAATGAAAAGTACTTGGCTTCAGCTTGTAAGAAGCTGCGCCCTTCACCTCATCTGGTGTCCTAATTTCAAGTTGGAGGTTTGGAGGTAGGAGCGGGAAAGTGTGGGTAAACGTGGAAGGAGTATGGAGGGACTTAGGTTAAGTTCAGATGAGGTTAGAACTTCAGAGGGAGACTAGAGGTTGAGTTGAATGGAGTTCAGACTCTTAGAGAACTGAGGTTGGAGTAGAAGGAGGTTTGGATTGGCAGATTAAAGTCAAGTCTATGTCGATATATGAACTGAGGAATACAAGGCAAAACTAACTAAGCTTAAATACTGTAGTGGTGGAATAATGTGGAACAGAACAAAGACTGCATAGATAAATTATCTAGTGGGAGCCACACAGGAATCCATAGTTGAATTTGCAATAGAGATGGCAGCCTTGGGAAGGCAGCCGAGGATGGTGTACAAGGCAGCCTGGTGCACAGCAGTATGGGCAGTGCAAGGTGGCCGGGAACAAAATCGGGAGGCATAGACAAAAATCAGGTCCAATGAGCAGGAAAGGGTCGGACAGATGCGGGTTCCGATCAGGCGAGGAACGGTTCTTGACAATCTTAGACATCATACAGTGTGCCTTCTCTTGGCCTGGTAAGTTGCTACTAAGCACATCTGCATTCTTGGTAAATATAGACTTTATAGAGTCAAATATTACATGTGTTTTCAATACAGGCTTTGTTATATAGTCAGAAACATACAAAATAACAGCTTTGATAACAGTTCCAGATATTAAACATGTAACATCTGTGTTACAACAAAAAATGTATGTTACTATAGGAGTGAAAGTGTTAATACATGGCTCATTCTTTTTTATATTCAATGTACCAGTTTCATTGTCAACTACTGTTTGTTTAAATAAGGGTCTGGGAGATTGAGTGCATTTTCCCCATTTGTTATCCATACCGCCAGTATATGTATGCTTTTTGTTTATACTTCCATCCTTGTTCTTGTTTCTATTGCATTTATGTATATTTGACTTGGTTAAAATATCATCCACTATGTTTCTGAAATATTCCCACCAAGTATTAACTTTGATACATTGTTCACAAGTAGAACCTACATGTGCAGTTTGATATTGATCTTGGCATGCAGAAGGAGGTGGCAGTGGCAAGGTTTCAGTAGGATCAACATAATCAGTTGATTGTTTTTCCTGTGCAATATGCTGAAGCATATCTTCCTGACATCCAGTGAGATAGTCACCAGTATGACAGCTTTCTATCCAGTTAATTATACATCTTGGCCATTCAGAGTTTGGATCCATAATTTTATCAAGCATTTCTTGGCTTGAGAAATTGATCAACTGTGGAAAGAAGTTTTTCTAGAAGCTTCCAAGAATTACAAGTTCCCCATGGATATTCTTTCTCCAAAGCTTGATCAGTGACAGCCAAATAGGGGTATTTTGGTGTCTTCTGTTTCTTGATTGCTTTGATAATGGTTTTACCATATGTTCTCTGGACTTCAACATCATCTTCCTCCTGGATATCAGGAAGAAACCCCCTCTCCACATCAAGTTCTTGAAGGAAAAATGCTCCAAAGGACATCATAACCTCTTCAAAAAGTAAATCCATCAATGATCTTGCTAGAAAAGCATGTGTAACATGGGCTAGTGGGCCATTGCTGTGAATGGCAGGTCTGAGTTCTCTATAGGGCAGGCACTCAGCTGTAAATGGCACAAATTGCTGTACTAGTATGATGTTCTTGTAGTGGTTGCCATGCCAATGCTCGGCCTGTAATTATCACTTCTGACTCAGCTGTCTCAAGTTCTCATGCTAATGTAGGGTTAGGGTTAACTGTGGGCAAATCTTACACAGCCACAGAAACTCAAGTTCAAAGTGGCAGCCCTTGTTCTTGAAGCTTGAAGTCCGAGTCTCATTCTCATTGTATCTTACCATATTCCTGGGAGCAGTTAAAAGTGCTGGTCTGACTTTTTGTCACCTGCACTGGTGTTGAGTCTGACTTTTTGTCACTCAAGTGCTTGAAACCTCTAGTACCTGACATTCATGTATAACTTGAAGTTCAAGGCCATAATTTGAATAACTTTGAACTTTCTCCTGGCAAACTCCATTGGGAGAGTCACAAGTTGTTCCTGTAAAGTGACACCAAAAACTTGTCACTCAAGTTCCAACTTGGCAGCATTCTGAACTTGTGTTTCAAAGGCTTTGGTAATTTGGCCATACTGATCATCAGTAATTTCTTGATTACCAGGCCAGGATACAGATGCACACAATTTTGAGGGATTCTGCCAGTTGCATTCCGCCCAAATGACCCAAAAACTTCCATGTACTGTCTATGATCACTGCAGAACCTCCTCCCTGCTGTTGAGCATGCTGGAGCTCATATTTGAATGCACCTACCTGAATGGAAATATGCCCATGCATATTGGGGGACCAGGGGTCTAAGGTGGCAGGTCATGATGAGAGGCCAGGGAGGCATTGCAGCCACAGTTTGGGGGCATCTGGGACCTTCTTGTTTGTGGGATTCTACAAAAATGGTGAATGGGAGGATAGGATTAAGGTCAGCCTTGACATTTGATGGTGATCTTTGCATTGACTTTGCAGTTGAGTTTCTCAGATGGTAGATGACAACCCTTGTGGGCACAACAGGCTACAAGGAAGCTTGGCATGAGGCTTTTCAGTTCCAAGTTCCAACTGGTGACCAAAAAGGCTGTAGCAGCTCTATGGGAGCATCAGGATGTCACAGAGGTAGAAGCCATACATCTAGCTATTGCTCTCACATAACATGGTTTACATTCTGTGTGGAGAGGCCTGATATGACAACAAGAAACTTGCCTCAATGTTCTTTTAACATCTAATTAATTTCAATCAAAGTTTCCATATCACCCCTTTCTCCACCACCCTCATATGGTGTTACATATGACAATTTGTGAATATAGATACCAAAGAAGCTTCTCAATATGTCTATTGAGTATGTCTTGCAGCTGAGAAAGGTGATGATATAGGTAAAGAACAGGTTGAAAATGAGCTCATTAGGTGGACATGGGCTAAGGTAGAATTCATCCATAAGCAACAAACATCACATGACCAGCATGACAATGTCCAAAACAAGAAATTTTTTACAAAATCCATTTCTCCATAGCACATAGACACTTTATCCAAAAAGTATTTTCAGGGAAATGTTTTAAATTAGCTAGTACAGGACATGAGATAGTCAGTTTTATGTAAGAAGACGTAGTGAAATCAATTTAAACAAAATAATGCATAAACACGTCAATTTCAGTGCATCGCATTGCGAAAAAACCTCATACCTTGCTCGAATGCACCGGTCGCATGGGGACTTAGCGGGAGTTATCACTGTCACAGCCAATCTTGCTAAGGGCACGGCCATCATGTCCTTCCTGAGACTTTGATGGATGACCTCGAGAAAGCACACCTAACTTGAACAAAAAACTGTGCTTCCTTTGACCTCTTCATATTTTATTCTGTTCATATTACTACTCATCTTATAATGGTCTTAAATTTGTTCATAGTTCCTCGTTATATCTCGCAATCATTCCACTTGATCTGTAGATAATCTTACTTTTGGATTTCCAAACCCAGTACATATTAGTATTCTAAACCACTTGGTACATAGCAGCTTAATACATATTATAATAGTTCCCTGAAAGCAGAATTTGAAAAGAGGGGGTGGAACGAGTTCAGCAGCCGTTTTGTGGACTTTTATCCTGTTATAGACGAGCGTGTCACAAAAAAGTAACAGCACATGATGTTTGTTGGTTATGGATGAATTATACCTTAGTGGGCATCAGATATAAGAAATATGAATACCTTTCAGATGGCTGAAGGATTAACTAAGCTAGAAAGCACATCAGCTTTTGATTTTTGATAACCTGCTGCCATACAGCCATGCATCGCACATGCCAATTTCCTGGGCTTGAGTAAAGGGTGGGCATTGCATACCTGACAGGGCAGGATAAGAAGGGAGGCTCTGACCTTGGGAAGCCCATCTGAGTCATCACCACTACTCATGCCAACACTGACACATACCCTGAATGCCAAACACTGCATCAGATATGGTAAGCATTAACAGCTTTGTCAAGGTGAATGGGCTTTGGGATGAACTAAAGTAAAAAAAATGCTGCCATACAGCTACATGTCGCTTGCGCCAATTTCCCAGGCTTGAGTAAAGGGTGAGCATTGCATATTTGACAGGCAAAGTAAGAAAGGAGGCTCTGACCTTGAGGTGCCATCGGACACATTGAGAAGCTTATTATCACTGCTACATCAAGCCAACACTGGTGCATACATGGAGGCACATCTGCCAAGCAGTTTGACCAGGCACCCCTGGAACAAAGTACTTCAGCCAACCACATTGGATATAGGAGACAGTAACACCTTTGTGGAGGTGAATGGGCTTCAGGATGAACTAAAGTAGAAAACATGTCAGCTCTTGATCTTCTATTAGCTGCCACCCTGTTGCTATGCACTGCTTGTGCTGATTTCCTGAGCACGAGCAATGGACAGGCATTGCATAACTGATATGGTAGGTAAAGGGGATCTCACCTCAAGGGGACATCTGACACTTGGATGTACTGAAATTCCTTTCAAGGACTCTAGGGTGAGCTGCTGACAGGTTCAAGGGGCCAGAGGTAACCCAAATGTAGGGTTGAGTGACAAAAAGTCAGACACAACTGGGCAGGTGACAAAAAGTCAGACCTGCAGGGCCAGGAAGTAAGAGCAGCACATGCAGAAGTGAGGAAGGATGAGAGGGAGAACTTGAACAAGAAGTTGAGCACTGCCACTTCAACTTGAACTTCCCATGACTTGTTTATAATTATGTAAGGGTGTAAACATGTCCTAATGTCACATCTGATTGAGATCAGACAAGCCTTCAAGCTTCAAGTTCAGGCTCAGAGGTTCTATCAGGCCACTGGGGTCTCCATGTTCTCATTGCACTAGGAGCTAGAAAGCAAAAGACAATATATTACTGAGCATATGAATGGGCCTAATTGTAATATTACATGAAGTAGCATTGATTGCCAGTTTACTGGTATAATGCAGTGGCTACTAAGCTAGCTCTGTTGTGCCATTGGATGCAGCTCATCCATCATAGAAATCAAAGAAAGGCCAAAATCCTTATATGCTGTCCTACAATCCTTTTCTGCTGCATACTCAGCCACCACATATCCATTAGTGTAGCTCTCCTCCTTCTGAAACCCATGCTCAACCCATTGGAATAGACCACTGGCTGCACTTGGAGTCTTTTCCTTGTAACTACATAGTACAGTCATTGCCACAGATCATCCTTTCTTGGAGTTCAGCCATGGCTTGATTTTCTCCAACTACACATCCTCCAAGTTCCTCAAATATGCATCTAGATCTCTTTTGGCCTCCCAATCACACTGACTTTGTTCCTCCAGGACTCAGTAGAATCTCTCCTGGGTCTCCCTTCCTCTATTGTTGTTTGGGTCAAAGATGGCACCTGTATCCTGCAAAGGTTGCAACCACAAGAATGTGGTCAAGGTAATGAGATGTGCAAAGAGTTTGAGAGTGCAGGAGCATCTGCAATGTGCTTGGGTGAGAAGGTAGCTAGAAGCATGATGTAGAGTTAAGATAACAAAATTGGATGGGAAATACATACATGGTATTGGTGTCATTTCAAGTTCTCCAGTCACAATCTTAAAGAAACATAAGTGAGAGCAGAAGAAACAGCTATGGGAAGAGTACAAGGGATGTCACCATCAATGAACAAGAACAATGTCTCTAGTCCACTTTGTCCATAAACACATGTCCACACTTCTTCACCATTCTCCTCCTGGGTCACCTCAAATGTGAGTGGGAAAACAATCCCATGTTCCACAAGACACCCCAAAAACAACAAAACAGTTTTACCCTTGTACTTCAGATGGAGGGGTTCTGGCTTGGAGCAGATGTTCTTTGTACACAAGAATGCACACCACAAATTCATTCATGCAAAAATAGGGTTATTCATCTTATTCCCCTAACTGCATAAGATGGCTCTTTCCCCTTTTCCCCTTTTTTTGTCCACCTTTCATGTAGACCATACAATATTGACATCAAAATAATATTCTCTCAGAACTTCAAGATCTAAGCTTGTACTATCTGGAAGCCCAAAGTGGATCAACTGTCCTGTTGGCTGTAGCTGAGCACCAAGATCCATCATCAGAAGGGCAGATGGTGGTGGAAAACAAGGGACAATCTTGCATTGAATGATCGATAACTAGACACACTGCATATTGATCATTATATGATGTGATAACCCATTTTGGGAAAGAGACCCCAGATGTATGGTATCTCTCTCATGGTTCACCCAATGGGGGGTTGATATTATTCTCTCCTAGAGAAACCATGATATAAGTGATGCTCACATTATATGTGGTCTGTTTCTTTCTTATCACACACCCTGAACCATGTCAGAAAATGTTTATGTAATCTTCAGACTTTTAAACTGCAATAGTTTGCATCCTGTTGATGTGATATTCAATGAACCCCAATCATTTTCATTCTTCAAATCTCATTTTTCACTTCTTGAATGATCTGAACCACTTATGATCCTTCCAAATATGGCTGCAAGAACTTGCTGGCAAGACCCAATTGGCCTTGAGACAATCAATACCATTGTGAAGACACTCATCCCAACATGGACAAATGGGCTGCATCTAGTACAGCTCGAACTTGTTTTGACGATCCTCGATGGGCAAGACATACTCTGCTGCACCGCAACTGGGGACAGAAAATCAGCAGCCTTTTCAATTCCTTGCTTTGTACTCACAGAATACAACAGACATCCAGATAAATACCCAGCTGGACTTCCCACTTGGAAAAGACCAATCTGTGTTGTAATTACACCAACAAAAGGCCTGGCCAATCATATTGTATATTTCCCTTTATTTCTTCAAGTTTCTTGTTCATGGTCTTCTAGGTTTTTGAACTTTCAAAATTGAACATCTCTGCTTTCTCATACCGCCATGAAACCCTAAGCAAAGCACAAAAGGCTGGAATTCATGTGGCTGATGTGATTAAGGAGTGTATTACATGGTAGGTGATATGTGTGGACCTGGAGCACTTGCATGACAAAGAGTGGCAGGAAATAAATGAGAGCCCTGTTTTTTGGTCCAATGTTTTGTTTGCATGTATTGATAGTTAGTATCTATAAAAAATTGTTAGTGATGAAAAAATTACATAAGAAAAGCAAAAAGACATTTACCTGGAGCCCAGGAGATGTTGATGACATCCTCGTCCCTCGTGCATTGTCCTCACCCTGTCATCATCACCACCACCATCGTCGTCCTGCCATCACCATCCTCCCACTGTCATCATGGACCTCAGGTGGTCCTGGTCCTGGTCCTTGTTTCCATGGTCTGGTCCTCATTGACATTCAGTCATTCCTGGTCCCAGTTGTCATTGTCATTGTGTCAGGGTGGGGTTCATTGCCATTGTTGGCAACAGCTAGAACTAGTAATTAGTTAGTAACAATAAAATGAAATGAAATGAAACTTACATATGGCCCAAGAAATGTGGTCGACATTTCTTGGGCACTCCACATTCGGTTATCCTCACCTCAAGTTTGTAAATGGGGGGTGGTCGTGATGTGCATCCTAAGTGATGCAAATGTGAGCCTGAGTGTTCTTGGATGACTCGTACTGGTGTCTTTTCCTATTTGGCACTAACATCCGCAATCCGCAGATATACATCACATTTTATCCATATCTATCTGTATACATATGTTTACATAATCTGTGTGTGGCTATCTGTATAATGGCCATCCGTGGTAGGCCCTAGACTATCTGCTGTTGTCCCTGAACATCTCCAGACTGGTACTGCATTTTTGTTGCATAGGAAGAACTTGCAAGCATTGCACAGAGATGGGGAATAATGGGAAGATACTCATAAACTGCCTGTGGTGTTGTCCCATTGGCTTTATAGCAGTCAGTGTTGCATTTGAGGGATTTCTTGAGGGTTTTGTATCAGCTAGTGTAGCAGATGCATGAGGAGGGGCAGCAGTGATCACTGTGGACCCAGCATGGTAGCAATTTCAGCCATCTAAGTGCCAAAACATGAATTTTCTAATTTAAATAGCTGAATTTGCAGTGGATGAATTTGGGATGAATTTTCAGCCCATATATTCAAGCCATTTAGGATATGGAATTCATGTGTATTATTTTACAAAATTTCCATATGTCAATGGGATGAAATTTCATTTCACAAAAGAATGAAAAGTGGGGGATGTTTTTAATTCAACAGGAAGGTATGAACTTCATCTGAAAGACAGGATGTTTTTGTATGTGATTTTCTGACATCTAGGGGATGTTTTTAATCTAGGGGGGGGGGGGGTATGAATATCATCCAAAAGATTTGATGCTTCAGCTTGTGATTTTCTGACTTCTAGGGTTAGTTTTCAGTCCAAAAGGATATTAATTTCATCTGAAAGACAGGATGTTTCTCTATGTGATTTTCTGACATCTAGGGTATTACTGGGGGGTTCATTTTTTCACAACTCCAAAGGATGTTTCCCAAGTCAGCTTATCATACTTTAACTCTCTGTGTGTAGGGCCATCATTTGCACATCATTGCTGTTAGCCATTCACTGCTGCTGCCACCTGTCATTGCCATCTGCTAGCACCTGCTATACACCCCACGAGCAGTGGCTCGTGGCAGTGGGGGTGGGTGCTGGGGTCGTTGCCATCATTGTCATTTCTGCTGATGATGTGCAGGCCATGAACACCATGAGAGTTTTCAGTTGCAATGGAGGATAGAAGAATATCAAGAACTTCAAGGTGGGAAATGGCAGATGGTGAACTGCAAGCAAGGTCAGCATGCCCCAGAAATAATGCAGAGGTGCTGGACTCACAGCAGTGATTTTGACACAGAATGCAGAAGCAAGAAACAAGCTTGTCTTACAAGTACAAGCCAACTATCAGCTTCACTGCTCCTTGCCAGCCCAAACAAAATATCTAACCCAACATCAGTCAACCTTCATTCAAAATAGAACAAAATGTACCCTCACCCTCGCACATTCTACCTGACCAAATTGCCAGCGCCTCCTCATCACTTCTCCCACCATCCTCTCCTCCCTCAGCCCATGTCACCATGCTTGCAACTTCACCACATCGTTGAGCCTCTTCTTCTTCCACTCACTTGTTCCACTGCACAAGGCACCCATTCTGAAACTATTTAAATGGCACTCTCATGACTCTCATGACATAACAGAAATTTAATTGCCTTCAGCTGCAGCTTGTGATAGTATTCTACTTTGGTCAATAATGGACCACCTCCCATGGTCCTTAATGCACCCAACTACACATTTTATCTGATTGAGATCAACAATTCCATAGGCCCCAAGTCTTCATAGTAGTTGATCCCACATCAATTAGTGGCTGGCTCCAAAATTTTGACCTGATTGATGAATGCATAGATGAAAGAATTGGCCTCAATGTTATGTATAGGGGAGTGAGGGATATTGACAATGACAAAGCGGAGGATTTGCCCAAAGAAATCTTGCAGATCAAACTCTAATGTTCGACGTGGTAGATGAGCAAATTTGTCAACGGCGAGTTGATACTGGAGGACGAGTAAGTTAATATGTATGAAATAGTGTAGTGGGAGGCTTACCTGGACAAATGACATATCTCGACTGTCAGATCTAAGTGGAACAAAGTCATGAGCATGCATAACATCACCACCCTCCAGCTGGTGCACACGGCCATGTTGGGCAAATTGAGTATTCCAGGGTATAAGCTCCTGAATTATTGATGCAGACTTGTTAAAGCGAGTGGCTAGGGTGGCAATGAGCTTTGTCCTCAGAGGAGCGGGGAGGGTTTCCACAGGTCCCTTGGGGGGAGTAAGAGCATATAATGTGTCTAGCTCACTATGATAAGGGAGCGGGTTCATCAACATGACTAGAGACTTACATGAAGGCAACTGACAGTGATGGGACAACAGGCTATGTACAGCAGATCATTTTGGTAGTATAGACTGTTCATCTATCAGACAGCATCCTGCTGGCAACAAGAAACACATACTGTTCATACTTCTGTACCCAGCTCTGAAAACCTCTCTCAAGGTCATTAACTTGATCTTGGGTGATTTCGAATTCGAGGCAGAGTGTTAGCAGTTGAACTAATTCCATGAAGTGCTTGTAGTACTGTGGATGCACAAATTGGCCTTTGAGGAGAGTAGGGGCGATGCATAATGTCCAGATTGAATGAGTTTCAGCGATCATCTGCGCCTTCTCTGATGCTATATTCAGAACCCTAGCACCAAATGCCGCAGGGATAGTTTTTCCTGCCTTCGTGGTGGCCTCTCCATAGCCTCCCATACCATCGGTCCCAACACGTAGCCTTTGTTGTCATGAATGATATTTTTAAACTCTCCATCCAGAAGCAAATCAAGTTGGGAATGAGATTAGCCCATATCAGATGCATGAAATCGTAAGGGAAGGACACAGGAAAAGAGAGGGAGCTTGAGGTGCTGAGCAGTGGTAAACCTTTGACGCCGTACTTGGTTGCAAGGCCTTCATAATCCACATTGGTTGACATGTACTGGACTTCCTTTGATTGCTCCATGAATGACATGTGATTTCATAGTGGAAGTGCACATGGGTCGTATTGCTCCTGTGAGCCTGGGAAGCCATCGTGGCACAAAGGAACATAGTGCATTGTCACTCGCAAGGATGGAATGCAGACTCCTTTGATTGTATACATGCAGCATGGAGAGATTGTGTTGTGGCCCTTCATGCACATAATCATCGAGACAGCCAGTATATCGCCAAAGACGATGATCAGATATGCATGTAAGAGGAAGACAACCTTGGTGATCGCATCGAAAGCAGAAACACCAATCTCAAGCTGCAGAAGTTCCTGGACTAGGGGCCATAAAAATGAATCAAAATTGCAGGGTTTCTTTGGTCTGGGAACCACTCCAATCGAGATAATGTTCCACTTGAGAAACTGCTCTTCAGGAGGGAGGTTATAATTGAATAGAATAATTGGCCATTGGATAAGTAGAATAAAGGGTTATACACATAGAATTGACCAGGACAACACACAACTATAACAAGACTCCTGTACATGATAAGAATACCAGATACAATCCAGGAACTTTGAAGCTTCCAGGAATGGTAGGGGAGCATAAAGTTGTGCTAAATAGCTCCACATACCAATATTTTCAAACTCAGTCCCAAAACTTGGACCCTGTTTAGATTTTCCTTGGACTTTTTCGACTGCAAGTTCTGCCAAATTTGAACTTCTACTTTGGCAAAGTCTGAGCTTCTTCTAGGACTGTCTAAGCTGTCCAAGTGTACTCTACTCAGACTAAAGTTGGGCTATATAGCTCCACATACCATAGTGCTTTGACAGGTGGAGTATATGGACTCTGCTCAGACTGTTAGTCAGACAGTCCTTAAACAGACAGGTGGAATATGTTCAAAGTCAGAATGGCTCCCCTGATCATAGCAATGTGATCTGAAGTTTCTCTATTCTTGTTATTGATTACATAACAAATAAGAATATGATATAGCTTTTGCAACCCACTCCAAAAGCAGTAGCTAACAGAGTTAGAGTATGCAGTACTTTACAGTCCCCCATTTATTTTGATCAAATGCTTAAAATCCATGGAATTCTAAATATTTGTATAATTGTATTTAGTGACTTCTACCTCATTTCATGCAAAGGAGGTTAGCTAGCTCAATATATATTCTTATGCTTATATTGTCTTCTCTCACAAAATGGCATTTAGTAGTCCAGTCCCACCTTCTCAAAAAAGAACTGTGACAAAGACCAGTTGTTGTATTTCTCAAATTCTATGAAGGTTACCCCACCTGTGCCTTATGCTGCTGCTGTAAACCACTGTGACTGCTCACAGGGTGGCAACAGGTGCCACATTACACACACCACTACTTCCCCATCTAGTCACTGCTCATAGGGGGGAGATGGAGGTGGTGACAACAATTGGGGCAATAAATGACTATGAATAGGGTTTAAATATCCTGTGCCTTTACCAGAAAAAAGACCAAAACCCAACCCAAAACAACAGAATGCAACAGAACCATCAGTTGTGGTTGCTCAATTTCAAGCTCAGTTTGGTTGCCTTCCCCACAGCAATTGGACCTACCCAGAGTATCCTTGGTCTAGATATGTCCCTGTGGACTAGACCAAGCTGACTCTCAGACTTTTCCAATGGGATGTCCAGACCTAACTGTGGGGAGGACCAGAGAGCTTGGAACTAGCCCCTGGTTGGAGGCCCATTTAGGGTAGTCTTTCTTGGTGGGGAAATCTACCCTAAGAAGGGGGTCAGGAGGGGATGTGTGAAGTGCATCTGTGACATGTCATCTATAGATTTAAATCAGTTGAGGTATGGCAACTGGACAGTACTTTTCTGTCACCCTGGTAGTCCATACAGACTCTGCATGGACTGCTCGGACTGCTCGGAATCCAAGTAAAGTCTGCACAGAATCCATGCAGAATCCTAACAGAGTCTGAGTAGTCCTAGTAGAGTCCATGGACAGTATGAGCAAACTGTGCTCAGACAAATTTCACAACCAATTTTTCTGAGAAGAATGGGTTGTTACTATAAGATAGTCCTCACTCATACACAACGACATCATGTGAATCAACAATTTCACACCCATCTCACCTGTGAACAATGTTTGGAGGCCTTTTTACAGAATATGGCTCTGAGGAAAAGTTCATCTTCATATCAGGAAGGTTCCACCAAAACCTGGTGAGCACTGTGCGAGTTTTGTGGGAGGAGTATAGGATTTTGTTATGGAAGTCAGTGTTTTGATTGTGACTCTTTTGCGAGTGATTTTTGATGGACTGCCGACTTTGCAAGCAATACTCCTCTGTCACTCATTCCTTAGTTCAAATTTGGTTTGCACAGTTCTTTTTAAAAACACTTAATAAAACTTTCCTCGGTTGCCTTTTTTTTAAAAACACAGTGTGACAATGTCAGTGCCCGCTTTTGACTGAAATCAATGAATGCATGTGACATCATTGTCTATCAGTGAGGACTATCTTAAAGTACAAGGACAGTCCAAGTTCATTCCGAGCTCTGCTGCACTTGTTGAAAATTTTCACCAAGTGCTTCCAAAATAATGTACAGAAGCAATGATTGAACTCCAGCCCTTTGCACTACAGGTCACATGACTGCCAAGCATGCACACTCTACCACTTGAGCCAAGTGGTCATTATTATGGGTTAACTTAAAATGTGGAAGGATGCCATGTTTGGCAGCCTACACTAGACTTAAGGTTGACTGAAAAGACAGGAGCAAATTATCTTTGTTGCATGGAAGTAGGAACAAAGGTAAGGAAAATAAAATGTAAGTAATATATAGTAAAGATCAACCATGTAAAAAAAAGGCTGCATTGAGCATTGCATGTGATTTGGGGAGGCCGCATTGAGTGTAATTACATATTAGGAAGGTACCACATCAATAGAACGATGTCCGTGTGGCTGGATGTGGATAGAGGAGTGATGGGGTAGGGAGTGGAGTTGTCAGTGCATGCATCACTGGCAGGTTGCTGTTGTAGTCGCCAGTGGCTGCACCAGCAGGTTGGGAACGATGTGCATGTCGCCAGTGGTGTGTCAGCAATGGTGGAGGTGGATGCATGTCAATTAGGTGAGTGGAGGTGTAAGGTGATGTTGTAGGAACGTATATCACTGGTGAGATGTTGTTGTGCTCGCCAGTGGTTGTGCAAGCAATGGTGCAGCACTGGGGGTGTATGAGGATGTCGCCGGTGGCTGTGCCAGTGGCGAGGGTGATTGTGTTGGCGATGTGTGTTAACTGTACTGGTGGCATAAGTGAGTGTATAACAGACATTGATGTGTCTGGTGTTGGTGAGTTGTTTGTGCGCCATAGGTGGTTGCATTGTCACTGGTGGGTGTGCTGGTGGCGAGGGTGATGGTGGCAGTGATGTGTGTGTTTGTGTTGCGGCAGTGGAAGTGTGCGGCGGTGGCATGAGTGGGTTAGCTTGTCATAATGTTGTGAGTCTGTGGGGCCAGACTTACACTCCTCCCCACTTGAAAATTTGTGTGGGTCTCAGACCTCCATCCCATTTTCATCTTCCCACTGGTCGAGGGCATCAGTGTCAGCCATTTCAGAGCTGGGATGCCACTCGTCATGTTCTTTCCTGTATCCTTCATAGTGGACAAGGTATTGTACTCCCCTGCCATGGCAGCGTGCATCCACAATTTTGTCGATGTACCACTCATCAGTGCCATCCTCAGTGACGATTGGCCGTGGCCAGGCAGGCTCACGGTTGGGGAATAGGAGTGGATCATTGGGGATATATCATTTTAATAGGTGTGCATGGAAGCCGGGGAAGGTGTTGGGGTTGTTGGGAAGTTTCAGGGTGTATTCTGAGCATTCAGGGTATGTGTGTGTGACCATGTAGGGGCCATCATGTCGCAGCATGAATTTGGCCACTTGTGTTTTGCCTTTGCATTTGTAATTTCGGTGGCGGTTTTCTGTGGAGAGCATGACAAGGTTGCCGATCTCGTAGACATCCTCTGGTGCCCAGTGTTCATTGGTGTGGTATGCCTGGCGGATTTTGGCAGTGAGGAGGTTGTCCTGCGCCTCCTGAATGTCGAGGTGGATGCATGTGATGATTTTGTGGGTGGTTATCTGCTCAGTAGTGGCCTCTGCAGCGAGCAGTGCAATTGGGGGGATGATGCGCGGCAATCTCCCAGTTTTGAGTTGGAAGCCAGAGAAGCCGGTGGACACATTCATGGTGTTCATGATGGCGAACCATATGCGGAGGAGTTTGGCTAACCATCCCTTTTGGTTGTTGTTGACATGATATTGAATGGCTTGGTTCACGGTTTTGTTTGTCCATTTGCTACTGCCATCGGCTTCGGGGTGGTAGGATGTTGACATTTTTAGCTTAACACTGGTGAGCAGTCCAAAGTTTGGCAGTGAAGCATGCATCTCTGTCAGAGACAAGGTGGAGCATCAGGCTGTTTTCACAGTACCATTCCTCGAAAAGGATGACAGCGACTTGGGCAGCGGTATAGGAGGAGTGGATGCCGGCGATGCAAATGTCAGCACCAAGGAGGTCAGTCATGGTCAGGATGGTGTCCTTTCCATTTTCTTCTGGCAATGGGCTGATGAAGTCCAGGGCGATGGTGTCACAAGTGGTTGGGGCTTTCAGGGTAGTCCTAAGGCTGTGCGATGTGGGCTCTTGGTACGATCAATGTCGCTGGTGATGTTTCGACGCAGTCAATATGATATCATGATTGATAGACTGCGTCGGGCTGCATCTGGGACATTGTAGGAGTTAGCCGATGTGATTAGAATATGGTTGAAATGGTGAATCGGCCTTTGAGCCTAGGAGACAACCTATCACCGGCGCCGGCATAAAGCCTGACCCCCGAAAAACTGACTGTATTGCCTCATGGCCACAACCCACCACCACCACCAACATCAGGGGATTCCTGGGACTGACCAGATACATCATTACCTTCCTACCAGTGCTTGCGGAATATATGAGTGTGCTTATGCCACTCACCACCAAGGAATGCGACCAGGCCTTTTCCCCCTGGACTGCAGAACACCAGGCCACCTTTGAGCACATAAAAGACCTGGTTCTCAGCGCCAACTGTCTCACCATAATTAATTACAGAGACAAGGAGTCAAACATTTATGTCACCACTGATGCTAGTGACCACCAGACTGGTGCCATGCTAAGCTTTGGTGCAACTTGGGAAACTGCCCAGCCAGTTGCCTATGACTCCTACCAACTCAATGATGCTGAGAAAAATTACCCTGGACATGAGAAGGAACTCCTTGCCATTGTCAAGGCATTCAAGAAATGGAGATCTCACCTCCTCGGTGCCCATTTCGAAGTTTTCACTGATCACTGAATGCTCGAATACTTCCAATCACAAAAGGAGATGTCGAGACACCAAATGAGATGGTCAATGTACATGGCCAACTTTGACTACAACATCACCTACATCCATGGCGAAGACAACACTGCCGCAGATGCACTATCCTGCATGCCTGATGCCACACCAGATGCATGCCTTGCCACCTGTGCAATCGCATACACATGCAATGCACCGGCGACACACACCACCGGCATACTAAACATCACTGCCGACCAATCACTCCTCAATGCCATCGTCACCAGCTACAAAACTGACTCCTTTGCAAAACAACTCATGAAGGACATTGACATGGGGAGCATCGAAGGGGCAACCCTCACTGATAAGCTCCTCTATGTCGGCCACCACCTTGTGATCCCGCAAGATCTAAAGGTCCATGAACTACTTTACAACCTGGCACATGACACTCTGGGCCATTTCAGCTTTGACAAAAGCTATGAGTCCTTCCGGGGCTCCTACTATTGGCCCAATATGTGCTGGAACTAGGGACAAAGTGTGGGAAAAGAACATATTTTTACTGATGGTTCCTTTTATTTTTCCCCAGTGAAAAAGTGAAAAGTTCTCCTATCATTCCCAACATTTTCTCCAGGGTAATATATTGCTCTGCCTCTTGTGTCATCCAAGTTTTCAGAAGAGTTTGGATGTGAATCAAAGGTCTCTGTCTGAGATGATTCTTCTGGGAAGTCCAAATCTTGTGTATACATGGTGCAGGTAAAGGTCTGCAGTGCCAAGTGCATCAATTGTCTTCGTGCAAGGGATAAAAATTACCCCCTTCATAAGACCATGGTCTACCATGACCATGATTGAGTCAAATCTGTTTATTATGAGCAGGTCTGTAATGAAGTCTGTCATTACCAGCTCGAATGGTCTGCTGGCATCAGATGATATTGGTGTCGGTGGTGGGGTCATTGTTAGGGCGACACCCACTATCTGCTAGCTAAGACCGTGCGGGTTCTCTCTACAAGAAGGGGGCAGGATCCATGCTCGTGATGGGGGAATTGATGGTTTTGATGCGAGGGGTTATTAATAGATGAGTTTGTTGAGATAGGCCTTTCACACTGGAAATGTAGGTGGAATACCTAAGAGAACACAACTGGGGTCCCCTAGGCATATATTTAGGGTTTATATACTATGTTGCATATATTGTACATTGTTGTTACCGACGCACTCGTACATGCGCGTACATTTTGATGCGTGCGAAATAAAATTCTCACGCTATCAAAATGTAGCGTCATTTGGCGTCATGTAGCGTAATTTGACATAATAAAATAAAAATGAAAGTTTATTAGGTAATGGGGTGGTTTCCTAACATTACCCCCCTTTTATGCCTCGACTTCCAGGCGAGAAAATATTATGTTTGTCCCCTCTGTGAAATTTTGGTAAGGCCGGAATTTCATCCCCTCATACACCATTCTCGCAATGCGATGCAGAGCATTCGGATTACGTTTAAAGAATTGGGCGATCGTGTTACACGCTTGCTGACAATTCTCTTTGGGTTCCCACGAATTATTTTTGTCGGTATAGTTTTTCCACTTTATTAAGAACTCCAATTTGTTCCGTCAAAGACGTGAGTCTAGAATTTCTTCAACTATATATTCTGGAGCACCTTCTACTATTATCGGAGGTTGCGGAGTAGTTTGTTGGCCAGGAATAGTGGGCGGACGGTAAGGGCGTAGGCAGGATACGTTAATCTCGGGATCAATCTTAAATGATTGGGGTAATTTTAGCACTACTGCATTAGGCGAGATCACTTTAGAGATCGCATATGGGCCAACTTGTTTCTCCGTAAGTTTCTTCGAAGGTTGCGGAATATTCAGGTCCTTGGTACTTAGCCATACCAAGTCACCAACTTTGTACTCTGGAGCGCGTGCTCGAGTACGATCCGCGTGTTGCATCATGTCATCACATGCTTTCTTCAATGCCGCCTCTGCTTCCTCTTGTACCTTTTGCATCTTAGATACAAAATCTTCTACCGACTGTACTTTGACTTCCCTTCTGGGTTCTACTCCCATGTGAGGATGATATCCATAATTCGCGAAAAAGGGTGACATACGAGTAGCCAAATGGAATTTGTTATTGTGGGAAAATGCTGCAATTGCCAACCATTCGGGCCAGTCGGTTTGTTGGTAGTTGACAAACATACGTAGGTACTGCTCCAACTCCTGATTCATTCTCTCTGTCTGCCCATCAGTCTGCGGGTGATATGCTGTAGATAATTTAGTTTGAATTCCCAATATGTTGTTTAGTTCTCGCATAAAGGCAGAAGCAAATTGTGGTCCGCGATCAGAGATAACGGTATCGGGTAACCCATGTAACTGCCATACCTGATTTAGATAGAGGCACGCCAAGCCCAATGATGAGGTTTCTGTAGTAGTAGGAATAATATGGACCTCCTTTGTAAAGCAGTCACATACTATGAATATTGCATCGTACCCCTGAGCCTCGGGTAATCCGGTAATAAAATCCACAGATATATCTCGCCACGGTGCATTAGGTATAGGGTTCGGCATTAATTTTCCTGCAGGTTTCTCTGGAAATTTCTTCCCCCTCATGCACATCCACATACCCCAACACATACTTCGAAATTCTGGGCCACCAATAATTTCTCATTACTAATTCCAACGTCTTCCATCTTCCTGGGTGTCTGGCAATTGGCGTATTGTGATGTAACTGGACGATCTCCCTTCGCAAATCCTGATCCTTCGGTACATACACTTTTCCTCGAAACAACACCAACCCTTGTTCCTCAGCCCATTCATCTCCTTTGATATTACCTTTCTTCTCTCCCTTCAGAGCTTTCATGGCTTCCACTACTTCATTGTCCATTTCTGAACATTGTCTAATTTTAGACAACATTTCCGTTTCCGAGCTATCAATTAATAGATGCCCTTGATGCATAGCGCAAATGCGAAAGTATTCGGGTTTGAGTAAGGTAACATTCTTATTGTCCTCCTCCACCCCCCTTTTATGATCAATACATCTGGATAATGCATCTGCTTTCCTCATTAAGCTTCCCACTTTGTGGACCAAGTGAACGTTGAAATACGATAGGAATAGTGCCCAATGCACTTGCCTGCTATTAAGCTTTTTAGCGGACATGAAGCATAGCAGATTTTGATGATCTGTCCAGATCTCAATCTGATGTGTACATCCCTCCAAATAATGCCTCCATGCCTCCAATGCTCGTATTATCCCCAACATCTCTTTGTCATGCACATCATAATTCCTCTCCACATCATTCAACCCTTTTGATAGGTATGCACAAGGATGCCAGTTGTCAGCTTTGCACAGCATTGATAATACCGCTCCAGTAGCAAAATCGGATGCATCGGATTCCACTTGCAAAGGGTGTGTGAAATCTACTGGGGCTAATATTGGTCCCTCCACAAACTTCCTCTTCAACTCCTCAAATGCTGTCTGCTGCTGCTCTCCCCACCTCCACACTACTCCCTTTTGCATAAAGTTATGTAAGGGTGTGGCAATTTTAGAAAAATTGTGCACAAAGTGACGATAATAATTTGCGAGTCCCAAGAAGGCTTGAACCTCCTTGACATGGGTGGGTGCATGCCAATCTGTGATTGCCTGTACCTTGATTGGATCCATTTTGATCCCGTCAGGGCCAATCAATAATCCTAGGAACTCAATCTCGCTTGCCCCAAACACACACTTCTCTGGTTTCAAAAATAGATCATTCTCCGCCAACCTCCATAACACCTCCTGCACTATTGCCTCATGATTCTCTTCATCCTCCATGAATATCAGAATGTCGTCAATGAATATTATTACCACGCATTTGTCTATTACGTCCTTGAAAATGTTGTTCATCATATTTTGAAAGGTCGGGGGACTATTAGTCATCCCAAAAAACATGACAAGCAGCTCGAAGGATCCTCGATGCATGGCAAATGCAGCCTTCCACTCATCTCCCTTCTTTATTGGTACATTGTTGTATCCCCATTGTAAATCCAATTTTGTAAAGACCTTGGCTTTTCCCACCTTGTCAATTATTTCTGAGATCAACGGCAGGGGGTACACGTTCTTCACTGTCCACTGTCTTCAGGCCCACAGTCAAGGTGATTTCGGGTTCTATTCGTGCAGAGCGAATAAAGAATTTAGGGGTTTTCAGAAATGATGCGTGAAAATTGTCACGTGATTGACAACAGTTGTACTCCTTTTCGTCACGTGATTCAGAACGGTTATACTCCTCCTCGATTTCCTTTTCTGATTTACTCTGGGTTTCCTCGGATACTGATACATTGTAAAGATCCTGGGTCACCAATGGGGAAACCTTCACTGGGACTCTTCCACAAAATTCTTCTGCTTGCCTTCCTCTGGCTTTGCTTCCTTGATTGTAGCTTCCCTAATCTTTCTTTTCTGCCTACAATTCCTACAAATGTGTCCTAACTGCCCACAGTTAAAACATTTAAGCGGGGCTTGTCTCCCTGCTTGATCAACCTCCATTGCCTCTGCTGGTGCTGCTGACTCAGTAACTATAGGTGTCACTGCCATGGCCAGTGGCTGTGCCCTTGGAGCTTGCACCTGAGGTGCCTTTCCTTTCTCGGACTTTCCTCCAGATGACTTTCCAAATTTACTACTTCTGTACATCAACTTTGACTCTGCCTGTTCCTGCCGATATTGCCAGTCAAGGCGCATTGCCCAATTATACCACTCGTCCAATTTCTCTGGCATAGAAGGTAGTCGGTAGATAGACTTGAATAAGGAGGGATTTAATCCTGCTTTCAAAAACTCTACCAACATGGCTTCTCCCATGTCCGTTTGCAAAGCTTCTGCTTTGAACTGCAAAATAAATTCATCCGCCGTTAGGGAACCTTGGCACATGGTTTTTAATTTAGCATTGGCTGTAGCCTTTGGATTAGGGTCTCCAAACTGTGCCTCCAATCTCTCCAGGAATTCCTTGAAGGTTGCAAATGGTTTATTTCCCACAGCAATTTGATTAATAGCCTCATTTCTCCAGAACTGTGCTTTCCCCCCCTGAATGCATGAGAGAGCAAACATAATCCTAGACTCAGCTGTACGAAACTTGGGCTTCCTCCCATGGATGTACAATACTATAGAGCTGATGAAGGATTTTGTATTCTCCATGGTACCATCAAAGATTTGTGGGGGCGCGTACTTAGGTAAGCGCGCTTTTCCATTTCCAGATTTCTCCACTGTCTCATCCTCCTGTGATATCCACTCCACCATCTCCTCCATCTCATCATCTCTTTCTCCTATCATCTCTGGCTGTACTTCCGCTTGTCTGGGCTGTGATGCTGCCAATACTGACACTAATTGCGACATTTGTGCTGTGAGCGCATCAATTTTCGCCTCTAGTGCTGGTATGGGAACAGGATTAGGACCGGGATTAGAAGTTGAAGGTTTGGACATAATTGTAGAATCTGTGATGAATCACTCAAAATCTTTTCTTCGAGACCTCTCCAAATGTATACGGGTCACGTGATAAGGTTTGTCAATTGTTCATCGTTTGTCAGGTGCCTAATTTGACACTTCGGATCAATAACCCTTCCAACAGTGCCTGATCTCGGAGATATCACTGAATTTGGCTTGTAACTAAAATAGTCGTCCGAATAGAGTAATGTAAATCATAACTAAACCAGATCTGATCAGTTGTCTGGTTGCAGCTGTCCTAATGACGAGCGCTGCTTCTCGATCACTGGCAGTCGCAATGTAAGGCAAGGCCTGGCGTCAGCTTACAAAAGAAAAGGTAGATTATGTATATACAAGTACTTCCGGCTCATGCCGAAAGGATGAGTAATCAGATGTGGTGCAGTGAAACAATGACGTATGCGCAAGTAAGAGAAGGTGCACTGATATGGGAAGTTGTGTTCTTCTGTTAGGGCGACACCCACTATCTGCTAGCTAAGACCATGCAGGTTCTCTCTACAAGAAGGGGGCGGGATCCATGCTCATGATGGGGGAATTGATGGTTTTGATGCGAGGGGTTATTAATAGGTGAGTTTGTTGAGATGAGCCTTTCACACCGAAAACGTAGGTGGAATACCTAAGAGAACACAACTGGGGTCCCCTAGGCGTGTATTTAGGGTTTATATACTATGTTACACATATTGTACATTGTTGTTACCGATGCACTCATACATGCACATACATGTTGATGTGTGCGAAATAAAATTCTCATGCTATCAAAGTGTAGTGTCATTTGGCATCATGTAGCGTAATTCAACATAATAAATAAAATGAAATTTTATTAGGTAATGGGGTGGTTTCCTAAGAAACAGTGGATGAATTTATTTTGCAGTTCAAAGCAGAAGCTTCACAAATGGACATGGGAGAAGTGTGGAGCAGAGGGAGAGATGGGAAGAGCAGGTACATCTTCAGCCAACTTTGAAGGGTCATTGTGGGGAACAGTCACAGAAATGGATTCATTCTCCAGGGATTCAACTGACAAGACTTCAAAGTGGTTATGGACAGGCAGTGAGGGTGTACGATTCGCTTGCTGTGAATAGAAAAATCCTGCTCCTCTACAACTTCTGACTTGATCTCCTCTGCAACCTGATCCTTCGCTTCCTCGACATCTACAAGTGCCAACAAGTCTTGGAGGAGTTCATCTCGCCCCTCGGGGGTGAGCATGTGGATATCCTGATGATGGGGACATGCTCCAGCCCTGTGCCCAGTTTCCCCACAATGGTAGCAGAGATCCAACCTATGTGCACGGCTGCGGGCTGCATCAACATCCATTGGTACTGGGACATTGATGGCTGGTGTCGGAGTTTGACGAACAGGAATGGGGTTAAGGCAGGGAAGGGTTTGATTGAAGGTGTAGGGCACATGAGTGGTAGTTGGAGCATGGAATGCAGCATTAAACACCACATTTGTGAGTCGGTTCTTGTCACAGAGTGAAGCAGCTTCATACCAAGCATAGATATCATTGTCCGCTGGGTGCCCCTCCAACATCTGTGCAATCTGGTCCTGAATTTCTCAGTTGAGGCCCCATCGGAACTTCACCACCACTGGTAGCCCACTCCCATATCCTGCCATGTCCACCAAATCCTTAAACTCATCGATATAGTTGTCCATGGATTGACATGCCTGGTGGTAAGAGGATGACTCAAGTCATGTCACTGCTCGGTGGTGCTCATTGAGGGGCCAAAAGTGGCATACAAACTCGGCTCAAAAGTGACCCCAAGTGGAGAAAGGTAGAGAACCGAGTTCTTTAGTTTGACACAGAATACGGTCCATGTAGAGATAGGCGTGTTCAGATTTCATGTATGTGAAGGCCCAATAAATTTTTGCAGCCTCATTGACAAATTGATGCGACTGGAGACTAATGTATAACTCACAGGAGTTAAGGAATGCACATCCCTGCGCATGTGCACCATTAAATTCAGTGGGGGGGGGATGGTTTGATCTGGGCATGCTCTTTAGTGGGCACGTTTGGCAGTATGTCGTTGTTGGGTGTGCTTGGAGTCGCAATGGGGGAAATATTGGTTGTAGGGTTAGTGGAAGGGGACTAGGGGGGTGCCCTGTGTGTTTCTCCTATTTTTTATGTTTGTTCTATATTTTTCCTCACTTCATTTCCTTCTATTCTTCATTTTCTATGATTTTTCCAGATTTTATTACTAATTTTCCCTTTCTATCATGTTTGTGCATGTTGACAGTTTTATATTTAGAGGCGGAGCACCCTTCCGACATCTACCCCTTGGTATGACATCATTTGGCAGCCTTGATCTGCCTATCTCCGCCTTTTCTATTTTTAGGTTATTATTTGATTTTTGTCGTCCTCACATATACTGGGCATCGGCAAAGGGATCCTTAGAGTTTTCTTTTCAGATTTCCCTTTGCTAGGTGTGTCCCCAATCCCTGTACTATGTAGTATAATTTTAACTTCGGATTTCCCTTTGCTAGAGGCTTAGGTTGCCCGTATAGTTAGTCTGGAGGGTCCTAACGAAGTTCTCGATTGTAGATTTAAGCGAATTGATTTGCACGCGTATTCCGGAAACATCGCTTTCAAGCGCATCGAGGCACTCTGATGCACCCATGTCGCTAGGGGGCACGTTTGGCGAAAATGGTGGCGCAGTAAAGGCAGGACTGTCTGGAACAGTGTGTAGGGAGTCTGTGGAGCTTTGGGAAGCGTTGTCCACTATGTACCTGCCTATCTTGGGCAGTGCATTTGCGATTTCGGGCCTTAGGGGAGAGTTTTCTACTATAAGGGCAACCTAAGCCTCTATCTAGCAAAGGGAAATCCGAAGTTAAAATTATACTACATAGTACAGGGATTGGGGACACACCTAGCAAAGGGAAATCTGAAAAGAAAACTCTAAGGATCCCTTTGCCGATGCCCAGTATATGTGAAGACGACAAAAATCAAATAATAACCTAAAAATAGAAAAGGCGGAGATAGGCAGATCAAGGCCGCCGAATAACATCATACCAAGGGGTAGATGTCGGAAGGGTGCTCCGCCTCTAAATATAAAACTGTCAACATGCACAAACATGATAGAAAGGGAAAATTAGTAATAAAATCTGGAAAAATCATAGAAAATGAAGAATAGAAGGAAATGAAGTGAGGAAAAATATAGAATGAATGTAAAAAATAGGAGAAACACACAGGGCACCCCCCTAGTCCCCTTACAGGAAGTCCACTACATCCAGACTTCTGCCTGGTGGAGAGATGCATTTAGTGGACTTCAGGATGGATCGTTCGGTATAGCTTCGAATGCTGGCACAAGTATGAGCATAGTAGGGAAATGGATGTATGGAGGACGATGGCCACAGATTGTATGTTTCGATATCACAATGTCCATTCATCAACAACAATCGCTTAGATCTTTCTGCCCGAACAATAATGATGATGTACAAACATGCAAACGATAACAATGACAGCGACAAATTCTTTGGCACCCCTGTATTAGGAGCTTCACAACCCACAAATCACCCAAATAACCATGACGATTTGGTTGGTGCTTCCACTCCAAGATCTTCACTACCACAAAGTTGACAAGTGAATCTGAGTGTTACAATGATCTCTATGGTGCTTTCCCTCCAACAAGACCATCACGACCAAAGTCATGATATCCTATCCCACTACTTCTTGTTGCATCGCTCCTCCTCTACCTAATCTTCTGAATGCTGATGTACGATATACAGAACTCCGACCACAACTTCTACCACCTGGAACAACCTCGTTCAACACTTTTCAAATGAATTTTGCTCTAAATATGTTGATTTTGTGCCAAACCCTTGTACCCTTGACAAACCCTCCCATACCCTTGGCAACCCTTATATGTTTCCATACCCTTACCCCTAAGGGTAGGGTGTTCAGGGGTAGGGTAAGGGTACAAGATTTGACACCCAGGGGTAACCCCTGCCTTGCCCTATGCATCATAGACTGAATCTACTCGTGAATATGAGCACCTCCGATATATCCCCATTGTTCTCCTGGCTCCCTCAATGCCTATCCATCTTACCACTTCACTCTGGTGGCAGATTGAAAAGGACAGAGAGATAGGGAGAATTTGGAGAGATCGGCTGATCTTCACTCAGCTAGCTGAGTGAAAAAGTTAGATAGATAGGGGCTGAGTGGCCATGCTCATCACAGAACATGAATAAGTCAAGGGGTCAATGTTGCTGATCACAACGATCAAAGCATCTTGGCAACAACGATGTCATAACCACATAACTCTTCATGGAAAAGTGTGTGTATAAATTGAATCATAATTACTCTAATTATTGACGATAGAATTGAATCTAGGTGGGTGCACCATGGAGCAGCAGAGCTTATAAGGTTTTAATGTATCGAGGGCTCTCATCATCACCTAATATCAATCATGCTAGTGATACCACCTCATAGGATAAGACATTCTGATGTGGCGGTAAGAACACACAATTGCCGTATCAAGGACAAAAATTTTTCATTGTCTGACTCTTACATTGTTTCAACCTCTCCATCTTCCCAGCCACTCATGATGAGGTTTGTTTTATCAATGATCGGAACCTTATCTATGCTAGATTGGATTATAAGCCAGTAGATGCAATGTGGATTAATGTCGAAGGGTCATACCTGTGTTTGAGAATATCCATTGCGGCTTGTACAGTTGTGTTTGCTTCATCGGGGAGATTGTCCCGGCGCATTGTTTCTGCAGCTCGGAACTTTTCCAATGCATCGCCAGCAAAGCAGAGAGCCTCTTCCCATTCATGCGTACTCTTCCTTGGCCTCCCTTCCTTCTTACCCTTGCCAACGGAGCGGTTTCGGTATGCATCCAAGCTCGAGATATAACTTTGAAGTAGCAGGTCAAATATGATCTCACATATCTGGCGCAGGTCACGAATGAAAGGTCGAGAGCTTTCCGCTGCTGTAAAATCATTCAGTTTAAAACCGTACCGAAGAGTTGGAGGATCTCCTGGGAGGGTCCCACGACTGAATGAGAAAGGCTTGGTGCTGCCATCAAATAAGAAGAATTGGAACACATTCCCGTCGCAAAGGATGGCAACTACAGGCACACGAAGCCCTTGTCGTGTGTTGTTCCAGCAGCAGGCTACGGCATTAATATGTGGTTAAAATTGGTGCAAACTATTATCGAAAGGACGCCAGACCATCACATTCCGCTATCACTTGAGCAATCGCATCCATTCGCTCCTTTCCACTACCGATTTTGAGCTTGACTTCTATAAAAAGAGCCGCAATAGAACCAAACGCCTTGAAGTAATATTCGATCTTGCCTTTCGTAGTTACACGGCCATCGAGGATAGATTCTGGCAGATTTCTAAACGCAAAACCAAATTGAGAAACCAAGTGGTTAAAGATCTGAGAACAACAGTCTGAGTTTCTTCGCAGTAGGAGGGTTAACTCGACCTTCTCACCGGGGCGAGGAACCGGGATGTCGCCTCTTCCGTTTCATGCTCAACGGGGGGGCCATACTGTGGCAGTAGAACGTCCATATCCTGCACAATAGACCTGAAAAGCGACGTGGGAATGCGCGAGCGGTGGAGGTCAAATGTGGCGATATCGTTCATTTTCCGATTAGGGTCGAGTCCAACGAAAGGAGCCATGTCCTGGTATTGTACGTTTGAAAAGCTGACGCCTAAGCCGTCTTCTAAGGAATAGATACCATCAGATAGTTTCCGAGTGTCCAAATAAAATGAACGAACCAGTCAAGATCTGTTGCAATAGACTCGGGCTGAAATTATGCTCCTCCATGATATGGAGGAGAGCAACTTCGGCAGATGCATCACTTTTGATCGCCGACGATAGTAGTTTCCGGAGACTGTCGGGAGAATTTACTTCTGGGCTGTCCTCGCGTTTTCGCTTAGTTGCCATAGATTATAGTTGAACTGAATTACGCGCACGGACCATAAGATGTTTGTTCCTGTTTACATTTTGTGTATTCGCGCCGCGCAAGTCTGCAAGTCGATGGGCATGATCCATCAGTGGCGACGTACATTGTCTTGTCGACTGGTACCTCTTATTCTCTTGAGAATCTCATTGAAATTCAGCAGAAAAGGCGGAGCTAGATGATCCCTAGGTCCGTCTGCCCACCCGGTAATGAACAGTCTCTCACCTTCTGACAGCGCTTCCGCCTCCATGGATGGCGAGAGACCATTTTCGTTGTCAGGGACATCAATTGCAATCATCACCGGTACGCCCCACACCTAGTCAGTCATTGTCAGTAATTCATTCTAAACTACTTGTTTAGACTACGCTCTACTCTCCTCCAAGTGCAATGTCGTACAAGTTGCGCAGCCTCTTTCTTGTTTCCAAGGACAATGACATTCCCCGAAGACCCTCCACGTCTGACCTCGGTGAGTTGGTGAACTCTACTCCTTCACGTCTTCAGCTCCATTTTATTCCCTCTTCCTAAATTACTTACCATCATAAATGTATACCCAAATCTAGTCGCATCGATCCCGAATCGGCACGCACGACGAGTGGTACCTCCAAAGTCCGAGGTGGACGGACTCGCGACTAGACCGCCCCCAGGTACATCTACTATGCGGTTTATCCCCAATCGCTACTAATATAAAGTGCCCAACTTTACCCCTCGTAAAACACCACCAGCTAGCGCTCTCAAACCACGATCACAATAGATAGAATGGCCACAAAACCGACCCGCTGGTGTGTATCCCCCTCCGTCTTCGTTGTATTCCACTCCACAGATGATTGCCGCAGCTTCCTCCACCTTGTATATGATTCTTGCCAGTGCCTTTAACATGGCATGCTCGACAACTGACATGCACCAAGGCGAACATATCAATGATGGGTGTGTACCCCGATTCCTGACGACCTTTCCAGCCAGCACCAACAATATTGCCTATCTCGGCGGCCTTTTCACTCGACTGCCCGAATGAGAAAGACGGAGATATAGATTGCCCGACTTCCAGGACATTCCGTTGCCGATTGTCTGCCGCCTCCAGGACGCCTCCTGCTGGCGGTGTATTATCGGGTCCAATTAAATTTATTCAAGGTTCAAACAATTAGTGATATTTTTTCTCTGCTCGCGGTGTGTTCTCAACAAAAGGTAAGGATTTCTAGGCCTAACGCAGGAGCCACTGCTCTATATTTACATAGAAATTCGACTATTTCACCTAATCGCGGCAAGGGTTCACAATTATCACTCACGTACTCGTCCCCAACTATGGCGTGAAACATTGCTTCGGCTCTCAGGAACCTGTATCGCTCTAAGTGGTGTGAAATCAATGCTCAACACTTTCGACGCTGGCAGTTCAGCTTCTTCCACGTCCTCGCCATCCATAACAGAAGAAAGTACCAGTCAATCAGCAAACCCAGCCAAGCTGCACCAAACGATAACTCACCAATGAGTATCACCCACGCATTATCTGCCACGTCTACACCCCCATCAGTCAAATTACTCCATACGAAAGGACGCCAAACAGATCAACGCACTCGCATAGCGAATCTCGTGGTGGAGTGACGTGTAGAACGTCTCTTCATCGGCACCGTGTACGTCATCCGACAGCACCTGGGGTCCCAGTCCAAGAAGAGTCCAGTGTCGGTGATTTGCAAGAAGCTGAGGCAAGCTCGGTTTACGAAAGATGGGATACGAACGATTATATATATCTCTTGGGCAATACAATAAGGCTTAGACTTAGGAAATCTTGCACTGCTATGAAGACTATCTTACAAGAATATCCTTAGGGTTATGAGTCGAGGACATTTGTTTCAACCCTAGCTGAACCCTGGGATTCCTTATTAATCCTTCATAACCCTAAGCGCCTACTGGTTGCCAAGAGAGATGAAGCATCATGTATCACCGCGCGCGGCCGCCAACTAGATTCGCTATTCTTCTATCATTTCGAAGTCTTGTAGATGTTGTAAAGCAGAAAGCCGGCCTGTCGCATGAAGTAGAGATGATGATTGAAGTTGGAAAAGGAAGCAGAGGAGCGAGCGCTCGGAAGTTGAGGTCGGGATGGAAGTCGTCGTGAGGCGGGGTTAGGCAGAGTGAATACGGTCGCCAAACCACCGCTTGCCGTGCTTGAAAGATAGATTTTAGATGCCTATGAATGCAGAAGAGTCGTTGAACAGAACGCACGCCACTCACGTCGATGCCTTGCTAAAGTAGACAGGCTGAACAGAGGCTGTACAGTACAATGGAAATTAGACAGGTTTCCATGCTGTCTTGCCAAGACATGTATCTAATAAGTTCAAGGTTAGCTCGTGTAATGAACAACCTTGACTCCCCTTTTGGCGGAATGAACATGATTTTTGCCAGAGATTTTGCTCAATTACCACCAGTTATTGGCCATGAACATGCAGCACTGTATAGTCACACTGTTGGAAGGAATGCAACTTCACTTCGGGACCAAGAAGCTGCCATAGGTAAGGCTCTCTGGCACCAGGTCACAACGGTTGTTATCCTCCGTCAAAACATGCGACAACAAACACAATCTACTGAAGACGCAAAGTTCCGCAAAGCGCTATCAAACATGCATTACAAGCACATAGGTAAGCTACACTGTACCGAATAATATGGTCTATCAAACACATACAGTGTATCAAATGATATGGGTTCGGTGGACACCATTGAACACTCTCATAGTATGTATAACATGTACTAGTATCAAATGAATACACTTTTACAATTCTTGCTTGTGATACACTATGAAGAATGTTAATGATATACAGATCAGAGATAGCATACACAGTACTCGGCAACAGCATCAGCAATGGCATCAGCATCAGCATAGAAGTACGGCATTGGCATCAGGCACCACTTCACCATAACAGTATGACCTAGCTGTGTGTACTATAGTGAATTACAATGCTTGGTATAGATGTGCATAGGAGACTGTATGGCCTAGATATGGGCAATGATGCAATAATTCATTCTATGTAGTGCAGACCTACCAAATGGGTCTTTTACAATTCTTGCTTGTGATACACTATGAAGAATGTTAATAGACAGATCAATGACCTATGAGATGGCATTGGACACAGTACTCAGCATCAGCAACAGCAATGGCAATGGCATCAGCATAGATGTGCAGTAAGAATCTAATACCATTGATGAAATAGTCACAGCCATTGGCATCAGCATCAGCAGACACATCAGCACAGAAATCTACATTGACATCAACATTGGCGGCAGCAGACAGACACTTTGGGGTGAAAATCTATATACCAAGAGCATCGGCAATGGGCATTAGCAAACCAGATGCACAATGGGTGCAGGGAGTATGAATGAACAAAATCAACAAAACAGCAGTGTTCATCCTAGCTAAAATAACACTGTCAGTACTAGCTAATTGTGAGAACCAGCAAGATCGGCCATGTTGTCATCATGGGACAATGATCTGATTCAAATGTCTAATGTCTGAGAACCTGTGTTTGAATGATTTCAGATTATATTCCATCCTTTCCTTCAAGGTCGCATATGTCTTCAATGTGACATCTTGCTGTTCCAGCTTCTCAACCTCGGCCATGTAGAGATGATGACTGGCATCCTTGTATGAGGTGCCAAGGTTGTTTTGCAGGGCTTTCACTCTGGCATGGCAGCTCAACAGCTCCCTGTCTGTCAATTTCTGCAACAGGATGAACTAACAGTCATACAAATGAGGACAAGGCACTTACTGGATCAGCAGGTAGCATTAGCTGGTTGCAGGCCAACGGGTAGTAGTATGGTGTATCAGTCATGTTTTCAGACTGCAAAATCATCAGTGAGAGGCACTGTGAGACTGGTGGGGTGTGGATTTCAGCTGTTCAAGTAAGAAAATGGGAAATATCTAATGTAAATGGATGGATATATGGTGGATGAACTTGGGATGAATTTTCATACTGTAGATTTCAAACCTCAAATGGATGGAATTCAGACATATTTTATTACAACTTTTTCATAAGTGAATAGGATGAAATTTCTTCTTGTAAATGAATGAATTATAGGGGTGCTTTTAATACTGTAGATTTCAAACCTCAAATGGATGGAAGTCAGACATATTTTATTACAACTTTTTCATAAGTGAGTAGGATGAAATTTCTTCTTGAAAATCGATGAATTATGGGGGTGCTTTTAATACTGTAGATTTCAAACATCAAATAGATAGAAGTCAGACATATAATATTACAGGTCTTTCATGAATAAACAGGATGTAATTTCTTTCCAGAAGTGATTGAATCCTGGGGATGAATTTAATCTCAGTGCAAGGGGTGGACCTTGGGCAGGAGGTGGCAATTTCTGTGGGTGTTTCTCAGATATTTAGGGATGGATTAAAAATATGTTGACCATTCTATTGCAATGTATTGTTGGGATAGGCAATCCAAGCCTGTGGTCTGAGGCTGGATGCCAGATATTATTAATAGAGCAGCTGTTTTGATGTGTGTTTTATTTATAGAACAGTTACATACAGCCATAGTATAGGAGAAAGAATAATAGTTCCTTGTCTCGTTTCCCCCACTTGTCTCTAAGAGAAATATCTCTTCTCTGTTTGTTTCCCAGCCTGGTTTCCAATAGGTTATGGGCCCTGGCAAATTTTTCTAGGCAACACTTACTACATGACAAATACTCCTGATGTCGAGGAGCAAGGGGAACAACAACAGGAGGAAGAATATTATACACCTCCTAAATGTACAAGAAGGGTCTATCACAGTAATACCAATGTGCCCACCAAAGAACTCAATGAAGATGAAGGTTTACCATCTATCAAACTAATTCGTACCAAAGAATATTCAAACATAAACAAAATCACTGATCATGCTCACTTGATGGACGAGAACTGGCACAAATGGAAAGAGAGAATGAAGAGGGTATTTTTCAATTGCGATATTACTGGGTATGTTAGAGGGGATGTCGAACACCCTAATGAGAGTATCGACCCCAAAGGCGCACGCAACTGGTACAAGAACAATTCTTGGGCGCAACAAATTATTATTCATAACATCACCTCCTTGCAAATGAACCACGTCGGGTCCAAGAACTCTGCAAAAGAAATGTACTCTGCACTCTTGGTAACTCACGAAAATAAGGCACATCAAACTGTCAATCATATTCAATGCCTATTATATGAGACCAAATTACTCGACACTGACGACCTCCTAAAACATCTGGATGTTCTCAAATCATATCGCGACCACATCAACAGATTTCCTAATGAGGAAGTTCATGTCTCAGACACGTGCTTTAAAGCGATCATATCTGCATCCTTACCTTCATCATGGCATACCTATGTTGAACCTTATAACGGGAATGCCAACGATCCAAATAATCCCAACCCTAAATGGCGCTTAACTTCTGATGCATTTATTGGACCGTTACAGGAGGAATACAAGATACGGTTGACCAGATCTAACAATGGGAATAATAAAAATGGTACTATGGGGAGCGTAAATCTGGTGAGAACCCAGAACGCTAACAGTGCTAGTAAATCCCTAGAAGATTGAATCTCTGATCGAAAATCCTCCTTACGGCCTTATTGCGATCATTGTAAACATGCCGGACACTGGACAACCAAATGCTGTAAACTTGAAGGGAACAAATGTGGGAACTGTGGAAAGATTGGACATCAAGCAGACAAATGCTGGAGTAAGAAGAAGGTGAAGGACAAGGCAAAGAAGAAAAAGAAGGATGCAGAAGAAACAAATGTGGCAGAAGAATATATTACGTTCCAAGCAAGTGAAGAGCAGTACAACTTCAATACCTATGATGCTAGTAACGCTGATGCAAATGATGAGCGATTGATCTATTATGATTGGTTAGCAGACACGGCAACAACATCTCACGTTACGCATCAAAGAGAAGCATTTACCAATTACACACCTATGAGGAATATTTCCGTAACAGGTGTAGGTGGTAAAGAAGCATTAATTTCAGGGCGTGGAACTGTTGAATTAAAATCAACATGCAACAGCACTGACTATATTCTGCATTTGGAGAATGTTCTTCATGTGCCTGGAACATGAAGTAATTTAATTTTTTTGGGGCGATGGGATGCAGCTGGCAGATGCTACAATGGCGGGAATGGAAAAATCACGCTCATCACAAGAGATGGAATGCCAGTAGCGCAAGGAACAAAAATATGCAAACATCTATATCGCATGAAGATGGTTGTTAGACCTCCCACATAATGCAATATAATCCAACCTGATCAAACATTCATTGGAAATAATATGATACCTACATGGGAAACATGGCATTGACGCTTTGGACATGTTGGATATACCGGGCTTCAAAAATTATTTGACGGAAAAATGGTTGATGGATTTATTGTGGACGAGGACTCCCCTAAGCCCGATTGTGTTGCGTGCACAGAGGCAAAACAACATGTCAAACCATTCCCAAAATCATCAATCAGAAATACAGAACCCGGTGAATTAACACATATTGACTTATGGGGCAAGTATGCGATCTGATCGATCAATGGCAATCAATACTACTTGTTATTTGTGGACAATGCCAAGAGATTTGCAACCGTCGAATGTGTCAAGCAGAAATCTGATGCAACACAAGCCGTAATAAATCTTTTGGCACATTTGAAGACTCAAGGGAGGAATCCAAAGGGTATTCAAATTGACAATGGGAAAGAATTTGTAAACGAGAAGTTGGAAAGTTGGTGCAAGGAACGCGGTATGGAAATTCGATACACTGCACTGTATTCACCTTCACAGAATGGTATTGCCAAACAGATGAACTGTCCACTGGTTGAACTTTCTCGAGCAATGATAATCACCAATGACCTTCCCAAATTTCTCTGGGAATACGCAGTCCTGCACGCTGCTTATCTCCATAATTGATCATACACCAAACACTTGCCGAAATGTACACCATATGAAGGCTGGTATATTAAAAGACCAAGCATCTCTCATTTACGTGAATTTGGTGCACCTGTATGGATTTTATTACAGGGACAAAAAGTGGATCGAAAAATGCAGGCAAAATCCAAACAGTGCATTTACGTCAGTTTTGATGATGGCGCTGGGGCCATAAAATATTATAATGCTGAAATGCGCAATGTCCTCACCTCAAGAAATTTCAAGCAGATGACACCTCCAGAATCGACTCCAATCCCCGAGGGCATCAACATCACACCCAATAGTCAACACAAGGGGGAGTCTGTGGGGGATGCGCCACCTATGGGTGTAACAGGCTTGGATGATATAACTCCGACTCTTGATCCTGGCAGCAAAAAGCATAAGAGAAATTTATTGGAGGATGATATAGACATAAATGCTCCATGGAAGACTCGTGGAATCCATATCAATTATAAAAACCTTCAAGATCCTTATTCAGTAGAAGAAAAAGAAGACAACTTTCTTACAATGGAAGAAGTTTATGCAATAATTGCTGGAGACGAGATGACAAGCCTCAAGGATGCCAAGAATTCCCCCGATTGGCCAGAATGGGAAAAAGCCATACAAGCCGAACTCAACTTACTAAAAGAGAAGGGACTTGGGAATTTGTTGAAAAACCACCTGATGCAATCCCAATTGCTAATAAGTGGGTATTCATCAAGAAGCGTGACAAGGAGAAGTAATCAGGTACAGAGCAAGACTCATGGCCAAAGGATGCGCGCAACGCCCAGGGTACAATTATATGGAAACATTTTCGCCTGTGGTCAGAATGGACACTCTGCGCGCAATTCTGGCATTAGTACCGATGCAAAACCTTAAATTGCAACAAATGGATGTCAAAGGTGCATATCTCAATGGCACATTACATGAAACTATCTACATGTGACAACCTGAAGGATATGAAGATGGAATGGGCTGAGTTTGTAAGCTGGTCAAACCATTATATGGATTAAAGCAAGCTGGATGCCAATGGAACAAGGAACTTGATGGGAAACTCAAGAATCATGATTATCAATGCTTGACAATGGATCCATGTGCATATATTTGATGAGACAGCGGTGACTATGGGATTCTAACCATCTGGGTTGATGACTCACTTCTATTCGCATCATCGGATCAAATGATGGATCACATCAAAACTGCGCTAAGCTCAGAATGGGAAGTTATGGATCTAGGGGAACCATACAAGATCGTTGGCATTGAAGTAATGCGTACCAATGATTCTATTTCCATTTCTCAATGAAAATATATTGAGAACCTTCTTTGCAAGGAAGGGATGCTGGATGCAAACCCTGTCGCCATGCCTATGGACCTGAATATTAAATTAGCACCAAATCCAGACAACAATGAATTAAACTGTAGCAATTCATACACTAGATTGCTGGGGTGTTTACAATTCATCTCAAATTCCACAAGACCAGATATCAGCTTCGCAGTGAACAAACTAGCTGCTTACACTGCTAACCCAGGTCTTCAACATTACGGTGCAATAAAGCAGATACTCAGGTACCTAGCAGGTATGAAAATTCTGGGGATAACTTATAGAAAAACCCCTGATGAAACTAATACCAATAACCTCTTCCATGGTTATGCTGATGCCGCTTTCGCAAACGCTGACGACCATAAATCTACTACTGGCTACATCTTCCTAGGATCAGGGGGAGCGATCACGTGGAAATCAAAGAAGCAAACCGTGATCGCACTTTCCTCAACAGAAGCAGAATATGTAGCTCTCTCAGAGGCTGGACGAGAAGCAACATGGCTCAGAAATTTGTACGGTGAACTCGGATTTCCTCAAAATTACCCAACTATTATTAAAGGTGACAACAACGATTCTGTCGTATTGACCCAGAACCTGCAATTCCATCAGTGATCAAAACACATTGCCATATGTCATCATTGGGTCCGAGATCTTGTAAACAATAAAATACTAGATATTCAAAACTGTCACAACCCAGAACAAACAGCAGACACATTAACCAAGGCACTACCAAGGCCCAAATTTATGCAACATAGGGTCGAGATGGGAATACAGTTGATCAAGTAACTCAGTAGCTTTCCTCGCATGTGAGTTGGTTTTCACCCACAGGGTTTTCCACCACACAGAGGTTTTAATGCACCTGAATGACAATCCAGTTAACCATTCCTAATAACTCAAACCATGCTTGGCTTGAAGGGGAGTATTGGGATAGGCAATCCAAGCCCGTGGTCTGAGGCCAGATGCTGGATATTATTAATAGAGCGGCTGTTTTGATGTGTGTTCTATTTATAGAACAGTTACATACAGCCATAGTATAGGAGAAAGAATAATAGTTCCTTGTCTTGTTTCCCCCACTTGTCTCTAAGAGAAATATCTCTTCTCTGTTTGTTTCCCAGCCTGGTTTCCAATACATATGGTAGGGGTTATGTGACATGTACCTGTACTTGAGATCCACTTCGGTCAATGATTGCCCACTTATTACAGTCCTTAATGTGCCCAACTACACACTTCACCTGGTCAAGATCGACTAATACTGTTGGCCCCAAGTCTCGATAATAATTAATCCTGCAATGGTCTGTGGCTGGCTCGGAAATTCTGACTTCATGGATAGCTGCGTAGATGAAGGATTCGGCCTCAATACTGTGTTCAGGTGAGGGAGGGATCTTTAGGATGAGGAAGCGGACAATTTGCCCAAAGAAATCTTTCAGTTCAAATTCTGGTGTCTGATTTTGTTGGCAAGCATATTGGTCAATAGCAAGTTGATACTGAAACACAAATAGTTAAATATTGTGGTTCAAACAGTTTGATAGAATCTATACCTGGACAAATGACATGTCTTGACTGTCAGATTTGAGGGGATTTAGTTTGCGTGCATGCATTGTATCTCCACCCCCAAGTTGTTGTGCTTGACCATACTGAACAAAACGGGTGTTCCGTGGAATAAGCTTGTGAATGACTGCTGCAGACTTGTCAAAATGAGTGGCCAATGTCGCAGTAAGTGTCTTCCACAATGATAAGGGAAGGGTTGCTGTGGATTGCTTTGGTGGAGTGAGGATAAATGACGGATCTGGTACATAACAATAAGCATGCATATTTGTCAACATATGAAGGGCTCACATGGAGGAAGGCAGACATCATCGTCATGAGATGTAGGTGGTTTGAGTTGCAGTTTTTCATGTAAGTTGTATAGAAGTGTTATGTGTGTCAGCTGCACTCGGGAGGTAATGTACTTGTTGATGCTTGCATAGGGGAACCATCAGCTTCTGATGTTGCACAGGATCTCACCACAGTGGCGCTCTATTGGAAATGCCCAAACTGGGCCCATAGCTCTGATGGTTGGAGCAATATGTAGCAGAGCATGAACTGTGAGCAGGCAACATGCGACACAGTTGGGCATATGTTGATAGTAAATTCTGTTGACTTGTTAGATGACATCTCGCAGAGAAAGAAGCTCATACTGTTCATACTCCTTGACTCACTCCTGGAAACCTCTCTCAAGGTCATCAATTTGATCTTGGGTAATTTCAAATTCGAGACAAAGTGTAAGAAATCAAACCAACTGAATGAAGTGTTTGTAATATTGTTCATTGATGAACCAGCCATTAAAAAGAGTAGGGGCAAGATACAACGTCCAGATTGAATGGGTTTCAGCTGTCATCTGCAATTTCTCTGCTGCAATATTTGGAACCCTAGATCCAAACATGGCAGGGATAGCTTTCCCCGCATTGAGGGTGGCTGCCCCGATTGCTTGCCACACCTTTGGCACCAGAATGGACCCTTCATCATCGTGGTCAAGGTCCTTAAAATGTCTGGTCCAAAGAAGAATGAGGTTGGGGATGAGGTTGGTCCAAATAAGATGCATGAAGTCATATGGGAATGAGATGGGAAAAGAGATGGAGCTCAAGGCACTGAGCAGTGTTAGGGCAACACCCACTATCTGCTAGCTAAGACCATGCGGGTTCTCTCTACAAGAAGGGGGCGGGATCCATGCTCGTGATGGGGGAATTGATGGTTTTGATGTGAGGGGTTATTAATAGGTGAGTTTGTTGACAAAGGCCTTTCACACTGAAAGTATAGGTGGAATACCTAAGAGAACACAACTGGGGTCCCCTAGGCATATATTTAGGGTTTATATACTATGTTACATATATTGTACATTGTTGTTACTGACGCACTCATCCATGTGCGTACATATTGATGTGTGAGAAATAAAATTCTCATGCTATCAAAGTGTAGTGTCATTTGGCGTCATGTAGCATAATTTGACATAATAAAATAAAAATCAAATTTTATTAGGTAATGGGGTGGTTTCCTAACATTACCCCCCTTTTATGCCTCGACTTCCAGGCAAGAAAATATTGGATCTGTCCCCTCTGTGAAATTTTGGTAAGGCTGGAATCTCATCCCCTCATACACCATTCTCGCAATACGACATGGAGCATTCAGATTACATTTAAAGAATTGGGTGATCATGTTGCGTGCTCACTTACAATTCTCTTTGGGCTCCCTTTGAAATTCCGGGCCACCAATAATTTCTCATTACTAATTCCAACATCTTCCATCTTCCTGGGTGTCCAGCAGTCAGCATATTGTGATGTAACCGGCTTTGTGGACCAAGTGAAAATTGAAACGCAATAGGAATAGTGGCCAATGCACTTGCCGGCAATTAAGCTTTTTAGCGGACATGAAGTATTGCAGATTTTGATGATCCGTCCAGATCTCAATCTGATGTGTACATCCCTCCAAATAATGCCTCCATGCCTCCAATGCTCGTATTATCCCCAACATCTCTTTGTCATGCACATCATAATTCCTCTCCACATCATTCAACCCTTTTGACAAGTATGCACAAGGATGCCATTTGTCATCTTCACACAGCATTGATAATACTGCTCCAGTAGCAACATCGGATGCATCGGATTCCACTCGTAAATGGTGTGTGAAATCCACTGCGGCTAATATTGGTCCCTCCACAAACTTCCTCTTCAACTCCTCAAAAGCCATCTGCTGCTGCTCTCCCCACCTCCATACTACTCCTTTTTGTGTAAGGTTATGTAAGGGTGCAGCAATTTTGGAAAAATTGTGCACAAAGTGATGATAATAATTTGCAAGTCCCAAGAAGGCTTGAACCTCCTTGACACGGGTGGGTGCAGGCCAATCTGTGATCACCTGTACCTTGATCGGATCCATTTTGATCCCGTCAGGGCCGATCAATAATCCTAGGAACTCAATCTCGGTTGCCCCAAACACACACTTCTCTGGTTTCAAAAATAGATCATTCTCTGCTAACCTCCATAGCACCTCCTGCACTATCGCCTCATGATTTTCTTCATCCTCCGTGAATATCAGAATGTCATCAATGAATATTATTACCATGCCTTTGTCTATTACATCCTTGAAAATGTTGTTCATCATATTTTGGAAGGTCGGGGGACTATTAGTCATCCCAAAAAACATGACAAGCGGCTCGAAGGATCCTTGATGCGTGGCAAATACAGCCTTCCACTCATCTCCTTTCTTTATTTGTACATTATTGTATCCCCATCGTAAATCCAATTTTGTAAAGACCTTGGCTTTTCCCACCTTGTCAATTATGTCTGAGATCAATGGCAGGGGGTACACATTCTTCACTGTCCACTCAGTCAGATACCTATAATCTGTACACATCCTCTTCCTTTGGGCTTTCTTTGGCACGAAGAATATTGGTGACGTCTGCAGTGATTTTGAAGGTCGTATGTATCCTTTGCACAATTGCTCCTTCAGGAATGCGCATCCACTTCTTCTTGTTCCCTCAGAGATAATGGATATACCTTTGACTTCTTTGGCACAAACCCTGGCTTCATCTCAATCACATGATCCCATGGCTTCTGCACCGGCATTTGCTCAGATTTCTTCTTCTGGAACACTGACAGATATTCATGATACACTTTTGGCACCCACTCCTCCACTGGCTTCTCCACCTTCATGATATTCTTGTCCCATGACTGTCCTCCACGAATTGCTCTAAAGGTTTGCTTCTGCTCTTCTTTCTCGATCATGATTGGAACTTCCCCATTTGGCATTTCCTCATCCACTTCCTCCATCATAACAGAATACTTTCTCAGATGTTCTTTCTCTCTCTTTTTCCTTTTTTCCTTCTTCATCTTCCTTTCATACACATTACATTCTTTAGGACAACGAGTCATTTGTACTTTCCCAGTTTTCCAATCAATTTCAGGATTATGGTTCCATAACCATGGACATCCTATTTTTAGATTGGTTTTCCCAAGATCGCACACTTTGAATACGGCTCGCTCCTGATGCTCCTGATACCTTAGTATCATAGTCACCTCCTCCTTGATAGTTCCTCCACAATTGACTGTTCCATCAATATTGTACACCATTATAGGTTGCACCAGCTTGCATGTGTTAATACCATTTCCGGTAATTAAGGACCAATTAATGAATAATCCTGTAGCACCACTATCAAGCAACACTTCCACATCAATTGCTGCATGCGTGTCCACTGTCATCAGTCCCACAGTTAAGGTGATTTTGGGTTCTATTTGCGCAGAGTGAATAAAGAATTTAGGGTTTTTTGGAAATAGTGCTCAGCAATTTTCTTGGTCACGTGATTTGCAGCAGTTGTACTCCTCCTCAATTTCCTTTTCTGATTTACTCTGGGGTTCCTTGGATACTAATACATTGTAATGATTCTGGGTCACCAATGGGGAAACCTTCACTAGGACTCTTCCACAAAATTCTTCTGCTTGCCTTCCTCCGGCTTCACTTCCTCAATTGTAGCTTCCCTAATCTTTCTTTTCTGCCTACAATTCCTAGTGATGTGTCCTAACTGCCCACAGTTAAAACATTTGAGTGGGGCTCATCTCCCTGCTTGATCAACCTCCATTGCCTCTCCTGGTGCTGCTGACTCCGTAACTATAGGTGTCACTGCCATGGCTGGTGGCTGTGCCCTTGGAGCTTGTGCCTGAAGTGCCTTTCCTTTCTCGGACTTTCCTCCTGATGACTTTCCAAATTTACTACTTCCATACATCACCTTTGACTCTGCCTGTTCCTGCCAATATTGCTGGTCAAGGCGCATTGCCCAATTATACCACTTGTCCAACTTCTCTGGCATAGAAGGTAGTCAGTAGATAGACTTGAATAAAGAGGGATTTAATCCTGCTTTCAAAAACTCTACCAATGTGGCTTCTCCCATATCCATTTGTGAAGCTTCTGCTTTGAACTGCAAAATAAATTCATCCGCCATTAGGGAACCTTGGCACATGGTCTTTAATTTAGCATTGGCTGTCACCTTTGGATTAGGGTCTCCAAACTGTGCCTCCAATCTCTCCAGAAATTCCTTGAAGGTTGCAAATGGTTTATTTCCTGCGGCAATTTGATTGATAGCCTCGTTTCTCCAGAACTGTGCTTTTCCCCCCTGAATGTATGAGAGAGCAAACATAATCCTTCCTAGACTCGGCTGTACAAAACTCTGGCTTCCTCCCATGGATGTACAATACTATAGAGCTGATGAAGGATTTTGTATTCTCCATGGTACTGTCAAAGATTTGCGGGGACATGTACTTAGGTAAGTGCACTTTTCCATTTCTGGATTTCTCCACCATCTCATCCTCCTGCGACATCCACTCCACCATCTCCTCCATCTCATCATCTCTTTCTCCTGTCATCTCTGGCTGTACTTCTGCTTCTCTGGGTTGTGATGCTGCCAACACTGACACTAATGGCGACATTTGCACCACAAGCGCATCAATTTTTGTCTCTAGCACTGGTGTGGGAACAGGATTAGGGCTAGGGTTAGAAGTTGAGGGTTCAGACATAATTGTTAGATCTATGATGAATCACTTCTTCGACAAATTCAAGATTTTTTCTTCAAGATCTCCAAATGTTTACGGGTCATGTGATGTTCATCAATTGTTTGTCAATTGTTTGTTTGTTTGTCAGGCGCCTAATTTGACACTTCGAATCAATAACCCTTCCAACAGTGCCTGATCTCAGAGATAACACTGAATTCAGCTTGAAACTAAAATAGTCGTCCAAATAGAGTGATGTAAATTGTAACTAAACCAGATCCAATCAGTTGTCTGGTTGAGGCTGTCCTAATGACAAGTGCTGCCTCTCGATCACTGGCAGTCGCAATGTAAGGCAAGGCCTGGCATCGGCTTATGAAAGAAAAGGTAGATTACATATATACAAAGTAAGAGAAGGTGCACTGATATGGGAAGTTGTGTTCTTCTGTTAGGGCGACACCCACTATCTGCTAGCTAAGACTGTGTGGGTTCTCTCTACAAGAAGGGGGCAGGATCCACGCTCATGATGGGGGAATTGATGGTTTTGATGGGAGGGGTTATTAATAGGTGAGTTTGTTGACAAAGGCCTTTCACACCAAATGTTACAATTTTCCTCGTAACTCATGGAACCCGACGCACCCGACGATCCCCTCCAGACAGGAGGCACCCCTTGATTCATGCCTAGGGCATGTCCTTGACATCAGACACACACATGACACATGCCAACTGCATGCATTCGATCCCCTTCCCATGGAAGGCACCCTTGATGCATGGTGACTCCATGCACCCGAACCCACTCCCACACACGCTGTGATACGACAGCCCCTTGACATGAGGTCCATGATGTCGGACTCTCACGATTGACATCAGATCCTTGACATCGGATCTGTGACATTGGACACCTCATGCTAGGCATGAGGCTTATCTCTTATTGTTCCCTGACATGCTGCAGTGCAGCACTCCGTGACATTGGACGCCTCATGCAAGGCATGAGGCCTATTGTTTCTATTGTTACTTGATATGCATCTACCTTTCCAATTGGACAATAAGGACCTCCCTTCTAGTATAAGTACTGCGACTTGTAGTAGGGATGTCCTTAGTTTAGATCTAGGCAATCCACAGCCTTAACTTGTGAATTTGCGAACTTACTCGAAACCACTAAGGAAGCCCCTTAGTGCATGAACCCGAACGACTCTATGCAGAAGGCCTGCTAGAGTGCACTATCCATCTTACGTCGGACGCTATGAGTAAGACTAGTGCAGAATGACTTGTCGAGGAAGCACCTCGTCAAACAACATCGACTAGATTGAGCAGTTGAGGCTTCACCCTTAACATAAGATCTAAACTATCTGCTACCCCACCTACCTAGGTGTAGGCAATACGTCTCGAAACACACCACAATGACCCGGGTTTAGACAAACCCCAGACCGACCACCAAGAGAAGCAGAACCACAGCCAGGTTCATCTTGGTACCAATACAATGGAAGAATAGTCCATTACTCGACCCCAGCACAATGTTGGTCCTACAGATCAACCGACAGACAAAGAGGAGATTTCCTCACCGACGAAGACTTTGAATGACCACACACACCCCCACCCGAAACATTCCCCCGCTTCCTAACAGACGAAACTGACGACCTCTATAACAAGATGTCCGAACCTGCCGCAACCACACCCATGATGTCTGCAAAGGACATTCAAATCTGATCACCCACAGACTTCTCAGGAGAGCGGACCAAGACCGCCAAGTTCCTGCAGGAGATAGACCTGTACCTGCGAATCAACAACCAGGTCTATGACACAAATGACAAGAAGATCATCTTCACGCTGTCCTTCATGAATGGAGGGACAGCAGCTGCCTGGGTGCCCAGGCATTTGTCAACCAACACCAATCCGAGGGATTCGGTGAATACTCAGACTTCTGACAGAAGGTCTTAGAAGCCTTCTCACCGATCGATGATGCCAGAATGGCAAAGACTGAGATCAAGAATCTCAAACAAGGTCCAGGGAACCTCGAAGAATATGTGGCAAACTTCCGCATCCTGGAAGACAGGACGGGAATCACAGAAGACACAGCCATGATCGAGTACTTCATGGATGGACTGCATCCCAAATTATTGAAGAGGGTACACACGATGGAAATGGTACCCAACACTCTCGAAGGCTGGATAAAGGCAGCCTCGAAGTACAAAGGCCAATGGAAATGGGCCATGGTGATCCTGGGAAAGACCAGGCAAAACCAGAAGACGAAAGAGACAATGAAGAAGGGACAGCCCTCCCTTGATATCAACCAACTAATGAACCAAGAATGTATGGAACACCTCTGAAAGGGACTGTGTTTCATCTGCCACCAACCCGGACACCAATCGTCCAACCACAAGGATGGAAAAGACCCCACCCAGACAGGGTCAGCACCCCCTCCCTACCAAAACCGCTTCACCCAGAAGAAGACTGGGGTGGACACCTACCAGAAGATCTGCATGATGCTGGACGAACTGGATGAAGAAGAAAAGGAACGAGCCCTCAACCTCATGGAGGAATCGGGTTTTTAGAACAGCGGCCTGATACAACGCCAGTCACCGCTGAAGTCTCCGTAGGATCTGTACTCTTAGCTACCATGAATAGACAATCTATGCACCTGTCTATTCGGGTAGCTGAGTCAGACAATGGGAAAGACGTCGCAATGAACGCACTCCTCGACTCTGGAGCAGGAGGAGTCTTTATCGACTCAAACTTTGTCGAACAAGAAGGGATCCGACCATATCCCTTAGGCTGTACCATCCAGGCCACAAACATAGATGGAACCCCAAATAAACAGGGAATGATCAGGAGATACATGAAAGGGAGGCTCCACATCAATGGACAGAGCTACCCAATGGAATACCTAGTCACCAGACTAGGCAAAGAATTGGTAATCCTGGGCCTGTCATGGCTGCGGGAAGTAAACCCGATTATCGACTGGAAGAAAGGAACTCTTGAGTTCCAAGATGAAGAATGATGGGCTTGAATCCAATGAATCTTGGAGAAGACGAGAAGAGCCAAATGGGCCCTCCCTAATACCCTAAACCTCCCCAGGGTCGATACTGGAGGGGAGGCGCCAAACGACAAGATGGCACAAATTCGACACATCATGGCCAAGACAAGACAAAGGCTCTCTGAAGAAAAAGAGAAGAACCTTGCCCGAGCCAGACTGGCCATGGCAAAAACAAGAGAAAGACTCTCTGAAGGGAAGGAGAGGAACCTTGCCCAAGCATGACTAGCTGTGGCAAAGACAAAGGAAAGGCTTTCCGAAAATAAAGCCAAAGAACTGAATTCCACCCAGATAGCTGTCACAAAGACCAGAAGCAACAGCACTCCTAAAGAAGCCAGAAACCTCGAAGCAGCACAATGTGCTGTTGCCAAGACCCAAGATGACCAGAAGAAGAAGCAACTGGAAAAGGGAAAAACAATGAATGCGACAGGGCACGACGAATCATGCAAAAAATGAAGGAATTGCTAACCTCCACAGGGGAGGGAAGCACCGGCAAAAGGAACATGAAAATGACACCATGAAACAGGACAAATGACCCTCAACAGAGGACTACCCCGACCCCCAATTATAAGATCCCAGATCATGGTACCATCAATGCTGAAGTACCTATGCCCAGGGAAACCCCTCCTCAAGTAAAGGTCAAAGAAGTACCCAATGAGGAACTACTGGCAGACACCGGCATGGAAATACGAGCAATGGAAGAAACCTATGAACAAGATGCAACGGACCTCCTGATTGCATATGTACAAGGAGAAGCAGTCATTGGTGTATTCGAACCACCAGAAGAACCACCCCTGACCAAGGAACACCGAGGACCCACCCATACATACATATGGAAAATGAACACGATCTCCAGGATTACAAAGGCCAAGGACTCCCCACAATACATATTCCCGAGAAGCGCATGGATCAGAGCAAAGACATCCATTTCCCAGTGACTCGCGCATGAGCAAGATGAGGGGAGAGAGGCCAGCAAACAGACCCTGGACAACTTACTGCCACCAGAGTACCAGAAATACAGACAGGTATTCGAGAAAGCTGCATCTGAACAATTCCTGGAATCAAAACCGTGGGATCATGCGATCGACCTGAAGGAAGGCTTCTTACCAAAGGATTGCAAAGTCTACCCACTGACACCGAAAGAACAAGAGAAACTCAACGAGTTTCTAGATGAAAACCTGGAAAAAGGATACATCCGACCGTCGAAATCACCCATGGCATCCCTGTTCTTCTTTGTGTCAAAGAAGGACTCTGATGCTCTGTGACCTTGCCAAGACTACCACTATCTGAACAAAGGGACGATCCGAAACAACTACCCCCTGCCACTGATTGGAGACCTCTTGGACAAGCTGAAGGGAGCAAAATTTTTCATGAAACTTGATATTCGATGGGGATATCATAACGTACAGATAAAGAAAGGAGACGAGTGGAAGGTGGTGTTCAAGACTAACCGGGGGCTATTTGAGCCGATGGTGATGTTCTTTGGACTGTGCAATTCACCGGCAACATTCCAGGCCATGATGAATGATCTCTTCCGAGACATGCTAGATGAAGGATGGCTCATCATCTATATGGACAACATCCTGATCTTCTCGAAGATGGAAGAAGAACACAGGACAAGGACCAAAAGGGTCCTCGAACGACTACAGCAATGCGATCTCTACCTGAAAATAGAGAAGTGCAAGTTCAACGTACAGGAAGTCGACTTCTTGGGCATGATCATCAGGCCCGACGAACTCGCAATGGACAACACGAAGCTGGTGGGGATCAAGGACTGGCCCATGCCAAGGACAGTGAAGGACATAAGATCCTTCCTAGGATTCGGAAACTTCTATCAACAATTTATCGGACACTTCGCAGATCTGGCCAGACCACTGAATAATTTGACGAAGAAGAATCAGAAATTTGAATGGATGAACGACTGCCAGCAGTCGTTCGATGCGTTAAAGAGGAAATTCAACAAAGCCCCAGTACGGCTGATGCCAGATGCAACGAAACCATTTGTGGTGGAATCTGACGCCTCGAAATTTGCGACAGGTGCAGTACTCAGACAACAGGACACCAACAGAGACTGGCACCCATCCGGATACATCTTGCATTCTTTCAACAAAGGGGAAAGAACCTATGAGATATACGACAGGGAACTACTGGGAGTAATCCGAGTGCTAGAGACATGGAGACACTACCTGCAGGGGACACCATTTCCTGTGATGGTACTGTCTGATCACAAGAACCTGATGTACTTCCATCAGGCCCAGAAACTGAACTGACGACAGGCTAGATGGAGCATCTACCTGTCACAATTCAACCTGAAGCTGCAACACATACCAGGATGACAGATGGTACAATCCGATGACCTATCAAAAAGGGCAGATCACATAGCCAAAGAAGACACAGATAACAAGGACAAGACCATCCTCGCGGACGAGTTATTTGTGAAAACGATTGACGCTGAACTCCAGGGAGCCCTGGTCTCAGCGATAATGAAGGATGACCTCGTAAATGATGCTTTACGAGCCCTGAAGAACAACGGAACTCCCCCAATCAAGTCTGCATTGGAGGACTGGAAATTTGAAGATGGCCTGCTCTTTTTCAGAGACAGATGCTACGTGCCACAGGATGAAACCCTCTGCTGAGCGATCAAATGAAAATACCATGATAGCATCACGACAGGACACCCTGGACAATGGCAAACAATTGAACTGATCCAACAAGACTACTGGTGGCCAGGAATGGCCAACTTTATCAAGAAATATGTCGAAGGCTGTGCAAAGTGCCAGCAAATGAAGGTTAACACACACCCGATGACCCCACCACCAACACCGATATCATCTGATGCCAGCAGACCATTTGAGCTGGTTGTTAGGGTGACACCCACTACCTGCTAGCTAAGACCGTGCGGGTTCTCTCTACAAGAAGGGGGCAGGATCTGTGCTCGTGATGGGGGAATTGATGGTTTTGATGCAAGGGGTTATTAATAGGTGAGTTTGTTGAGATAGGCCTTTCACACCGAAAACGTAGGTGGAATACCTAAGAGAACACAACTGGGGTCCCCTAGGTGTATATTTAGGGTTTATATACTATGTTACATATATTGTACATTGTTGTTACTGACGCATTCATACATGCGCATACATATTGATGCGTGCAAAATAAAATTCTCATACTATCGAAGTGTAGCATCATTTGGTGTCATGTAGCGTAATTCAACATAATAAAATAAAAAGGAAATTTTATTAGGTAATGGGGTGGTTTCCTAACAAATAGGTGGCAGTACACTTTTTCAACATCAATAATTCGACATAATAAAATAAAAATGAAATTTCATTAGGTAATGGGGTGGCTTCCTAACATTACCCCCCTTTTATGCCTCGACTTCCAGGCGGGAAAATATTATGTCTGTCCCCTCTGTGAAATTTTGGTATGGCCGGAATTTCATCACCATTCTCGCAATGCGACGTGGTGCATTCAGATTATGTTTAAAGAATTGGGCGATTGCATTATGTGCTCGCTTACAGTTCTCTTTGGGTTCCCACAAATTATTTTGGTCAGTATAGTTTTTCCACTTTATTAAGAACTCCAATTTGTTCCGTCAAAGACGTGAGTCTAGAATTTCTTCAACTATGTATTCTGGAGCACCTTCTACTATTATCAGAGGTTGCGGAGTAGTTTGTTGGTGTCAAGAACCATTCCTTGCCCGATTGGAATCCCATTCTGTCCGACTTTTTCCCGCACGTCTAACCTGACATTTGTCTACTCCTTCCGATTTCGTTCCCGGCCACCCTGCACTGCCCACACTGGCTGCCTTGTACAGCATCCATGGCCACCTTCCCAAGGCTGCCATCTTTATTGCAAATTCAACTATGGATTCCTGTGCAGCCTCTGCTAGGTAATTTATCTATGCAGTCGAGACACTGCCGCAGTTCCCATTTCTGTCCCACTTCTACTCTGGACTCTAGTATTTAAGTTTAGTTAGTTTCACCTTGTACTCCTCAGTTTGTATATCAACATAGACTCAACTTTAACTTGTCAATCTCAATCTCCTTCTACTCCTACCTCTGTCCTCTAAGAGTCTGAACTCCATTTGACTTGACCTCTAGTCTCCCTCTGAACTTAACCTAAGTCCCCCCGTACTCCTCCCCGAGTTTACCCGCACTTTCCCGCCCCTACCTCCAGACCTTCGACTTGAAATTAGGACACCAGATGAGGTGAAGGGCGCAGATTCTTACAAGCTGAAGCCAAGTCCTTTCTGTTTCCCCTCCCGCAGAATCCGCATCGACCAGACAATCCCTGCTAACTTTGTGTCGACTACCGAGGACTTAACTGTCTTACAAAGAAAGACTGCTACCCACTTCCTCTCATTTCTGACATCCTGGACTCTCCCCGCAAAGCCTGCTTATTCACCAAGATAGACTTGCAGCACGCTTATCACCTAGTCTGCATCAGTGATGGTGATGAGTGGAAAACTATGTTTTGCACCTGCTATGGATCCTTCGAGTGGTTGGTGGTTCCCTTTGGACTCACTAATGCACCCGCCACTTTCCAGCAGTTTATGAATGACATCTTCAGTGACATGCTGGATGTTTGTGTCATTGTATACCTTGACGACATCCTAATCTATTCCGACGACAAGTCCCAGCATGGGGCTCACGTCAAAGAAGTCCTCCGCCGTCCACCTGCAGTGTCCAATCAGATTCCGACAAGCCCTCTAGGATCAGTTCCTAACAGTTGGCCAGGAATAGTGGGTGGGTAAGGGCATAGGCGGGATACGTTAATCTTGGGATCAATCTTGAATGATTGGGGTAATTTTAGCACTACCGCATTAGGCGAGATCACTTTAGAGATTGCATATGGGCCAACTTGTTTCTCCATAAGTTTCCTCGAAGGTCGTGGAATATTCAGGTCTGTCAAGAACCATTCCTCGCCCGATCGGAACCCGGATCCATCCGACACTTTCCCGCATGTCGAACCTGATTTTGTCTATGCCTCCCGATTTCGTTCCCAGCTGCCTTGCACTGCTCACACTGCTGTGCATCAGGCCGCCTTGTACAGCATCCACGGCTGCCTTTCCAAGGCTGCCGTCTCTATTGCAAATTCGACTACAGATTCCTGTGCGGCTCCCGCTAGATAATTTATCTACACAGTCGAGACACTGCTGCAGTCTTCGTTCCTGTTCCACATTATTCCGGGGTACAGTATTTAAGCTTAGTTAGTTTCGCCTTGTATTCCTCAGTTCGTATATCGACATAGACTCGACTTTAACTTGTCAATCTAAATCTCCTTCTACTCCTACCTCTGTCCTCTAAGAGTCTGAACTCCATTCGACTTGACCTCTAGTCTCCCTCTGAAGTTCTAGTCCCATCTGAACTTAACCTAAGTCCCTCCATACTCCTTCCCACATTTTCCTGCACTTTCCCGTTCCTACCTCCAAACCTCCAACTTGAAATTAGGACACCAGACGAGGTGAAGGGTGCAGCTTCTTACAAGCTGAAGCCAAGTCCTTTCTGTGCTGAATCCACAATGACCCGACAACCTTCTGTAAATAACACCCGCAGTGTCTGATCAGATTCCGACAAACCTTCCAGGATCAGTTCTTAACAGTATATACGAACTCACACTTCACTTGTCCATTTCCTCTCTATGACCCCTACCGAGACCCACCAGTGCAGAACAAGAAACTCCCAATGCACCGGTACTATTCCAGGGATCTCTGCAATCCAGCGATCCACCCTTTCCGACCCTTGACCCACCACTACTTTTGGAGTGTCTTCCAGACCCTCAAACATCTTCCGACAAATCGGCTCAGGAGCCCACTCAATCAGTGCCAATCTCATGTCTGCCCATGCCCTGCAACCTTCTGGCAACCCAGAAAGTTTTCGATCAAGAACTCCCCTTGAGTACATAGGGGGCATCAACCAGCCTGAACCCTTCGGGTTGGAAGATCCTGGTCTAGAGGATGGACCCCCCGGCGGACCTGATGACCCTAGTGGTCCTGACGGCCCTGGGGGTGACCCCGATCCCAATGATCCCCAGGATCAACCTCCCACAGGGGAAAACCCTGACCCAGTGGATAGGTTCATAGATGTCCTTTACAACCTCTCGGAGAGTATCTGCACCCTTCATCAGAATGACACACCCAAGACCGAAAAAATCAAAGTTCGCGACCCCGACACTTTCGATGGCACCAATCCGAAGAAACTTAGGGACTTCTTAGTCTCCTGCAATCTTCATTTCCGCAACCATCTGCACGTATTTTCCTCTGATGAGAAAAAGATCATATTCATCCTTTCTTATCTTAAGGGATCAGCTCTCAGCTGGTTTGAGCCTGGTCTGAATGACCTGACAGATTCCGCACACTGGATGTGGGACTACAAAGCTTTCCTTGCCGAGCTGGAAAGCAACTTTGGTCTGCACGACCCAGTCAGAGACATGGAAAAAGCTCTCTCTGACTTAGCAATGAAGAAAGGTGGTTGTATCACGAAATATAACATTGACTTCTGGGAATTAGCTTCTAGGGTCAACTGGAATGAAGCAGCCCTTTGTGACCGCTATTTCCGCGGTCTTCTGCTCCAGCTTCACATAGAAGTTCTCTGGGGTGGTAAACCCAATACTCTTGCAGAACTATGCTTGAAAGCGCAGGACAGCGATGACATCTACTGGATGCAAGAAGATGAATCCCATTTTGAAACAAAGAATTCCAGTAATGTCACTAACTCTAGTCAGAAGGACTCTTCCAAAAGCCCTTCCCCATCGACAAACCAAGCCACTTCAAACTCCGCCCGCAGTAACACCTCCAACCAGCAGTCTTCTACGACAAAGAACACTTCCTGGGACAAGCCCAAGTCATCCATCTCCGATAAGTTGGGGAAGAATGGCAAGCTTACTGGGGAGGAATGAGAACGTCGCATGAGAGAATGACTTTGTCTCTACTGCAGTGAGGAAGGGCACGTAGCAGGAAACTGCCCGAAATCCAAAGCCGCAAAAGCCCATGCATCCACTGTCGTTCCTGAGACTATGGACTCGGAAAAATAGTCCGCAACCCTCAGGATACAGCCACTGGGGCTGGGGGTTGCATTGACCTTACCCATTTGGCTGCCTACGTTCGACTCAATGTGTCCACTCTTTCTGACCCTGACTCCCTAACCATTCTTTTAACTTCTCCCGACTCTTCTGCCCCTTTCCAAACCCTTATTGACTCTGGCTCCTCCCACTGCTTCCTTGACTCCTCTTTCATGTTGAACAACCAACTCAGCATGGAATCCATTAACCCAATCAGTTTACGACTCTTTGATGGATCTTGCAACTCCACCATAACTCAGATCGTCAAACTTCCAGTCACCTTCCCTGCCAGTGAAGTATTCAATTTGTCATTTTATGTAACCTTGCTCAACTCTTCCTGTTCCGCTGTACTCGGTCATAACTAACTGAAACGATACAATCCATTGATTGACTGGTCTTCAAGCCAACTTGCTTTCCGCTCTGCAGATCATAGAGGTCCAGCACCCTTGATGTCACCTTTGTCCCTGAATCTTCCGGTAGAAATCCTTGACTCCTCCACACTTTCCGAACCCCCCATTCCTCCTAAGTTTACACCTCCTGACATCTCCTTCATCAACGCTGCCACTTATGTGTGTGCTAGCAAACTTCCTGGGGCAGTAGCTTTTCAGATGACCTTTGCTCCAGAAGGGTTATCTGCCCGCTCCGCCCAATCCACTAACTCATCTGACCTCTCCAATATTCCACCCGAGTATCACAAATTTGCTGATGTCTTTAATAAGACTAAAGCGGATACCCTTCCTCCACATTGATCTTATGACCTCAAGATAGAGACAGAAGACAATACTCCCCTGCCTCTGGGCCGCATGTATTCTCTCTCCCCCTCTGAATTAGAAGCCTTACGAGTCTTTATTGATGAAAATGTCCGCTCAGGCTTCATCTGCCCATCCAAGTCTCCGCATGGCACTCCGATTCTCTTCGTCAAGAAGAAGGACGGTAGTCTCTGACTATGTGTCGACTACCGAGGACTTAACCGTCTTATGAAGAAAGACCGCTACCCACTTCCTCTCATTTCCAACCTACTTGACTCTCCCTGCAAAACCCACTTATTCACCAAAATAGACTTGCAGAACGCTTATCACCTAGTCCGCATCACTGATGGTGATGAGTGGAAAACTACTTTCTGCACCCACTATGGATCCTTTGAGTGGTTGGTGGTTCCCTTTGGGCTCACTAATGCACCCGCAGCTTTCCAGTGGTTTATGAATGACATCTTCAGCAACATGCTGGATGTTTGTGTCATCGTATACCTCAACGACATCCTAATCTATTCCAATGACAAGTCCCAGCATGGGGCTCATGTCAAAGATGTCCTCCGCCGTCTCCAGAAAAATGGACTTTATGCCTCTCCACAGAAATGTGAGTTCCACAAAGACACCGTCGAATATTTAGGTTTCATCCTTTCACCAGATGGACTGTGGATGTCCGAGGATAAAGTCAAAACTGTGCTTGACTGGCCTGAGCCTAGGAAAGTTAAGGATATTCAATCCTTCTTAGGCTTTTGCAACTTTTACCACCGCTTCATTAAAAGCTATTCAGACATTGTTATCCCACTCACCCGCTTGATGCGGAAATCTGCACCATGGGACTTCAAGTGCCGTGATGCTTTTGAAAAGCTCAAACAAGAATTCACCCACACCCCCATCTTAACGCAATGGGTACCTGACTCACAGATGGTACTTGAAACCGATGCTTCCGACTATGCCCTAGCGGCTATCCTTTTGGTTTACACTGCGGATGGAGAAATCCATCCAGTCACTTTTCATTCTCGCTCCTTCAATCCCACTGAACTAAATTATGACACCCATGATAAGGAACTCTTGGCCATTTTTGAAGCCTTCAAACACTGGCGGCAGTACTTCGAGAGTTCTGCAAACCCAGTTGATGTGGTCACCGACCACAAAAATCTTGAGTACTTCAGCACTACCAAGTTGCTCACTCACCGCCAGGCCTGTTGGTCTGAGTACCTTTCCCAATTCAACCTTGTCATCCACTTCCACCCCGGAAAATTAGGGGCCAAGCCAGACGCACTCACTAGACGCTGGGACATCTACCACAAAGGGGGAAATAGCGACTTTGCCTCCATAAACCCAACCAGGAGACTGCATCCTTCTTCTTGACAAAGAGAATTGGAGTGCCATGCGGAGACTTGGATGGGCAGATGAAACCTGAGCGGATGTTTCATCAATAAAGACTCGTAAGGCTTCTAATTCAGAGGGAGAGAGAGAATACATGCGGCCTGGAGGCGGAGGAGTATTGTCTTCTGTCTCTATCTTGAGGTCGTAATACCGATGTGGAGGAAGGGTATCTGCCTTAGTCTTATTAAAGACATCAGTGAATTCATGATACTCGGGAAGAATATCGGAGAGGTCAGATGAGTTAGCAGATTGGGCGGAGTGGGCGGATAACCCTTCTGGAGCAAAGGTCATCTGAAAAGCTACTGCCCCAGGAAGTTTGCTAGCATGCGCATAAGCGGCAGCATTGATGAAGGAGATATCGGGGGTTGTAATTTTAGGAGGAATGGGGGTATCAGAAAATGCGGAGGAGTCGAGGATTTCTACCAGAAGATTCAGGGACAAAGGTGATGTCAGGGGTGCTGGACCTCTATGATCTGCAGAGCGGAAAGCAAGTTGGCTTGAAGACCAGTCAATCAATGGATTGTATCGTTTCAGTTAGTTATGACCGAGTACAGCGGAACAGGAAGAGTCGAGCGAGGTTACATAAAATGACAAATTGAATACTTCACCAGCAGGGAAGGTGACTGGAAGTTTGACGATCTGAGTTATGGTGGAGTTGCAAGATCCATCAAAGAGTCATAAACCAATCGGGTTAATGGATTCCATGCTGAGTTGGTTATCCAACACAAAAGAGGAGTCAAGGAAGCAGTGGGAGGAGCCAGAGTTGATAAGAGTTCAGAAAGGGGCGGAAGAGTCAGGAAAGGTTAAAAGAATGGTTGAGTCAGGGCCAGAAAGAACGGATACATTGAGACGAATGTAGGCAGCCAAGTGGGTAAGGTCAATGCAACCCCCAGCCCCAATGGCTGTATCCTGAGGGTTGCAGACTATTTTTCCAAGTCCATAGTCTCAGGAACGACAGCGGACGCACGGGCTTTTGGAAGAGTCCTTCTGACTAGAGTTAGTGACATTACTGGAATTCTTTGTTTCAAAATGGGATTCATCTTCTTGCATCCAGTAGATGTCATCGCTGTCCTGCGCTTTCAAGCATAGTTCTGCAAGAGTATTGGGTTTACCACCCCAGAGAACTTCTATGTGAAGCTGGAGCAGAAGACCGCGGAAATAGCGGTCACAAAGGGCTGCTTCATTCCAGTTGACCCTAGAAGCTAATTCCCAGAAGTCAATGTTATATTTCGTGATACAACCACCTTTCTTCATTGCTAAGTCAGAGAGAGCTTTTTCCATGTCTCTGACTGGGTCGTGCAGACCAAAGTTGCTTTCCAGCTCGGCAAGGAAAGCTTTATAGTACCACATCCAGTGTGTGGAATCTGTCAGGTCATTCAGACCAGGCTCAAACCAGCTGAGAGCTGATCCCTTAAGATAAGAAAGGATGAATATGATCTTTTTCTCATCAGAGGAAAATATGTGCGGACGGTTGTGGAAATGAAGATTGCAGGAGACAAGGAAGTCTCTAAGTTTCTTTGGATTGGCGCCATCGAAAGTGTCGGGGTCGCAAACTTTGATTTTCTTGGTCTTGGGTGTGTTATTCTGATGCAGGGTGCAGATTATTCAGACATTGTCACCCCACTCGCCCACTTGATGCCGAAATCCGCACCCTGGGACTTCAACAAGAAGTGCCGTGATGCTTTTGAAAAGCTCAAACAAGAATTCACTCATGCCCCCATCTTAACACAATGGGTACCTGACTCACAGATGGTACTCGAAACCGATGCTTCTGACTACGCCTTAGCGGCTATCCTTTCAGTTTACACTGCAGATGGAGAAATCCATCCAGTCGCTTTTCATTCCTGCTCTTTCAATCCCACTGAACTAAATTATGACACCCATGATAAGGAACTCTTGGCCATTTTCGAAGCCTTCACACACTGGCGGCAGTATTTTGAGCTCTTCCCTTCATGCCACCTATTTTGCCACACCCATCCTTTGACAAGCAGTAATCATGGATGTTGAGAAACTTCACCACGACATCTGCACCTCCCTACCCCTTGACCCTGTATCATCTGCACATCTTCCGACACCTGTCAACCCCAACTGGACCATAGATGAGGCAGGTCTTCTCCGCCACTTCGACCGGATTTATGTTCTGGACATCACGGATCTTCGCCTCAAGGTCCTTCATGTTAGGGCAACACCCACTATCTGCTAGCTAAGACCGTGCGGGTTCTCTCTACAAGAAGGGGGCGGGATCTGCGCTCGTGATGGGGAAATTGATGGTTTTGATGTGAGGGGTTATTAATAGGTGAGTTTGTTGAGATAGGCCTTTCACACTGAAAACGTAGGTGGAATACCTAAGAGAACACAACTGGGGTCCCCTAGGCATATATTTAGGGTTTATATACCTATGTTACATATATTGTACATTGTTGTTACCAATGCATTCATACATGCACGTACATATTGATGCGTGCAAAATAAAATTCTCATGCTATCAAAGTGTAGCATCATTTGGCGTCATGTAGTGTAATTCGACATAATAAAATAAAATGAAATCTTATTAGGTAATGGGGTGGTTTCCTAACATTACCCCCCTTTTATGCCTCGACTTCCAGGCCAGAAAATATTACGTCTGTCCCCTCTGTGAACTTTTGGTAAGGCCCGAATCTCATCCCCTCATACACCATTCTCGCAATGTGACACGGAGCATTCAGATTATGTTTAAAGAATTGGGCGATCGCATTACGTGCTCGCTTACAATTCTCTTCAGGTTCCCACAAATTATTTTCCTCGGTATAGGTTTTCCACTTTATTAAGAACTCCAATTTGTTCCATCAAAGACGTGAGTCTAGAATTTCTTCAACTATGTATTCTGGAGCACCTTCTACTATTATTGGAGGTTGCGGAGTAGTTTGTTGGCCAGGAATAGTGGGCGGGCAGTAAGGGCATAGGCGGGATACATTAATCTCAGGATCAATCTTGAATGATCGGGGTAATTTTAGCACTACCACATTAGGTGAGATTACTTTAGAGATCACATATGGGCCAACTTGTTTTTCTGTAAGTTTCCTCGAAGGTCATGGAATATTCAGGTCCTTGGTACTTAGCCATACCAAGTCACCAACTTTGTACTCTGGAGCGCGTGCTCGAGTACAATCCGCATGTCACATCATGTCATCATGTGCTTTCTTCAATGCTGCCTCTGCTTCCTCTTGTACCTTTTGCATCTTAGATACAAAATCTTCTACCGACTGTACTTGGACTGCCCTTCTGGCTTCTACTCCCATGCGAGGATGATATCCATAATTCGCAAAAAAGGGTGACATACAAGTAGCTGAATGGAAGTTGTTATTGTGGGAAAATTCGGCAATTGCCAACCATTCGGGCCAGTCGGTTTGTCGGTAGTTGACAAACATACGTAGGTACTGCTCCAACTCCTGATTCATTCTCTCTGTCTGCCCATCAGTCTGCGGGTGATATGCCGTAGATAATTTAGTTTGAATTCCCAATATGTTGTTTAGTTCTCACATAAACACGGAAGCAAATCGTGGTCTGCGATCGGAGATAACGGTATCGGGTAACCCATGTAACCGCCATACCTGATTTAGATAGAGGCACACCAAGCCCAATGATGAGGTTTCTGTAGTAGTAGGAATAATATGGACCTCCTTTGTAAAGTGGTCGCATATTACAAATATTGCATCGTACCCTTGAGCCTCAGGTAATCTGGTAATAAAATCCACAGATATATCTCGCCACGGCGCATTAGGTATAGGGTTCAGCATTAATTTTCCTGCAGGTTTCTCTGGAAATTTCTTCCCCCTCATGCACGTATCACATCCATCCACATACCCCAACACATACTTCGAAATTCCGGGCCACCAATAATTTCTCATTACTAATTCCAATGTCTTCCATCTTCCTGGGTGTCCGGCAATCGGCGTATTGTGATGTAACTGGACGATCTCCCTTCGCAAATCCTGATCCTTCAGTACATACACTTTTCCTTGAAACAACGCCAACCCTTGTTCCTCAGCCCATTCATCTCCTTTGATATTATCTTTCTTCTCTCCCTTCTTGTTAGGAAACCACCCCATTACCTAATAAACTTTCATTTTTATTTTATTATGTCGAATTACGCCAAATGATGCTACATTTTGATAGCGTGAGAATTTTATTTCACATGCATCAAAATGTACGCGCATGTACGAGTGCGTCGGTAACAACAATGTACAATATATGTAACATAGTATATAAACCCTAAATATATGCCTAGGGGACCCTAGTTGTGTTCTCTTAGGTATTCCACCTACGTTTTCGGTGTGAAAGGCCTATCTCAACAAACTTACCTATTAATAACCCCTCGCATCAAAACCATCAATTCCCCCATCACGCACACGGATACCGCCCCCTTCTTGTAGAGAGAACCCACACAGTCTTAGCTAGCAGATAGTGGGTGTCGCCCTAACACTTCAGAGCTTTCACGGCTTCCACTACTTCATCATCCATTTCCAAACATTGTCTGATTTTAGACAACATTTCTGTTTCCGAGCTATCTATTAATAGATGCCCTTGACACATAGCACAAATGCGAAAGTATTCAGGTTTGAGTAAGGTAACATTTTTATTGTCCTCCTCCACCCCCCTTTTATGATCAATACATCTGGATAATGCATCTGCTTTCCTCATTAAGCTTCCCGCTTTGTGGACCAAGTGAAAGTTGAAATGCAATAGGAATAGTGCCCAATGTGCTTGCCTGTGATTAAGCTTTTTAGCGGACATGAAGTATTGCAGATTTTGATGATCTGTCCAGATCTCAATCTCATGCGTACATCCCTCCAAATAATGCCTCCACGCCTCCAATGCCCATATTATCCCCAACATCTCTTTGTCATGCACATCATAATTCCTCTCCACATCATTCAACCCTTTTGACAAGTATGCACAAGGATGCCATTTGTCATCTTCACACAGCATTGATAATACCGCTCCAGTAGCAAAATCGGATGCATCGGATTCCACTCGCAAAGGGCATGTGAAATCTACTGGGGCTAATATTGGTCCCTCCACAAACTTCCTCTTCAACTCCTCAAATGCTGTCTGCTGCTGCTCTCCCCACCCCCATACTACTCCCTTTCGCGTAAGGTTATGTAAGGGTGCAGCAATTTTAGAAACATTGTGCACAAAGCGACGATAATAATTTGCGAGTCCCAAGAAGGCTTGAACCTCCTTGACACAGGTGGGCGCAGGCCAATCTGTGATTGCCTGTACCTCGATCGGATCCATTTTGATCCCGTCAGGGCTGATCAATAATCCTAGGAACTCAATCTCGCTTGCCCCAAACACACACTTCTCTGGTTTCAAAAATAGATCATTTTCCGCCAACCTCCGTAGCACCTCCTGCACTATCACCTCATGATTCTCTTCATCCTCTGTGAATATCAGAATGTCATCAATAAATATTATTACCACACCTTTGTCTATTACATCCTTGAAAATGTCGTTCATCAGATTTTGAAAGGTCGGGGGACTATTAGTCATCCCAAAAAACATGACAAGCGGCTCAAAGGATCCTCGACGTGTGGCAAATGCTGCCTTCCACTCATCTCCTTTCTTTATTCGTACATTGTTGTATCCCCATCATAAATCCAATTTTGTAAAGACCTTGGCTTTTCCCACCTTGTCAATTATTTCTGAGATCAACGGCAGGGGGTACACATTCTTCACTGTCCACTCATTCAAATACCTATAATCTGTACACATCCTCTTCCTTTGGTCTTTCTTTCACACGAAGAATATTGGTGACATCTGCGGTGATTTCGAAGGTCATATGTATCCTTTGCACAATTGCTCCTTCAGGAATGCATCCACTTCTTCTTGTTCCATCAGAGATAATGGATATACCTTCGACTTTTTTGGCACAAACCCTGGCTTCATCTCCATTGCATGATCCCATGGCTTCCACACCAGCATTCGCTCAGACTCCTTCTTCTGGAACACTGACAGATGTTCATGATACACTTTTGGCACCCATTCCTCCACTGGCTTCTCCACCTTCATGATATTCTTGTCCCATGACTGTCCTCCACAAATTGTTCTAAAGGTTTGCTTCTGCTCTTCTTTCTCAATCATGATTGGAACTTCCCCATTTGGCATTTCCTCATCCTCCACTTCCTCCATCGTAACAGAATACTTTCTCGGACATTCTTCCTCTTTCTTTTTCCTTTTTTCCTTCTTCATCTTCCTCCCATACACATTACATTCCTTAGGACAACGAGTCATTTGTAATTTCCCAGTTTTCCAATCAATTTCGGGATTATGCTTCCATAACCACAGACATCCTATTATTAGATTGGTTATCCCAAGATCGCACACTTTGAATACGGCTCGCTCCTGATGCTCCTGATACTTTAGTACCATAGTCACCTCCTCCTTGATAGTTCCTCCACAATTGACTGTTCCGTCAATATTGTACACCATTATAGGTTGCGCCAGCTTGCGTGTGTTAATACTGTTTCCAGTAATTAAGGATCGATTAATAAATAATCCTGTAGCACCACTATCAAGCAACGCTTCCACATCAATAGCTGCATGCATGTCCACTGTCTTCAGTCCCACAGTCAAGGTGATTTCGGGTTCTACTTGCGCAGAGCGAATAAAGAATTTAGGGGTTTTCGGAAATGATGCATGAAAATTGTCACGTGATTGACAACAGTTGTACTCATTTTCATCACATGATTCAGAACGGTTATACTCCTCCTCAATTTCCTTTTCTGATTTACTCTGGGGTTCCTTGGATACTAATACATTGTAATGATTCTGGGTCACCAATGGGGAAACCTTCACTGGGACTCTTCTGCAAAATTCTTCTGCTTGCCTTCCACCGGCTTCACTTCCTCGATTGTAGCTTCCCTAATCTTTCTTTTCTGCCTACAATGTGTCCTAACTGCCCACAGTTAAAACATTTAAGTGGGGCTTGTCTCCCTGCTTGATCAACCTCCATTGCCTCTGCTGGTGCTGCTGACTCCATAACTATAGGTGTCACTGCCATGGCCAGTGGCTGTGCCCTTGGAGCTTGCACCTGAGGTGCCTTTCCTTTCTTGGACTTTCCTCCAGATGACTTTCCAAATTTACTACTTCTGTACATCAACTTTGACTCTGCCTGTTCCTGCCGATATTGCCGGTCAAGGTGCATTGCCCAATTATACCACTCGTCCAATTTCTCTGGCATAGAAGTTAGTTGGTAGATAGACTTGAATAAGGAGGGATTTAATCCTGCTTTCAAAAACTCTACCAATGTGGCTTCTCCCATGTCCATTTGTGAAGCTTCTGCTTTGAACTGCAAAATAAATTCATCTGCCGTTAGCGAACCTTGGCGCATGGTTTTTAATTTAGCATTGACTGTCGCCTTTGGATTAGGGTCTCCAACCTGTGCCTCCAATCTCTCCAGAAATTCCTTGAAGGTTGCAAATGGTTTATTTCCCACAGCAATTTGATTAATAGCCTCGTTTCTCCAGAACTGTGCTTTCCCCCCCTGAATATATGAGAGAGCAAACATAATCCTAGACTCGGCTGTACGAAACTCTGGCTTCCTCCCATGGATGTACAATACTATAGAGCTGATGAAGGATTTTTTATTCTCCATGGTACCGTCAAAGATTTGTGGGGGTGCATACTTAGGTAAGCGCACTTTTCCATTTCCGGATTTCTCCACCGTCTCATCCTCCTGCAATATCCACTCCACCATCTCCTCCATCTCATCATCTCTTTCTCCTATCATCTCTGGCTGTACTTCCGCTTGTCTGGGCTGTGATGCTGCCAATACTGACACTAATTGCGACATTTGTGCTGTGAGCGCATCAATTTTCGCCTCTAGTGCTGGTATGGGAACAGGATTAGGACCAGGATTAGAAGTTGAAGGTTCGGACATAATTGTAGAATCTGTGATGAATCACTTCTTTGACAAATTCACAATCTTTTCTTCGAGACCTCTCCAAATGTTTATGGGTCACGTGATAAGGTTCGTCGAGATTCGTCAATGGTTCGTCGTTCGTCGGGCGCCTATTTTGACACTTCGGATCAATAACCCTTCCAACAGTGCCTGATCTCGGAGATATCACTGAATTCGGCTTGTAACTAAAATAGTCATCCAAATAGAGTAATGTAAATCGTAACTAAACCAGATCTGATCAGTTGTCTGGTTGCAGCTGTCCTAATGACAAGCGCTGCCTCTCGATCACTGGTGGTCGCAATGTAAGGCGAGGCCTGGCGTCGGCTTATGAAAGAAAAGGTAGATTATGTATATACAAGTACTTCCGGCTCATGCCGAAAGGATGAGTAATCGGATGTGGCGTGGTGAAACAATGATGTCTGCACAAGTAAGAGAAGGCACACTGATATGGGAAGTTGTGTTCTTCTGTTAGGGCGACACCCACTATCTGCTAGCTAAGACCATGCGGGTTCTCTCTACAAGAAGGGGGCGGGATCTGCGCTCATGATGGGGGAATTGATGGTTTTGATGCGAGGGGTTATTAATAGGTGAGTTTGTTGAGATAGGCCTTTCACACCGAAAACGTAGGTGGAATACCTAAGAGAACACAACTGGGGTCCCCTAGGCATGTATTTAGGGTTTATATACTATGTTACATATATTGTACATTGTTGTTACCGACGCACTCATACATGCACGTACATTTTGATGCATGCGAAATAAAATTCTCACGCTATCAAAGTGTAGCATCATTTGGCGTCATGTAGCGTAATTCAACATAATAAAATAAAATGAGATTTTATTAGGTAATGGGGTGGTTTCCTAACACTTCAGTACAAACATGATCACATCCTCTCTGGCCACTTCGGACAAACCAAAACCCAGCAGCTTGTCCACCAAGAATATGTCTGGCCAAACCTCTGCACCTTTGTGCAGGAATTCTGCAAATCCTGTACCACTTGCAAACAATCCAAATCACCTTGACACAAGCCCTACGGGTTTCTAAAGCAACTTCTGGTTCTGGAATGACCTTGGAACTCCATCTCTATGGATTTCATTGAGCAACTACCCAACTCCGATGGTCACACCACTATCTTGGTCATCGTTGACCATCTCACCAAACAAGGCATCTTCATCCCAACTGTCAATAAAATCACAGCTCAAGAACTAGCCAACCTGTTTGTCCTCCACGTCTTCTCCAAGCATGGTGTTCCATTGCACATCACTTGCGACCAGGGATCTGAGTTTGTCTCCCATTTCCTCTGCTCCGCTCAACATGCAGATCCACTTCACTTCCAGTTATCACCCACAAGGTGATGGTCAGACAGAACAACTTAATCAGACCTTGGAGCAGTACCTCTGGATCTTCTGCAACTATCAGCAGGATGACTGGTCTCACCTCTTACCCTTGGGTGAATTTGCCTACAACAATGCTCCTTCCACCTCTACAGGCGTATCCCCTTTCTTTGCCAACAAAGGCTATCACCTGAACATTTCCATTTTTCCAGAACACGACTTAGCTTCACAGCATGCCCGTGAGTTCATCATCAACTTAGATGACCTTCACCAGGAGCTTCGGAAACAACTTGCCGCTGCTCAAGAGTGTTATCAAGGTCCTGTGGACAACCATCGGGCACCCACACCTGACTTCAACATTGGTGACTCTGCCTACGTCACTGCAGATAATATCTGCACCACTCATCCTTCCACAAAACTTTCCGAAAAGAACCATGGCCCCTTCAAAATTATTGCCCGCCTGGGCACTCACTCAGTCACCCTGTGGCTCCCAGATCACATGTGGGCCATCCACCCTGTTTTCCACATCTCTCAACTAGAAAAGCACTCCCCAAACACAATCCCAAATTGAGTACAACCCCCACCTCCTCCAATCACCATCAACGATGAGCTCGAATACGAGATCGCCGAAGTTCTCGACTCCAAAGTTGACAACTGACGTCACTGCAAGATCCTCTACCTCGTCCGATGGGAAGGTTACCAGGGAACCAATGAAGAGACCTCCTGGCTACCTGTTATGGAACTTGACCACACCCAAGAACTCCTCGCAGATTTTCACACCCGCTACCCGCAGAAACCCGGACCACCACCCACTTAAAGACTATTCATGTTACTTATTCACTCAGTCTGAACTCAAAAACAAATTTTATTGAAAAGAAAAAAAACAAAATCTCTTGGATCCGACTGGATCCCTACACTACCTCTGCTTCTCCCTCTCCATCTTCGTCACCTTCTCCACCCTCATCCTTCTCTCCACCCTCCTCATCTCCACTCTCGCTCTCCTCCTCATCATCTACCTGCGGCAGCCTGCCTTTTCTCCAGATATCTCTGGAAGGCCGCCCAGTCATCCCCAGACTTGTGGATCCCAGGTCTTTCCCCCCAGGACTCTCACACCGCCCGCTCCACCTCTTTGTCATCCTTGTTGCTCTCCTCCCCGGCACTTTCTTCCTCCACCCACTCTGGGTCCAAAGCATCCCGGATCTCCCCTAACAACTCCCGCACTGCAGTTGCCACCTCAGCAAACCCCTTCCTCATCATCTTCATCACCTGCTGCATCATCTCCGCATTCTCCCCTCTAATCCCTGTCGTTCCCACCGCTTTTGCTGCAGGGGCCTCCTGCCCCTCCCACACTACTTCTTCACACTTGTGTTTGACATGTGTGCAGTTATCGCACACGTGTCCCTTTGCACCCATCTTGAAACAAGAAATCTTTTGATATTTGCATCTAGGCCACTTATCAGTAAAAGGAGACTGAGAAGAGAAACAAGTATGCACCTTTTGCAGGGCAATGCAGCCTGCACCCACACCGGACCCTCCGACTCCTCTGACCCCACTCGCACCTTTGACTTGGCAGTTTTCTTTTTCTTCGGGGACTTGCTCCCCTCGGCCTCATCTTCCAAACCTGCATCTGCAGCTGCCCGCTTCTTCTGCGCTCGTCTTGCGGCTGCTGCCTCTTTTTTCTGTGCCTCTGCCTGGCGCGCCTCCTCAACCTTAGCAGCCTCCTCTGCTGCCTGTTGCTCCTCCTGCGCCCGGCATTCCTCCTCCCTTGTCGCTTCCTCTAGCTCCTTCATCTCCCTTTCCATCTGCTCCCTCAGTGCCCGCTCCCTTTGTTCATGTTGGGCCTTCATCCCAGCCATTTTGATCTGCATGGAGACTGCTGGGGTGGACATTTCTGATAGGTGATGGAAGTAGGAAACGATGTAAAAAAATTTTCAACCAACTGCTGCATTCGGAAATTCAACCAACTTCCTCATTCAGACTCAAACCCTCATGTGCCTCATAGGCTCGGCACTAAGGGGGAAAGACTGTCAAGAACCATTCCTTACCCGATCAGAACCCACATCCATCCGACCCTTTCCCGCTCATCAGACCTGATTTTGTCTATGCCTCCCGATTTTGTTCCTGGCTGCCTTGCACTGCCCATACTGCTGTGCACCAGGCTGCCTTGTACAGCATGCTCAGCTGCCTTCCCAAGGCTGCTGTCTCTATTGCAAATTCAACTACGGATTCCTGTGCGGCTCCCACTAGATAATTTACCTACGCAGTCTTTGTTCTGTTCCGCATTATTCCGGACTACAGTATTTAAGCTTAGTTAGTTTTGCCTTGTATTCCTCAGTTCATATATCGACATAGACTCGACTTTAATCTGCCAATCCAAACCTCCTTCTACTCCAACCTCAGTTCTCTAAGAGTCTGAACTCCATTCGACTCGATCTCCAGTCTCCCTCTGAAGTTCTAACCTCATCTGAACTTAACCTAAGTCCCTCTGTACTCCTTCCACGTTTACCCGCACTTTCCCACTCCTACCTCCAAACCTCCAACTTGAAATTAGGACACCAGACGAGGTGAAGGGCACAGCTTCTTACAAGCTGAAGCCAAGTCCTTTTTGTTTCCCCTCCTGCCGAATCCGCAATGACCTGACAACCTTCTGTAAACAACACCTGCAGTGTCCGATTGGATTCCGATGAACCCTCTATAATCAATTCTTAACAAAGCTTGTCAATCTATTGTCTGCCAAGACAGAAAAGGGTGCTCCTATGATTTCCATATACTTGCCTGGTAATCCAGATCATTATACCAGTCATAAATATATTCCATATTTTTGGAAAAATTATGTTACTGAAGCTCATAGATATTGGTATCCAGCAGAGAGTAATGAAACATCTGACAAAGTAGCACTTATAAGGCATAAAAATGAAATAATAGGGATATCCTCAACTTATGACAATGTGTATCGTCCAACTGAATTGGAATATATGAGCTTGTATGAATGGATTAGGAGATGCAAGAGAGTAAAAACAAAAAATTCAAAAACAAAGGTGAAGAAAGGTGAAGATGTTTTGGATGATGGTCATTGTGTAGATGATTTATCTTTGTCAGATAGTGAAAACAAAGATAAATTTACATCTGCTTTTATGGATAAAAATGGTGATCATACCAGAGCATCCAAATCCATAAAACCCTGTGATTACAAATTTTTAAAATCACATCCATTATGTGATAGTTATCATGTCAAAGTTTTTCCTGAGAATCATCATAATGTAGTCAATTTTATTGGTGATACCCTCCCTCATTGTGATAGAGGCAACAGAGAATACTATTGTTGTACAATGTTGACTTTATTTAAACCATGGTGTACTGGTAAAGAACTTAAGAATGACTCAAGAACCTGGCATGATACCTTTGCAATCATATTTTTTGCAAAAGAGAAATAGAAATAATAAAAAACTTCAACATCAAATATAAATGCTTGGATGCAAGGGATGACTATAGATTACAGTTGAGGAAAGGTGACATAGTACAAATGTGGATGAATAATGATATTGATGATATTGAAAATATAGCAAATTCTGTACCTGAGAAGGATTATATGCATTCAAATGATGATGATGATATTCCAACCCATATCCTCAATATAGGTAGAGGAGAATTGAGATGTAGAAGAGAAATACAAACTATAAGAAAGATTATGACAAACCTTGGATGGACTGCAGAGCATTCAGAGAGCTTGCCAGATGACCTAAACTTGAATCCAGCAAGACCAGAAAGGAATTTATCAACTTTGGAATGGAAAAAGGAGATTGCAAAAAAGAAAGTGGAAGCAAGTGGATTGCAGAATCAAGGACTTACATTCAATATAGGCACCTCCTCATTCAAGCAATCTTCAGTTCCAAATGTGGTGAAAATTTCAGATAAAAGATATTTAGAAAAAAACAAACATTGGGATAGAAATCATACAGACATAACAGATATTGTATCAGAGTACCAACTTAATGCAGATCAAGAAAGAGCTTTCTGTATTATTGCTCAGCATGCAAGTGATCATTATGCTGAACCTCTTAGAAGGCATGGGTGGAACAGGAAAGTCACAAGTTCTGAAAGCTGTTTCTTAATTCTTTAAGGACAGAAATGAATACCACCAATTTGTAGTTGTTGCTCCAACAGGGAGTGCTGCAGCATTCCTAGGAGGATCAACATATCATTCCATGTTTGGTATCAATGAAAAAAATCAGGGGTCTACTAGCAATCTGGCACAAGTGTGTGGTCATTTGCTTGGTGTTGAATATGTGTTTCTGGATGAGGTTTCAATGTTATCAGCACATGATTTATACAAGATATCATCTCAAATTGCATTGGCAATAAATGCACCTGATATGCCATTTGGAGGTTTGAATATGGTATTTGCAGGAGACTTTGCACAGCTTCCACCTGTTCCAGGAGGAGAACATTCATCTCTGTATAGCTGACATATTGGTACAATATCATCTAATCTCAGGTCTCAGGAAGAACCAATGGGAACAGCACTTTGGCATCATGTTACAACTGTTGTAATTCTGCATCAGAATATGAGACAAAAAACCCAAACTGTAGAAGATGCCAAACTGAGAACTGCCTTGGAAAACATGAGGTATAAAGCATACACATCAGCTGACATTGCATTTCTGAACACATTAATTAACTCACCATTTCCTGGACATAAATCTGTATGTGATAAGCAGTCTCATAATGTTTCTGTAATTACTGCCCACAATATTCACAAGGATGAAATTAACAGATTAGGAACACAAAGATTTGCAGTTGAGACTGGTCAAACCTTGACTGACTTTTATTCTGATGATTCTCATCCTGGTCCATCTAACAAAAACACTAAACAGTCTGCTCTTCATGTCAACAATATAAGTGATGAGCTACAAGAGTTCCTCTGGCATCAGCCAGAAGCTTGCACAGATAAGCATATTCCAGGAAAGTTATCATTGTGTGTGGGCCTTCCTGTCATGATAAGAAGTAATTTGGCAACAGAACTTTGTATAACAAGAGGACAAGAGGCTATTGTATATGGTTGGAACTCTTCATTGGGGTCCAGAGGACAGATGTTATTGGATACATTATTTGTCAAGTTGATAAACCCTCCATCAACAGTTACATTCCATGGATTACCTGAGAATGTTGTTCCAGTATATAAAACATCAACAGGCATATATTGTACACTCGCAGATGACACCAAGGTTCATATAACACATAGTCAAGTTGAATTGTTCCCTAATGTCTCAATGACAGACTATTCTTCACAAGGTAAAACAAGGGTTTATAATGTAGTTGATTTAAATAGTACAGTAATATTGCAAGGTTTTCATCCTCTTAGAATCACAGGTGGAGCATCAGGAGCTTTATGACAAGAATTTAGAGAACTGGAGCTTTTGGATGATATTACAAAATTGTGTTATGAACACAAGCTACACCAATCTGTGTATGGAGAGCATTGGAATACTTTGATTGGATCACTCAGACACTGGAAAAGTTTGCATTATGTGCCACATGTGACACATGCTGCCATAAGATGGAGTTCAAAGGATCCTTTGTTAGAAACTGATGTATATGATATACCTTGGAAGATTGTTATACAGGAAAAACATCAAAAGGATAAGCATACAAAACAGCATCATTCAAATGGAGAGAATAATACCACTGTATTGAACAAACTAAAAAGACAACTGAATCATGCAGATGATGAACATTTATATAATAAAAAAAGTAAAACAGTAGATACATTACAAGTTCTAAACAACCATACAACAACAATCTCACTGCCAGAGGGTATACAACAATAGTTGTGGATATACTGCTGTATTTATGGTTCTACATGCAGTCTGGTTATGTTCAGTCTCTACTTCAACCATACAGGATGCTAATGTAAATACTGCAACCAATAGACTCATTCATGCCTGCTGCTCAACAGTTCCCTAATATGCTTCTGTATCTCCATATAAATCTCTGTGTATGGTGCCTACACCCAATATAGATTCAATAAAAATATTTACAACAAAATCAAACAAACACACACTTGCAACAGGGTTTCCAATTACTGTTCATAATTTTTCATCATTAGGCAAAATCTTTGGCTCAAATGTGGTATTTGTTTCTGCAAAATATATACAAATAGGATGCATGTTATCTGCAGGAGCCAATGTGATATACAATGAGGGTGCACCACAATGTGCTATAAGCGACCATATCTCATTCCTCATGTATTGTTTACTGGTCATAGACCCATCTACATGCCCTGATATATGATCCAAGTCATTAATTACTCTAAAACAGGCCTTTTTCTCTTCTGTATCAGATTTCTCCTGCTGCCATTCTATCAATAAGATTACTAAGCACTGTTTGATCAAGATTCAATAGTTGGTCTGCAATTGCCTGAAACTTATTCTTGTCTGCAAGCAAAAAGCTATGTGTTGTACTTTTTTTAACTTGCTCATGACTAAAGGCAACGAATGGAAAGCTTATATGCAATTGAAATCTCTCATCCACAAGTAAAGGAGGATGGTCACGTGACATGCCATATTTGGGGTCATGCGACTTTTTTCACAGACTGGGAATTTCTGTTTTCCATGGGAACTTTTTGGGGGATGGGAGAATGTTGAGGTTGTGGGAACTTTTTACTATATCATGTCAGCATGCCAGCTCATCACCTGGCCATCCCCGTCAAACTTTCTTCTTGGCTACACACACTCTTTCCCTAGCTACCATATATATATACAGCTGCTAGATCTGTATCTCTCTCTTTTCCTGGGCTCTTTTCCAGTGGGGGTGCTGTTGCATTCTTGGGGAATCAGTAGTTCAAGGTGAAGCTCTGTGAAGTCCTACCTCCCTGGCTTCTCTTTTTCAACAAAAGGAGTGTCTGCCAGTTGCTTTTTGGACCTCTCTCAGGGCACAGTGTGCAGGGAGATTGGGCTGGTGGGTTTGCAGTTGCCTCCCCTTCCATTTTTGGAAGTCGCTCCACTTTCAACTGCCACTGTTAGCACCAATTTCACTGCTTCTTGCAAGGATCTCCCATCTCTGCTGCTGTAAAAGTGGACCCCCCTCCTCTTACCTTTTCCTTGGCTGTTGATTGTGCCATGTGCTATTATGTATGTACATATATGTGACTTTTGTTTTTTTGTCTCACTTCTGACATTTTCCAGGGATCCATCTCCACCCAACACTCCTCGACAGGTCTGAGCTGCAGCACAGCAAATGGAAAGGGACCAAAGGACTCTGGAGAGTCCTGCTCACCATCAAACTCCACATCATGTTTGCATGATGCGCATTACCCAACCTGCACTGCCACTGCCTAATCCTCACATGGGTATCCATAATGATGATCCTTTTGCTGCTCCTGCACCTCCTCCTCAGTATCACCATCTTCTGCCTCATTTGGCACAGCAGCTAGCTGCCCTTCCTCCTCTTATACAGCAAGGTAGAGGTAGAGGAAGAGGAAGGGGAAGAGGCAGAGGTAGGGGCAGAGGTCTTCCAATGGTCCCACTTCCTCTGCTAGCTCCTCTTCCTGTTTTTGATCCTCCAGTGGCTGCTCCTCCCATTCCTGCTCCTCCCATTCCTGTGATGGATGCTGCTCCTCCTTCTGTTTTTGATCCTCCAGTAGCTCCTCCTCCTGTTCCTGCTCCTCCCATTCCTGCTCCTCCCATTCCTGTGGCTCATGCTCAACCTCCTGCTTTTGCTCCTCCTGCTCCTGCTCCTGCTCCTCCTGCTCCTTCTCTTCCTGTGGTGAATGGTCCTCCTCTTGGGTTTATAGATGCTCCTGCTGTAAGTAATATAGCCATAATACATTATAATTTGAGGATTCTAATAACACTTGCATATTTAGTTTGCTCCACCTCCACCTCTAGATACTCAGCAAATGATATTTCAACTGCTGCCTCCACCTCCAATGCCATTGCCTCCACCTCCTATGCCCCTGCCTCCTGCACACTGTCCTTTTGGTCCTGACTGGCCTGTTCATCACATGGGAAGAATGGATGTTCAATGTCCTAACTGCCATGCCTTGCACTGGATGTCTGAGTGTTTGACTGCATCATTCCCAGGTTCGGCATGTGCTGTCTGAGTGGAAAGATTGTCTTGCCCCCTCTCCATCCTGTTCCCCCTGAACTTCTTCACTTGCTTACTGCTCAAGACTACATTGGCAAATCATTTTGTGACCACATTCACACTTACAACTATGCCCTTGCCATGACTTCTATCGGTTTCAAAGTGGATGAGTCTGTCAATGTGGGTGAAGAGGCTGTCAACGATGGTGTGGGTCCTTACATCTTCAAGTTGCATGGGGAGCTCTCTCACAAGGCTGGTTCTCTGCTTCCACCTGATGGTCAATCTCCTGTATATGCTCAGCTATCGCCACTTCAAGGGTGGTGATCTCTTTTTGACCAAGACCACAAACCCTGCTTGGCCAGAGATCCAGGATGAGCTCAAGCCAGGTCAGACTGCAGCTGATCGCCCAGACATGCATTCTATGCAAAGCAGAAGCAGATGATCAAGGACATCGAGGCTGGCATGTTTGGAAAGGCCCTCTCTTATGTGTTTGTCATTGAGTTTCAGAAACGTGGCCTGCCTCACATGCACTGCATCATCTTTCTTGATGGGGAGTCCAAGCTTCGCACACCTGAGCAGATAGACAGCCTCATGTGCTCAGAGTTTCCTGAGGACAATCCTGAGCTGCTTAAGTTGGTCAAGAAGTACATGGTCCATAATCCCTGTGGTGCAGAGAATCCTAGAGCTCCCTGCATGGTCAATGGATGGTAGGGCATGGCATGGGTACAGGTAACACCATGTGTTTCTGGTCACGGGTATGCATGGGTACGGGTACAGGTATGGGATTGCCATACCTGGGCAACACCGTACCCTTTTCCACGGTGTTATGGGTATGTGCAGGTATGCTGGTACCTGGATTTTGGTCAGGTGAGTGATCATCTGTGTTGAGATTTCGACTTTTTAATGACATATCATGGGAAAAACCTGTGAGTCATAGTGACCTGACTCGGGGGTTTACCCCCTGTGATCAGATGCAAACATCTTTTTCAGGAAATGTCTATCAAATATCATGAAAAATAACAGTGAAAAATGCAGGGGTACTTTTTGATGACATATCTGTGAGTCAGAGTGACATGACTCATGGGTTTACCCCCTGTGAGAAGATGCAAACATCTTTTCCTATCAAATATATGAAAAATATCAATACCCATGAATACCCATGGGTAACCTGCAAAAACCTGTGGTAACACTGTACCCCTACCCGTGCGGATATGTAGAGGTATAAGAAAATATACCCAAGGGTTACCCGTGCCATGCCCTAATGGACAGTGCTCCAAAGGTTTCCCCAAGCCATTCAGGAATCACACAACCATTTCTGAGGATGCATATGCTGCCACCAGGCGTCAGGACACTGGACAGACTCATTGGGTTCAGGGAAAGCAGGTTGACAATTGCTGGGTCATCACTTATTCACCCTACATCCTCTGGAAGTACTGTTGTCACATCAACGTCGAGTCCATTGCCTCCATCAAGGCTGTCAAGTGCATCTACAAATATGTGTACAAGGGCCATGATTGCATCACCATGCAGTTTGGGACTTGCAACGATGAAGTCAAGCAGTATCTGGACACTCGCTATATTTCTGCCTGTGAGAGCATTTAGCGCCTCTTTCATTTACCTATGCACTCTGCTTCTCCCAATGTAGTCCGACTTCAGGTCCACCTCCCTGGCCAGCAGTATGTCACTTGGAATCAGAATGGCCAGCAGTCTATCCAGGAGGTTGTCCAGCATGCTGCAGAGCATGACCCCACTCTCACTGGCTACTTCAAAGCCAATCAGCAGTATCCAGAGCTCGCACAGGATGTTCTCTATCAGGGCTTTGCAGGTGAACGCTTCTACCTCAGGCTTCTTCTGACTGTGGTCAAGGGTGCAACATCATACAAAGGTCTTCGCACTTTTCAGGGCAATGTCACTCCCTCATTCAGAGAGGCATGTCTGGCATGTGGGCTTTTGGAGAATGACCACGAGTGGCTCCAGTGTTTGGAAGAGGCAAAGTCAATGGCAACAGGTCATCAGCTCTGCCAACTCTTTGTCACTATCCTTTGTGACTGTGCACCCTCTGATCCTGTCCAGCTTTGGAACACATACTGGCCTCACATCTGCAATGACCTGCGGTATCAGCTCCAGCACAACAATATCTGCATCAACCCTACCGATGAAGATGTGCAGGATTATAGCCTCTACTTGATCAATCAGCTTCTCTTATCCTCTGGGAAATCTCTCACCAAGGATTGGCCATACATGCCTCAGATCACTCAGAATTCGGAAACTGCTTGATTGCTGAGCAGCACAGATATGATGTCGTGGAGCAGGCTGAGCTGGCTGCACAGAATATGGACACTTTCAATCCAGACCAGAGAGCTGTCTTTGAGGAGATCATGCATGCAGTCAACAACAGAACTGGCCAGACCTTCTTCCTCCATGGTCCTTGTGGCACAGGGAAGACCTATGTCTACAACACTCTCTCCCATCAGCTTCATTCTTCGGGCAAGATCATTCTCTGTATAGCATCATCTGGCATTGCTGCACTCTTGCTCAAAGGTGGCTCCACTTCTCATTCATGCCTCCAGATCCCTCTCATCATCAATGAGTCATCCACCTGCTCTATCTCCAGAGGTTCAATTTGTGCAAACCTGTTGCAGGAGACTGATTTGATCATTTGGGATGAGACACTCATGCAGCATCATCATCTCCATGAAGCTGTCAACCGCACTCTGAAAGACATTTGCCAATCTGATCAACCCTTTGGTGGCATTCCTGTTGTTTTTGGGGGTGACTTTCACCAGATCCTGCCTGTTATCGAGAGGGGTTCACTACCTCAGATTGTGGGTGCTTCCTTGCAGCGCTCTGTTCTTTGGGAGCATATCAAAGTTCTTCATATCAAAATCAACATGCGATTGAACACAGATGATCTTCAAGAGCGAGAGTTTGCAAAGTGGCAGTTGGAGGTTGGAAAGGGTGGTCATACAGATGATGGTGCCAACATCAAGCTTCCTGATCATTTCAAATGTCCTGAAAACACTCTGACTTCCCTCATTGACACCATCTATCCTGGCATCTATGATCATGTTCAGCATCCTGATCAATACTTCTCAGAGTGGATCATCCTGGCAAGCAAAAATGATAATGTTGACGAGTTGAACCATTACATTCTCAGAGGTTCCCCCGAGAGGAGCGAGTTTTCCACATTGCAGACTCTGTTGCAAACAATGAAAATGGAGAACTTCTGTATCCACCAGAATACCTCAACTCAATCAACTGCTCAGGTCTACCTTTGGCACCCTTGGTACTAAAGGTCGGATGCCCTGTGATGGTGCTTTGGAATCTGAACATTTCTGGAGGGGTCTGCAATGGGACTCGAGGCATTTTGACTTGGATTCAGAATAGAGTGTTGGAGGTTTGGTTGATTACTGGAGATCATGCTGGAGAGAAGGTGTTTATTCCACAGATGTGACTACAGCAAATTGAAGGACAACTCCCTTTCACCCTGTCTCCACTCCAGTTTCCAGTTTGGCTATGCTTTTCAATGTCAATCAACAAATCTGAAGGGCAATCACTGCAGCATGTGGGATTAGATTTTAGGAGTCCAGTGTTCACACATGGGCAGTTCTATGTAGCAATATCACAGGTAAGGTCTGTGCACAACATCAAGGCAATATGGCCAAGTGACAGTGAAAGCGCAAAAAAAAATATTGTTTATAATGAAGTACTATTAGATTATTGTATATAGAAAATGTACATATTAACACATACTATTGTTTATAATGACTATTAATATATACAAAAACTTAATGCATGCCAGAGGCACATTCCTAAACTTGTCCATAAGTAAAGGAGGATGGTCACATGGTTGCCATATTTGGCGTCGTGTGAGTTTGGTGAGCCTGTGGGAGTTTTTTTGGGGATGGGAATTTGGTTGTATATATTGGTCAGCATGACAAACCATGCTCCCTTACTGTATGGACTGTGAAAATGTTGAGGGGGCTGAACAACCCACTGCTCTGACTTTATTGATGTATGCAACACTGTAACTACTAACCAACACTGCTTTGACCCTGAGAGAGTAGTGAGAAAGTAAAAAATGGTACATTGCTGTACTGTGAAAATGCTGACTAAGCGAACCCCACCAGCTGAACAAAATGCAAAAACCTGATCATGACTCCAGCACATGATCTATCTAAATTGAGTTAAACATGTCACTATATTAGTCAGTAATAAGTACATCAATAAAATGTGGTTGCAATTTGAGCTGGAGTAAGCAACCAAGTGAGAAAATGAAGCCAAGAAGAAAGAAGAACTGCAAGTCAATAGCTAAGGAATTAAGGGAGCTTTGAAATAGAGCAAGAAAAGTTGTAAGAACCAACTAAGAAAAGTTGAAATGAGTTCATTACAAATTCAAGTAAATTAAATTCATTACTGAGCAAATAATCAACTAAAGTCATTATGTCCATGAGAAAGTCAGGTTCATAAGAAATAAGTTCATTACAAAGTCAAGTCAGTTGAAATTAAATTACAGAGCAATGTCAGGTAAGTTCACAAGAAGAAATGAGTTCATTACAAAGTCAAGTCAGTTGAAATTGAATTCATTATGGAGCAATGTCAGGTAAAGTCATCACATTCATGAGAAAGTTAACTTCCTAAAAAATGAGTGAGTCAATTCTAATCAAAGTCTATAAAAAGTGAATTTTTTATGAAAACAGTGGGAAATGAGTTCATCACTATTACAAGTGAATTAAAATGTAAAGTCACTGAATGAGTTCATTACAAGTACTAACTAAATTATTAAGAACTCAAGTCAGTAAGAGTAATTCTGTACCTGTAGTAGGATTAAGCATTGAGTCAGGTACATGCAAGCTGGCCTATTCAGAGTCAGGTTGAGTGAACAACATGAGAAAATGCCATGACAAAGAAGAGGAGTGAGAGGGGGGAGTTGATGGGAATGGGGTGATGGGGAGGAAATGAGTTCATTACAAAGTCAAGTCATTTGAAATTAAAGTCATTACTCAAATCGGTTGAAATTGAATTCATTATGGAGCAAAACTCTTTACATTATGTTCACAAGAAAGTCAACTTCATAACAAATGAGTGAGTAAATTACAATCAAAGTCCATAAAAAGTAAAGTCTTTACAAAAACAGTGAGAAATGAGTTTATCACCATTACAAGTGAATTAAAATGTAAAGTCACTAACAATTACAAATGAGTTCATTACAAGTAGTAATTAAATTATTAACTCAAGTCAGTAAAAAATAAATTGATCATGAGAATAGTCAGCAAGAGTAATTGTGTCCTGTAGTAGGATTAAGAATTGAGTCATGTACATGCGAGCTGGCCATACTAATTAATGTATATAGAAAATATAGATGGGGTGAAGAGGAGGGGGGATGAGGAGATACAACAAACTCCCCACATTGACTTTGGGCCAAAGGTCCAAAGTCAACTGAAGAACTGTGAACCTGTTGTAGGACTAAGCATTGAGTCATGTGCACATGAGCTGGCCCATACCACAGTCAGCCTGAATGAAGTACTATTAAATTAATATATATAGAAAGTGTATATAAAAACTTAATGCCTGCTGGAGGCACATTCCTAAACTTGTCATGATACATCAAAATATGTCGCTTATGTTCTTTATCAGACAATGAGGTAGGTCCTATCCCTCCCATACCATATGGAGACCACCATGGAAACATTTTTGGATACAAATGAGGATTGTCCCAAGTGGATTCAGGTTTATTGCTATGACCAACAACTAGAAACTTCCCTTGATTATTCAGATGCTTCAATGCAATGGCTTTTAAATGGTTGGTTGTCATAGTATTAAGTTGTTCACCTGTAATTCCATTATCAGAGTATGCACAGTCTCCTTCTTCAATACCATCCTCCTTGTCCATGTCAAAAACACTTATGCTCTCTGGTGTTTTACTTTCAGACATTACCTTATAGTCAATATATACAGGAGGGCCATCTTCAGCATATTCTGCAAGATTTTTATATGATGTATTAATATCTGCATAGTCAACATGATTAAGCTGAAGCCATATTAGTGCTTTTGCAACATCATTTCTGCTTACCAACAGCAAGGATCTTCTATAATCATCCTCAGTAGGCCTAGCAGGACCAGTAAATAGTACAGCCAGCACTTCATCCAGTTCCTTCTTAGGTGGAGGGAGATCATCATAAATCTTTGGAACAAGATTTTCAAAACAAACAACATTTGCCTTCATTTTGCTTCCACCTGTGGCAATTTTAAGAAAGCAAGTAGTATGTCTTATGTGACCTATAAGTAATTTCTCTATAAATTGAAGGCCAGACAACTGTTCAGGAACTTCTCCAAGCCACAATCCTTGTGCCAATGCAAGCCTTGGAACTTTGCCTGCATGAAGTGCTCTGCAACATGTATCACATACTTTGGTACATTTGTAATCCAATACTGGTCCACTACATTCCCTTTTGCATCATGTTCATGTTTTCTTTCTATGCTTATGACACCTTTAGCCTTTAATACATGAAGGTGATTTTTAATTTCTTTAAGTTGAGTAAGTTTATTAATAGGAGTCAACTCCCCACAAACAGCACATCCTGCCTCCTCAATCATTCTGTAGTCAGATTTCTTACATGCATGCTCAACAATATCTCTTCCTAAATTATCTTTTAATGGTTCAGGTGGAAACCTATATGGAATATAATTATCATTTCTTTATGTCAGTAGCCTGCCGCTGGGTTTTAGTCATAGCTGGAGTCTCAATAGAAGATACAGAAACAAGCAGATTGCATCTGGGACAGCTATGACCATCAAGTTTTTGTAATAACACATCTTTGCTATCATGAGAAGCACAATCTATACCATGGCTTTTAGCTATTTTCATCATAGCGATTTTAGAAATATCTGGCATTAAATCACAAAATGGAATTTTTACCCAAATTAACTGGCTCTCAGGATACTTTAACAAGCCTATATCATCTACATGATCTTTGTAAATAAATACATTAGATGATACATCAAATTGCATACCATCTTGTGGTAGCATAAATGGTGATAATTGTGCATATGAGAATCTATGACTGTGTCCACCCCCTATACATATGACATGGGACATATTAGAAACTGTCATAAATGCAGCTTCAGAAAATCCACTGCATCCTTGACTATGTCTTGTATACTTACTGAAATCAACTATCAAGTTTGCATATATAGCCAGCAGCATTATCCAAGCTGTATGGTAATAAAAAGTTGGCATGCCATGAACAACCAATCCTTTACTTTGAAAATAGTACAATACGCAAATAACTTCATAATGCTTGTTAGATATAGAATATATATATTGCCTTATCCTTTTAGTACAGTGAGGATGAGAAATGTTTTGTAATTGAACTAAAAAGTCATGCTTATACATAGTATTTCTTCCCATCAGCAGCACCAGCTTCTGAAAATATCGAAAGGTTTGCCAATGTTGTCTATGGCAATAAACCAATATTCCCATTTTACAGCTAATTGCATATTTGTTGGCAGTAAACAAGTGACATGTTAGTTACAAAAATGGTGGACTTCACAGTGCCCACTCTCATACCTCAACTAATTATTTCCACAGTCACATTCAGACTTCATCTTTGCTGGAGAATCTGTAGATAAATAGCTTAGCTACAGTTCCTGTGGGTAAAAAAATATTCTAAAGTCTAATTTGAATTAATGGGCTGCAAACTACAGCACAAATTAATCTATACCTACTTTTTGAGAATCAAGAGATCACAAAAAAACATTTTCATCAGTAATGATTGTAGCAATGCCATTTATGTACAGATTCTCCAGCAAACACAAAGTCTGAAAGTGACTGTGGAAACAATCAGTTGAGGTACGAGAGCAGGCACTTGTGAAATTTAGGCCAAGTCCACCATTTTTGTAACTAACATGTATTTGTTTACTGCCAACAATAACAAATATGCAATCAGCTGTAAATAACCTTTGATCAGCATTAAGATGTCATCTATTGCAAGAGTATGGCAACATTGTTTGTTCATTCAGGTAATACATTTATCTATGCTATTTACCATGAGATGGCACCAAGACAGCACACCAATACCACTGCTATGAGCACCTGCTCATGGGGTAGAATGAGCAACTGGCATCGTGAAGATGGGTACAGTGCAATGACAAAATGAAGAGGAGCCACAATGAAAAGAAGAGGAGCCATGACTACAAAAACAATGTCACAGGATGACGCCAACACCGATAATGAGGAGACAGACAACAACAACAATGGGGATCATGGGACGAGGACTAACAATGAGGAATTTGATGAGGAGGACAACCACCACAAGATGACAACAGGGATGGAGCTAGAGATGGACAAACATGAACAAAATGGCAGCAGCAGTGCATGATGAGGGAGACCACAAGCACAAGAACAGAAGTCACAGGCAACAGATACAGCACTGTATGATGAGGAATGCAAACATCTCTCAGGCCATAGGTAAGTTTTTTTCTTTCATTTCATTTCATTGCTACTAACAAAGATTTTAGATATTAATTATTGACAATGATGACAACTACCTAGCCCAGTGTAGAACAGGGAAGGGCACTGGGAGACCCATGGAGGGGACAGCCATCAGGTAAGTACTAGCCAACCCCCTCTCAGTGCCATGTCGCTGATACACAATGCCTACCCCCAACACAAAACATCAGCCCAGCACCCACTTCCAGCCCCATGAGAAACCACTCATAAGGTGGATTGTGGGTGCAGCTTGGCTAGAACGCCAGGTGTGCAGAGACAATGAGGATGAGAACACAGCCCAGCACCTGCCTCCCACCATTGTGAGCCTTTGCTTGCAGGGCAGATCTGGTGCTGAAGGCCCCATCACACCTCCATGACAATGAGCATGAGCACCCACTCCCATGTGTACAAGCCACTGCTTGTAGGACATCAGTATTTATGCATTTCAGTTTCCATTTAACTTGAGTAACCTAAAAAACCTTCTAAAAACCAGCTCAAACTTCGAAACTTGGGAACTCAAGAACCCATGTCCCTTTTCTCTGAAACCAACATAGGAACCACAAGGCAAAAACCTAGAAAACTAGATACTATATAGCACAGATACATTTTCACATAATTGTAATAGTAATAGTTGTACTTAGGCGACGCAGGGCACAGTGGGATATGTAATGGTTGGAGGGTTTATATACCTGGAGAAGTGCACGGACCATTTGACATTGTTTGTTGGCAATTATATATGATATATCTCACACATCACATTGATATCATGACAAATATTGCAACACATGGTCCATGCATGTCTTCGGGTATAAACCTTTCACATATGTGCACTTGTGTTCCCCAACATAGTTAGTTTTATCTACAATTATAATTGTCAGTTTCCTGGTTTCATGTTTTCCAGTTTCGAGAAACCAGGAAACCAATGAAAACCATTGACAACCCAGAATCTATTTTGCAATTTTCCTGATGGATGGATTGTGGGTGTTGTTGGGGTCGCAACTGCTATAGGGGAGGGGAATGGAAATGATCATGGCCCTGGGGACGACAGGGAGGACGAGATGATGGGGACAATGAAACAATGGGGACAACAAAACAACAGGGATAACAAAACAATGGGCACAATGAAACAACAGGATAACAAAGCAATGGGCACAACCAAATGATGGGGACAACGAACAGGGACAACGAAATGACAGGGACAACGAGACAACGGAACTTCCGGATCAGCATCTCGTATGCAGGGAGGGCCATTGACAGAGTTGAAGTCGAAACATTACCTCATACAAATACAATATGCGAGTAGTCATAAGATATGTTGATGACCAGCATGTTTCAACATCTCGTAAGAGCTGAAGAAGATTGAGCATCCATAGACCTTTCTCGTTAATAGTTACCTTGCTGGATTATGGGTTTGAGTTGGTTTGAGGTCATCGCGGGCCATGGCATTGTCCTGATTTGTGACATGCAGAAACAAGGTCTCAGGTGCGCCCGATCGGATCCTTTTCCAGAGCATCGACATAACCGCTCAGTTCTGACCATGCTTCAGGATAAAGCACAACTTCATACGTGAATGCAATGGAGGATAGCGATCCTCTCAATATAGTCAACATTATCGAAGCGATTGCGAACGGACGTTACCCTGAAGGATTTGCTGTTCGTCCAGCAGGCGGCCTCATGTCGGTGGTAGGGAGATTAGACACTGAGCTCATAAGAGAGGTCGAGAACACAGATCTGGGACATGGAAAGCCAATCCAAAAAGCTGTACAACTTATATGATGATGACTCAGATACGGACGGTGAGTGCCATGGGCCGCATGATCAAGTAGAACCAACCATTACATCCTTGTATATACTTCGCGTTCACCCTATAGTAGGAAAACGAAAAAATAGATTTTAAAGCTAAAAAACTGAAAATCTAGCTCACCTTTGCCGATCCGCGTTGCAATCTGTGACCCCTGTGACCTTCCGTCGATGTGACTGCCCTTGACCATGGCGTGATGACGAATTGAATGCATTGACATGTTTTTTGGGCCGTCCCTCCTTCTATCTATAGATGGTAATTCTTTGTACGAGTTTAATTTGTTCTGATAATTAGTACAGTCATCTCTGTCTTAACCCATACCTGTGATAACCCATAACCTCCCATAACCCATACTTTCTTGTGTCCACCGAGTCATTTCCCTGCCAAAAGGACCAACTCCCATATCCCATAATCCATACTATTTGGTGGACCATAACCCGTAGGTGGACATGGAATCGATCACAAAAGTTCCATATATGGATGCTCCGTTGTAATTAGCACACTATATGTGGCTATCTATGTAAAATTTTGATTAAATAATGTACATTTAGCTGAGTAGGAAGGGATAGTGGGCATGCCAGGTGCCAAAAAAATATGATTGAACCATTTTTCAACATTCCCGGAATCCCATCACTTCCCTCTGTTCACTGGCCCCTCCAGATCCCACCACCTGTACTGAGAACGACATTGTTGACTTGTTAGCAGAACTGGAGAAGAGAGAGGTCTTACCAAGGGCCAATTGGATGGATATTGACGAGTTACTCAACCCCAAGCCTGAGCGTGAGATTGTTGCAATGGATGTATCTGATGAAAAGATATTCAAATTAGTTCCTGAACGCCAACAGGGAGAGGAAATGATGGAAATCAATGGGGGGGACAATACCAGTGAGGACTCCTCACTGGTATCGTCCCCCCCACACTGAGGAGATCATTGAAATTCCAAGCCATTGAGATGCTCTAGCAGCATCATTTGTCCTGCAATGGTATGTAGTGGAATTCAATGATCCCCATGCACATAAACTTGAGGCCATTCTTGTGGGCTTTGGCCATCAAGTGCACCTGCAGGAATAGTGAGACACGAAACCCACTTTATTTCACCTCAAATTGTTCATGATTATCATATTTAGTCGGTATATAGTCATCTAATACATAATACAGCACTTGAATGAGCAAAAAATGGGCCTGGGATGACCTCTGCCAAAACCCATACTCTGTAATAACCCATACTTTTAGGCATCCACCGACTAGTATGGGTTAAGACAGAGACAACTGTAATCATAAAATCTTCACTTTGAAGCTCCTTGAGACTTCCTCAGGTCCCGGTTTATGACCACAGTCCAAACGAAGCCATTCTGCATCACTTAGGTCTTTTTTTTTCAGCCTCCGGCGGTTCCCTCACCATTCCGGATCATTCCCGTTCCGCAATGGTCAAAGTTCCGTCACTGACAACCGCTACTTCGTATGATCCTATCGGTTAACAATGGCGATGCATAATGTCCTCCATGTGACAATTGTCATTCGCCCTAAATTTTTTCATCAAACTAACTGTTGCTTCGTAAACACTGCCAAGGGTATACTATAAAAACCAGCTATGTTTTAACTGATATTCCTGGGCTGGCCCCAAAACCACAACTGACTTCTCTCACTATCCATAAACTGTAAGTCTTCCACTATCATGTATGATGGTGCTTTGATGATTCAGCTCACTGCTCAGGTTTCAAGATGCAAATCAACTCCATCATCGTGATGATAGCCTTTGGGGCTGTTTCTGTACTGGCAACAAGGTGGTACTCCGTAACGCCATTAGACTTGGCGGACGTAGCTCGCCTCCAAGTCGAGACCAGTGTAGCACCTGAACAAATCCCAGTGGAACACTACTTTGATACCGAAATCAAGAAAATGCTCGTGAGAAAACGCATAGATGTACCACGTGACTATGGTCCTAGAGTCGACCGTACTTCAAGGGGAGAGTGGTACGAACTCAACGCCATAGCAGAAAATGCCAAATATGGTGACCAACCCCAGACCAACAACTTCCTGGTTCAGCTATACATTGCCGGATCCAATGGCAGACTCATACCCCCACCCCAAGTAGGTACAGAGCCTTCTCGGTTATACGCATACGTACCCAGACTGGACAATACCCCTCCAGGTAGTCACGCGACTGTAGCTAGTTAGACAGTCACATGTAGTGATGTACAGTGCCGGCTCGGCTCGACAGCCCAGGCTTGGGCTCAGGCCTCGGCTTTTGTTGGTGGGCGACCCAAGCCCGGCCAGTTTAGTTTATTAATAGTACTATGTTATATAACCATATTGGTATAGGAGAACTAAGACATCGTTGCTTGCCTTCTAACTCTCGTGTACCTGCCCTCGACCTAAGTGATAAAAGCCCAACAGGTTATGGGCCCTGTGATGGAATATTTTCCCCACAGATCTATATATGTCAGTTCCCCTGGCTTACTTTCTCTTTTAGACACCTTGGCGAATGGTTCGACGTGTTGCTTCACATCGGTACACACCACACAGTCAGGCTATCGTCAATGTTAAACCCATCGACCAGTTTTTTGTCCAGAAGTTTCTGCAAACCAGAGTAGCCGACATGTCCAAAATGTCGGTGCCATGTCTCCCAACCACTAGAACCTGGCAGGATGATATATAACTAACTGTACTTACCATCTAAAGCATGGTACATGCATGATTGTCATTACAGTACAGATTGATATATCAAAACAACTGTAATTGCATGCTCAGGTAGACACCCCATACGACAACCAGCAGCCTGTTGGTCATTGTCCCGCCATTTTTCTGCCTGCTGTTAGGGTAATTATAACTTTTCATCTCACATTCAGATCTGTTTTCAAACCATGCTTTGTTGTGGATTGATGCAGGCAGCAGCATTGATGGGACTTCTACTTCTTGTATTATATTCCCCCTGATCATCAATTTGACAGGTCCACAATGTTTCTGATCAGCTTCGCTTTGTGATGTTCTATCCATATGTTTGATCTGTCAGATACTATGTATGTTTTACTACTTCCAAGAAATGGTATATTTTTTAATCTACAGGCTGTGGCGAAGGCTTGTCGGCAGCCACTGGCAGATACCTTCATTCTATGTGGTCTCATTTCATGATCCTATTTTCACCTGTCAAAACTTATTTTTATTTTTTCAATAGATTGCGGCAGGGGCTCCCATTGAGCATTCACACTGCTCAGCGCTACCTAGAGCTTGCTGAGTTACTTACTGTTCTCACCCCATGACCCCATTGCCCCATTGCCTGTCATCGGTTCACCCCGCTGCCCCATCCTATTTTTTCATTTCTTAATCACCCCTACACCAGCCCATCTGCATATTGCTACACCAGTTTTGTGGGGTTGATCTGTCATGATAGTGAAAGGAAGACTGGTGGGGAAGTGAAACACGGGGACTGCGAGGATACAGTCTGAAAGAGTTCAAAATTAAAAGACACAGAGTAATGAATATGTACATACATCGTGGTACACTGGATCCAGTGCCAATGATCTAACCTGGATCCATCGTGTCCAGTGTATCCTTCTTACTCTTTTGCATTCATCTTGATTAGCTCATGTTGGGACTTAGCGCTAGCGTTGTGGTTGCAGGTATGGTGCAGTCTTGGTGATGGCTGAAGGGATATAATATCAGTAAAATATAAAATACTAAATATACAAGCTATGAACTACTTACCTCCATGGTTTTGATGGAGTGGTGAGACCAACAAGTTACAATGACGATGGGATTGATGTTGAAAAAGTGTACTGCCACCGATTTGTTAGGAAACCACCCCATTACCTAATAAAATTTCATTTTTATTTTATTATGTCAAATTACGCTACATGATGCCAAATGACGCTACACTTTGATAGCGTGAGAATTTTATTTCGCAGGCATCAATATGTACGCGCATGTACGAATGCGTCGGTAACAACAATGTACAATATATGTAACATAGTATATAAACCCTAAATATACACCTAGGGGACCCCAGTTGTGTTCTCTTAGGTATTCCACCTACGTTTTCGGTGTGAAAGGCCTATCTCAACAAACTCACCTATTAATAACCCCTCGCATCAAAACCATCAATTTCCCCATCACGAGCATGGATCCCGCCCCCTTCTTGTAGAGAGAACCCGCACGGTCTTAGCTAGCAGATAGTGGGTGTCGCCCTAACAGAAGAACACAACTTCCCATATCAGTGCACCTTCTCTTACTTGCACATACATCATTGTTTCACTGCGCCACATCCAATTACTCATCCTTTTGGCATGAGCCGGAAGTACTTGTATATATGTAATCTACCTTTTCTTTCATAAGCCGATGCCAGGCCTCGCCGTACATTGCAACCGCCAGTGATCGAGAGGCAGTACTCATCATTAGGACAGCTGCAACCAGACAACCAATTGGATCTGGTTTAGTTACGATTTACATCACTCTATTCAGATGACTATTTTAGTTACAAGCCGAATTCAGTGTTATCCCCGAGATCAGGCACTGTTGGAAGGGTTATTGATCCGAGGTGTCAAATTAGGCGCCCGACAAACGACGAATGAACGATGAACCATCACGTGACCCATAAACATTTGGAGAGGTCTCGAAGAAAAAATTTTGAATTTGTCAAAGAAGTGATTCATCACAGATTCTACAATTATGTCCGAACCTTCAACTTCTAATCCCAGTCCTAATCCTGTTCCCATACCAGCACTAGAGGCAAAAATTGATGTTTACAGTGCAAATGTTGCAGTTAGTGTCAGTGTTGGCAGCATCACAGCCAAGGCAAGCAGAAGAATTTTGTGCAAGAGTCCCAGTGAAGGTTTCCCCATTGGTGACCCAGAATTGTTACAATGTATTAGTATCCGAGGAAACCCAGAGTAAATCAGAAAAGGAAATCGAGGAGGAGTATAACCGTTTTGAATCACATGACAAAAAGGAGTACAACTGTTGTCAATCACATGACAATTTTCATGCATCATTTCCAAAAACCCCTAAATTCTTTATTCGCTCTGCTCAAATAGAACCCAAAATCACCTTGACTGTGGGACTGAAGACAGTGGACACACATGCAGCGATTGCTGTGGAAGCATTGCTTGATAGTGGTGCTACAGGATTATTCATTAATCGATCCTTAATTACTGGAAATGGTATTAACACATGCAAGCTAGCGCAACCTATAATGGTGTACAATATTGACGGAACAGTCAATCGTGGAGGAACTATCAAGGAGGAGGTGACTATGGTACTAAAGTATCAGGAGCATCAGGAGCGAGCAGTATTCGAAGTGTGCGATCTTGGAAAAACCAATCTAATAATACGATGTCCATGGTTACGGAAGCATAATCCTGAAATTGATTGGAAAACTGGGAAAGTACAAATGACTCATTGTCCTAAGGAATGTAATGTGTATGGGAGGAAGATGAAGAAGGAAAAAAGGAAAAAGAAAGAGAAAGAATGTCTGAGAAAGTATCCTGTTACGATGGAGGAAGTGGAGGATGAGGAAATGCCAAATGGGGAAATTCTGATCATGATTGAGAAAGAAGAGCAGAAGCAAACCTTTAGAGCAATTCATGGAGGACAGTCGTGGGACAAGAATATTGTGAAGATGGAGAAGCCAGTGGAGGAATGGGTGCCAAAAGTGTATCATGAATATCTGTCAGTGTTCCAGAAGAAGGAATCTGAGCAAATGCCGGTGCAGAAGCCATGGGATCATGGGATCGCAATGAAGTCAGGGTTTGTGCCAAAGAAGTCGAAGGTATATCCATTATCTCCGATGGAACAAGAAGAAGTGGATGCATTTCTGAAGGAGCAATTGCACAAAGGATACATATGACCTTCAAAATCACCGCAGACGTCACCAATATTCTTTGTGCCAAAGAAAGACCAAAGAAAGAGGATGTGTACAGCTTATAGGTATCTGAATGAGTGGACAGTGAAGAATGCATACCCCCTGCTGTTAATCTCTGAAATAATTGACAAGGTTGGAAAAGCCAAGGTCTTTACAAAATTGGATTTATGATGGGGATACAACAATGTATGAATAAAGAAAGGAGATGAGTGCAAGGCTGCATTTGCCACACGTCGAGGATCCTTCGAGCCACTTGTCATGTTTTTTGGGATGACTAATAGTCCCCCAACCTTTCAAAATATGATGAACAACATTTTCAAGGACATAATAGACAAAGGCATGGTAATAATATTTATTGATGACATTCTGATATTCACGGAGGATGAAGAGAATCATGAGGCGATAGTGCAGGAGGTGTTACAGAGGTTGGCAGAGAATGATCTATTTTTGAAACTGGAGAAGTGTGTGTTTGGGGCAAGCGAAATTGAGTTCCTAGGATAATTGATTGGCCCTGACGGGATCAAAATGGATCCGATCAAGGTACAGGCAATCACAGATTGGCCTGCGCCCACCCATGTCAAGGAGGTTCAAGCCTTCTTGGGACTCGCAAATTATTATTGTCGCTTTGTGCACAATTTTTCTAAATTGCCGCACCCTTACATAACCTTATGCGAAAGGGAGTAGTGTGGAGCAGTATTATCAATGCTGTGCGAAGATGACAAATGGCATCCTTGTGCATACTTGTCAAAAGGGTTGAATGATGTGGAGAGGAATTATGATGTGCATGACAAAGAGATGTTGGGGATAATACGAGCGTTGGAGGTGTGGAGGCATTATTTGGAAGGATGTACGCATCAAATTGAGATCTGGATGGATCATCAAAATCTGGAATACTTCATGTCCGCTAAAAAGCTTAATTGCAGGCAAGTGCATTGGGGACTATTCCTATCACGTTTCAATTTTCACTTGGTCCACAAAGCAGGAAGCTTAATGAGGAAAGCAGATGCATTATCCAGATGTATTGATCATAAAAGGGGGGTGGAGGAGGACAATAAGAATGTTACCTTGCTCACACCCGAATATTTTCACATTTGCGCTATGCGTCAAGGGCATCTATTGATAGATAGCTCAGAAACAGAAATGTTGTCGAAAATTAGACAATGTTCAGAACTGGACGATGAAGTAGTGGAAGCCGTGAAAGCTCTGAACGGAGAGAAGAAAGGTAATATTAAAGGAGATGAATGGGCTGAGGAACAAGGGTTGGTGTTGTTTCGAGGAAAAGGGTATGTACCGAAGGATCAGGATTTGCAAAGGGAGATCATCCGGTTACATCATAATACACTGACTGCCGGACACCCAGGAAGATGGAAGACGTTGAAATTAGTAATGAGAAATTATTGGTGGCCCGGAATTTCGAAGTATGTGTTGGGGTATGTGGATGGATGTGATATGTGCATGAGGGGGAAGAAATTTCCAGAAAAACCTGCAGGAAAATTAATGCCGAATCCTATACCTAAAGTGCTGTGGCGAGATATGTCTGTGGATTATATTACCGGATTACCCGAGGCTCAAGGGTACGATGCAATATTTGTAGTATGCGACCGCTTCACAAAGGAGGTCCATATTATTCCTACTACTACAGAAACCTCATCATTAGGCTTGGCATGCCTCTATCTAAATCAGGTATGGCAGTTACATGGGTTACCCGATACTGTTATCTCTGATCGCGGACCACAATTTGCTTCCGCGTTTATGCGAGAACTGAACAACATATTGGGGATTCAAACTAAATTATCTACGGCATATCACCCGCAGACTGATGGGCAGACAGAGAGAATGAACCAGGAGTTGGAGCAGTACCCACGTATGTTTGTCAACTACCAACAAACCAACTGGCCCAAATGGCTGGCAATTGCCGAATTTTCCCACAATAACAACTTCCATTCAGCTACTTGTATGTCACCCTTTTTTGCGAATTATGGATATCATCCTCGCATGGGAGTAGAAGCCAGAAGGGCAGTCCAAGTACAGTCGGTAGAAGATTTTGTATCTAAGATGCAAAAGGTACAAGAGGAAGCAGAGGTGGCATTGAAGAAAGCACATGATGACATGATGCAATATGCGGATCGTACTTGAGCACGCGCTCCAGAGTACAAAGTTGGTGACTTGGTGTGGCTAAGTACCAATCACCTAAATATTCCATGACCTTCAAGGAAACTCATGAAGAAACAAGTTGGCCCATACGCGATCTCTAAAGTGATCTCACCTAATGCGGTAGTGCTAAAATTACCCCAATCATTCAAGATTGATCCCAAGATTAACATATCCTGCCTATGCCCTTACCGCCTGCCCACTATTCCTGGCCAACAAACTACTCCGCAACCTCCGATAATAGTAGAAGGTGCTCCAGAATACATAGTTGAAGAAATTCTAGACTCACATCTTTGATGGAACAAATTGGAGTTCTTAATAAAGTGGAAAAACTATACCGAGGAAAATAATTTGTGGGAACCCGAAGAGAATTGTAAGCGAGCACGTAATGCGATCGCCCAATTCTTTAAACATAATCTGAATGCTCTGTGTCACATTGCAAGAATGGTGTATGAGGGGATGAAATTCCGGCCTTACCAAAATTTCACAGAGGGGACAGACATAATATTTTCTCACCTGGAAGTCGAGGCATAAAAGGGGGGTAATGTTAGGAAACCACCCCATTACCTAATAAAATTTCATTTTATTATTATTATGTCGAATTACGCTACATGACGCCAAATGACACTACACTTTGATAGCATGAGAATTTTATTTCGCACGCATCAATATGTACATGCATGTATGAACACGTCGGTAACAACAGTGTACAATATATGTAACATAGGTATATAAACCCTCAATATATGCCTAGGGGACCCCAGTTGTGTTCTCTTAGGTATTCCACCTACGTTTTCAGTGTGAAAGGCCTATCTCAACAAACTCACCTATTAATAACCCCTCGCATCAAAACCATCAATTTCCCCATCACGAGCGTGGATCCCGCCCCCTTCTTGTAGAGAGAACCTGCACGGTCTTAGCTAGCAGATAGTGGGTGTCGCCCTAACACTATTCCCATGCCTCAGTAATGGAATCAACAAAAATGGGAGCCTTACCATACTTTAACACAGGTATACAAGGGTCTAAAAACCATCGGGATACAGTATTTCATTGTATTAGATCATATTGGTGCTTATATTTTGTTGGGAGGTTGAGAATTTGAGTCAAAGTCAGACAAAGTCGTGAAAACTGTTGGAGGCAGTTGAAGTTGTGTAGGATTACTTACCTACATTGTACTCCCTACACACACCGTACCTCAGCATAGTTTTTTCCCCTGCAGCTTACCGTTTATGTGCCTTTCCTGCCAGGCCACAAGGTTTGAGCTCTGGCCCATGAAACATTTAGTACAGCTTGTCTACGAAACTTGAAGTAGCCCTCAGAGATTTCAAGTGACTTTCATGGAACATGTCACTTTCTTAAATCTAAACAGATCGAAAATGAATTGTCGAGTCAAGTTAGTCCCACCATGATCATCCCTGTGAAATTTTGACGATGATGAGGAACACAAAGAATAGATGCCAAAAAATGATATTTTATTTTTATGGAAATTATGGAATATCAGAATTTGAAAACACACAAACAACATGTTGACTAAAAATATCACAGAACTGCAAGTCAGCAACAGTATTATGCATGTCTATTTTGAAGTGAACCAGAGATAGTATTTTTGGCAGAAGGTGTGCCATGCCAGTGGAGAAGGAATGGTCAAACATTGTCGCTTAGTATTATCTGCCAGCGAACATGCATTTCGCTATTTGAAAAAGGAACTTAATCACAGCTCATATTTGCTAGGAGTTCAAATGCTACCATAGCTGCCGGTAAGTCTTATGTTTTATGTTTTTATGGAAATATCATGAGTAGCATGTTTCATGAATTAGAACTGTCATACTTCGAAGGCTTGCCTACATATGCAAATCTATTAATAGCTCAAGCCTGCCCAGGCCTGCCCATGCCTAACCACATGATCACATTCCAGGAACAGTGATGGATTGATTGACAGGAGGAATCAGCGAAGAACCCAGATCATGACAAAAAAGGATTGATTGTGGCAGGAGGTGCAAGGGAGCGCAAGGATCAGGCTAGCAGGAATGCGCCCAATGAGCAAGGGGCCGTCGTACCAGATCAGAACATCATGTGCATTTATTATATATCAAGGGGATCTGTAATTACAGTCCTGCATGTACCACGCTATGATCTGTAACTACAGTACATTGATATATGATAAGGACAGTATTGCCTGTCCCAACTGAGAGCTGGTTCGCACCCTACAAATGTTTTGGAATTTACTGTGCAGTTTTGGGATGGTAATGTTGCAGGATTTCATACGGATAACTTCATCTTGTATAAGTTATTAGAAATCTTTTTACCTTGGGCGACATGTTGTCTGTCTTTGGTTACAAGGGTAATTTTTCTGTCCCCACCTTCATATCGTCGCCCTTTAGTATCATAACTTATACAAGATGAAGTTATCCATACAAAATCCTGCAACATTACTGTCCCAAAACCGCACAGTAAATTCCACAACATTTGTAGGGTGCGAACTGGCTCTCAGTTGGGAGACGTGGCACCGACGTTTTGGACATGTCGGCTACTCTGGTTTTCAGAAACTTCTGGACAAAAAACTGGTCAATGGCTTTAACATTGACAATCGGACACTAAAGCCTGACTGTGTGGCGTGTACTGAAGCGAAGCAACACATCGAACCATTTGCCAAGGTGTCTAAAAGAGAAAGTAAGCCAGGGGAACTGACACATATAGATCTGTGGGGAAAATATTCCATCAAATTGATTAATGGCAACCAGTATTACTTACTCTTTGTCAACGATGCAAAAAGATATGTAACCGTCAAATTCCTCAAGGAGAAATCAGAAGCCGCACAGGGAGTTATAAATTATTTAACTCACCTTATGACCCAAGAAAAAACCCTGAAGGCGATACAGATTGATGGTGGGAAGGAATTTTTTAATAAGAAACTGGAGACATGTTGCAAGGAGAAAGGTATTGAAATATGATTAACTGCACTGTACTCACCTTCACAGAATGGTATTGCTGAGCGGATGAACCGCACTCTTGTCGAACTTGGACATGTGATGCTGATTGGTGGGGAACTTCCAGAATTCCTTTGGGAACATGCAATTCTACATGCCACTTATTTATGGAATTGCTCATATATGAAACACCTGCAAAATGAAACACTATATCAAGGATGGCTAGAATGGAAGCCAAACATATCGCACCTCCATGAATTTGGAGTGCCCATTTGGATCTTACTGCAGGGACAAAAGGAAGACCGCAAGATGCCTCCAAAGTCAAAACATCAAGCTTATGTAGGCTTTGACGATGGCACCAATGCAGTGAAGTATTATAATGCAGAAACCCGCAAGGTGCTTACCTCTTGCAATTATTGAAGTCTAAACCCTCCGACGAACCCCACCCCCGATGAAATGATTGAAGTCACACACTATGTCCAGTGTGAAGGGGAGTCTGGAGGAAACATGTTGCAACTGGGTATAACAGGTTCCAAAGACCTTGAACCTGAAGGGCATAAGAGAAAACGGAATAGCGATGCAGGAGATGTGGATATTAATGAACTGCGAAAGACATGAGGGAAACGTACTGATTATAGATTCCTCCAAGATCCTTTCCCAGATGAGGAAGAAGACAATGAAACTTTCCTGACAATAGAAGAAGTTTACACAATTATAGCCAGAGACAAACTGACGAGCTTGGAAGAAGCAAGAAACTCCCCCGACTGGCCCCAATGGCAGATTGCTATGCAAGAAGAGATGGACTTACTGAAGGAGAAGGGCACTTATATAAAAGTGCAGAAACCTCCTGATGCAATCCCACTCACCAACAAATGGGTCTTCATCCGGAAACAGAATAAGCAAGGGGAAATTACCAGATACTGAGCTCATTTAGTCATTAAAGGATGCGCACAATGCCCCAGACAAGACTATTTGGAGACATTTTCACCAGTCATTTGGATGGACACTATATGTGCAATTTTAGCCCTAGTGCCGACAATGAATTTGAAGGTACATCAAATGGACGTTAAGGGTGCTTACCTCAATGGTGTATTGGAGGAGGAGATATACATGAAGCAACCTGAGGGATGTGGAGATGGAATGGACCAAGTATGTCAGTTGGTCAAGATGCTTTATGGTTTAAAGCAAGCTGGTCGTGAATGGAACAAACAACTAGATGCGAAACTAAAGAAACACGGTTACAAATGGTTACTCTTGGATCCTTGCGCTTGCATTCGATGGGATGGAAATGACTTTGCAATTATCACCATCTGGGTCGATGACCTACTTCTATTTGCTTCATCAGATAATATGATGGACCATATTAAGGATGTGTTGCATTCGGAGTGGGAAGTCACTGACCTGGGAGAGCCTAGCAAAATTATAGGCATCGAAATTATGCATACTGCAAATGCGATCTCCATCTCTCAACAGAAATACATCGAGAATGTCCTTTGGAAAGAAGGAATGGAGAACACAAATGCCTATGGACCAAAAGGTCAAAATTACACCAAATCCCAAAGTTAACAAACCAAACCGCAGTAATGCATATGCGAAGTTACTTGGCAAACTTCAATTTATAGCCAATTCCACTCGACCTGATATAACTTACGCCATTATCAAGCTTGCCACCTACACCGCTAACCCAAGTTTACAACATTATGGTGCCTTGAAATGGATACTTCGGTACCTAGCAGGTACGAAAACTCTTGGGATCACTTACAAGAAAGCCCAAGATGTTGAAGACAATAATCTTTTTCATGGATATGCTGATGCTGCTTATGCAAACACCGACGACCTCAAATCAACAAGTGGCTATGTTTTCTTAGCAGCAGGGGGAGCGATTACATGGAAGTCAAGGAAACAAACCATTATCACGTTATCCTCAATGGAAGCAGAATATGTTGCACTTTCTGAAGCTGGATGTGAGGCGAGCTGGCTCAGGAACTTATATGCAGAACTTGGATTCACCCAGGAACATCCTACTCAAATTTATGGCGATAATGAGGGATATATAGTTTTGACACATAATCCCCAATTTCATCAACATTCGAAACATATCGCTATATGTCACCATTGGGTCCAGGATCTCATAAATGACAAGATACTTGACATACAAAACTGCCGTGATCCGGAACAGACTGCAGATGTCTTGACGAAGGCTTTACCAAAGCCTAAACATTCATGGCATAGGAAGGAGATGGGAGTAAATTCACCCATAACCTGGTAGCTTTTTTCCTAAACGTGAGGGTATTTTTCCCATAGCATTTTTCCCCACATGAAGGTTTTGATGCACCTGGAGGAATATAAATAACCATTCCCAATACCAAACCAAGGGAGTTCGAGAGGGGAGTGATGATATCAATTTTATTTTTCCCATTTCTCAACCGTGCTAGGTTCCAAGGGGAGTGTTGGCGGGTGACCCAAGCCTAGCCAGTTTGATTTATTAATAGTATTATGTTATATAACCATATTGGTATAGGAAAACTAAGACATTGTCACTTGCCTTCTAACTCTTGTGTACCTGCCCTCAACCTAAGTGATAAAAGACCAACAGTTTTGTAGTGAAAATTACTGTGAAATTTGTCTACAGTGTCACTACCATACATCTTGCACAAATATATCATCTTCATCGTGATCGACAAAGCCCTCATCATCAACAAGATCCTCAACCAATCCATCCCAGCCCACCTGTTCTGCATCGTGTAGATTGCTGTCACAAGCTTCTTGAAGGTCATCATATTCCTCCACCTCGAGTGCTGTGCTTTGCTCTTCATGGAAGAGGAGTTCACAATGGTAGATGCACTTGAGGAACTGTAATGCCTCGATCATATCGGGTTTGAGTCGATTGCTACACTTAGTAATTGTTATCCCTGCAGATGAGAATGTGCGTTTACTTGAAACTGACGACACCCTAATTGGGAGCACATCGCATGCAAGAGATGCCCAGACATCATACCGGGTAGTATTGCACTAAGCTGTAAGTCAGAAGATCAAATGAGGCATGATATGAGCAACATGTACCCCTCAACAATTGTCATATTGCCAAGTTGATCCATTGAGTTCAAATAGCTGAAGAAATCTTTACACCAAGGAGCGCTCGGTTCACTGGGTGTGATGGGAGATGCATGGGATTTGATACCATTGTTACTGTCATCATCGTCATCAGATGATTAGTATGCCAACTTTGCACATTGCTGATTTTCCTGTTCGCCGTGCTGGCACTGGTGTCAAACTGTTGCTGTACATTTCAAGATAGCGTTGTTTGTACTGTAATATTGTGAGTGCACACTGAAATGCTTGAATTCCAGACACAGACTGTTTCTTTGGCCTCCTTGAGAATGCTTTACAACTTTCCCTGACCCCAATATTTGCAAATATGTTCCATTTTATGGGAGGGATCAAGCACTAAACTGGGGTCAGAGTTTTTTAGTGGACACAGAGAAGTAATTGAACACATAGCAAAGGTATATGCATCAGAGTCAGCTGTACGATCATAGTATTCTGCAATTTTTGCCAGACCAGCATTTAGGGCAGGGACAAAATCAAAATATTTGATGTGTTTGGCTCATTTGGTCCATGACTTGTGTAATGCTTCAAGAGGAGGCAATTCGAGATGAAGGGTGCTCCCCCAATCTGATGAAAATGCTTGCTGTGCATTATCAGCATGCTATATCATATCAGCGAGTTACAGATAACCTGAAAATGCAATGGTGTACTGCAAGTAGATCATTAAATAAGCCAATCCGCTCCCATTCAGCATCTGAGAGCCACAGATCATCAATCTTTTTCCTTTTCGAGAGGTCCTTCTCCTCTCATCCGATCTCATACACGAATGTGTCAATGAACTATTATTTTTCAGCATAGCTTATGAGCTGCATGGAGAAAGAAATACATACTGAATGTTTGGCCTCAGCTTGTGATGTCATTACATAGGTGGAAGACCAGCGCAGGGCCATATCAAGAAGGAGTTGATGGATGGTCTTTGCACTGCCTCATGTTTGTATATCAGTGAAGAGTTGTTTAGGTTTTGTGGAGGAGCGTGCCTAACAATGGGAACAGTCAAAATGGAATAATAATAATAATAATCAAACAAATGAATACCTTGACACAAATTGCTTGCACAAGTCCCACCTCATCATGTTCAGGTCCAGCAAGATCGGCATCACGGTCTGCAGGATTGTAATGCTTTGATTTGCTATACATAGCAATCAATGCTTGAGTCGCTAGGTTGATGATATGAGCAAGGCACCTAGTTCATGGTTAGCATTTACATATCAAAAGAATAAGGTAGATTACCGAATGCGATGTTGTTTTAGATTGAATACCTTCCTGTTGTGTGCTAGGATATGCTTGGCAAACTCGACCAACATGGTGTTATAATTTATTGTTTGTGGCATTGTCACATGTCACCCATCCGATCTAGATCATATAAATTATCCTTGTGAAAATAAAGCACTATGAGCTGACACATACTTTGTGGCCTATGTGAACACAGTAATTTACAATCCTCCACCTATTCCGATTGGACTCACCGGATTCCATTGGATTCCAGTGGATTCTGGTTATTCCAACCAGATTCTGGTTACTCCAGATGCTCAACTTAGAGTATATACCCTAATGGATAGTCAAATTTCAAGTCTTAAGTTGTCAAAGTGCCTACAAAATATATTTCTGCAGAGTAAGGATTGAACTCAAAACATCTTGATTAGAGTGATCACATGACAAACCAAACATGTGTACTTAACCAGTTGAGCCACAGGAGAATTATTAGTTAGTAATATAAGGTTTATTCATGACACTCTAATTTTTTTCGAAGTAGTTAAGATCAAAAAATTTTAATTAACCACATCCCTCACATTCAATGTGAGGGAGTGGGGATGATTGTGATTACATACATAAACAAAAAATCCTCCCTCTCACAAGATGCGAGAGGGAGTTTGTTTTATGCATAAAAGGAGTTTTATTTATATACATAAAAAGCTAACCCCTCGCACCGAACACGAGGGGGGAGGTAAAAACATGAAGAAAAAAATCCCTCCCCCATGCAAAATGGGGGAGGGGGGGCACAATACTAATAAATAATTAAAAGTACAAAAAAAATCCCTCCCCACATGAAGTGCATGTCATGAACCATTCCTCGCCTGATCGGAACCCGCATTCCATCCGACTCTTTCCCACACGTCTAACCCGACATTTGTCTACTCCTTCTGATTTTGTTCCCGTCCACCTTGCACTGCCCACACTGCTGTGCACCAGGCCACCTTGTACAGCATCCACGGCTGCCTTCCCAAGGCTGCCATCTCTATTGCAAATTCGACTATGGATTCCTGTGCGGCTCCCACTAGATAATTTATCTATGCAGTCGAGACACTGCTGCCATCTTTGTTCCTGTTCCGCATTATTATGGACTACAGTATTTAAGCTTAGTTAATTTCACCTTGTATTCCTCAGTTTGTATATCGACATAGACTCAACTTTAATCTGCCAATCCAAACCTCCTTCTACTCCAACCTCAGTTCTCTAAGAGTCTGAACTCCATTTGACTCGACCTCCAGTCTCCCTCTGAAGTTCTAACCTCATCTGAACTTAACCTAAGTCCCTCCGTACTCCTTCCACATTTACCCGCACTTTCCCACTCCTACCTCCAAACCTCCAACTTGAAATTAGGACACCAGACGAGGTGAAGGGCACAGCTTCTTACAAGCTGAAGCCAAGTCCTTTTCGTTTCCCCTCCTGCAGAATCTGCAACGACCCAACAACCTTCCATAAACAACACCCACAGTGTCCGATCAGATTCCGATGAACCGTCTAGGATCAGTTCTTAACAGTGCGGGGGAGGGGGAGGGGACGTGACCCCACTGTTGTCTGTCCTTCCACCCATGATCCACCCCACGAGCAGTTCCTCCTGAGGCTGGGGGTGGGTTGCTTGTCATCGTCATTCCACCCGCGATCCACCTCATGAGCAGTTGCTTGTGAGGCTGGGGGCAGGTGGTGTGTCATCGTCTCCTATCCGGGTGCCTAGGCATCATTACACCCATGTTCCACCCCATAAGCAGTTGCTCATGAGGCTGGGGGTGGGTGGCTTGTTGTCATTGTCATTCCACCTGCGATCCACCCCACGAGCAGTTGCTTGTGAGGCTGGGGGCAGGCACCTCATCCACCTCGTACCTCCCCTCTCCTCCTATGATCTCGGGGGGCGGCGGTGGTTTTGCATGGTGACCTTCGATCGGGTCTGTTGGCACAGGCATGAGCTTGACAATGTGGAACACTGGATGTATTCGAGGCATCAATGGTGGCAGTTGGAGGCGATATGGATGCGAGCCGACAGGACAAATGACTGGGTATGGCCCCAGGAAGCAGTGCACAAATTTCTTTGTGGGTCTAGTTGTGCTGATATCCGAAGCAACCAGGAATACCTTTTTGCCGATCACGAAAATCAGTGTGGGGATTCGCCATTGGTTATAGTACCTCGCCATATCATCCTTTGATTTGGCAAGGGCAGCACGAGCCTCATCCAACGTCGATTTCATCTGATCCACAAACTCGTTGACTGCCTCAAGCCTCGAGGGTCGTTGGTTGGGCTCAAAACCCATCCGCGGATGTCTGCCAGTGCCAACAAAGAAGGGGGAGTGCTGGGTGGATGAGTGGACATGGTTATTGTATGCAAATTTGCCCAGAGGGAGCAGAGTGTCCCAATCATTTTGGCGCTCATTCACAAAAATGCGGATGTACTGCTCAAGCTCCTGATTGACTCGCTCGGTCTGCCCATTGGACTGTGGGTGATATGCTGTGGATGCCAAAGTGGTGATACCCAACAAGCGATACAATTCATGCATGAATTGTGCTATGAACTGCGGTCCCTGATCCAAGAGCATCAATTTCAGGAGGCCATGAAGTTTCCACATGTTCTGCAAGTACAATCGCGCCGATCCCAGCGCCGTAATGGTGGTGTAGTGTTGCCTTGACTGACTTGGGGCATTATTGTATTTTTAAAATAACTGGACACAATGCACTCAGCCTGCTTAGTTTTCAGAGAGTACCCATCGACCTTTGGGGCTCCCTATCTTTTCTGAATATTTTCAGAATTCTATACAATTTATTGGAGTTGATATTGCCTTTGACTCATTTTTGCTGGTTGACTTCCAAAAAATGAGTCAAAGGCAATATCAATTCCAATAAATTGTATGGAACTCTGAAAATATTTATATAGATAGAGAGCCCCAAAAGTCGATGGGTCCTCTCTCAACACTAAGCAGGCTGAGTGCATTGTGTCAAGTTATTTCAAAAATACAAAAATACCCCAAGTTGGTCAAGGCAACACTACAGTGGTGTGAGTGGATATGAAATGGCTGCACTTGCTCACTGAGTCTACCACCACCATCGTCACATCGAAGCCATGGGAGTTTGGAAGTTTGGTGATGAAATCAACACTTACCACATCCCAGCAATTTTGGGGGATTGGGAGGGGGTGTAGTTCCCGAAAAGGTTGATGCTTCTGCGCCTTCATGCGAAGACACAGATTGCAGGCCTTACAGTACTGACCGACAAAGCATGACATGTTTGGCCACCAGTAATTGCGCGAGATGAGTTCAAGTGTTTTCCAGCGCCCCACATGTCCACCAATCTTGGAGTCATGATGCTGTTCAGCAATTCTGTGTCGTAAGTCTGGTATGAGCAGAACATAAATGCGATCACAAAACCTCCATAATCCATCCTCCTCTGTCCACTCCGAGCTTTGCAATGTCTTGCCCTTGGCCCTATCCAACTCCTTCATCGCTAGTACCACCGCATCTTCGCTCTTTGCATCCTGAACCCCCTTTTGCACTTCATGCAAGATATTTTGCTCCACTCCTTTGATCGTCACCTCTTTGAGTGTGTGAATCGCAAAGAATTTGGGGCGGAGCAGGGTAGTGTCGCGATTATCATCTGCGCTGTTCGCATAATTGGCTCATCATGAAAGCACATCGCATTTACCCATACTCCTTCCAGAATGGTGGTGCATAGTGAAGTCGAACCATAAAAGATACTGTAATTTACCCTCCCCCACCTATTCCAGTCAGAGTCCAGTTATTCCAGTTGGAGTCCAGTTATTCCGGTTGGAGTCCAATTATTCTGGTTGGAGTCCAGTTATTCCAGTCAGAGTCCAGTTATTCCGATTGGAGTCCAGTTATTCCAGTCGGAGTCCAGTTATTCCAGTTATTCCGACCAGATTCTGGTTACTCCAGATGCTCAACTTAGAGTATATACCCTAATGGATAGTCAAATTTCAAGTCTTAAGTTGTCAAAGTGCCTACAAAATATATTTCTGCAGAGTAAGGATTGAACTCAAAACATCTTGATTAGAGTGATCACATGACAAACCAAACATGTGTACTTAACCAGTTGAGCCACAGGAGAATTATTAGTTAGTAATATAAGGTTTATTCATGACACTCTGATTTTTTTTGAAGTAGTTAAGATCAAAAAATTTTAATTAACCACATCCCTCACATTGAATGCGAGGGAGTGGGGATAATTGTAATTATATACATAAACAAAAAATCCTCCCTCTCACAAGATGCAAGAGGGAGTTTTATTTATATACATAAAAAGCTAACCCCTTGCGCCGAACGCGAGGGGGGAGGTAAAAACATGAAGAAAAAAATCCCTCCCCCACGCAAAATGGGGGAGGGGGGGCACAATACTAATAAATAATTAAAAATACAAAAAAAATCCCTCCCCACACGAAGTGCAGGGGAGGGGGAGGGGACGCAACCCCACTGTTGTCTGTCCTTCCACCCACAATCCACCCCACAAGCAGTTGCTCATGAGGCTGGGGGTGGGTGGCTTGTTGTTGTTCGTCTCTGTCATCCCCTGTCTGGATTTCTGTTTTTTTTTCTTTTTTTTTTTTGGGGGGGGGGTTTGGGCGCGTCAGTGCGACATGGCACGAGTACAGAGGTTGGTGGGTGCTTACTAGGCAGGTACCCCCCTTCCGGGGTCTCCTGGCATCCCGACGCACCCTCCTAGCCTGTGTCGACAGCCCCACATCCCATTTAAATGGGGAGGAGGGGATCGGGTGGGTGTGGGTGTGGGTTGCGCATTTTTCGTCATGGCAGGTCGTCCCCAGTAGCATACAACCTAAAAAGCAATAAATTACAATTAGTTAGTTTATAAAAACAAAAAGCAAATGAAAAAAACTCACATAGGGCCCAAACGATGCGATCTGCATTGTTTGGGCCCATGTTGGCTCGTTTGCAGGTGGTGGCATCATTACTAGTAGATTATAACCTAGAAAACTAAAAAATGAGTTAGTTAGTTTATTAAAACAAAAACCAAACGAAAAAAAACTTATGTAGGGCCCAAACGACGCAGATCGCGTCGTTTGGGCCCGCATTGGCTCATTTGCAAGTGGTGGCATCGTTGCCAGTAGATTATAACCTAGAAAGCTAAAAAAAAGGTTAGTTAGTTTATAAAAACAAAAAGCAAACGAAAAAAACCTTACTTAGGGCCCAAACGACGTGATCTGCATCATTTGGGCCTGTGTTCTGTCCAATCACATCGTTTGGGCCCATGTTATGTCTGGCAGTCGAGTAGAACCTATAAAACAAACGAAACAAGTTAGTTAGTATGAGAAAACAAGAAGCAAATGAAAAAAAACCTACTTAGGCCCCAAACGACACGATATGCGTCATTTGGGCCCGCGTTCCGTCCAGTCGGCTCGTTTGAAGGTGGTGGTGATGGTGGCATTGGGCATGGGAACAGTGGTGGTGGGTGTGCACGCAGTGGTGGTGGTAGAGTGGAGAGGAGGAGGAGGCGGCATTGGCGACAGTGGTGGTGGTGGTTGTGAGCTGGCAGTCACGTGTCACGTGTCATGTGTATGCATACTTATTAATTATTCCGTTAATGGCTGTGATTAACTACGTACCTTGGTTGGGTAATAAAAGTATTAAATGTATACCCAAGAATAATTGCTTGGTAGTTCAGTGGTTAAGCGCTGTTATGTATGCAGACCCAAGGTCGAGTGTTCAATTCTTGATGTGTGTCGAACTTTTATTTGGGAAAGCATGTGCATTCTGGTTATTCCGGTTGTGATGAGTCTGGTCAGATTCCAGGGATTCCGGCTGTAAATTGGATCCTTATTCTGACCGGAATTGTGCTGCATAGGGAAAACTACATACAAAAAAAATTCCACTGGATTCCAGAAATTCCGGAAATTCCAGCCGGACGAACTGGAATCCAACTGGAATAGGTGGGGGAGTGTAAAGTACTCAAAAGATAGAACATACCACCCAACCAGCTTCTTCAAACTGTGAAGGATGTGTATCTGTGCAAAACCCAGTTGTAATTCTGTGAAGCAGCTTATCTTTTGGAGGCATGGGTGGAAATCTTGATATTTTTGGCCATATAAGCTTTTTTATTTTCTTTTGCTTTTTGTTCTTTAGCAGATACATTTGTTTCAAAATGGCTGGTTCTTTTTTTTATCTGTATTTCATGACATTTTGCTTTGCTAAGACCCTGGTTCCAAGTCTTTATCAGTAGCAATCCGCTTCAAGACAAACAAATTATCATAGCAGTGCTTAGAACACAAATGTTCATTTAAAGTATGGAGAATTGTTGCTATAGGTGCTTTATATGCTATAAAAACACTGTGCATCTTTGCAATAGCCTTTGCCTGACCATAAGTAAGATGGTTTACAAGAGTCCCAAGTGGCATGCAACATAAGGCTAGAGTTTTATTTTTATTAAATTCATTTATGGCATCCTGGTAGGGAAGATGTGAAACAAATCAGTACTGCACACCATCATCTACCAATGAATCAAGACTATCTGGCAACAAATAAGGACAAAGTAGGTTATATGTGATTTGAAACTTGCCACCTCCAATTAAGAAAAGATTTTCTAATTGATCGACTTGATATCTACTGCTATATGGTAGACTATGCCAGTGTATAATTGAATGAATAGAATTTACTATGCCATCCATCATGCAAATTGACAAATGCCAGTGGCTTATTAGAGATCAAAAGTTCAACGCTATACCACCTAGATATGGTAGACCATGAAAGCCAAGAGTATAATAATAGCTGGTAAAAACCAGATAAAATGCCATATATTATAAGATAATTTGTGGGACAAACTTGCATCATAAATGCAAGAGTAATATGATGAGAAGGTTGACACATAGCACCACTAATAGCATTTAGATAATCATCCTTGAGCATATAGCCCCGCATTGAGACTTTATGGAGTAAATAAAACAGAGGATGATTAATAATGAAGCTATATTTGTTGCCAGAGATTTCGGGGCCTTAGAGAACTGCCTGCAAGTGCCAGCAGGGCTTTTGGATTGCCTTAGTGACCGAGTCTCCAGTCTATAAGCACAGTCCCAGCACTGGAATAGATCCTCAGTGCAGCTGTGGTGAATGGGAGCCACCCATGACATAATTGTATTGAAATAACTTGCGGTGGGACCATGCAGAGCTCAGTCGATAGATTTCTATGCTTGTATTGGACTTGAACAAGCACCTAAAGAACTACAAACAAGTAAACAAACATTGTAACTAATCGGTAAGTTCTGAAGTCACACTGTCATGACTATGTAGTTTGAAGTACTTAGTCCAACAATCCGGCAATGCCACATAAGGATTGTTATTCCACATGCTACTATTACATGCAGCTCATATATACATGCCCTCAAGCAGCAGCTCGTGAATGCCATTTGCATTCCTCATACCGAGGAGAGTGTTATGTTCTCCCAGAAATACCTGATCCTGGGTGTTGTCCCAGCTCCTTCAGATACCTCCACATCCACCATGCCCATTCCTCAGGTGGGTCTGTCATTTTGGGTGTATTCACCCTGGCTGGTGCATTAGGGTTGACCACCTTTGGAGGTGGTTGCATCTCCTGTGGTACCCAATTGGGTATCTTCCACTTCACCAAGGCGGCCTCCTGTATTGGACACCATTCCTCCTTGCACATATCGTGTGCAGCCTTCATGTAGGCATGCATCTGTGCCAATGCCAAATTATCACCCAATAATCTATGTAACTCATGCCACTATTTTGATGTGAATTTGGGATCTCAGTCACTTACAATCGATGATGGTAATCCGTGGAGTCTTATGACCTCATGCATGTATATTACCAATAGTTGCAACACCATCATTGTCATGTGTACTGGTACTATGTGCACCATCAAGGACATCCTACATATTATTACCCATAGGTAATTAAATCCATCTACTTCCAGGAATGGTCCTATAAAATCCATTCCTAACAATTCCCAAGGCCTATTGGCAATGGGCATTGGGTGTAGTTTCCAAGCCAGCTTCTGGTATTCACCCTTAGCCCATGCGCATATCTTGCACGACTTACAGAATTTATCTGTGAGCTTATATAGTCCCGGCCACCAATACCAATGATGAATATAGTCCACCATTCTTTGTGGGCCAAAATGGCCCACCACTTGGTGAGCTCTCTCCAGAATCCTCGTCCTTTGCATTGAGTCACCTGAAGGTGCTGAGGGAATACACACTATGTCCTCTCCCCCTCAATTTTGAGCCCACAGGAAAGCATTAATTTCCTTAAAGGTTGTCTGCAACCCTAGTTTCTCCTTGACCATCTGAAACCATGGGTCCACATTGTAGCCCATGATAATATCATTCTCAAATGAATCCATTTGAGCCATCGTCTCATGAAGGTCCTTGCCCTTTGCTCTAGAGTTGAAGACCGTTGGGTCTTCCTCCAATTGATCATCCTTTGATGTGTCTTTCTCTGGTTCCTGACTTGCTGTGATTTTCGCTGCCAATATGTCTCTCCCCTGTATACGTTCCTGTAAGGCACATATCTCTATCTCATTCTTGTTAGAGTTCGCTTTACAAACTCTTGATTCTATCACCTCTTCTTTGACTTTGAAGAAGTGTTCCCAAGGTAAATTGTCATGTTCTGGGTCCAGGTGAACATCTGCATTCACATAGTCTTGTAACTCTGGGACTTCTGTCCAGTACTCGTGCTCAAAATACCTAGATAGCACATCTGCTACCTTGTTCAACATTCCTTTGATGTATTGTATGTCAAAGTCGAATTGCCTGAGATGGTCCATCCATCTCGTCTGTTGACTCATAAGACATGATTGCATCTTAAAAAACTCCAATGCCTTGTGGTCTGTTACCACATGGATTCAGTAACCTAGTAATTTGTCCTCCCATTTCAGGAGAGCTTCCACTATAGCAAGAGTTTCTTGCTTGTGCATGCAGTAATTCCACTGTGGATTTGTGAAAATTTTGGACATGAATCCCACAGGCCTACAGGTCTGCCATGATTCTCCTTGTCCATACATGGCACCTATGCCATATACTGATGTGTCACATATGACCCATGTTGGTTTGTCCTTCTCAGGGCATATCGGATGTAATATCGGTGTCTGACAACATATTGCTTTTATCATTTGAAAGTATTTCTCATGCAATGGTCGCCAATAGAATGGCATTCCATTCATGGTCATCCCAGCCAAAGGGCCAGTGTATGCTGATATATCTGGCAAGAAATGAGCCAGATATTGTATGAGGCCCAAAAACCTCTGTATCTCGTTATAGTTTCATGGTCTATTCCAGTCATGAATCTTTGCCAGTTGATCAGCGTCCACATGGAGGCCCTTTTCATCTATTATGTGGCCCAGGAATTCCACCTTCTCCACGTATAGCTCACACTTGTCTCATCTCAAGTAGAACTCATGTTTGCATAGTTGCGCAGACACTTTCCCTGGGCGGCCTTCCAACATCTGTGCAATCTGGTCCTGAATTTCTCGATTGAGGCCCCATCAGAACTTCACCACCACTGGTAGCCCACTCCCATATCCTGCCATGTCCACCAAATCCTTAAACTCATTGATATAATTGTCCATGGATCGATGTGCCTGGTGGTAAGAGGATGACTCGAGCCGTGTCACTGCTCGGTGGCGCTCATTGAGGGGACAAAAGTGGCATACAAACTCTGCTCAAAAGTCACCCCAAGTGGAGAAAGGTAGAGAGCTGAGCTCTTTAGTTTGGTGCAGAATATGGTCCACATAGAGATAGGTGCATTCAGATTTCATGTATGTGAAGGCCCAATAAATTTTTGCAGCCTCATCAATGAATTGATGCGACTGGAGACTGATGTACAACTCACAGGAATTAAGGAATGCATGCCCCTGCACACGTGCACCATTAAATTTGGTGGGGGGAGACGGTTTAATCTGGGCACACTCCTTAGTGGGCGCATCTGGTGGCACATCATTGTTGGGCATGCTTGGAGTTGCAATGGGGGAAATATTGGTGACAGGGTTCGTCTGGAGGGTCCTGACAAAGTTTTCAATCATATATTTAAGCAAATCAATTTGCACGCTAATTTGGGAATGTTGCTTTCAAGCGTGTCAAGGCACTCTGATGTGTCCATGTTGCTAGGGGGTGCGTTTGGCAAAAATGGCGGTGCACTAAAGGCGGGACTATCAGGAATGGTGTGTAGGGAGTCTGTGGAGTTTTGGGAAGTGTCATCCACTCCATACCTGCCTATCTTGGGCAGCGTGTTCGTGATTTTGGGCCTTAGGAGAGAGTTTTCTACTATAAGGGCAACCTCAGCCTCTAGCGAAGGGAAATCCAAAGTTAAAATTATATTACATAATACAGGGATTGGAGGTGCACCTAGCAAAGAGAAATCTGAAGAGAAAACTCTAAAGACCCCTTTGCCAGTGCCCAGTATGTGTGAAGACTGCAAAAATCAAATAGTAATCTAAAAATAGAAAGGCAGAGAAAGGCTGATCAAGACCACTGAATGACATTGTACCAAGAGGTAGATGTCGGAAGGGTACTCCATCTCTAAATATAAAACTGTTAACATGCGCAAATGTGATAGAAAGGGAAATTAGTAATAAAATAAGGAAAAATCATAGAAAATGAAGAATAGAAGGAAACAAGGTGAGGAAAAATATAGGACAAACATACAAAATAGGAGAAACACGTGGGGCACGCTCTAGTCCCCTTACACCCTGGTCATGAAGATCTACATTCAGCCATTGGCCCCATGCTTCCATTGATATTGCTCTGGGATCCTCCAATGTTGTAGCATAGGGGAAGTGGTGGAGGAGCTCTTCTATTTCCCTGGGGTCGAAGTATAAAGTATACAGGGATGCTTGGATGAAGTTTGACCATGGGCACCAGTTTTTCAATCCAGGTGTGGAGCCATTAGCATCCTTCATCTTACAATATGTGGAGTTACCCTTCCAGTCAATGTGGAAGTTGGGCTCAAGGTTGTTGCCATTCTTGCTCTGGGGCATTGTGCATCCAAAGTGGTAGTAGTACAGTGTGCACAGCTTAATCATGCCTCAGAAATCATAATATTGGGGTGCAGTCAGATAGGTGCCAGGAGGCAACCATTGGTCTAAGGGGCAGTCATAGAAAGGCCTGTGCCCTGGATCTCCCTTAATGCTGATAGAGGCTCTCTATTATGGTCCCTCCAAGAATGAAGCAGACAGGGCAGGCCTTGGTGAGCATTGGTATAAGGGCAACCTCAGCCTCTAGCAAAGGGAAATCCAAAGTTAAAATTATACTACATAATACAGGGATTGGAGGTGCACCTAGCAAAGGGAAATTCAAAGAGAAAACTCTAATCTAAAGACCCCTTTGCCAGTGCCCAGTATATGTGAAGACTGCAAAAATCAAATAATAATCTAGAAATAGAAAAGGCAGAGATAGGCTGATCAAGGCCACTGAATGACATCGTACCAAGGGGTAGATGTCGGAAGGGTACTCCATCTCTAAATATAAAACGGTCAACATGCACAAATGTGATGGAAATGGAACTTAGTAATAAAATAAGGAAAAATCATAGAAAATGAAGAATAGAAGGAAACGAGGTGAGGAAAAATATATGACGAATGTAAAAAATAGGAGAAACACGTGGGGCACCCTCTAGTCCCCTTACAGTGGGCATGAACCTCTCCAGCAGCTAGGACTTGCACTTTTTCTCTTTGTCCGATGCTGAGTTGGAGGCAGCCGCCTGCGAGATTAAGTTGCTGACTGTGTTGTCTCTGCCTCTCCCCTGGACTGAGTCAGAGGAAGGAGTCATGCATGGCAGGTGGCTGACCCCTGACAATGTGGAGCGAGGAGACAATGCAGAGTGAGGAGATAACGCTGAGTGAGGAGATGATGCCAAGCAAGGAACATTTGTTCTTGGTGCCGCTCCATGAGGAGTCGAGGGCATAGTACCAGAGAAGGAGGAAGAGGTGGGACTGGAACAGGCCCCACCAGTTGCACATGCCCAGTTAGTTGCCAGACTGGAACATGCCCCGCTCGGTGTGAGCACCCAGCTAGTCATGGGACTGGTGCATGCCCCCTTAGTGGCACCTACCCAGCTGGTTGCATGGCCTTCACCTGTGTCCAACCGGGTTTTCTTTTCTGCATGCCCCTGCTCGAGCCAATCCATGGATATGAGGGCCTCTGCATCCTGGCTGGTGGGGATCTTGTCCAAGCCTTCCTGGGCACTGGCTGGCCTCTTGCTGCCACCTGCTGGTAGAACCTGGCCTGAAAGTTGCATAAACACCTGTTGAGCTAGAAGTTTGTACTAGTTGGCTGGTGTGCAGTTGTTGCATTTCTGTTGACCATCAATCAAGCTACAGTTGGTTTGGACCCCATTGAAGCAATTGGTGATGACACCAACACAACACCCCTGAGTATCTGTGAATATCACCCACACCACCGCAGCTTCCACATCTTCCTGATGCTTCTTGAGATAGAATCCACCTCTGGGATCATGGACAGTGAAAACATCACATTGGGAGCCAGAATGACCCCCTCTCCCAACCCCTTCATAGTAGTTAGGAGGCCATAGGCTCCAGAGTGAAAGATGATGAATCTGACTGACAGGTGATCTATGCCTTGTATAAGTGCTGGAGTGGCGATGATGACGTTGGACTTCCCCCTGAGCCAGAGGGAATGGTTATGAGCCTTGATTTCACCTCCATTTTTGTCTTCAGAAAGCACTGAATAATACTGGGGGCACCCAAGGGCTTTGCTGTGATTGTCCGCATCGCTGACTTACATGACAAAGATGATCATGCAGTCCTGAGGATTGAGGAGGGTTCGGAGCATGCCAGCAAGTCTGGTGGTCATTTCCAAGGCTGATCTGCTAGCTGGTAGGGAAGGCGGTATGGTGAGAATGTGGTGAGCCAGCTCAGGCTAAAAGGTGATTTCACGAATGAGGATATGGGAGGGTGGGGTGGTCACCAAATGTACCTTTTTCTCAAATAGGTTAACCATGCAGATGGGGATCGTGGCTGATTGGAATATCCGTTGGACAGGGAACTTTGCTATGTGCTCCAGCATTCTCTGGTGCTGTGGATCTCTTGCTTCGTGTGCCCTGAAGCACTCTTGGCATTCATCGAACACCAGGGTTTGGACCTTCTGCTCTACTTGAGATCACAGTAGCCTGTTAAAGACAGGTGAGCACACCCAGTTCTGCATTGCAATTTGGATTTTCTTGCTTACTTCCAGAAGGACATGGAGTTCATGCTCTTGCAATCAGAGAACAATAAATTGACCCCTTCAGTGATTTGTGTTCCACAGTCTGCAGTCCATCTTGCAGCCTTGATCCCCAGCTCCAGGGCCTTGCCCAGATGCTGTGTCAATAGCTCCTTGTACAGAACTACCACTACAGTAATGACATCCAACAACATATCCACAGGAACCAGCCAGGATGCTGACTTCCCTGCCCCGGTTGGCAGGACCACAATGACATTGGTTTCTTTGCTAATTGCCACTTCACATAGCTCCAGCTGGCCTCGAGACTTTGGACCAGTGTCAGGACCATACAACCTGTGGAACACTGCCAAGACCTCTTCATGAACCTGTTCACTCTCATTTCTGATAGGAAATGAGGGAGTTGCAAGGGACAAAGTTTCTGCAGAGTGTAACATCTCCCAGTCCTCTGCTGTGGTGCTTGTCTGAGATCCTCCCAATAGCTTGTTGTAGAAATGATTGACATGGGGGTTAGGTCCAATGTCTTTTATGATGTGAGAGAAAGAAGAGAGCTGAGGGGAGGAGGATGTTCCCAGAGAGAAGGATGAAAGTCTAGGGGAAGATGGTTCATGGAATGAAGGCTGCCAGGAGCTAGTGTTAGAGATTTGCACCACAGGATTCAAATCAGGGACAGGCAAGGAGAACACTGTTCATTGTGGGGTCTGACCTTGAAGGGACTGTTCAGGGTGGTGCACCCGCACCATCTCTGGCCTTCTAGCCTCTCTAATGTCTCCTAAGAGGGGTGGGGTTGAATCAGGGACCTGGGACACAGAGGAAGACTCTTGAGAAGGAGTGAAGGTGGTTGAAACAACAGGATGGCTGGGATGCTCCATGACACCCATCAAAGTTGAAGCTTTGGCAGTGGCTGAGGGCACACAAGCTCCCATTGTTGCCTGCACTATTGCTGGGACTGCTGTTTGTAAAACCCCATGAATCTCTCCAACCAACGCCTTCATCAGTGACTGCTTCAGCTCAGCAGCCAGACCAGCAGCCAGACCTTGGAAGTTGTTTTGAATGGAGTTCATGACCATCATGGAGAGATGCTCCTCTGTCAGCATCCCATGTAGGCAAGGGTGGTCAGCCGGGGCTGGTTGCCGAAGCCTAGGACTGCCTGGTACTGAGTGTCAACCCAGCACTGCTCATACAGCTTGTCCAATGTGGCGAAGTCGAACATGTCATGGTCCACACTGTAGTGGTTTTTGTTGATGCCTAGAGAGTGGCCCATGCTGATGTCCAAGCACCTGTGGGATATCAGAAAGTGTTTGTCTATGAACTCCCTGCCAACCGTGGCTGACAGTTGATGGCAATGATTGAGCTGGATGTCTGCATTGCAGGCCCACCTGAAAAAGCCACCCGGTAGCTCTGAGTTTTCCTTAGAGCCCAGGAGGCGGCCTCTGGAGGCATAGAGATATGACTCGTAGAAGGCAGCAACATTGTCTCCCAATACCACACAACTGAGGATGACCTCCCCTGGGCAGACAACAGCTAGATAGTGAAGGAGAGGCCAACTTATCTCCATGGGAAGCTGAGTCAGAAGGTAGGAATCTTGGCCAGCGATGAGTTATACATGTTGTAGATGTGGGAAGCCTTTGGCAACCAATGCCAAGGGATCACAAGCAGAGCTGAGAAGAGGCTGTGGAAGGCCCTTACTGATATTGCCTTGACAAGTATGTATGCCCCTCATAGATGTCCTAATTCAGGCTTTAAGTGATATCAAAATCATGCTGATGGAAAGCTTTGATGACCCTCAAACCTACACAACCTGGTTTACAGCAGGTTAGTTCAAATTTGAAGTTGTTTCCCAGTTGTTTACCCCTTCACCAGCTTCATGGGAATCTGGGTCTTCGAAAACCCTCAGGGCACCCCTATTATGTATGCCCAACCACCACACACCCCAAGCCACACACAACAAGGAGGAGGAGGATGAGGGTGCAGTTGAGGGTAAGCTGTGCTCATATCCATCTTTGCCCATACCCCCTTCTATCTTACACCTTCACATACTTCTGCATGTTCTGAGCCCCTAACTCCTATGCCCTCATCAGTTTTGCCTTCTCCCCACCAGCCTCTGCCTGCTTTGCCACTAACCCCTACCTCCTTGTCACCTTTGGCTCCCACTTGCCAGCCATTGCTCACTTTTTCATCTTCACCACTAAACCCTACTCCACCTTCAACTTCACTCCTCCCTCAGCCACTAAGCCCCATATCCTCCCCACCCTTGCCTATGCCCTCCCCACCCTTGCCTATGCCCTCCCTACCCTTGTCTATACCCTCCCTACCCTTGCCTATGCCCTCTCCACCCTTGCCCTCCTTGCCATCCCTGCCTATGCCCTCCCCTCATGATCTTTCCAGTTCCTCTGCATCCTGCAGTGTGCCAGTGAGCTCAGTCCAATCAGTGCAGACAGAGACAGGGCAAAAGAACACCACCAATGTATCAGGTGACACAATGGTTGTAGATCCAATAAATACACCTTCAGAGCCTGCACCCCCTGGCAACAGCACTTGGAGTTCTGGAAGAAAACAAAACACACCACCGCCATCCCTGTTACCATCACCAATGCCAAAACCAAAGCCAAAGCCAAAGCCAAAGCTGAAACCTCAACATGAAGCTCAAAAGTCAATGATCCCCATGTTAAACTATTTCAAAGAGATTGAAACAAAGGGGGGAAGTAGGATTGTGGACATATATGATTAACCCAAGATCTGGTCTGTCAGGTCAGGTTCTTAACCTGGTCTTCACTCTACTAAACTGCTATTTTAGAAGGAACGAGGAAAAAACACCCTGGCAACACAGCCAGAGGTAGTACTTCTCCCTTAGACTTGTTCCTAAATACAGTTCTGACTTCACACAGAAAAAAGATGATGGTAAACCTGTTTTGCTCTTCAAGCCTGGAGGAGAGACTGTGCAATATACCCCATCATTCCACGTAAGCCTCTGCACCTCTCACAGCTCCTCCTTATATATCAAGTTTTAGCATAAAGATGAGCTTGAGCTTTTTCAAAGCATTTACGAGGTAGTGGAGGAGAGCTATGTCGATGGGAAACCTCTGTGGCCGTCATCTCCAGAACAGTCGGCATTCTGTGTTCTGTCTTGTCATGCAATGGATAACATGCCAGAAGAAACCATTCAAGAAATCTTCAGCAGACAACACATTGTGGTCCTCAACCCATTTCTTCCCAGTCTGAATTTTGATCAGAAAGGCTTGAAAACTTTGGCAGCATTGGATAAACCCATAACTGTTCACAGTGAGTGTGACTGGTATCTTCTTTCATGTTAGTTGTTTCATAGTATTGTAGATTTGTCACAAAAAAATAGTTTTGAAACACAGTCAAGGCACAAGCAGAGCACCCTCCTGGACCTTTTAGAATGCCACTAGAGTGATCTCAAAATTGTCAATGGCCTGGATTTTCCCATGGCGACTGCTCCCCATCCCCCTATGGCCATAGCTTCTGATTTAGTTGCCTTCCATGAAACTATCAACTTACCTCTCTGTGGGAGGTTGATCCTCTTTCCCACAATGAGCATGAGGTGGGGGCTTGCTGCAATGGGAGGGGCTCATCATCTTTGGCACATAGACTGCGATGGGTTTGCCACCTACATCGACACCCAGACTGGGTACAAACTGTGGATAGTAGCTCAACCAAAGCATGGCTCCAATTTCTCTAACATATCCTTGTTCACCTCCTCCTTTGAGGTCAATGGAACCAACCAGCATTTATGGACCCTTGAAGCTATCCCCCTTTTTCCTGGTTCATGACTGTATGCCTTTTTATTTTCCAAGCCCAAAAATTACTCTAATGCAGAACCAGTTACATGCACCCAAACACACCCCATTTCGTTGTTACAACGCAAGCTGCAATCTGTCATGGAGGGCATTTCTATGCCATGTCCTGCATAAAGGACACTCTTTATGGAATATTCCATATGTTTTGCATTAGTAAGTCCATCACAAACACTGAGCATTCATGCAATTCTCATCTTCTCATCAGAAGGATTATCGTTTACACTCACCACATCCTAGTCAAAGGAGACTTTAGGCCCAGCTCCTCAGCCTCCCTCACCCCTCACATGCCTGATGTCTGCACATTCAAAGGTGCTGTTGATCTCATCCTAGTATGTGTTGTTGCAGAGCTGGGTGAACTTCTTGATCCCACTGCATATAAGAAGCAACACAGGGATGATAAAAAGCTCGAGCAAGATCGTCTTTGCACAATTCAGGTGAGAGGTTTGGCTAGGGAGCTGTGGAGTGGTGGAGTGCTTGGTTCAAGTTTATTGTACCTCACAAGGATGGTAGGAAGTACGTGGATGGTGAGATGATGTTTCATCAGGTATTTTGCCATCAAGTGCAAGCCTTGGCTGCATACAAGAAGCTGGCAGAGTGTCAGAAAATAGAAGGTGAAGAACCCAACTGCAGCTGCTTTTGAAAGCCTTGTCAAGAAATTCTTTCCAAAATATGACACATACATGTTTCCTGAGGGTGCATCAGTGGAATCTTTTGAGTGGCAGGGAGAAGGGTGTTCTGTTACTGCAGAATTCATGTCATATTGCAAAATAGGCCATTCAGGTGAGTTCTTTGATCCTGCTGATAGGTAGATATCCTGCTAATTTGCACTTTGCTCAAAGTCAGTGGCATCCTTGAGCTTGGAGCAATGTTGTTGGACATGGAATTGGTCACAGAATATCTTGTTGCAATTAATTCAGAGAATAATTTGCCTTATGATGAAGGAGTTTCCTATGATGAAGGAGATAGTGATAAAGATCTGACTTATGGAGGTACAACTAATATTTACTTGTCAAGCCTCTTAAGTGTTGATGTCAAGCCCTTCAGCACAATCTCATTCTCGCAAGAGGGAAAAACAAGCAGCTTAGCAGAATTACATTTTGTGCAGGTAGATAGATAGCAAACAAAAATTTTCTTCAGTGAAAAATTGGTTGTAACAAACTGAGTGTATGTACTACACCGCCATTTGTACAAAATGTGGTTGTTCCATGAAATTCACATGAATTTGATATATTTTTTGAATGTGGTGATGTGAGCAGAATGTTATTGGCAGTTTGACTCCAGATTTGGACACCATGACTACAGACGATGTGGACAGCACTTATTCTCTGTTATTCTGCTCAATGTTTTTGTTAGTTACACATGTGTGGCTGGCATTACTCAGTTGCCATCATATATCATTTACTGCATGTTTTCCCAATGATTTCTAATTGCTTAACCACTCTCAGTCATATATGTATAATTCTTATTATATAAACAATGAGGCCCAGTCAAAATTGGGTCTGATCTGAGCAAGGGAAATCGAGAAAACCTGATGATATCTATCAAGTTCAATCTAATATTAAATTTGATGCACTACCTCAATTTCCCTTCAGTATTGGTCAAGGTATATTGATTGTGAAAGAGTTGATACATCTTTTATTGATTCCCTTCAATCCCTCTTATACATACGTTATTAATGAGCTAGATTTTCAATGCATTATCTTTCTTGATCTGATTCAGACATTTCAGATTTAAAATGTAGGGCATCTAATCTATTCAAAACTAATTGATAAGATATCAAAATTTGCATACTGTGTGCTAAAAATAGAAATGTCCAAATGTGGCATAGTAAACAATCTGTAAGTAATATCAATCACTCATCAATAAATATGCATTACACTCACTTGTTTCTTGTCCCCAAGCTGTTTTGCCACTGAGAGTTTGTCATATCGCTAAGCAAAAAGTTCAAATTAATGCAACACCCCAATCTCAGCTTCATGTACTTCAAAACATTGAGAGACAGGTCATCAAAATATTCCTTAAACTCATAAAATTGATCAAGGCAGGTGACAAAAAGTCAAATCAGTGAATACCAAGAATAAGTAGGAGATAAAATGAAGGGCAGACGAGACAAGTAAGCAGTAGTAGCCAACTTCAAGTTGCTGGCACTGGGAAAAGTTAAAAGAAATGGAAATGGAATAAAAATGACTGACTACATTACATAAGCAACTCAGGTATAGTACAAGTACTGCACCTTGTCAGTTCTTTGTATAGAGGAAAACACATTTGAAACTACACAGTGGCATTATGCTGTGCCAATTGCACAAAAAAAGAATTGTTGCACTCTAAGTAATAAAAGTAGTACACTACATAACACAACCATGGTCACAATACAAAATAAAAGTTTGCTACACCACAAGTTGTTGCCATGCATAGGTTGGTGTTGCTGTGCACACAAGTGAATGGTCACTGTGCACACAAGTGAATGGTCACTGTGCACACAAGTGAATGGTCACTGTGCACACAAGTGAATGGTCACTGTGCACACAAGTGAATGGTCACCGTGCACACAAGTGAATGGTCACCGTGCACACAAGTGAATGGTCACCGTGCACACAAGTGAATGGTCACCGTGCACACAAGTGAATGGTCACCGTGCACACAAGTGAATGGTCACCGTGCACACAAGTGAATGGTGGCCATGCACACAAAAAGTAATGTCGCCATGTCGGTTAAGTATCAGACTGGGTCATGTGATCACATGCATGAGCTCGGCTAACACACAGATAGCACCAGAGACAGGGCTATAGCTATTGAACAATGAACAACTAAGCTCCAGAAACAATTCAGAATCAATATTTAAACTATTTAGAGGCTTAAGGAAGTGTAAAAAGTAATCCAACTGTCATGTGTCCACAATTTTGAAGGAAATGATCAGATGTACATAAACATGTGACATTTTGATCATTGATCAATCATGCATTTGATGTGCCATTTGGCATTTCACTGCATCTAGTGATGCCAGAACACTGTGAATGTACCTCACATCTCAGCTTCTTCCTTATTTTTTATCTTTCTCTGAAGGACTCTTATTCCTTTGTTCTCCACGCACTGTGGGCTGATGCTTCCAAGGAAGAAGAGCAATCTGTTGGAGCTGAAAATGGCCATGTCTTCCAGTTAATCCCAGACAGCAAGATTAAGCATGGAACAAATTGTGCCCAGACTCCTCTATATCCACAGATGCTTTCCAAAACTAAAGATCAGCCAAATCCACCTCCACTGACTACACTGGAATTGAAAGATGTGTCCAGAACTGCGCATGCGATAATTCTGGACTTTGGTTCAGCATGTCTCAAGGTATGAGATACTGTGGCTGTTCATAGACAAGATAAATTGACCATTATTCTTAAGTTGTCATACCTCACACATACATCTATTCAATTTTTCAAGAAAGAGGTCTGGGACAACTCTGTCAAATGTGTTCCAAAAAATGTAAATAAACATATTGTTTTGATATTGCCTGTTTACTGATTCTCAATTTAACTTGGTAGGAACATGGTTTCCAGGTTGGACTTGCCTTGGAATTTCCAGAATATGTCTTAGCATTTCTCACCATTGATATGGTTTTTCAGGTAATAATTCTCATGAATTGATCATTTTCATTTTCTTTATTCAGCCAGTGTGGGCTTCTTCAATCCATGATCTCCCCTTAGGCCCTCCCAATGTATATGAAGATTTTCCAAGATTTTTGCAACATATGGCAGATTGGATCAAGATGTGGGCTGCATCTAAATGGATGGTCTGAACAGGACTAGCTTGTGAAGTTATCCGCAAAACGAACACTGTTTGGGGAGGAATTGGAGTATATATGGTGTGCGAGCTGTTTTATGATGCCAGTATGTCCTTTATTAGCATTGTAATACCCATATTGAACAATATCTCCACTTCTTCTTAGGACATTCCCAATTCCTTGCTGAACAAGAGGTTTTCGATTGTCTGTCAAGGACTGCAAGACTTTGTGAGGCATTTTGGAAATATGCGCACCAATCTCATCAAAAACTACAGTATGTATTGGTCCTTTGTTCGATCTGAAGTGACTTTCTGGGTCACTAAGATTTTTTTGTGATGTAATAGTTCGCTCCTGAAGCCATGCCTTGTAGAAAATGTACTGGCACCAACTGAATCACAGCAATTGAGATACATGGACTGGCTTCATGTGTATGCAAAATCTCAAAGTATGTTATCACCACGCATGGCATTGCTTGTGGACAGTTATGTGGTACAAGTTTTTTCTCTCTTATATTTTCTTATGACATGCTTTCTCACAAAATCTAATGTTTTAGAATGTCATGAATCAACTTCAAGATGGGGAATCCTGGTTCCAAGACCAACACCCTTTGTATGGAGGTCTTTACACTCCCCCACCTTTCCCAGTGGACCAGACTAGTCCGACTGGAGTCCACTGGGACTGGTCACCAGCCAACTGCCTGCAAAGTTGCCAGTCCAGTCCCAGTCCAGTACAACTGGACTGGTCCACTGGAGTGAGTCCACTGGGAGTCTGGTTGGAGTCTGGCTGCAGTGAGTCCGGTTGGAGTCTGGTTGGAGTCCAGTAGGAGTCCAGTCAGATTCCATTGAAAAAGTGTGTAAGAAAAGGAATTGAACCCAGAGCTGTGTGGTTGCTTATGTAATTATAATCCACAATATAACCCTTACACAACAGTACCTTGTGTGAGGCATCATCTACTTGCTTTAGGTACTGTGGTGCAGCGCTGATTGACAAAATCGTCGAACAATTTGGCCAAAAGGATGCCCACCCAGTATCCGCACCTCTAGAACCTGGTTCCAAATTACGCCGTGCAAATCGACAATCTGTGTCCTCTGAGGACCAGATTCAACTCAACAAACTCCCTTACCGATCACTCGTAGGTTGTCTACTCTATCTAGCCATCGGTACGCGTCCCGATATTTCTTATGCCATCCAACAACTCTTGCAATACCTTGATTGCTATTCCTTCGAACATTGGACGGCAGCCACCAGGCTAGTGCGTTACCTAAAAGGTACAAGGGATCTTCAATTTCATCTTGGTGGCAATCATCCTATATCCCTCCACACATTTAGCGATTCCGATTGGGCTAACTGCCTTGACACACGTCGCAGTGTAGGTGGTTATACATGCTCCCTCGGTTCTGGCGCCATCTCCTGGACGGCGCGTAAACAAAAAGTTGTCGCAACTTCGTCGTGCGAGGCCGAATATGTTGCTGCGTTTGAGACAGCTAAGGAATGCATTTGGTTGCGAACACTACTTCATTCCATCAATCATCAACAATCACCCCCAACAATAATCTACTGCGACAACTCAGCCACCAAGACATTATCCGAAGATCCCCTCCTTCACTCCCGCGTTAAACATGTCGACATAAAATACCATTTCCTTCGCGAACGCATCCAATCAAATGAATTGCAACTCATCTATGTCAACACCCACGAGAATGTCGCAGATATGTTCACGAAGGCGCTGGATGTCAAACAATTCACTTACCTCCCTAGCTTCCTCGGCCTTCGATAACTCGATTCCATGCGAGGAGGAGTACTCACGGTGAGGAGGAGTGTTGAGAATAACACCGTGAGCGCATACGAACGCCGTATTACCATATACGGATCTCGGCACGTATTTGATGCGTGCCCTATATTTAGCGCATCCCTTTGAGGTGTGTGTTTGTAGCCATGTTACGGATACCTTTCTGCCATTCTCCTTTATCTAACATGGCTCGTATATATACAGTAGATAGATATCTGACCACCTCAGTCGCTTATACAGAGACTGAGGTGAGTACCGACATTATTATTTAGTAGTGAATGATTACTTACTGTACTTACAGTTTACTCTTATTGTACTAGGTACAGTACCAATACAGTCGCTTATACAGAGACTGAGTTTACTCTTATTGTACTAGGATTGATTTTCTACAGTTACAAGACGATACTTTAAGTGTACGTGTTGTCGACGAGCTGTAAGGTATCTTAGTCTGACTAAAAAGAGCCGAGAAGCAACCGCACGTACCTCAATGCCAAAATATCATGGCGCCAGGTGCATATAGCAGCAGCGTACCTAAGTCGAAATTGTACACGAAACTGGGGCCAGAAGAAACTAATTAAGCGGAACTTCATTACATAGTGTCCTGTCCGTGGTCATATCTTCAGGACCTCGGGTTCGTGGCGAGAAAATTCTGTAGTATAATGTCTTGTTCGTTCTTGCCAGCCTGTCGACCTCAGTGAAAGGTAGCATCATTGTGTGGTTTTCTGATAATACTCACCACTCATTGTAAATTGTTTTATGGGTACTGTCAACTCTATGGTAGACCAGCTATCCACATTCGCATCGGAGGTAACAAGAATCGCATTGGAGGTAGGTTATGACAATGCCACCTGGTTGTCAATGCCTTGACCACCATAGTACATGGTATGATCTTGAAAACGACGTAGTATTGTGTAGCCTAGGCCCTAGGGTGGCGATACATGATGAATTGTTCCCATGAGATGCAGGAAAAGCTCCAGGACGAAAGGCAGGTGACTATTGCTGTGTGATCTCGCAAGCAACTTGAAGTTGTCTGTGGTCTGTGCTGATGTTGCAGCCCCATGGAGTTTATACGGGGTGTTGCATGGGTGCATCATCGAAATACACACACCGTGATGTCACTTCGGAGGTGTCATATGCCACCATTTGCTCATTCCACCAATGCGTCAGTCGCGCCTTCTCCATTGACAAGATGCGGTAGTTTTCTAGTCAGGTAAGACATGTCTCGACAACTTTGTCCCATATGCCGTGTACTGAGTTCAAGTTGCAGCAGTAAGTATTACTTTAAATAGTATTTATGAAATGGTAAAAGCCTCTGTCGTAACCACGCCAGGCTTGGAGTTTTGAATGTTGTTGGTTTTAAACTTCAGGTCTCAACAATCGAGTCATCGATGCAGTGCCAAAATCTATCAGTTTCTACATACTCAACATCTGGCATCCCTCTGTAATGCTTCAGACATAGCATCCATCATTTCGATGTCATGTTCACAAGTAATCAGCATGCCATCCCGCGCTCCTTCAGGCCGCCATAGATCATCTCCATAATGAGTGTTCATTGGGTATCGAACCTTTCCACTCTCCCCTGCCCAGTCAAAATCAAGAAGAATGACGTGTCCGTTAGAAGAAACCATGACATTTGTGTCCCGGATGTCACCATGCACATAACCAGATTCATGCAGCTGGTCGATAACAGCTCGAATCTTGTCCGTGTGTATGAGAGATTCAGATTCATGGAGCATGTCATATCCTTCGATAAAAGTCATCACAACCATATACCATCCACCAGGCATACTCTCGAATCCGAGGAGCTTCGGCGCAGCATTAATCGAAGCACAATATTCATGCACCTCCTTTGAATACTGACGAACAAATTTGACACAAAGGTCAGAGCTGCCATCGCACAGTTTCGCGCGAAAAATGAGCTTGTTGTTGTCCAAGTGAGAGCGATAAACAAAGCTTTGTTTCTTCGAATCCACAAGTGATGTGAAAGATGTCGGATATGGAAAAAGTTGCATGGGCTGGGGTTGTGATTGGTTTGGAGGAGAAGGTGGGTTACGGGTGTGATATTCGTCCTCGTAAAAACGCTTGATACAATTAATGGCTCTCGTAGATGCTCCCAGTTGTCGCGCAGCCATCATCTTCAACCTTGTATCCGAAAAGTGGAAATGAAATGGTAGAACTGAGAGGATCTGTAGATTAGGGCGATTGTTCCAAGCTGCACCGGCGAAACATAGGTAGGGGCCTGGCATATAATTCGAGCTTAGTAAACAAGGAGTCAAGGACAGCTGAGGGGAACGAACCAAAAACGAGCATAATCAGACACGGCAGCGAGGATTGCGAGTATTTAGGAGCCAGTTTCCGGGTAAACTCTAGATAATACAGCGCGGCTTGAAGGTACGGTTCAGCACCTGACCATCCCACATCGTTCTTGAATTCCGCGAGAAGCGTGACGAATCGTCCCGAGGTCATACCCCCATCCGTTTCGAAACTGCCGATCTTGGTTGGCCGGAGGTATATCCCGTACGATTCGAAGACATCGCGGATAGCTTTTGCGCGGGATTTTTCGTCTGCGTAAATGTGGGACATGGCTGTTTGCAACTTGAGCACGACATCGTGGTCCGTTTTATTTGGCACGTAGTTATCGCAGTCATCAATGAATTCGCCGAATACGGGGTGGAGAAGCGTGACTGGTATTACATCACTGGCTGAGGAAGGGCGATTGCACGCTATTGCCTGTGTATCACGATGTTGACGGCTGGAAAAGTCCGCTGTTTGCCCACCGGCGGAAGGGGACTTGTGAGGGGAGTTATTCAAGAATGTGGACCGTAGACCTTCTACCGTCGAAGTGCCAGCAGGAGCGTTGTACGAAGATGGAGGGACTCTATGCAATCGTTGAACTAGCATCGAATGAATACCCATGATCATTAACACTGGGGCAAAGCACGTACCAGGAGGCGCATAAACGACGATATGGAGGGTGTTGACGGCAGGAGTGCCATTTGGAAATACATCGGACAATATTTCCGTCGGACGTAAAGTCCTTTCGCGAGGACGCTCTCCAAGTTTCTCTATAAGATCATCATCGATTTCAATGGAAACGTTCCATAGATCGAGTCTGTCGGCAGTAATGGAATCGAATGCAGGCTTCTTCTTCGCTTTGATGGCCTCCCTTAACACCGAGACATTCTCGTTGCTATCGATCTTTACGGAAAATACGCGTGAGGGATCGTCGCCGAGCACCAGGCAATTGAGCTGGAATAATGGGGGCCCATCGGATGCTTGCCAAAATCCTGTGTTAGGTAACATATAAAACAAACGGAACTAGCAATGCTCACCCGCCTTGACGATCACATGTAGTGTTTCCTCTTCCAGACTCCCAAACACAGAACTGAGCTTCTTCGCGCCTCTCAATGAATCCTCATTTGCCACTATCCAGTTCAGTTTCGTTTGGAAATCCCGTTTGTCTCCGTCCGTTGGAATGTTGTTAGCGTTCCATAGATCGAGTTTGTCGGCATCGGTGGAATAGAATGCAGACTTCTTCTCATCTTTGATGACCTTCCTTAGCACCGAGACATTCTCGTTGCTATCGATCTTTACGGAAAATACGCGAGAGGTATCGTCGCCGAAGACGCAACAATTAAGGCTGATGATCGTTGACATTAGAAGTGGATCGAGTGGCACTAGTGACTACAGTGCGAGAAATCAAACAATTGAACGCCACGTGATGAGAAATCAGGCCATCCAATAGCAACGGCCGCACTGACATGTGTTCATCGTAATGTATCTCTGTGATTGCCATTCTGTATTCTGATATCTTCCCTTCTTACCATTTAGCTTCGCTGCCCTTTAGAATGGAATGGTCGTTCGCCCTCGGTGCCCACCAGCCTTGAATGGATCACCACCTCTCTTTCTCTGGGCCCGTCCATTTCTTCGCATGAAATCTCCTTCACAAATGTCGACCGTCTCTTCCTCCGGACCCCTTAATAATGCTGCACTCCTTCATCCTTACCGTAATGCAGCCCCGATTTCCTCGAAATACGGTCTCTTAATCTTACCCTACCTAAACCTATCCCATGATCAGTACTGGACATGAGTTGACTACTCAAAAGTGAAACTTCATCACACATGATAAGAACCACATCTTTAAACTCTTCACGTACACTTTTACGATCTGCGATATTGGTTAAAACACTATAGTCCTCTGCTACATCTCCAGGAATATGATTTCCTTTTCCTTTACCTTGTTTCTGGATCTTGATTGATAAACCTTTATGAATTGTCATACCATCAATTAGAGATGCAGCTGATCCACTAGGAGCTAAAAGGTGAATGCTATGTTGATAACCATATATCTTCATGATTTGTTGAACAGCATTTACAACATGTGTCTTTCTGGTGCCACCTGGTCCAGATAATAACATTCACATATATGGCTTGAAGTTTGCCTCTGTTGGCTTGTTGACATCTTTCTCTTTGTCTTCAACATATTTAAAAAATTCTCCAGCTATAATTTTAAAAGCAATTACTTGCTTTGCATTTAAGGTTTCTTTAGCTATTATACTTTCTAGCAGCTGGTCTCTAGATTGTATAGGTGATGCCAGTCCAAAAAAAACCTCAGAATTTGGTATAGCACTTTTTAGCATATGACTTTGATCAGTAACAATATTATAACCATTTTCAGTAATTGGAACAGCTGCATCCACATCCATTTGGTTGCTTACATCTAAAGCATTGTGTCGTATTTTTTTAAGGATGTTTTCTTGTTCAGCAATTTCAGCTTTCCATGCCTTAATTTGATGTGGTGTGACTTTGGGCAACAAATGATCATCAAATGTTGTGTCAGTTGATAAAGGCTTTCTGTAAATGATCAGTTTCTCAAGCTACTTTGATTGTATTAATTTTAGCAACTCACAATTCACATAAAAGTCCTTTTTAGGTAAATTATGGTCCTGGACATTGAGTTCAGTTAAGTCATCATCAAGATTGTTTGATATAGATTTAGTAAGTGCTTGTGATTCACGTGTTAAAGCTTCACATTTTCTTAATTGTTCTGCATCATGCTCATCTTCACATTCATGTATTGCTTCCCAGTTCTTCATAACTTGTCGTGCATAATCAGGAAAGTTATATGACAAGTATAAGTTCTCAATAGTAGTATCAGTTGATGTAATAAGTGGCATATCATTGTGAAAAGGTTTAAAGTGACCTAGCATAAACAATTGATACTCTGATGCTGTGGGCCGGGGTATCAACATGCCAATCACTCCTGGAACTAGTGTGTGTCTAGTTATATGGTGTTTAACATTAGTATGCTCAACAATCTGATGACTATCATACAATGGATGTGGAAATAGAAGATTATATCTACAATATGTTCCCAATCTTTTGTATGCATCATCAGAATCCTTTTTAATTTGTTTCTCTTTTCCAAAGCAGTGTACAAATTCATAAAAAGATACATTATCAAGTTCATGATCTCTATAAGTGTAGTTGTCAATTTGTGTGTGTTTTAGCAGTGTACCATTCTTATTAACATGTATACAAATTGGCATAAATTCAATATCATCTGATTCTCCAACATTGGCTTCATCATTTGCATCAATACTCGGTATGTTATGTATTTCTAGATTTCTCATCTTCTGTTTGATATATAGCAATAACATCTTAGAAAGCATTGGCACTATTTTATGTGAGCCTGTTCCATCTGCATGACCACATATATAATGTGCAGCTTGCTGGGCATGAATCTGTTGCTGTTTTCTAAATTGAGATAAGCATTTGTGTAGAACATTCTTTGCCTGATCTTTTGTGGACATATTGCTATGATTGGACTCAGTAGCACGCAATACAGCTTTTGATAAAAGAGATAGTATTTCATAGGTTTTTAGATCTTTTTTTTTGTAATGTAGTCAGTAATGTAGAACATTGCAGCTTTAGCAGCTTTTCCAGATAATATAAATTTCAGGTCATGATTATGATGGCAATATACCAGTATAAAAGGATTATAGTAATTTACATTTGGATCTAAACACAATAAGTAGATTGAGTTTGTTTCCGAATCAAACCATGATGATTTGACAAACTCGTGTGGAAACTGGAATCGGCAAGTGTTAGCATGTCCATATTTGTGGCATACATCATGACATGTATGTCGCTGTAAAGCTTCACCACACATTTTTACCCCATTGAGAAACAATAACTTACAGTTATTCAGATCAAAGTCACTTCTTGAATGCATTGGTGGAGGCACATGTGGTGGGCATTGTATTCAGGGTTCAAAATCTTTGTCCACAATAATATCAATGCTGGGTAAATCATGCTTGATTATTCCTTCCAAATATGTGAACAATTTTTTTTCAAATGCTGGATCAGATTTAAGTTGTGCATGTAGATCTGTAGGGTTTAGTGCACCTACAAGCCATATGAAAAAATGTCCATGTAAACCACCTCTTTCTGTACATTCAGTGGTACCATAAAAAGCTTGTAGGTGGCCTAATATTCCACCATGTGTACTGGACTGACCTAAATCAAAGTTCCAACCAAATAAATGTTCAAACAAAGCATGGATAGAAAATTCAAAAAAATCAGCTGCTGCAACTGGATCTTTGGCTAGTCGCAAGGCTCGCTCTGTACTAGAGACAAGAACAGGAAATCTGTCATTCAAATTTACAGATAGATCACCACATCAATTGAAATATAGGACTATGTGCAGCATTTGGATTGGCAGTAAAATACAAAGAAGGAATACCAAAAAAACCAGCATAATTGCATATAGTATTTCTACTGGAAATTTTTGAAGCTTGAGAGCCAGGAATTTTTGCAGCAATTGTATTGACTTGTTTTAGAAGGTCCATGACATTTTTTTGTTCATTACTCAATTCAGCCATTTTACCTTCCTTTTCCAAATGATTTGCAACATTTGTAAGAGTATCAGGCAATATAGCCCCTAGTTTGTCAGCAACTGAATCAAAATGAGAACTTTTTACTGTGAAATATGTTTGAAGATGAGCCATTCTATAATGTTCCATACTACAAATATAAATGAATGATGATATCTGAAAGAAAGGTCAGACAGAGATATACAGTAATTCACTTGTTGCTGAAACGATATAGGTACAGGACGAGTTGGATCTTCAAAGCCACCTATGCCAAAAGGAAACAGTGTTGGATACATTCCTAGCAACAGACTGGGATTGTTGTATTCTAATACAGCTGAAGCACCATGATGAATACCGAGATCAGGTCGGTCTGAAGGATTGTGTATGAGATTGCGCAATGCAGAGGAAGTAAAGGTACGTCCTTGTAGCTTAACACTTTCAGGATCAGCCACACCCATCTTTTCTAAGAATATAACAGATTCAGCCTTGGCAACATGCTTTGCATTTAAATTCAAAGCTGGATGATTATCCACACCTGCAGTTTCCTGATTGAAAGTCAATTTTACATCTAACTCTGTATCATGTACTACATGTTGTTCTAATCCAGGCAGAATATCATCATTAGGATACAAATCAGCATTGCGTGGATCAAGAGTAATATTAGCATACAAGGGATTTTTGGCTTTGTATTTCAGCCAAACCAAAAAGTCCCATACTTTGCTTTTTCTAATGTGAAACATGTTTTTTAAACATTCATTCTTATACTTGCCAGGACCAATAAACACAACTGATAACATCTGGTTAACATGATCAGGAGTTCTAGGTAAAACAGATGCTGTTGAAATGACATTCATATTATGAGCACAAGTGTTACCATGAAATACATGAGGCTGGATGGGATCCAAGGACTGATATAAATGTGATACATGTGCAGTGCACCGGTAAATGGCACAGGTCATTTCTTCAATCCAAGTTAGATCTTTGAATTGATCTGGTAAATTTCCTCAGAATAAATTGTTAGCCAGAGCAAAATGAGGCATTCAATCCTTCTGTAGCTGTGTATGACAGTCCTTACAGAGGTGCAATATCGAATTGCTAAATTCAACTTTATCAGCCACAACAAACACAGTCAAACCCTTAACATCATGCATAAGATGCTGCAAGTGCTGAGGTAAAGAGGCAAATGCCACAAGATACAAAGGATTCTTACATTGGAGAAGATGCAGATTGAGTGACTTCAAAACTTCATTGAAGTTTTGAAGTAACACATCTTCCATAACTGGCTGGTTTGATCTTCTGTGGCAAGCACAAGTCTTTAACATGGTCAAATTAGTGGCATTGTGATATGACTGTAAACAGTCATAGATTACTTCATCATCAGGCAATGTAGGCCAGTTGTCAACAATGTTGGTAGTATTTTTTTAGTGTTTGCTTCAAGATGATTGTGGAGCTCTTTTGCATGACTGGTTTTTGAGTTTTCATTTTGACGTATGTTTCGACATACATTTGTGGGCTTGGTAAATACAGAAACAATAACAGGACTATATTCTAGATTCAACAAGTATATCACTGCATCTTTGAAGGAGAAAGAAGCAGGTACTTTAAAATGAGGCTCAAAACATCTAATGTATTCAATAATAATAGTCAAAGTGCAAGGCAACAAGTTCTTACATCTGTCTCTGAAACTTTGTACTATAGCTGCAGCATAAGAAGCATATGAATTCTGAAACAATGGCCAGCGCGACACATGTATTCAATTCAAAACAGATTTCAGAGAAGAGTTAGAAAGTGTCTTTGGCAAAGGATTGGGATTGCTATTTGTCAATGACAGCAATTGTACTTCTAGTTCGGATTCATATGGAGCAGTAGAAGTTGAACAGAAGCTGTGATACACATTTTCGGGAATCAACAAAGCATTAATGATTGTGTTACCAAATTGTTTCCTAAAGATCAAGTAGTGCAACTCAGAGATGGGTGAACTTGCAGACACAGTTTCACCAAGGGAGTTGTCAGAGATCAACTGTGCTCTAGATCTTATCATGCATTTATTTCTACAACTTAAGAATTTTTGGAATATCTTAGAGCTCATTTCAGATTTGTTAAAACTAGAATAGGGAATGCCAAGAGACTTTAGGCAGGAAACCAGTTCATGTTTTGTCAGTTGCAAAAGAGAGGCTAGGTAATGATTCTTCTGGTAATAGAACCAAACAGGATGATCCATGGCAGAGGACAAGAGATCAAAGTTTTCCAACAAACTCCAAGGGTGGAAAAGGTTTGCAGAGATGTCCAAACTACAAAGTCTGATTGTAGACCTATGAGCCAGATTGCACACAATAAACTCATTGCATGAGAAGTATGTCATAAATGGCACATTTTCAGCCGATATTGCAGAGAAAACAGCAGAAAGCCAGTCACATACAGAATCAGAAGAGTGAAAGAACTCAGAATACAAGTCAGGATGATAGAGGGCATAAATAGCAGGAATGACATCCTCAGGAGGGACGTAGGGATAGCAGCATACAAGCTTGGTAAGAGGGAAAAAGCACTGGAGTGGTAGTTCACCCATAATTTTCGAGGTAGTTCTCGTGGTAGTTCACTGTCACAGTATGGTAGTTCATGTTTAAGAGGTAATTCGTGAGGAAATGTACAGGAGAACAAGACAGCTTATGACAGATGGCAATCAGCAAGTAACAGTGAAAAGGTCAGTGCTCAAAGTAGAGCAGGTGTGATTAATGATGTGTCAATACGATAATTAACACAGACAAATATGGTCACATGAAAAACCAAATGGCATTTGCAGGTAAGACTGACACATTTCTCTTCGACAAAACCCTCCTCTTACTTACGTAAGAGAGTTGGGGACTCCATCTTTTGACCCACCTTTCGTTGCCCAGTGTTCTCACACTCCAGATCTAGGGCATGCTAATCTCCCTGTCACCATCGAGGACGTTGGAGGTGCCATCTTCCAACTGTTATGCCACTTTACTGTGCAAGCCAGTCTCAACATGATCTTTATGGATTACTTGTCTTTTTCATATGCATCTATGTAAATTACTACACTTCTGCTCTCTGCAGTAGTAATGAGTTGTCTAATAGGTGTTTCCTCCATTCTCCACTGTTCAACTGTGGAGAATATCATCTGCCTGGATGCATCTTGCCTTTGCAGCTGTTCTGTTTCTTCCCTTGTTAATAGTGCTTAAAAGTCCGGTCCGGTCCTGGTTTTCACATAATGTTTGGCAAGGCCGGAACCGGACCGGTTCTCCATAAAAGGAAATAACCAAATAACTGAACCAGAACCGCAAAAAACTGCAAAAAACTGGTCCTAACCAGCTGTGACCAGTTTTACTAAAAGCCAGTAAGACTGATGTACAAAGTGGAAATAACTGCTCAAAAAGACTTGTGGGAAACCTACCCATAGTAATTCTCTTGAAACCGGTCAAAAAATTAAGCAGATCGGTGAAGAATTGAGTGAGATATCACCAAAGATGGGTTTCACAACCTGAAACCTGATCGGGAAACTTGTTTTTGGTGATATCTCACTCAATTCTTTGACCAGTTTCAAGGTAATTACAAGAGGATTACATGGCTGTGCTTAACCGGTTATGACTGGTCAGGACTGGTCTTGTAGGACTGTTCTTTTGTGGTTTTCTAACTTAAAATTTGAAAAAACTGGACTGATGGTCCAGTTTTTTCCGGTCCAGGTCTGGTCCAGTTCTGGTTATTTTCCAGTCACATGGACCGGACCTTTAAGGTTGAAGTTTAAGCACTACTTGTTAACAATCTTCTGTCGAAGATTTCATTGGATCCTTGATACTGTTCCAGTTCTGCTTTCATCTGCGGATGCTAGCAAACTTCCTGTCTGCTCCCTATCTTGTATGTAATTTGTATTCCTGCATCTCAATTGTCTCATCTGCGAGCATTTGCTTTGTTTTAGCATTCATTGGTTTCTCATGCTTAGGCTCCAAGGTCCACATCATATATATCTGCTGAATTTCCATATGTACAATGGATGTAGTGCAAGCTATTAATAGAACTTCAAGTGAAGTTGTCGTCAGTCCTGTAATATTTGCCCCTTACAATTGTTTAGAACAAAACAACCATCAATGCCCAGTTCCCCTCCCATTGTTCATCCAGTCATCCTGTGACTCAACAGATCTTGACCCCTATTTAAGATCGCTTCAATAGAATAACCATTGCCCTATTCAGCCCTCCGCTTTGTCTCTTCCCTATATCCAACTGTCAGCAGTTCAAGTGCAGACAGTTTTTATTGACAATCAACTGTTACTTTACAGCAAAATATTCCCATTCAGAGGGGTTTGTATGGGTTTGTAGAGCTTCGACAACAATCATAGATGTGTTTTCCGAGCTTGAACGACAAGGTGGACCTATCACCGTCCTGTCACCTATGCCCCCTACCAACTCAATGATGCAGAAAAGAATTACCCTGTCCATGAGAAGGAGCTCCTCGCCATCGTCAAGGCGCTGAAGAAATGGAGATCACACCTCCTCAGCACCCACTTCAAGGTCTTCACTGACCACCAAACCCTCGAGTACTTCCAATTACAGGGGGAGATGTCGAGGTGACAGATGAGATGGTCAATGTACCTCGCAGATTTCGACTACTCAATCACCTACATCCATGGTGAAGACAACACCGCCCTGGACACCCTGTCCCGCATGCCCGATGCTGCCCCAGATGCCTGTCTCGTGGCCTGCACGATTGCGTACACCTGCAATGTGCCACCCACGCCCATCGCCGCCATACTTAACATTGCCGCCGACAACTCCCTCCTTGATGCCATCGTCAATGGCTACAAGACCGATGACTTTGCCAAAAAACTCACCAAGGACATTGACATGGGGAGCATCAAAGGGGCAACCCTCACCGATAACCTCCTCTACATCAGTCGCTGACTCGTGATACCACAGGACCTCAGGGTCCACAAACCACTCTACAACCTCGTGCATGACACCCTGGGACATTTTGGCTTTGACAAGAGCTATGAGTCCCTCCGAGGATCCTACTACTGGCCCAATATGTGTCGAGATCTCGAGAACGCATACATCCCCTCCTGCACCAAGTGCCAGCAAAATAAAAACCACACCTCAAAACCCACTGGCCCATTACATCCTCTGCTGGTCCCAGATGACCACTTTGACACTGTCGCCTTGGACTTCATCGGCCCCCTCGCAGAAGAGAATGGGAAGGACACCATCCTTACCATGACCAACCCCCTTGGCGCTGACATATGCATTGCTGGTACCCACTCCAGCTACACCACCGCCCAAATTGCTGTGGTGCTATTTGACAAATGGTACTGTGAAAATGGCTTAATGCTCCACCTCATCTCTGACTGCAATGCACTCTTCACCACGGAACTCTGGACTGCCCTCCACAAACTCATGGGCATCAAGTTGAAGATGTCGACCTCCTACCACCCCGAGACTGATGGCAGTAGTGAACAGACAAACAAAACCATGAACCAAGCCAACCGATACCATGTCGACAATAACCAGAAGGGATGGTTAGCCAAACTCCCCCGCATATAGTTTGCCATGAGGAATACCATGAACACATCCACTGGTTTTTCTGGCTTCCAACTGAAGACCGGGAGATCCCCACGTCTCATCCCCCCAATCATTCCCCTTCCCAGGAATGCCTCTACCAAACAAGTCACTGCCCATGACATCATCACACGGGTATCACCCGACATGCAGGAGGTGCAAGACAACCTCACCACTGCCAAAATTCACCAGGCATACCATGCCAATGAACATTGAGTGCCTGAAGATGTCTCCAAGGTAGGGGACCTGGTGATGCTCTCCATTGAAAACCACTGATGCAATTACAAATGCAATGGCAAAACATGGGTCGCCAAATTCATGCCATGAAACGACGGCCCCTACACAGTCACCCACACCTTCCCAGAATGCTCTGAGTACACCCTCAAACTACCCAACAACCCCAACACGTTCCCTGGATTCCATGCACACCTGCTCAAATGGTACATCCCCAACAACCCCCTCCTCTTCCCCGACAGAGAACCCTCACGCCCACGGCCCATCATCACTGAAGATGGCACCGAGGAGTGGTACATCAACAAAATTGTGGATGCCCGCTGATGTGGCTGCAGAGTACAATACCTCATCCACTACGAGGGATATGGGAAGGAACATGATGAGTGGCGCCCCAGCTCAGAAATGGCCGACACTGATGCCCTCGACCATTAGGAAGATGAGAATGGGACAGAGGTTTGAAACCCCCCACAAATTTTTTAAGTGGGGAGGGGTGTAAGCCTGACCACACAGACTCACGACATCATGACAACACACACACCCACATGCGCACCTGTGCCCCATGCTGACATGCACCCACACCTAACTGTGCCACACATGCACATACCAACAACCACTGCCGACGACCTGCGCCCATGCGGCGCCATCATGCGGATTGCTTGATGCAGCTGTTCCCATCTTTGGGTATCCATGTGCAACCATCAGTATGACTGATGATGCACAACTACGCTCAATACGGCCAAATGATCACATGGCTCACTTGATGCAGCCCTTTCCTTCTTTAGTATGCCCAATGTGGACTTTGGCTCACATGAGCTGTTATGATATATACTTTACTTATTTTTCCCCATCCCTTCGTTCCCTCTCCCATGTAACGAAGGTATGATAGTATTATTACTCCCCCGCTTGTAGTAACTTACCATTCCCTCTCCCGTGTAATGAAGATACCTTAACCCTGTCCTTCCGCTCACTTTAGTGTAGGCCACCCAGACCAGGCAGCCTTCCAACCAGTCTTTATTTATTCAAATTATACTAGGACTGTAACTGGACTGCATAAGACCGGTTAAAGTCAGTCCAATACTGGTCCAAAGACCAGTCTAAACCAGTCCTAACAAGGACCAGTCCAGAACCAGTCTACAATATACTAATTTACTATTACAACTAGTATCACATACTACAAACACTATCTAATGAAAGTTATATACTAATAACTGACTTACTAACAAGTACATAGAAGGGGACAAGCCCGGGGGATCAAAAAAGCGATGTTTGGGGGGGTTTATATATGTCTGGGGATGGTCTGTGCACTAATTACCAAGTTTAGAACTGATGGGTTGTCATAAAAGTGGGTTCCAAGGGTAAGGAGCATTTTTGTAGGCCTCTGCGCCACCTCACAATCACACGACTAGCTCTGCTATTCGCACCAAGCCTAGCTCTGCTATTCGCACCAAGCCTAGCTCAAATCCTCCCCCTTTTTGCATGGTCTGTGCCTTGGTGCTATGGGCTAGCAGATGCCAGGTATAAGACAGTGAGAGTGCGATTAGGGGACCTATGAGCTCCACCATTTGAGGCTCAAAGAAAGCATGGGCAGATCCTGTCATGAGGAAACTTCCCCTTCGCTTGGCTCATTTACAGTCTTTCGTGAATGTCGCTCAATGTACAGGAAGTTATGATAACTTCTTGTTTGTTACTCTACTTGGTTGCACTTTGATGGGTGCCATCAAATGGGTGAACTGGTTCAGAGAAACAATCAAAGCTTATTCAATTAGAGAAAGATCATCAAAAGAGCATCATTAACCTTTGAGAATGGACGTTGATGATACTCAACCTGGGAAAACCACAAAAACAGCCAATGAGGCAACCAATGATATTTGCGACGAGTCAGAGGAAGGGTGCAAGTCGTTCCGAATGTTCGTGGTCCAACCGATGGGAAGATACTAGTCATGAAGGTAGTGCTATAGGAACCAAAGGTGTTTGGCGCAGTCTGATCGAGTATCGATTGATATCGAGGACGATCAACGAGATCAACAGCGAACAATGATTATTGTCAATGGTCGATGTGCAGATTCTGAGGACCTTTTGATAGGTCGATAGTATACGAAGGGTGTAGCCAATGGCTATAAAGTGTTGAACTGGTTACTAGTGCTAGCGACAAGAGGATCAAAGGAGGATCAAGGACGCAATGATCACAGAGGTTTCTTGTCAATCAAGAAAACTTGTAGAGACTTAGATTGTTTTAGAAGGTTGATCGGATGCTTAGAACTGTATGAGTAAGTACCAGGATGTGCAGGTGAGTACTCCAATAGGTGCCAGTACTAGGCACTGGCTGCACAGCAAGATACTTCTGAGAAGGTATGATGTCAGTATTCTGGAAGTACTCCTAATCCTGCCACCATACTCACCAAGGGATATTTTGCCAGTATGCATACCAATCTAGAATACTACTTCAGTACCTTCACACTGGCTGCATAGTAAGATACTTCTGAGAAGGTATGATGTCAGTATTCTGGATGTACTCCTAATACTGCCACCATACTCACCAAGGGATATTTTGCCAGTATGCATACCAATCTAGAATACTACTTTAGTACCTTCAGTACTATCAAAATATAGTACAATACTGTCAAAATACCTCTAGTGAAGTATGTTGACAATATTAGGAATACTGTCAATATACTTTCACAGTACTTCTCAGGCAGTATTGTGCCTTGCACCCAGTGTTCAGCACTATCAAAATATAGTACAATACTGTCAAAATACTTCTAGTGAAGTATGTTGACAATATTAGGAATACTGTCAGGATACTTTCACAGTACCTCTCAGGCAGTATTGTGCCTTGCACCCAGTGAGGTACCTGAGTAAGTACTTGGATGTACAACTTGTGTGTGCAAGTGGTACTTGAGTACATACCTGGACACACAAGTAGATATCAAGTAGGTACTTGGATATACAAGTAAGGACTCAAAACAGTAGGTACTTGAGTAAGTACCAGTAGGTACTTGAATAAGTACCAGGATGTGCAGGTAAGTACTCCAATAGGTGCCAGTACCAGGTACCTGAGTAAGTACTTGGATGTACAACTTGGATGTGCAAGTGATACTTGAGTACATACCTGGACACACAAGTAGATATCAAGTAGGTACTTGGATATACAAGTAAGTACTCAAGTAGATACTAGTAGGCACTGCTTGGACATACAAGTAAATACTCAAATAACCACTGGTAGGTACTTGGACATAAAAATAAGTACTCAAATAGGTACCAGCAGGTACTTGAGTAAGTACTTGGATATGCAAGTGAGTACTCAAATAGGTGCAAGTAGGTACTTGAGTAAGTACTCGGACATACATCTTGGATGAATGTAAGTACCTGAGTAGATACCTGGACAGTCAAGTAGGTACTTGGATATACAAGTAAGTACTCAAACTTGAATAGGTTCCAGTTGATACTTGAGTGAGTACTTGGATATGCACTGGCAAGTACTAGTCAGTACTCAAATAGGTGCCAGTAAGTACTTGAGTAAGTACTTGGACATACAACTTGGATGTGCAAGTGAGTACCTGAGTAGATACCTGCCAGTGAACATGTAGGTGCTCAGACATGGAAGTAGATACTTGCAACAGCAGACCTGCATGTGCAGACATCTGCTAATAATACTTTCCCAATTTATCAAATTTCTTCTTATATACTTCCCATAGAGTAGTTTGACAGTATTGAATAAACAACACTTCAATACTTCCAATATTCCCTGGCTTTAGTATGGTGAAGGTATGGGGTGTATGACTACTCTTTTTGTTTGTGTACTTCCATGATATTTCAAACATACTGACACAGAGGCTAACATATCCCAAGCAGAGTATTGTGATATCACCTTGATAGTATTGTAGATAGTGTCTTGGTAGTACTGAAGAAATTACCTCAATACCACCAAGTTACTGCCTTCTCAGTACTTGAAAAATATTTTGATCTTTCACTTCAATACTCCATTAGAAGTATCTTAATATTATTGTGATAGTAGGGAGGAAATATTGTATTATTTTTCAGCCAAGACATTCAGAATACAGTTACAATATGTACAAGTTACTAATGTGGAGGTATGGTAATCAACAATCAGAATACTTGCAACATACTTCTGGGCTAGTATCTTGACAGTATTAGGAATACTTCCAAGATACTTACATAATACCCCATCAGGGGTATTGTGCCCTGCACCCAGTGCTTGGGAACATACTGGATATCAAACTTCTCAATGAGAAGTTGTGATAACATTAAGATGAAAACATCATTATAAGCGGCATTGTCAAGAGTGTTGCTATGAGGTGATGGGGGGTAAGTACTGAGATCATGGTATGTGCACATGAAATCAACTTATCTTGTCTAATACCTTCATATCTGATAGTGTCTTTATGAATGCCTTTGCTGCATACTCACCTTCATGTTCTTTGTCACTGATAGGTTCAAAACCAATCACATGCTCGACAAGCTCCCAGTCCTCAGTGACCTAACTTGCAATTGTACCCATGAAAGATTACATCATTGAGCGAGTAGTCCATATATCGGTTGAGCAAGCAATCTTGCTTTTGACATTCTGTATTGAGACGGTGAGTGGCAATTCATAATTGGTAGGAAAACAACACACCGAGATCTCCTTTCTCATTACATTGTAAAGGTCCGAAAAGATTGTGTGCAGGGTGTTATGAACTGTAGTGTCAGATGGCAATGTGAACCATGACTGCATATAGCGGAAGAGGCAATGTGTCCCATTAGTCTTGCCCATGGTGAATGCAAGGTCATCTTCAAGTATCCACACTGCAAAAACATGGTGAAATCCTTTCTGCATGGGTATAAGAGCAGGATTGAGTACGCCGTCTTTGAGGAAGTCCTCCATGATCTTCGCAGTTGCTGCAGAAACACCCTGTGACATGCCAGTTGCACCAATGCCATTGTTGACAGGTGGCTCAGAGCCCACATTCAGATGTTTATCACGCATGTGAGTTGCAAGATTACCCAAGGGAGGTTTGCATGGTTCATCATTGAAGAATTTTTCTCTGCTGACTGTGCGCTTGAATGTAAGTGAGCTAACAAACTCTGTCAATGATGCATATTTATTGGATCTGTTTTTAGTACTCACGTTGAGCAGTGTTTACATTTCATCTCCCATTGTTTTTGACCTTTGATTGTAACAGGGATGGGATCACTGAATTGCTTGCAATTGGAATTGACTGGGCCCCGATGATTAGTTATTTGCCCTGGCATGTCCTCCTCCAATGTCTCCAAATCATCAACAACATGGATTTCACTTCCCTTGGAAGATGTCAATGCTGATTTTGCTTTTTCTTCTTCTTCTGCTTCTTCTTCTTCTGATCCTGATGCTTATGAGATGGCTATGATGAACAGTCTCTCATGGCACTTACTGGCTTAGGTCCATCTTCATTGGATTCATCTGAACTAATAACCACTTTACATTTCCTGTTCTGGAGAATGTGGCACATGCCACCGATTAGCACATTAACAGATCAAATCAACACATTCAGCTATGCACCTGAACGGGAGAGTTTTCAACTATATCCAAGCCATCATCTCCAATTGTGTATGACTCTGTGGACTCCTCTGACAACTGGTGCTGTTGACATGGTGGCTTATAACTTGTGTCTTCAGAATTGTCTTTATCATCTTTGAGGAGCTCTCCTTGATACAAATACTTGTCAGTCAGTCAAACATGAGAAGATTGTGATACAAAACAAACCATCCAAGAGATCAACAAGCTTTGTGGGCTTCTCTTTCATTTTCTTTGCTTTGACTGGGGCTGGCTTGTTTACGCATGATGTTTCAACATTTCCCCATTTATCTTTGGATGTGTGTGATGGCTGAGACTTCTTGGGGTTATTAACTACTAGATTGATGTGTCATGTTAGTGCTAACTGGTTGTTCAATGCGTCATTTGACACATTTGTTGGTGCATCATCTGGGGCATTCGAGCTATGGCAATTTGTTAGAAACTTTGGAATTCAGAGGAGTATAACATACACAAGGTAAACCACCTCAGCAACTATGCGGTCAAGCTTTATCTTCACAATGTCAAGCAGAAAACCCTCCCATGTCATTGTCTTTAAATATTTGCATACTGCATCCATGCCATACTTCCCATGTTGAATGTGGACCAAGCGACCATTCTCACCCCAACAGTGTTCCCCGAAAAGGATATCAAAGCGTCGATTGAAGGTTTCAAAGAATTCCTCACCCTCCACAGTCATGAGGACATGATTGATTTTCCCATCGTGCAAAGCATTTGGAATGGAGGCCAGAAGGCTCTCAGTAAGGGAGACAAGGTTTGTGATAAGCTCTGAAATTGTCCGAGGAGTAGACATGTCTAACGAGAGACTCAGAAAAGATGCAGGGATTTCTGATATCTATACTAGCTAGTAGCAATTTAGGGCAGCATCAAAAGCAATTTATTCTTTTCAAAGCACATGGAGATATAGCATCCTAGTAGTCCTTGCAACAGTGGGCAGAAATGTATAGTTCCTGAAAAAATTGAGTTTTGACACTTTGAAGCATGCCATAAAAGGCAGGTTCCCGATGCAGGCCTCGAGGTGTCGGTACTCCCATAAACAGCATGCTCACTTCAAAGTTCTTTTGGCACTTGCTCCCTCCTGGGCCGAACTGCCACCTATATACCCTTTGATACTGTTTGTTTACTGTTTGTTTGAAAATACCTCATTGATTGAAATCAAACATAAATGGTAAAGGGTAGATACTGTTTGTAAATGGTAAACAAACTATATGGTTGGAGCCTTAGTGGCGATGAAAGCACAGCATGGTCTGACATGATCAATACAGAACATACCCAAATAGAGAAAGTAAATGTGTGGGCTCCTGTTATTGCACTGTGCAATGCAAACATCATCTCCAGCCACTATATGTTCCACCGCAAACATAATGATGCTGGAGATATTGTCCGCTATAGGGCCTGTCTCGTAGTTAAAGGGTATAAACAATGATTTGGCATCAATTACACTGAAACATTTGCTCCAACAGTTCGTGCACCCACACTCCAAAGTCTTCTAGCTTTTGCAGCTCAAAAGGGTGCTGCAGTCCATCATTGTGATGTGAAAAATGTGTATCTTAATTCGTGTTTACTGGATGATTTGATCATTTATTTGGAACTTCCTCCCAAGTATGACTTATTCTGCAAATTACCCCCCAAACTCCAAAACAAATCAAACGTTGTCAGTAAATGGAATGTTTCTGTTTATGGGTCGAAGCAAAGGGCTCATGATTGGTATACAGAAGTAAATAAATTCTTCACCAACCTCGAGTATTTGGTCTCAATCACAGATGAAGCTGTCTTCTATAAACTTAGTGGTGATAAATACACCATTGTCCCTGCCACCACCAACAATTTTACAATCATTGCCGACTCTGCTGACTCTGCTAACCTTTTAATCAACACAATTATCAGTGAAATTTGAGATCTCTGACCTTGGCCCAATCAATTGGTTACTCGGAATCAGTGTATCTCATAACTTGGCTACCAGCACAATTACTCTAGGGCAACAAGCTTAAATTGAGCAGATACTCCATCATTTTGGACTCAAGAATGCCCACGCTGCTGTGACACCCATGGAAGTCAGTCTCGATCTTACACCCAATTCGCATCACATTTCAGCCACTCTGCTCACACCCACTGAGAAAACCAAGTACCACAAGATGATTGGTTGCCTAATGTATGCTACCATCATGACGTGCCTGGATATAGCCTTTGCTGTCTCCACTTTATCCCAATATCTCAAAACACCCTGTGCCACTCATCTCCAAACAGTAACCCAAGTCTTCCGCTACCTATCTGGCACTAAAAATCTCAAACTTGTTCTCTGTGGCTCTCACTTGGCTATCTCGGGATACTCTGACATGGACTGGGCTTCTCAGATTTATTGCCATTCTATTTCTGGATTTGCCTTTTTCATGGGGAACAGCACTGTTTCTTGGAGTTCAAAGAAACAACCAATTGTCACCCTTTCCAGCACAGAGGCCGAATATGTCGCTCTTACTCATTCATCAAAAGATATTATTTGGATTCATAAGTTACTTACTGAATTTTCTTCTATCTTTTCTTTTTCAGTACCTACTACTCTTTTCTGTGATAACCAAGGTGCCATCCACCTCTGGAAACATTCCACTTTCCACAGTCGCACCAAACACATTGATGTCCACTTCCACTTCATTCAACAAACTGTTTCTCATGGTCACATCGAGGTACAATATTGTCCTACCAATGATATGATCGCTGATACCTTCATGAAATTGCTTGCCTGATTTAAATTTGAGAAGTTCTGCAGTCTTCTCGGAGTCCTCTAATCTCACGTCTATCTCAAGGGGGAGTGTCATCATGGTACTATATTTATTTATTATTACTTTTACTTTCTCCTATCACTCATTTATTACTTACCCCTATTCTCGCTACTATGTAAAACACCCATAGTTACATCTCGACACCTCAGTGTTTGACCACCACTGAGGTGTAAATCCCATTCTTTACTTCTTTATATTCTTTACTTACTTTGTAGTAGTACTACATTATTATCTTCTAGGTAATACTCAATACATTAGTGTTTGGCCACCACTGAGGTTACTACATTATTATCTTCTACATTCTAGCTCACATTTCCAGTTACCCTGCCAATGCAAGAATATACTCTGTTGCACCATGCGTGTGGTTCCCTCATGAATAAGTAATAGGGACCTAAGTTGATATCATAAGGGTGTGTCATATAAGTAACAAAATGGGAAACTTGCCGGAGGTTGATGATGTGCCAAGTCAGAATCCAACTGAAGTTGCCCATAATGCAAGACCACACCTAGTTTGGGATGAGAGGACTAAATATATCAGCAGGTCAAAGTACATTCATCAAAACAGCATGGAGGGCAACACTAAGATCTGTTCCAAGGCAGAGAGAGACTTAGCAGTTGAATTATGCCTAGGCCGGGAGGAGAAAAAAAAAAGAACTTGAATATTGGCAAGGTTCCCAGCCATGGCCACTGCAGCCAGTGCATGAGTCTTAAAATGACTGAAAAATTAAGAGGAAACTATCCCAGAGCTCCACCCAATCAATAAATTTACAAATTGGGGGCTCCTAATGGTTTCATGCCTCCAGCAGGGTGAAGGTATGTAGAAAGGTTGGAGTGGCACTTGCCCAACTTACATTTATTTGAAAGCACACACATCATACTACAAACCTTTGTGATCCTGCCTGCTTCCGTGAACCCCCTTCCATTGTTTTCTAAGAATGATGTACACATATGACCAATCCAAAAATTGAGCCCTCACGATGCTTACTCACATTTTCCATCACCTGACAATATGGTGTATTTATTGACATGGCCCAGGCCCACTGCAGTGGGTATGGATTCCTGAGTGGAGCTTTTCACCTACAGCACCATTTCTGCATAGAGCAGGCTATACTGTCACTTGATATACAAGGCCAAGCTTGTTAGCACCACAACATGATACATTATCTGTGGAGGATAGCATGCACAATGGTGATATATCATGGGGTGGGGCACACTGCTCTTGCATGGAATGTTTGGCATGTTTGGCTCAATTGACCATTGCTTTGCTTGTTTGTTTCCAGATGAGGTTCTCCATCACACACTTGTTTGTTCTTCCTTTGTTTGTTTCCTTCTTTTGTTTCTAGGCTTCTTCCCCTTCTGTCACTCTTGGGTTCTTCGCTTCTTCCATCATTGCAGATTCTGACATGGTGATCCCTCCTATAAAATTTGTGAATAACATATATTTGATAGCCTCAGAAAACATATGTTGGGTACCTCATATGGATTGGTTGCCCTAGGTAATGATCTGATCCTTTACCTAGCCATGATAAATACCTGTTACTTTCAACCAACCATGAGAATGTGTGTGAGAAGATAGCAATCATCCTGGTTCTCCTCATTCCCCTCATTACTGATTGCTACTCTCCCTTCTGCCTTTTCTCCCTTGGGCATTTCTGACCCACTAAGCATCGCTCCAAACAGGATCTCACATCCTTCACTGCTGCTGTCCAATTTTGATTCTTGGCAGCCCTCCACCACTTCAAGCCAATCAAGACAGTGACAATCCCATTTGGACCTCCCTTTCAGAGGCTTGGTAGCAGGCAGGATTCATGTGGCCCAATCAAAAGTGGTAGGCTTCCACTTTGCATTGCCTGCCTCCATTTTGGCTGCAAGCCATTCCCCAATGCAATCCACTGGCTTGCAAATGTGGGAAACACATTGAGGTCAGGGATTGTGTTGAATTTATGGGTCTGTAACCAATGGCTGAGCTCACCAGGGTGCAGTTTCGCTTCAGATAAATGAGCCTTTGGTGGGGTGAGCTTCTCTCCACATTTATCAGAAGGCGACTTACTGATGACACATCATAGTAGCCAATGTCTTTCTCAAGCTGCAACCAAATCTCTATGCATGCCTGCCATATTGGATCCCTATCACCACTCATCAAGTAGTTGCATGAATCTTCCAACCATGATCCCTTCATGGGCATCATTGGGGAGATCAATCTGGTCCATGCTGTCCCCAGTCTTGGAATTGTTGACCACTGCATTGGGCTCTTGCACAGGTTGGCCTGCCCCTCAGGTTCTGCACTAGTCTGCTTGGTGATTGCCCATCTTTCTTGTTCCTCTTGAGTTGGAGAAGGCATGTCAATATTACCATTTCTCATTTGAAATTTTAGGCTTACAGAATACATTGTGAAGGAATGCTGAGTAAGGTACCAATATCTCACAAAATTTTGGATAGGCAACACCAAATGTATTTCTGATGGAATCCTTCCCATGATGATAGCCAATTGTGCAGATGTCACCATTTTGTACTGGATCAGGACCACCTGCCAGGATTGTGAATGTCCAGCCTGTGAGCGTGTGGGCCTGTAGCACAAAATCATCCAGCAATTCAGGCAATTGTACAATACCACTGGCATCATCAATTAAGTTTGTGGTGCTTCACTTGCATATTCTACCACTTACTCAGCATACTCTTTGGGTGTCAGCATGGTTTGCATTGCTACTTCATCCACCTCTGCTGCCTCAGCCAATTTTTCTTTTGCTCTTTTTTCTTCATCTACTTTTGCAAACACCATGGCTCACACATCCTCTAACTCTGCAGCAAATGCTTTTCATGAAACATGGGCTGCTACCACAACATGATGCTCTTTGTTCTTTCAACCTCTGTGAGGACCTCAGATTTCAAATGTTCATTGTAGAAGATCTGTGAATATATTTCATGTGCCTGGTGTACACGTGTTGGGTCAAGTTCCCCAAAACAATTGCAGAGCCTTTTCTTGCCTTGCAGCCTTTTTTGTTCCCACATCCTGATTTTCTAGAACTCGGTGTATGAGATTTCTTCCATGGCAAACATGAGGTAAACTTACCTTTCAAAGGCTTTTAGCAGTAATTTACACTGCCCCACATGTTCCGCGTGGATCCGTGTGGACTGTGTGGACTCCGTGTGGAGTCCAACCATCTGGTGACCAAAATGAAAAATTACACCCCTTTCGCCGTGGACTCCACCCCAGTCCATGCGGAGTCTGCATAAGTCCGCATAAGTCCACGTGGAGTCCACATAAGTCTGCGCAGAGTCCACATAAGTCCACACAGATTCCAACCATGTGGTGACCCAAATGAAGAATTGAGGCATGGGTTGATGGCAAAAAAAAACAAGGATGCCCCACGATGGGGGACATTTTATTGGTAGTATTAAATACAAAAAAAGTTGCCCACCTGCCGAAGAGGGGGGCGGGTGCATTCATCGTCGGCCCTCCCTTGTGGCCCCCTCTTGTCCCCCCTCACCATTCCCTGTTGGTCTGTATGCACCACCCTTCCTTGTCATTGTTCCACCCGCAATCCACCCCATGAGCAGTTGCTCGTGAGGCTAGGGGCGGGTGGTGTGCTGTCGTCTCCTGTCCCATCTCCCTCGTTGTCTCCCTCCCCCTCCCCCTTCATCTCCCTTTCCTCTCGTTTCCCATCCCCCTCGTCATCATTCCACCCACCATCCACCCCATGAGCAGTGGCTCGCGAGGCTGGAGGTGGGTGGTGTGTCGTTCTGTGGTTGGCATCAGTTTCGTCAGTGTCATGGGGCTGGGGGCGGGTGGTGTGTCATCCATTGCCATGGGTGGTTGTGGTGGGGCCCTGGTGCTCGTTTTCATCTGTTTTGGTGGGGTTTGCATCGTCCTGCATTGTTGTCCATCGTTACCTGTAGATTAGAACCTAAAAAACAAAGAAAACAATTGGTTAGTTGAGAAAAAGAAGAAATGAATAAAAAAAAATTACCTACAGCCCAAACAATGCAATTGCGTCGTTTGGGCCCGTGTTGCTTCTGGTCGGCATGTTTGCAGCTCTTCGTGGCCGTGGAGTTGTTACCTGTAGATTAGAACCTAAAAAACAAAGAAAACAATTAGTTAATTGATAAAAAGAAGAAACAAATAAATAAAAATTACCTATGGCCCAAACGACGCAATTGCATCATTTGGGCCCACGTTGTCATCCGTCGTTACCTGTAGATTAGAACCTAAAAAACAAAGACAACAATTAGTTAGTTGATAAAAAGAAGAAACAAATAAAAAAAATTACCTATGGCCCAAACAATGCAATTGCGTCGTTTAGGCCCATGTTGCTTCTGGTCGGCTTGTTGGCAGCTCTTCGTGGCTGTGGAATGGGGCTGGGAGTGGGTGGAGGTGATGTGGGTAGAGTGGAGATGGTGGTGGTAGAGAGGGAAGGAGGGAGGGAGTGAGGTGGCGGCGTGGTCGTCGTCGATGGTGGTGGTGGTGAGTGATGAGCTGGCAATGTTGATGACACGGCTGTGTGCTTTGTCATACAAAGCCAAACAGTCGTATGTAGTTGCATCAATGGCTACAAACAATAATGGCTGCATAGTGTAACAGTAATGTGCATCTGTACTTTATTAGTTAACCATGAGGCTCCAAGTTCAAACACCATTCATGACATTATTTTGCTAAGCTCAAATGGTCTGCTTGGATGCATGCGGACTGTCCTTGCTGGTCCTTGCTCATACTTGCTGTCTGATCTCGGATGCGGACAGCCAAAATCCGTGGAATCCGAGTAAAAAGTGTGGAATCCAAGCTAGTCCATGTGGATCTGTGAGGACTGTCTGCCCCTGTTGCATAACTAAAACTGTTCATTAGATGGGATGTAAATCTATACGGAGTCCATGCAGATCTGTGCAGAGTCCACACAATTCTGCACAGATCTGCGTGGAACATATGGGGCAGTGTAAAGACCTCGCTTTTAGTGATACCCTCCCCTCTGTCACCAGCATGCTCTGATTCCACCTCCACATTACCAGCGGCTTTTGTGATAGGCCATTAGAGGAGAAAGTCCCGATACATGACTGGCCAAAATGCTGCAAGTTTTGTTTTGGCTGATGAAGCTGATAATCTGCGTGGTGTCCCTTCAAGAATTCCTGCTGCTCAGAAGTTGCCCAAGGGGCTGGTGCCATCTACAGTGGTCAGTTATCATGTGTTCTTCTGGTAAGTCAAATGATCACCAACTTGCCTTTTGCTGCCATTACTCTGGTTCCATAGTTTCTGCAATTAGGGCTACAGTAAATTCTGGTAACTATACAGTTGATCCCATGGTAGTGCAGTGTATATGGGAATCAAACTCAACCAACTCTCTTCAATGACCCAAACTCAGGCCTGTGTTGATGTCCCCATCTCTCTGGTTATTGCAACCCTCTTGCAGCTGGGTATCAATGTAGTTGGTGATGCCAATCCCCCAGGCCATAAGTGGTTTTATTTTTACTGATAGATCTCAACTCATTTTTTTTTCAGCTGAGCACTCCAATGCATGGCCTTCCACTGGCCCATCTGATGGTGTGTGGGTTCATGCCCTTGTGATCATATGCTCAACCCCTCCTCAGTGCCAGCTAAGCTTGCTGGGGTTGCAGAAGCCCCTTCCCCTCAGTCAACTCGAGACCATCTTGAGCCATGCTGTCATGTCATTACATGCTCAGTCCACATCCCCTGTACAGCACCTGCCAAGCCTGCTATGGTTCAAGATCCTCCCCCCTTCTTGCAGTCCACTTTGAGTGCCTCGCTGACTCTGGCTGTCCTAGTGCATGGCAGCCCAAGTCAGAATCAAACCCCACCATCAAGTGTATGCTGTGCCACTCAAAAGTGGTTCATGGTGACACAGGGCCATGATGTAGGAGTTTACCAAGGGTGGTAAGCCAATATATTGCCCATGACATTCTGTATACACTAATTGACATTCTCAGGCATGTTGTATCTCCACTTGTCAGCGGCGTGTCTGGGTCCTGTTACAAAAAGTATTCGACAGAGAATGATGCTAGGGCAGTGTTCAAGCAAGCCCTTGGCTGTGGTACCATTGTGATTGTGTAAGGGAAGGATTTAAGTTTCTTGGAATATATTTCTTGTTGTCGCACGTTCCTACATCACCATACCTACCACCCCATTGCATGTATATATAGTGTTTAAGGGTCCAGTCCAGTTCAGTTTTTGACCCAAAAATGTAAAGACCGCAATCTAAACCAGTCCAGGATTGACCCAGATACTGCTAGAACCAAACTGGACCACCTAGGACCAGTCCTTTCTGGTTAAAAGACCAAAAAAGACCGGTTAAGACTGGTTCAGACCGATGTTTTGTCGTGAAATTTGTCATATTAATATAACCCATATGTATCTTAGCAAATATTACCTGGACCTTATAACCACTGTACAGATGGATAGACATTGTAATTCCCCATCATTCAGTCTAACTTTAAGACATTTCATCAAGATTTGACTTGCCTATGATCAATATAAAAATACATCTACTGAATGACTCGTGCTGAACACCAAGAAATGTAATGTGACAACCATAAATTATGTGATGCATAGCATGCATTGACAAATGGTGGGAGTATTATTATACATGTTAGTCCTATGATCATTAATAGAATCAAGCAAATGAACAAAATACTCATACAAAAATAGATTTGGTTATATCTTGCTCAATTCTTAACCATTTTTTATGAACCAGAGGTCGAATTTGCCGGATTTTATGTGGGAACATGGTCCAATATATGTTCCCACAATAAAACTGGTTCTAACCGGTCTAGACCAGTTTTCTTCAGTTTTACAACATTTTTCAAAATGGAAAGACTGCTGACTGAACTGCAAAAGACCAGTCCATAAATAAACCACTGGTCCAGTCTTTTCTGGTCCAATTCAGTCCAATTTCGGTCTTTTTTTCGGTCCTATGGACTGGACCCTTCAACACTATGTATATACCAGAGACTGCAAAATGTATTGAATTATTGCTGCTGGATCATAAAACCTTGTGAGTGGTATGTTGTGATGACATCCTCAAAACCTCCCATCGTGCTGCACAGGAGCTCCTCCATCCATGAATTGATCTCCCCAACATCCTTTTCAGTCATGTTCACTACCCCTAGCTCTGGCCCCACCCCAGTAAGCTGCAGTAATTCATTTTGGTAGTGACAGATCAATGTAAGAAAGCATGTTGTTTGAGCAACCACCACATTGATGACCTCTTGGTCATGAGAAATTGCATATTTTAGGTAGATGCTGTCAACACGTGCCAGGGCAGACCCACTGGTAAATGTAGTGAGTTTTTCAGCCACACACTTGCAGCACTTTATCCAATAGATACTATATTGAAGCAGGTATCTTAGTCAAATAGCAAAGCAGTTGAGAATTTGTATTGTACCTGTCTCGGGCTTTGACAGCACATTTGCCTTTTGTATGAGATTTTTCATTACTTTTGTGTTGTTCTGACCTATTAAAAATGTTGAGGATGATTACATGGAATGAGAAGAGGCTTAATACTCTGGTTTATGTGATCCACAGTTTTGACGATGGTGTGCTGCAATTGCAGACTTGTGCCTAGACCACACTGAATCTTGGAAGAACTGATATAAGACAAGGAGAACTTACTTATCATATGACCATTTACTTTTGGTCCAGTTTGCTGCTAGACAGGCCTTGGGTGTGTGGTATAATCTTGGGCGACCCATGGGTGTACTCATGTTAACAGTTGAAACTTTTCATCTTGTTGCTTACTCTTGGACAACTGTCTGACCTTTACTCAAAACTTCCAGTTTGCTTTGAAATAACATAACAGGTGACCAGTACAGTATTTCTAGACCTCTTATTTCTGTGTTTCTAATTTTTTGGCACAGGAAGGATTTCTTGTTGAATTTTCTTGCTTTTATTTCCAGACCCAGCTATCTGGAAAACAGCGTAACCAGAGCCAAATCCAAACACTTCTTTCCAACTTCTTTTCAACCATACACTCCAGCCACAATTGCAGAATGGGTACTCAACTCACAGTCGGCTGGCCATATTCACAATCAATCTACGACTTGGTCTCCTAGCTCCATTTGAATGCTGGACAGCCAGTTTGAGAGGTATTGGTTCCTGTATCCTGATCAGGAACAATCAGTTGCCGATTCATGCTGGTGATTGAGGTGATATTCAGCAACAATGTCCTTCCAGCCTGGTTCCTGGAGAGCCAGGAAAAGCAGTCGTTCATCAAAGAACTTGGCCCATATTTCCATCAAGCAAGGTTGAGTGGGGAGCAGCTCAAGTTCATCACTAAAGCAGCAGAGATCTGGTTTGAGTGCTGCCATTTTGCCTTCAAGATCGTCATGATTCAGAGGCATTATACCTTGCCACAGAGGGATGGATGGTGGTAAAGCTCTGTTTGGCTCCATTGCTTGCAATTTGTACTGAACCTGGAATGTCAGCAATTGGAGCAAGACTTTGACCATTTTTTTTGTGTGGAGGTGGGGGTCAATGATCAATGGGTCTCAAAGCTTGAAGATCACCGTCTTCAGCTGGTGTGTCAAGCATTTCCTTGATATCTGCAATCCCAAAACTGAGTGGGGATCTTAGTTGGCAGAAGACCATGACTTGGCAGACAGGTTCCACAAATGGCTCATCCATCAGTATTCAGCAAGTTGGGATAGGCTCCAGAGAGACAATGCACCCACAAAGTGCATGCTGTCGCAGCCTCAAACACCGGGTTTGTTAGTGAGAAAGAATACACATGACAGTGACAAGGAATATATTGTACATGATGGGGGCATGTCAAAAAGAAGAACGAGAAAACTTCATATCAGGATGACAAATTTTGTTTAAGTAACTCCCATTAGTTTTTACAATGTATCAGTGATGGAATCGTTCTTTCTTTGTTCAACAACTTCCCATGTCAACACGACACATGTATGCTCACATGTTCTCAATGCCAAGTCACATGGCTGTTGTTCAAGATTATTGATTGCTTTAACTTATCATCCACTAGGTGTGATGGCCTCAAAGAGCAAATGTCACCACATTGTTCTTGATCACTACAATCCCCATGTTTAGAATACACTTCCCACCCATGAAACTCTGGAACAACACACCCATTTTCAACCTGGTCCACAATGCCTGGCCGTTTGCCAAGATTTAATATCCATACCCACCTCTCCCATTAAATGGTCTGCTACTTGCAATCCTCCAGCAAATGTCGATGAGCTGGTATTTAGGACCAATCTTTTTGATGAAACATCGCCTACTAGTGGGGTTGACAACAGTATACCCCTTGATGACATCCTAGCCAAAGATGGGGAACAACTTGCCAGCATTGAGGTGCTCAAACAGCCCTCCAAATGCAGAAAACAGAATTTGGCTTCTGTACTATTTTCAGTTCACTGATACAGCTGTTCCTGACTCCTGCCATAGGAAAATCCACATCTTGCATGGGTTCCCTACATCAACACATACCTGGAGGAATTTTTATGCCTTGAAGGATGTGGCGATGCCAGAAAGTCATGTAGCCACTGTGCTGAAGTGGATGCTTCACCTATCTTCCATTGCCATAATTGCCATGACCTATGACTCTACTGCTGTATGTTGATGATACTCAACCTGGAAACCCAAACAAAACCTACTAAATGGCTTTGGATGGTATAACAAAAGTCAGAGAAAGGAAGTGAGGCCCTCTAGATGTCACCTGTCAGACCGACCGTCAAATAGTCATAAAAGGACTGCTTGTCAAAGCAATTCAAAGCTAAAAGAATGTGTTTCATGGAATTTTGGAGAATTTCATGGATAGATCGATGAATTCAGAGTGTGCAAATATGTTTGGATGCAAGATCAGGGGACTAGACGAGTAGTAGAAGCAAAGCAAAGGTGAATCGAGGGAAAAGAGAGCAAAAATAGCATAATGCGAGGATTTTCGAGGATTTTCAAAGATTTTCAAAGAAGTTTAGCATAGAACACGAGACTTTGGACTGAATAAGACTAAACTGAACTCTCAAATTACTGCTATCTGGGAGGAAGACAACGACTTTCCTCCTTTTCTTTGTATCTAGTACATCTTTTTATATAAAATAAAGAAACTACCTAAAAAAGGCTAGAGAACATGAGGCAAACATGTGGAAAACTCGAGGCAAAATACAATAGAAGTATATCAGAACTATAAAGCGAGACTATAAATGGTGAATATAACACATGATGAAGAAATAATAAGAAAGAATAGCTAAAAGTGGACTGTCCTTGTTATAAATTGCATAAAACATTGGAAACTGCTTCAAGCAGATTGTATGCGTGCACATGTGGTTGAAATGTGTTCAATGTACTCGAGATAGTGTCCCATGTCTCCAGCATGCATCCGAAGATTGTTTAAATAGGAAATACTGTGTCTGAAGATGTTTTTTGAGGTTCAAGGATTTTTGAAGATTTTCAAAGTTTCTTCAGACTTTGTTCGTGGCCTGAAATCAGTGCTATATTGCTCAAAACTGGTTCAGAACTCATCGATGATGTTCCAAGGGTATATTCTGAGCTGTATGAAGGTTGGGGGAATTGTATTACGGTGGCTGAAGGCATGCAAAAAAATTTGAAGCATTGTTTCAGACATTGTGAAGAATTTTGAAGCATTTTCGTGACTTTGTAGAGGTTCAGAGAGGTTCATAGAACTTTGGAGGGGTTTGTATGGGTTCGGAGAGCTTTATAGAGGTCTGTAGAGACTCATAGAGCTTTGACAATGATCCTAGATTTGTTTTCTGAGCTTGAATGAGGCTCAACTTTGGCCATCGATCCCCAGTCTGCCACAACATTCCAAGTTCTTGAACACTTCCAACTTCTCAACTTTACATCGAAAATATCCAGGTGGGAGTTATATTGAGCCCTAGCACACCAATCTGACAATACTGGAACCCAACCCCCACTGGTAGGATTTTCCTCCAAAAACAGTTGGTTATATGCTCTGTTCTTGGCAATTGATGCGAACTTTCACTTGAAGTGAATGAATGTGTCCAACAATGCAAAAGACCCAGGCCTGAATCATGGTTATGCATATATTGTTGAGGAGAAGAAGTTTTGGAGCCATCTCACTCAATTTGGAGATAAATTTGAGGATGATACCAGCACATGCAACAATCACAATGCTGTCAAATCTGCAATGATGTGCAGTGGTCATGGAGTGTCAGCAAACAGTCTACGATTGGCTGGATGTAGTAGACATGATATGGCATGACCCATGTCGCTAGGCAACCTTCAGAAAGGGGAGTGGTGAGTTGTTACTGTGTTTATCCTGCATGATCCTCTTTTGTTTACACGTCTCCATTCAAGGTACATCAACATGGACTATTTTTTTCTTGCAAGTCTTGCACATTTTCTTCCCATCCTATTAGTAATATTGTATGATATTGTCTGCCAATGGACTTGGAACCTTGCTCCTCGCTGCAGTTCCTATCCTCCGAATGCTCTCAGTCCTGGCCACTCCCATATCCTTACTGCACTTATTCCAAAGTTCCACCTGCCAGCCCATAAAGTTGGCTGTCACACTGAGTACAATTTCAATTCCACACCCCGTGTTGGCCACACCGATGGTGCACCTGAACGTGGTTGGGCAGCTACAAATGCTGTCACAAATAGCACAAAAGAGATGGGCCCTAGATCTTGACATGATACTCTCAATGACCACTTTGGGGACTACAATTGGCACAAGATCATGTCAATAGGTTTGTACATACTTTCTCAATGAATCACTTGCTTATTCTTTCACCAGTGCAGACTTTTGTTCACCAAGTCAAGGAGGCACTTGAGGCTCATGCAGAGCAGGTAGAGGCATTTCAAGAGTTTGATGCGGCACTTCCTGCCAGCATGACCAAGGAGTGGATGAAGATGGTCCAGGATTGGGAGGGGGATGAGAGCATGCATCAACCCTTACTCCATGACATTGTGGGGTGAGTGTAGATTTTTGGCCTCCTGCTTTCTATGCTTACAATCCTTATCAGCCATTAAAGAAAAGGATATTCATCTAACCCTTGCCAAAGAGGACAAAGCTGAACTCAAGAAGGGAACCTCCAGGCTCCTACATGAATCTGTTTTGGTGAACACACTGATCTGGCAGGGCCTGGAGCTAGAGGAACAGCAGTGAGCACCATGTTCATCTGTTGAGTATGTGGTTAATCTGGGTGCTAGGAGAAAACTATGATCTGACTCCAATGCCCTAGGGCCTCATTCCACAGACCTCCAGCATGTGAAGGTCCTTGAGCAATGCAATGCCCTGCAGTGCAAGATCGAAGCCTGGATAGAAATCCAACACCTATATATGCCAGCTGTTGCAATGATACATGCCTGTGCAAATCCTGATAGTAGCAAGGAGCAGCCTGCTTCATTTGACATGAAGTTTCTCCTACCATCCGAGGTTATTGACAACATCTGGTGCCCACATCATTTAATGTCATGTGAATTCCACTTATGACAGGCATGGGCTTTTCACCATCTTGATGAACTTTGTGGGCTTCTACTCCTCCACTCATATCTTTGCTGTGACAAGGATTGACATGTATCTGGAAACTGAATGCTCACCAGAAGTTGCACAGTCATCAAGTCGGTCTCTATTCTGGTAAATGCAGCTGTGGCTTGATATTGCCAGTCAGGCACTGCTCCAAAAATCCAACATAGAGAGGTTTTGCATTGCAAAATGTTTAGGGTTCACCAAAGGTTTTAGCCTAAGTGTAATAGCTAAATTTCTGCTACCAATAAAAATGTCCTGCTTCTAAACAGTTGTTGAACTCAAAATCTTTATCAGACATTCTTCATATGCTTAGCATTAATATTCACATGTAACATTATGCAAGAACATATAATTTCTAGCTGTCAAAAATAAAAGAAATATATTAGCCCCTGCAAACTCTGAGGTTTTCATTACTTTGAACCCTTGGTGTTTAACCTGCAGGTTTTGTACAACACTTTGGGCAGTATTGGCTCAGAAGACATTCTGTTGGGTTTGGCCTTTGGAAGCAATCTTGACAGGGTTACTACCTATCCTTTGTCTTAATGCATTAAAACATTTGCTGTTGAATTGAACTCATAATTTACAAAATCATTTTAAAGTTCTCAAAGCCTGTGAAAACCCTTGGTGAACCCTAATTACATTTAAAGAATTGGGCAATCACATTACGTGCTCGCTTACAATTCTCTTCGGGTTCAGATGAATTATTTTTGTCGGTATAGTTTTTCCACTTTATTAAGAACTCCAATTTGTTCCATCGAAGACGTGAGTCTAGAATTTCTTCAACTATGTATTCTGGAGCACCTTCTACTATTATCAGAGGTTGTGGAGTAGTTTGTTGGCCAGGAATAGTGGGTGGGCGGTAAGGGCATAGGCAGGATACGTTAATCTCGGGATCAATCTTGAATGATCGGGGTAATTTTAACACTACTGCATTAGGTGAGATCACTTTAGAGATCATGTATGGGCCAACTTGTTTCTCCGTAAGTTTCCTCAAAGGTCATGGAATATTTAGGTCCTTGGTACTTAGCCACACCAAGTCACCAACTTTGTACTCTGGAGCGCACGCTCAAGTACGATATGTGTGTTGCATCATGTCATCACGTGCTTTCTTCAATGCTGCCTCTGCTTCCTCTTGTACCTTTTGCATCTTAGATACAAAGTCTTCTACCGACTGTACTTTGACTTCCCTTCTGGGTTCTACTCCCATGCAAGGATGATATCCATAATTCACGAAAAAGGGTGACATATGAGTAGCCGAATGGAATTTGTTATTGTGGGAAAATTCAGCAATTGCCAGCCATTTGGGCCAGTCAGTTTGTCGGTAGTTGACAAACATATGTAGGTACTGCTCCAACTCCTGGTTCATTCTCTCTGTCTGTCCATCAGTCTGTGGGTGATATGCCATAGATAATTTAGTTTGAATCCCCAATATGTTGTTCAGTTCTTGCATAAACATGGAAGCAAATTGTGGTCCGCGATTGGAGAAAACGGTATTGGGTAACCCATGTAACCGCCATACCTGATTTAGATAGAGGTGCGCCAAGCCTAATGATGATGTTTCTGTAGTAGTAGGAATAATATGGACCTCCTTTGTGAAGCGGTCGCATACTACAAATATTGCATCGTACCCTTGAGCCTCAGGTAATCCGGTAATAAAATCCACAGATATATCTCGCCACGGCGCTTTAGGTATAGGGTTCGGCATTAATTTTCCTGCAGGTTTTTCTGGAAATTTCTTCCCCCTCATGCACATATCACATCCATCCACATACCCCAACACATACTTTGAAATTCCAGGCCACCAATAATTTCTCATTACTAATTCCAACGTCTTCCATCTTCCTGGGTGTCCAGCAGTCAGCGTATTATGATGTAACCGGACGATCTCCCTTTGCAAATCCTGATCCTTCGGTAAATACACTTTTCCTCGAAACAACACCAACCCTTGTTCCTCAGCCCATTCATCTCCTTTGATATTACCTTTCTTCTCTCCCTTCAGAGCTTTCACAGCTTCCACTACTTCATCGTCCATTTCCGAACATTGTGTAATTTTAGACAACATTTCCGTTTCCAAGCTATCTATTAATAGATGCCCTTGACACATAGCGCAAATGTGAAAGTATTCGGGTTTGAGCAAGGTAACATTCTTATTGTCCTCCTCCACCCCCCTTTTATGATCAATACGTCTGGATAATGCATCTGCTTTCCTCATTAAGCTTCCCACTTTGTGGACCAAGTGAAAATTGAAATGCGATAGGAATAATGCTCAACATGCTTGCCTGCGATTAAGCTTTTTAGCGGACATGAAGTATTGCAGATTTTGATGATCCATCCAGATCTCAATCTGATGCGTACATCCTTCCAAATAATGCCTCCACACCTCCGATGCTCGTATTATCCCCAACATCTCTTTGTCATGCACATCATAATTCCTCTCCACATCATTCAACCCTCGGGACAAATATGCACCAGGATGCCATTTGTCATCTTTGCACAGCATTGATAATACTGCTCCAATAGCAAAATCGGATGCATCGGATTCCACTCATAAAGGGCATGTGAAATCCACTGGGGCTAATATTGGTCCCTCCACAAACTTCCTCTTCAACTCCTCAAATGCTGTCTGCTGTTGCTCTCCCCACCTCCACACTACTCCCTTTTGCATAAGGTTATGTAAGGGTGCGGCAATTTTAGAAAAATTGTGCACAAAGCGACGATAATAATTTGTGAGTCCCAAGAAGGCTTGAACCTCCTTGACATGGGTGGGCGCAGGCCAATCTGTGATTGCCTGTACCTTGATTGGATCCATTTTGATCCCGTCAGGGCCGATCAATAATCCTAGGAACTCGATTTCGCTTGCCCCAAACACACACTTCTCTGGTTTCAAAAATAGATCATTCTCGGCCAACCTCCATAACACCTCCTGCACTATCGCCTCATGATTCTCTTCATCCTCTGTGAATATCAGAATGTTGTCAATAAATATTATTACCACGCCTTTGTCTATTATGTCCTTGAAAATGTTGTTCATCATATTTTGAAAGCTTGGGGGACTATTAGTCATCCCAAAAAACATGACAAGCAGCTCGAAGGATCCTCAATGCGTGGCAAATGCAGCCTTCCACTCATCTCCTTTTTTTATTTGTACATTGTTGTATCCCCATCGTAAATCCAATTTTGTAAAGACCTTGGCTTTTCCCACCTTGTCAATTATTTCTGAGATCAATGGCAGGGGGTACGTGTTCTTCACTGTCCACTCATTCAGATACCTATATCCTCTTCCTTTGGTCTTTCTTTGGCACGAAGAATATTGGTGACATCTGTGGTGATTTCGAAGGTTGTATGTATCCTTTGTGCAATTGCTCCTTCAGGAACGCATCCACTTCTTCTTGTTCCATCGGAGATAATGGATATACCTTCAACTTCTTCAGCACAAACCCTGGCTTCATCTTGATCACATGATCCCATGGCTTCCACACCAGCATTTGCTCAGATTCCTTCTTCTGAAACACTGACAGGTATTCATGATACACTTTTGGCACCCATTCCTCCACTGGCTTCTCCACCTTCACAATATTCTTGTCCCACAGCTGTCCTCCACGAATTGCTCTAAAGGTTTCCTTCTGCTCTTCTTTCTCGATCATGATCGGAACTTCCCCATTTGGCATTTCCTCATCCTCCACTTCCTCCATCATAACAGAATACTTTCTTGGACATTCTTTCTCTTTCTTTTTCCTTTTTTCCTTCTTCATCTTCCTCCCATACACATTACATTCCTTAGGACAACGAGGCATTTGTACTTTCCCAGTTTTCCAATCAATTTCGGGATTATGCTTCTGTAACTGTGGACATCCTATTATTAGATTGGTTTTCCCAAGATTGCACACTTCGAATACTGCTCGCTCCTGATGCTCCTGATACTTTAGGACCATAGTCACCTCCTCCTTGATAGTTCCTCCATGATTGACTGTTCCGTCAATATTGTACACCGTTATAGGTTGCGCCAGCTTGCATGTGTTAATACCATTTCCAGTAATTAAGGATCGATTAATAAATAATCCTGTAGCACCACTATCAAGCAACGCTTCCACATCAATAGCTGCATGTGTGTCCACTGTCTTCAGTCCCACAGTCAAGGTGATTTCGGGTTCTATTCATGCAGAGCAAATAAAGAATTTAGGGGTTTTTGGAAATAGTGCTTGGCAATTTTCTTTGTCGCGTGATTCACAACAGTTGTACTCCTCCTGGATTTCCTTTTCTGATTTGCTCTGGGTTTCCTTGGATTCTAATACATTGTAACAATTCTGGGTCACCAATGGGGAAACCTTCACTGGGGCTCTTCCACAAAATTCTTCTGCCTGCCTTCCTCCAGCTTCACTTCCTCGATTGTAGCTTCCCTAATCTTTCTTTTCTGCCTACAATTCCTAGAAATGTGTCCTAACTGCCCACAGTTAAAACATCTAAGTGGGGCTCCTCTTCCTGCTTGATCAACCTCCATTGCCTCTGCTGGTGCTACTGACTCCGTAACTATAGGTGTCACTGCCATGGCAGGTGGCTGTGCCCTTGGAGCTTGTGCCTGAGGCGCCTTTCCTTTCTCGGACATTCCTCCTGATGACTTTCTAAATTTACTACTGCTGTACATCAACTTTGACTCCACCTGTTCCTGCCAATATTGCTGGTCAAGGCGCATTGCCCAATTATACCACTCATCCAACTTCTCTGGCATAGAAGGTAGTCGGTAGATAGACTTGAATAAAGAGGGATTTAATCCTGCTTTCAAAAACTCTACGAACGCGGCTTCTCCCATGTCTGTTTGCGAAGCTTCTGCTTTGAACTGCAAAATAAATTCATCCACCATTAGGGAACCTTGGTGCATGGTCTTTAATCTAGCATTGGCTGTCACCTTTGGATTAGGATCTCCAAACTGTGCCTCCAATCTCTCCAGAAATTCCTTGAAGGTTGCAAATGGTTTATTTCCTGCGGCAATTTGATTAATAGCCTCATTTCTCCAGAACTGTGCTTTCCCCCCCTGAATGTATGAGAGAGCAAACATAATCCTAGACTTGGCTGTACAAAACTCTGGCTTCCTCCCATGGATGTACAATACTATAGAGCTGATGAAGGATTTTGTATTCTCCATGGTACCGTCAAAGATTTGCAGGGGCGTGTACTTAGGTAAGCACACTTTTCCATTTCCAGATCTCTCTGCCATCTCATCCTCCTGCAACATCCACTCCACCATCTCCTCCATCTCATCATCTCTTTCTCCTGTCATCTCTGGCTGTACTTCCACTTGTCTGGGCTGTGATGCTGCCAACACTGACACTAATTGCGACATTTGCACTGTAAGCGCATCAATTTTTGCCTCTAGTGCTGGTGTGGGAACAGGATTAGGGCTGGGATTAGGAGTTGAAGGTTCGGACATAATTGAAAAATCTGTGATGAATCACTTCTTCGACAAATTCAAAATTTGTTCTTCGAGACCTCTCCAAACATTTACGGGTCATGTGATGGTTTGTCAATTGTTTGTCAATCATTCATCAATTGTTCATCGTTCGTCAGGTGCCTAATTTGACACTTTGGATCAATAACCCTTCCAACAGTGCCTGATCTCGGAGATATCACTGAATTCGGCTTGTAACTAAAATAGTCGTCTGAATAGAGTGATGTAAATCATAACTAAACCAGATCCAATTGGTTGTCTGGTTGCAGCTGTCCTAATGATGAGTACTGCCTCTCGATCACTGGCGGTCGCAATGTAAGGCGAGGCCTGGCATCGGCTTATGAAAGAAAAGGTAGATTACGTATATACTAGTGCTTCTGGCTCATGCCGAAAGGATGAGTAATTGGATGTGGCATGGTGAAACAATGACATATGCGCAAGTAAGAGAAGGCGCACTGATATGGGAAGTTGTGTTCTTCTGTTAGGGCGACACCCACTATCTGCTAGCTAAGACCGTGCGGGTTCTCTCTAAAAGAAGGGGATGGGATCTCTGCTCGTGATGGGGGAATTGATGGTTTTGATGCAAGGGGTTATTAATAGGTGAGTTTGTTGAGATAGGCCTTTCACACCGAAAACGTAGGTGGAATACCTAAGAGAACACAACTGGGGTCCCCTAGGCATATATTTAGGGTTTATATACTATGTTACATATATTGTACATTGTTGTTACTGACGCACTCGTACATGCGCATACATATTGATGCGTGCGAAATAAAATTCTCATGCTATCAAAGTGTAGCATCATTTGGCGTCATGTAGCGTAATTCGACATAATAAAATAAAAATGAAATTTTATTAGGTAATGGGGTGGTTTCCTAACAGTTATAGCAAGAGTAAAGTTGTGTTGAGTGAGTAGACTTTGTCAAAAATATGTGATAGAAGTGTGACTTGTCACAGTTCTAGCACATGGGATTCTAAGTTCACATGATAGACAGTTTAATACACTTGAAAATTCTTTTCTACAATATACAAAACAGCTTGTATATGTTGATACTCGGGGAACTCGGGTACTAAAAATATGTAGTCCAGCTTGAGTCCAGCTCATTGTCAAGTAGATCAACAAGGGTGACAACTCAGTCAGCACAAGTAGGGAGAATTGGAAATAAAAGTACTGTCATCAAATGAAAAGAAGATTAAGAATAGGTAAGCAAAGGAGGCCGAACAGTAACTAAGAAACGAGACAAGACCAAAGATAAATGGATCAAACATTGCACACAGCCACGTAGTGATGCCACGGCTCGGCTCGGCTCGCCCGCAGCGCAGCTCAGGCACTTGAGCTGATCAAAATGGTGCTGAGTCACCCTGAGCGGCTCTGAGCTGGCTAAGCCAATTGAGATTGCCCAAAGTTGTGGGCTTGTTGTATTTATGCTTCAGTATTTTAACAGTCAAATAGGCTGTGTAGACTATTATTACCAAAGAAACAAGTCATACTATTGAGTTTTGCACAGATCGGTATCTTTGATGAGATTATTTGGCTATGTTTATCTTCTCGTACCTATTACAAAACATCAAGTTGTGCTCAAGAGATGGCTCTGGGGAGTAGGGTATAACAACATGTATTCAAAATGGCAGCAGGGACTCCTACAGAGTGTTTTATAGTGTTTTAATAACATTTAAAGCCCTCCAGTCGCTCTGAATTTGAGGCAACTTAGGGCATGGCTTGAGTGGCGAGCCGATTCATCGGCGCAGCTGGCCCAAAATAGCGGCTCGGCTCAATGGCTCGCGGCTCCGAGCCGCGCCGTTGGCAACACTACCCCCACGTAACGGGAATAACACAGACTTTCCCAGACACAGATTTTCTGCATTGATCAGGCTGCAAGTAGGAATTCCAAACGTATAAGTGCAGTAGAAAGTAGATGGCAAAATCAAGAATGATAACGGACGACTGGATGTCAATTTCCTCCCTGGGGAATACTTAAACAATGAGTTAGAGCATTGCAGGCTCAGCGAGAAACCACAGTAAGTAAGGATACATACTTGAACAATTTCTTGCAATTCTTTGCCCCAAACTATGCAGCTCCTCCTGATAGCCAGTGGCGTAATGTTCGGATGTCGTCCTCGATGGGTGTCGCTTCCTCGCATTGATCCCGGAATAATTTCCCCCCCTCCCATACCGGCTCGGAATCTGCCGGCGAGTATTCCTTGATGACATTCCAAGATTCCAGCTTTGTCTTTCTTCACTGACTTATCCCCGCAGTAACGAGACATTGATCTCGCTTGTGTTAACGACAGGCTTCTTGGCCCTAGATTCTTGCTCCATTTCTGTGCTAACGTAGGAACTTGAAACGTCGGAGTCCATCAAAACGCAGCACAAGGCCTGCGCAAGAACAAATGGTGCAAATTACTAAGTTGTGCATATCCCAATATGTCCGTCCCTATGAGAACGTACTAATCGTCCAGTTTGCGCCCCGCAGCGCCGAGTCGCAGCGTTGTTCAGTCGATTGTCGTACTTCTGTCCTCTGCGCAGCAGCATATTTGGCGCGTTTGATATAAAACTGTCTCTCTCTTCCTACCTGGCTCTGTATTGAATATCTGCATTTCAAGCCACTGGAGGTCCTATCGAAAATTCACCATGGAAGACGAAGTTTCCGCCCTTGTAAGTCATGTTCTGTCTCGCCGGGGACTACACTAATAATGATTCGTCCTACTAGGTCATTGATAATGGTTCCGGCATGTGCAAGGCAGGTTGTACGTGATGCTACTTCTTCTCATAACTTTTCTCCAGCTGATCATATTCTACAGTTGCCGGTAAATTTGAAGCACATCTTGTGCTCTTGACTTCGGTGCTGATAGTTGTACAGGCGACGATGCCCCTCGTGCCGTTTTCCCGTACGTCTACGATTATGATGGCTCGTTACCCTTCACTAATATCCTGTTCTGCAGTTCTATCGTCGGCAGACCCCGTCACCAAGGCGTAATGGTAGGGATGAATCACAAAGACTCCTTCGTAGGGTACGTACATTTCTCTCGCATAACTCTTCCCATCTCAACATTCCAAACCTAGCGACGAAGCCCAATCCAAGCGTGGCATCCTCACCTTACGATATCCCATTGAACATGGCATAGTCACCAACTGGGACGACATGGAGAAGATCTGGCATCACACTTTCTATAATGAACTACGCGTCGCCCCCGAAGAGCACCGTATTCTCCTCACCGAGGCCCCTCTCAATCCGAAAGTCAACCGCGAGAAGATGACCCAGATCATGTTCGAGACCTTCAACGCACCTGCATTTTACGTCGCTATCCAGGCCGTGCTTTCCTTGTACGCTTCTGGCCGCACCACCGGCATTGTGCTGGATTCTGGGGACGGCGTCACACATACAGTCCCCATTTACGAAGGGTACTCTCTACCGCATGCGATCCGGCGCGTCAACCTCGCAGGGCGTGATCTCACGCAGTACCTCGTGAAGAATCTGATGGAGAGAGGGTACCCGTTCACTACCTCTGCAGAACGCGAGATTGTCAGGGATATCAAAGAGAAATTATGTTATGTCGCGATGGATTTTGATCTGGAGCTGCAGACTGCTGCAATCTCTTCGGCTCTGGAGAAGAATTATGAGCTTCCTGATGGTCAGGTTATCACGATTGGCAGCGAGCGGTGAGGTCACTTTTCGTATATGGCCATTTCTTCGTGATAATGCTGATTGTCATGTCTGATAGTTTCCGTGCGCCTGAGGCGCTCTTCCAACCTGCGATGCTTGGGTTGGAGGAGCCAGGAATTCACGAGACTATGTAAGCTATATGCTTATGTTTTCATTTTCTCATTCTCGTGTATTTTCTTTCAGCTACAACTCGATCTATAGTTGTGATCTCGACATCCGTCGCGATTTATACGGCAACATCGTCCTTTCTGGTGGTACCACCATGTACCCCGGCATCGCTGATCGCATTCAGAAAGAGCTTACGTCTCTGGCCCCAGCGAATGTGAAGGTACTTGAATGACCATAGGCTTCTTGTCGTGTAAAATGTTAACCATATGTAATGTAGGTCAAGGTCATTGCTCCGCCCGAACGCAAGTACTCCGTATGGATTGGAGGGTCTATTCTGGCATCGCTTAGCACGTTTCAAAATATGTGGTGCTCCAAGCAGGAGTACGACGAATCTGGCCCGAGCATTGTACATCGCAGTACGTATTCCTTAATGACAGTCATTATTTCGAGGTTTACTGATTTGCGACTCGGATGCAGAGTTTTTCTGAGCGACGAAGAGAGTTCATTCTGCTATACGGAGTTTTGAGTTTCTTATTGCTGAAAACTAAAATGACATCTTCCTGATGAACCTCGGACTCGTTTTTATACCCGACGTTACTGCCACCAGAAATAAGGTTACATCCGCTGTTGTGTTGTAAGCAATAGGAACGTTCAAAGCTGGGCGCAGCTCGCAGCACGCATAGGCATCAGCTTATATAACATAGATTTCAGAGTCCACGCTGTGACCATTTTGTGACAAACGCGTTCGACGCGTATTTTCTTTTGTGCGACATCGTTAAAGCCACTCCCATACACTCCTGAAGATTCCTGAACCGATAATTTCCTTTTCCTTGACTTTCTTCAGCTTTCTTTATATCAATGGCTAATTCTATTCTCTACAATTGCTATAATACTAGTGTTGTAATGCCCATAATTCTTCAACTAGTTGCCTACGTTTTGCATCATTATTGTTCATATCTATTCTACCATTCTCTCGATGAATACCAGCATCTTCCTCCTCTTCATTGGGACCATGGACATTCTGGAAATGCTCTGCAGATTGGCTTCCTTCAACATTGATAATAAGGTTATGAAGGATAATTGCAACCGAAATCCATTTACAAGCTTCGTAGTGGTTGTTGTTGGAGTTAATATCGACTCGGAGGCCATGCAAACACTGAAAACGGCCCTTGAGAGCACCAATGCAATGCTCAGAGTGAACACGAAGGCCTGCAACTACCTTGTCACATAAGGCATCCATGGGTTCGAGAGATGCTGGCTTTTTATGGACAGGGATTGTTCAGGAGTTGACTGCATAAGCTGAGTCTGCCCATGTGAATTCTTCTCCATCAAAAAACCAAACAGGATGCATAGCGGCCATAGTATGCTCAAAAGCAGTTGCATCATGGGTGGAACCAGTCATTCCATGGGTAAAATCAACAATTCAAAGGTTGAAGGGCATGTTCCCAATCTAAAAAAAGGTTAAATAGTGCAGTAATAGTTATATGAATATGTACCTGGACATTAAGACCATAGTTTGCTTTTTGTGTGTAGTATGCATCCCCATTCTTTCCTGGTTTGTGATAGAGGACGACGATAGTACTGTCATACATAACCCAACCATCTCTCCATGACCCTTGGAAACCCAGATGATTATCCATCCATTCTTTCTCGACCTCCTTCTCAGCTGGTGTCAGCTTTCAGACAAATTGGCTCTGGAGGGAGAGGATTGCTTCAAAACAGCCATTTGTGTAGTTTTCCACAGAACCTTCAGAACACCCTGCAGCATGAACAATGTCTTCAACACTGGCACCATTTCCATACCTTCCAATTCGGAAAAGAGTAATCAGCTAACTGCTGCTCAATGGGTGTTTGCCCAAGATTTGTGTCATTCCTGAAGACAGTATGATTCTCAATAAGATCAAGAACTGTCAAGAAAACGAGAGGGGAAACACGAAGCATGTTGATAAAGTAGGGATGCCGAAGTTCGGTTCAGTTCGGTTCTTCAAAGATTTTGCTGAACCTAGAACCGGACTTCAGGTTCGGTCCAGGAAATCTGCTGAACTTCGAACCGGACCATCGGTTCAGGTTCAGGACGGTTTGGTTCTATGTTGGAGGATGACCCCGACACATCGATGAGAGGTGGAGTGGTGCTGGAATGATCGAGTGGGTAGATGCAAGTGTGACCTGGTTACGGAGGCAAGCCCCTAATGAGTCTTGCCCCATACCAGGTATGTGCCACATGTAAATCTAACGTACAAGGCAATAATGAGTCTTGCCCTGTACCAGAATTAACATTCTAGGTTTAGGAGGGTCTGAACCCAGAACCAAACTTTTTTATACCAAAAATTCTCTAAAATGGCTCTAAGCTTTGTGCTAGTACAGATGGCAGTAGATATGGCCCGAAACAGCTGTATACAGGCTACTGGGTAACCAAAAAATATTTTTTTATGGATGAGAACAATGAGAGTGAGAGATTACAGTCTCACAACTCCAGCATTGGGGAAGCCCTCAACTTTCCCTTAACAAGAAAAGTTTTTTATATTTTTAATGTAATAAATACAGGAATGTTCACTATGCTGAACTGGGGTTGAGAAGTGGGACAGTAAGGAGGCCCACAGACTAGGGGGACTGCCTGCTGTCATTGCCCATTGTCTTGCAACACCCCTTCACTGTTCCATCATGGAACTCCCCCCTCATAGGGCAGTGGTATTTCATATGTGTATTATGTTACAATGACAGAACAATAAATCTGTGGTGCTCATTTTGAGTGACAGGTGAATGAAAAATAAGACAAGCCCCCCTATGGTAGAGGGGGGCAGCTACTAAATATGCTGCCTCGCTCTGCAGCAAGGCGGCGAGTGGGGCACACGTTCTCCTCATCCTTGCCTGTCCCTTCCCCTTCCCTGCTGCCCCTGGGTCCATCATTCCTGTCCCCGCTGTGGGTCTTCCTGGGTTGTGCTCACCTTCCCCACCCCATTCCTGGTCTTCCGTGTCCTTGCTGTACTCGCCGTTCTTGCCATCTGGGCCATTGTCCTTGTGGTTTTCATGCCTGTCACCGCCGTTCGCTATTTGTGTTGGGTCCTGTTTCCCATTGTCTCTGTTGTCCCCATTCCCCAGCTGTTTGGTTGTCATCCCTGTCATTGCATTCCTCATCCTCCGGATCCTCCTCATCTTTGTTGTCCTCGTTCTTGTCCTCCTAGCTGTGATCAGCCCCTGGCATTCTGTGTTGTGTTGTCTGCATTTCCTGTTTTGAGAGGTGGGGCGGTTAGTGGTCAGGTGGCGAGGTTGCGGGCATTTTGTGTGCTTACCTCGCAGGCACCTCGCTACCTGGGCCTCCTAGTACATCCCTGGGGCCTCTTAACCGCAAACGACCCTCTCACATCCCATTTGGATGGGGAGGAAGTGGTGTGTGTGTTTGTTGTTGTAGATAGTAGTAGAGAGCCTAAAACTAAAAAAAATGGTTAGTACTTGAAACGGAGAGTGAAAGTACTCAATTTACATTGTGTCCAGCAGCCTCGGGCCCCTCAACACACGTCAATGGTTGTTGACGTCCTAATACGCTTGTTGATGTGGCAATGTTACGCCAGTGTTGCTGCCATGCGTCTTGTCACTTGTGTTCCAAAGTGTGGTAGACATGGCCTTGGCAAACACACCAAAACATTCTCCCCAAGGTCACAAAAGATCAACAAAAAAAGTTTGGTTCGAACCAGGTTCAGCAAGGTTCAAAGATTTTCAACCTTGCTTGAACCTAGAACTGGACTTGTGGTCCAGTTCTACCCATCGACCCAAACCTTGGACCAAACTTCGGTCCAGTTCTGAAAAGTTCAGGTTCGAACTTTGGTTTGGAACTGAACTGCGGTATCCCTATGATAAAGCAGTGATGGTGGGCAGGATCTTGTGAGAATTCCCAAGCCAGATCTAAGTTACCATGTGAGGTATCCATGTAGTACATTTGTAACATACCCCACAAAATCCAGGAGGCCACATATCAATGCACCACTATGATTTCAAGGAACTTGTAGGCCCACATGTGTTATAACAGCCCCTCTCCCTCTCTGACTGTTGCTGTTGTAACATGCCTCAGTTATACTTGCTGACTCTACCCCTATGTTATAACCCAGACCTTTTGTCATACCCCTGTAATAATGTGTCAATTGTCATCGCCATCTTAGCATTATAGTGTGTGCACTTCTGCTGCCCCTCCCCCCCCAGCATTATAATGTGTGTGATCTTGTTATCCTCACCCTCCCATTATTAGTGATGTACAGGCCCCGGCTCAGCTCGAAAGCCCAGGCTTGGGCTCAGCTTGACCAGGCTCAGGCTTGGATAGATCATGAGCTGAGCCCTAGTCAAGGGCTCAGGCTGGGCCCGGGCCAGGCTTGGGCTCAGGCCTTGGCTTTGTAGTGAAAATTACCATAAAATTTGTCTACAGAGTCACTACAATACATCTTGCACAAATATATCATCTTCTTCATGATTGACAAAGCCCTCATCATCAACAAGATCCTCAACCAATCCATCCCAGCCCACCTGTTCTGCATTGTGTAGATTGCTGTCACAAGCTTCTTGAAGGTCATCATATTCCTCCACCTTGAGCACTGTGCTTGGCTCTTCATGGAAGAGGAGTTCATGATGGTAGATGCACTTGAGGAACTGTAATGCCTCAATGATATTGGGTTTGAGTCAATTGCAATGCTTAGTAATTGATATCCCTACAGATGAGAATGCACATTTGCTGGTAACTGATGATGCCATAATTGGGAGCATAGAGATGCCCAGATGTCATACTGGGTAGTATTGCACTAAGCTGTAAGTCAGAAGATAAAATGAGTCATGATATGAGAGACACATACCCCCCACCACTCGACGATTGTCATATTGCCAAGTTGATCCATCAAGTTCAAATAGCTGAAGAAATGTTTACGCCAAGGAGCACTCGGTTCACTGGGTGTGATGGGAGATGCACGGGATTTGATACCATTGCTACTGTCATCATCATCACCAGATAACTCATGGATTAGTATGCCAACTTTGCGCATTGCTGATTTTCCTGTTTGCCATGCTGGCACTGGTGTCGATCTGTTGCTGTACATTTCAAGGTAATGTTGTTTGTACTGTAATATTGTGAGCACACACTGAAGTGCTTGGATTCCAGACACTGAGCATTTCTTTGGCCTCCTTGAGAATACTTTCCAACTTTCCCTGACCCCAATATTTGCGAATATGTTCCATTTTCTGGGAGGGATCAAGCACTAAACTGGTGTCAGAGTTTTTTAGTGGACACAGAGAAGTAATCAAACACATAGCAAAGGTATATGCATCAGAATCAGCTGTACAATCATAGTATTCTGCAATTTTTGCCAGACCAGCATTTAGGGCAGGGATGAAATCAAAATATTTGATGTGTTCAGTTCATTTGGTCCATGACTTGTGTAATGCTTCAAGAGCAGGCAATGCGAGATGAAGGGTGCTCCCCCGATCTGATGCAAATGCTTGCTGTGCATTATCAGCATGCTATACCATATCAACGAGTTACAGATAACCTGAAAATGCAATGGTGTACTGCAAGTAGATCATTAAATAAGCCAATCCACTCCCATTCAGCATCTGAGAGCTGCAGATCATCAATCTTTTTCCTTTTCGAGAGGTCCTTCTCCTCTCGTTCAATTTCATACACAAATGTGTCAATGAACTATTATTTTTCAGCATAGCTTATGAGCTGCATGGAGAAAGAAATACATACCAAATGTTTGGCCTCAGCTCATGATGTCATTGCATAGATGGAAGACCAGCGCACAGCCATATCAAGAAGGAGTTGATGGATGGTCTTTGTGCTGCCTCATGTTTGTATATCAGTGAAGAGTTGTTTACATTTTGCAGAGGAGCATGCCTAACAATGGGAACAGTCAAAATGGAATAATAATAATAATAATTGAACAAATGAATACCTTGACACAAATTGCTTACACAAGTCCCACCTCATCACATTCAGGTCCAGCGAGATCGGCATCAGGGTCTGCAGGATTGTAATGCTTTGATTTGCTATACATAGTGATCAATGCTTGCGTCGCTAGGTTGATGATATGACCAAGGCACCTAGTTCATGGTTAGCATTTACATATCAAAGGAATAAGGTAGATTACTGAATGCGATGTTGTTTTAGATCAAATACCTTCCCGTTGTGTGCTAGGATATGCTTGGCAAACTCAACCAACATGGTGTTATTGTTCATGGCATTGTCACACATCACCCATCCAATCTAGATTGCATAAATTATCCTTGCAAAAATAAAGCACTACAAGCTGACACATACTTTGTGGCCTATAGGAACTCGCAACACGATTTTGAACAAAGCTTGACCAAGCCTTGTTCCATTGTGTGCATTATTCAGCTGCATGAAGCCAAGTAGTGCTGTTTGAACCTGCCACTTGCCATTTTCTTCTTCTATCCAAGAGCCCGTTACCACAAGATATCCATTGCTATTTGAAGCCTGCCATGCATCACATGTTAGGCTTACCTTTCCCTTTGCCCTATCACTCTGAAGGAAAGATCAGAATGGGGCTGGCAGTAGAAATAATGTGGCATTCTCATACATTCAACCTGTCATGCAGTGATGTCAACTGCTGTTTGAACATGTCAATGATAGCCTGTCAAGTTTGGTGGTGATCAGGGATCTTAACACCATTTGTAGCATGGGCAGCTATGTGAATCATGTTTTGAAAAGATGGGTGTTCAAACACTTGAATCAGCTATGGTTTAAATGGTACACTAGCTATAGTTACCGTTGACTTAAAGCATTATGTTGGGATACCTGGTCAGTCGACACAAGCCACCTGATGGCTGCTTCATGGAAAATCTCATTGGTATATGGAACTATCCTCTCTTTCTGTGGCTTCTCCCTAAGATGTGAATCAAGGTGTGACTATGCCTCACTAGCAGCCTGTGCATCTCTGCAGCATTTCTGGGCATCTCTCAATAGCATTGATGGAAATTTGTTCTTTTCTGCCCACATCTGGTATACCACCTGGCAGGTCACACATCACATTATTCAATAGCTGGTACAAAAAAATTATTGACATACTTTATGGTTTGATTCCATGTGTCATCTCAGCATAGACACATCTGCAACCAGGGATACAGGATGTTGTGGAGACCCTTTACTAATATTACATTGGCATGGCAGTGTTTACCATAAGTGTATGGAACTCACGAGCATAGCCAACAATTTTGATAATTTTTGTTCTTTTGTTGGTATGGTGGTGAGAAAAAATTATCAATGTCATGACTATGGTCCTTAGCTGTAACTTTTGGCATTTCAGAGAGGGTTTGAACATCAATATCAATCAGAAATCCATCAACATCAATTGCATCTGAACGTTGTGGGGCCTCTACTGTACAACTATCAGAATGTACTAAAGGCATGATGTGGTTGGTATAACTCACCTGGCTCAGAATTTTCCCTGGTTGTACTACTTACAGGAGGTGTGATCTCCTCAATCAAAGCATCATCATCATCAGTATTGGGGACTATGTGAGCTCGTGATGTTTTCCTACCTAGTGTTGTTTATTAGTTTAGATATTTCAAATTGCAGTGTGCATTGAATACTTATGGGATTGTTGATATTCTAAATCCAAATCTACTTCAGAGCCAAGTACTTCTGTTGCCGGTGGAGTGGAGGGAGTTGAGGTTGGGTAGGCTACTTCAGATGGTCTTGATGATGTCAATGGTTGGCTTTGTTTAGCAGCTGCAGCTGCAACCTCAGCTCACTTTGCTTGAATTGCTTGTTGGTGGGTGGAGAGTGTCAGAGCAGCTGAATTTGAGGTGTCGAGAAGCTTTCCTGATGCTGTCAATAACCATTTTGGGCAAGGCACTGATGGAGCAGTGTTTGTTGTCATCAAAGTCATGACAGCAGTGGTGGTGCAAACTCTTGGGCCAGGACTTCCCATTTCAAGAAGGTTTTGATCGTGGCTGAAGAACTGTGTAGATCCATGATGGACAAAAAAAAAATGCAGTTGTGGAGCTAGAAGCTGACCCACAGAGCACATGAGATGAAGATCAACACTGTCAAATTTTCAACACATCAAAGCCATGGCTTCAGGGCTCAGCTCAGGCTTATGATAATATGAGCTGAGCCTTGAGCCCTACAAAGCCATTAGTACAGCCAGGCTCGGCTCAGGCTTCAAGGGCTCAGTAGCCTGGGCTTCAGGGCTTTGAGCCAAGCCTTGCACATGACTATCCATTATCATGTAAGCATTATAACACATCCCTCAGGCTCTGATAGCTATTCCCACCCATGCCATACCTCACGTTATAACAACGCATCCCTTCCAATGGTGATTCCGTCCAATTATAATGTCATTCAATTTCCATTCCTGGCACCCCCTCAACCCAGGCATTATAATGTGTTCCTTCCAATGGTGATTCCTTCCAATTATAATGTTATTCAATTTCCCCTACCAGTGCCCTCTCAACCCAGGTGTTATAACACCTCAGTAGTGATTCCTATGCATTATAACTTTGAAACTCACTGAAATACCTCCAGTTATAACATCATGATGTAACACTCCCTCCATGCTCCCATTATAATGTGTTTGATTTTTACTCTCCCACTCGCCTGCTGCATTATAATGCATCACTTTTGGAGGTGTTTCCCATACATTATAACTTGAAACTCTCCCCAGCACTTCCCAATAATGTCACCATAACCAACCCCTCCATGGCAATTTCCCCCCCACACCGCCCAGTTATAATGTGCTTAGTTTTACTTCACCTGTTGCATTATATTGCATCCTTGTCAGAGGTGATTCCTGCACCATTGTAATGTCATCTAATTTCTTTTGTGGACTCACCCACTAGGTTTTATAATGCATCCCTTTTGACTTGAGGCACACTCCAGTGCCCCCCTTTGCAACATCATGGCATGTCAGCTACCCCACTCTCTCTGTGTGTAGTGCAGCCCTTTCAATTGCAATTGTAACTGGTTTCATCTCCCCCACCATCTCACCCACACCACCCCCCACACACCCTAGAGCACCCATCCATTTTTGTCGTGCACACCATCTTTACTAACGTTATGATGGAACCTTATGATTTGACAATGTAATTTCATTCCACATTTCAAATGTAGATACAATTACTTGAGACAATCACAATTTTGACAAGACAACTAAACACAGTGTATTTCAATGGGAATCAGGAAGAAAACCTGAAAGGCCAGGGAAAAGCTCAACTTAAGCACTCTTCTTCACTCGTGAACCCCACTTCAGTGGTGCATACCCTGCCTGCTTGAGATGATTGGGTAAGGTGGATGCACAACCTGACCTCATTGGCCTACCAAAGCATCATCCACTTTTCTCTTCCTTGCACCTCTTTTATTCCCAGAATTACCTGCCTGTCACTTTCCATCACCTTTCCCCCCATCTCCAACAGCTTCATTCTTATTTCCATCCGGCAAACCAAGCGATAGATTGGCGGGTAATGGGGTAGTTTTGCTGGGCACCTGAGGACATTCCTGGGCAAGGCTAGATGCGAGTGGAGGTGGAACCTGCAGAATGATGGTCCCCAAAAGAGGAGTGGAGGGAGGGGGATTAATGCAGCTGCCGTGAATGACAGGCAGTTGGCATTGCAGCTATATTCTTGGAGAAAGGTGGTCCATTTGTTCATTGGAGCATCACCGAGAGACGGAACTGGAACATGTGCATGCTTGGTCAGCACAATAACTCCTCAAATCAAATACAAGACTTACCCTCTGGTACCACTATCTCTGATCAGATGTTGGATGTTGGCTGCATCATCAGGCTTGTCAACAAATTCACTGGCATTCCCTGATGACAAATTGTTGGTGGTCCCACCCAAACTACACTTGTCACCCACCCCTTCCTCTTCTTTTCCTGTGGAATCCAATGTATCTGAGTCCTTAACAATGTGACAAGAACATTCTTCTGGTGCTAGCATGATTGAAGAATGTTAGGTGAGTATTTTTGTGTGTGACCACTCAAACTGACTCACAGAAATATGCCTTTCCATATTCCAGCATCATGTCCTGTAACTTTCCCCACCCTTCAGGATTTAACTGAGGCAAGAGCTTCTTGGTCATCCCCTTCGACATGTCAGACTGAACCCTGGAGTAAGGTGAGTCAAATTTCTACTGAAACATGGATATTACTCACAATTTCATTATGATTTCACCATTTGATGCTCCAAGTGGCATTATGGCCAGTATGACAATATTTGCACCCAACCACTCATACATTGTGTCAGCAAAAGATGGAAGCACCTGTTCAGCGGTCATCCAAGCCCTGGCTATCTGAAGGTTAGTCTATATTCCATCACAGCATGGTGTCTCTGACATACTGATTGAGATCTTCAGGTGAACCTGTGAATGATGCCTTCTTCTGCCATCGCATTCTCGTTTTCTTCATCTGTCTGGTTCATGATGGTCTCCCGAACCTCTGAGGCTTCCTTCTCCCAGGAGTCTCTCACATGCTCATTCCACATTTGGAGTTGCTCTTGAGGCTTCACAGAATTCTTTATAGATTCCCACAGTGGATCAAATGTTGATTTGAGCTTTATCTTATGGAGATCACCATATGTGCCAACAGCAGTTTTCTTTCTAGGGCAGGACAGGCTCGTTGACGTGATGCAACTGATAGTATTGTTGACATAGGATTGGTTGGTACTCCTAGCAGTGTAGCGGTACTGATACCAGCAGCCAAGCTTCTAAAGCAAGAGATAGTAAGTTTCCACTGCACAATCATGTAATATGTTCCTTACTTCATGAAGCTCATGATAGAACCTGTTCCACTGGTCAGACTCTAGGTTCTGCTCATCCCCAGGTAGCAAGGGATCAATATTGTTTGGGGTATGATTGTTGTCATCATCATCTGGCTCTGGGTTGTCCTCAATAGCTAGGTTATATCCAAACTGCTGGATGAATGCTTTGGCTACCAGCGTGTAGAATGCCCCATGGTCAGTAGAATCAATAAACCAATCTTTATATGACTCAAGGAACTCCAGTTTTATGCCACTGAATGTGTTCTGTTGGCCCTGTGGCCTGCCATCTTTCTTGGCCTTGGAAGTTCATGCCATGTTGTAAAGGAATCAGTAATGGAGAATACAGGAATGTGACTCACATGAGTACGCATTTGCTTGATTACCAACTGTGGTGCCAGACTGCACCCGCACACCTCAAATCAAATTTGGGCTCAGTTTCAACACCCATGATCTTTCTTCCCATTATCCAACAGGTTTTCTTGTTTTTGTGGCATGCGTTAACTGAACATCTCCGATATATCAAAGTGTCTGATAGGACCTTGAAGAACTGGTCACAAAATTTTCAACAACCCAGTACAATAGCCAAGTCTATTATGTGGTCATTTGAGGCATGGTTCTGGACATCTATTCTCAGGTAGTGGATGTCTTAGATAATGTCTGTGATGTCAAGGGAGCCCATGTCTGAAGATTCCCGATGTTAGCAACTGCCATTGCAGCCTGGAGGCAGGTGCTCACCAATGGCGATGCAGTCCCCCTGGGTGATGTCCCACATGCATTTCCACTGCCTCCTGGCTTCTGTTACCCTGTCGACAATGATGAAACCCTCTTGAACACTGGTGTATCAACAGAAGTATTGGTTTCACCCACTTTGCATGCAACTATAGAACCCCCAGCTGATTTGTCGGTGGGTGATGGCAATGAGTGGCATAGAGCAGCATATGAGTATGGCCCAAAGTGGGTTGTCTGGAAGGGTTGATTGCTGGGCATTCTGGATAGTTGGTATGAGACTGCTTCTATTGTTGTATGAATACTCATAGATTATGCTCAAGGCAACAAGCTCATGCAGATATCCATGGCTTGAAAGACCCCCAGGATGCATATCAATGGTTCATGATGCATTCTGCTGCTCTAGGAGCATGGGAGACACTAGCTTACAAAGGGCAGGTGGAACTGGCATTCAGTGTGGAGCTCAATTATCCCTCACATAAAGAGTTAGAGTCTTGCATCAGATGTGGTGATGGAAATGTTATGTAGTGCATTACTTCATTACTATACAATATCTAGTTTTTATGTTTTACCTTGTCATAGTTGTGCTATCTGGACACGATGAAATTGATGGACAAATTTGGATGACAAATGCAAACATTCAGACTGGGTTGATGCTCATTTGTTGGGACATGCGAGAATATTTTAGAGATGCAGATGTGTATATATAGGGCCTTGATAATGAACCAGAAAAAAAGTTAGGCATTATACAAGGAGGAATGCACTTAATGAAGTGGTCAGACCAAACATGCAGTGATCAAGCATTTATTTGTACTTAAGTTTTACATTGATGCACAACATCTCATGCCTTTCCCCCACTATTACAAAACACCACAGGAAAAAAAGCAGCAAATCGATTGAAGAGCAAGAGGCACTATGAAAAGTAAGTCAAGGTCCAAAAGCCATCTGCATTGTGTTGATTTGCATAGGAATAAGGAGGCAATACTGCATTCATGGCGACAGAAGAGGCTAGCACTTGAACCACAGAGTACTGTGTAAGTGTACTCTTTCCACATAAATTCCTTCTATTCATACTACCAGATGCCATGTTTTAGCCTCAATTTTCAAAATGGTTATGGATGACCACCAAAAAATCAAAGCATCTAATAAACCTATCTGCTATGTTTTGTTGGTTCTATTCTGGGCATACTTTGTTCATCTGAAGTTGCTAGTCATCATCTAAATGAATGGATGGATCATTCGATTCAACTGGTGGAGGACTTGGATTGGGTTATTGGTGACAGTCAATCCACTTATCTTGAACACATCTATGAGAAATTTGCATCACGACTCATGGCTGGGCACCCACAACCCCAGGAAGTCCTTGATCAAGCCATTTCCAGACTTAGCATAATCCAGCAGGACCTCAAATGGAGTAGTGCTGCCATTCTTCAGGAAGCTGGGGTTGGAGTTGAACTCAGCACTATTGATGTGGAAGTGAAACAGGTGCATTGTATCTGGCAACACCTTGAGGTAATGCTGTGCGATTCAATGCTTGACCCCAATGATCTAATTGTGGCACACAAGACAAATCAACTCAGTTACCAATGTATATAAACCCCTACGAGCCATTATCAGCCTGACAAGCATGGTAAAAGGAAAGTCATGGTTGCTAATGCATCATGCCAGCGCTCAACCCTCCCAGCCATCCAAATGCAAGTTTGTTACCTTGAGCAACACCTCCAAGCATGTGTGCAAGGTCTTCACTGCATCGACATCTAGTAGTCTTCTTGTGGAGAAGCAAAAGCTGGAACAAGAGCTAATCAACAGTGGCCAGTCAATTATCATGGATGATTGGGACAGCACTCCCGCAGAAATTGCCAACCCTGCCAACATCTCTGTACACACAAAGGCTAAGAGATACCAAAACTCAGTATGTCAATGTCATCACTGCATCGGAATCAGCCCCATCTGATCCAAATCTTGAGGATGCACCATTACTCACCTGGAAGCAGGATCTGGACAAATACCTAGATGCTTTCCTCATGCTCAATGGCCGAGGATGACACAACCAATGCTGCACAAGCTCTGGATGTCAGCAGTCCAATCCGACTTTCCACTGCCAGGATTGTTTTGGACTTGCTCTGTATTGCAAGGCCTGCATCATTGATCACCATCACAACAAACCATTGCATTTTCTTGAGGTACTCCGACACTACTACAGTGATACACTCATGAACTTAACTATGTAATAACTAATAACATAGGAGTGGAAGAATGGATTCTTTCAAAAGACTATGTTCCAATGTTTGGGGCTGCATGTTCAACTAGGTCATGAGCATGGGATCTCATGTCCCTTCCGAACTCCAGGTCACAAGGATTTTGTTGTTCTTCATGTCAATGGCATCCATGTGTTCAATGTTGACTTCTGTGGTTGTGATGGTGCTTTGATGGCTTATGGACAGCTTTTAGAGGTCGGTTGGTGGCCATCAACACCTTTAAAACCACAATTGGTGGCATCTATGGCTGTTCTTCAATTATTTCATGCCTTGAATCTCCAAGGCCAGATTGCCTCAACCAATTTCTACTGAGGCCTAGAACAAATGACCTGCAGTAATGGATTATCACATGTGCTGGTAAGCACAACCAATTTATTTGCAGTTTGCATGACTGATCTGTTGATGGTTTCCAAGGACTGCCTTGCTCAATGGATGCTGATGGTTCACCAATGGTGCTGATAGGTCCACCTTGTCGTTCAAGCTTGGAAAACACATCTACGATCATTGTCGAAGCTCTACAAACCCATACGAACCCCTCCGAGGCTCTACGAACCTCTGCAAAGTCACGAGAATGCTTCGAAATTCTTCGCAACCCTTCGAAACTCTTCGTGACACCTCGAAATTCTTCGTATGCCTTTGGCCACCATAGTACATTTCCCCCGACCTTCGTACAGCTCAGGATGTACACTTGGAACATTGTCGATGAGTTCCGAACCAGTACTGAGCAATATCGCAGCGATATCAGCCTTCAAACAAGTCTGATATTTCCTTGACCGACTTTGAAAATCATCAAACATTGAAAATCAACGTCGGACACTATATCACTATCCGAATTGTCATTGCACACATGCCAGACGTATCCCCTACCATTGTCGAACAATATCGCACTGATATCGGGCCATGAACGAAGTCTGAAGAATCTTCAAAAATCTTCAAAAAACATCAAACCTCAAAAAACATCATCAGACACAGTATTTCCTGTTCGAACAATCTTCGGATGCATGCTGGATGCATGGGACACTATATCGAGTATATCGAACACATTTCGACTGCATGTGCATGCCTACAATCTGCTTGAAACAGTTTCTGATCTTTTATTCAATTTATAACAAGGACAGTCCAGTTTTAGCTATTCTTTCTTATTATTTCTTCATCATGTGTTATATTCACCCCTTCTAGGCTCACTTTATTGTTCTGATATATATTGTCTTTTGCCTCAAGTTTTCCACATGTTTGCCTCATGTTCTCTAGCCTTTTTAGGTACTTTCTTTATTTTATATAAAAAGATGTACTAGATACAAAGAAAAACAAGAAAGTCGTCATCTTCCTCCCAGATCACAGTGATTTGAGAGTTTGGTTTAGTCTTATTCAGTCCAAAGTTTGGTGTTTTATGCTAAACTTCCTTGAAATTCCTTGAAATTCCTCACATTACACTATTTTCGCTCTTGCTTCCCTCGATTAGCCTTTTCTTCATTTCTACTACTCATCTAGTCCCCCGATCTTGCGTCCAAACATATCTGCGCACTCGAAATTCCTCGAGACTTCTTCGAAAAATATCGCAACATGTTGAAAATCATCACAACACCTCACAATTCATCGCAACCCCTCAAAAATCATTGCAAGTCCTCGAAACCCTTTTTTTAGCCTCAAACTGCTTTGACAAGCAGTTGTTTTATGACTATTTGATGGTTGGTCTGACAGGTGACATCTAGAGGGCCTCGCAATCTTCCTCTGACTCGTGTTATACCATCTGAAGCCTTTTTGTGAGTTTTGTTTGGGTTCTGGGTTGAGCATCATCAGCGCCATATCAAAATGACAAAATGTGCCAGTCGTGGTCATGATCCAAGTGGGATAGATGGTACATGTCGAGGTGGCCTCTCGATTCCTTGCTGTGCGTGCCCACATCCTGATATCAATCTCCTGGAAGGTTGGGAAAATGCCTCACCTGAAGATTGGTGCATCTTGAATCTGTGTGATCAGTTGATAATCTTTGTGATTGGCAATTTAGATGGCTATATGCACTATTCTTAGCAGAGGATGCAAATTTCAAACAAAAGGCACAATTGTGTTTGGATAATCAGAAGGATCCTCCTCTAGGAGCTACATGGGGAACGTTCGTTGAGAATGAGCCTTATTTTAGATATGTTTCACAATTTACTGATCAAGATGAGGTGTGTTTATCACAATGGTGTCATTTTGGTACTAATAATAACTTCCTAAGATTTCACATTGTGCAGGCTTTCAGGCATTGTCAGGAGCCAATAATAAACAATCAAAAGGCTTGTGGGCCACTGGTATAGGCTCAGTATTTGAGTAAGTTTGTGGATTTCAAGTTAAGACTGTGAATTGCCTAGATCTAAACTAAGGACATCTCTACTACAAGTCGCAGTACTTATACTAAGAGAGAGGTCCTTATTGTCCAATCAGAAAGGTAGATGCATATCAAGTAAGAATAGAAACAATAGTCCTGATGTCTCATGTAAGGCATCCGATGTCATGGAGTGCTGGAGTGCAGCATGTCAGGGAACAATAAGAGATAAGCCTCATGCCTAGCATGAGGTGTCTGATGTTATGGATCCAATGTCAAGGATCCAATGTCAAGGAGTGCTGCAGTGCAGCAGGTCATGGGTTGGTTGTCAGGAGTGCCTTCAACTGGAAGGGGATTGAAAGGGGCATGCAGCTAGCATGGGTTAGAGGTGTGTCAGGTGCCAAGAGCATGCCTCAGGCATGAGTCAATGGTGCCTCCTGTCTGGAGGGGATCATCGGGTGTGTTGGGTCAGTTGGGTTCTGTGTGTTACAAGGAAAATTGTAACATTACCACCTCACTATCATCAAAAGTTCCACACTTCAACCTAAATATCTGTCCCTCCTCCAGGGTCTAATTGGTTGTGGTCTGGATATGTAGTCAGGTCAGCATCTGGGTGTGCAATGGAGGAATAGTTCATGTCTGAATTCAGACTGATCAGGCTCTTCTAGTTCATGTGGCCTCTGGCAGTGGTGTCAAGGAGTCAGTGGTGTTATTGAAGAGGGGGTTTTCTGTAGGGCATTGTAGAGTAGAGAATTTGATGTCAGTTCAGGTCATGGTCAGAAGATGGCATAGAAGCAAAAGGTGAAGGTCAGGGCTGCCACTGCAGCCAGGGTTGTATAAGGGCAACCTCAGCCTCTAGCAAAGGGAAATCCAAAGTTAAAATTATAGTACATATTAAAGGGATTAGAGGCACACCTAGCAATGGGAAATCCAAAGATAAAACTCTAAGGACCCCTTTGCCAGTGCCCAATTTGAAATTGCATATGACCAAACACAACGGGCAAGTTCCGAGGCAGTTGACTTGCGGTTGACTCATGGTTGACTGGAGTTTGCACCTTATTACATAATCCAACCAAATTGAGCACTTGGATTGATGTCCTTTTATGAACAAATATCTGTTTAAATTGATATGTTCATGATAGTGACTATGGTGACAGGCATCAGACTCTTGCATGGGATGGTTAGAGGATGTACATCAGTTACAATAGCAACCAATTTTAATGTTTCTATTAAAATAGTCCAAAACAGCTGTCATTCTTTCCCCCTCTTTTCCTTCACTGAGGCTTCACCAAGTTCACCATGCCTCCAGTCATATGTAACTGCACAATTTGTAGCACAAAAACCATCTTCATTGATGGTGTTGAACAGCCAGGACAGTATGTTGATGGTTCTACCCATTTGAAGCATGAGAAACAGGATAAATGGCCTGTTTCACAACTGGCAAAGGGGAAGCGGCAATCATCATCCCCAAGCCCATCACCAAAATGTTCTAGAGCTTCTAATTCTCCCACAGGTAAGTGCTACATTGTTATTGTTAGATCAAGACTAATAGTAATTATGCAGATATCAACTTTTCTACAGTACTTATCACAAAGATGATCTGCCTCCTTGTCATCTGGCTCCACAATAGAGCTGATGTGAGTCATTCTATCACCAACAAAATTCTACAAGGACTTCAACTTATCATTTCTGTGACTCTCTCTATTGTCGAGGTTGCTCTTTCATCATCTGGACTCAATGTCAAGCTTTCAAACATCAAACTTCCTCATGATGTCCATACAGCATATTGGCTTCACTGCTCAGAGCCAGAAATCATTTGGACAGCATGCTGCCCCAAGTGCTTTTCCCTCTTTTCTCATCCTATTCCTTGGCAATGTCAGTGGAAGGCATCCCCAAGATCACAATCCTGTAACACAAAACTCTGGACAACTCAGAATACCCCAAATGGGCCTAAATGGGTCCCATGTCATCTATACACTACACAATCCTTTGATTCTTGGCTTCAGTTCTTTTTATCTTCCAAGGTCATTGAAGACAGCCTTCATGAGGCTTTCAACCACCACAGAAACCATATACCAGCTGCCTTTGGTGCCACTATGAATGATATCTAGGATAGTCCTGCTTGGGATGACTTTCAGGGTTTTCTACAGTCTCCTTATCATCTAATATTTGGAATCTATATTGATTGGTTCAATCCTTATACCAATAAGATTGCTGGTAAGTTATTAACAAATTCTGCATAGACTATGACACAGCTTATTTTATATATAGGCAAAAAAGTGTCTTGTGGAGCAATCCTGCTTTATTGCTTGAACTTACCTTTTCATCTTCAGTATCGATTTGAGAATACATTTTTTGTTGGTCTCACACCTCCTCCCCATCTTCCTGACCCCACAACCATCTCTCATCTTCTTGAACCTGTTATTAAATCTGTTGCCAAGTATGGTGCTGCACCAGGCCAAAATTTGCCAACATCTAGACATCCTGATGGCATCTCTGTGAAAGCAAAAATTGCACCCATGATTGCTTATCTTGAAAGTCGCAAGGCTACTGGCTTTTTGGGACATGGTGCTACAATGTTCTGTTCTTTCTGCCTCTGCACCAGTGATCAGCTAGAGGATCTCAATATTCAATCTTGGGAACTCTGTAATGGTGCACAGGCAGAGGCATGGTTGCATCAGACAACCAAAGCTGGTTGAAATGCTCTGCAAAAGACAACTGGTGTGCAATGGACTCCACTGCATAATCTTCCATATTGGGATCCAGTCAAACATGTTGTACTAGGTTTTATGCATAACTGGCTTGAGGGTGTTTTACAGTATCATCTTCATGCACTCTGGGGAATTGGATGGGATGAGGATGAAAGCCAAAAAGTTAAAGAGGTGGAAAAGGATGAGTAGTGGAGTGAGGCAGATGTATCAGATTCTGCTGAAGAATTGGATGACCTTTTTCAAGAAGCAGCTAAACATAATCTTGAGGCTGCAATGGCAATGCACCATACACCACCACCTATGTCTCCCTCACCATCTTCTTCTGAATTATCAGACTCATCCTCATCAACAACACCTACAGCCACACAGAGCCACACAAATCCCTATGCATATGACTTCAATTATGATGATGATGATGATGATGATGATAACTATATTCCTGTTGACCCTTTGCCTTTTAGCTTCACAGAAACTGAGCTACAAGCAATAAGAAATTGCATTCATGATATCACTCTTCCAACATGGATACAAAAACCACCAACCAATCTTGGTGAACCAAGCCATGGCAAGCTCAAAGCTCAGGAATATCTCACCCTCTTCACATGTATCTTTCCCCTTATTATTCCTAAATTCTGGTACATGACTACTGCCACAAATTTCCACCACCAGCACTTTTACTGCTTCTATCATGTTGTTGCAGCAACAAATATTGTAGCTGCATATCAAACCTCCAATGCTGATGCTGATGCCAATACTCAGCATTATATTCAATATTGAATTCCTATTCAACAACTTTTTCCACATTGTCCATCCAAGCCAAACCATCATTATGCAATGCATAATGGTGTTCTTCTCAAATATTGGGGTCCTTTGGCTTCTTTTAGTGAGTTTCCAGGTGAATGAATGAATGGAAAGTTGCAAAAAATGAACACCAATTATCATCTCCATATGTGTTTCAATTATTTTGCTCAAAAATTGATAGCTAATACCAAGATCAATCTTACAATGTTTTGTCAGATGAGTTGTCAAGCACGTGTAGATGCTTTACTGCACAGTGAAGATCATTTAAAAGAATTATGTGATATTCTTGAGCCAGGAGACATGGCCATGGATGACCATCCAGTACCTCTCCAGCCTACAGAAGTGGCAGATATTCTAGCAAAGCCACCTTGCCTTCTTGAAGTAGATTATAACAATCTGCTTAATTATCTTCACCAGACAGGAAGACCATAATGAGCTTACTCTGATCTTCCCCATCCACCAAATGCATTATTCTCCCTCCACAAGCCCAGCATCTTTTGCAGGTGCACCATGATGAGTGCACATTCAGTTGTGAAAAGTCACATAAAGGAAACAGTGCTATAAAGTTCTACAATCCATTGACACAGGCTCATGATACAGGATTCATTCAAAACATTTGGAGACTTCCACTGGAGGGAATAATGCACACCTTTATAAGAGTCTGCTCACATCAATCACTATCTACACAAGAGGAGAGGCAGGCACCATTCATACACCACCCTGGATTTATGGTACAAATTGTTGATGCACTCCCCTCTAACAACCTTAGTATTATTGAGCCTGTCCATATTATCACTCATGTCACAACTGTCCAGTGGCCAGCAGGCACTTATGGTATTGGCAGGAAGGTCCTGGTTGTATGTTGGGCTCCCAACAGAGGGCGCCAATAATTTTGCATCCCTGGCAATGTGTAAATAGCTGTTATAACTGCACTTATGCCTTCATTCTACGCTTCATTTTCCTGTTCTAACTTCTTTCCAACTTGAAATCTTGTCCCACTTCTACTTCCTTATTCTGTTCTGTGCTATCTTTAGCATACTACCTATGTTCTGTTTCTGCATATTTAAGTCTATAGTATTGTTTGTAATACCTTAGTCTGATAATTGCACTCGATTGACACCAACTTGCAACTTGTAATCCTGTGCATTAGTTCTTAGCTTGATCATCTCGTGCACAACACCCCTCAAAGTTATGGACATGCATAAGTGCAGGGAGGCACAGCTCACCACACTTGTGTAGCTGAAGCCAAGCCCATTCCACCCTTGTATGTTGCCACATGGCTCACTCACTCTGTATGCATATTGCACTCTACTCATGTGGTTGTCTTTTGTCAGGTCATAGATTTTCCCTTTATCTGCCTTACCCTACATCCATATCTCTCACATGTCTCTGATCACAACAGTTGTCTTTCATCAGGTTGTAGATTTTCCCCATGTCCATTTTGCCCTCCATCTGTCTCTCATGTGTCTCAGATTGTAACAATAGCTTTGGATAAATAGAAAAGATGGTATTAACTTGAAATACATTAAGTGACTTGGCAAGCATGAATATGAAGAGGTAAGTAAATCAATTACCACCATTAACCAGAATATATATTAAACAACACCCATATCTCATTCAGCACCTGACCCCTCATCTCTCAACTCCTCACCTGATACATCTGGCTCATCTTCATCACCCTCATCATCCTGCTGCTCAAGTCATTCCAATTCATCTGGCATAGGTAGCTTGTATTCTGCCTGCACTTCATCACCATATTTGGCCATAAAATTTTTCTCTGGCATACTTTTCCATTTCTCACACTCATCACAGCTGGCACAGAGCTCTGCAGGTGGCAGAGCAACATAAGTACCATTCTTGACATATTGGGCATGCTCACAGATAGAAAGATTGTTCGAATAGATAGGATCAAACCAATCAATTATGACTTTCTTTGGGAGAGCAGTGAGCTCAGATAGCTCTGGCAGGGGGGGGTCTTCACCAGTCTACAGATAAATAGGATCAGTCAAATGTAAAAAGAAAAACAAAGATTGGCCAACTTAAGGTGTCTTCTTTTGCTTCTATTCATCTGCTTGCACTCTTTTTGCTGCTGGTCAAAATAGCTGATTGCCTAGAGATATGCTCGTAGTGTTTTGTACAAATCTAATCTAAGTATACATGCTAATATTTCTGGGAGCAGAAGCAACTGGCCAGAATCCAAAATGAGAACCTAACGGAAGACCTCCTCTTGGATTCCAACCCAATCAAAAATGGGGGTGAGCTGAGATATGACTATGGTAACCCATAGCTCTGTCTCTGCTCATTAGTCTGAGTACTTAGATTTCGATCTGCAAAACATTCTTCAGTCAAAAACATGCACCATATGTGACCACTCAATAGCCTTATGCTAAATACAGAGCTTCATGTCGCGTTTACTCGAAATAGACAATGATTGGAGAAAACTGCAGGCAGTGGGCGGGCAGGTGAAAGAAAATGGTGTTGCAATTGATGCAATGTCAGGAGCAAAATCTAGTAAACTGGAACAGTGGAAGTGAAAGGTGAAGGAATGACACCATCACATGATCTCGACGTGTCATCATTCCATCCATGCAAAACACCGGTACACTGCACTTGTGCCTCGCTCATCTACCTCCACTTTTGCTGCTGGTCAAAATAGCTGATTGCCTAGAGATTATGCTCGTAGTGTTTTGTACAAATCTAATTTAAGTATACATGCTAATATTTCTGGGAGTGGAAGCGACTGGCCAGAATCCAAAATGAGAACCTAATGGAATACCTCCTCTCGGATTCCAACCCAATCAAAAATGGGGGTGAGCTGAGATATGACTACGGTAACCCACATGAGAAGCAAGCCTAAGGCGCGTCATAGTCATGATGAAGACTCACCCGTGGATGCCCATCAAGCCTTGGGGAGGCTTCTCATCTGCAGATGCTGTGGTTGCAAACTGATAGGGAGCATCTCGATGTGCATGGCACCTAGATAGTCCAGACAATGCCAATATTCCAAAAAGGCCTGCAAATGCCAACGGCCGAACTTCTTAACCATATCTGGTGGCACTCCTGCAACGAGGTAGAAAGTTGTTCCCCCAATACGAAAGCAGTGTCCTGTGATGCGGGGGTACCCCTTGTTCGCCGCGCGAAGGATTCTATTGACACGCTGAATAAATGTGGACCTAGTGAGCATGATTACTCTATCATGCACATCACAATATGCCACAATAGGATGATTGATGTCTAGCCTGTTCTTGATAAAATGCTTGTGAATTGCGTGAATAGGATCCAGCAGGGCCTCCTGGCGAGGAATCCAGATGTTGTCACCTCGAGCCTTCTGTGTTTTTGACCAAGGGAGGTGAAGGCCACAGGCGCCATTCTGTGCGGTAGATTGTGCAATGCTAGAAAAGGTGGCACAGCGCAGTGGATCAAATTTCTGGAGGTCCTGAGTCAGTGGTAGGAGCTCCCCACTGTGAAGTTGAGAGAAAAATGAGAGGAAACATATGGCTCGGATACAAATGTCCAGTCCCAAAGATCTGCTGAGGCCTTGGTTAAGATCCTGAAGCATGGAAATAGTGATGGGTGGCCTCTTGCCATGGTATGAAGATGCTGGCCTGAGCTCCTCCACACCCTTTAAGACCCGATGCAGTTGCTCTCCACCCTGCCACACCAGTCCTCGCTTCTCATGCTCCTTCTTTATAGCTGATATCTTTGCACCAACCGTCTTTCCTGCAAAACACCCAGCATAGGATGATGCCCATGCTATGAGAAGGTCCTCCCTAGCTGGAAAAACATCATCGTCGTGGATGTTGAGGGCCTTGCAGAAATGTAGGAATTCTCGCATCTTTGGATTGCATTGATTTGCTCACTGCCACATTTTGAACATGGCTAATCTTTTCCAGTAGGTCAGCTGGCATAGCTAGAGCCAAATGCGGTAGCCTCTTGCATGGTGTCAGGACTTGAGAGGTGTACAGGCATGAACAGCCATGGTGGTGAATGTAATTTCCACTGTGAATTTGCGCTACTCTGAGTAGGTTGTTCGTGTGCATGTCAGAGTGGGGGATAGTCCTAAGAGGTGGCATCGCGATGAGAAAGTTGCAGTGGTCAGCAGCAAGGAACCAATGTGCGTGATGTGACAAAGCCGCAGAACAGTGTCTCCATTACAAGCTCGCAAGTCTTTGGTCATGGTAATCTACTGCTCTGTGCACATAACTTTCTAAATGAAAAGGTATCTTGGGTGGAAAAGCGTATAGTAAGGATTTTCCTGGAAAAATGCCTCTCAATGGCCCATCTGCAGTGTTTTCCAATGTCAGCACCCAGATGGTGGATATCCATAATTTGTGGCCCTGGATGAGTTTTACGATCTCCCGCAATATGCTGTTCTGCTGAATGCCCCACGATCTACCTGCCTTCAAAGCCCCCACCACACCCTTGTTGTCTGAACGAATGATTATGTGGCAGTTTGAGTACTTTCCTGTGATCAATGTGTGAATGGCCAACTCCACTGCCACCATCTCCGCCCATCCAATCTCTCGCCCCTCTGAGTTCCAGCCATCCCTGAGTTGCCATGCAAGCCACCTCCCATCGTGGATCAATCCGATACCCCATCCTGTCGAAGTGTCGACAAATAACATTGTGTCTGATGGACTTGGGGGACATATAATCTCCATCCCCACAAACTGATCTTGCAGGCGCCGTCTCCACCAAGCGATATCCTCTGATGCCCCAGCTGAAATTCTGTGTTTAACCTCCTCTGAGCCACCTATCCTGAACCCACCTCGGAATCTATACAAGGAAACCAAGCGTGAACGCCCCTCCGGTACCACCAGGCAGACATGATTCAGGGTGCTGATAATCCTTTCCGCGTCCTTTGCTGAGTGAAGCGACCCATGAGTCCAATCCGAGATACGCCCAAGATATTTCACCTTCTTCTTCTCTGGGAGCTCCACCTTCTTCGCAGCAAGGTCCCACCAGAACCTGATGTACATGAACGCCGTTGAGAAGTCAACAACCTTTGAAGGAGCCCATGGCCAGCCTAGTTCTTCTGCAATTTCCCATATCAATTTGGATGCATAGGTGTACTCGTGAACACCCCCAGCAAGTTTGCGGGAGGGGTAGCATAAAAATACAAAATTGTCCACCCATTTAATAACAGCCTCTATGCCCCGACTCATGAGTATTTTTACCATAGCGTCTGCAACCCTACCAAAAATAGCTGGCACCAGTGAAGCACCAAAATTCAGGATGTGATCCAGATGAACCAAGTCTTTAGTCCTGATAGCCAGGAAACGGTGTGCTGAAGGGTGAGTCGGAATGTTCCTGAATGCTGCGTCGACATCAAAAACTGCTGCCTGTGTCCCCTCAGGTGCGTCTGCAGCTAGGAGATAGCATTCCGAGAAGGAACCCCATGTGCACTGGAATTTTTTCAAGTCAATGATCGTGTTGACAGAGGTTTTGGTGGGATCGATAATGTAGTTCTCCGACGAGTCAAGAGGCAAATGTTCGAGATCAATGCTACGTTTATTTTTTGGATATGAATGATTTACAATGATACGGCGTTTAGTGGGATTTTGGTCGATAACTGCGAGGGGAGCTCTGCGAAAGTGTCCAATGAGGGAAAAAAGTGTATCAGGCTCATACCCGCGCGATAGTCTACCAAGCTCAATCTCCTCAGTGTATTTTGCAACGACAAAATCTTCATCTTATTGTGAAATGTAATGGTTAGGTGGAAAGGACATGCAGGATAAAGAGAAATTTTCTAAGTCACAATAGAAACCTTGCCGAAGACCTGTCGGTATGTCATCGAACTCATCGAGGATGCCCGCATCCTCAAGCGCAGCCTCCCATGCATCTGCCTTGAGCTTGGTCACAATAGGAAAGATATCTTCAAGCGTTGCATCTTGCTGATCCATGCATGAGATTGCCACACAAGGAGCAGGAGTGATTATAGATACAGGAGGGGCCTCGTCTGCAGCCAAGTGGGCTAACGTTAAATGCGATGCAGACGACCCTGCTTCTGAGAATTTTGTCCACCCATTTTCCTTGCTCGAGCACCAGTCGCTTTGCGTTTCCTTGGTGATCCTTGTGGAGGTGGGGTTCTGCACAGAGATAACATTTGAGGATGGTGGGAGGCTGGTGGGGTCAAAAGGGGGGCGGGTAGGAGGGCGGAAAAAACTGAGGAAACAACCCCCCCCCGCCCAGCAGTAAATGTGCCTCCACCTTGCACTCCACGACCCCTACCCTGTATTCCCACTGTACTGCCTGCTGCCCAGCTACCAACGCCTCAGTTACTCCCATAGGTTGATGTGGTGGATGAGGGTTGCTTCAAGTGCTCCAGAACTGGGGGGATAATGTTTTTTATTTTGAATTTTTGGAATAGGCTCTCGTCGAATATCAAGCCATAAGTGTCATCTCTCCGACCAACCCATGAGGAGTAGGTTTCAATGAGGTAGCCCCTGTATGATGACCAGTCGAGAGTGAAATCCGGCCTGGATGCGATGATGCCGAAGAATTCTAGGAACATATCTGCACAATTGAAAGCCCTTGCACCACCCAGGTCGTTGTTGTCACCCAGGACAAGGTATTTCCTCATCCCCTGGATGAAGTTCTTGCGTATCTCAGTGAAGTCGTCCGTCGAGAGGTAATAGTCCCTTGCAGCTGTCAATGTCTTTTGTTTCAACCTGATTTTGCCCCTCTCATTCATGCCAATCTCTGTATCAAATGCATCAGTAGCCCTGGTCGCATTTGAGCAAGCCCTGTGTGTGCAGAGTGCGAGCAGTATGTAGTTCTTGAACCCCCCCTTCAACTCCTTGATCACTGCAGTTGGGAGTTCGCCCATAACATTGGTAATTGTCTGTGAAAAGTACTTCCTAGTCCGCCCAGGCGGCTCACCAAGTGACAACGGTGCTACCCCGTCCATACCAGAATTCACCCTTTGTGAAGGCTGAGCCGCCCCCACAATGCCCAATGGCGAAGCTATCGCTGTGATAAGATCCGGGTTCAATGCAAGTTGGGGCGGTGCTGACGCCTGCGAACGTGGATCTGTAGTAGGGAGATGAGCCTTTGCATCCCGGTCAGACAGAAACTCAGCATGGGCACCATGATGGTGTAACTGTGCCATTGCGAGAGAGCCACCCCGGGCATGTGATGATGCAGGGATAGGAGGATCGAGAGCCGAAGCCCATGCCCCTATGTGCTGTGCTACTATATGCAAACTATGCGATGCTGCATTCTGCATGCGAAAAAGTGCTGGTGTAGGTATGTGCGATTGTGGGTCAACGTGCAGGTTTTGCAATCCTGACTATATGCGTGTCAAGTGGAGTAAATATGGAGTCAAATGCAATACGAACAAGATGTGTCTGAGCATGTGCTTGCATGACCATCTGTGGGCCAGCCTGAGTGCGGAACGATGCATTAATAAGTGGGGGATGATGCTGCTCGAATGGGCTATTGGGAGGACTATGCGGTCCATGCTGCAGTGTGTAAGGAAAAGGGCCAGGAGGCTCGCGCGCAGCACTTAAATGCTCATTAAAAAGCCTCCTACCAGCACTCAACTTCATCATGCCTATATGCTGAGATTCAGGCGAATGGACTTTGTACGTTATCCCGCCAACCACCTGGGCTGAGACGAAGCCTGGGACACAAAAATTGTCTGCTAACAGAACCAAGCCCTCTGCCGCCAACCATGCCTTGTCGGCATCCCATGTGTAAAAAGTATCTGAATGCTTTCTTGCTGGAGATGGTATGTGAACATTGATGGCGCTAGAGCACTGGAGGAGAGGATCATGAGAAATCGGACTAGAGCTGGGTGGTGTGTTTCAGTCAATTGGCATAGGTGAGGTAGGGACAAGAGCCCCATCTGGAATGGCCTCCTCGAGATCAAGTGGCCTTTGCGATGGCCCACCCTGCGAGTGTCCCTGCCAAGCATCAAGCAAACCATCACTCCTGGGCTCCACAAAATGGGTAGGTGAGAAATCCGCCGTGGATGCCAAGTGCATAGGGTTGTGGACCCACTCCAGAGCGCCAGGCGCCTCACTAGTTGCTGATCGCTTGCATCCCTTTATAGCTGCCGTGCCAACCATCGAACTTGCCCGAGGTGAATTGATGTCCTGAGAGCCACCAACATTCTCAGCCGAGCCCGTTAATTTGCCCAACTGCCCAGGAATCTTGCTGGCCTCCTCAGCCACAGGTTGTAGGACCTGGTACTGGTAGCCTATGGAAGGCTTGATGCTGGGGGGTGCCTTGATGAGTATTGGCACCTCCGCAGGCTCCTGAACAGATTTGGACCTCGCCAGTGTGACACGCAATGATCGACGAACATCTGTCGAAAAATGGCCTGCTCCAGCTGGGATCTTAACCCGCCAGCCTGGCCTCTTCGTAGTACCTTTCTCCACCTCAGCAGCTGCCAACTTGAGAGCATCAGAGAGGGGTTCTGACCCATAACCACTCTCGGAACTATTTGCCGTCATCCCTGACTGCGAGAACTGAGCCATTGCCCCTGCTCCCTGTCCTTCTACCCAGGCTGACATGATTTGAGAGCGGAAGAACAAAAGAAAATGGTGTTGCAATCGATGCAACAACTGAGAACGTAAGGAGCAAAGATCTAGTAAACTGGAACGGTGGAAGTGAAAGGTGAAGGAATGACACCATCACATGATCTCGACACATCATCATTCCATCCGTGCGAAACACCGGTACACTGCACTCATGCCTCGCTTGTCTACCTCCACTCATCAGCTGTTAAGGGCGAAGCCTCAACCACTTGATCTAGTCAATGTCGTTCAACGAGGTGCTTCCTCGATGAGTCGTTCGGCACTAGTCTTACTCGGAGCGTCCGACGTAAGATAGGTAGTGCACTCTAGCAGGGCTTCTGCATAGAGTCGTTCAGGTTCACGTACTAAGGGGCTTCCTTAGTGGTTTCGAGTAAGTTCGCGAGTTTGCAAGTTAAGGCTGTTAATTGCCTAGATCTAAACTAAGGACATCCCTACTACAAGTCGCAGTACTTATACTAGAAGGGAGGTCCTTATCGTCCAATCAGAAAGGTAGATGCATATCAAGTAATAATAGAAACAATAGGCCTCATGCCTTGCATGAGCGTCCGATGTCACGGAGTGCTGCGGCACAGCATGTCAGGAAACAATAACAGATAAGCCTCATGCCTAGCATGAGGTGTCCGATGTCAAGGATCCGACGTCACGGACCTCATGTCAGGGGGCTGTCGTATCACAGTATGTGTGGGAGTGGGTTCACGTGCATGGAGTCACCATGCGTCAAGGGTGCCTTCCACGGGAAGGGGGTCGAATGCATGCAGTCGGCATGCGTCGTGTGTGTGTCTGATGTCAAGGACATGCCCTAGGCATGAATCAAGGGGTGCCTCCTGTCTGGAGGGGATCGTCGGGTGCGTCGGGTTCCATGAGTTACAAGGAAAATTGTAACATCAGCCATTTACGAGTCCTTAACAACATTAAGTAAGACTCGTTCTTCATATGGGGAATCGAGGAAAAATTCAGTGCTATAAGAAAAACATTTCCTTTTCCCCCACTTCTGTGCAACCATTACAAAAATTACTGACTTTACTAACCGTGGGACTGAAAAATTAGCCGAGACACGGATTTCGAGTATAAAAGGAAAAATTTCATCCGGCTATCTAAATTACCGGTAACCTGCAGTAAATCCATTACAAACTGTTATTGATAGTTTTCATTACAAACTATTATTGATCGGTTACAAACTTTGTATTGAAATTTTGAAATTTGATGATACTTCGGGGGCGCCCACTTGCGCCAAATATCGACTTCTCTCCCCCCCGAGAGATGTCGATATTTGGCGCACGTGACCAGTTTAGGGTATGCTTTTTTTAGCACATCTACATAGAAGTCTTGTATCTCACTCATTTCTTGTCGGATTAGGTTCATTTAACTACAGATGGGAAAGTACATCATTGGCCAGTCATCGGGAGAGTACTTGGCATTGTTTGGTATTGTTGGCATGGCTAAATATAGTATCTCCTTCAGTTTTCATCCAATTTGCACGATGTAACTTGGAAATGAAAAGTATGCAGTTGGTCTGTCATTGGGAAATATTTACAAGTATTTGGGATTGTTTGTTTATAGATCAAAAAGATCAAAATAACTATATCAGAGCCAGTTTTTACTCAATTGAGTTTATTTAACTTGTGGAAGGGTATGTAACTTGGACACTTTACCCTGTGCTGACATAAGTTGTTTATATTTGTTTGTTAGATTATCAAAATACTGTATCTTGCTCAATTCTTGGCTGATTTCTTTTATTTAACTTGGAATGAGAAGATACATTATTGGCCAATCATTGGGAGGGTGTTTGGCATTGTTTGGCATTGTTGTCATGGCTAAATATAGTATCTTCTTCAGTTTTCATCCATTTTGGATGATTTAACTTGCAAGATAAAAAGTATACTGGGTGACTTTCCATAAGCCTTTATTCAGGTTAATAGAATAAATTTGAGGAACAATATCCTTAATGCTGAGGTGCCGACTCCCATCAGCTGGATTGATGAACACAGATCTTGCTTAGACCCTTGAATAAACCTTAATTTGTTGATAGGGTACCCCCCCCTCGAATAGACTTTTTTCAGCATGAATAAACACAACTCAGCACAACACAACCAAGCACAAGCCACCCTTTGACACCGTCTGTAATGTCGAACTTGCAGCCTGAAGCACAGTCTCCTGGAATGTAAGCCTGTCTTGTTCCTGTGACCATCTTTATTGATTTCCACTGCTAATGTTTGCCCAAATTAGGTGAATTATGGCTAGCGGCACCACTTAGGAATTTTTTTTTTTTCACTGTACCTGCACTGTACGATCACGCATAGGGACCTCGCTGAGCTGTGGTATGCTACCTGCCCCTAGGTTTTACCAAATATGCAAGATGCGAAGGCCGGCACCCATTCCCCTTATCCTAAAATCCACTAGGACATGCTTCTCGACACCTTTTTTTCTTTCACTATGCCACCCCATATGTGGACGCCAAGTGCATTGGTACCTCATACCACTTCAATTTCTGTTGCTGGTTGAATGGGAGCCTCGTTGCCCACTTGAAGACAGAGGAGTGTATAAAGAGGATGTGAAATGCAAATGAACATGGTAAGCGCCCAAGCTCATCCTTCTCTCCCTCTTTCGATTCAACTTCAAACTCTCCTTAAGTCATGTCTGAATTACCTCCAACTGGTCCTAAACCACCCCCTGCAACTCCACTCCCTTCCCAACTCCCAAAAATCCATTATGATGGTTCAGGCAATCCTTTCTTCCAAGACTTGACAGGCTGTTGGGTTCCCTACTTTGGCCAGTTTGCAGTAAGTCTCAGTTACTTTGTCCATTGTATCAACTGACAAAATCCAACAGATTCCACATGACAATGTGAAAGACAGGCCGAACTTGCCAATTGCACATGCTTTTCCTGTATGTATTCCCTTACAATCTGAAAAGCCATTTTAATCTCATTCTGACCAGGTTTCCAATAACAACTTGCTGTCCACCAACATACCTGCTTCCTCTGGTCCCCACCATTGATCCAACCCTGCAGCCTCTGCTGCTTGGAACAGATGATGATCTCTCTGATCCACTGACAATTGCTAAAGCTCAGGGTCATAAGCCAAGCAAGAAGGTTGCTGGCTCGCATCAGAAAGGGAAGGGGAAACAGCATGTGGTGACCCCTGACACAGCACGCCGATCCAAGGGTAAGGACAACAAACGAGGACGTAAATGTAAACACATCTAAGATGGTGAGGATGACAATGACAACATGGAGGAAGAGACCTCCAAATGAGGTCGGCCACAGGGTGCAGGTAACTATCTTGCAGCAGATGTATCTGCTTTACTCAACTTTGTCGACCATGAGCTACCTTTAGGGCAGTGTGGGTGGAAAGTTGTCCACTGTAACTATTCATGTTGGGCCCTCCTGCATCGCCGTCCTCAGCGCACAATGAAGTCCCTTGAGATGAAGTATAAACAGGTGTGGTTTCCACTTTATATGTTCTCATACCATGTTCTGAAATTTACATAGCTTGTCAAGACTCCAAAGCCTACAGGAACAGCATATTGTCCCCCTGAAGTAAGCCGTGCTCATGAGATTGATGACAAGATCAACAAGCGTGCTTGCACCCATGATCTCAACGATTCTGACTTCGATGACAATGGTGGCTCTCAGTATGGGAGTGATGTTGATATGGAAGAAGATGGTAAGGATGAGGCCGCCAGCTCTCATCCAACCAAAATACGGGCTATTATCTGCTGCAACGGAGATGATGATAGCGAGCAGCCCCACAAAGTCTGTCCCACAGCACCACAGCATACCCCTGCCCCTCGATGCAATGCTTGCAACAGTGGCATGGAGCTCATGTCCAAGCTCACCAGCGCTCTCAATCCCAGCCTTCAGCAGGCCTGCGATGAAGAGCATGCAAGTTGTTCTCTTCAGAATACACAATTCCTCAGTCTCTCACAACAACTTCGGGATGCCAACTCAACCATCAGGAATCTTTGCCAGCAGCTCAATAACTTTCAAACCCACTTGCATGACTCCAAATGGGCTCGTGACCGTGCCAAGCTCAGGTTGGAGATGGTTGAGCTATCTTGTGGACATCCATCTCAGTGTGCTCATACATGTCACACTGAATCAACCAAGCAGACACTCCAGCGCATTCGAGGCAAAGTACGATGTGAAGAATGGTACCCCAAAGGTGGATCACATATGTATTGGGTGACTGATCCTTTGTCATCTAGTGATGACAACAAGGAGAATGTTCAGTTTCCCCACCACCGATCTCCTTCTCACCATTATAGCCCCCCAAAACACTCCCACTCCTATTCTCAACACCATCATTATGAATCAACCAATTATTTTGAAGCTATCAATGCCTCTTCCTCTTCCTCCCTTCCTCAGTTCCAACACTGACCAGGCTCACGTTCCATCTCTTGCCACCAACAAGCCATTGGCTTCTAAAGCTGATGAGATCATTGAGATAGCTGAGGATGGGGATCTTCTCAAGGAGAAAAATTAGGCTGTCTTGTCTCTCTCTCATTTGCCAATATGCTTGTTGATATTATCATTTTAATACTGATCTCAAATCATAGTACTGTCCTGATCTCTCAGTAATGGTCATTAGTTGTCTTCTACCTTTGGGTACATAATAAGCTCTAGTCATACTCAGCATATGTATAAAATCGAGACACCCGGTCATTTTTTCTCTGATCAGAAAAAAGCATATCCCCAAAATCTTTCCAGGCTTGTTCTTCCTCAGATGTTCCTTGCCAAAGGGGCATATAAATGGTTCAAATCTGATTGAGACCAACTCGATGAGCTCGCAAGTTGAATGACCGAATGCAGGCTTCCAAAAAATCTGCATGATGGCCAGAATGATTAATCCCCAGTGGAACCCGCAGTCGACCAAAAGAACCTTGAAGACCACGATTTCCCCACTCAGCAGTCTGATGATAAGCCAACAGTTGTCAATCAAATGCCATTCTCCCTTCAATCTCCTCAGCTGTCCCATGCAAACGCTGACCTTCCTTCAAAGGAGCTCGAATACGACCCTGGATTTGGTTTGTGCCCTGTGGAAATGCTGTGTTGGCTACAAGATAAAAGCCTGCAGGGGTTTTTGTCAGAAGCTTCTCATAGATCGGTTATGCAATGCAGCTATCATGCCAACTCCCAGGTGCATTGAGGTTGGCTGCAACAATAGTACCTATTATTGGTTTGTTAGGAGTCCACAATGCCCTATGCACGAACTTGAAATTCTTGACCTTTGGGGGAGAACACCAAAACTGAGCTCACGAAATGTTCATGAAGCCATCCATTATAGGTTGCGTTCTCAATATCATCATCATTTGAATCCTGAATGGGGAGGTTCAAGCCATCAATGCTTGCAAATGCACCATCAAGAAGCAGATGGTGGGCAATAATTAGTTGATTGTACTCTTGGAAGTCTGCAAGAGAACCAGGCCATTCAATCATTCCTTCTGGGATGGAGCAAAGGATATTAAGATAAATCTTCAGGCTGAATGTAACATATCAGGAGACTGTGGAGGGAATGATGGCAAAGATTTGTTGGAGACTAAGCTCTCGCATGGTAGAGTTGAGATAATGGAGGATGAGGCCAAGCACACCTGGTGCATCCAGTGACCTTCCTCCAGGATGTGCACCAGAAACACCAGCAGAGTCAGAGCGAGGAATACATGACCAATTCCATGCATGTGCAAATCCAGCCTCTAAAATGTAATCAAAGGTTTTAATGTCAAAACCCATTGTCATGATAAATGTGTGATCGCTATGGCTATTGTAAAGTGCCTGCCAGGGAGTACCAATGCGGGGGTTTGGGACTCGGGAGTAGTTGGCCACGGCATAAGTAAAGATGGCTCAGTTGGCACTGTTGGACTCGAAGTCTCCACTCCAACAAGCGCAAGTGCAATTGCAGAAACTGCATGATCAACTGCCTCCTGATCCTGCTCCTCCTCTTCTTCCTCCATCTGCTGGAGAATGAGTTGCTCAATGTCGTCCATAGGCTAAGTGGCGATATTCAGCATCTTGATATATTTAAATCAGACTGCCTTGTGGTTTAATCAAAACAATAGATTATTGGATTAAATTTGTCATCAGCAGATTGGCAATTGAGAACTGCCAAATATTTTATTCTGAAATCTTATGGAAAGTCACCCACTGTTGGTCTATTATTAAAAGATACTTACAAATATTTGGCATTATTAGTTCATATATCAATTAAATCAAAAAGATGATGTCAGAGCTGGTTTTAACTCAATTGAGTTTATTTAACTTGTAGAAGGGTGTAGCTTGGGCACTTTACACTGACAAAGGTTGTTTATCTTTAATTGTTAAATCATCAAAATACTGTATCTTGCCCATTTCTTGGCTGATTTGTTTTATTTAACTTGGAGTAAGAAGATACACCATTGGCCCATCATTAGCCAGTCATCAGAAGAGTATTTGGTATTGTTTGACATTGTTGTCATGCCTAAATATAGTATCTCTTTTAGTTTTCATCCATTTTGGATGATTTAACAAAAAGATACTGTTGGTCTATCCTCAAAGGATATTTGCTATTATTTGTTAATATATCAAGCAGATCAAAAAGACTATATCAGAGCCAGTTCTAATCCAATTGAGTTTAACTTTGTAGAATGGTATGTAGCTTGGGCATTTTATATTGACAAAATTGTTTATCTTTATTTGTTCAATTATCAAAATGCTGTATCTTGGTCAATTCTTGCAGTAGAGGGTTTAGCAGCATTGTTTTTGTGGAAGGCCTCGGCGAGGTATTGGGATATGTTTGATGTAGCACACACCTCATGTGCTGGACGAATCACAGTGTAAAAATTCCGATCACCTTCCTTCACTTCCTCTGGCTCATCATCATCATCTGAGTCCAGCATCAGATCAGGAACCCCCCAGACACAGGCAGGGGTCTGGCACGACACTTCTGAGTGCATCGTACTGAGGCCCTTTGTCCATGGTGTTCTTGTCTGGCTTCCATGAAACAAGTGCAACAGCGGGATGGACATCAGCTCATTGTATCCTCCCCAGTACACCAGTTGACCTCTGGGTTATGGTATTGAAGCCACGGATAGCCCAAGATCACCTTCAGCTTTACTAACTGAGTGACAGCAAAAAGGGCACACTCACTATGATCTTTGTAATGGAGGACCAGGTCTACAACCTCTTGGATGGCACCAGCTTCATTTGGGGACACATGCACATTATAAACAGGTATCAGACATGAGAGTGAGTGAGTATTCAGGCAATGTTGTTGTGTGAGATGGGCATCAATGAAGAGACCAGTCGCACCAGAGTCCAGGAGCGCAGAGACACCAAGTATCTGTCCAGTGTTGGTAGATTGCTAGGTTCAAGGAATGTGTAGAGGGAGTGGATGCAACAATATATTATCATGGTAGTTTGTGCTCCCATGATTTAATTTTGGGGCATGGGGGAGGTCTTTACACTCCCCCCCAATCTGAGTGGACTCCGCTCAGACACTTGGACAGTCCTAGGACTGTCCGAGTACTGTCTGAGGACTTTGCTCAGACTTTGCTTGGACTTCTTTGGCTGAAAGTCCTGCCAAACTAAATGTCCAGTTCGAGCTGAGTCTGAGCTGAGTCCTCGGACTGTCCTAGGACTGTCTGAGCATCCGAGCGGAGTCCGAGTGGACCAGCACTCATACAGTCCTAGGACTGTCTGAGTTGCTTAGATAATTGACTGAAAAATCAGTGGCTACCGCAGGGATTAAACACTCATAGTCACATGATAAAGTACAATTAAGTCAGCAATATAACAGTTAGACTAAAGCTTCATTACAAATAGGTAGTTATATCTCTCTATGTACCGCCCTGGCTGTGATGACAAATCAACACAGCCGCATCATCAGCAATGCTGGCAACAGTGCTGCCTCCTCCTTACCTCCTACCCCAATAACCAACAATGGGCTCACTTGTAAGTCTTTTCTACATGATTTTTGTTATTTTGTTCAACTAACTGAATTTTCCTTAATGATAGGTTTTATCTATGTTATAACGACGCCGCAGCCTCAAAACCATGACAACAGCTGACACAGCCACCACCCTAGGACCCAGAACCACCACTGCAAGCAACTGCTTGCAGGGTGGGAATGGGTACAACTGCAAAATGGCAAGATGATGGCCACGCCAACTTGGCCAAATGGAACGACAATGCAATGAGGCGACTGGAGACAACTGGGACTGGGAGATGGAATGACAAGGGGACAAGCAGGAAACAATGAAAGGAAGGCAAAGCAAACGAAGAAAAGGCCCAAGAGACGTCGTTTGACATCTCTTGGGCTGTTGGTAAGTTTTTTTTTCTTGTTTTTGTTACTAACAAACTTTTTTAGGTATTATCTAGTACTGCTGATGATGACGATGATGACGATGTCGAGCACTCAGAACCACTGCCACAAGCAGCTGCTCGCAGGGTGGGAATGGGTGCAACTTTGACAAGAACAGCTACTCATGCCCACCATGCAGGACACACCACCCGCCTCCAGCCTCACGAGCAACTGCTCGTGGGGTGGATGGTGGGTGGAATGACAACAATGGCATGGAACAACAACAGCACCCGCTCCAGCCCTACAAGCCACTGCTTGTAGGGTGGACGACGGGTGGAACGACAATGATTAGGGGAGACCCAAGAGACGTCAACATCTCTTGGGTCCTAGGTAAGTTTTTTTTTCTTTTCTCATTTCATTTTTTGATCCTAACTAATGTTTTATAGTTACAAACTACTACTGGTGATGATGATGACAACAACACCACCACCACCACTGCTGCGAGCCTCTGCTCGCAGGGTGGAAGGTGAGGGGGAAGAGATGAGCGGGAAGGAGACAAGAGGGAAGGGAGACAAGAGGGAAGGGAGACAAGAGGGAAGGGAGACAAGAGGGAAGGGAGACAAGAGGGAAGGGAGACAAGAGGGAAGGGAGACAAGAGGGAAGGGAGACAAGAGGGAAGGGAGATGACGATGAGAGTGGGGACACCCACAACGACACCCACCCCACACCTATGAGCATCTGCTTGTGAGGTGGTTCGGGGGGGAGAAGAATGGGGACAGGAGAGCGAGATGGCCAGGGGACGACCCAGGGAGAGACGAATGCTGGCACGAGCAACTGCTCGTGGTGGGTGTTTTTAATTTATTTTTATAATTGATAGTTACAGCCCCCTCCCCTCGAGCTTGTGAGGGGAGGGCTTAGTATTATACATATTAATTACCCATATTAATTACCCCTCGCACAGATGTGAGGGGGTCAATTTATTAATAATCTATTCATGATATATAACAAATTAGATTTTAGTAATAAATAGATATAATGTATGTAACTTTAAATGACTACTTGGCTTAAGTGGTAGAGTGTGCATGTTTTGTTGTCATGTGATTGCTAGTCCAGAAGGCTGTTGGTTCAATTCCTGCTGTGCACACATCATTTTGTGAGACTTATAAGACTTTCTCTAAGACTCGAACTCAGACTTTACTTGGTCAGTACTTTAAAAGGTGTAAATAAATGTACAATTGATGTTGTCCGAGCAAAGTCTGAGTGCAGTCTGAGTGCAGTCCTTGGACTTTACTTGGACAACTTGGCCAGTCCTAGGACAGTCCGAGTGTCCAAGCAGAGTCTGAGCAGAGTCCGAGTGTCCAAGTGTGTCAGAGCAGAGTCTGCTTGGACTGGGGGGGGGGAGTGTAAAGTACTGGTGTGGGGTGGAGAGAGAGATAGGAAGAGCAGGTACATCTTCAGCCAACTTCAAAGGGTCAGAGAGGGGAACAGTCATGGAATCAGATTCATTCTCCAGGGAGGCAACCAACAAAACTTCAAAGTGATTATGGACAGGCAATGAGGGCATACAATTCACTCGCTGCAAATAGCAAAATCCTGCTCCTCTACAACTTCTGATTTGATCTCCTCTGCAACCTGATCCTTCACTTCCTCAACATCTACAAGTGCCAACAGGTCCTGGAGGAGTTCATCTTGCCCCTCAGGGGTGAGCATGCAAATATCCTGACAATGGGGACACGCTCTGGCCATGTGTCCAGTTTCCCCACACTGGTAGCAAAGATCCAACCTACGCATGCAGCCACAGGCTGCATCAACATCCATTGGTACCAGGACATTGATGGCTGGTGTGGGAGTCTGATGGACAGGAATGGGGTTACATCGAGGAGGGTTCAATTGAAGGTGTAGGGTGCATGAGTGGTAGTTGGAGCACAGAATGCAGCATTATATGCCACATGGGGACGTTCCTTGATCTAGTACCACCACCATCTCAAATTTTTCCACAGCCTCAACACCAGGGAATGAGAGAGTGGGGCAACTATAAGGATAGAATTGCATTGATACATTACCTGCATACCCTTTACATAGCCCTACTAGTACCATGCCTCAATCTCCCAGAGCCCCAGCCCCAATGACCAGACAAAAAACCAACTCAACCACATGATCACAACATGAACTGGAAGAAGCCAAAGGGCAAAACACAGATGTTCAACCGAAAGGACAAGCTATAGACTTTCTAATGGCAAAACAATACATAATACCTGGTAATGCGATAGACATTCGGACTCTCACTTACATCCTTCTACAGATAGGAAGCATGACAATCAGAGGACAAAAACAGCTAACAGATGCAATCAGAGCAGTCACCTTCTTACCAGCCAATGCAGATGTGCAGAAAATTGTGGATGAGGTCACCAAAATGGTCAAGAATCAGCTACAAGAACACATAGAACACTTCACTACAGGAATAGAAAACATGTGAGATGCCATCAAACACATCACCACAGCTACAAATACTATGACAGACAAGATAGATGAAGTCAAGGACAGACTTCAGGAAATGAAGGAACAACTGACCCCCACAGCACAGGAACTTGTGGACAAGATGACAGAACCTTCAAACAAAGCACTGACAAACCAAGAACCCATGTTCCAACCAGTGACCTACACAACAGCAGCGCAACAAGAACCACACACAGATTATGCAGAGGTAACAACAAGAGGAGACACCACTGATAAACAGATTCTGATACAGAAGGACAAAAACATCACTGAGAATGTGTTGGATAGCCTGTCAGAGAAGGACTTAGTTGTTAAGGCAAACACTGCACTGGATCTCATGGGCTTGTCAGGCATGGACAAGCCTCACCATATGACCTTCATAGGAGCAAAGAAATTAAGAAATGGTAATGTACTATACCAATTAAACACTAAAGAAGCAGCCACCTGGTTACAAGCACTGGAGGTGCAGAAAGCATTCATAGAAACATATGGCAGGACCTCCAACATATGCAACAAACTACACTATGTAATAGCAGAATTCATCCTGGTCACCTTTGATGCTGGATCTAGCTTCACACATGCAAAAATAGAACAAGACAACTTCACAGGTTTGGACTATTCAAAATACATCAAACCACCACACCCCTATACTGACAATCAGAGAGTAGCACATGTAATTTTCAGCCTCACAAACTGAGAAGACACCAACCCTGCCATCACTACTGGCATGTTCATCAAAGGTAAGCACTCTAATGTATGCAAAATGCTAACTGAACTGAAAAGGTGTCTCAAATGTCAAAAATACAGCCACTACGTGTCAGACTGCAAAGCTACAGAGGACACTTGCGCAAGATGTGGAGATCATCACTGCACTACACACTGCATGGTTGATGACATGGCCAGGTATTGATGTGTCAACTGCACAAATAATGAAGCAATAGGGCATGGAGCGGCAGATAGGGAATGCGCCACATTTAAAGAGCAAAGTTGAAAGATACAAGAACGAATACCTGAAAATAAGTACAAATTTTTCCTGACTTCAGCCTCCTCAACATGGAAATTACTAAATGCACCAGAACCACATATAGACAGAGCACAACCAACACAACACCACAATGCCCACCAACAGACAGAATCATTGAATGGGCGCCACCAACAATGCTTCATGGAAGAATGGCAGACAGCATGAAGACAGCAAGGCAGGCCCACCCCACAAGATCGAGGGCAAGACAATGGATTGCTGGTAAGGCCAGTCCAAAGAACAATCAATGAGTATTTGGGGAACTCACAAAAATAAGGGAGTTCAAATAACAACACAGTTCACCAAAACATATACTGGGGAGACAGCGACCCCAATGAAGTAGGACCGGGACCAAGACCAGATGCCATGATACGGAGGAGAGACCACACACCCCTCAAATATGTCTGAAGACCATAGCCAGGACAATTCACAGAAGCCCATTCAAATAAGACAGCAAAACATCAACAAATCACTAATAAGCCAACTGGAAGTACGTCAGAGCCTAATACGAGATGACTACAACATCTGTATTACACAGGAACCCTTCATCGATTTTAGAGGTAAAATGAGAGCTAACCGACAATGGATTACAGTGTACCCAAATACCCACAGTGAACACCCGGATAAGACTAGGTCAGTCATACTTGTCAACACTAACCTCTGAACAGATACATGGAAACAATTATACTTCTGACACCCAGACATCACCACCATAGAACTCACAGGCAATTTTGGTATGCTATGAGTTATCAATATCTACAACGATGGTGACAACAATGATGCACTAACACACATCTTGACATTTATGCGAGACAGACAACACCAAACAGCAGGCCCCATACATACAATGTGGATGGGAGATTTCAACAGACACCACCCAATATGGGATGAACCCAGAAATGCACACCTATTCACATGCAAAAACCTAGACCTATCACAGCTGCTACTAAGCCTATTAGCACATCACAGTATGAAAATGGCATTACCACCATTCATCCCAACCCTACAGGCCCACAACACAGGGAACCACACAAGGGTTGACAATGTCTTCTGTACTGAAGACCTCATGAATGTGATCATCAAATGCAACACAGACAATGCTTCACAACCAGTCAAGACAGATCATTACCCTATCATCACTCTCCTTGACATTCATGCAACTAGAGTGGCTTGGGAACCCAGATGGAACTTCAGACTAACAGATTGGATCGAGTTGATAAAAATGTTAACAGAAAACCTGACTAATGTCCCCGCACCCACAGAGATTGAAAACATCCAAGACTTCAACATGTCACTGAACAATTAAGCAATTCAAGATGGAATAGCAAAACACGTCAAAGTAACAAAACCAAGCCCATACTCCAAGAGATGGTGGATGACAGAGTTAGCTGATGAAAAGAAGGTGATGTGATGATTAGGAGGAAAGTCAAAATACCACAGGTCAAACCCACAACACTCCATCCACAAGAAGTACTGACAGCAGAGAAATTGCTACTCAGATGGCCAAGGCTGAACACTGGTTAGAATGGCTAGAGGGGGTAGATGAAACAAGTATCTGGCAGACAAGTGGATTGGTCACCTCACCAGCAAATGATGCAGGGAAAGCAAAAATTCTGACGATACAAGTCAAAGACCCAACAATGAAGCAGGTAATCAGGGAAGCCATGGACAACAAAAGCAAAGGTCAGCTTTTTTATGAAACCATCTTCCCGTCCCCGAACCCAGATTTGGAACCCATACCTCAAGACTTCCAGTACCCACCCCCACATTGAAATTTCAAGAACATCACAGATGACCAAATCTACCACACTATAAAAAAGATGAAACCCTACAAAGCCAGCAAGAAAGGATTGGCACCAAACTCAGTTTTAATAAACACTAGAGAAGAACTCATTCCATTTCTTGGTCCACTCTTTTGTGCCACTAACACACTAAAGTACTATCGACAGGAATGGGCATGCACAGAAACCCTTATTCTCAAAAAACTGGGCAAACCAGACTATACATCCCCATTGGCATGGCACCCAATTGTACTATCGGACGGCATCGCCAAGCTCCTCAACAGCTGTCAGGCAGAAGACATAACCACTATGTGTGAGAAACACAACATTCTCCCAGCCAACCACTTCATGGCAAGACTGGGGTGCACCACAACAGACTCAATACACCTGCTTATGAAAATGATTAGGACATGTGGCTTAAAGGTCAGATGGCTTCAGTTTTCTTCCTCAACATCAAAGGTGCCTTCCCAAGCATAGACATCAACTGACTCATTCACAACATGAGGAAACAAGGAATCCCGAAGGAATACACAGAATGGATGAAGAGGTGACTGGAAAATCAACAAACATTCGACAACTAGTGCACAGAAGACTTTGAAGTACTGAACAGGCTCGACCAAGGAGACCATACTCAGGCATTTTATACCTCATTTACAATGCTGACCTACTAAAAATCCCAGTTCTCAAAACAGGAGAATGGATACTGCTCTTCATCAATGATGCAGTGATCGTAGTCTGTGGCAAAAACTTCAACAAAACACATGACAAGCTATGGGACATATGAACCATGTGGGAGGAGTTTTCAAATGGGCCAAAACACATAATTGTAGTCTGTGGCAAAAACTTCAACAAAACACATGACAAGCTACGGGACATCTGAACTGTGTGGGAGGAGTTTTCAAATGGGCCAAAACACATAATTGTGAATTTGGAATCAAGAAATTCCAACTGCTCGACGCAACAAAAAAATGAGTCCCAAACCCAGTCAACCCAAGAGAAAGAATTCTGACACCAAGACAAGCACTAATACTAGGTAACCAGTGTATACAGTCAAAGGATATGGCATGCTTCCTGGGCATAATAGTGGACAACAAACTGAACTGGAAAGCACAGTGCGTGACCGCCCTCATCAAAGGGCAAGACTGGCTCATTCAATTTGGATGATTGGCACACATGGTCCCTGGAATGTTATATGCAGCTGATATGTTTCTCACCCCGCAGCAGAACATAGGTAAAAGAGCAAAGTATGGATGCACTAACCAAGCAGCAGTCAACAAACTTGCAACGATTCAGAGATGGGCTGCTATTATGATAATGGATGCCATGAAAACAACTGCCACAGACATTCTGGAAGTTATGGCCAGCCTACTCCCATTTCACTTACTCATTGATAAACATCAACACCAAGCAGCCATATGCCTAGCAACCCTACCAAGCTCTCACCCTCTACACAAGCCGGTCACAAACACAGCAAACAGATTGGTCAAATGACACCCAACACCTTTGCATGACCTCATGCACAGATATGGTATCCAACCACAAAAAATCAAAATGATTGCAGCCATATGTTTTGACACAGGATGGAAGCCAGGACTAACCATGGAGGTAATAACTGATACTGATAAAGCAATAGAAAGTATACAAAATCACAACCCAGACGTAAAGGTCTTTATGGATGGCTCAGGGATGGAAGGTAAAATAGGAGCAGCAGCAGTTCTATACAGGAACAGAAACCTCAAGACCAAACTAAGATATCAGCTTGGGTTGCAACACCACCACACAGAATATGAGGGAGAAGGAGTAGGCACTATATTAGGTTCCAAGCTTATCTCCAATGAGTGGAACATACAGTCGGCTAACATCTACATTGACAATCACAGTGCTATCACAGCCACATGACTAATGAAACCAAATCCAGGACACTATATTTTCGACGCACTTCACAGAAGCATAACAGCAATACAGAAAAAACATCAGGGGATAAAAATCCCAGTCAAATGGGTACCAGGACACAAAAGAGTTGGGGGCAATGAACAAGCAGATGAGGAGGCAAAGAAAGCGACCACAGAAGGAAGCAGTGAGACACACAAGTTACCAAAATTCCTGAGAATGACTCTACCACACAGCAAATCTGCTATCAGATGGACACACAATGAAAAACTTAAGCAGCATGCCCAAAAGGGCTGCAGAGTTTTGAAACACTACAACAGGATGATGAAGACTGATCCCACAACCCCTTCCCATAAATACATCAACCAGAATGGCATGAGCATCCAAAGGGGCACACACTAAGTATCTCTGACAAATATACCTATCCATCACAGTCCCACAAATGCTATATGCTGCTGATGTCTTCCTAACACCCCAACAGAACATAGGCAAGAGAACGAGGGACAGAAAAGTCAAACAAGCCATGCTGAGGAGACTTGCCTCAGTACAACAATGAGCAGCAATCATGATCACTGGAGTCATGACAACCACAGCCACAGACATAGCAGAAGTCATGGCAGGACTGATGCCCTTCCCACTACTAGTGGACAAATAATGACATCATGCCACAATGTGCCTGGCGACATTACTGTTAGGAAACCACCCCATTACCTAATAAACTTTCATTTTTATTTTATTATGTCGAATTACGCTACATGACGCCAAATGATGCTACATTTTGAATAGCGTGAGAATTTTATTTCGCACGCATCAAAATGTACGCGCATGTACGAGTGCGTCGGTAACAACAATGTACAATATATGTAACATAGTATATAAACCCTAAATATATGCCTAGGGGACCCCAGTTGTGTTCTCTTAGGTATTCCACCTACATTTTTGGTGTGAAAGGCCTATCTCAACAAACTTACCTATTAATAACCCCTCGCATCAAAACCATCAATTTCCCCATCATGCGCGCGGATCCCGCCCCCTTCTTGTAGAGAGAACCTGCACGGTCTTAGCTAGCAGATAGTGGGTGTCACCCTAACAGAAGAACACAACTTCCCATATCAGTGCGCCTTCTCTTACTTGCGCATACGTCATTGTTTCACTGCGCCACATCCGATTACTCATCCTTTTGGCACGAGCCGGAAGTACTTGTATATACATAATCTACCATTTCTTTTGTAAGCCGACGCCAGGCCTTGCCTTACATTGCGACTGCCAGTGATCGAGAGGCAGCGCTCATCATTAGGACAGCTGCAACCAGACAACCGATCGGATCTGGTTTAGTTACAATTTACATCACTCTATTTGGACGACTATTTTAGTTACAAGCTGAATTCAGCAATATCTCCGAGATCAGGCACCGTTGGAAGGGTTGTTGATCCAAAGTGTCAAAATAGGCGCCCGACGAACGACGAACCTCGATGAACCTTATCACGTGACCCGTAGACGTTTGGAGAGGTCTCGAAGTAAAATTTTGAATTTGTCAAAGAAGTGATTCATCACAGATTCTACAATTATGTCTGAACCTTCAACTTCTAATCCCGGTCCTAATCCTGTTCCCATACCAGCACTAGAGGCAAAAATTGATGCGCTCACAGTGCAAATGTCGCAATTAGTGTCAGTATTGGCAGCATCACAGCCCAGACAAGTGGAAGTACAGCCAGAGATGACAGGAGAAAGAGATGATGAGATGGAGGAGATGGAGGAGTGGATATCACAGGAGGATGAGACGGTGGAGAAATCTGGAAATGGAAAAGCGCACTTACCTAAGTATGCGCCCCCGCAAATCTTTGATGGTACCATGGAGAATACAAAATCCTTCATCAGCTCTATAGTATTGTACATCCATGGGAGGAAGCCCGAGTTTTGTACAGCCGAGTCTAGGATTATGTTTGCTCTCTCATACATTCAGGGGGGGAAAGCACAGTTCTGGAGAAACGAGGCTATTACTCAAATTGCCGCGGGAACTAAACCATTTGCAACCTTCAAGGAATTTCTGGAGAGATTGGAGGCACAGTTTGGAGACCCTAATCCAAATAATCCAAAGGTGACAGCCAATGCTAAATTAAAGACCATGCGCCAAGGTTCCTTAACGGCGGATGAATTTATTTTGCAGTTCAAAGCAGAAGCTTCGCAAACAGACATGGGAGAAGCCGCGTTGGTAGAGTGTTTGAAAGCAGGATTAAATCCCTCTTTATTCAAGTCTATCTACTGACTACCTTCTATGCCAGAGAAGTTGGATGAGTGGTATAATTGGGCAATGCACCTTGACCAGCAATATCGGCAGGAACAGGCAGAGTCAAAGTTGATGTACAGAAGTAGTAAATTTGGAAAGTCATCAGGAGGAAAGTCCAAGAAAGGAAAGGCGCCTCAGGCGCAAGCTCCGAGGGCACAGCCACTGGCCATGTGACACCTATAGTTATGGAGTCAGCAGCACCAGCAGAGGCAATGGAGGTTGATCAAGTGGGGAGATGAGCCCCACTTAAATGTTTTAACTGTGGGCAGTTAGGACACATTTCTAAGTATTGCAAGCAGAAGAGAAAGATCAGGGGAGCTACAATCGAGGAAGTGAAGCAGGAGGAAGGCAAGCAGGAGAATTTTGTGGAAGAGTCCCAGTGAAGGTTTCCCCATTGGTGACCCAGAATTGTTACAATGTATTAGTATCCGAGGAAACCCAGAGTAAATCAGAAAAGGAAATCGAGGAGGAGTACAACTGTTGCAAATCACGCAACAAAGAAAATTGTCACATGTCATTTCCGAAAACCCCTAAATTCTTTATTCACTCTGCGCAAATAGAACCTGAAATCACCTTGACTGTGGGACTGAAGACAGTGGACACACATGCAGCTATTGATGTGGAAGCGTTGCTTGATAGTGGTGCTACAGGATTCTTTATTAATCGATGAAACCCAGAGTAAATCAGAAAAGGAAATCGAGGAGGAGTACAACTGTTGCAAATCACGCAACAAAGAAAATTGTCACATGTCATTTCCGAAAACCCCTAAATTCTTTATTCACTCTGCGCAAATAGAACCCGAAAACCAAAGGAAGAGGATGTGTACCGATTATAGGTATCTGAATGAGTGGACAGTGAAGAACACGTACCCCCTGCCGTTGATCTCAGAAATAATTGATAAGGTGGGAAAAGCCAAGCTCTTTACAAAATTGGATTTATGATGGGGATACAACAATGTACGAATAAAGAAAGGAGATGAGTGGAAGGCTGCATTTGCCATGCGTCGAGGATCCTTCGAGCCACTTGTCATGTTTTTTGGGATGACTAATAGTCCCCCAACCTTTCAAAATATGATGAACGACATTTTCAAGGACATAATAGACAAAGGCGTGGTAATAATATTTATTGACGACATTCTGATATTCACAGAGGAAGAAGAGAATCATGAAGCGATAGTGCAAGAGGTGTTACAGAGGTTGGCAGAGAACAATCTATTTTTGAAACCAGAGAAGTGTGTGTTTGGGGCAAGCAAGATTGAGTTCCTAGGATTATTGATTGGCCCTGATGGGATCAAAATGGATCCAATCAAGGTACAGGCCATCACAGATTGGCCTGCACCCACCCATGTCAAGGAGGTTCAAGCCTTCTTGGGACTCGCAAATTATTATTGTCGCTTTGTGCACAATTTTTCTAAAATTGCTGCACCCTTACATAATTTTATGCAAAAGGGAGTAGTGTGGAGGTGGGGAGAGCAGCAGCAGACAGCGTTTGAGGAGTTGAAGAGGAAGTTTGTGGAGGGACCAATATTAGCCCCAGTAGATTTCACATGCACTTTGCGAGTGGAATCCGATGCATCCGATTTTGCTACTGGAGCAGTATTATCAATGCTGTGCAAAGATGACAAATGGCATCCTTGTGCATACTTGTCAAAAGGGTTGAATGATGTGGAGAGGAATTATGATGTGCATGACAAAGAGATGTTGGGGATAATACGAGCATTGGAGGCGTGGAGGCATTATTTGGAGGGATGTACGCATCAAATTGAGATCTGGACAGATCATCAAAATCTGCAATACTTCATGTCCGCTAAAAAGCTTAATCGCCAGCAAGCACGTTGGGCACTATTCCTATCGCATTTCAACTTTCACTTGGTCCATAAAGCGGGAAGCTTAATGAGGAAAGCAGATGCATTATCCAGACGTATTGATCATAAAAGGGGGGTGGAGGAGGACAATAAAAATGTTACCTTACTCAAACCCGAATACTTTTGCATTTGCGCTATGCGTCAAGGGCATCTATTAATAGATAGCTCGGAAATGGAAATGTTGTCTGAAATTAGACAATGTTCGGAAATGGACAATGAAGTAGTGGAAGCCATGAAAGCTCTGAAGGGAGAGAAGAAAGGTAATATCAAAGGAGACGAATGGGCTGAGGAACAAGGGTTGGTGTTGTTTCGAGGAAAAGTGTATGTACCGAAGGATCAGGATTTGCGAAGGGAGATTGTCCGGTTACATCACAATACGCTGATTGCTGGACACCCAGGAAGATGGAAGACGTTGGAATTAGTAATGAGAAATTATTGGTGGCCCGGAATTTCGAAGTATGTGTTGGGGTATGTGGATGGATCTGATACGTGCATGAGGGGGAAGAAATTTCCAGAGAAACCTGCAGGAAAATTAATGCTGAACCCTATACCTAAAGCGCCGTGGTGAGATATATCTGTGGATTTTATTACCGGATTACCTGAGGCTCAAGGGTACGATGCAATATTTGTAGTATGCGACCGCTTTACAAAGGAGGTCCATATTATTCCTACTACTACAGAAACCTCATCATTGGGCTTGGCGTGCCTCTATCTAAATCAGGTATGGCGGTTACATGGGTTACCCGATACCATTATCTCCGATCGTGGACCACAATTTGCTTCCGCATTTATGCGAGAACTAAACAACATATTGGGAATTCAAACTAAATTATCTACGGCATATCACCCACAGACTGATGGGCAGACAGAGAGAATGAATCAGGAGTTGGAGCAGTACCTACGTATGTTTGTCAACTACTGACAAACCGACTGGCCCGAATGGTTGGCAATTGCCAAATTTTCCCACAATAACAAATTCCATTCAGCTACTCGTATGTCACCCTTTTTCGCAAATTATGGATATCATCCTCGCATGGGAGTAGAACCCAGAAGGGAAGTCAAAGTACAGTCGGTAGAAGATTTTGTATCTAAGATGCAAAGGGTACAAGAGGAAGCAGAGGCGGCATTGAAGAAAGCACGTGATGACATGATGCGACACGCAGATCGTACTCGAGCATGCGCTCCAGAGTACAAAGTTGGTGACTTGGTATGGCTAAGTACCAAGGACCTGAATATTCCACGACCTTCGAAGAAACTTACAGAGAAACAAGTTGGCCCATATGTGATCTCTAAAGTGATCTTGCCTAATGTGGTAGTGCTAAAATTACCCCAATCATTTAAGATTGATCCCGAGATTAACATATCCCGCCTACACCCTTACTGTCCGCCCACTATTCCTGGCCAACAAACTACTCCGCAACCTCCAATAATAGTAGAAGGTGCTCCAGAATACATAGTTGAAGAAATTCTAGACTCACATCTTCGACAGAACAAATTGGAGTTCTTAATAAAGTGGAAAAACTATACCGACGAAAATAATTTGTGGGAACCCGAAGAGAATTGTAAGCGAGTGCATAACGCAATCGCCCAATTCTTTAAACGTAATCCGAATGCTCCGTGTCGCATTGCGAGAATGGTGTATGAGGGGATGAAATTCCGGCCTTACCAAAATTTCACAGAGGGGACAAACATAATATTTTCTTGCCTGGAAGTCGAGGCATAAAAGGGGGGTAATGTTAGGAAACCACCCCATTACCTAATAAACTTTCATTTTTATTTTATTATGTCGAATTACGCTACATGATGCCAAATGACGCTACATTTTGAATAGCATGAGAATTTTATTTCGCACGCATCAAAATGTACGCGCATGTATGAGTGCATCGGTAACAACAATGTACAATATATGTAACATAGTATATAAACCCTAAATATATGCCTAGGGGACCCCAGTTGTGTTCTCTTAGGTATTCCATCTACGTTTTCGGTGTGAAAGGCCTATCTCAACAAACTTACCTATTAATAACCCCTCGCATCAAAACCATCAATTTCCCCATCACGCACACAGATCCCGCCCCCTTCTTGTAGAGAGAACCCGCACGGTCTTAGCTAGCAGATAGTGGGTGTCGCCCTAACAATTACCACCTGCACACCACTACACAAACTGGTCCAGAAAGCAGCAAACAAGCTAGTCAAATGACACCCTACCCCACTACACGACCTCATGCACAGGTACAACATCCAACCACAAAATGTTGAGACAGTGAAAGCAGTGAGATATGACACTAGGTGGGGACCCAGAATAATGACAGACATTATAGTGGATGTCGATAAAGCTATAAAAGGGATACCATGGGAGAACCCAGACGTCAACATGTTCACTGATGGATCAGGCATGGAGGGAAAGATAGGTGCCGGGGCAGTCCTGTACAGGAATGGAAGAATGAAAATGAAACTATGACACCAACTCAGCTCAATACGACACCACATGGTATACGAAGGAGAAGGGGTCAGCGCCTTACTGGGCATGAAGCTGATAAGCAACAAAGGGGGAATATGGTTGGCCAATATATATATATATACCCAGGTTGCCATCACAACCATGTCCCTAACCAAGCCCAATCCAGGTGTAAGTCTGGCCCCACAGACTCATGACATTACAACAAGTTAATTTACCTATGCTGCTGTTACACACTTCCACGGTGCCGACACACCACACACATCACTGACACAACCACCCTCGCTGCCGACACAGCCACCGGCGATACCATAGCCACCTACGGTGCATAAACAACTCACCAACACCAGATATACCAATGTCTGTGTTACAGTGAGTTATGGCCACCTTATGCCACCAACGCACTCCCATGGTGCTGACACAGCCACACACATCGCTGACACAATCACCCTCGCTGACAGCACAGCCACCAGTGAATACAACAACAACAACAACAACTGGCAACATGCATCCTGGCAATGGCACCATACATTCTTATTACCCTATTATGTGACTATGCCTGATGCGGGCTCCCAAATCACACACTATGCTTGATGCAGCCTTTCACTTACATGGTTGATCTTTTTCTTATATATTACTTATCTTTTATTCCTTAACCTTTGTTCCTACTTCCATGCAATGAAGGTATAGTAACTTCCTATTCTTTTATTTGTAGTAACTTATGGTTCCTACTTCCATGCTACAAACATAATTTGATCCTGTCTTTTAGTAAACCTAAGACTAGTGTAGGCTGCCAAACTCGGCATCCTTCCACCAGGTCACTACATCTTTGATGCCTTTCAAAACAGCATTGTGGCCCTGCAGAAGAAACACAGTGGTATAAAGATAAAGGTCAAATGGGTACTGGGACACAAGGGGGTGGAGGGGAATGAGAAAGTGGATGAGCAGGCAAAAAAGGTGGTAATGGAAGGAAGCAGCAATGTGGACAGCCTGCCAAAGCTCCTGAAGAAGAAGCTCCCCCACAGCAAATCGGCAATAATACAAGCACATGGAGCATGACTGAAGAAGAGGGTGCAGAAGTTATGGCAAACCTTGCTGTGATACAATAGGATGCAGAAGACAGATCTAAAAACACTTCAACCAAGTACATTGACATGGTCACACCACTGCCAAGAAAACTAGTGAGCATTCTATTGCAACTAAGAATGGGACACACACCATTAGCTAAGCACTTATACCGCATTGGAAAAGCAGACTCACCAACTTGCCCTGCATGCCAACAGAATGAGGAAACAGTACAGCACTTTATACTACACTGCCAGGCCCACCGGGCAGCCAGACAGAAATTACAAAATAGCATGGGAGTGTTGGGAAACCACCCCATTACCTAATAAAATTTCATTTTTATTTTATGTCGAATTATGCTACATGATGCCAAATGATGCTACACTTTGATAGCATGAGAATTTTATTTAGCATGCATCAATATGTACGCGCATGTACAAATGTGTTGGTAACAACAATGTACAATATATGTAACATAGTATATAAACCCTAAATATATGCCTAGGGGACCCCAGTTGTGTTCTCTTAGGTATTCCACCTACATTTTTGGTGTGAAAGGCCTATCTCAACAAACTCACCTATTAATAACCCCTTGCATCAAAATCATCAATCCCCCCATCACAAGCACAGATCCTGCCCCCTTCTTGTAGAGAGAACCCACATGGTCTTAGCTAGTAGATAGTGGGTGTTGCCCTAACAGAAGAACACAACTTCCCATATCAGTGCGCCTTCTCTTACTTGCGCATACGTCATTGTTTCACCATGCCACATCCGATTACTCATCCTTTCGGCATGAGCCGGAAGTACTTGTATATACGTAATCTACCTTTTCTTTTGTAAGCCAATGCCAGGCCTCACCTTACATTGTGACTGCCAGTGATCGAGAGGCAGTACTCATCATTGGGACAGCTGCAACCAGACAACCGATTGGATCTGGTTTAGTTACGATTTACATCACTCTATTCGGACGACTATTTTAGTTACAAGCCGAATTCAGTGATATCTCCGAGATCAGGCACTGTTGGAAGGGTTATTGATCCAAAGTGTCAAATTAGGTGCCTGATGAACGACGAACGATCAAGGAACGATTGACAAACGATTGACAAACGATCACGTGACCCGTAAACATTTGGAGAGGTCTCGAAGAAAAAATTTTGAATTTGTCGAAGAAGTGATTCATCACAGATTCTACAATTATGTCTGAACCTTCAACTTCTAATCCCGGTCCTAATCCTGTTCCCATACCAGCACTAGAGGCAAAAATTGATGCGCTTACAGTGCAAATGTCGCAATTAGTGTCAGTGTTGGCAGCATCACAGCCCAGACAAGCAGAAGTACAGCCAGAGATGACAGGAGAAAGAGATGATGAGATGGAGGAGATGGTGGAGTGGATGTTGCAGGAGGATGAGACGGCAGAGAGATCTGGAAATGGAAAAGTGTGCTTACCTAAGTACATGCCCCCACAAATCTTTGACGGTACCATGGAGAATACAAAATCCTTCATCAGCTCTATAGTATTGTACATCCATGGGAGGAGGCCAGAGTTTTGTACAGCCAAGTCTAGGATTATGTTTGCTCTCTTATACATTCAGGGGGGAAAGCACAGTTCTGGAGAAATGAGGCTATTAATCAAATTGCCGCAGGAAATAAACCATTTGCAACCTTCAAGGAATTTCTGGAGAGATTGGAGGCACAGTTTGGAGATCCTAATCCAAAGGCAACAGCCAATGCTAGATTAAAGACCATGCACCAAGGTTCCCTAACGGCGGATGAATTTATTTTGCAGTTCAAAGCAGAAGCTTCGCAAACGGACATGGGAGAAGCTGTGTTCATAGAGTTTTTGAAAGCAGGATTAAATCCCTCTTTATTCAAGTCTATCTACTGACTACCTTCTATGCCAGAGAAGTTGGATGAGTGGTATAATTGGCCAATGCACCTCAACTGGCAATATCAGCAGGAACAGGCGGAGTCAAAGTTGATGTATGGAAGTAGTAAATTTGGAAAGTCATCAGGAGGAAAGTCCGAGAAAGGAAAGGCGCCTCAGGTGCAAGCTCCGAGGGCACAGCCACCTGCCATGGCAGTGACACCTATAGTTACAGAGTCAGCAGCACCAGCAGAGGCAATGGAGGTTGATCAAGCAGGAAGATGAGCCCCACTTAAATGTTTTAACTGTGGGCAGTTAGGACACATTTCTAGGAATTGTAGGCAGAAAAGAAAGATTAGGGAAACTACAATCGAGGAAGTGAAGCCGGAGGAAGGCAAGCAGAAGAATTTTGTGGAAGAGTCCCAGTGAAGGTTTCCCCATTGGTGACCCAGAATTGTTACAATGTATTAGTATCCAAGGAAACCCAGAGTAAATCAGAAAAGGAAATTGAGGAGGAGTACAACTGTCGCGAATCACGTGACAAAGAAAATTGTCACGCATCATTTCCGAAAACCCCTAAATTCTTTATACACTCTGCGCAAATAGAACCTGAAATCACCTTGACTGTGGGACTGAAGACAGTGGACACACATGCAGCTATTGATGTGGAAGCGTTGCTTGATAGTGGTGCTACAGGATTCTTTATTAATCGATCCTTAATTACCGGAAACGGTATTAACACACGCAAGCTGGCGCAACCTATAATGGTGTACAATATTGATGGAACAGTCAATCGTGGAGGAACTATCAAGGAGGAGGTGACTATGGTCCTAAAGTATCAGGAGCATCAGGAGCAAGCAGTATTTGAAGTGTGCAATCTTGGGAAAACCAATCTAATAATAGGATGTCTGTGGTTACAGAAGCATAATCCCGAAATTGATTGGAAAACTGGGAAAGTACAAATTACTCATTGTCCTAAGGAATGTAATGTGTATGGGAGAAAGATGAAGAAGGAAAAAAGGAAAAAGAAAGAGAAAGAACATCCAAGAAAGTATTCTGTTACAATGGAGGAAGTGGAGGATGACGAAATGCCAAATGGGGAAGTTCCAATCATGATCGAGAAAGAAGAGCAGAAGCAAACCTTTAGAGCAATTTGTGGAGGACAGTCGTGGGACAAGAATATCGTGAAGGTGGAGAAGCCAGTGGAGGAATGGGTGCCAAAAGTGTATCATGAACATTTGTCAGTGTTTCAGAAGAAGGAGTCTGAGCAAATGCCAGTGCAGAAACCATGGGATCATGCGATCAAGATGAAGCCAGGGTTTGTGCTGAAGAAGTCCAAGGTATATCTGTTATCACCGATGGAACAAGAAGAAGTGGATGCATTCCTGAAGGAGCAATTGTGCAAAGGATACATACGACCTTCAAAATCACCACAGATGTCACCAATATTCTTCGTGCCAAAGAATAACCAAAGGAAGAGGATGTGTACAGATTATAGGTATCTGAATGAGTGGACAGTGAAGAACACGTACCCCCTGCCATTGATCTCAGAAATAATTGACAAGGTGGGAAAAGCCAAGGTCTTTACAAAATTGGATTTATGATGGGGATACAACAATGTATGAATAAAGAAAGGAGATGAGTGAAAGGCTGCATTTGCCATGCATCGAGGATCCTTTGAGCCGCTTGTCATGTTTTTTGGGATGACTAATAGTCCCCCGACCTTTCAAAATATGATGAACGACATTTTCAAGGATGTAATAGACAAAGGCGTGGTAATAATATTTATTGACGACATTCTGATATTCACGGAGGAAGAAGAGAATCATGAAGCGATAGTGCAAGAGGTGTTACAGAGGTTGGCAGAGAACAATCTATTTTTGAAACCAGAGAAGTGTGTGTTTGGGGCAAGCAAGATTGAGTTCCTAGGATTATTGATCGGCCCTGATGGGATCAAAATGGATCTGATCAAGGTACAGGCCATCACAGATTGGCCTGCACCCACCCATGTCAAGGAGGTTCAAGCCTTCTTGGGACTCGCAAATTATTATTGTCACTTTGTGCACAATTTTTCTAAAATTGCTGCACCCTTACATAATTTTATGCAAAAGGGAGTAGTGTGGAGGTGGGGAGAGCAGCAGCAGACAGCGTTTGAGGAGTTGAAGAGGAAGTTTGTGGAGGGACCAATATTAGACCCAGTGGATTTCACACGCCCTTTGTGAGTGGAATCTGATGCATCCGATTTTGCTACTGGAGCAGTATTATCAATGCTGTGCAAAGATGACAAATGGCATCCTTGTGCATAACTGTCCCGAGGGTTGAATGATGTGGAGAGGAATTATGATGTGCATGACAAAGAGATGTGGGGGATAATACGAGCATTGGAGGCATGGAGGTATTATTTGGAGGGATGTACACATCAGATTGAGATCTGGCCAGATCATCAAAATCTGCAATACTTCATGTCTGCTAAAAAGCTTAATCGCAGACAAGCACGTTGGGCACTATTCCTATTGCATTTCAATTTTCACTTGGTCCACAAAGTGGGAAGCTTAATGAGGAAAGCAGATGCATTATCCCGACATATTGATCATAAAAGGGGGGTGGAGGAGGACAATAAGAATGTTACCTTGCTCAAACCTGAATACTTTCGCATTTGCACTATGCATCAAGGGCATCTATTAATAGATAGCTTGGAAACGGAAATGTTGTCTAAAATTAGACAATGTTTGGAAATGGACGATGAAGTAGTGGAAGCCATGAAAGCTCTGAAGGGAGAGAAGAAAGGTAATATTAAGGAGATGAATGTGCTTAGGAACAAGGGTTGGTGTTGTTTCGAGGAAAAGTGTATGTACCAAAGGATCAGGATTTGCGAAGGGAGATCGTCCAGTTACATCATAATACACCGACTGCCAGACACCCAGGAAGATGGAAGACGTTGGAATTAGTAATGAGAAACTATTGGTGGCCCAGAATTTCAAAGTATGTGTTGGGGTATGTGGATGGATGTGATACGTGCATGAGGGGGAAGAAATTTCCTGAAAAACCTGCAAGAAAATCCTATACCTAAAGCACCATGGCGAGATATATCTGTGGATTTTATTACCGGATTACCCAAGGCTCAAGGGTATGATGCAATATTCATAGTATGCGACTGCTTCACAAAGGAGGTCCATATTATTCCTACTACTACAGAAACCTCATCATTAGGCTTGGCACACCTCTATGTAAATCAGGTATGGCGGTTACATGGGTTACCCGATACCATTATCTCCGATCGCAGACCACAATTTGCTTCCACATTTATGCGAGAGCTGAACAACATATTGGGAATTCAAACTAAATTATCTACGGCATATCACCCGCAGACTGATGGGCAGACAGAGAGAATGAATCAGGAGTTGGAGCAGTACCTACATATGTTTGTCAACTACTGACAAACCAACTGGCCCGAATGGTTGGCAATTGCCAAATATTCCCACAATAATAAACTCCATTTGGCTACTCGTATGTCACCCTTTTTCGCAAATTATGGATATCATCCTCGCATGGGAGTAGAACCCAGAAGGGAAGTCAAAGTACAGTTGGTAGAAGACTTTGTATCTAAGATGCAAAAAAGAGGAAGCAGAGGCAGCATTGAAGAAAGCACGTGATGACATGATGCGACACGCGGATTGTACTCGAGCATGTGCTCCAGAGTACAAAGTTGGTGACTTGGTGTGGCTAAGTACCAAGGACTTAAATATTCCACGACCTTCGAGGAAACTTATGGAGAAACAAGTTGGCCCATATGTGATCTCTAAAGTGATCTCACTTAATGCAGTAGTACTAAAACTACCCTGATCATTCAAGATTGATCCCAAGATTAATGTATCCCACCTATGCCCTTACCGCCTGCCCACTATTCCTGGCCAACAAACTACTCTGCAACCTCTGATAATAGTAGAAGGTGCTCCAGAATACATAGTTGAAGAAATTCTAGACTCACGTCTTCGACAGAACAAATTGGAGTTCTTAATAAAGTGGAAAAACTATACCGATGAAAATAATTCATGGGAACCTGAAGAGAATTGTAAGCGAGCGCATAACGCGGTCGCCCAATTCTTTAAACATAATCCGAATGCTCTGCATTGCATTGCGAGAATGGTGTATGAGGGGATGAAATTCTGGACTTACCAAAATTTCACAGAGGGGACAGACGTAATATTTTCTCGCCTGGAAGTTGAGGCATAAAAGGGGGGTAATGTTAGGAAACCACCCCATTACCTAATAAAATTTCATTTTTATTTTATTATGTCGAATTATGCTACATGACGCCAAATGATGCTACACTTTGATAGCATGAGAATTTTATTTCACACGCATCAATATGTACGCGCATGTACAAATGCGTCAGTAACAACAATGTACAATATATGTAACATAGTATATAAACCCTAAATATATGCCTAGGGGACCCCAGTTGTGTTCACCTACGTTTTCGGTGTGAAAGGCCTATCTCAACAAACTCACCTATTAATAACCCCTCGCATCAAAACCATCAATCCCCCCATCACAAGTGCGGATCCCGCCCCCTTCTTGTAGAGAGAACCCGCACGGTCTTAGCTAGCAGATAGTGGGTGTCACCCTAACAGGGAGGAAGGGATATTAACCTGACAAAACTGTTCACCACAACCAAAACACTACAGGTGCTATTTATATTCATTGCGGAAACAGGAAGATGGCACAGTACATTCAGGGATCTGCCAATGGTAGAGGAGGAGCAGCAGGGATGAAGACAGGGATAAGGGGAAGACAAAAGGAGGGCATCATGCACAGCAAATGCCGCTCAGAACACACATACACTACTCATGCACCAGCACCACTTATTTCAGCGCACACAGCACTTGAGGGCCACTAGATGGCCCCTCAAAGCAAATGACAAAGATATTGCACCAGGGGGACAGCTGAGGCAGAGCACACATCATTAATATCTAGTCTCTTACATATGGTATGCCACAAAGGAAATAAATGGGAATCAAAAAAAAAACCCAAAAAAAAAAAATACATCAACCTCATCACAAAGCTTCCAAGAATGCTAGCCAGCATCCTCACCCAACTGAGAATGGGACATGCACCCTTATCTAAGCACTTATTTCACATCGGAACAATAAACTCACCAATCTGCCCGGCATGCCAACAGAGTGACAAAATGGTGCAACACCTTCTACTACACTGCCCAGCACACCAAGAGGCAAGACAAATGCTGCAAAACAACATAGGTGGCAGAAACATCGACATCACAAAAATCTTCACATCCCTGAAATCACTATGAGCACTGTTCAGATTTTTGGCAGAGATGAGAAGACTGCATGACACATTTGGAGAACTACTGCAAATGGGAGAGGAAGAGGGAAGTGAATGAGAGAGGAGTTAGGAAATCAACCCAGACACACACCATACCTTACCTTTGGACTCAGCACCACTTAATCCAGCGCCAACAGCGCTTCAAGCCCTCCAAGCAGATGTCAAAGGAAAAACCACACAGTAGAATGGTCTGGCGCTACATACTACAGTACATCTTTAGTCTCTCACATATGGTACACCACAATGGAGAATAAATGGGGTAAAAAAAAAATGCCACATTTGTGAGTTGGTTCTCATCACAGAGTGAAGCAGCTTCATACACAAGGCCAGCCTCATAATTCCCCCTTTCTGAAATATAGTTAGAAATTCTTTGTGAAATATTATATCTGAGACTAAATTTCTACAAACAGAAATTCAGTTTGTAGAAATTTAGTCTCAAATATAATATTTCACAAAGAATTTCTAACTATATTTCAGAAAGGAGGAATTATGAGGCTGGCCTTGTGATTGTGTGCCAACCTATGACCCATGTGAAGCTCAGATTGGACACATTGGAGGCTTTTGTGATGGGCCAGCCTCATAATTTCTCCTTTCTGAAATATAGTTAGAAATTCTTTGTGAAATATTATATTTGAGACCAAATTTCTACAAACTGAATTTCTGTTTGTAGAAATTTAGTCTTAAATATAATGTTTCACAAAGAATTTCTAACTATATTTCAGCAAGGAGGAATTCTGAGGCTGGCCTTGTGATACCAAGCATAGATATCATCATCTGCCAGGCACCCTTCCAACATCTGTGCAATCTGGTCCTGAATCTCTCAGTTGAAGCACCATTGGAACTTCACCACTTGTAGCCCACTTCCATATCTGGCCATGTTGTTAAGAACTGATCCTGAAGTGCACGTTGGAATCCGGTCAGCCTGTGGATGTCAATGATGGAAAGTTGTCAGGTCATAGTGGATTCTGCGAAAAGGGAACAGAAAGGACTTGGCTTCAGCTTATAAGAAGTTGTGCCCTTCACCTCGTCTGGTGTCCTAATTTCGAGATGAAGGTTTGGAGGTAGGAGCAGGGAAGTGCAGGTAGTGCAGGGAAGGAGTATGGAGGGACTTAGGTTAAGTTTGGTGATAGGTCCACCTTGCGCTCTAAGCTCTGGGAACACTTCGAGATGCTTTAACACATCACCACACATGTTCCCAACCCCTACGAACCCCATGAAAGCACTTCGAACAATTTCGAACAACTCTGAATGACCTTGCAACACTTCGAGCAAGTTTGAATGACTTTGCAGCACCTCAAACGCCTTTGGCCGCCATATGCCTATCGTACCACCCTTTAGACACATGCAGCACACCTTGCACAAGTTAGTGCATCGCATATCAAGCACCACTGGACACAAGGAGATACAACAACGGGCTTTTAGGATGTGATTGTGGCACTTTGATGTTCCGATGATATATTGGATCAATAGGACAGGTACCCTTGATACATCGTGACTCTATTCATTTGCCTTATCATCATCTCTCATTTATTGAGGTCTTCACACTGCCCCATATGTTCCATGTGGATCCGTGTGGAATTGCATGGACTCCATGCAGATTTGCAATCCATACAATAAACCATTTTAGCTGTGCAACAGGGTGTGACAGTCCGCATGGATCCATGCAGACTAACATGGATTCTGCATATTTTACTTGGATTCCATGAATTTCATCTGTCTGCATCTGTGATCAACAGGTTGGATGAGCAAGGACAGTCCGCATGCATCTGAACAGACCATTTGAGCTTAGTAAAATAATGTCACAAGTGGTATTTGAACCTGTAGCCTCATGCAACTACATACCACTGTTTGGCTTTGTATGACAAAGCACATAGTTGCATCATCAAGGTTACCAGCTCATCACTCACCACCACCATTGACACCACCACCTCCCTCCCTCCCCTCCACTCTACCACCACCACCACTGTGTGCACGCATGCCACCACTGTTCCCATGCCCACTCCCACCATCACCACCACCTTCAAACGAGCTGACTGCATGGAATGTGGGCCCAAATGACAGCAACTGTCGTTTGGGCCATAGATAAGTTTTTTTTTCTTTTTTCTTTTTGTTTTTATCATTGAACTAATTGTATTTTATTGCTTTTTAGGTTGTTTACTACTGGGGATGACCTGCCACAACAAAAAATGTGAAACACATGCCCACAGCCACCCAATCCCCTCCTCCCCATTCAAATGGGATGTGAAGCTGTTGACATGGGCTAGGAGGGTGCAGAGGGATGCTGGGAGACCCCATAAGGGGGATACCTATGCGGTAAGCACCCAGCAACCCCGTACATGCACCATGTCACACTGACATGCTCAACCCCCCAAGTAGAATCCCACAACAACGCTGACACACCACCCACCTCCAGCCTCACGAGCAACTGCTCGTGGGGTGGATTGTGGGTGGAATGACCGCCGACCACGAAAAATGCATAACACATGCCCACAGCCTACCCAACAGGTAAGCACCCACCTACCCCCCCCTAACCCCTCCAAACTAGGAGACACCCAAAACAGATGATGAGCCCACCCACGTCTGTGAGCCTCTGCTTGTAGGGTGGATCGTGAGTGTGAGCAGGATGACAACAATGACGCCGCCATCTACCAGCACCAGAACCCCCCAGAATGCAAAGCATGGCCACCAACCACAATGGACAATGACAACAGGGCCAATGACACACCACCCACCTCCAGCCCCATGAGCCACTGCTCAGGGGGTGGATTGTGGGTGGAATGGCAATGACGATGAGGGGAACAACAATGGGAACACACAGCGGGAAGCACAACAAGGAGCACCATGGGACACAGGATGACGGGAACAACACAAGGACAGCAACCATGCAGGACAACGATGGCAACAGCAGCAACAGATGAAAGCTGCCCAGGACAACTAGTGTTTTAAGGTTCAGTTTGGTCCAATTTTTCGACCTCTAAGAGGGTTAACCGGTCTAGACCAGTACACTAAGTTAGTTGGATTAGACCAGTTTCAACCGGTTTTTGTGTCTAAATTGTATTATATAGTAGATAAAATTATTTACATTCACACCCTGCAAGCAGGTGCTTGCAGTGGTGGGGTTAGCAATGAAACAAAAAATAAAATGAGAATGAACAAAAAGAAACGAGAATGAACAAAAAAAAAAGAAAAAAAGAAAAAAAGAAGAAAAGAAAAAAAGAAAAAAAGAAAAAAAGAAAAAAAGAAAAAAAGAAAAAAAGAAAAAAAGAAAAAAAGAAAAAAAGAAGAAAAGAAAAAAAGAAAAAAAGAAAAAAAGAAAAAAAGAAAAAAAGAAAAAAAGAAAAAAAGAAAAAAAGAAAAAAAGAAAAAAAGAAAAAAAGAAAAAAAGAAAAAAAGAAAAAAAGAAAAAAAGAAAAAAAGAAAAAAAGAAAAAAAGAAAAAAAGAAAAAAAGAAAAAAAGCCCCACCCTCTCTCATTTGTAGTGAGGGGGGGGGTTCTGGTGTTCTTGCTGCTGCTCATTGCTGCCATTTGCCATCCCCACTGTTCATTTCCCTGCCATTGGTCATCACCCCTGTTTGTCATCCTTGCCTTTGGTTGTCGCCGCCCCTTGTCATCCCTGCCATTTGTCATCATTAAACCCTCCCATCCACCCTGTGAGCAGGGGCTCGCAGTGGTGGCTCAGGATGGAGTGCTGGGGTTGGGCATGGTGTCATTACAACATATGTAAAACCTTAAGAACAAAGAAAAAACCATTAGTTAGTTAAAAGGAAAGGAAAGGAATGAATCAATACTCACATAGGGCCCAAATGATGATGGACATTGTTCTGTCATTTGTCATCCCTGTCATCCCTCGTCCCCATCGTTTGTCATCCCCGCTGTTTGTCATCCTTGTCATTCATGTGGTCATCATCATCCAGGAAAGGGCCCGTTGCCACCCTGTGAGCAGAGGCTCACAGCAGCAGCATAGGGTGGCATCAGATGTGGTCGTCATGGTCCAGAAACAGGCCCATTGCTGCCCTGCAAGCAGAGGCTTGCAGTGGGAGCGCAGGGCTTGCGTGGGGCTCCTATAGGGTTTGTGTGTGTCATTTCATGAGTGGGCAATGTCGTTATCCAGAAGAAGAAACCTAAAAACAAAGAAAAACATTTAGTTAGATTAAAAGAAAGAAGTCAACTAAAAAAAACTTATCTGAGGGCCCAGATGACATCAGTTCATCATTTGGGCCCTCTGTTTTGTGCTTGGTGGCTTGTGTGGTTATGGGTGCTAACAGGGTGGTGGTGCAGCATCGAAAAAGAGAGGGCAGATGAAAGAGGGAAGGAAGGTGACAGAAAGACACGTTGTCGACACTCATTCTGGCAATGGCCAGATAGTGATCAATGCAGTGAGCACATTGATTTCAACGCCTCCGAGGCCTCCTCCACTGTTGGCAATGGTAAAAATACTGTTTAGACAAGTGGGAGAGTATTGTGTTAATCTACTACAACTTGAATTTCATTTTTATGTGGAGTATTGCAAATGCCTGAGAACTCAAGTCAAACTTGAGTCAAACTTGAGTTGATCAAGTCCTCAAATCAATGCATTTTACAGTATATCTGGCCACAACCCTTCCACATCACATTGAACATTTAACTACTTATTCCATAACATACTGATACACTCTATGATTCATTTCCAAGCCTTCAAACTATTTTCTGACATGTATTAAGCTCACAAATGGCAAAGATGTGAGAAATAAGAACTTGCCATTTTCACTCTTAAATCCATTCTATATTCTGGGGGGAATCTAGAACTGCATGGCTTTTTAAATTTGACTCATTGGAAGATAAGTTATAGCTGTAAAACTATCAAAATTGTCACTTGCCCTGTTACTCACTTTCTTTCCTATCAAATAAGATTCTGACTGTTGGAAGGTGAGAATTGAAATATAAATATAATTTACTACATATTTACAAGGCCCTATTAATTTCTGTTGCTTGATGCACAGCAAAGTGATATCTGCATGCCCAGCATCATATTGTCCGGCAACTGCCAGACTGAATGATCGTGCATTGATGGACATGCACAAATTCTCCCAAATGGTACGACTTTTATTTTTGGGAGCACAAACATGACCACATGGTCCGTACACAGCCACAAAGGTATATAAGCATGCTCAAAATCAGCAGTTTTCCCCAGGTGTGTCCCACTGTAGTAAAATAAGAAGTATAATAATAATAATATTAGTTTTTCTCTCTGAATGGTATGCATAAAGTAGATACATATACTAGGGTGAAAAGACTGGTTATAACCAGTTTAAACCAGTTTTTGATCAGTTTTGAATAATTTTGAAAACAAGGTAACCATGAACCAGACTGGTCTCAAATGTATGTAACCGTAACTGATAAATGGACCAGACTGAGGTTTGGTTCAGTTCGGTTCCCAGTTTTTTTTCAGTCCATAGGACCAAACCTTAGAACACTAAGGACAACCCCCACCAGGATGACACAACCAGGAAGACCCACCCACCACAACGCAAGAGGGCCCAAGGGACATCGACGTCCATTGGGCTGTAGGTTTTTTTTTTCCTTGTCTTATTTCTTTACCATGGAGATGCATGCAGGACAGTGGGCACCATGATGAGACACCACCCCCACGCCTGCATTTTGCCCCAGGAGGGGTTTTTTTAGATTCATATTAATGCCTTCCCCCTCGCCTGCATTTTATGTGGTCGAGGGGATTTTCTTTTTATTTATAATTGTTGCCCTCCCCTCACATCCGATGCAGGTGAGTCTTGTATGTAAATAAATATTTGTAGGACTCCCCCTTGCACAAGGTGCGAGGGAGGGTGTTTTATATGTAGTTAATTGTATTGTATCCCTCACATTAGATGTGAGGGATGTAGGTAATAAATTTTATTTGATCTTAATTGTGTACTGCTGCCAATGACACGATGACTCCTGCTGGCTGTAAGCATGCCATCTCAACAGTTGACAATGAGGCTAGAAAAGCCAAGAAGAAGAAAACCGAGCCGAAAACAACTGAAAAGAAGAATGAGAAAGGGAAGCAAGGAGAAGGAACCTAAGCCCAAGAAGGGCAAAAAAGTGTGCATATCATATGACACTGATGATGATAGTGACATGTAGTTGATCCTTGTATCTGTAAGCTAGTCAGTAGTGTTTATGCAATGACCCTTACAAGTGCAGACTCAGCACAGACTTATGCAGACTCTGGGCAGACTAATGCGGACTCTGCATGGACTTATGTGGACTCCACACAGACTTATGTGGACTCTGCACAAACTTATGCAGACTCCACGCAGACTGGGGTGGACTGGGGCAGAGTCCATGCTGAAAGGGGTGTAATTTTGCATTTTGGTCACCAGATGGTTGGACTCCACATGGGGGCAGTGTAAAGTACTGCATTTATTTTATGATTTGGAAAGTGCTTTATTGTTTTATATCTTGCCTCATGTAGTCCTCATGTTTGATTTCCTTTTAAGTACCATCTCTTCCAAACATATATAGCCTGGTACTAGTTACTTAGAAGGGAAGAACAGATTGTCCTCTCATATCCATCATCTTATTTAAGAGCAATACTCTTGAGTCCAAGCCTCTCATCTCAAATCCTGAAGTTTAGCAGGTTACCACAAATTTCCTCAAATTTCCTATACTAGCATCTCAAAATTATCATCTATCATCTATCCGCTCTCAAACCTTTCCACATCGCTATTGTCTATTGTCAACATTAATCGAAACTATTCTCATTCTCTACAAACCCCTCAAACATCCTGGCACTTTCTCGAACATCTTTGCAGAGCTTCATATGCCCTCAAACTTCATCAAATATCATCGGACCTCCTCAAACTTAATTCCCCCACTCTTGGGTAACAGTGGTGATATTTAGTACCACCTCACACCCTTCCTCTAACTTGCATTATACTGCTTGAGACCTTTTTAGTGGGTGTTGTTTGGGTTTCCAGGTCAAGCATCATCATCAGATGAGACAAAAACCTGGGAGGGAGTACTAGAGGTTGAGTCAAATGAAGTTCAGACTCTTAGAGTACAGAGGTAGGAGTAGAATAAGATTTAGATTGGCAGGTTAAAGTCAGGGCTTTGTCGAGTTTATGTTGATATACAAACTGAGGAATACAAGTCAAAACTAACTAAGCTTACTGGAGTCCAGAATCAGAGTGGAATGTCCCAGTAACTGTGGCAGTGTCTCGACTGTGTAAATAAATTACTTAGTGGGGGCCACACAGGAGTCCATAGTTGAATTTTCAAAAGAGACAGCAGCCTTGGGAAGGTGGCCATGGGTGCTGTACAATGCAGCCTGGTGCACAGCAGTGTGGGCAGTGCAAGGCGGCTGGGAACAAAAATGGGAGGAATTGGTGAATGTTGGGTTCAAGATGCGGAAAAGTGTTGGCCAGATGTGGGTTCCAATCGGGTGAGGAACAGTTCTTGGCAGTATTTCCCCCTTAGTGCTGAGCCTATGAGGCACATGGGTGTTTGAGTCCAAATAAGGAAGTTGGTTGAATTCCCAAATGTGGCAGTTGTGTGAAAAAAATTTCACGTTGTTTCCTACTCCCATCAGATGAGGTAGAGAATCTTGCACTGATATCAATTGTCAACCCTGGCATTGAGGACTTTGGCAATCTCATACTTGAGCTCATCATTGGTAGTGATAGGAGGAGGTGGAGGTTGTACTTGATTTGGAATTGTGTTCAGGGAGTGTTCTTCTAGTTGGGAGACATGGAAAACAGGGTGGATGGCCTGCATGTGGTCTGGAAGCTGCAGAGTGACTGAGTGAGTTCCCAGGCATGCGATGATTTTGAAAGGATCATGGTTCTTTTCAGAAAGTTTCCTGGAGGGACAGGTGGTGCAGATATTTTCTGCAGTGATGTAGGCAAAATCACCAATGTTGAAGTTGGGTGCGGGCACCTGATGTTTGTCTGCAGGACCTTGATAACATTTTTGAGTGGCTGCAAGCTGTTTCCAAAGTTCTTGATGAAGGTCATCTAATTCGATAATGAACTCATGGGCACATTGTGAGGCCAAGTCACATTCTGGAAAGACAGAAATGTTCAGGTGGTAGCCTTTGTTGGCGAAGAAAGGGGATACACTGGTAGAGGTGGAGAGAGCATTGTTGTAGGCAAATTTGCCCAAGGGTAAGAGGTGAGACCAGTCATCCTGCTGATAGTTACAGAAGATCTGGAGATACTGCTCAAGGGTCTGATTAAGTCATTCTGTCTGACCATCACCTTGCAGGTGATAACCAGAAATGAAATGGATCTGCATGTCGAGAGCTTTTCTGAGAGAGCGGGAGAAATAGGAGATGAATTCAGATCCTCGGTTGCAAGTGAGGTGAGATGGTATGCCATGCTTGGAGAAGACTTGGAGGACAAACAGGTGGGCTAATTCTTGGGCTGTGATTTTGTTAACAGTCGGGATGAAGATGCCTTGTTTGGTGAGCTGGTCAACAATGACCAGGATAGTGGTGTGGTGGTCGGAGTCAGGTAATTGCTCAATAAATCCATGGAGATTGGAGTTCCAGGGTTGTTCCAGAACCAGAAGTTGCTTGCAAGTGGTACAGGACTTGCAGAATTCCTGGACAAAGGTGTGGAGGTTTGGCCAGACATATTCTCAGCAGATGAGCTGCTGAGTTTTGTTTTGTCTGAAGTGGCCAGAGAGAAAGTGATTGTGTTTGTATTGCAGGACCTTGAGATGAAGATCCACAACATCTGGAATGTAGATCCAGTCGAAATGGTGGAGTAATCCTGCTTTGTCTATAGTCCAATTGGGGTTGGTAGGTGTTGGAAGGTGTGCGCATGCTAGTGGGTTGAGGGGTAGGGAGGTGCAGATGTCATTGTGAAGTTTCTTGACATCCATGATTACTGCTTGTCGAATGACAAGCATTGCAAGGTAGGTGGCACAAAGAGAAGAGGTAAGTTGTTCCTGTGTGAATACAGGTCAGAAATTGGTCGGGTTCATAGATGCGAAGTCACTATTTTCCCCTTTGTGGTAGACATCCCAACATCTTGTGAGAGCATCTGGCTTGGCCCCTAATTTCCTGGGGCGGAAGCAGATAATGAGATTGAACTGTGAAAGATACTCCAACCATCTTGCTTGGTGGCGGGTGAGCAATTTAGTAGTGCTGAAGTACTCAAGATTTTTGTGGTCTGTGACTACATCAATTGGGTTTGCCAAACCCTCAAAATATTGCTGCCAATGCTTGAAGGCTTTGAAAATGGCCAGAAGGTCCTTATCATGTGTATCGTAATTTAGTTCAGCGGGGTTGAAGGAGTGATAATGGAAAGTGACAGGATGAATTGGTCAGAAATGAGTGGAAGTGGGTAGTGGTCCTTCTTCATGTTGAGCCCTCTGTAGTTGACACACAGTCAAAGGGTTCCATCCTTTTTCTTGATGAAGAGAATTGGAGCACTGTGTGGGGATTTAGAGGGGTGGATGAAACCTGAGCAGACATTCTTGAGCAGGTGGATAATGTTACAATTTTCCTTGTAACTCATGGAACCCAACCGACCCGACGCACCTGAAAATCCCCTCCAGACAGGAGGCACTCCCTGATTCATGCCCTTGACACCAGACACACACATGATGCATGCCGACAACATGCATTCGATCCCCTTCCTGTGGAAGGCACCCTTGACACATAGTGACTCCATGCACCCAAACCCACTCCCACACATGCTGTGATATGACAGCCCTTTGACATGAGGTCCATGACATCAGACTCTCATGATTGACATCGGATCCTTGACCCATGACATCGGACACCTCATGCAAGGCATGAGGCTTATTGTTTCTATTCCTACCTGATACACATCTACCTTTCCGATTGGACAATAAGGACCTCCCTCTTAGTATAAGTACTGCAACTTGTAGTAGGGATGTCCTTAGTTTAGATCTAGGAAATCTACAGCTTTAACTTGTGAACTTGCGAACTTACTTGAAACCACTAAGGAAGCCCCTTAGTGCGTGAACCCGAATGACTCTACACAGAAGGCCTGCTAGAGTGCACTATCTATCTTACATCGGACGCTCCAAGTAAGACTAGTGATGAATGACTCGTTGAGGAAGCACCTCATCAAACAACATCAACTAGATCAAGTGGTTAAGGCTTTGCCCTTAACATAAGATCTAAACTATCTGCTAGCCCACCTACCTAGGTGTAGGGTGTAGGCAATACATCTCGAAACACACCACAATGACCTGGGTCTAGACAAACCCCAGACCGACCACCAAGAGAAGCGGAACCACAGCCAGGTTCATCTTGGTACCAATATAATAGAAGACTAGTCTGTTACTTGACCCCAGCACAGCATTAGTTCTACAGATCAACCAAAAGACAAAGAGGAGATTTCCTCACCAATGAAGACTTTGAACAACCTCACACACCCCACCCAAGACATCCACCCACTTCCTAACAGACAAAATCGACGACCTCTATAATGAGATGTCTGAACCTGCCACAACCACATCCTAGAAGCCTTCTCACCAATCGACAATGCCAGAATGGTGAAGACAGAGATTAAGAATCTCAAACAAGGTTCAGGGAACCTCGAAGAATATGTGGTGAGTTTCCACATCCTGAAAGACAGGATGGGAATCATTGAAGATGCAGCCATGATTGAATACTTCATGGACGGACTGCACCCCAAATTACTGAAGAGGGTACACACAATGGAGACAGTACCCAACACTCTTGAAGGCTGGATAAAAGCAGCTTCAAAATATGAAGGCCAATGGAAATGGGCCATGGCAATCCTGGGAAAGACCAGGCAGAATGAGAAGACAAAAGAAATGACGAAGAAAGGACAGCCCTCTCTTGACATCAACTAATTGATAAACCAAGAATGCATGGAACACCTCCGAAAGGGATTGTGTTTCATCTGCCACCAACTGGGACACCGATCATCTGACCACAGGGATGGAAAGAACCCACCCAGACAGGGTCAGTGCCCCCTCCCTACTGAAACCACTTCACCCAGAAAAAGACTGGGGTGGACACCTACCAGAAGATCTGCATGATGCTGGATGAACTAGATGAAGACAAGAAAGAACGATCCCTCAACCTCATGGAGGAATTGGGTTTTTAGAACAGCGGCCTTATATGATGCCAGTAACCGCTGTAGTCTCCATAGGATCTGTACTCTTAGCTACCATGAATAGACAATCTATGCGCCTGTCTATTCAGGTAGCTGAGTCAGACAATGGGAAAGACGTCACAACAAACACGCTCCTCAACTCTGGAGCAGGAGGAGTCTTTATTGACTTGAAATTTGTTGAACAAGGAGCAATCAGGATGTATCCCTTAGGCTGCACCATTTGGGCCACAAACGTGGATGGAAACCTGAACAGGCAGGGAATGATCACAAGATGTGTGAAAGGGAAGCTCCACATCAATGGACAGAACTACCCAATGGGATACCTAGGCGCCAGACTAGGCAAAGAATTGGTAATCCTGGGCCTGCCATGGCAGTGGGAGATAAACCCAATCATTGACTGGAAGAAGGGAACCTTTGAGTTCTGAGATGAAGAACGATGGGCCCAGATCCAACAAATCTTGGAGAAGACAAGAAGAGCTGAACAGGCCCTCCCAAACACCCTAAACCTTCCCAGAGTCGACACTGGAAGGGAGGTGCCCAATGCCAGAATGGCACAAATTTGACACATCGTGGCCAAAACAAGAAAGAGGCTCTCTGAAGAGAAAGAAAGGAGCCTTGCCCGAGCATGACTGGCCATGGCAAAAACAAGAGAAAGGCTTTCTGAAAAGAAAGCAAAAGGACTGGATTCGGCCCAGAAAGCCATTGCAAAGACCAAGACCAGAGGTACTCCTAAAGAAGATAGGAACCTCGAAGCAGTGAGACATGCTGTCGCCAAGACCCAAGAAAACCAGAAGAAAGAACAATGGGAGAAGGGCAAATGCAACAAATGCAACACAACACAATGAATCTTACAAAAGATTAAAGAATTGCTAACCTCCACAGGGGAGGGAAGCACCAGCAAAAGGAACTTGAAAGTGACACCACAAAACAGGACAAATGACCCTCAACAAAGGGCTACCCCGAGCCATGATTATTGGACCCCAGATTACAGTACCATCAACACTGAAGTACCTATGCCCAGTGAGACTCCCTCTTGAGTGAAGGTGTAGGAGGTGCCAGATGAGGAACTACTGGCAGACACAGGCATGGAGATATGAGCAACAGGAGAAACTCATGTGACAGACCTCCTAATCACATATGTACGAGGAGAACCAGTCATTGGCATATTCAAACCACCAGAAGAACCACCCCTGACCAAGGAACACCAAGGACCGACCCATACGTACACATGGAAAACGAACACGATTTCCAGGCTCACAAGAAGCAAAGACTCCCTGCGATATCTACTCTCAAAAAGTGCGTGAATCAGAGCAAAGACATCCATTTCCCAGTGACTTGCGCATGAACAGGATCAGGGGAAGGAAGCCAGCAAACAAACCCTAGACAACCCTACTGCCACCAGAATACCAGAAATACAGACAGGTATTTGAGAAAGCCACATCTGAGCAATTCCCAGAATCAAAACTGTGGGATCATGTGATCAACTTGAAGGAAGGCTTTGTACCAAAAGATTGCAAAGTCTCAGTACTTTACAGTCCCCCACCTGTCCCAGTGGACTCTGACTGGACTGACTGGAGTCCACTGGAGTCCGAGTGGAGTCTGAGTGGAGTCCAATTGAACTACACTAAGTCATGTAGAGTTCAATTGCCCATTGGAGTCCAACTGGAGTCCAACTGGAGTCCAACTGGAGTCCAAGTGGAATGCATTTCAACCAAATGATAAGTCAATTAGATATGAGCTCAAAGGACTTCGGAGTTGGTGAATTTCATAAAGTACCCACAAAATAAATTTGTGTACTGCAGGAATTGAACTCAAGACCTCACCATAAGGAATCACATGACAAACCAAACAAGTGTGCTCAACCACTTGAGCCACAGGAGATTTATTAGGGTTCAATATAAGGTTTACTTATGACTCAACTTTTCATATTCTTCGAGGAGGCATTTGTCAAACAATTAAGATCAAAGAATTTTAATTAGCCACATCCCTCATGTAGGACACAAGGGAGTGGGTATAATATAATAATAAACAAAAAAAAACCCCTCTCGCATCTTGTGAGTACATAAAAAACTAAACCCCTCACATTCAGCGCGAGGGGGGGATTCATAAGTACTACAATATATATACCCCTCGCATTCAGTGCGAGGGGGGGGCAGAGATAAATTAAAAATCATAAAGACCCCTCCCCATGCAAAATGCAGGGGAGGGGGGGTTGGGGGATGTGGTCTGGGGTGGGTGTCATCACCCACCCCTCCTCGCACGCGTCCATTGCTGTAGCAAGCCACACCCATCATCCACCCTATGAGCAGAGGCTCGTAGGCATGGGGATGGGTGCTGTGATCGTCGTAACCCTGGTGTACCCACCATCCACCCGACGAGCAGGTGCTCGTCGGCGTGGGGTGGGTGTGTTGTCAGTTTTTGTGGGTCTCCTAGTTTGGAGGGGTTGGGGGGAGGGGTCAGTGTTGTGGCATGCGAGGGAGGGGGTAGGTGGGTGCTTACCAGGTGGGTATCCTGCTCCGCAGGTCTCCTGGTACCCCTCTGCTGTCTCCTATCCTTTATCGACACCCTCACATCCCGTTTGGACGGGGAGGAGGGGGCTGGCATGGGTGTCGTTGGGTCTGGGTCGTTCTGGGTCCTGGTGCTGGTAGGCGGTGTTGTCATCATTGTCATCAACTGCACACACTCACGATCCACCCTACGAGCAGGGGCTCATAGGCGTGGGGTGGGTGTGTTGGCTCATTTGCGGGTGGTGGTGTCGTTACTAGTAGATTATAACCTAGAAAACTCAAAAAACAAGTTAGTTAGTTGATAAAAACAAAAACCAAACAAAAAAAACTTATGTAGGGCCCAAACGACGCGATCTGCATCGTTCGGGCCCGCGTTGGCTTGTTTGTGGGTGGTGGTGTCATTACTAGTAGATTATAACCTAGAAAACTAAAAAAACGAGTTAGTTAGTTTATAAAAACAAAAACCAAACAAAAAAAACTTACGTAGGGCCCAAACGATGCGATCTGCGTCGTTTGGGCCTGCGTTGGCTCGTTTGCGAGTGGTGGCGTCGTTGCCAGTAGATTATAACCTAGAAAACTAAAAAAACAGGTTAGTTAGTTTATAAAAACAAAAAGCAAACAAAAAAAAAACTTATGTAGGGCCCAAACGACGCGATCTGCATTGTTTGGGCCTGCATTCCATCCATTCAGCTCGTTTGCGGGTGGTGGTGATGGCGGATTGGGCGTGGGAGTGGTGGCAGTGGGTGTCCATGCAGTGGTGGTGGTGGTAGAGAGAGGAGGGAAGGAGGCGGTGTCGACGGTGGTGGTAGTGGTGGTGAGTGATGAGCTGGCACATTTGATGACGCGGCAATATGCTTTGTCATACACAGCCGCACCACAGTACCTAATGCAAGTAGATGATGCCTCACACAAGGTACTGTGGTGTAATGGTTATATTGTGCATCATGATTGATTACATAAGCAACCTACAGAGATCTGGGTTCGATTCCTTTTCTTACCCACTTTTTCAGCGGAATCCGACTGGACTGGGACTGGACTGGCAACTTTGCAGGCAGTTGGCTGGTGAACAGTCCTGGTGGACTCCGATGGGAAAGATGGGGGAGTGTAAAGACCTCCAAAGTCTACCCACTGACACCAAAAGAACAAGAGAAACTCAATGAGCTTCTAGATGAAAACCTGGAGAAAGGATACATCCAACCATTGAAATCACCCATGGCATCCCCATTCTTCTTTGTGTCAAAGAAGGACTCTGATGCTCTATGACCTTGCCAAGACTATCGCTATCTGAATGAAGGAATGATCTGGAACAACTACCCCCTGCCACTGATCGGAGACCTCTTGGACAAGCTGAAGGGAGCAAGATTTTTCACGAAGCTTGATATTTGATGGGGATATCATAATGGATGGATAAAGAAAGGAGACAAGTGGAAGGCAGCATTCAAGACTAACCGATGGCTATTCAAGCCAATGGTGATGTTCTTTGGGCTGTGCAACTCACTGGCAACATTCCAGGCCATGATGAACGATCTTGTCTGAGACATGATAGATGAAGGATGGCTCATCATCTATATGGATGACATCCTGATCTTCTCAAAGATGGAAGAAGAACACAGGACAAGGACCTTTTCGAGGTTCAATGTTTTTTGAAGATTTTCGAAGTTTCTTCGGACTTTGTTTGTGGCCTGATATCAGTGTGATATTGTTCGACAATGGTAGGGGATACGTCTGGCATGTGTGAGATGATTATTCGGATAGCGATATAGTGTCCGATGTTGATTTGTGATGTTCAATGATTTTCAAAGTCAGTTGAGGAAATATCGGACTCGTTCGAAGGCTGATATTGCTGCGATATTGCTCGATACTGGTTCAGAACTCATCAATGATGTTCCAGGTGTATGTCCTGAGCTGTACAAAGGTTGGGGGAATTGTATTATGGTGGCCGAAGGCATACAAAGAATTTTGAGGTGTTGCAAAGATTTTCAAAGCATTTTTGTGACTTTGTAGAGGTTCGTAGAGCTTTGGCAGGGTTCGTATGGGTTCGTAGAGCTTTGTAGAGGTTTGCAGAGCTTTATAGAGCTTTGACAATGATTGTAGATGTGTTTTCCAAGCTTGAACGACAAGGTGGACCTATCAGCGGTACTCAGACAACAGGACGCTAATGGAGACTTCTCGCATTCTTTCAAAGAAGCGGAAAGGAATTACGAGATATACAACAGGGAACTACTGGGAGTAATCCGAGCGCTGGAGACATGGAGACACTACCTACAGGGGACACCATTCCCTGTGATGGTACTGTCCAATCACAAGAACCTGACATACTTCCATCAGGCACAGAAACTGAACCAACAACAGGCTAGATGGAGCATCTACCTGTCACAATTCGACCTGAAGCTACAACATGTACCAGGATCACAGATGGTGCAGTCTGATGCCCTATTGAGGAGAGCAGATCATATAGCTGAAGAAGACACTGATAACAAGGACAAGACCATCCTTGCCGACAAACTATTTGTGAAGACAATCAACGCTGAACTCCAGGGTGCCCTGGTCTCAGCAACAATAAAGGACAACCTTGTAAATGACGCTTTATGAGCCCTGAAGAACAATGGAACTCCCCCAATCAAGTCTGCATTGGAGGACTGGAAATTCGAAGATGGTCTGCTCTTTTTCAAAGACAGATGCTACATGCCACAGGATGAAACCCTCTGCCAAGTGATCATATGGAAATACCAAGATAGCATCAGAACAGGACACCCTGGACAATGGCAAACAATCGAACTGATCCGACAAGACTACTGGTGGCCAGGAATGGCCAACTTCATAAAGAAATATGTTGAAAGCTGTGCAAAGTGCCAGCAAATGAAGATCAACACCCACCCAACAACCCCACCACCGACACTGATATCATCTGATGTCAGCAGACCATTTGAGCTGGTAATGATGGATTTTATTATGGACCTGCCCATAATAAATGGATTTGACTTAATCATGGTCATGGTAGACCATGGTCTTACAAAGGGGGTAATTTTTATCCCTTGCACAAAGACGATCGACACACTTGGCGCTGCAGACCTTTACCTGCACCATGTATACACAGAATTTGGACTCCCCGGAATAATCATCTCAGACAGAGACCCTCAATTTGCATCCAAACTCTTCTGAGAACTCAGATGACTGCTAGGAATCAAGTTATCCATGAGCACCGCCTATCACCCCCAGACCAACGGAGAAACGGAGCGAGTAAACCAAGAGCTAGAGGTTTACTTCCGCATGTTCTGTTCGAACAAACCAGAAGATTGGGAACATTATCTCCCAACAGCAGAATTCACACATAACCAAAAGATGCACTCCACAGTAAAACATTCACCATTTTACTTGATGATGGGATATCAACCACAAGCTATCCCCAGCTCTTACAAAAAGACAAATGTGCCAGCTGCCGAACAGAGAATCCAAGCACCTCTCTCTGTGAGAAGGGAAGCTCTTGCCACACACAAACTGGCAAGACAGACTATGGCTGCCCAAATGAAAGGGCGATATGAACCGTTCAAGGTTGGAGAACAGGTATGGCTTGACTCCAAGAACCTGAAGATTGGCTACCCAACAAGAAAATTGGCACCAAAATGAGAAGGGCCCTTCATGATCGAAGATGCCCTGTCAAGAACGACATACTGACTGAAACTGTCGCCGAGATGGAAAATCCACCCAGTCTTCCATGTGGCTTTACTCACACGATACCATGAGAATGACACTCATGGGCAAAACTTCCTGACTCCACCACCCAACCTTGTGGAAGGAGAAAACAAATATGAAGTGGAAGCGATCATCGCACACAAGAAGCAAAGCAAGACACGCCATTACCTTGTGAAATGGGTCAACTACCTAACATCTGAAAACACAAGAGAACCCAAATCGAACTTGAAGAATGCCCCCAATATCCTGATGGCATATAAGAAGAGACACCACCTTGACAAAAACCCAGAAAACCCCCCTGATGCCCACCAGACAACGATTGACCCGAGACCCATTGAATGTTGATGCCCTTCATGTTTGCCCTCACCCCTCACCCCCCCCCCCCATTGATAAATACAAAAAGAACATGGCAACTGGACAACAAGTCATTGACCAGTCACCAAGAATGAACAGACTGCCAGGGTGACCCGCTTGGGAATGCCCCCATGGAATCATATTCTGGTTAATAAGAGATGACTGGATAGGAAGAGTATCCTCGACTTGCCCAAGGTGCTGCCTCTATGCATGAAGGAGCACAAAAATGGACTTAACCTGAGTAAAAGCACAATTCAAGGAATGGTACTTTGAAGGAGAATTAGATGATGAGGACTACATCCCTGAAGAGTTTGTCATTGACCACGATGGCCTAACCCCAAGCAGAAGACCACTAATGGGAATTAGTCCACTACTGTGGAAGGACCTTCAGTGGAACACCCACTATGACAAAGAAAGCGGATTTGAGCTGGCAATGCAGCTCTTATTTGGACAACATGGAGAACTAGGGACACTACTGCATTCTGACCGACATGCCCTGCACATTGATACCCCAGAACATTGAGTGCAACTAGCCATGAAATGATCATCCGCAAAGACGTTAAATTATTGATCATCTGCAAAGACATTAAACTACCAATTGTCCGCAAAGATGTTAAACTACCAATTGTCCACAAAAGATGCTAAACTAGCAACCGTCTGCAGAGATGATAAATTACTGATCATCCATGAAGATGTAAAACTATGATGATTTCCCTTGATACTGCACAAACCTGACAGACCTCTCCCCTTCTGACAACATCACTGACTCCCTGATACTGTTGCCAGAGAACAAAAAGAACCAATTGAGGACTGAGTTCAGACACGAATTATTCCTCCATCGCACCCCTTGACCCTGAGCCACCCACATATCCAGACAACACGCAGAGGAGAAACAAAGATTTTGGTCAAAGTGTGGAACTTTTGACCATAGCAAGGGGGTAATGTTACAATTTTCCTTGTAACTCATGGAACCTGACCTACCTGATGCACCCGATGATCCCCTCCAGACAGGAGGCACTCCCTGATTCATGCTTAGAGCATGCCCTTGACACCACACACACACATGATGCATGCTGACAACATGCATTTGATCCCCTTCCCGTGGAAGGCACCCTTGATGCATGGTGACTCCATGCACCTGAACCCACTCCCACACATGCTGTGATACAACAGCCCTTTGACATGAGGTCCGTGACATCGGATGCCTCATGCTAGGCATGAGGCTTATCTCTTATTGTTCCCTGACATGCTGCGCCTCAGCACTCCATGACATAGGACACCTCATGCAAGGCATGAGGCTTATTGTTGCTATTCCTACATGATACACATCCACCTTTCCGATTGGACTATAAGGACCTCCCTCTTAGTATAAGTACTGCAACTTGTAGTAGGGATGTCCTTAGTTTAGATCTAGGCAATCTACAGCTTTAACTTGTGAACTTGCGAACTTACTCAAAACCACTAAGGAAGCCCCTTAGTGCATGAACCCAAATGACTCTATGCAGAAGGCCTGCTAGAGTGCACTATCTATCTTACATCGGATGCTCCAAGTAAGACTAGTGATGAATGACTTGTCAAGGAAGCACCTCATTGAACAACATTGACTAGATCAAGTGGTTAAGGCTTCACCCTTAACAGATAGTCCTTCTGGTGCAAAGGTCATCTGGAAGGCTAGTGCAAGGTCTTTACACTCCCCCACCTTTCCCATTGGACTCCAACTGGAGTCCACTGGGACTGGTCACCAGCCAACTGCCTGCAAAATTGCCAGTCCAGTCCCAGTCCAGTCCAACTGGACTCTGAGTGGAATCCACTCAAACACCAGATACCATTTGGACTGGTCCAGTGGAGTCCAGTTGGAGTCCGCTGAAAAAGTGTGTAAGAAAAGGAATCGAACCCAGATCCCTGTTGGTTGCTTATGTAATCATAACACACAATATAACCATTACACCACAGTACCTTGTTTAAGGTATCATCTACTTGTGCTAGGTACTGTGTGCGGCTGTGTATGACAAAGCATATAGCTGCATCATCAAATGTGCCAGCTCATCACTCACCACCACCACCACCACCATCAACGGCTGCCTCCCTCCCTCCTCTCTCTACCACCACCACTGCATGGACACCCACTGCCACCGCTCCCATGCCCAATCCGCCATCACCACCTCCCACAAACGAGCCCAATGGATGGAATGCAGGCCCAAACGATGCAGATCACATTGTTTGGGCCCTACACAAGTTTTTTTTTGTTTGCTTTTTGTTTTTATAAACTAACCAACCTGTTTTTTTAGCTTTCTAGGTTATAATCTACTGGCAACGACACCACCACTCGCAAACGAGCCAACACGGGCCCAAACGATGCAATCTGCATCGTTTGGGCCTTATGTAAGTTTTTTTCACTTGGTTTTTGTTTTTATCAACTAACTAACTCATTTTTTTTAGTTTTCTAGGTTATAATCTACTAGTAATGACACCACCACCCGCAAACGAGCCAACACGGGGTCAAATGAAGCAGATTGCGTCGTTTGGGCCCTACATGAGTTTTTTTTCATTTGCTTTTTGTTTTTATCAACTAACTAACTCATTTTTTTTAGTTTTCTAGGTTATAATCTACTAGTAACGACACCACCACCCGCAAACGAGCCAACACAGGGTCAAACGAAGCAGATTGCGTCATTTGGGCCCTACATGAGTTTTTTTTCATTTGCTTTTTGTTTTTATGAACTAACTAACTCGTTTTTTTAGTTTTCTAGGTTATAATCTACTAGTAACGACACCACCACCTGCAAATGAGCCAACACACCCACCCCACGCCTGCGAGCCCCTGCTCATAGGGTGGATCGTGAGTGTGTGCAGTCGACAACAACGCCTCCCAGCACCCCCCAAAGCCAACAACACACCCACCCCACGCCTGCGAGCCTCTGCTCGCAGGGTGGATGGGTGGTGAGAGCCCATGCTGACAAGCAGCTGCTCGTCGGGTGGATGGTGGGCACACCAGGAATAAGACGACCATGGCACCCATCCCCACGCCTACGAGCAACTGCTCGTAGGGTGGATGATGAGTGCAGCTTGCTACGGCGACGGATGCATGCGAGGAGGGGTGGGCGACGACACCCACCCCAGACCGCATCCCCCAACCCCCCCTCCCCCGCATTTTGCATGGGGAGGGGTCTTTATTATTTTTAATTTATCTCTGCCCCCCCCCCTCTCGCATCTTGCAAGAGGGGTTTTTTTTTGTTTATTATTATATTATACCCACTCCCTCGTGTCCTACACGAGGGATGTGGTTAATTAAAATTTTTTGATCTTAATTGTTTGAAAAATGCCTCCTCGAAGAATATGAAAAGTTGAGTCATAAATAAACCTTATATTGATCCCCAATAAATCTCCTGTGGCTCAAGTGGTTGAGCACACTTGTTTGGTTTGTCATGTGATTCCTTATGGTGAGGTCTTGAGTTCAATTCCTGCAGTACACAAATTTATTTTGTGGGTACTTTATGAGATTCACCAAGTCCAAAGTCCTTTGAGCTCATATCCAATTGACTTATCATTTGGTTGCACTCGGACTCCAGTTGGACTCCAGTTGGACTCCCATTGGACTCCACTCAGACTCCAATGGGGGATTGAACTCTACATGACTTAGTGTAGTTCAATTGGACTCCACTTGGACTCCACTTGGACTCCAGTGGACTCTGGTCAGTCCGGTCGGAGTCCACTAGGACAGGTGGGGGACTGTAAAGTACTGGCTACTGCTCCCAGAAGTTTGCTACCATGGGTGTAAGTGGCAGAATTGATGAATGAAATGTTGGGAGGGGTAAACTTAGGTGGAATGGGACGTTCTGAAGGTGTGGGTGAGTCGAGGGTTTCTACTGGAAGGTTTGGGGACATGGGTGATGTTGAAGGTGCTGGACCTCTATGAACTGCAGAGCGGAAAGCAATTTGGCTTGAAGACCAGTCAATCAACAGATTGTATTGCTTCAGCCAGTTATGACTGAGTATGGCGGAACAGGAAGAGTCGAGCGAGGTTACATAGAATGACAGATTGAACACTTCACCAGTAGGGAAGGTGACCAGAAGTTTGATGACTTGAGTTATGGTGGAGTTGCAAGATCCATCAAAGAGTCATAGTCTCAGGCTAATGGATTCTGTGATAAGTTGGTTATACAATACAAAAGAGGAGTCGAGGAAACAATGGGAGGAGCCAGAGTCAATAAGGGTTCACACAGGAGCAGAATAGTCAGGAATTGTCAAAAAGATGGTGAGAGAGTCAGGGTCAGAAAGAGCGGACATGTTGAGATGAACATAGGCAGCCAAATGGGTAAGGTCAATGCAACCCCCAGCCCCAATGGCTGTTTCCTGAGGGTTGTGGACTATTTTTCCAAGTCCACAGTGTCAGAAAGGACAGCAGAAGCATGGGCTTTTGCAGCTTTGGATTTCAGGCAGTTTCCTGCTACATGCCCTTCCTCCCCATAGTAGAGACAAAGTCGTTCTCTTATGTGATGTTCTCATCCATCCCCAGTAAGCTTGCTGTTCTTCCCCAACTTATTGGATATGGATGACCTGGGCTTGTCCTGGGGAGTGTTCTTTGTCGTGGAAGACTGCTGGTTGGAGGTGTTACTGAGGGCGGAGTTCAAAGAGGATTGGTTGGTAGATGGGGAAGGACTTTTGGAATTGTCCTTCCAGCCAGGGTTAGAAAAGTTACAGGAATTCTTTGTTTCAAGGCAGGATTCATCCTCTTGCATCCAGTAGATGTTGTCGCTGTCCTGTACTTTCAAGCACAGTTCTGCAAGAGTATTGGGTTTACCACCCCAAAGAACTTCTATTCAAAGCTGGAGCGGAAGAACATGGAAATATCAGTCATGAAGGGCGGCTTCATTCCAGTTGACTCTAGAAGCTAATTCCCAGAAATCAATGTTATACTTTGTGATTCAACCACCTTTCTTCATTGCTAAGTCAGAGAGAGCTTTTTCTGCATTTCTGACCAGGTCATGCAGGCTGAAGTTGCTTTGAAGCTTGGCAAGGAAAGCTTCGTAGTCCCACATCCAGTGTGCAGAATCTGTCAGGTCATTAAGACCAGGCTCAAATCAACTGAGAGCTGATCCCTTAAGATAAGAAAGGATAAATATGATCTTTTCTCATCAGAGGAAAATATGTTAGGATGGTCACAGAAATAAAGATTGCAGGAGACTAGGAAGTCTCTAAGTCTCTTTGGATTGGTGCTGTCGAAAGTGTTGGGGTCACGAACTTTGATTTTTTCAGTCTTGGGTGTGTTATTCTGACAAAGGGTGCAGATACTCTCTGAGAGGTTGTAAAGGACATCTATGAACCTATCCCCTGGATCAGGGTTTTTCACCATGGGAGGTTGATCATCTGGATCATTGGGATTGGGGTCACCCCCAGGGCCATTGGGTCTGTCGGGAGGTCTGTCCTCTAGACCAGGATCTTCCAGCCTAAAGTGTTCAGGCTGGTTGATGCCCCCTATGTACTCAAGGGGAGTTGTTGGTCGAAAACCTTCTGGGTTGGCAGAAGAGTGCAGGGCATGGGTAGACATGAGATTAGCACTGATTGAGGGGGCTCCTGAGCCAATTTGTCAGAAGATGTTTGAGGGTCTGGAAGATACTCTGAAAGTAGTGGTGGGTCGAGGGTCAGGAAGAGTGGATCGCTGAATTGCAGAGATCCCAGGAATAGTGCTGGCACATTGGGAATTTCTGGTTGTGTGCTGGCAGGTCTCAGTAGGGGTCATAGAGAGGAATGAGATGAGTGAAGTGTGAGTTCATATACACTGTTAAGAACTGATCCTGAAGTGCACATTGGAATCTGGTCGGACCCTGCAGATGTCAATAATGGAAAGTTGTTGGGTCATAGCAGATTCTGTGAAAAGGAAACAGAAAGGACTTGGCTTCAGCTTATAAGCAGCTGCACCCTTCACCTCATCTGGTGTCCTAATTTTGAGATGAAGGTTTGGAGGTAGGAGTAGGGAAGTGTGGGTAGTGTGGGGAAGGAGTATGGAGGGACTTGGGCTAAGTTTGGATGAGACCAAAACTTGGGAGGGAGTACTAGAGGTTGAGTCAAATGAAGTTCAGACTCTTAGAGGACAGAGGTAGGAGTAGAACGAGATTTAGATTGGCAGGTTAAAGTCAGGGCTTTATCGAGTCTATGTCAATATATGAACTGAGGAATACAAGTCAAAACTAACTAAACTTAAATACTGGAGTCTGGAATTGGAGTGGAATGTCTTAGTAACTGTGGCAGTGTCTTGACTGTGTAGATAAATTACTTAGCAGGGGCTGCACAGGAGTCCATAGTTGAATTTTCAAAAGAGATGGCAGCCTTGGGAAGGCGGCTGTGGGTGCTGTACAAGGTGGCCTGGTGCACAGCAGTGTGGGCAGTGCAAGGTGACTGGGAACAAAAACAGGAGGAATTGGTGAATGTCAGGTTCGAGATGCAGAAAAGTGTCGGCTGGATGTGGGTTCTGATCAGGTGAGGAATGGGTCTTGACACATGTCCACCAAGTCCTTAAATTCATCAATATAATTGTCCACGGATTGATGTGCCTGATGGTAAGAGGATGACTCAAGCCATGTCACTGCTCAGTGGTGCTCATTGAGGGAACAAGAGTGGCATATGAACTCTGCTTGAAAGTCACCTCAAGTGGAGAAAGGTAGAGAACCAAGCTCAGTAGTTTGGTGCAGAATATGGTCCACATAGAGATAGGCACATTCAGATTTCATATATGTGAAGGCCCAATAACATTTTGCAGCATCGTTGATGAATTGATGTGACTGGAGACTGATGTACAACTCACAGGAATTAAGGAATGCATGCCCCTGCGCATGTGCACCATTAAATTTGGTGGGGGGGACGGTTTGATCTGGGCACGCTTAGGGAACAGCACGGGTGTGGGTAAACCTGCAGTGTTTAGGTCATGGGGTATATGTAGTGTTTAAAGGTTCAGTCCATAGGACTGAAGACCAAACTGGACTGAAACACAGTCCATGCTGCAGTTTTGTCCATTTGTCTGAAAATTTGAGTAACCGAAACCGCAGTTCGGTTGCCAGTTCACTTGTTTTGAAAACATTTGAAGACCATTATAAGACCGGTTGTAACCAGTTTACAACCAGTCTTTTTACACTTAGATTATGTACCCTATAAGAGTACCAAATAAATATATTTATATACTAATTACATATGTCGTAGATAAAAAACTGGGGCATGCCCAAATGAATAGAGGGAAAAGTAAGCTGTTTAAATAGCACAGACCATTTGCACCTGTTTGCATGGTCACATGTGCTCTCATTTACATGTTTTTGATGTGTTTACATCTTTCTGGCCTTGGCCACAACTGGGGCACAAACAACATCTGTTGTGTTTGTGCCCCAGGTAAGTATCTTTTACTCTTTGCCTTTTATTTGTAACTAACTATTATCTTGTTTGTTTCTTAGAATCTATGTATATTATAACACATTATATCACTGACGACATGGCACCCACTTCCAGCCTCACGAGCCACTGCTCATGGGGTGGACTGTGGGTGCAGGAGATGAGCACAATGAACACGAGGACAACAAGGGATGACAATGACAACAAATGACAAATGACAAGCAGGGGATGACAATGATGACAAACAATGAGTGGAGGACGATGACAATGAACAATGAGTAGGGGATGACAATGACAACAAACACCAAGCAGAAGATGACAATGATGATGAACGACAAGCAGGGGACGACAACAACAACGATGAATGACAAGCAAGGGACAATGACGAATGAGTAGGGGACAATGACAACAACAAATGAGTAGGGGACAACGGCGATGACAAATGACAAGCAGGGGACAACAACAATTGGGGATGACAACGAGGATGAACAGGGACCACGAGACAGCAACAATGCAACATCTGCCCCTCCCTCACACAAAATGCGAGATGAAGGGGTGGTTTTCTACTGATGTGTCTTCCCCCAGCACTGCCATCCAGCCTCGCAAGCCCCTGCTCACGTATGGTGCCTGAAATCCTCAACCTGTGTCATACCATACCCATATGCACAGTGTTGCAGGTTTTCATTGGTATTGGACCCAGCTACAGTAACGTATCATAATTATACTTAATTTATCTATTTCAATCTTCATTAGTTGTGCAATGGTCACTGTGGCCAATACATGTTATACACACAAAACCACAATGTCTTGAGACCATGGGAATGCAACTGACAATGATGATCAAACTTTTGTTATCACAGTAAGTAACCTTTGTCTCGTCTTTTTACTACTAATCTGCCTTTTATAGATCATATCTTGTATTCTCACCATGACAGCCCCCCCCCCATTGACATCCCTGGTAAGTTGTTTCTTCAACTACTTTAATAAAATGTTCTTTTTACTAAGTTTCCAGCTTGACAACAGCTGCCCAATGCCAGGGATGCCCCCTATCCCCTTCTCCACCCACCCCAACTCACACCCCATCACCAGATGAACCATGACCCAGCATCATAGGGACTACCTGACAATGAGGGGCAGACAACAATGAGGACAACAACAGGGCAAAGAGGATAGGGACAGGGACAAAGACCAGCCCAATGCCCTGATGACACGACACTGCAGAAAATGACAGGAAGATGACAAGGGGACTGAAGATGGACCTGAGGGCAAGACGTGGGGTACAAGGGTGAGACATGGGCCAAAATGATGCATAGACATGCATTGTTTGGGTTCTAGGTATTTTTTATGCTCCTTCCTTGTTTTTCCTCATTACACTAACTTCTATTTTCATTATCTACAGGTCTTATCTCACAACAACACCACAATCCCAACCAACATACCCGCACCTCCACCCACTGACTGAGGACTCCCCAACCATGACTACTGCAGTAACCTAAACCAGCACCTAGCAACAATGGATGACCCCAGCTGCAACGGAATGGGACTAACAACCACAGGAACAGTGAACATGAAACAATGAACTGCAGATGACAAACCAGGACCCAGCAATGATGGCGATGACACCACCTGTAAAACAACTGAGGACTGAGGGCTGACCACAAACGATGGGGACCCTAGCATCACTCACAGTGATGGACAACACACCCACTGCCAGTCTTGTGAGCAAATGGTTGTGGGGTGGAAGGTGGGTGGAATGATGATGACAACTGGGGACAGGGATGGTGGCATGGGATACAGGCATGTGGAATGGGGCACAACAATGACAATGAATGGAGGACCATGATGAACTGGGGAATGATGCCCAGGATGACCAGCCACAAGTCACCCAGCACCTCCCATGACAATGAATGACACACCACCCACCCCCAGCCTCACAAGCAACTGCTTGTGGGGTGGATGGCAGGTGGAACAAACAGATGGATGGAGACGGTGGGGAGGGGCATGACAGCAACAATGAGGGGAAACAGGAAATGGAGGGGAGGGGGACTGATGACAAATGACACAAAGGAGCAGGGCAAGGATGTGGAGGGGAACTATGACTGAGGACTCACCTCACCACCTCTTTTCTCAGGCTTGTGTTTCTTTTATTTTTCATTTTTGTTGTCTGTACCTTAAGGGTGGGGGGTGATATTAGTGCTGACTATACAATAAAAATACATTATTTAACAATGTGAAATACAAGCCAACCATTGAGGAAAAACCACAGTGAATATACATGGTGCTGCACCCATGGTATTTCATGTCAAACCATGGTGACAGAACAGGTGCAGTGTTGGCAGGTGCGGGTGTAGTGTGTGAAACTTTACCCACAGTGTGACCCATGATGAACCCTAGGCATGCTCCTTAGTGGGCGCATTAGTTGGTGCATCGCTGTTGGGCGCACTGATGATACTCGACCCAGAAACCCAAACAAAACCCACAAATAGGCCTCGGATGGTATAACATGAGTTAGAGGAAGGATATGAGGTGGTAGTAAATATCACTGCTACTAACCAAGAGTGGGGGACCTAAGTTTGAAGAGGTTTAACAAGATTCACTGAGATTTGAAGGGGTACTAAGTTCTGCAAAGTGCTTCAATAAAAGTTCAAAGATGTTTGAGGGAGTTTGAAAAAGTTTGAGGGCTTTTGTAGAAAATGAGGATAGTTTCAAAAGGCAATGGAGATAGATGATAGTGATGCAAAAAGGTCTCGAGAGGATAGATGATGAACGATAGTTTTGAGAAGCTAGTATGGAATTTTCGAAGAAGTTTGCGGTAACTTGCTAAACTTCTGGACTAAGATGAGAGGCTTGGACTCAAGAGAATTACTCTTAAATCAGATGATAGATATGAGAGGATGATCTGTTCTGTGCTTCTAGGTAGCTAGTACAAGGCTATATAAGTTTTGAGAGATAGTACTAAAAAGGAAATAGAACATGAGGACTACATGAGGCAAGATATAAAACAATAAAGAACTTTCCAAATCAGAAAATAAATGGGAAATGATGAGAAGGGAAACATGTAGAGTCACAATATATCAAGGGTACCTGTCCTATTGATCCAATATATCATCAAAATGTCAAAACACCGCAATCACATCCTAAAAGCATGTTGTTGTATCTCCTCGTGTCTGGTGGTGCTTGATATGCAACATACTAACTTGTGCAAGGTGTGCTGCATGTGTCTAAAGGGTGGTGCAATAGGCATACAGGGGCAAAAAGTGTTCGAGGTGCTGTGAAGTTGTTCAACGTCACTCGAAGTGTTGCACCATCATTCAAAGTTGTTCAAAGTTGTTCAAAGTGTCACAAAACAACTTTGAGAAAGGTTCATAAAGTTCATAAGCATCCAAAGTGTTGTGGGCATTGACTGTAATATGTGGAAATGTTTTCCGAGCTGAATCTGCGAAGTGGACCTATCAGTGCTTGGAGTTGCAATGGGGGGAATATTGGTTGTGGAGTTAGTCTGAAGGGTTCTGACAAAGTTTTCCATTGTAGATTTAAGTGAATCAATTTGCACGTGTATTCTGGTAATGTCACTTTCAAGCCCATCAAGGTGCTCTGATGGGTCCATGGGGCTAGGGGGTGCATTAAGCAAAAATGGTGGCACACTGAAGGTGGGATTGTTGGGAATGGTGTGTAGGGAGTCTATGGAGCTTTGGGAAGCATCGTCCACTCTGTACCTGCCTATCTTGGGCAGCACATTCATGATTTCAGGCCTTAGGAGAGAGTTTTCTACTATAAGGGCAACCTCAGCCTCTAGCAAAGGGAAATCTGAAGTTAAAATTATAGTACATATTACAGGGATTGGAGGCGCACCTAGCAAAAGGAAATCTGAAGAGAAAACTCTAAGGACCCCTTTGCCAGTGCCCAGTATATGTGAAAACTGCAAAAATCAAATAATAACCTAAAGATAGAAAAGGCAGAGATAGGCAGATCAAGGCTGCTGACTGACATCATACCAAGGGGTAGATGTCAGAAAGGGTACTCCGCCTCTAAATATAAAACTGTCGACATGCACAAATGTGATAGAAAGGAAAATTAGTAATAAAATAAGGGGAAATTATAGAAAGTGAAGAATAGAAGGAAATGAAGTGAGGAAAGATATAGGACAAACGTAAAAAATAGGAGAAACACATGGGGCACCCCCTATTCCCCTTACAAGTTAAGCCAATGATGATGGGGAGGATGTCAATTCCTGTGAGCATGGGTCCACTTGTTGTACCATTCTCTTAGATTCATTTGCTGGTTAAATCCCCCCATGGGGTTCTTCCATCATGTTTCCTATCATGTCATCATCAAATTTGTCATACCCTGAATTGAGGTATGACCAGTGTCATTGTTCCACTTCTCTCTGATTTGCTTCTTGGTTTCTCTGAAGTTTCTCCAGACAGTTTGCACTATAGTGTCCAGGTCCTTGTTGTTTGCAATGCTTGCAAATACATTGCTGGCAAATCAGGCTGAAGTGGCCTATCTGATGGCAGATGAAACATCTGGCATGTCTCATGTGTGGAGGGGACCAGGGTGGCTGGGTGGTCCTTGGTTCAGGTTCAGGGGTGGTGAGATCTATAATTTCAGGCACCCTAGGTATGATCTTCCAGCTAGTGTTTAAAGGTCTAGTCTGTAGGCCCAAAAAAAAGACCAACACTGAACTGAACTGGACTGATTAGGACTGGACCAGTGGTCTATTTATGGACCAGTCTTTTTCAGTCCAGTTGCCGGTCTTTCATTTTGAAAGATATAGTAGGACCAATAAAAAACTGGTTAAAACCAGTTGCAACCAGTTTTTTGTCCCAAAGCATGTTGGACCTTACTTCTATTTATTTCATTTTTGGTCCCTGGATCATCAAAAACTGGTTGAGATATGACCAAAAACATTTTGTATGAGTATTTTGTTGTATAATAACAACTTTGATTCCATTGCTTATTACCTGAGCTATGATTTTTTTTGTACAGCCATATGACATCATAAAAATAACAGCAACACACCTAACCATCTGTACCATGTGATTTTATTTATTTAACAGCCCACAATGAGTTGCAACTACAAACTACAAATTCAGAGTTCTACTGCTATTGTATCCACCCTCGACCACCTGCTATTGAGCCTCAGCATGTCTTCTTGAGTGGAAAGCTCTTTCAGGAGTTCATTTGTGACTAGTGGGCAACTTCAGAGCAGGATCGGTTGTGTTTCATCATGATGAATCAGGATACTATTCAGGGTGAAGACTACATTGGCTTGGCAGACACTGTAGCTGCAAATGTGGATGCAGACACAGAGTCCCTCAGTCGAAGGACCATCCTGCCTTCTTCTTTTGCAGGAAGCACCATGATGCTTAACTATACTTCATAAAGCTCTCGGGAGTAGTCATTTGGAGGACACAGGTTTGTTGGTATAGTTATTAGGATGTCTGGGCCATATAAGTGAATAGCTAAATCTTACTAAAGTTAGTAGTACTCCAAATCTTTGGCAAGAGGGTCAATTTTTTTGCTAAGGCCAATTCTGCTGGACTAACTAACTTACCTAATCAGGAATGCTTCTATATATAGTAATATGACCTCATCATCATTGGCGCTTCCCAAGCACTTCCCTCTGCATCCTCACCCGGATGCCTCAACACACACCCAATTCTGTGGCTCTAGCTCAAGTTCTACACATTGTAGATCATATAGAACATACCACTAACAAAGGAGAGGTAGAATAAAATAAAATCTGTGTGTGAGGCCTTTTGTTCGGTCCCCCGCCGCCCCTCGATTCAATCCCCTCCCCTCCCTGTTGCTCCCTGCTTCCACCCACGAGAAGTTGCTTGTGGCAGTGGGTCAGGGTGCTGTAGTGGCTGTGGTGGTGTTTGCCACTGTTGCCAGGTGCTGGGTGTCATGTGGCTGCAGTACCCTGTCAACATTGGTGTTGGTGTTGGCGTGGGGGTGGGTGCTGTCATTCTTTGCGTCGTTCTCTGTGCTGGCTTTGGGTGCTGGTGTTGGTATAGCCGTAGCCATTGATGCCATTGCCATTGGTATTTGCCGTCATTGTGGGACCACCAGCTCCATCCACCCTGCGAACAGTTGCTCACAGCGATGGTGGTGCTGGGCCATCCTCCCGGTGTTGTCAGATCTGGTGCTGGGGGATGATGTGCATCCTATGCTGCATTGGGTGGGGTGCTGGGGATGGGGGTAGCATAGAACATAAAAACAAAGAGAAAACTATTAGTTAGTAATAAATAAAAACACAAAAAAATCACCTGGGGCCCAAACGACGATAGACATCCATGCATCATTGTCGTCGTCCATTGGTGGTGGTGGATTTGTGGTGTCCCCACCATCCTGTCCCCCTCGTGTTCCCCGTCGTTCCCATCATCCCTGGTGCCGTGCTCATTTTCCCCACCTGCCATACTTTTGTCAGCTGTTGTCACTGTCCTCCATCCCTGTTTGCTGACCCAGACATCGCGCTCCATACATGTTTCCTACCAGCCGATTGATCGTACATTGCACACTAGTCAGGCCAAAATGCTATCTCAGATTGAGATGAGAGACACAAGAAAAAAAGAACATACCTAGGGTTCAAATGACAATAAAGAATAATAATAAAGGTCATTTGTTGCTGTTATTGACGTTCTCCGGTGGTCAAGGATTAGTGATGTACAGGGCCCAGCTCGGCTCAAAAGCCTGGGCTTGGGCTTGGCTTGACCAGGCTCAGGCTTGGATAGATCATGAGCCAAGCCCTAGTCAAGGGCTCAGGCTGGGCCCGGGCCAGGCTTGGGCTCAGGCCTCGGCTTTGTAGTGAAAATTACCGCGAAATTTGTCTACAGAGTCACTACAATACATGTTGCACAAATATATCATCTTCTTCGTGATCGACAAAGCCCTCGTCATCAACAAGATCCTCAACCAATCCATCCCAGCCCACCTGTTCTGCATCATGTAGATTGCTGTCACAAGCTTCTTGAATCCTCCACCTCGAGCGCTGTGCTTGGCTCTTCACGGAAGAGGAGTTCACGATGGTAGATGCACTTGAGGACGTAGCCTCCCACCTCTGCCCTTGTGTTGATGAATGTTTGGCTCGAATCGAGCATTCGAGCCATTCGAGCCATTCGAGCCATGACTAAGCCAAGTACATACCGGGTTTTACTTTCTGTCGAAATTTAGCTTACTCGCCTGTGTAATTAGCTGCCCTGCTCATCATCTATTTATTTGGGGTCCTTCGTGGGCCTCAGTTTGCACTACCTTGGTTTCTTGAGCATTTATGGTACTGATGGTAGTTCACCAGCAATCACTCTGGATGGTGTGTGTAAACGACTAGCAGTAGAAGAGGCGGCCCAGATGGCAGCTGGTGCCGCTTATGTCTTACATGAGGAAGTATCAGCGTCGCAACTAGTTACAATGGGGCTTGACTTCGAGGAGCAACAGTATGTGTCATATTTTTAAACCAACTGCGCTGATGACACATTATTTAGGCGTCAACTCGCCATTGATCTCCGCGCTTTGGGCCCGCATTCAACTGATGAACAGAAGACTAGATTACAGTACCGAGCCAACACTCTACAACGAAAGATATCATCTTGGATCAGCGTGCAGCATCTATACATCCCCGGACTGCATGTCCTTCGTGAACGGGACGATCGCCATGCTCCACCCAATCAACCGGAAGAGCCAGTGTCAAATATTAGGCTCTACTTACCATCTGCCGTTAATATGACTTCTAAAGTTGCATGTGATGCTCGACTGCAACGCATAGAATGTGATTTGCGTCAGGCTCAAGCCCACGACGCCTTACACGAACTTCGCGATAACCTACGACTCCGATCCCATGTATATATAGACAAGGACCGCTTTCAACGGGGCCAACGCCAGAATACCCGCTCACGAGGGCTTCTTGACCGCCTGGAGGTGAAAGTGAGCACGGCAGCAGCAAAGTATCGAGCCGCTCGTCATGCAATCAGTACCCTTGCACCGTCATTGAGCCGGGTGGGATGGAAAGTTGAGTTTCCTGTGTTAAACGACTCAGACATCAGGGGGCTAACTGATTCATCGACACCCATCCACTCGCATCCGTCAGAGGGTCAGGAAGCACCAAAGGCAAAGAAGAACTCTAAAACATTACATCAGTCAGAGGGTCGTCGCGATATAACTTGGATTTGGAAAAAACTAGGTACTTTGGACAACAGCGACGAGCTACTTCAAGACGGTATTGCTTTCGATCTTGACCGTGCTTATGTGTATACTAATAATATTTGTGTAGATCTTCGGATTGAATTCTGTAAGAGCAAAGCACGTGGAGATCGCTGGGCAGAGGAAGTGGAGCTCCTGCAGGAGGAAATGAAAAGGGTGAAACGGTTCTTCGAGACTCAGGCTGGTCGTTGGGCAGCACATGCGGATGCTGTGGGGAAGACAAACCCTGTAACTGACTTAGCAATGGCAGAGGGTCTACGTGCATATGCAAATGAACAATCAGCACAGTTCCACGCGATGCGGTCACGTTGCGAACACCTCTGGCGGTACGTCGACGCGTATGTGGCGCTGGGACGGGGCGAGGTTGTGCCGAAGGAAGCTGAAGGTGGTGATGAGGATGAAAACACGTAAATAGAATCATTGTTGTACTGCGTCGAACCAGCAAAACGGACTGGTCAAATGATCAGTCCATATCTATATATAGTACTTCCAAAAAGGAAATGATTGTGTTCAACAGTGAGCAACAATTTGGACACTTTAGGCAGGGGGCGGGTTCCTGTGATACCGGCCCTTTTGGAAGACTCTAGCAACAGTAGTATGCAAAACCATCGGGCTCCTGCAATACTGGCCCTTCCGGAGTAATATAGCAACAGTGGTATGCAAAACCAAGTTTCCAGTTAGAAGCCAATATTGCAAACACGGCCTTCTAATGTTGAACGGATCTTGCATCGACCCCATATTCTACTAGAAGACAGTTATGCAAGATACTGCCAGTGGCTGGTGTCTATTATTCGTTAGATACTTTCACTACTCACATGCTAACTCCGAAAACCCCAATTTATGACCTCCCTGAGGCAACCGACGGACCCAGAAAATTTGCTCCTCCCAATACTAATACAACCAACTCCGAGGTCGATAAGCATGCAGAATACTATTTTGCCCACATCATTTTCCTAGTAAGTGATACATATAACCGCAATAACGATGAGTGATCGATGGGCATCAGGTCGAGAACCAGTTGTTCAAAGTCCCACGTCGCAACTTCGCGATTGAATCAGACGTCTTCTCTGATATGTTTCAGCTCCCAATGCCCAACAACGGCCCCCCACCCGACGGATCAAGTGACGATCGACCTCTTCGTCTAGATGGGATTAAAAAGTCGGACTTCATACAGCTACTGCGCGTCATGTTTCCCTTGTGAGTGAACTGTGATAGCAATTTCGGATATCTTCGATGAAATTTCCACTTTCAGAGATTCTCAATCGGGCAATTCACTGAGTTTAGAGGAGTGGACATCTGTTCTCAAGCTGTCGAGTATGTGGCAATTTCAAGAAATCCGCGCAAGGGCGATAAAGGCCATGGAGAGTCCGACTTTCTTGATGGACTCGGACCTGGTGAACAAGATCGTTGTCGCTAGGAGGTTCGCTATCTCATCATGGCTTGTCCCTTCCCTTAATGCGCTAGTTCAGCGTGAGAAGCCTCTTGATTTGTTGGAAGGAAATCGGCTAGGTTTGGAATGGGTTTTGAAGGTGGCCGAAGCGAGAGAGTGTGGTGCGACATTGAAGAACCCCGACTATCCTACCTGCCTGTCCTGTTCTCGCACCGGCCCCCCCCGCTGCAACTCTTGCTCCTCCACAACCTTCAACCGCTGCAGCTTTTGCAATCAATACATCAACCAAACTCTCACCAATGCGGCTTCCACGAGAAAGGTAGAGGCAAGAGGCAGTAGGATTAGCATCGATTATTCCAATAAAATTCGAGAGATATTTGGGTTGGAGTGATATGATGGTCAGGAAAGAGGACTTGAGGAGAACGAGAGTTGATCAGAAGAGGAGGATCATTGATTCATTGTTGCTGGTTTCGTCGAGGACCTAATTTGAAATATCCCTGTACATATTTATTATTAGCACTGTTCACTTTCATGATTTTGCGCTATCCTTCCCCTGTCTTTTACTCCCACGCATTCTACTTTCATCCTCTTCGATATTTTGATGTTGGGTTATAACTTATCGCATGCCCACTGCAACAATTTCTTTTACCAACCACCTATTCCGATTGCGCGCCCCTGGAACTCCAGGTAGTCACTTGCGCTGTGAGGGCCGCTGCTTTGCACGGCATGTCCGAGTTCCTCAAGATCGGGTATAGAATGCCATAACAGCATTATCAGTAGTGATTGATGTTAGGTCTTGAGATTCATATACTAGTGAGCGACCTGTGAACATACCATCATGAAACCAGATCATACCAGTGCTAGTTATGACACGTTCTGTGAAATGCTGATTGTCAAGATAGATTACTCCCCTGAGGGCATAACGGATGTGGGAGCCATCACACGGTATCCAAACAACTGGGTTCAACAATGGGGCAGAGCCATTTCCTATGTCAAAAGCAAGAATAGGTGGGGTCTGAACAAATATGGTGTTCTTCAACAAATGAGTGTCACAAGTGGCACATCTGGCAGATACTCGAAGAGTAAAGTCATCCATGCAGGCTTGCAAAGATTTTTCTGCACCATCAAGGACAATTATCTCACAATTAGACGTTGATGACCGTCGATCTCTGTTTGTCCTGTGTCCATTTGGGCAAGTGACTTCTGAGGTTGTGACAGGTTCCTGAGTACGAAATAACTGGTCTGCAATTGAATGAACACTGGCATATGAACCAAAGGTGAACTCATCAGACACTCTTGCTAGACGACGCCTGAACAATTCCCTGATCTGTTCCAAAGAAAATGTTGGTAATCCACGTTCAACTTGACAGCTCTCATGGGTGTGAAAACTTTGGATAAGAGCATCAAATGCAACACATTGCACATTCTGCAGGGAAGCAGTTACTGATATAGGATGCTCACGCCATATATTAAAAAGCACAGTGATTATGGCATCATATGCACAGCTGTTGTTCTGCCACTGAGTGCCAAGTGGAACTGTTAGTTGAATAGGAGCAGATGGATTGGTAGCCTGGTGATTGAACTTCACCTTTTTGGCCAGCTGCCGTTTGTCAGCAGGTACAACATAAGTGCTTTTGCATTTGATGAGAGTTGGGAAAGCAATATTGGCTGTGTTGGTTTTAGAGGGTGTTACCATGGCACCAGTAGTCACTGTTGGTACAGAACTGGTCTTTTTAGTAGTATTATCCACTTTGGAATTGATTACTTGCCAGTCAACATCATTTTGGCTCTCCAGAAAGGGATCAGTCTTACTCCACTGAATAGCTGGGTGCATTGTAGAGGGTATGTATGTTTCACCCTTCCATTTACGGAAAAAATCAATTAATGTGTTTCTGCGATCAGCCATAGAAAATTTTCTGGGCAGCTTGTTTTCAAATCTTAGGGTTGTTATGTTATCAAGAAGCTCAAGCTCACGAAATTCTTGGTGTAATGCCCCAGATGCACCACCAGTAATTTTGCTTGGATGAATGCTGTTGAGAATTAGAGTTCCAGCTGCTGTTGCACTTCTTGATAAAGCAGTGTAATAGCTCTGATGTGAGCGGCATTGACTGAGGTCAACAACATTGTATTCATGTGTTTTTCCCTGCAAGGCATAATCTGTCATTGCAAAATTGGGAAGTGCTTCAACTTGACTTTGTGAAACTGTGAGAGAGCTGTCATCGGGCAACCGACAGCATGTAGTAACACTGGTCCTTGTTAGTGGAACAACATTCATTGGCAAGCCATCCAGCTCAATTGGAGTAGGGGGATTGGTCAGCTCCACAAAGAGTGTATCCAAGACATCTTTTTTATCTGCAGTTCTGTGTGAGTCCCATGCATGCACAATAGCTTCTTGTCCTTTTGTGATACACATTTCTGTGGCAGCATTATTGCGGATCATAACAGGCATGCCTGTACATATGGATAACTTTCCTGGTATCAGTTTTTTGTTTGCACATGTAGGTTGGTCCCATAATGCACTCTGTATTTTTGGTGGAATCAACCCATGTTTTACAGAATGCTTCCGACCTGAGGTGAATTTGTTCTGCTGCTGATGTTCTTCAGATTCATCTGAGGGGATACTGTCAATTGAAAAGAAGTGTATCAAATTCTGCCCTGTTTCAGCAGCAAATCTGAGACTTCCTAGTCAATTTATTTCATCCTTCTGTGAGTTAAGGTTTGTAATAATGGAGACATTCCTAAAACATTTTTCATTCACACTAGAGCGACCTGGTAATTCACTTGAAATGTGTGTCCTAAGAAATGCTATGTCAGCTGGAGTACAAGCTTTGTATCTCATATTTGCTAGTGCTTCATGGAATTGTGCATCTTTAGCAGATTGTGTTCGCTGTCTCATATTCTGACGAAGGATTACAACAGTTGTGACTTGATGCCACAATGCCTTTCCAATTGCAGCCTCTTGGTCTCGAAGTGCAGTGGGATTTTTTCCAACAGAGCGACTGTACAGGGAGGCATTTTCATGTCCAATAACTGGAGGCAGTTGTGCAAAATCACCAGCAAAAATAAAGTTCAGGCCACCAAATGGTGCATCCAAATTGTTCATCACATGAGCTAGTCTTGCACTTATAAGATACATGTCACGACATGAGAGCATGGATACTTCATCAAGAAATACATAATCAACACCTCCTAAACTGAACACCAGATATGTGTTTACCATCACAGCTAATGCCAAAGACTGAGTGGTAAGTGGATCCCTGTAGAAGGGCAGCAGCACTGCCAGTAGGTGCAACAATAATGAAACGGTGGGACTCTTTTTTTAAGATAAAAAACTCAACAAGAGATTTTAATACCTGTGACTTCCCTGTGCCAGCCATCCCAGCAATATTCATTTTCAGTTGATCAGAATCTGGACTGCATGCATGGTTAGCCACAATGCGAAATGCACGATTCTGTTCCTCATTCAATGAGAATTGCTTTGAGACCTTGTCAATTGTTTGCTGCCATTCCTTGGAGAAGAATGAACGGCTCATGTATGTTTTATCAACAATACGTACGTCGTTTGGAATAAATGAGTTTGATGCAACCATAGCTTTTACATTGGCAGGCAAGTGGCAGATTCTTTCCTCCAGAATCTCTGCATGTTTCTTAGTTACTGCAGCCTTCCATTGAGCTGGTGTTTGCAGTTCAATAGGGTCTGGTGAAAGATTCAATTTGTCAGGAAGTAAGTCTGCATTATGTTTTGTCCAGCCAAGTGATACAAGCATCCTTCTCACATCTGTCATTAACTCTGTGTGTGTCTGTTCACTTTTGCCAATTGTTGAAGAGATAACATATTCATCTAATGTAGATGGCATATTTACAGCATCATCAATAACCAACTGATCCAAATCATCAAAAATCTGAGTGCCTGGCTCAGCCCAACTTTGCATTACTGTTGCACCTTTCTTCATTTGAGCATGAAAGTCATCTCGGGCATCTAGACATTCATATTGGATGTTCATGTTTTTCATTATTTCAAGCTGCTGTGCTGAAAATTTGTGGGACATGAATGATTCATCCCAGGAATCAGAGGCATCCTTTAGGTAAAGACCAGATCTCCAGGGTTTGAACAATGTTAACATAGTGGAACAATAATACTCATGATCTCCCTGATCATGACGAGGTATTGTGCTACCAATGAAGTTTGGTATACATGCAGTTTTCAAGTAACGTACTCCATGTGTTTCTGCAAGTGGATGTTCACTCAGAAATGATAGCAGTTTTGTTTTGGGCATTTGAGTAGTATCATTGTTGATGCAACTTTCAATGTCTTCATGTAAAGAATTACACTGTTTATCAACATCACCATCAACAGGCTCAGCAGATTCTTTTTTCTTTTTTCTTAAAGGCAATTTTTCTCTTTGGCATGTAGAAATCCAATCATAGAGACACATGGCATGAAACTTGGCTGGACGATACAGATAATCATGAACAGGGGAAAATCCTATAATACATCCATTACACTTGAAGATGGTTAGCTTTTCTGGATATTTTTCTGTTTCATCCTCAGGGTCTCTGTTGTTTATATTGTTGGAGACATCTGAAGGCCTTTGAGTATGCTCTTCATTTTGATATCCATACTTGCAATCTGTAGTATTGGTAGTTTTTGGTATATCTAAAGGCTTGGGTTCCCATGAATTTCTAGCTTCTCTTACAAAAGATTGCCAATAGAAAGGAACAAAGTCAAAATTTGTGTAATGATCTGGGTTACCCAAAAGATACATGCAGGCCATTGGGGAACCCATCTCTAACTTTGCACTAAGAGAATTAACAATTTTTGTCATCAGTTTGCATGCCTTTTCATTGTGGCTATCTGAACCCCCAATTATCTCTGAGTGTTTTTGAAACATAGAACAGACTGTTTCAAAGATGACATGCATTTTAAGAGCTGGCTTGGTTACATAGTTGGAAACATATAAAAGGACACCCTTGATTGCTGTACCAGAGCGCAAGCTAGTTATATCTGTATTGCATCTGAAAAGGTAAGTTACAGCATAGGTGAATGTATTCAACCATGATTCTCTTTTTTCCATATCAATTGCACCAGTTTCCATGTCAACTTCAGTCTGCTTAAATATCTGTCTAGGAAATCGGGCCTTACACTTGCCCCAGATGTTGTCAAGGCAGCCTTTGTAAGGTCATGCTTTGTTTTGAGTTCCATCTTTATTCTTGTTGGTAGAACATTTATGGATGTTGGACTTTAGCAATAGATCATTAACTGTGGTTTTGAACCTTGACCACCAGGACACTATTGAAGCACATCCATCACAATCAACCCTTGGCATATCATGGCAACTTGATGGAGGAGGCTCAGGTAATGTCTCAGTTGGGTTATGATAATCAGCATTTTGTGATGCCGAATGAACATCTGCCTCAACATCTGCCATGTCTTTTGATAAGAAACCCCCAGCATGTGTACTTTCAAGGTATTCCACCAGTTTTAGTCGAAAGTCAGAGTTTGGATCCAATATTTTAGATCGAATTTCATCTGGAGAGTGACTGCCTCGAATCCACAGTAACATGTGAAGATGCAGGGTCAGTTGCCCTTGTTGTTCAACAGTACCATAATAACCAGATGTCTCACCATATAAACCCTGATGATCAGAGCCAACTCCTAACACATGCTGAATGAACAGTTTTACCATGAAGTGAAAGAACCGTGCACCAGCTACAGGATTTTTTGCAATAAGACAATATTGTTCATCTGCTGGACATAAGAGCATTACATCCAGTTTCTCCTTGTTGTCAGCAAAGTATAAACATATTGGATGCTTGTTATCTGCAGGAGACAAGGTAATATACCAGAGTGGTGCACCCAAATATGCTTTCATAGACCATATCTCACTGCGCATATATCTTTTACTAGTTATTGAACCACTGACTTTACCATCTATGTGGTCAAGATCACGAATTAACTGGAAACAGGCACTTTCATCCTCTGTGGAAGGTTTTACAACCTCACCATCTGACATCCATTTTGCAATATTTGCAAGTACATCCTGGTTGACATTGAGCAACCTGTCAGCTATATCATTGAACTTTCTGGTTTCTGCAAGTAAAAACCCTCCTGTTGTTGATGACTTTACTTGTTGATGGCTGAATGCAACAAATGGGAAACAGACATCTTGTTGAAAGCATTTATCATGATACATCAGCAAACAACATTTGTGTAACTTCTCTGACAGTTTTGTTGAGCCAATTCCCCCAAATCCATAGGGAAACAACCAAGGAAATATTTGAGGGTATAGGTTTGGATTATTGTAGATTGATTGTAGAGATGCACTATGTGAAATTGCCAGTGCACCTCCATGGTTATTCCAATGACAAAGAGCAATCCCTTTCAAAGCACTTATAGACTTTGTAGTCAATTGTTCCCCTGTTAGACCATGAACTACAAAAGGGCAATCACCATTTTCAACACCATCATCAGGTACATCATCAAAAACACTCTTGCTCTCTTCTACTTTGTTTGTCAATGAATATTGGTAATGTACAGCAACAGGAGGAGAATCTTCTGGATACCGATCTAGTTCTTCATATGATATTTCAAGATCTGCATAATCAGCATGATTTAATTTAAGCCACTCAAGTGCATGAGCAACATAATTCCTTCTTACCAAGAGAGGGGTACGCTTTAGCTCCTTCTCAGTTGGCTTGCATGGGCCAGTAAATAGAATTGCTAGTACTTCATCCAGATCTTCCATAGGTGGAGGAAGGCAATTATACATCTTTGGAACAGGGGATTCAAATGCAATAACATGAGATGCCATTTTTCGTAAACCAGAGGAAGCTACATGGATAAAACAGCTGTTGACTCAGACATGAGCAACCAATAGTCTTTCAATATATGTAAGGCAGGATAAAACATCTGGAACAGCACCTAGCCATAGACCATTTGCAAGAGCATGGCGAGGGACTTTTCCATTCCGCAGATGCTGCCGACAATTATCACAAACACGATTGCAGCTATAGTCAAGAACAGGCCCTTTGAATTCATGAATAGGCTGTGTTGCAATTGACCATTCAACTCTAGTGACACCTGAAGCATGAAGCACATGGAGTAAACTTTTTACACCTTTTAGCCTTGAAAGTTGTGACAGTGGAATTAACTGACCACACACTGCACATCCTGCTTCTTCAATTGTGCTCAGTGATGAGTCTTTACAAAACCCACTTATGATCTTGTGAAACAATCCATCATTCAGTGGAGGGGGTGGAAATACTGTGCAGTCTGGCAGAGGAGCAAATGATTCTACTGTGGAACCATCATCAATATTCACATGAGCAGTACACTGAGTTTCAGGGTTCAAATTAACCTTTACAGCAAGTTTGTCACCTTCACGTTTTCTACGTCTTGCAGGTTTTGAATCAATAACAGCAAATACAGTTAAGTATAGGTTGCAAGAAGCACAGTTATGACCCTCAAAATAGTGACTGATCTCAGACTTAGGGACATGTGAGCCTATCTTAAGATGGTGTAGCCAAGCTATTTTTAAGGCAACTCGGACAGACAAATGAGGAAGAATGTCATGTAACAGTACATTTGCATGGACAAAGTCCTGTGCTATTGGATATGCAATTTGGCCTAAACTGTCAACATGATCAACAAACTTCAAAGCACAGTCATTGTTGAGATATCTGCCTGCAACAATGTATGGTTCAATTTCATGAATAGGAAATTCATGTTGTCTACCACCACCATAAGTCAAGAAACCCCTATCAGGAGTGCTCTCAAAGGCAAACTGGGATGATGGTGCATGTTTAATAGAATTACAAGGGGAGGCAAAAAACAAATTTAAACATTGAGCCCAAGAAATAGAGAAGAGCCAAGTCATTGAAAGATATACTGGCAAGAAGAAGTGGAAGTGGTACATGAGCTGAACTGGAATACCACTATACGACACAGAAAACAAGTTTAAACATTGAGCCCAAGAAATAGAGAAGAGCCGAGTCATTGAAAGATATACTGGCAAGAAGCAGAAGTGGTACATGAGTTCCATCTGAGGCAACTGACATCTTACACTATGGAGCTGAACTGGAATAACACTATACAACATCAAGCATCCAGTAAAGAATACACAGATCCGCACAAAGAAATCATGCCGCAGCATAGTATTGTGGATTATTGACATGAAAACAAGAAAAGCTACAATGTGTGGTTCTTCCTGAGAGACATACATGACAAGTATAACGGACAGAATGAGATCACAATAAATCAATGACAGAGAACAGCTCTGCAACAAGAGGCTCACAAAATAATGCAGTGAGTGAAGAATATAGTTTAAAGCTTGGAACAGCATATTGATGTGCATACATAGGGAGGTATATTAATAACAGAGAAGCACGCAATCAATGCGCAAATCAGGGGAGTCATCACAAAACGACATGCATAAATCATGGAACTTGTCCACAGTTGTGCAATGAGAGACACATGGACACAGCAGCGCTGCAGGCAAATCCCACACATGAGACATCAAGACGGTGTTCAAGTTGAACAGAGCGGCAGTGTAGACAGGCTTGACATTTGCAAAGTCAGGGGAGTCATCGCAAAAGGACATGCGTAAATCATGGAACTTGTCCACAGTCATGCAATGAGAGACACGTGGACACAGCAGTGTTGCAGGCAAATCCTGCACATGAGACATCAAGATGCTCTTTGAGTTGAACAGAGCGGCAGTGTAGACAGGCTCGACACTGGCAAAGTCAGGGGAGTCATCGCAAAATGACATGCGTAAATCATGGAACTTGTCCATGGTGATGCAATGAGAGAAACATGGACACAGCAGTGCTGCAGGCAAATCCCGCACATGAGATGTCAAGATGCTCTTTGAGTTGAACAGGGCGGCAGTGTAGACAGGCTCGACATTCGCAAAGTCAAAAGAAGTTGTAGCGAAGGAAGAATGCTGATGCAACAACAGAAAGTGAGTAAAGAGGATGAATACTATACACTGCTATCTTACATGACAAGAAAATGGTGCACTATGTTCAAATGAAGCTATGATCCCTGATACACTGAAAAAAATTCACAATGCTGGAATAAGGCAGTTGTGAACAATTACACAGATGCGGACTGACCCTTGATAACATTGCTCTGCAGGGTAAGCTCTTGCATAGGCAAATACAGACAGCTGATGAATGAGTAAGGGCAACATGAGAGCCATTGGTTGGGCGATCATCATGACAACACGAACCAAAAGCATATGGTCAGGTGATGCTGTGAATTGTTTCATTAAACAATTCAAAAATAGATATCCGAGGTGATCCACACAAAAGCACCTCTAATCCAACTACTAACAAGTCGGGGGATACACATGTGGAATTAAACGATTTTACACTCAACACCGATGCCAAGTGCATCCACGCAATTCAATGGAAAGGTACATGCCAGCATACATGAGAAACACAAGTGAATCAGTGACTTGGATACCGTGAAAAACAGGCACATCAATGCACCAACATAATTCAATACAATGTGTGCCTCAATCAGTAACACTCCTTAGGCTTCAAGTGTGTTGGAAGCACTGTTTATGGACAGACTTCGCTGATCAATAGCACTCCCCCCAACATTTTATGTAAAGATAAGCATGAGTAGTCATGCTGGATGCACTGCGTAAAGTACAATAATGCTTCGCATGCAGACAAAATTGTTATTTCAGGCTGACCATCACAACAACATGCGCAACCCAACCATGCAACTTGGAAGAGACCTATGCCATGAATTGTTCAAGCATATCATTATCCGCAGTATCACAATACTGTCAGATGACCACCATTCACTTAGTTCACCAGCTAGAGAACAATGGCTCTCTGTATGACAGACTTGCACAGCGTTCCGAGACATACTTGCGCAGTGCCCAAGGGAAAATCCTTTCTGGAATTTCGCAGTAGTGTTTAACATCGGAGACCAAGCCTTCGATTCAGCAATGTGCCAGTTGATGAAGTGGGAGCAGCTCATGGATAGCCTCCTTCGCACGGGTCATTTCAATATATCTCTGGAGATAGTATTTGTGAAGAGCAACGTATATGAGGCACATCAACTTGTCTCTGTTTTCGAAGTTTTGCAATGCAGCCCACACATTGCAGTTGCATGCGATCAACTGCGAGTAGAGCTTGCATGTGCGTTCTGGTCTGGCATCCACTTCCCAAACTGCCTAAAGCTGAAGCAAGTTCGCTTGAAACTCACAGACTACAGTGCTCGCGGCCCCAAGATCAGCTCTGCATTCATTATTAATTGTCCCGACCTCCAGTACCTAAGTGTCGAGAGCAATAGCACCTCTGCTGTACACATTGTACACTCACCAGGGCTGAAGAGCCTCCACCAAGACTTTTTCTTCATGCCTTTTTTGTTGGTGGAAAGCAACAATGTGGTTGATATTCTATGGGGAAAAGAGATGATGTTTAGTCAGTTTTCAAAGACTTCGGAGCAGCTCACAATGTTAGAACTCTCCATTCATGCCAGTTGTCTTAGAGCTGTTCGACAGCTGATTTTTCCGAATTTGGAATCACTTTCCTTCCATGTAGTGGGATACTACAGCGGTATATCCTCCGAGTCTGAGTCAACGTTCCCAAGGGTGAGGCTCATCATGCCAAAGCTTCAAGATGCTTGATTCCTACTATGCAATACATGTTGTCTCTCATTTTCAGAGAGTACATTTTCATCCAGCTTGAAAAAGCTCGCAATCATGACACCATGCATAACAGTTCCTAGGTTCCGCAATGCAGAATTTTCATTGGGCTCAGGGCTCGTGCGGATGAATCCAGACTGTCTGATTGATCTGCCACTCGTCGAAGAGGCAGTCATAGCAGCTCATGGCATGGAACCACTGCACACCATATCGAGGAAAGTCCAATGGCACAGACTAAGGAAGCTTACTATTGTGCTGGGAACAGGCATTGCAGACCTTGTGGCACAAATCAACTTGCCTTCATTGGAGCTAGTGCAGATTGTGTTTCCAGCATGGATGGACAATGAAAGGAATCGTTTCATTATTCAACAGCGCATTAGAGAAGGCAACAATGAACATGAGTGAATCGGATTCTGAGGGCAGCGAAGGAATGGGTGGGCGCTGGGAAGCTGGATCATCACGGTATTGCGATGAACTTGGAATCCAGTCATGCTTCAGCCAGGAGAGAGACAAGCTGTATACTAGATTCCCAGGAGCTAAGGTAAGAAAGGTGAAAAATTATGAAGGGCTTGACAGAAACATGTTCGACTTACTGGGTTTGTCAACATTTTGGTAAAATGACAATAGTAGTACAACGATTGTAGTAACCGGCTCAGGCTATCAAAACATTTTCTGCTTGAACTTGAAAGGGGAGGACACAAGTTGACAAATCCAGCCTGAAGATAAGATGCTGAAATACACTTACAATCATTCTCGCCAGAAATTTTAGACTCGTAATAAACAGTAGGGACTCTTTTCTCTGGATTTCGGTGGAATTGACATCAACACAGCAATATTTATTACAATGCATAGAAGTGACAAGATACAGGTACATCTACTTTATGCGTGAGGAGTAGAGATGATGATCACAAACTGCACGTTCGACGAAAGAACAACACTACCCAACGCAGTCTTGTATGTGGAAAGAGTGTACGCGACAGAAACTACGGAGTCAGTCAGTATCTCACTCTTTCCCTTTTGGTACAGAGGCCGGCTTGTCACACACTTGAAGTCTTCATCAGTGAACATGAACAGCAGATGACTGCCACAAGCACGACCATCATAAACAGGGACTATTAGAGGACATCAACAACATCCAACCGAACCATAAGAATAGCGACTCACTCTGATCGTCAAAAGAAAGTGAACCGCCATAGGCAGCATCTGCAGTGACAGGCAAAGATACAGCCTTTAGGACAGAAGACTTTGATCTTGCAGGCGACGATGGAGAGGAAACTGACAGAAGATAGTTAGAGACATACCAGAAAATACACAAAGACTCACGAGGCTTCCATGCATTCCCCTTTCCTTCACCCCGTGTCGCAAAACCAAACCCGAGTGACAAGATCATTCCGGCGACGATGTGGAAGCCAAAAAGCAAACCCCACATGGATGTGTCACGGTGCATTTCTTGTTCAAGGGGAGCAATAGTAACTTTGTGGATTGCATAAGGGGAATGTCGAGGGCCAGACTCAGTAGTGCCAAGAACAAAGCTTTCTGTTAGTGTGCCAGACATAACACAGACAGCAAGCTGTTTCCTGTCTTTGACACGAAGACGCAACCCATCAACATAGAGCAAAGCAGGGTTGATATGAGCCATGTTGACATATTGATTACTCTTGATGAAGAGTAATGCCTTCAGAGAAATCCTATTGCGACAGCATCAGGGAAAACCCGAGGAACTGCGCAAAATACAAACATACTGGACTTCATCCTTGGACATCTTCCTGCATGTCTCGCTGAATGGCGTCCTGAGCGACTCAGAACAAGGATCAAACGACTTCACCTGACACAAACATCTAAAACCTATATCAGAGAGATGACAGGCAGGGCATGTGTGGGAAACTGACGTACAGAAGGTGAGGAAGATCGTTGTATGTCTGAACCAACACCGCATCCTGGCAAGAAGACAATATTACACTGTCGTCATGCTCGCTGGACACGTCATCAGCTTTATCACCAGCCACACTTGGAAAAAAAAAAAAGTCAGAATCGATAACCAGGAAATAGCAAAGACAACAAGCAACGTACGACTGGCTGTCTTGTGTACTGCCCACTGCCTCAGAGACTACACTGTCACTCACTCCGGAAACAGACACAGCGTCGATGACCAGTATGTCGGCGGAAGGCACAGCAGCATTCACAAAAGACAGAGAAATATATACACACTCATCGGACACAGTGCTGAGAACAGATGCAGCCTTCTTCTTGCCTTCGCGCTTCGCATGCCAAATGTCTGAAATAACCCTAACAAATAAATATTTCAGAACGTATGGTCAGAAAGCATACAGGAATGGGGCAACGAACAGAGCCATTTCCGGAAGCTCTTCTTCACTGAGCTCGCCCGGCACACACATTGATTCAGTAGGTGGTGTAACAGATTCCACTGCTGGCACCATAACAGAACTGAACAAAGTCAACTTAGTAATGTAAGCGAGAGAAAGGCAAACGTACGCGGGCACAATTTGTTCCAATGTGGACAGGGCCACTGTAGGCTCAGAAGGGCAACGTGGTTCAGCTCTCTGAAAAGTTAGAACATCTAATTGCACCAAAAAGAAATACCAAATCACTTAGTTTGCATGGTGGCTGCATCACTCACTTTCACCTTCTCAGTCTTAACGATAACCCTTCTGAGATGGACTAATATTAGAGTATGTAGAACGTGAGGAAGCTGAGGACACAACATACTTTGGACGAGCATCTTTTTTGTTGGCCCTGTATGGGAATTTAGAAGGCAAGCAAGTAAGCGTGAGATAAGCCATATACACTCACATTCAGGGCTGAGCTGTGGCAGACAGAGTTTTATCTAACACAGTACTGGAAAAATCGTCAGAAAACCAACAGGATGAAAGAGAGGCAAAAAGATGTACGATATGGAGACAGCGGGCAGGAGCCGATATGCCTCCGTGCCAGGAGGAGGAGGGGTCTTCCTTGCACGTTTCTTGACAGGGGAAGCAGGTCCTTCAAGCACTTCACTGAAATCAAATCACAGTGAGAAACAGAGAAAAATGTAAAGACAAGGGTTTGTACATATCCAAGGAGTCGCTGTCAACTACAGCACAGCTTTTCCTTTTTTTTGCTGGGCTGCGACTAACAAATATGTTGGCGACCAAGGGGTGAATAGACAAAAACAAACCTAGGAGCAGAGCCAGACAACTGTTCAGTAACAAGACTAGCATACAAAAGATAAATGTGTTCAACACTTTCTGCCACAGAACAAGAATAAACGGAACAACTGATGCCTGTAAATCAAAACCACAGTTCCTAAACATAAAGCAGAAACAGTTAGTAGCGCACCAGCAAGGAAATGGGCGAGACTCACATTTCAGATTTCACAGATGGGTTTGCCAGTTTCTTGGCAGGCAAACTGCAAATAATCAGTTAGTATTCCGAAGTGGATGACGAAGAACAATTCATACACAGATTTTTTTGAGGAAGGCTTTGTAGGCATTTGTAAACAGAGATCGAGTACAGAGAACAATGGGGAGTGTTGAAACCAAAGTTGAGATCTGAAACCCCTGAAGTTCAACATTTTATGCACTGATATTGTCTCACGGTTGACAGCAACATGAGGCATCTGCGACAACGATAGAAGACAGAACCCTGTCAGTCAATAAGATACTGAAAAACAGGGTGACAACAGATAATGAACGATCCACAGTGTAAAAAGCTAGGACATCCATACATATGCCAAATTAGAGGATGGCAGAGCCAGATATACGTTGATGCGACACAGGAATACCAGCGCGACATTCTTGACGTCAACGGCAGGTGGTCCATCAGGTGGGCAACACAGGCAATGAACACTAGAAAGCAATATATCAAAAAAGCACTGTGGATAAGAAGTTCATTCATCTGTGCCGCATTGCAACCACCAGGTATTAAGGAATTGAATGCAGCACTACAAGTTGTAAATCTGGTGAACTCATGAGCGATAGGAAGAACGAAGCACTTCAAGAAGCACATACCGCATGAGTCATAACAACTCCAGGACATCTTGGAACACGCCAGTAGTCTTGAGCACCAGTAAGAGCAAGGCAATCTACATTTAGTGAGTAGGGTTTACGACAGCACCCCAAACAAGCAGAAGAATGACCATAAGCAGCCATGTAGCATGATGCGAACCAAGAAGAATGGAGAGTGCATCAGCATAGGGCGGAAATAGCAGCTACCACTGGGAAATCGACAGAGCGTGACAGTGGATGTACAGCTTTCCTTTCCTTCATTGCATAACAAGAACATAATCTTCATACACTCGCCCTTGAGAATGTTGGATGAATGCTATGACAAAATAGGAGCACGTACATCAAATGACACAAGTCAAAAGTTATGAAACTAACAAGTAGAAAAAGGAAATGCACTGGAGCAGAGTGCCGTCGAGAGCAATCATTTGCCAGATGATGATAGACTTGCCAATCTATTCAAGGTGAGAGTTGGCATGCGTCACCACAACATAACACAGAAAGGCACTAACAGATGGTCCTTGGTAGGATCCAGGCACCTTCAGTGACAAGTTCACCATCGAGGAAGTAGAAAATTCGACCTCCTGGTGGTTGTTGAAGCGCCACAGTCAGCACGATGCAGAGAGGGAAGAAGCAGTATTCACCTTACAGAGTATCATTGTGGCAAAAGACCTACCACTGATTTACGAGAAGCCAAAGTACATAGAACTTGCGGATCATCCACCACCACTGACCATAACATCACACAGGATACCTGCACACCGCTTCAGGTACCTGCGACAAAGTGTTGCATTGATGGGACTCGGATCGGCAACATTTTCAAGCACGCTGGACGCCGCACAGGAAATATATGGTTATTTCGACTGACAATTTGCCGAACGTACGCTGGATAGTTGGAGCTGTTCTCCATTGACTACCTCAGAGGACGACTGCCTGGACATATCTAACCATTATCTGACACCAGCAAAAGACGCACAGGGACTAGGCGACATACCCTTTCACAAGGGTGTCGATCCTCAGAACATTCTATGCAACATGGCGAAGAGCGACCGGTCATGCTCGTACATCCATACTGAAGACAATCAGGTTCAATATTTCACGGCACACAGAGATAGTAATGGACACAGAAAGTAAGTAACATAAATTCACAGAAGGTAATCAACGAACTTACACCGGCTTGGAAACAAATAGGTTTCAGGCATGTGAACCGCAGATGTTCTGCGTGGGTGATATCGTTCAGGTCCAACTGTCATTTGTTGTCATTCCATTGAAAGGAGGGCAGCGAAAGATGCTGACGGTCTTACAATCGGTGGCTCTCTTAGATGGAATCTTCGCCAACAGTTTGGTGTGTAATCTACCAATCATCAGAAATAATCATTGACTTTGGTTTCAACAAGGTGGGAAGGAGTAAAATCCCCAGTAGCATGCGCTCTGGAAGTCAGAAATTGAAGCGGAAGATCGGGTACAAAACGAACAGCGATGCAGAAAAAAGAAGTGAGAAATGTGATAAGATGCATGTCGACATACCACAACAGCTGCAGGGCCAGTTAGACTAAGAAAAGTAGTCAGTAAAAATTTGAACGTGTTGCAGATGCCAAACCAAGGCTCAAAACAAAATGCCACATAACCTCTGTGCCACAATTTAAAGACATTGCCAACACCACGTAACCACCATGCCACAATTTGCAAATAATGTATGATGGCGGCTGGAACCATGACAGGGTTGACTCAGAGACCCAGCTTCAAAGAATCTCCCGGCTCGCCAACTGATCATGACGTTCAGGAAAATGGGTCATAAAATGTCTCATGGGAAGAAAGGTCGGCAATTGCCGCAATGATAGCGAGGTCAATTGAGAAAAACCCAAGTAGCACAAGTCACACAAGCACAGGAACACGTGCATTGATCGTCAGCAATCACCGCAACAATAGCGGTCGGATTCCCACGCTAGCTCAAACCGGGATAAAGCCTCGTTCTCAATACTGAGAACTCGGAACATGACCGTAGCTAGTTAGAGAGTCACATGTTGTAGATTCACAGCATCAATGGTTGCTAGCTGCCTCCACCGATAATGATTTGCAGAACTTTGGGGCTAAGACAAAATGCCAGTACTTTACAGTCCCCCACCTGTCCTAGTGGACTCCGACCGGACTGACCGGAGTCCACTGGAGTCCGAGTGGAGTCCAAGTGGAGTCCAGGTGAACTACACTAAGTCATGTAGAGTTCAATCCCCCATTGGAGTCCGAGTGGAGTCCAACTGGAGTCCGAGTGCAACCAAATGATAAGTCAATTGGATATGAGCTCAAAGGACTTCGGACTTGGTGAATTTCATAAAGTACCCACAAAATAAATTTGTGTACTGCAGGAATTGAACTCAAGACCTCACCATAAGGAATCACATGACAAACCAAACAAGTGTGCTCAACCACTTGAGCCACAGGAGATTTATTGGGGATCAATATAAGGTTTATTTATGACTCAACTTTTCATATTCTTCGAGGAGGCATTTTTCAAACAATTAAGATCAAAAATTTTTAATTAACCACATCCCTCGTGTAGGACATGAGGGAGTGGGTATAATATAATAATAAACAAAAAAAAACCCCTCTCGCAAGATGCGAGAGGGGGGGGCAGAGATAAATTAAAAATAATAAAGACCCCTCCCCATGCAAAATGCGGGGGAGGGGGGGTTGGGGGATGCGGTCTGGGGTGGGTGTCATCGCCCACCCCTCCTTGCACACATCCGTCACCGTAGCAAGCCGCACCCGTCATCCACCCTGCGAGTAGTTGCTCGTAGGCGTGGGGATGGGTGCCGTGGTCGTCTTATCCCTGGTGTGCCCGCCATCCACCCCACGAGCACCTGCTCGTCAGCATGGGCTCTCACCACCCATCCACCCTGCAAGCAGAGGCTCGCAGGCGTGGGGTGGGTGTGTTGTCAGCTTTGGGGGGTGCTGGTAGGTGTTGTCGTCGACTGCACACACTCATGATCCACCCTACGAGCAGGGGCTCGCAGGCGTGGGGTGGGTGTGTTGGCTTGTTTGCGGGTGGTGGTGTCGTTACTAGTAGATTATAACCTAGAAAACTAAAAAAACGAGTTAGTTAGTTCATAAAAACAAAAAGCAAATGAAAAAAACTCACGTAGGGCCCAAACGACGCAATCTGCGTCGTTTGAGCCCGTGTTGGCTCGTTTGCGGGTGGTGGTGTCGTTACTAGTAGATTATAACCTAGAAAACTAAAAAAACGAGTTAGTTAGTTTATAAAAACAAAAACCAAGCGAAAAAAACTTACATAAGGCCCCGTGTTGGCTCGTTTGCGAGTGGTGGCGTCGTTGCCAGTAGATTATAACCTAGAAAGCTAAAAAAACAGGTTGGTTAGTTTATAAAAACAAAAAGCAAACAAAAAAAAACTTATGTAGGGCCCAAACGATGTGATCTGCATCATTTGGGCCCGTGTTCCATCCATTGGGCTCGTTTGTGGGAGGTGGTGATGGCGGATTGGGCATGGGAGCGGTGGCAGTGGGTGTCCATGCAGTGGTGGTGGTAGAGAGAGGAGGGAGGGAGGCAGCCATTGATGGTGGTGGTGGTGGTGGTGAGTGATGAGCTGGCACATTTGATGATGCAGCTATATGCTTTGTCATACACAGCCACACACAGTACCTAGCACAAGTAGATGATACCTTAAACAAGGTACTGTGGTGTAATGGTTATATTGTGTGTTATGATTATGTAAGCAACCGACAGGGATCTGGGTTTGATTCCTTTTCTTACACAATTTTTGAGCGGAATCCGACTGGACTCCAACCAGACTCCAACTGGACTCCAACCAGAATCCAACTGGACTCAACTGGACTCAACTGGACTCCACTGGACCAGTCCAAATGGGATCCGGTGTTTGAGTGGATTCCACTTGGAGTCCAGTCGGACTGGACTGGGACTGGACTGGCAACTTTGCAGGCAGTTGGCTGGTGACCAGTCCCAGTGGACTCCAGTCGGAGTCTGATGGGAAAGGTGGGGGAGTGTAAACCCCTCCAAAATGCTAAGACTCAAGGGATGCTCACTTGAGTAGACCATATATGAGAGGTGAAAGAGATTTATTCTTGTTGGACAAGATAAATAGTACAAGGTTAAAATAAATAGGCTCTGAGGAGATAGTACCAAAAAGGGAAACATAGGTAGAAGCCTACTTGAGGCAAAGACAGAGTCCATGTGGAAATGTCCATATCACAAGGTAAGTATGAAATACAAGATAAGGAGAAACACCTTGGGTATGTATTTATTGCAAAGAGATATGAAATATGAAATAGAATAAGATAGGGAAAGTTCCTTATTGTGCAGTGTCTGATATATGTAGAACAAAGTGCTGAAAACTTGGAAAGAGGTGTGGCACAGGTGTCCAAAGATAAGATACAATGGGTATAGGAGTGGGAAGTGAGGGGAACAGGTACAAAGATGTTCAAAGGTGTTTGGAGTTGTTCGAAGTTGTCTCAAAGAGTGCAGGTGTTCCTAGGACTTTGTAGAGTCAAAGGGAATTGTATGAGTGTGCAAGACTGTTTTCAGGGCTTGATGCATGAAGTGGGCCTATCACTGTACACATGGTTCCACATTCCAAATGGTGGCCTGCTCTACCATGAAAGAGACACTCGGACTTTGCTTGGACTTGCTTGGACTCTGCTTGGACTCTGCTCAGACTTTTTTGGGCTGAGAGTCCTGCCAAACTACCATGTCCAGTCTGAGCTGAGTCTGAGCAGAGTCCAAGCAGACAGTCACTTGTACAGTCCTAGGACAGGCCAAGCTGGTTATACAATTGACTGAAAAATCAATGGTTACTGCAGGGATTGAACCCTTGTAGTCACATGCTTAAGTACAATTGATACAACAATATAACTGTTATACTAAACCATCATTACAGTTAATTAATTTTATTTGTCTATGTACCACCCTGGCTGTGATGACAAATGAACACAGCCATGTCTGCTGTCTCATCACCAACCACCACCACCATGTTTGATGACACTGCCTCCCTCCTCCCTTCTCCCTCTGCCCCCACCACTCCCTTAACACCCAACAGCCACAGATTCCATGCCAGCACATGAGCATCGCACACAAAATGGGCCCAAATGACAATGGAGTCGTTTGGGCCCCAGGTAAGTTTTTTTAGTTGGTTTCTTCTTTTTATCAACTAACTATAATATTATTCCATTTTTTAGAATGTAAACTACTAGTCCCTGTAGGAATGCAGAAATGATGACCAGACTGGGGATTGAACCCAGGCCCTCCTGGACATATACCAGATGCTCTGACCAACTGAGCTATCAGGTCTTATAGGGTTCAACAGAACAAGGATACCATATAATCAGACACAAATTGATACAACTATCACATCACTTGTGTGTGTGTGCACACTATGGTCTGTTAAGCACTGATCAAGCATTGTCACAGTGTTACCCATACCCATGTCATGCCTTAACCAGGAGGGCAAGGAATACAAGGGGAGGGGGGAGGAAATGACAACCGAAACAACAACACCAATGCGACAAGAAGGCAAGCCGAACAAAAAAAAGGCCCAGAAGAAGTTGATGATGTCTCTTGGGCCACAGGTGAGTGTTTCTCCTTTTTTTTTGTTTTTTTCTTTTTTTACTAACAAAGTTTTTTGGATACTAATTTTAACTATAGACGACAACAACAACAACAACAACAACAGGGGACAATGACAATCTGTTAAGAACTGATCCTGGAGGGCTCATCGGAATCCGATCAGATGCTGCAGGTGATAATAGCGGGGACTGTCGGGTCAATGCGGATTCTGCGGGAGGGGAAACAGAAAGGACTTGGCTTCAGCTTGTAAGAAGCTGCACCCTTCACCTTGTCTGGTGTCCTAATTTCAAGTCAAAAGTCTGGAGGTAGGAGTGGGAAAGTGCAGGTAAATGTGGGGAGGAGTACGGGGGGACTTAGGTTAAGTTCAGATGGGACTAGAACTTCAGAGGGAGACTAGAGGTCGAGTCGAATGGAGTTCAGACTCTTAGAGGACAGAGGTAGGAGTAGAAGGAGATTTAGATTGACAAGTTAAAGTCGAGTCTATGTCGATATACGAACTGAGGAGTACAAGGCGAAACTAACTAAACTTAAATACTAGAGTCCAGAATAGAAGCAGGATGGAAACGGGAACTGCGGCAGTGTCTCGACTGCATAGATAAATTACCTAGTGGAGGCCACACAGGAATCCATAGTTGAATTTGCAATAAAGACGGCAGCCTTGGGAAGGCAGCCTGGTGCACAGCAGTGTGGGCAATGCAGGGTGGCCGGGAACGAAATCGGAAGGAATAGACAAATGTTGGGTTAGACGTGCAGGAAAAAGTCGGACAGAATGCAGGTTGCAATCGGGCGAGGAACAGTTCTTGACACAATCCTAGGATGGCAAGGAGAGGAGAAATGAGGGGAGGGGACAACAAGAGGGGGGGACAACAATGATGAGGGGAGAGGGAGACAGCAATGAGGAGGGGGAGCCAATGAGCACCACCCACCTCCAGCCTCACAAACAACTGGTCGTGGGGTGGATGGTGGGTGGAACAATGTTGACAACTGAGGAGACAAAGGCAGCCCAGCACCTGCCCCCCACTACTGCCAGCATTCACTTGCAGGGTGGACTGGGTGCTAACAGCTGTGGGGGGGGTGGGAATGGACAGCGAGAGTGGTGGTGACGATGCCAACCACTGCCATGAGTGACTGTTCGTGGGGTGGATATTTTTATTATAATCAGTAGTACAGTCTTCCCCTCACACAGGGGGTTAATTTGAAATAGTTTTGGTATAGTTATTAGTGATAAATAAACATAATGTTCTATATAATACAAGGCCTCCTTGGCTCAGTTGGTAGAGTGGAAGGATGCTGAGTTTGGCAGCCTACACTAGTCTTAGGTTTACTAAAAGACAGGATCAAATTATCTTCATTGCATGGAAGTAGGAACCATAAGTTACTACAAATAAAAGAATAGGAAGTTACCATACCTTCGCTGCATGAAAGTAGGAACAAAGGTTAAGGAATAAAGAATAAGTAATATATAAGAAAAAGATTGACCATGTAAGTAAAAGGCTGCATCAAGCATAGTGTGTGATTTGGGAAGGCTGCATTGGGCATAGTCACATAATAGGAAGGTACTGCATCAATAGGATAATGTTGGCACTGATGGATGTGGATAGAAGAGTAATAAGGATGTATGGTGCTGTTGCCAGGATGCATGTCACTGGTTTTTGTTGTCATATTCGCTGGTGGCTGTGCCAGCGGCGAGGGTGATTGTGTTGGCGATGTGTGTGGCTGTGTCAGTGCTGTGGGAGTGTGTTGGCAGCATAGGGTGGCCATAACTCACTGTAACACAGACATTGGTATATCTGGTGTTGGTGAGTTGTTTATGCACCATAGGTGGCTATGCTATCGCCAGTGGCTGTACCAGCGGCAAGGGTGGTTGTGTAGGCGATGTGTGTGGCTGTGCCGGCACCATGGAGGTGTGTAACAGTGGTATAGGTAAATTAACTTGTCATAATATCATGAGTCTGTGGGGCCAGACTTACACCCTCCCCACTTGAAAGGTTAGTGGCGGACATAGGGGGAAGGTGGGCCTATACATACCTGGTTGTCGATGGTGCTGCCCTATGGGTGGTTTACCCCATCGTTCGCCACTGTCTCCCGTTTGCCTTGTTCCCGTCAATCTGTCCAACAACTGCTTTCAAAGGCCTTATGGATGGTCTCTTGAGTCTCGAGGGAGGTGTGGGCAAGGAAAACCCGATATGAAAAAAAAGCCTCGCAACGCGTGTCAGTGAGGGAACATGGTGGGAAGAAATGAGTGAACTCTGCCACCTTGCCTTGGTGCAGACCAACAGCAAATTGAGGGAGATTTTGAGCCAAATTGGGTGCCACTTTGGAAAGCTGTGTCCTGGAGAGATGGCTTTGTCTTCTTGGGTCATTAATGAGTTTAAATCTTCAAGGCCACACACTCCCAGATCTCCCTCACCCGGAAACACATTAGTGGTCCCAGATGAGGCGCAGATGCACAGGCTTGTCAGCCAAATCAAGCTTCTATACACATTTTTGGACCATCTACACCAGCACATTATTGTTCCTCACAATCATGGCTGAACCCAAGAGGAATGCAATGCAATGGCCATGGCCACTTTCCTCTCACATGTTCAAGAAAATGCTGATAAAAAGCTCCCATTCTGCAATTACACGCCCTCTTGTCTATGCACCCTGGAGCCTGGAGGGCCATTCAGCCTGGACACAATATCCACCTGGGAAGGACTTTTTAGTGCATTGATTTTCAGAGACGTTACATATCACACAGATTTTCTACACCAGCAAGAACAAATGTTTTGACATCTGTCTGATTGGCAGGAGTTGTACAAGAAGTTATTGTTAGTTCATCCACCAATTTATTTCTGTGACAAAAATGCCTATGGACTGTTAGGAAACCACCCCATTACCTAATAAAATTTCATTTTTATTTTATTATGTCGAATTACGCTACATGACACCAAATGATGCTACACTTTGATAGCATGAGAATTTTATTTTGCACGCATCAAAATGTATGCGCATGTACGAGTGCATCGGTAACAACAATGTACAATATATGTAACATAGTATATAAACCCTAAATATACGCCTAGGGGACCCCAGTTGTGTTCTCTTAGGTATTCCACCTATGCTTTCGGTGTGAAAGGCCTTTCTCAACCAACTCATCTATTAATAACCCCTCGCATCAAAACCATCAGTTCCCCCATCATGAGCGCGGATTCTGCCCCCTTCTTGTAGAGAGAACCTGCATGGTCTTAGCTAGCAGATAGTGGGTGTCGCCCTAACAGAAGAACACAACTGCCCATATCAGTGTGCTTTCTCTTACTTGTGCATATGTCATTGTTTCACCGCACCACATCCTTTCAGCATGAGCCAGAAGTACTTGTACATACATAATCTACCTTTTCTTTCATAAGCCGATGCCAGGCCTCGCCTTACATTGTGACTGCCAGTGATCGAGAGGCAGCACTCATCATTAGGACAGCTGCAACCAGACAACCGAATGGATCTGGTTTAGTTATGATTTACATCACTCTATTCGGACAACTATTTTAGTTACAAGCTGAATTCAGTGTTATCTCCGAGATCAGGCACTGTTGGAAGGGTTATTGATTCCCTCCTTGCCGAACTCAACACTGAAGTCCTCGAGTACGCAAAATCAATGCCAGATCGTGGTGTCGCCAAAGACCTCGACTTTGAAGTGTGGGGGAAAGGTTTTTGTGAGAAGATGGTAAGTTTCTGCTTCTTATTCAATATTCGGATTCTAACACAATATATTCAGGTGGAATATGACAAACTGGCAGATGACTTGGGCAAAGAGCATGACTCAACCATGCAAAAGGTTGTCGACAAAGTTTTTGAACTTTTTAAACTGATGTGGGGGGAGCTTTTGTTTACAGATCTGAGTGAGCAGGTAGAGCTGGAGCGATGGGAAGAGGAAGTGAAATGGGTTTTGGAGGAGGAGGAGGAGGCCCACAGGGCAGAGGAAAGCATGAAGCAGGCAGAAATCAAGGCCCAAAGGGGGGCATTAGTGGATGCTCAGAATGTAGCTCTTGCTGCATTTCGTGCTAAAACATTGTTGAAGGAAGAATTGCAGTGACCAAATGTGGAGCTGACAGCAGAGGCGAGAGCTATCGAGAGGCTAGAGGCTGGAGAGGAGGGCAAAGAGGAGGGGGAGAGCAAGCTGCCTGTGGTGAGGGTGGTGAAATGAAAGGTAGTGGAGATCGAGGCAGGCAAAGATGGGGAGGACGAAGTCAAGGACTCCATGGAGGTGAAGCGAGCAAAGCTCACAATGAGCAGACTGCTCGATTTTGAGGGTCCAGTGAGTTTTCATTTTGACTTCTTTGAAGGTTTTTCGGACTGCTAACAATTTTGTACTGCGATTGATGTGCTGGGACAAAATCCCAGCCATGCTGTGTGGTCAAAGAAGAGGCCCCGAAGTGTGTTAAGTGCACTGAGGTGCTGCAGGGGTGCTATTGGGAAGGAGTATCGAGGAAGGGGCTTTGAAAGCGCGAAGCTAGAAAATTTGGGGCTGTGAAAGATGTTTCGCAGTCCAAGCCAGGTACAAATTTTATTCAAACTCATCTCGAATCTTATCTCACCTTCCATTCAGATTGTTTTAGCTCTTCAAATTCAAGTTGTTGGGCCAGTCGAGGCAGAGGAGATGGTTGTAGGACCATCAAAACCGTCGATGCCAAAGTCAAAGCACAAAAAGCAGTTGAAAGGGAAGGGCAAAGTGAAGGAGGTATTGTCGAATGACGACATCGATGTCATTAGTGATGAATGGGTGGTTCGACAGAAGATGCTTGCAGCAATGTTGGTACAGAAGAAGGTGGAGATGGAAGTTCTGGGGAGGAAAATAGAACTTTTAGAGGTTATGCTGGAGGAGTAGAAAAAAAGAAGACTTTGTTGTATTTTTATTTTTGCAATTTAAATCTTGCGAGTGTTGAAAAGTAGTGAATAAAAGTAAAAGGAAAAGAAAGAAAATAAAGAGAATAAGGGAAAGGCTCAGTAGATCATCATGGCCGAAAAACCCTTTTGGAGTTTGTGTGACCATGCTATAATGCAATATTGTGACTTGTATTGTACACTAAAAGAAATCAAAGTCATGTATAAGTGATCATGAAGAAAAAGAAAGGAATAATTATTCGTCTTCAAAGTCTGGAACATCTTCAGGAATATCTTCATCGACGTTCAAAGTGTTTCAAAGTTTTTCAAAGGTCTTTATACTCCCCCCCCCCCCCAATCTGAGCAGACTCCTGTAAGGGGACTAGGGGGGTGCCCTGTGTGTTTCTCCTATTTTTTACATTCATTCTATATTTTTCCTCACTTCATTTCCTTCTATTCTTCATTTTCTATGATTTTTCTGGATTTTATTACTAATGTTCCCTTTCTATCATGTTTGTGCATGTTGACAGTTTTATATTTAGAGGCGAAGCACCCCTTCTGACATCTACCCCTTGGTATGATGTCATTCGGTGGCCTTGATCTGCCTATCTCTGCCTTTTCTATTTTTAGGTTATTATTTGATTTTTGTTGTCTTCACATATACTGGGCATTGGCAAAGGGATCCTTAGAGTTTTCTCTTTGGATTTCCCTTTGCTAGGTGTGTCCCCAATCCTTGTACTATGTAGTATAATTTTAACTTCAGATTTCCCTTTGCTAGAGGCTGAGGTTGCCCTTATAGTAGAAAACTCTCCCCTAAGGCCCGAAATCATGAATGCACTGCCCAAGATAGGCAGGTACAGAGTGGACGACACTTCCCAAAGCTCCACAGACTCCCTACACACCATTCCAGACAGTCTCACCTTTACTGCGCAGCCATTTTTCCCAAACATGCCCCCTAGCGACATGGATGCATCAGAGCGCCTCGACGCGCTTGAAAGCGATGTTTCCAGAATATGCGCGCAAATTGATTTGCTTAAATCTACAATCGAAAACTTTGTTACAACCCTCCAGACTAACCCTACGACCAATATTCCCCCCATTGCGACTCCAAGCACACCCAACAACGACGTACCGCCAAACGTGCCCACTAAAGAGCGTGCCCAGATCAAACCGTCCCCCCCCATTGAATTTGATGGCACACATGCGCAGGGACATGAATTCCTTAATTCCTGTGAGTTATACATCAGTCTCCAGTCGCATCAATTCATCGATGAGGCTGCAAAAAGTTATTGGGCCTTCACATACATGAAATCTGAACGCGCCTATCTCTATGTGGACCATATTTTGTGTCAAACTAAAGAACTTGGTTCTCTACCTTTCTCCACTTGGGGTGACTTTTGAGCCGAGTTTGTATGCCACTTTTGTCCCCTCAATGAGCACCACCGAGCAGTGACACGACTTGAGTCATCCTCTTACCACCAGGCACATCGATCCATGGACGATTATATCAATGAGTTTAAGGATTTGGTGGACATGGCAGGATATGGGAGTGGGCTACCAGTGGTGGTGAAGTTCCAATGGGGCCTCAACCATGAAATTCAGGACCAGATTGCACAGATGTTGGAAGGGCGCCCAGCAGACGATGATATCTATGCTTGGTATGAAGCTGCTTCACTCTGTGACAAGAACCGACTCACAAATGCGGCATTTAACGCTGCATTCCATGCTCCAACTACCACTCATGCACCCTACACCTTCACTCGAACCCTTCCCCACCTTAACCCCATTCTTTGTCAAACTCCCACACCAGCCATCAATGTCCCAGTACCAGTGGATGTTGATGCAGCCCACAGCCATGCATGTAGGTTGGACCTCTGCTACCATTGTGGGGAAACTGGGCACAGGGCTGGAGCATGTCCCCATTGTCAGGATATCTGCATGCTCACCCCCGAGGGGCGAGATGAACTCCTCCAAGACTTGTTGGCACTTGTAGATGTCAAGGAAGCGAAGGATCAGGTTGCAGAGGAGATCAAGTCAGAAGTTGTAGAGGAGCAGGATTTTTCTATTCGCAGCAAGTGAATCGTATGCCCTCACTGCCTGTCCATAACCACTTTGAATTCTTGTCAGTTGAATCCCTGGAAAATGAATCCATTTCTGTGACTATTCCCCTCTCTGACCTTTCAAAGTTGGCTGAAGACATACCTGCTCTTCCCATCTCTCCCTCTGCTCCACACCCCAAAATTAAATCATGGGAGCATAAACTACCACACAAATATATTGTTGCATCCACTCCCTCTACACACTCCTTTAACCTAGCAATTGAACTCCAGATCACTGACACTGGACAGATACTCAGTGTCTCTGCACTCCTGGACCCTGGTGCGACCGGTCTCTTCATTGATGCCCATCTTGCCCAACAACATCGCCTAAATACTCGCTCACTCTCGCATCCGATACCTGTGTATAATGTGGATGGGTCCCCAAATGAAGCTGGTGCCATCCGAGAGGTTGTAGACCTGGTCCTCCATTACAAAGATCATAGTGAGCATGCCCTTTTTGCTGTCACTCAATTAGGAAAGCAAAAGGCGATTTTGGGCTATCCGTGGCTTTGAGACCATAACCCAGAGGTCGACTGGCATACCAGGGAGGTTACCATGAGCTGATGTCCATCTTGCTGTCATACTTGTTTCACAGAAGCCAGGCAAGAATGTCGTGGACAGAAGTCAGCGATATGATGTACTCAGAAGTGTCGTGCTGGACCCCTGCCTATACCTGAAGTGGAGTTGGAAGGGGTTCCTGATCTGATGCCGGACTCGGATGATGATGATGAGGAGCCAGAGGAAGTGGAGGAAGGTGATCAGATCTTCTACACTGTGATTTGTCCATCACATGAGGTGTGTGCTACATCGAACATATCCCAACGCCTCGTGGAGGCCTTTCACAAAAACAATGCTGCTAAATCCTCTTTGTATTTCTTCCTCAAGACTGCAAAGATTGGGTATATATGGTTAGTTGACAAGATGTGGGGAGGGGAAGTGATAGCAGAATCATGCATAGAGGTGGCCGTCAAGGCCAATAAGAACATTGAATACTGGTGGCTAGCCCTTAAATATAAGTTCACAAGAATCAAGGAAAAGGAAGGAATGTCTGAAGAGTTCAAGGAGTCAATATTGGGAACACTCGCAGTGTACTCGATAGAATTAGAATGGTCGAAAGAAATGATGAGAGCACACTGGTTATTCTCCAATATTTTATCCTCTAGTTGCAAAAATCCTTGCGAACTACTTTTCTTCAATGATTAGATCGGGGGATAGTCAGAATAGCACAGGATTATGTCGAGTTTGGATCGAATATAGTTATAGTTTGTGCTTCATTTTGATAATTCTTCACCATACTTTCTGTGAGAATGTCAAATGGTTGTCCAAGTAGAATGTCGTAGGCTGGATCGCGGATGATGTGTATTTGCATGTAGAGGGTGATACTGACTTTGCAAGGTACGTTCCATGCTAAACCTAGACTCTGGTCAATACCACCATTAGCCGATTGTAGAGGGATGTGTATCAAAGGATTGTATGCAAGACTGAGTTCGTGACAAACCTTGCAATGATCAATGAACCTGGATCAACTATGCTTTTGACTAGATTTCCACCGTTGATGTTTGTAATGACTGATCTAATAGAGTGTAAATCCTTGGCTGCAATGAAAGGTTCAGGTATTTCTCCAGGGCGAAGACTGCTAATATATGTTTTGTAAGGGTCGTCAATTACAAAAATGTCATCATTAAGGAGATTCATAGCATTATTTCCTTTGGGTTGTTGGATACGATGTGCAGTGACCTGTTCCTTCCATTTTGTACAAACTTCAGGTGATAGTGAAAGTAGTTCTTCAGGGGTTAGAGTGATAATCGGTGTTTTCATTGATTGAGTGAAGACATCTTCAGTGATTTTGTTCTTTTGAATGGGGGGTTGGGTATGGTACGATGGGGCCATATTTTGCTTTTCCTGTTGATGCAAAGTTGCATTCATGGTGAGGTAGATATGAATTTTCTTTAGCGCCATTGTAGGGATGTATTACTGGTTGCAATGGTTTTTTGGAGGTCAAAGATGGTGCCGAATTTGAAGTAGGTAGATTGGTTGCTGTGGATGAGATAGATGGTGCTGGTGCTTGTGGGACGAATCATTTGACTGGTGCAGGTATTTGAGAGATCGAAGGCCATGAGGTAGGAACTGTTGGCACATTTGAATCAGTTCAAAAAGGTCTACCACTTCGTAAAGCATATATCTCTTGTTCGAGTTGTGTGATATGATCTTCAGCCATTGTAGATAGGTCGGTAATCTGGTAAACACCTCTGGATGGCATCAAAGAAACTGTTGAAGGTGTGATATTATACATTAGTGAAGGGGTAATGTTAGATGGAGGGTTTCCTCGAGTCCATTCATCAATCCTGTCCTTGATAAAATGACCAGGGATGTTTTGAGGAGTGAATTGACCATTTGGAAGGATGATTTTGCCTTCAGTGTTCTTCTTACACTTTCCTTCATTGATATATGACTTGCAAACCAAGCAATCATTAATGAAATGTCCTGTAAGCCCACAAAAGATGCAAACTAAAGTTTCGAGCTGGTCGAAACAAAATCCACTGTTAGGTCAAGTAGTGTTTGTGGTCTTTGAACCTGCTAAAGCAGTCATGAGAGTGGCTGTGAATTTCTTGAGAATTGCCATAAGATCTTCTGATTTAATTTGAGGCGAAGATGTCGAGGTTGTTGGGATTTCCAAAGGTGCTGAAGAATGCAAACTGAGTGGCAATGTCAATTCCAAACTGATAGATCCTGCTCAAACGAATTTTGCTGCTGCATGAATATCATCAAGTGGGTAGGGGTCATCAGGGTAATGATTGGGGAATTTTAGTTCAAGTCGTCGAGCAATTCTAGCCCATAAACCTGGTTGGAAACCTTGAATGAAGGCTCTGCTTTGTTCAGCATCGGAAATCCTGCCTTTAGTAGATAGAAACTTTGTGATGTTATAGAATGACTGAAAATATAATCCCAAATCGCTCACATTGTAAATACCTATGCGAAGTTGTTTGCTGACGAGTTTGTCCATGTCCGAAATTGACCATTTCTGATCGTCTTTGGAACCAGGGTACAGTTGGTGAATAACAATGTGAAAATTCTGGAATGAAATGCTGGTGTCGTATTCTGGAATCGATTCCCAGAGTTCAGAAGTGTTGTTATCAAGGTAGCAAAAAGTGTGCTTCTTTATTTCTTCAGAGTTCATGACATTGCATGCTGAGAAAAGCAATTCGAGCTGATTAAAATATCTGCGAGGTTCTCATGGCTAGGTGGGGTCAAATTTTGGAGCCATGGAATGACCACAAGCTGGCATAGCTGCTTGTGTAGTCATGAATGCGATGTTCTAGGGGTAGGGGTTAAAACTTGGGTGAATGATGGTAGAGGAGTCAAAGTTGTTGGAAGGATGAATGAAGAGGTCAATGATGAAGACAAAGAAGTAGAGGATGATGTTGAAAGCAATGAGATAGGTGAAGGGAATAGTTGACAGTGAGTAGATTCTGCTTCGGAAACAGGGATTAGGATATCTCCTGATTGTTTGAGAGATTCAAAGGCATGGTGAGTGTCAATTTGAAGGTTTCTAGCTTGTGTTGGCCTAAGCTGGGAGATTCAAGATGGATTAGGCAATGAAATGATTTAGAAACCCCTCGCAGTGGGCTCCAAAATGATGATGCTCGACCAGGAAACCCAAACAAAACCCACAATAAGGTGTTGAATGGTATAACACTAGTTAGAGGAAGGTTGCAAGGTGGTACTAAATATCACTGCAGTTACCCAAGGTTAGGGAATTGACTTTAGAGAGGGTCTGATGATGTTCAATGAGGTTTGAGAGTGTACAAAGCACTGCAATGATGTTCAAGAAAAGTTCAAAGAGGTTCAAAGGTGTTCGAAGAAGTTCTAGGGGCTTTTAGAGGACAAGGACCATTTCGATGAAGGCTGAGGATAGACTATAAGGATGTAGAAAGGCTTTGAGAGGGGATAGACGATAGATGATAGTTTCGAGAAGTAAGTATGAGAAGTTCAAAGAGGTTTGGCATAAAACACTGAACTTTGAGACTAAGTCAAGAGGCTTGAACTCAAGAGAACTGCTCTTAAATCAGACCATTGGTGTGAGAGGACGATCTATTCTGTCTTTCTAAGTAGCTAGTACAAGGCTACATATGTTTGGAAGAGATGGTACTTAAAAGGAAATAAAACATGAGGAATACATGAGGCAAGATATAAAACAATAAAGAACTTTGCAAATTATAAAATAAATGAAAGAAGATGAGAAGGGAAATGTATAGAGTCACAATTTATTATGGGTACCTGTCCTATTGATCCAATATATTGTCAAGACATCAAAGTGCCACAATCGCATCCTAAAATCCTGTCGTCGTGTCTCCTCATGTCTGGTGGTGCTCAATATGCAATGCACTAACTCATACAAGGTGTGCTGCATGTATCTGAAGGGCGGTGCAATAGGTATATGGCAGCTGAAGATGTTCAAGGTGTTGCGAAGACATTCGAACCTGCTCAAAGTGTTGCAAAGTCATTCAAAGTTGTGTGAAATAGTTTCGGAGCGGTCTTGTGGGGTTTGTAGGGGTTGGGAGCAATGTGTCAATGCATTTGGAGACGTCCCCAGAGCTTAGATAACAAGGTGGACCTGTCAGCGGAGGGATTCATAGCATTTGTCAAAGCCAAAATGGCAGGTATCATGTGCCAGGTTGTAGAGTAGTTTGCATACCTTGAGATCTTGTGGGATCACAAGTTGGTGGCTGACATAGAGGAGTTGATCGGTGAGGGTTGCCCCTTTGATGCTCCTCATGTCAATGCTTTTCATAAGTTGTTTGGCGAAGGAATCAGTCTCATAGCTGGTGATGATGGCATCAAGAAGTGACTGGTCTGCAGTGATGTTTAGTATGCCAGGGACATGTGTAGCTGGTGCATTGCATGTGTATGTGATCACACAGCATCTGGTGTGGCATCAGGCATGTGGGATAGTGCATCTGTGGCAGTGTTTTCTTTGCCATGGATATAGGTAGTGTTGTAGTCAAAATTGGCCATGTACATTCACCATCTCATTTGTCATCTCGACATCTCCTTCTGTGATTGGAAGTATTCAAGTGTTCAGTGGTTGGTGAAGCCCTCAAAATGGGCACTGAGGAGGTAGGATCTCCATTTCTTAAATGCCTTGACGATGGCAAGGAGTTCCTTCTTGTGAACAGGGTAATTCTTCTCAGCGTTGTTGAGTTGGTAGAAGTCATAGGCGACTGGTCTTGCAGTTTCCCAAGTTGCACCGAAACTCAACATGGTGCTGGTTTGGCCATCACTGGCATTGGTGGTGACATAGATGTTTGATGCCTTGTCTTCATAATTAATTACAATGAGACAGTTGGTGCCGAGAACCAGGTCTGTGATGTGTTCAAAGGTGGCCTGGTGTTCTGCAGTCCATGGGGGGAATGCCCAGTCACATTCCTTGGTAGTGAGTGGTGTGAGTACACTTGTATATTCAGTGAGTGCCGGAAGGAAGGTGGAAATGTATCTGGTAAGTCCCAGGAATCCCCTGACATTGGTGGCAGTCATTGGTTGTTGGCAAGATGCAATTCAGTCAGTTTTGCAGGGGTCAGGTTTGATACCTGTTCCCGAGATGATATGACCAAGGAAACACAATTTTGTGGCAAAGAGGTTGTATTTTGCCTAATTGCAGTAGATACTGGCTTTTCAGAGGGCTTCAAGAATGGTGGCGCAGTTTTGTTTGTGTTCCTCCAGAGTTTGTGACCATATGATGATATCATCAAGATACACATGGCAAATCTTGCTGATGAGTTCTCATTGTTAGGGCGACACCCACTATCTGCTAGCTAAGACCGTGCGGGTTCTCTCTACAAGAAGGGGGCGGGATCCACGCGCGTGATGGGGAAATTGATGGTTTTGATGCGAGGGGTTATTAATAGGTAAGTTTGTTGAGATAGGCCTTTCACACTGAAAACATAGGTGGAATACCTAAGAGAACACAACTGGGGTCCCTTAGGCATATATTTAGGGTTTATATACTATGTTACATATATTGTACATTGTTGTTACCGACGCACTCGTACATGCACATACATTTTGATGCGTGCGAAATAAAATTCTCATGCTATCAAAATGTAGCGTCATTTGGCGTCATGTAGCGTAATTCAACATAATAAAATAAAAATGAAAGTTTATCAGGTAATGGGGTGGTTTCCTAACATTACCACCCTTTTATGCCTCGACTTCCAGGTGAGAAAATATTATGTTTGTCCCCTCTGTGAAATTTTGGTAAGGCTGGAATTTCATCCCCTCATACACCATTCTCGCAATGCGACACGGAGCATCCGGATTACGTTTAAAGAATTGGGTGATCGCGTTATGCGCTCGCTTACAATTCTCTTCAGGTTCCCACGAATTATTTTCGTCGGTATAGTTTTTCCACTTTATTAAGAACTCCAATTTGTTCCGTCGAAGACGTGAGTCTAGAATTTCTTCAACTATGTATTCTGGAGCACCTTCTACTATTATCGGAGGTTGCAGAGTAGTTTGTTGGCCAGGAATAGTGGGCAGACAGTAAGGGCGTAGGTGGGATATGTTAATCTCGGGATCAATCTTAAATGATCGGGGTAATTTTAGCACTACCGCATTAGGCGAGATCACTTTAGAGATCGCAAATGGGCCAACTTGTTTCTCCATAAGTTTCTTCGAAGGTCGTGGAATATTCAGGTCCTTGGTACTTAGCCATACCAAGTCACCAACTTTGTACTCTGGAGCGCATGCTCGAGTACGATCCACGTGTCGCATCATGTCATCACATGCTTTCTTCAATGCCGCCTCTGCTTCCTCTTGTACCCTTTGCATCTTAGATACAAAATCTTCTACCGACTGTACTTTGACTTCCCTTCTGGGTTCTACTCCCATGCGAGGATGATATCCATAATTCATGAAAAAGGGTGACATACGAGTAGCCAAATGGAATTTGTTATTGTGGGAAAATTCGGCAATTGCCAACCATTTGGGCCAGTCAGTTTGTCGGTAGTTGACAAACATACGTAGGTACTGCTCCAACTCCTGATTCATTCTCTCTGTCTGCCCATCAGTCTGCGGGTGATATGCCGTAGATAATTTAGTTTGAATTCCCAATATGTTGTTTAGTTCTCGCATAAACGCGGAAGCAAATTGTGGTCCGCAATCGGAGATAACAGTATCGGGTAACCCATGTAACTGCCATACCTGATTTAGATAGAGGCACGCCAAGCCCAATGATGAGGTTTCTGTAGTAGTAGGAATAATATGGACCTCCTTTGTAAAGCGGTCGCATACTACGAATATTGCATCATACCCTTGAGCCTCAGGTAATCTGGTAATAAAATCCACAGATATATCTTGCCACAGCACTTTAGGTATAGGGTTCGGCATTAATTTTCCTGCAGGTTTCTCTGGAAATTTCTTCCCTCTCATGCACGTATCACATCCATCCACATACCCCAACACATACTTCGAAATTCTGGGCCACCAATAATTTCTCATTACTAATTCCAACGTCTTCCATCTTCCTGGGTGTCCAGCAATCAGCGTATTGTGATGTAACCGGACGATCTCCCTTCGCAAATCCTGATCCTTCGGTACATACACTTTTCCTCGAAACAACACCAACCCTTGTTCCTCAGCCCATTCGTCTCCTTTGATATTACCTTTCTTCTCTCCCTTCAGAGCTTTCATGGCTTCCACTACTTCATTGTCCATTTCCGAACATTGTCTAATTTCAGACAACATTTCCATTTCCGAGCTATCTATTAATAGATGCCTTTGATGCATAGCGCAAATGCAAAAGTATTTGGGTTTGAGTAAGGTAACATTTTTATTGTCCTCCTCCACCCCCCTTTTATGATCAATACGTCTGGATAAGGCATCTGCTTTCCTCATTAAGCTTCCCACTTTATGGACCAAGTGAAAGTTGAAACGCGATAGGAATAGTGCCCAATGCACTTGCCAGCGATTAAGCTTTTTAGCGGACATGAAGTATTGCAGATTTTGATGATCCGTCCAGATCTCAATTTGATGCATACATCCCTCCAAATAATGCCTCCATGCCTCCAATGCTCGTATTATCCCCAACATCTCTTTGTCATGCACATCATAATTCCTCTCCACATCATTCAACCCTTTTGACAAGTATGCACAAGGATGCCATTTGTCATCTTCACACAGCATTGATAATACTGCTTCAGTAGCAAAATCGGATGCATCGGATTCCACTCGCAAAGGGCATGTGAAATCTACTGGGGCTAATATTGGTCCCTCCACAAACTTCCTCTTCAACTCCTCAAACACTGTCTGCTGCTGCTCTCCCCACCTCCACAATACTCCCTTTCATGTAAGGTTATGTAAGGGTGCGGCAATTTTAGAAAATTTGTGCACAAAGCGACGATAATAATTTGTGAGTCCCAAGAAGGCTTGAACCTCCTTGACATGGGTGGGCGCAGGCCAATCTGTGATCGCCTGTACCTTGATCGGATCCATTTTAATCCCATCAGGGCCAATCAATAATCCTAGGAACTCAATCTTGCTTGCCCCAAACACACACTTCTCTGGTTTCAAAAATAGATTGTTCTCTGCCAACCTCTGTAACACCTCTTGCACTATCGCTTCATGATTCTCTTCATCCTCCGTGAATATCAGAATGTCGTCAATAAATATTATTACCATGCCTTTGTCTATTACGTCCTTGAAAATGTCATTCATCATATTTTGAAAGGTTGGGGGACTATTAGTCATCCCAAAAAACATGACAAGTGGCTCGAAGGATCCTCGACGCGTGGCAAATGCAGCCTTCCACTCATCTCCTTTCTTTATCCGTACATTGTTGTATCCCCATCATAAATCCAATTTTGTAAAGAGCTTGGCTTTTCCCACCTTATCAATTATTTCTGAGATCAATGGCAGGGGGTACGCGTTCTTCACTGTCCACTCATTCAGATACCTATAATCGGTACACATCCTCTTCCTTTGGTCTTTTTTGGGCACGAAGAATATTGGTGACGTCTGCAGTGATTTCGAAGGTCGTATGTATCCTTTGCGCAATTGCTCCTTCAGGAATGCATCCACTTCTTCTTGTTCCATCGGAGATAACGGATATACCTTTGACTTCTTCAGCACAAACCCTGGCTTCATCTCAATCGCATGATCCCATGGCTTCCGCACCGGCATTTGCTCAGACTCCTTCTTTTGTAACACTGACAAATGTTCATGATACACTTTTGGCACCCATTCCTCCACTGGCTTCTCCACCTTCACGATATTCTTGTCCCATGACTGTCCTCCATGAACTGCTCTAAAGGTTTGCTTCTGCTCTTCTTTCTCGATCATGATCAGAACTTCCCCATTTGGCATTTCCTCATCCTCCACTTCTTCCATCATAACAGAATACTTCCTCGGATGTTCTTTCTCTTTCTTTTTCCTTTTTTCTTTCTTCATCTTCCTCCCATACACATTACATTCCTTAGGACAACGAGTCATTTGTACTTTCCCAGTTTTCCAATCAATTTCGGGATTATGCTTCCATAACCATGGACATCCTATTATTAGATTGGTTTTCCCAAGATCACACACTTCGAATACAGCTCGCTCCTGATGCTCCTGATACTTTAGTACCATAGTCACCTCCTCCTTGATAGTTCCTCCACGATTGACTGTTCTGTCAATATTGTACACCATTATAGGTTGCGCCAGCTTGTGTGTGTTAATACCGTTTCCGGTAATTAAGGATCGATTAATAAATAATCCTGTAGCACCACTGTCAAGCAACGCTTCCACATCACTAGCTGCATGCATGTCCACTGTCTTCAGTCCCACAGTCAAGGTGATTTCGGGTTCTATTTGCGCAGAGCAAATAAAGAATTTAGGGGTTTTCGGAAATGACATGTGACAATTTTCTTTGTTGCGTGATTCACAACAGTTGTACTCCTCCTCGATTTCCTTTTCTGATTTACTCTGGGTTTCCTCAGATACTAATACATTGTAACGATTCTGGGTCACCAATGGGGAAACCTTCACTGGGACTCTTCCACAAAATTCTCCTGCTTGCCTTCCTCCTGCTTCACTTCCTCGATTGTAGCTCCCCTGATCTTTCTCTTCTGCTTGCAATACTTAGAAATGTGTCCTAACTGCCCACAGTTAAAACATTTAAGTGGGGCTCATCTCCCCACTTGATCAACCTCCATTGCCTCTGCTGGTGCTGCTGACTCCGTAACTATAGGTGTCACTGCCATGGCCAGTGGCTGTGCCCTCGGAGCTTGCACCTGAGGCATCTTTCCTTTCTCAGACTTTCCTCCTGATGACTTTCCAAATTTACTACTTCCATACATCAACTTTGACTCCGCCTGTTCCTGCCGATATTGCCAGTCAAGGTGCATTGCCCAATTATACCACTCGTCCAACTTCTCTGGCATAGAAGGTAGTCGGTAGATAGACTTGAATAAAGAGGGATTTAATCCTGCTTTCAAAAACTCTACCAACACGGCTTCTCCCATGTCCGTTTGCAAAGCTTCTGCTTTGAACTGCAAAATAAATTCATCTGCCGTTAAGGAACCTTGGCGCATGGTCTTTAATTTAGCATTGGCTGTCGCCTTTGGATTAGGGTCTCCAAACTGTGCCTCCAATCTCTCCAGAAATTCCTTGAAGGTTGCAAATGGTTTATTTCCCACGGCAATTTGATTAATAGCCTCGTTTCTCCAGAACTGTGCTTTCCCCCCCTGAATGTATGAGAGAGCAAACATAATCCTAGACTCGGCTGTATGAAACTCGGGCTTCCTCCCATGGATGTACAATACTATAGAGCTGATGAAGGATTTTGTATTCTCCATGGTACCGTCAAAGATTTGCGGGGGTGCGTACTTAGGTAAGCGCGCTTTTCCATTTCCGAATTTCTCCACCGTCTCATCCTCCTGCGATATCCACTCCACCATCTCCTCCATCTCATCATCTCTTTCTCCTGTCGTCTCTGGCTGTACTTCCACTTGTCTGGGCTGTGATGCTGCCAATACTGACACTAATTGCGACATTTGCGCTGTGAGCGCATCAATTTTTGCCTCTAGTGCTGGTATGGGAACAGGATTAGGACCGGGATTAGAAGTTGAAGGTTCAGACATAATTGTAGAATCTGTGATGAATCACTTCTTTGACAAATTCAAAATTTTACTTCGAGACCTCTCCAAATGTCTACGGGTCACGTGATAAGGTTCATCGAGGTTCGTCAATGGTTCATCGTTCGTCGGGCGCCTATTTTGACACTTCGGATCAACAACCCTTCCAACAGTGCCTGATCTCGGAGATATCACTGAATTCGGCTTGTAACTAAAATAGTCGTCCGAATAGAGTGATGTAAATCGTAACTAAACCAGATCTGATCAGTTGTCTGGTTGCAGCTGTCCTAATGACGAGCGCTGCCTCTCGATCACTGGCAGTCGCAATGTAAGGCGAGGCCTGGCGTCAGCTTATGAAAGAAAAGGTAGATTATGTATATACAAGTACTTCTGGCTCATGCCAAAAGGATGAGTAATTGGATGTGGCGCGGTGAAACAATGACGTATGCGCAAGTAAGAGAAGGCGCACTGATATGGGTAGTTGTGTTCTTCTGTTAGGGCGACACCCACTATCTGCTAGCTACGACCATGCAGGTTCTCTCTACAAGAAGGGGGTGGGATCCGCACGCATGATGGGGAAATTGATGGTTTTGATGCGAGGGGTTATTAATAGGTAAGTTTGTTGAGATAGGCCTTTCACACCGAAAACGTAGGTGGAATACCTAAGAGAACACAACTGGGGTCCCTTAGGCATATATTTAGGGTTTATATACTATGTTACATATATTGTACATTGTTGTTACCGACGCACTCGTACATGCACGTACATTTTGATGCATGCAAAATAAAATTCTCACGCTATCAAAATGTAGCGTCATTTGGCGTCATGTAGCGTAATTCGACATAATAAAATAAAATGAAAGTTTATTAGGTAATGGGGTGGTTTCCTAACACTCATAGTGCATCAGTCATTCAGTGCTGATGTGTGGTCAAAGCATTGCATCTACCCTGTGGCATGATGGTCCACTCATAAAGTCCCCATGGTGTTCTTATAGTGGTGAGGTGAATGTCGTTAGGGTGTACTCATGTCTGGAAGAAGGAATTTGTCATGTCCATCTTGCCAAATATTTTTCCATTCCTGCAGTCGGCGAGTATATCATCTATGCGGGGTAGGGGAAGTTGTCTTGTACAGTGTTACTGTTGAGTGCTCGGTAGACGTTCACCCACCGAGGGTCAACTGTTAAGTCAGGTACCCTGGCAATGTATTTTGGCATGCAGTATGCTGGTGAGGCGAATTCTGAGGAGGATGGCCAAATGCAGCCAGCCTTGTGGTCATCCAACAGTCTCTTCCAAGGTTCTTGGTATTTCTTGGGAGCTGTATATCCTTTGCCATTGTTGACCTTGGTGGGGTCTTTGAGTCAGATGCAGTGGAACATGTGGCTGGGAATATCTTCACTGCTATCAGGGAGATGAAATGGGAAGTGGTTCGCGAATTTGAGTTTCATTTTCACATCTTTCTCTTTGAGGAGTTCTTGGAATGCTAGGCCTTCAATGCAGTCTCACACAGTGGCCATGATGGGTCTGGGGAGAAGGCATCCAGCAAGTGCTGGTGCTCTGGAGTTTTCCAGTGTAGGTGGTTTTGGAGTCTGAATTTTCTTCAGTGTTGGTGGAGGTGTAACCCATTGTTTGCCCTGGGGCCAGGGTGTTCGAGAGGGTGGATTTAGGAGGTCAAAACTGGAGCATTTGTCAATGGCAGTTCACTCATGGGTATCAACCACAATCTGTTCTGATGAAAGAAATGGAATTCCTAATTGGGGAGTGATAATCCCTTATTTACTTTCATCTTGTGGACTCCCTATATATCCCCTGATCTGATTGTTTGACATACTCCTCAGCACCTGCTCGCAGGGTGCAATGTAATTAGTTTTATTTAATATACAGTAAATTTAGTTAGCAACAAAGATGGCTGGTAAAACTGGTTCCAACCAGTTTTTTTGGTTGTGGTCCTTCTATTTTTGGTGATGGTTCAGACCAGTTGTGGTCACAGTTGCCTCACTTGGAGGCTGAAAAACCGGACCAAACCGGACCTTCAAACACTATGTGGAATTGGAGAGTACTCATGAAGATGGTACTGGTACAAAAACATCAACAACAGGTGCCAAATTCAACATTTTGTCATGTGGTATCTGTCTAACTACTACAGACATCCAGATTCCATGGAGCACCATGCCAAAAAGGTGACCTCCTCCTTCTACCCAGATTTCATGGCAGAAAAGATTATGAAGCCAAAAGTGAGCATCAGCCAAGAAGACACTGGGAGAAAAACATGATGTCTGACCAAGAGAGGATAGACTATCTGGAAGCTGATAATTGGGCAGGCGACATCACTGAGATTAATAGGGGATGCCATAAGACTATAAGCCTGGACAAGCAGTTCAGGTACTATCTGGTCTCTGGATCAAACATCAACATCATTGTTCCACCATCCAGTATGTTGAGGCCTAAGAAAATCAAGCTGAACTGACCACTGTCTGGGGACCTCTTGATGAGGTCTACAACCACCTGTGACCTCCATTTATCACTCACAATGCCTGTGACCAGTTGCAATTCATTTCTGACTTTATTGTGACCATGTAACCATTCCCAATCTGATCACGACTTCACTAGAACCAGTCACAACCCTCTTACAATTTCTGTACAAACCTCATGACTATCCTCGAACCACTTATGACTTTGCTACAACTCTCCTGATCTTTCCAACCTTTCCTGACATCACCGATTGAGTCACCAACAACACTGTGTCAGTCACAACATTGCTGACCACTTTGCTGCTTATCAGAACCTTGTTGGCAGCTCATGAGGTGTCCTCATTGCTCTATGGGGTTGACTCTCCCTCACAATGCCCTCTGATCATTGCAGCAACCATCAGATGCATTGGACATAGTCCAGGTATGTCCCCCTTGATGGCAGATCAATGGCTTTGCTTCCACAGATTTGCTTCTACTTTGAGATATTTTATTTTACTTCATCACACAGTTTCTTGTACATAGTCCCACCCTTGACAAGGGAGCACCCTACATTTTTCTTTTCAGTTTTCCCTTGCAAGGTGTGTAGGTTTCTCTTGTGGTAGATTATTAATTGATCTCTAATTTTCCCTTGTGTAAGGGGACTAGGGGGGTGCCCTGTGTGTTTCTCCTATTTTTTATGTTTGTTCTATATTTTTCCTCACTTCATTTCCTTCTATTCTTCATTTTCTATGATTTTTCTGGATTTTATTACTAATTTTCCCTTTCTATCATGTTTGTGCATGTTGACAGTTTTATATTTAGAGGCGGAGCACCCTTCCGACATCTACCCCTTGGTATGATGTCATTCGGTGGCCTTGATCTACCTATCTCCACCTTTTCTATTTTTAGGTTATTATTTGATTTTTGTCATCTTCACATATACTGGGCATCGGTAAAGGGATCCTTAGAGTTTTCTCTTCGGATTTCCCTTTGCTAGGTGTGTCCCCAATGCCTGTACTATGTGTAGTATAATTTTAACTTCGGATTTCCCTTCACTAGAGGCTTAGGTTGCCCTTGTACCTTGCAAGTATTATGTGGTTGTCACAATGATTGTAAGATTGCCCTTACAGAAGAAAAGTAGTGTTTGAAAGTCTGGTCCAGTCCGGTTTTTTGACCCCCAAGTGAGGCAACCACAACCACAACAGGTTCAGAACCTGCTCAGATATTGGCAAACAGCAACTGGACCATTTAGAACTGGTTCACTGTGGTTCATGGACCAAAAAAAAACTGGTTCAAACCTGTTTTTTGTCATACCAATATAACCCAGATGTATCTGGGCAACTAATGTCCTGTCCTTTTAACTGTCATGTGGGTGAATAGAGATTGTAATTCCCCAATGACCATCCAATCTTTGAGTTTCATGGACCAATAGTGCTGAAAACAATTCTAGAACTGTACCCCAATCCATCTCTCCCCATTGATGACTTTGCCAACTTCAGAACCCACATCCGCGATGTCTCTGACTCTTCCAACAACAGTGCCAACCACACTGACTCTTGTGACAGTGTCGCCTACCACACTGACCATGTTGAATCAGTCGCATTTTTGTTGCTGACCCAACTTGGAGAAACACCTCCCTGATTGCTATGTCACAGCATCCACCAACAGTGTGAATTCTCTTGAGCTCAATGTCTCAATGCTGCAGACTACAAACACTGGTGAGGTCTTTTCAACCACTGCTCTCCTTGGGAGAGGTGAAGATGAGTCATTGTCCAAATCACTATTGCACCTGCCAAAACAAAGCAAATGTAGAGCAAAGGGAACAACTTGGAGAGGCCACAAATATTTGTGTGTGTTGCACATGTCCTATATATATGCCAAATGTCGAAGATGGAAGACATTCCTGTAATGGTACTGTTGGATTATATAATCTGTCACTGCTTACTCAGTGCTTAACAGACCCTAGTTTGCACACACACAAGTGATGTGATAGTTGTAGCAATCCATGTCATGGTATCTTTGTTCTGTTGAACCCTATAAGACCTGATAGCTCAGTTGGTCAGAGCATCTGGTATATGTCCAGGAGGGCTTGGGTTAAATCCCCAGTCTGGTCATCTTTCCTGCATTCCTACATGTACAACATCTGAGATCATACTCACCTCAGTCCTTGCAGAAATGACTGAGGTGGCAGATAGTCTATCTACTTGTTCTGTCAAACAAAGAGAGAGAATAAGAAAGGGGAACAATATGTTTGTTCACATGCATCAAAGGGATGTGCTAAAGATAGCACACACATCAGACACTTACATCATTGATGTGTCATTTCATGGTGTGTTTCTCAACAACCTCTTCATCTGCACAAGATCAGGTTATGAAGGATCCAACCTCTGGAAGTAGAGTTTTCAGGTCCAGTTGGGTCCAGTTTTTTGAGCTGAAAATCAACAACTGCAACTGCAAATTTGACTGGCAACTGGTAGCAACTGATGTTATTTTACTCAACTGACAACAACTGCTACTTGCAGTTGCTTGCAGTTGGGTTGCAACTGATCAAGGTCCAGTTGGGTTGCAGTTGTTGTGCAGTTGCTGCAACTGGACCTTGAATCTCTATCTGGAAGTGATTCTATTGTCAAGACTGGCAGGGTTTCAGCTAAAGGGAAAGGGAACAAGAAGGATTGTAGGGATGCTGCAGTCCAGTTCTGAACCAAAGTTCGAACCTGAACTTTTAAGAACCAGACCAAAGTTCAGTCCAAGGTTCAATGGTTGTGCAGAACTGGACCACAAGTCTGGTTCTGGGTTTGGGCAAGGCATAACCCTGTTGAACCTAGTTTGAACTGAACCTTTGTGACTTCTGAAAACTCTGAAAAACAAAGTTACTAGTGATAGGACAGAAGTCTGAGGCCCTCTTCTCAATGTCTTCCACAACAAGCCTGATGACAATGCCCCATCCATGGTGATGTGACCTCAAAAAGGAAATAATGACCAGGTCCATGCTCTCATGTAATCCAGAACCATCAATGCATCAACAGCAACTACAATTGACCCACCAACACATTGTATGCATCAAACATGCTGGCTGCAGGTTAAGGGAGGTTTTGTTTCTCAATCTTGCTATGGATGTTTTTTGTAAAATTATCTTGTTTTTCTTTTACTGACATTCTAACCTACAGGTTTTTGCAGGTGGGCCAACAGGTGATGCCCAATCACAATGGCTCCCCACCCCTGGCAAGGCTTATCAAATCTAACAGCCCCACTAAACAGAGACCACGAGTGCAATGAAATATAGGGACTACACCAACCAATGTATGAGCACAATCAACAAGATCAGCAGGTGCCAGTTGAAGAGGACCACACCAACCTGGACAGTTGGGGCTTAGAGGAGGATAAGCAAAGACAAAATGACACTGAGGTAGCCACAACAAGGACGATGACACATGATGGGGGTAGGCCTGCATGACTGAAATGTGAGCAGGAAGACCAATGGGACCTCAGGTACAGGGTGAGGAGGACAACTTGGACTAAATGATGATGATGGTCCTCAGAATGAAACAACAGTACACAACAAAAAAGATGGGTAGCCCTCCTGAACCCTTCCTGCCACAGTGCCCCCTCCCTCATCCCCACAACACAACACCACAATCCTGGAATGATCAGCTTAGCTCACCAACCCCCATATTACTGTACTTTCTTCACTGTAGTTTTCTGTACTTATCTCAATAATAATATTCTACTTTTTCAAAGTTGTATGAAGTTGAGGGTTCTAAATATATGCCTTTTTTCAATTCTTTTGTACACAAAAAAGTTCAGTTCTGGGTTTGAACCCATTCTGAACCTGAACTAGTGGTCCAGTTTGGGGTTCAGCAAATTGCCTGGACCAAACCTGAAGTCCAGTTCTAGGTTCAGCAAAATTCTCAAAGAACTGAACTGAACCGAACTTCGGCATCCCTAAAGGATTGAGTATGAGATGTTGTGAGTGAGACATCTGAAGGGCAGGTGTAAGGATATTTTCCTTTTGTTCTGCTATTTTATTTATCTTGTTTCTATGGTATCCATTCTTCTCATTTATTCCACTAAATCCTATTTGATGATAAAGTTTCATTTCCAATCTTTTTTACCCTTTGCCCTACTTTTGCTCTCTATGAGCCAGACTCCTTATTTTAGTTTCCTATTTTACCTGATTTTCTAGAAATATAAGTGAGCAGTTTTGTAACTAGTAGAAGAGAGAATTTCGAGTACATTAGACTGTCTGTCAAGTGAGCTTAGAATTTCATGTGCTAGAACTGTGATCTGTCACACTTTTATGCACAGACCAGATGCTCTGGGAGATCCTTGTGACACTTGGGGCAGGGGATAAAGTGGTGAAGGTGAGCCATCCACACAGAGCACATAACAGGCCAAGGACACATTGAGAGCAACAGTGGGCAAAACACCTGCAGTAGGACCCCTCATTGGGACAGATCACATGACTTCATTGCAAACTTTGTTGAAGTCCCTGGTGGGTATGTATGAGGGGGTATAGGTTGTGAAACCAGTGCATGGGAGGTATTTATAATAATACATGTTATTTGAATACTAAGGATTAACATGAAGCTAAAAACAATATATGTCATTTGAATACTAAGGACCTGGTTGTCGTTGTGTTCTTTGTCGTCCCATCATCATTGCATCATTGTTGCTCCGTTGTCCACCCTGATCACAGGGGCTCACAGCAGTGGTGTGGGGGTGTTGTGGTGGTTTGATCATTTGGTCCCTGCTGTCCCGTTGTTGTCCAGTACCTAAAAAAGTTCATCCCTATCATGATTCCTGCTCCTGTCATCCCCCACCCACCATCCCTCATTGTTGCCTGTTAGCACCCACGATCCACCCTGTGAGCAGGGGCTCACAGCGGTGGCATGGGGTACCAGGGTTGAGCACGGGGTGTCCTAGGGTCCATAATTATAACATATTCATAACCTAAAATATAGTTGGTTACAAAAAAAAAAGAAAAAACTTACCTAGGGCCCAAACGACGATACTTAGACATCTTTTGGGCCCGGTTTCTGTCTTTCTTCATCGTTGATTGGTGTGGGAGTGGCAGCTGTGGGTGATGATGGAGTGGTGGTGGTATAGGAAGGAGGAGGGAGGCATTGTCAATGTCCTAGGAGTGTAAAGACCTCAAAGACAGGGAGATGTGGGGGAGAGTCTAGGCGAGGTGACACATTGACAACAGGTGCGACAACATGCCAAACGGTGAAACTTTCAAGTGGAAAGCAACTGTTTGTTTACGCATCAATGGGAACCGTCATGTGGTCTATCCCAGTGAGGGGTCCTACTGCTTCACGTGGGCAAAGACTTAGAGAGGCGTAGACACAACCAAACTGCATGATGCACGCGACACGTTTGCTATCGGACATCCCGTTTCCGGCTGAGTCGGAGTTTCCCTAGTTCCCTGGTTTCCGCATTTTCCCATAATATATGGGGAACTATTGGAAGTACATTCTTACGTACTGAAATAATGATCTCACAATGTGTTTATGTAATGAGTGGACACTGGCACGTGTGGCTAAGGTTGTTAGCAAGAGCACTTGCACTGGACTAGGGGCTCCTCAGTAAAACGGTTTACGTCGATGCCTGATTACAAATTCACATCTACACTACAGTTCCCTTGTGTCTTGTCCGTATTGGCAATGGCATGCGTTTGTGTCAACATTTCTCCGACTGTCCGACATATATCCACGACGTTACGATCACGTCAGGGTCAGCTGTGTGTTTCCATCGGCGTGTTCCTTTCGAAGTATTCTCATGAAAAGGCAGAGGGGGGAACTTCGGATTTCTAATTTACCTGCGGACCGTCGTTGCTCACACCGGCCCACACGGCGAACGACTCGTCGGTCACTAGGGCACTTGCTATTCTTAATTCAGTCTGCCAGCGATGTTGCGCAAAGAGCAGTGGAATAAACTCCCGGCGCTTCTTGCTCCCCGATTAACAGCACTTTGATCGTCCTCTTCCTCCCCAACCCTGGTATGGCGCCTCGGAAACGGTTATTCCTATCATCGACACTCGTCCTCTGTCTCTCTCCCCTTCTGTCATTCGGAGAGGATACCTTTGGGGTTAGCAGTGGTTTGCATTTCAGTCTACAGTCGCGTGCAACGAATATCGATGGATCGTTCCCGACGTACAAAAACCCTCAGGCGCCCATCGAACATCGCGTAAACGATTTATTGCCGCGCATGTCGCTTTCAGAAAAGATTGCGCAATTGTAACAGTACCATTTTCTTGTTGATTCTGGTACACTAACTTGTTCATTTCTCATAGAATACAAGGCGATATGAATGGCTGGATGAACCTTACCAGTCCAATAGATGACGTGTTAACCTTTAACAAAACTGGCCTTGCAAGTATTTATAATATTGAGGATTTCTAGCTGTCTGACTCGTATTCAGGAAGAGATGATGCACCTCAAAGGTGGAAGCATTTGGGCCGGTTACGCTGTCCCCTACGACAAGTTCGTCTTTGGGGTTAATGTAGGACAACGATATCTGATGGAAAATACAACGCTTGGAATCCCCGCTCTTATTCAATCGGAAGGTCCTCTTCTGACTTCTTGGACGTCGGCATGCTTATACGTTCCTCAGGTCTTCACGGTTTTACAAACAACGGCACTATATTCACGTCACCAATCGGGCTTGCTGCGTCGTTTGATAGAGCCTTAATCTCTCGCGTCTCTGGCGTGATAGCGTCTGAGGCTGAAGGTCTCGGCATAACTCATGTATTTGCGCCAGTTCTTGATTTGAGTCGTGAACAACGGTGGGGTCGCGTAGAGGAGAATTTCGGCGAGGACCCTTTCTTGACCGGAGAGATGGGGTACGCGTTTGTTACTGGGCTCCAGTCTGGAAGACGTAGAAATGCAAGTTCGACGGCAATTGCTCGAATGGCGGCCACTTGCAAACACTTTGCCGCGTTTGGGAGCCCTCAAGGCGGATTGTGAGCTTTTTAAATTTCATTGCATTGTCTCGATGTCTATCTAACATTTGATGATAGAAATTTGGCACAGGTAGCGGGTGGCGAGAGAGACCTTCGCACTGCCTATCTCAAGCCGTTCAGTAGAGCCTGTCTGGGCAGCCTTTCTATCATGACTGCATATTCAAGTTATGATGGAATTCCTGCTATTGCAAACACTCGTAAGCCTCGAACCAGTAATTTCGAAGAATACTAATCTGACGAACCTTGTAGACCTGCTAACAGATATTGTAAGGAATTTGATTGTACTCTTTTCAATTTTGGATGATGCCCTTCTGCTGTCGCAGCTCAGAAATGAATGGGGGTATCAATACTGGGTGACGACTGACGCTGGTTCTGTCGACTTGCTCATTACGCTGCACGGAACATGTGATTCTAGGGAATGTGCAGCAAAGACATCTATCGAGAACCAGAGCGGGGAAATGGGCGGAGGTATTTCATTCCCTTTTCTAGTCAGAATTCGCACCTGTTTACCATGTTTGTAGGCACATACACATACCTCACATTACAAGGTAAACGGTATACATCTCTATTTCCTTACCTTGCTGATATCCACTTCAAGACCAAATAAACGAAGGAAATGTCAGCGTCAAGTACATCGATGAAACAGTCAAATCTATGCTTCGAACCAAATTTTCTCTGGGGCTCTTTGAAAGTGAGTTGTACACCTCAATAACGCAGCATGAATTAAGCCCGCATAGATCCATATCCTTATAACGATTATCTGTCTACCATTCGTACTCCTGCATCAAGGGAAGTGCTACATGCTGCAGATGCAGAGAGTATTATTCTGCTAGAGAACAGACAAAATATTCTGCCTCTTCCGACGGATCTCAAATCGATTGCCCTGATTGGCCCTCAAGCAAATCGAGTTTCTGTATGTACCTTTTCAGTGACGATCAAAGATTTTTAATTGATTTAATTGATATGCTTGAAGTTCGGTGACTACGTCTTCTTCAACGCTTCCCTCAACGGACTTTCTCCCTTGCATGGGTTCAAGCAGTACCTTTATAATGTGTCCAGTTCCACCAAGGTCAATTTTGCAGAAGGATGCAAACTATGGTCGAACGACGAATCTCATATAGCCACCGCCGTGAACACCGTAAAATCATCAGACGTCGCGATTGTTATGGTAAGTCCACCTAGTCGCTTTGCCGTCTATTAGGGAGGCTGATGGGTCGTCCTCGCCAAGGTTGGTACCTGGTCACTAGACCAAACATTACTCTGGACTCCGGGAACAAATGCCACTACTGGCGAGCATGTCGACTTGTCAAGCCTTGCACTGGTTGGCGCGCAGCTGAAACTGGTGCAGGCTGTGAAGGCAGCTGGTAAACCAACTATTGTGGTGTTCGTTAGTGGCAAGCCTGTTGCGGAACCGTGGATCCAAGCGAGTATGTAGACTTTCCTCCAATGCTGCCTTAAAAACTGCTGATTGATTGGACACTGAAGATGCAGATGCCATCATTCAACAGTTCTATCCTGGGGAACTTGGAGGTATCATCATTATTTTATTCAATGTGAAACATGGCAATGACCGAGACTCGAAATATAGGGGTGGCACTGGCTGAGGTCATCTTCGGTGCTGTAAATCCTTCAGGCATGTGACTTGTTTGAGAAGTCTGAGGAAACTTCTGAATTTAAATCAGGAAAACTACCGATTTCCTTCCCACGTGATGTTGGCACTTTACCTGCATACTATAATTACCTGAAGGGAAGCCGACCGATTGATGCTGGTGTAGTTGGAGATGATGGCACATTGGTATTCGGACACCAGGTGTGTATGTCCTCTATCTTTGGGGAATGCTGGTTCATCTTAAACTTTGATAGTATGTCCTCAACAGTCCGGTTCCTCTCTGGAGTTTTGGCCATGGACTGAGCTATACAACCTTCAACTAGTAAATTTTTTTCCCAAGCATTAGGAATAATTTTGCTAACTGAAGTATATAGCACCAATCTGAGTCTCTCATCATCAATAATTGGGACAAACCAGAACTTCAATGTTACTGTGACTGTTCACAACATGGGATTAGTTGCAGGGAAGGAAGTTGTCCAGGTCCTTTTTTTCTCTTGTGTTTGTGATTCCGCAAGCTAATCATCATCTTAGGTGTACCTCACCGATCTAGTAAGCTCTGTTGTCACTCCTAATCAAGAACTGGTTGGATTCCAGAAAGTTGACATTCCGTACGTCAAGCTCGTCTCTATCTCACTCAGCACTATGATCAATAAACTTTTCATGTCATCTGGTAGTGCTGGCGGATTGCAGACGGTATCCATCGAAGTGTTATCCTCGCAGCTTGCAGTATGGACATCTCAGAACAAATGGGTGGTTGAGCCGGGTCAATTTACAGTTAAAATCGGAACTAGTGATCGAACATTTGTCCAGACAACTTTGACTGTGCAGTGATGGTCATCATGATTCATGGCGATGAAACATGGTTCCCCTATTGGTTTATCGTTGGTTACGTACATACATTGTCTGTTACATTGCAGGACTGCGTGTTCAAGACCAGTGCAGTACTAAGAAAGTGTCTTACATAATACTAGTCATGTGCCAAATAAGGAATGTCCGACAAGTAAAAACAACTTTTGTGCAACTTTTGTTACATATCCCCTTTTGAGATTTAGGGAATGTCATGGGCTACCCTGGGGTTTTTCAGGGCAACCCATGACCATACCCATCGGAACCCGTACCTGTACCCTTGTGTACAGGTTCTGATCAGTACGGGTCATGGGTTGGGTATAACCCACAGGTATCAAAAATGATATGGGATTGAAACACTGGTTCCCATCAAAAGTGACTGACATCATTGATCATTGATTGCTTATATGTTTACACATATTTGTTTGCTCACCACATCAACCACCACTCTCAATGACACCGCCACCTCCTCCCTTCCTCCTACCCATAGAACCAACCACAGAAACAGGCCCAAACGACATTATCATCATTTGGGCCCCTGGTAAGTTTCTTTTTATATATTCTTTGCTTTTTATTTTTCAACTAACTTATATTTTTTGTGCCTTATAGGTTTTGATGTATAACAACAAAATGACATCAGGACGATGGCGGCGGCCACTCATGGGACCACGAAAGCACCCCCAACCTCTGCCACAAGCAATTGCTCATGGGCTGGGAATGGGTCCAACTACAAAACAGCAAGAGAACAGCAATGCTGCCACCAAGCCAAATGAAAACAGAATGAGGACAGAATGATGGCAGAGGAGGGGGAGACAACAAGGAGGAGGCAAGGCAAACAACAAAGGCCCAAGAGATGTCAAACAATGTCTCTTTGGCCATTGGTAAGTTTTTTTCCTTCTATTTCATTTTTTGTTTCCAACAAACTTTTTTAACTATTAACTAGAACTGCAGACCACACTGATGACAACAGGACATTGAAGCTGACCCAGCACTTGCCCCACACCACTGTGAGCCCCTGCTCATGGGGTGGATTGCAGGTACTCGATGAAGACAATGGCATGGAGAGGGGAGGATGATGGCAATGACAACAAGGGGACAATGATGAAGACAATGAGGGGATGACAGTGACAACAACGAGAGGATGAAAAACCCACTGTGCCTGCATCACGGGTGCAGGATGGGCAAGGGTTACTAGACCCCAACCCATACCCATGGCGTCTACCCACATGGGTTTACAAACCTGTGACATTCCCTATTGAGATTGCTTCATGCAATCTAGATAAAGTAATAAAAGGAAAATTCAAAAAAAGGAATGACTGTAAGTATATGTCCATATATCAGAAAGGTTGGCCCATTAGGACCCAACCATACCAGTCCATCATGTGTTGGAGAAAAAGTATGAGCCAGCAGGCTAGGTGGGTGCAAATGATGGGGGAAGGGGTGATGGTGACCATGGCTGTGACTGAGTTTGGTGGTCATCCTCCCCATCCAGATCCATCTCCTTGATGGATGGTAGCTGTTACAATTTTCCTTGTAACTCATGGAACCCGACAGACCCGATGCACCCAATGATCCCCTCCAGACAGGAGGCACTCCCTGACTCATGCCTGAGGCATGCCCTTGACACCAGACACACACAATGCATGCTGACAACATGCATTCAATCCCCTTCCCGTGGAAGGCACCCTTGACACATGGTGACTCCATGCACCTGAACCCATTTCCACACATGCTGTGATATGACAGCCCTTTGACATGAGGTCTGTGACATCGGACTCTCACTATTGACATCAGATCCTTGACATTGGATCCATGACATTGGATGCCTCATGCAAGGCATGAGGCTTATTGTTTCTATTCTTACCTGATACACATCTACCTTTCCGATTGGACAATAAGGACCTCCCTCTTAGTATAAGTACTGTGACTCATAGTAGGGATGTCCTTAGTTTAGATCTAGGCAATCTACAGCCTTAACTTGCAAACTCGTAAACTTACTTGAAACCACTAAGGAAGCCCCTTAGTGCATGAACCCAAACAACTCTACACAGAAGGCCTGCTAGAGTGCACTATCTACCTTATGTCGGATGCTCCAAGTAAGACTAGTGCCAAACAACTCATCAAGGAAGCACCATGTCGAATGACATCAACTAGATCGAGTGGTTGAGGCTTTGCCCTTAACAGTAGCGGGTGTAAGTCTGGCCCCACAGACTCACGACATTACAACAAGTTAATTTACCTACTCCACTGTTACACACTTCCACAGCATGGCACAGCCACACACATCACTGCCACAACCACCCTCGCTGCTGGCACAGGCACCTATGGCACATAAACAACTCACCAACACCAGATATACCAATGTCTGTGTTACAGTGAGTTATGGCCACCATATGCTGCCAACACACTCCCACAGCGCCAGCACAACCACACACATTGCTGACACAATCACCCTCGCTGCCAGCACAGCCACCAGTGAATACAACAACAACACACCAGCAACATACATCCTGGCAACAGCACCATACATTCTTATTACCCTTCTATCCACATCCAGCAGTGCCGACATTACCCTATTGATGTGGTACCTTCCCAATATGTGACTATGCCTGATGTGGCCTTCCTAAATCACACATGATGCCTGATGCAGCCTTTTACTTACATGGTTGATCTTTTCACATATATTACTTACATCTTTATTTCCTTACCTTTGTTCCTACTTCCATGCAACGAAGGTATAGTAATTCCTCATCCCCTTATTTCTTGTAGTGGCTTATGGCTCCTACTTCCATGCAACAAAGATAATTTGATCCTGTCTTTTAGTAAACCTAAGTCTAGTGTAGGCTGCCAAACTTGGCATCCTTCCAGTGGGTTGGCCATAGTGGCAGATACCTCGGTTGGCTCTCCCATTTCCTTGTCCTTGGTTGGGTCCCATGCTACAGCAAGACTTTGCACTCCCCCTGTTAGGGTGACACCCACTATCTGCTAGCTAAGACCGTGCGGGTTCTCTCTACAAGAAGGGGGCAGGATCAGTGCTCGTGATGGGGAACTGATGGTTTTGATGTGAGGGGTTATTAATAGGTGAGTTTGTTGAGATAGGCCTTTCACACCGAAAATGTAGGTGGAATACCTAAGAGAACACAACTGGGGTCCCTTAGGCATATATTTAGGGTTTATATACTATGTTACATATATTGTACATTGTTGTCACTGATGCATTCACACATGCACGTACATATTGATGCATGTGAAATAAAATTCTCATGCTATCAAAGTGTAGCATAATTTGGTGTCATGTAGTGTAATTTGACATAATAAAATAAAAATGAAATTTTATTAGGTAATGGGGTGGTTTCCTAACATTACCCCCCTTTTATGCCTCGACTTCCAGGCGAGAAAATATTACGTTTGTCCCCTCTGTGAAATTTTGGTAAGGCCAGAATTTCATCCCCTCATACACCATTCTCGCAATGTGATGCAGAGCATTCAGATTACGTTTAAAGAATTGGGTGATCGTGTTACATGCTCGCTTACAATTCTCTTCGGGTTGCCATGAATGATTTTTGTTGGTGTAGTTTTTCCACTTTATTAAAAACTCCAATTTGTTCCGTCGAAGATGTGAGTCTAGAATTTCTTCAACTATGTATTCTGGAGCACCTTCTACTATTATCGGAGGTTGCAGAGTAGTTTGTTGGCCAGGAATAGTGGGGGGGCAGTAAGGGCATAGACGGGATACAGTAATCTCGGGATCAATGTTGAATGATCGGGGGAATTTTAGCACTACTGCATTAGGCAAGATCACTTCAGAGATCGCATATGGGCCAACTTGTTTCTATGTAAGTTTCCTCAAAGGTCATGGAATATTCAGGTCCTTGGTACTTAGCCATACCAAGTCACCAACTTTGTACTCTGGAGTGCATGCTCGAGTACAATCCACGTGTCGCATGATGTCATCATGTGCTTTCTTCAATGCCACCTCTGCTTCTTCTTGTACCTTTTGCATCTTAGATACAGAATCTCCTACCAACTGTACTTTGACTTCCCTTCTGGGTTCTACTCCCATGCGAGGATGATATCCATAATTTGCAAAAAAGGGTGACATACGAGTAGCCGAATGGAATTTGTTATTGTGGGAAAATTCGGCAATTGCCAACCATTTGGGCCAGTTGGTTTGTCGGTAGTGGACAAACATACGTAGGTACTGCTCCAACTCCTGATTCATTCTCTCTGTCTGCCCATCAGTCTGCGGGTGATATGCCGTAGATAATTTAGTTTGAATTCCCAATATGTTGTTTAGTTCTCGCATAAACGCGGAAGCAAATTGTGGTCCATGATCAGAGATAATGGTATCGGGTAACCCATGTGACCGCCATACCTGATTTAGATAGAGGCACGCCAAGCCCAATGATGAGGTTTCTGTAGTAGTAGGAATAATATGGACCTCCTTTGTAAAGCGGTCGCATACTACGAATATTGCATTGTACCCTTGAGCCTCAGGTAATCCGGTAATAAAATCCACAGATATATCTTGCCATGGCGCTTTAGGTATAGGGTTCGGCATTAATTTTCCTGCAGGTTTCTCTGGAAATTTCTTCCCCCTCATGCATGTATCACATCCATCCACATACCCCAACACATACTTCGAAATTCCGGGCCACCAATAATTTCTCATTACTAATTCCAACGTCTTCCATCTTCCTGGGTGTCCGGCAATCGGCATATTGTGATGTAACCGGACAATCTCCCTTTGCTAATCCTGATCCTTCAGTACATACACCTTTCCTTGAAACAACACCAACCCTTGTTCCTCAGCCCATTCATCTCCTTTGATATTACCTTTCTTCTCTCCCTTCAGAGCTTTCACGGCTTCCACTACTTCATTGTCCATTTCCGAACATTGTCTAATTTCAGACAACATTTCCGTTTCCAAGCTATCTATTAATAGATGCCCTTGACAGATAGCGCAAATGCAAAAGTATTTGGGTTTGGGTAAGGTAACATTTTTATTGTCCTCCTCCACCCCCCTTTTATGATCAATACGTCTGGATAATGCATCTGCTTTCCTCATTAAGCTTCCCACTTTGTGGACCAAGTGAAAGTTGAAATGCAATAGGAATAGTGCCCAATGCACTTGCCAGCAATTAAGTATTTTAGTGGACATGAAGTATTGCAGATTTTGATGATCCATCCAGATCTCAATCTCATGCGTACATCCCTCCAAATAATGCCTCCACGCCTCCAATGCTCGTATTATCCCCAACATCTCTTTGTCATGCACATCATAATTCCTCTCCACATCATTGAACCCTTTTGACAAGTATGCACAAGGATGCCATTTGTCATCTTCACACAGCATTGATAATACCGCTCCAGTAGCAAAATCGGATGCATCGGGTTCCACTCGCAAAGGGCGTGTGAAATCTACTGGGGCTAATATTGGTCCCTCCACAAACTTCCTCTTCAACTCCTCAAATGCTGTCTGCTGCTGCTCTCCCCACCTCCATACTACTCCCTTTCGTGTAAGGTTATGTAAGGGTGCGGCAATTTTGGAAAAATTGGGCACAAAGCGACGATAATAATTTGTGAGTCCCAAGAAGGCTTGAACCTCCTTGACACGGGTGGGCGCAGGCCAATCTGTGATCGCCTGTACCTTGATCGGATCCATTTTGATCCCGTCAGGGCCGATCGATAATCCTAGGAACTCAATCTCGCTTGCCCCAAACACACACTTCTCTGGTTTCAAAAATAGATCATTCTCTGCCAACCTCCGTAACACCTCCTGCACTATCGCCTCATGATTCTCTTCATCCTCCGTGAATATCAGAATGTCGTCAATAAATATTATTACCATGCCTTTGTCTATTACGTCCTTGAAAATGTCGTTCATCATATTTTGAAAGGTCGGGGGACTATTAGTCATCCCAAAAAACATGACAAGCGGCTCAAAGGATCCTCGACGCGTGGCAAATGCTGCCTTCCACTCATCTCCTTTCTTTATCCGTACATTGTTGTATCCCCATCATAAATCCAATTTTGTAAAGACCTTGGCTTTTCCCACCTTGTCAATGATTTCTGAGATCAACGGCAGGGGGTACGCGTTCTTCACTGTCCACTCATTCAAATACCTATAATCTGTACACATCCTCTTCCTTTGGTCTTTCTTTGGCACGAAGAATATTGGTGATGTCTGCAGTGATTTCGAAGGTCGTATGTATCCTTTGCGCAATTGCTCCTTCAGGAATGCATCCACTTCTTCTTGTTCCATCGGAGATAATGGATATACCTTCGACTTCTTTGGCACAAACCCTGGCTTCATCTCAATCACATGATCCCATGGCTTCCACACTGGCATTCGCTCAGACTCCTTCTTCTGGAACACTGACAGATATTCATGATACACTTTTGGCACCCACTCCTCCACTGGCTTCTCCACCTTCACGATATTCTTGTCCCATGACTGTCCTCCATGAATTGTTCTAAAGGTTTGCTTCTGCTCTTCTTTCTCGATCATGATCGGAACTTCCCCATTTGGCATTTCCTCATCCTCCACTTCCTCCATCATAACAGAATACTTTCTTGGACGTTCTTTCTCTTTCGTTTTCCATTTTTCCTTCTTCATCTTCCTCCCATACACATTACATTCCTTAGGACAACGAGTCATTTGTACTTTCCCAGTTTTCCAATCAATTTCGGGATTATGCTTCCATAACCACGGACATCCTATTATTAGATTGGTTTTCCCAAGATCGCACACTTCGAATACGGCTCGCTCCTGATGCTCCTGATACTTTAGTACCATGGTCACCTCCTCCTTGATAGTTCCTCCATGATTGACTGTTCCGTCAATATTGTACACCATTATAGGTTGTGCCAGCTTGCGTGTGTTAATACCATTTCCGGTAATTAAGGATTGATTAATAAATAATCCTGTAGCACCACTATCAAGCAATGCTTCCACATCAATAGCTGCATGCGTGTCCACTGTCTTCAGTCCCACAGTCAAGGTGATTTCGGGTTCTATTCGCGCAGAGCGAATAAAGAATTTAGGGGTTTTCGGAAATGATGCATGAAAATTGTCACGTGATTGACAACAGTTGTACTCCTTTTTGTCACGTGATTCAAAATGGTTATACTCCTCCTTGATTTCCTTTTCTGATTTACTCTAGGTTTCCTCAGATACTAATACATTGTAACGATTCTGGGTCACCAATGAGGAAACCTTCACTGGGACTCTTCCACAAAATTCTTCTGCTTGCCTTCCTCCGGCTTCACTTCCTCAATTGTAGCTTCCCTAATCTTTCTTTTCTGCCTACAATTCCTAGAAATGTGTCCTAACTGCCCACAGTTAAAACATTTAAGTGGGGCTCATCTCTCTGCTTGATCAACCTCCATTGCCTCTGCTGGTGCTGCTGACTCTGTAACTATAGGTGTCACTGCCATGGCTGGTGGCTGTGCCCTTGGAGCTTGCGCCTGAGGTGCCTTTCCTTTCTCGGACTTTCCTCCTGATGACTTTCCAAATTTACTACTTCCGTACATCAACTTTGACTCCGCCTGTTCCTGCCGATATTGCCAGTCAAGGCGCATTGCCCAATTATACTATTCGTCCAACTTCTCTGGCATAGAAGGTAGTCGGTAGATAGACTTGAATAAAGAGGGATTTAATCCTGCTTTCAAAAACTCTACCAACGTGGCTTCTCCCATGTCTGTTTGCAAAACTTCTGCTTTGAACTGCAAAATAAATTCATCTGCCATTAAAGAACCTTGGCGCATGGTCTTTAATTTAGCATTGGCTGTCGCCTTTGGATTAGGGTCTCCAAACTGTGCCTCCAATCTCTCCAGAAATTCCTTGAAGGTTGCAAATGGTTTATTTCCCACGGCAATTTGATTAATAGCCTCGTTTCTCCAGAACTGTGCTTTCCCCCCCTGAATGTATGAGAGAGCAAACATAATCCTAGACTCGGCTGTACGTAACTCAGGCTTCCTCCCATGGATGTACAATACTATAGAGCTGATGAAGGATTTTGTATTCTCCATGGTACCATCAAAGATTTGCGGGGGCACGTACTTAGGTAAGCACACTTTTCCATTTCTGGATTTCTCCACTGTCTCATCCTCCTGTGATATCCACTCCTCCATCTCCTCCATCTCATCATCTCTTTCTCCTATCATCTCTGGCTGTACTTCTGCTTGTCTGGGCTGTGATGCTGCCAATACTGACACTAATTGCGACATTTGCACTGTGAGCGCATCAATTATCGCCTCTAGTGCTGGTATGGGAACAGGATTAGGACTGGGATTAGAAGTTGAAGGTTTGGACATAATTGTAGAATCTGTGATGAATCACTTCTTCGACAAATTCAAAATTCTTTCTTCGAGACCTCTCCAAATGTTTATGGGTCACGTGATGGCTCGTCAATCATTCGTCAATCGTTCGTCAATCGTTCGTCAATCGTTCGTCGTTCGTCAGGTGCCCATTTTGACACTTCGGATCAATAACCCTTCCAACAGTGCCTGATCTCGGAGATAACACTGAATTCGGCTTGTAACTAAAATAGTCGTCCGAATAGAGTGATGTAAATCATAACTAAACCAGATCCGATTGGTTGTCTGGTTGCAGCTGTCCTAATGATGAGCGCTGCCTCTCGATCACTGGCAGTCGCAATGTGCGAGGCCTGGCATCGGCTTATGAAAGAAAAGGTAGATTACATATATACAAGTACTTCTGGCTTGTGCCGAAAGGATGAGTAATTGGATGTGGCATGGTGAAACAATGATGTATGCACAAGTAAGAGAAGGCGCACTGATATGGGAAGTTGTGTTCTTCTGTTAGGGCGACACCCACTATCTGCTAGCTAAGACCGTGCGGGTTCTCTCTACAAGAAGGGGGTGGGATCCGCGCTCATGATGGGGGAACTGATGCTTTTGATGCAAGGGGTTATTCATAGGTGAGTTTGTTGAGATAGGCCTTTCACACCAAAAATGTAGGTGGAATACCTAAGAGAACACAACTGGGGTCCCTTAGGGATATATTTAGGGTTTATATACTATGTTACATATATTGTACATTGTTGTTACCGACGCATTTGCACATGCATGTACATATTGATGCATGTGAAATAAAATTCTCACACTATCAAAGTGTAGTGTAATTTGGCGTCATGTAGTGTAATTCGACATAATAAAATAAAAATGAAATTTTATTAGGTAATGGGGTAGTTTCCTAACACCCCCCCGTATTCCTATCTGAGTCCTAGGAGTCCGAGTTTTCCGATAGGAGTCCTACTAGTCCAATACTAGTCCTAGGAGTCCTATAGGAATCTGATCAGAATGCATCTTGATGACTATGTACTCTTGTTTCCAAGAAACTCCTAGTAAGTTCCTAGTAAAGTCCCATGCAATTCCAACATGAAGTTGGAATACCACCATTTCAGAAGACTTCACTTGGTGAAAATTTCACCAAGTGCTTACAAAATAAATGGGTAGAGCAGGGATTGAACCATGGACCTTGGGACATAAGTCATATGACCACCAAACAAGTGCTCAACCAGCTGAGCCACAGGAGAATTAATAAAAATGTAATATAATGTCCATTTAAAGCACTTAGGGATAGTTCACTTATTTTTTAACCTCATGAGAGCTCATAAAAAAATTTGCTGAACCCTTGCAACGATGCGAGGGGGTAATATAATTAATATAGATGAAAAACAAAATCCCCCCACACAAATGCAGGGGGGGACAATTAATTATACTATTTAATTATACTATTTAAAACTAAAAACACCCACCCCCCGCAAAATGGGGGGGAGGGGGGGGTGGTGCATCATGTCGCTGCTGTTTTGTCATTGCCCTTTCCCCTTCCCCCTCGTCTCGCCTCCCTCACCTGCATTGTTCCCTCCTCTGTTGTTGTGCCATTTCCCCCCCTCCCCATTGTCATTCCACCCACTGTCCACCCCATGAGCAGTTGCTCGTGAGGCTGGAGGTGCATGGTGCATTGTTTGGGTTCCCCTTGTCTCATCTCCTCTCTCCCCCCCAGTCGTTTTGTGGCCCCCATCCCCCCCCCATCCCGTTGTCTGGCACTGGTGCTGTTGCCTTCCCCTCGTCTCCCCCTCCCTCATCTCATCTCCCCCTCCCTGTCATCATTGCCACCCCCTTCCCTCCCCCTCTTGTCACTGTTGTCTCATGCCCCCCTCCCCATCATCATTTCGTTCCCCCCTCCCTCCTCTCTCCCTCTGTCATCTCCCCTCCCCCTCATGCCTGTCATTTCTGCGCTCTCACACCCCGCATTCACCCCATGAACAGCTGCTCATGGTGGCAGTGGGGGGTGCTGGGTGTCATGGGTTGGCATAGGTTCCCCCTCATCGTCTCCCCTTCCTCCTGTCTACCCTCCCCGTTGTCCCTCCACCCATCATCCACCCCATGAGCAGTTGCTCATGAAGCTGGGGGTGGGTGGTGTGCCATCGTGATGTGGCAGCATTGGCATGGGGTTGTCTCATGTCCATCCCTTGCTATGAGAACCTGGAAAACCAAAGAAATACATTAGTTAGCTTATGAAAGGAAAAAAAACTTACTGTGGGCCCAAACAAGCAATCACATTGTTTGGGCCTGGATGATGTGGCACTGTTGGGTGCACATCATTAGGTGTCATTGACCGTCATTATGAGTAGATTAGAACCTGAACAAGAAGAAATACAATTAGTCAGATTACAAAAACAAGAAATAAAACAAAAAAAAACTTACTATGGGCCGCATTGTGTCAGGTGGCTTGTTTGCAGAGGCGGTGGTCATCGTGGGAGTGTTGGGTGATGTGGTTGGGGTTGTGGGAAGAGGGGGGAAGGAGTGGGGGCCATCATTGCTGTTGATGGTGGTGGTGGGGAGTGATGAGCTGGCAAGGTGTGGTGATGCAGCTATATGCTTTGTCATCACACCTGCGGGAATGGTATGTAGTGCAGTATGAGCACCTACCTGCAATGACTGTTTAGTCTACTGGTATTGTTGTTAGTTTATGCTTACATAATTTTCTGTAGTGTCAAGGGTTCAATTCCGGTGTACATGTTTACTTTTTTGATTGAATTGTTCTATGATTTTGTCAATTAACACAGTCTGTGACAGTGCAACAGTCTGATTGGAATGGTCCCAGGTAATGGCAATTTGAACTATAAAGTGCACTGTACCCAGCTCCGAAATAGTCCAGACCTTTCTCATCTGTCCTTGAACCATTCATTTTCATCTTTGGAGTCTGCGATTGACAAGAAATCATTGACATGGACAGCTGCAATGATAATCCCTGAGTTGGTTCCATATTGTTAGGAAACTGCCCCATTACCTAATAAAACTCCATTTTTATTTTACTATGTCAAATTATGCCCAATGATGCCAAATGACACTACACTTTGATAGTGTGAGAATTTTATTTCGCATGCATCAAGATGTATGCGCATGTATGCACATGTTGGTAACAACAATGTACAATATATGTAACATAGTATATAAACCCTAAATATACACCTAGGGGACCCCAGGTAGGTATTCCACCTATGCTTGTGGTGTGAAAGGCCTTTGTCAACAAACTCATCTATTAATAACCCCTCACATGAAAACCATCAATTCCCCCATCACACGCGCAGATCCTGCCCCCTTCTTGTAGAGAGAACCCACATGGTCTACCATCTAGCTTGCAGATAGTGGGTGTCACCATAACAGAAGAACACAACTTCCCATATCAGTGTGCCTTCTCTTACTTGCACATACATCATTGTTTCACTGTGCCACATCCTTTCAGCATGAGCCGGAAGTACTTGTATATATGTAATCTACCTTTTCTTTTGTAAGCCGATGCCAGGCCTTGCCTTACATTGCGACTGCCAGTGATTGAGAGGCAGCGCTCATCATTAGGACAGCTGCAACCAGACAACCAATTGGATCTGGTTTAGTCATGATTTACATCACTCTATTCAGACGACTATTTTAATTATAAGCCAAATTCAGTGTTATCCCCAAGATCAGGCACTGTTGGAAGGGTTATTGATCTGAAGTGCCAAATTAGGTGCCTGACAAACAAACAAACAATTGACAAACAATTGACAAACAATTGACAAACAATTGACAAACATCACATGACCCATAAATGTTTGGAGAGGTCTCAAAGAACAAATCTTGAGTTTGTCAAAGAAGTGATTCATCACAGATCTAACAATTATGTCCAAACCCTCAACTTCTAATCCCAGCCCTAATCCTGTTCCCACGCCAGTGCTAGAGGCGAAAATTGATGCAATTATGGTGCAAATGTCACAATTAGTGTCAGTGTTGGCAGCATCACAGCCCAGACACATGGAAGTACAGCCAGAGATGACAGGAGAAAGAGATGATGAGATGGAGGGGATGGTGGAGTGGATGTCACAGGAGGATGAGACGGTGGAAAAATCTGGAAATGGAAAAGCATGCTTACCTAAGTATGCACCCCCACAAATCTTTGACGGTACCATGGAAAATACAAAATCCTTTATCAGCTCTATAGTATTGTACATCCATGGGAGGAAGCCAGAGTTTCATACAGCCGAGTCTAGGATTATGTTTGCTCTCTCATACATTCAGGGGGGGAAAGCACAGTTCTGGAGAAACGAGGCTATTAATCAAATTGCTACAGGAAATAAACCATTCACAACCATCAAGGAATTTCTGGAGAGATTGGAGGCACAGTTTGGAGACCCTAATCCAAAGGCAACAACCAATGCTAAATTAAAGACCATGTGCCAAGGTCCCCTAACAGTGGATGAATTTATTTTGCAGTTCAAAGCAGGAGCTTTGCAGACAGATATGGGAGAAGCTGCATTGGTAGAGTTTTTGAAAGCAGGATTAAATCCCTCTTTATTCAAGTCTATCTACCAACTACCTTCTATGCCAGAGAAGTTGGACGAGTGGTATAATTGGGCAATGCCCCTTGACCAGCAATATCAGCAGGAACAGGCAGAGTCAAAGTTGATGTATGGAAGTAGTAAATTTGGAAAGCCATCAGGAGGAAGTCCGAGAAAGGAAAGGCACCTCAGGCACAAACTCCGAGGGCACAGCCACCGGCCATGGCAGTGACACCTATAGTTATGGAGTCAGCAGCACCAGCAGAGGCAATGGAGGTTGATCAAGTGGGGAGATGGGCCCCACTTAAATGTTTTAACTGTGGGCAGTTAGGACACATCGCTAGGAATTGTAGGCAGAAAAGAAAGATTAGGGAAGCTACAATTGAGGAAGTGAAGCTGGAGGAAGGCAGGCAGAAGAATTTTGTGGAAGAGTCCCAGTGAAGATTTCCCCATTGGTGACCCAGAATCGTTACAATGTATTAGTATCCAAGGAAACCCAGAGTAAATTGGAAAAGGAAATCGAGGAGGAGTACAACTGTTGCAAATCACATGACAAAGATAATTGCCAAGCACTATTTCCAAAAACCCCTAAATTCTTTATTCACTCTGCGCAAATAGAACCCAAAATCACCTTGACTGTGGGACTGAAGACAGTGGACATGCATGCAGCAATTGATGTGGAAGCGTTGCTTGATAGTGGTGCTACAGGATTATTTATTAATTGGTCCTTAATTACCGGAAATGATATTAACACATGCAAGCTGTCGCAACCTATAATGGTGTACAATATTGATGGAACAGTCAATCGTGGAGGAACTATCAAGGAGGAGGTGACCATGGTACTAAAGTATCAGGAGCATCAGGAATGGGCCATATTCAAAGTGTGCGATCTTGGGAAAACCAACCTAATAATAGGATGTCCATGGTTATGGAAGCATAATCCTGAAATTGATTGGAAAACTGGGAAACTACAAATGACTTGTTGTCCTAAGGAATGCAATGTGTATGGGAGGAAGATGAAGAAGGAAAAAAGGAAAAAGAGAGAGAAAGAACATCCGAGGAAGTATTCTGTTACGATGGAGGAAGTGGAGGATGAGGGGGAAGTTCCAGTCATGATCGAGAAAGAAGAGCAGAAGCAAACCTTTAGAGCAATTCATGGAGGACAGTCATGGGACAAGAATATCATGAAGGTGGAGAAGCCAGTGGAGGAGTGGGTGCCAAAAGTGTATCATGAATATCTGTCAGTGTTCCAGAAGAAGGAGTCTGAGCGAATGCCAGTGTGGAAGCCATGGGATCATGTGATTGAGATGAAGCCAGGGTTTGTGCCAAAGAAGTCGAAGGTATATCCATTATCTCCAATGGAACAAGAAGAAGTTGATGTGTTCCTAAACAAGCAATTGTGCAAAGGATACATACAACCTTGGAAATCACTGCAGACATCACCAATATTCTTCATGCCAAAGAAAGATCAGCGGAAGAGGATGTGTACAGATTATAGGTATCTGAATGAGTGGACAGTGAAGAATGTGTACCCCCTGTAGGGCAAGGCAGGGGTTACCCCTGGGTGTCAAATCTCATACCCTTACCCCTACCCCTGAGCACCCTACCCTTAGGGGTAAGGGTATGGAAACATATAAAGGTTGCCAAGGGTATGGGAGGGTGTGTCAAGGGTACAATGGTTTGGCACAAAATCAACATATTTAGAGCAAAATTCATTTGAAAAGTGTTGATAACTATTGTATTTACTATTAATATCACATATTAATACCTCTTATTAACATATGAAAGCCATTATCATGTTGGACAATCACAAAATCAGAATTTGATTGATGAAAATCTTGAATATGAGTCTTTGTAGCTGAAAAAATCAAATGATATTCTTACATAAGCATACCCCTGGCATACCCCTGTACCCTTAGCAAGGGTACAGGGGTATGCAAGGGTATGAACTTCCAAACCCCTACCCTTCCCCTCATACCCTTAGCCCAAAAACACAAGGGTATACCCCTACCCCTGCCTTGCCTTAACCCCCTGCCATTGATCTCAGAAATAATTGACAAGGTGGGAAAAGCCAAGGTCTTTACAAAATTGGATTTATGATGGGGATACAACAATGTACAGATAAAGAAAGGAGATGAGTGGAAGGCTGCATTTGCCATGCATCGAGGACCCTTTGAGCTGCTTGTCATGTTTGTCGGGATGACCAATAGTCCCCCAACTTTCCAAAATATGATGAACAACATTTTCAAGGACGTAATAGACAAAGGCGTGGTGATAATATTCATTGACGACATTCTGATATTCATGGAGGATGAAGAGAATCATGAGGCGATAGTGCAGGAGGTGCTATGGAGGTTAGCAGATAATGATCTATTTTTGAAACCGGAGAAGTGTGTGTTTGGGGCAAGTGAGATCGAGTTCCTAGGATTATTGATCGGCCCTGATGGGATCAAAATGGATCCGATCAAGGTACAGGCAATCACAGATTGGCCTGTGCCCACCTGTGTCAAGGAGGTTCAAGCCTTCTTGGGATTTGCAAATTATTATCATTGCTTTGTGCACAAGTTTTCCAAAATTGCTGCACCCTTACATAACCTTATGCGAAAGGGAGTAGTGTGGAGGTGGGGAGAGCAGAAGCAGACAGTGTTTGAGGAGTTGAAGAGGAAGTTTGTGGAGGGACCAATATTAGCCCCAGTAGATTTCATGCACCCTTTACAAGTGGAATCAGATGCATCCAACTTTGCTACCAGAGTGGTATTATCAATAAAGATGACAAATGGCATCCTTGTGCATATTTGTCCTGAGGGTTGAATGATGTGGAGAGGAATAATGATGTGCATGACAAAGAGATGTTGGGGATAATATGAGCATTGGAGGCATGGAGGCATTATTTGGAGGGATGTACACATCAGATTGAGATCTGGACAGATCATCAAAATCTGCAATACTTCATGTCCGCTAAAAAGCTTAATCGCCGGCAAGCGCATTGGGCACTATTCCTATCATGTTTCAATTTTCACTTGGTTCACAAAGCAGGAAGCTTAATGAGGAAAGCAGATGCATTATCCAGACGTATTGATCACAAAAGGGGGGAGGAGGAGGACAATACGAATGTTACCTTACTCAAACCCAAATACTTTTGCATTTGCACTATGCATCAAGGGCATCTATTAATAGATAGCTCGGAAATGGAAATGTTGTCTGAAATTAGACAATGCTCGGAAATGGATGATGAAGTAGTGGAAGCCATGAAAGCTCTGAAGGGAGAGAAGAAAGGTAATATCAAAGGAGACGAATGGGCTGAGGAACAAGGGTTGGTGTTGTTTTGAGGAAAAGTGTATGTACCGAAGGATCAGGATTTGCGAAGGGAGATCGTCCAGTTACATCACAATATGCCAATTGCTGGACACCCAGGAAGATGGAAGACGTTGGAATTAGTAATGAGAAATTATTGGCGGCCTGGAATTTCAAAGTATATGTTGGGGTATGTGGATGGATGTGATATGTACATGAGGGGGAATAAATTTCAAACCTGCAGGAAAGTTAATGCCGAACCCTATACCTAAAGCACTGTGGCAAGATATATCTGTGGATTTTATTACCAGATTACCCAAGGCTCAAGGGTACAATGCAATATTCGTAGTATGCGACCACTTCACAAAGGAGGTCCATATTATTCCTACTACTACAGAAATCTCATCATTAGGCTTGGTGCGTGTCTATCTAAATCAGGTATGGCAGTTACATGGGTTACCCAATACCATTATCTCTGATCGCAGACCACAATTTGCTTCCGCATTTATGGGAGAACTGAACAACATATTGGGAATTCAAACTAAATTATCTATGGCATATCACCCACAGACTGATGGGCAGACAGAGAGAATGAACCAGGAGTTGGGGCAGTACCTATGTATGTTTGTCAACTACTGACAAACTCACTGGCCTGAATGGCTGGCAATTGCCAAATTTTCCCACAATAACAAATTCCATTTGGCTACTCATATGTCACCCTTTTTTGCAAATTATGGATATCATCCTTGCATGGGATAGAACCCAGATGGGAAGTGGAAGTACAATCGGTAGAAGACTTTGCACCTAAGATGCAAAATGTACAAGAGGAAGCAGAGGCAGCATTGAAGAAAGCATGTGATGACATGATGCGACGCACAGATCGTACTCAAGCGGGCACTCCAGAGTACAAAGTTGGTGACTTGCTGTGGCTAAGTACCAAGGACCTGAATGTTCCATGACCTTCACGGAAACATACAGAGAAACCCATTGACCCATATGCGATCTCTAAATTAATCCTGCCTAATGTGGTAGTGCTAAAATTACCCTGATCATTCAAGATTGATCCTGAGATTAATGTATCCTGCCTATCCCCTTACTGCCCGCCCACTATTCCTGGCCAACAAACTACTCTGCAACCTCCAATAATAGTAGAAGGTGCTCCAGAATACATGGTTGAAGAAATTCTAGACTCACATCTTCAATGGAACAAATTGGAGTTCTTAATAAAGTGGAAAAACTATACCGATGAAAATAATTCATGGGAGCCCAAAGAGAATTGTAAGCAAGTGCATAATGTGATCGCCCAATTCTTTAAACATAATCCAAATGCTCCACATTGCAATGCGAGAATGGTGTATGAGGGGATGAAATTCCAGCCTTACCAAAATTTCACAGACAGATGCAATATTTTCTCGCCTGGAAGTCAAGGCATAAAAGGGGGGGTAATGTTAGGAAACCACCCCATTACCTAATAAAACTCATTTTTATTTTACTATGTTGAATCATGCCCAATGATGCCAAATGACGCTACACTTTGATAGTGTGAGAATTTTATTTTGCATGCATCAAAATGTATGCGCATGTATGCATGCATTGGTAACAACAATGTACAATATATGTAACATAGTATATAAACCCTAAATATACACCCCAGTTGTGTTCTCTTAGGTATTCCACCTACACTTGTGGTGTGAAGGCCTTTTTCAACAAACTCATCTATTAATAACCCCTCGCATCAAAACCATCAATTCCCCCATCACGCACATGGATCCTGCCCCCTTCTTGTAGAGAGAACCTGCACGGTCTAGCTGGCAGATAGTGGGTGTTGCCCTAACACATATACACCCACTCTGTTTCATGCCATACAGACCCCACTGTAGTTGCCATACCAAGTCTTCCTTCCCAGGTTCTTCAAATCCAGTCAGTTATTGCATGTATTGTATCTCATCATCTGGTAATAGCCCATAGAGGAATGCTATCTTCATGTCAATTTGTTGTGCGTCCCAACCAAGAGATGCCGCTAAGTGGAGAAGTATACACCAACATTCCATGCGTGCAGTCAGTGAGGTAGTTTTAGTATAATCTTTGCCATAGATTTGTTCAAAACCTTTGAAGACAAGACATACTTTCCACCTAACTGCTGCTCCAGTCTCATTCCACTTAATATGGAAGACCAGTTTCCCTTTTCAGATCCGATTCCCCTGGGGGACATCACACCAGGGAATAAGCTTGTAAACATCCATGTCTTTCAATGACTGCAATTCCTCTATGTACCCCTCTTTCCACCTCTCAGCATCAGAGGAACCTTTAGCTTCCTCCCCAAGTTTGGGATCATCCTCAAATTGGAGTGATTCCGGGTCAAAATCTGTCATCTCTGAGATCAGGGCCTGAAATTGATGCACTTGATCACCGAGATCAAGATCGTTAAATGACTGACGCAGTTTCTTGATGATGTCATGATCATGATTGATCGAGGAATCTGGCAGGCAATCAGGATTGGTTGTTCAGGTAGCTACCACTGCAGCTCTATGCTCCCGGCAAGCCTCCTTAACTCAAACAGCACTGTCACATGAATCACGAACAGCAGCATCAGTTCTAGTGACAGATGGTCCACCATCAGGGTCTTTCTCTGTGGGAATTGGCACACGTGATGAGCAACATGGGAGGGGTTGAGGGGATGGTGTCCTTTGTCCAGCCATCTGGTGATTGTCCTTGATGGGTGGCGCATGATTGACACTGTTGGGTTCATCATCAATGTCATCTAGAAGTACAGGAATGAAGCTCGATGTTGCATTTTTGGTCTCACTAAGATTCCCATCGTCTCCCAGAGTAGTCAGTTTGGGTGGTGTATGACCATTGTGGCTTTCAAGGAACTTGACATGGTAAGAGCTATGGACTCTCCCCATGGTTTGGTTATAACAATGGTATGATTTGGACTTTGGATCATATCCTATCAATACACATTTGATGGAGCATTCGAAAATTTTGGGATTGTCCTTTTTGGGTATAAGAACAAAGGCCTGACACCCAATTTCCCATAGATATGAGTAGTCAAGTTTACTTACAAACCACAGTTCCCAAGGTGTACATCCCTGGAGTGACCAAGTGGTGGTTTTTGCATGTAAATGAGATGCTGTCAGGTAGAATTTGTCCCAAAGGTAAGGTGGTAGGCCAGAATAAATCCTCATTGTACATGCTTTTGCCATTAATGTTTGATGCATGCACTCGACATGTCCAATGTGTGTCGAAGTATGGGGGGCAGTGAATCACTGATCTGTACCACAAGATTTTAGCCATGCTTCCATTTCATGCGACTTAAGTTCTCCATTGTCGGTAACATAGGTCCCAACCTTAAGTCCAGTCTCATTTTCTCGAGCAAGCTCCCAAGCTTTAAGTTCAGGAAAAGAGTTGTCTTTATTGCGAAGGGGGATCAACCAAGGAACTGAAGTAAAGTCATCGACAATATCCATTATGTACAAATTCCCAGTACGAGACTTCACTGCATGTGGCCCCAATAAATCTACCCATACCTTTTCCAGCTTCCTCGTTGCTCTATGACCAGGTCCCTCCTCACATTTCTTGGGTACAGGCATCTTTGTCTGTTTACCAAGTACACATGAGTCACATTTAGGCGGTTTAGATGTGGAGTTAAGAGGCACACCTGTGAGTGTACCTTTCTTGGCCATGTCCCAGAGGGACTGGTAATTTGCATGACCAAGGTGACAATGCCAGGTTTCCAAGTCAGCAAAGTGATGGACAGATAGAGCATGATCAATGGCAGCAGTATGGAGGTTGAGTAAGTAGAGTTTCTTGGAGAGACATGTGCTGCGCACAATGAGTGAACCAGTGGACTTGTCAGTAATCCAACAAGCAGAATTATCAAAATGAGCTACAGCATTCGAATCATCCACAAGTGCACCCACAGAGACAAGTCAGACTGCCGAGTTTGGAATGTAGAGTGCATTACATAACATAATTGATGTGCCCCAAGCAATTCTCAATTTGATGTCACCGACACCGATAGCAATGATCGAGAAACCTCCAACCCCTTTGACAGGTCAAGACAGTATAGGGCATAAGGTTAGGAAGTCTGCCTTGTCAGGCAATATATGTACAGTCGCCCCTGAGTCAACTATGAAAGGGTAATCATTGAGGGAAAGATTCGATCAGCATGTCTGGCTTAGAGGCTCGACAGTGAATGCATCCTCACAAGGCATAGAGATGTGATAATTCCAGTCAATAGTGACTGTCTCCTCCTCAGTAACAACCCAACCCTCATACTCCACTTCTTCAATGGCTGCAGCTTGAACTGGATCAGATGCAATACCCACAAACCCCTGACAAGAGGAAACAGAAGGGGCAGCATTCTTGGAGTCGACCATGACCATGAATGCTCAGCTATTAACATCCTTGACAGTGATGTGGACTTTAGAGTGATTAGGTTTGAGTGTTGCATTCGAGAGTGCAGCCTTTGACTCTGCAATGGTCTTTCCAGCCATACTGCCACCTGGCTTAATGCAGTACTCCTTAGTATGCCCAACTCCATTACAGATCATATTTGCACATGTAGGTATATTGGACAACATGTGGGGTTTATCCCATGCAGTGAGTGAGTGTGATGTTGGGGCGGGAACAGTTACACTGATCATTCTCGAGTAGAGATTTTTCATTCTCTAGGAACAAATGTATATCCCTGGATGCATATGGAGTTGTAGTAGTAGATGCAGCAATATCTCAGGAGATGATGGATCATGCGTGAGGGAAATTGTTGCTGAGAGAATTGAGGAGTGTGATACAACAAAGAAGATTGGCTTTTATATCCCCCATGGCGAAGGCTCGCTCGATGAGGGCACAGATCTTTTCTGCCATTTCTGGGAGTGGTGTGTCTTTTGTGCACTGTATGGAAAGTGCCTGTTGTAAAAGTTGGACTTGGTGAACTGGTCCCTCTTTTTGAGGGCAATCCTGAAGAATCTTCCAATTAATGTCAGGGCCCTTCTTAATATCAATGAATTGTCATTCAGAAGGGGAGATACTAGACATGAGGAATGCATATGCGAGGTGAGAATTTGCCTTCCAATTGGCAAGGCCATGAGGCTACAAGGGTTCAGCAATATCGCCAATGACATATTCATACAGTCCATTGAGGGAGAGGGTGATAATAATCTCCTCACACCACTATTTGTAGTTAGACTTGAGCTTGTCCAGTTTCTTGCTGGTATACTGAACAGATAATTTGATGAGGGAAATGGATGGGGGAACAGTAGTGTCGACACCTATAATAGGAAGATGGCAATGGTGAGTGTTGCCAATGGCATGGCTCAAAGCTGCAAGCCATTGAGCCAAGCCATATATTGGGCCAGTTGCGCTGATAAATCAGCTCGCAGCTCAGAGTCACCCAGAGCTGCTCAAGCCATGCCCTTAGTTGCCTCAAATTCAGAGTGACTGGAGGGCTTTAAATGTTCTTAAAACACTCTGTAGGAGTCCCTACTGCCATTTTGAATACATGTTGTTATACCCTACTCCCCAGAGCCATCTCTCAAGCATGTTTTGTTATAGGTACAAGGAGATAAACATAGCCAAATAATCTCATCAAAGATACTGATCTGTGCAAAACTCAATAGTATGACTTGTTTCTTTTGTAATAATAGTCTACACAACCTATTTGACCATTAAAATACATAACTGAAGCATAAATACAACTCAGATTGCAAGCCCACAACTTTGGGCAATCTCAATTGGCTTAGCTGGCTCAGAGCCGCTCAGGGCAACTCAGTGCCATTTTGATCAGCTCAAGTGCCTGAGCTGTGCCATGGGCGAGCCAAGCCGAGCTGTGGCATCACTAGCAATGGTAGACAATAAAATGTCAAAGAAGAAAGGGAGAAATGTGCTGGAATACCAGGCGTGTTCATGAAAGACAAAGGAATTGATCTGCAAGTGATCAGACAAGCAGATCAAGAGGATGACATAGGCAAGGGGGTATCACGTGTTCAATATACCATATAGGGACAGTTAGTTAGTCCAGGCCTCGAGCCCTTAAAAAAATATCAAAGGTCACCTGATTTGTTCCCAGCATGCAAAGATCTACTTGAGGAAGAAAAAATCTTCTGGTATGTGGATCCTGAGGGTCTGTAGACTGTTGGTGACTTTTGACAGTGATGCAGTAGTTAAAATAAATGTATTTGACTGTTAACACACTAAGTAATATGAATCTAATATGATGATTAGTGAAGGTGCTACCGGTGTTGGGTCAATGGGTGAGAGTGCATGGTGGACTACTACTTGTGGCATCAGTGGGTGATGGGCAGTGGGTGGTGGTAGTGGTCAATGTGTCAGTGGGGTGGTGGGCATCCTTGGCATTGTACATTCATTGGTGTCCATTTCCTATTCACATTGTGGTTGGGATTGGGGTGTTGTTCATCAGAGTTATGTGTGCTGGTGCTGTGCTGCTGCCTAGATGGTGGGCGAGGGCAGTGGGCAAGGAGTTGTGAGCAGCACGTGGGTGGTGTCCAAGTAATAACATCGATACACACCTCAGTCTCTGTATAAGTGACTGAGGTGCTAATGACACTATCTACTGTATATATATATGTGTCGTGTATGATAAAGGAGAAGGGTATAAAGGTATCCATGGAACGCACACCCTCAAAGGGATGTGCTAAATATAGTCGACACATCAAAGGTGTCGGAAACCATATTTGGTAATACGGTGTTCGTGTGTGTTCACGGTGTGATTCTCAACAGTTTCTTTCCTTTTCTTTTATCTTATCTCTTCTCATACGATGACTTATCTGTATTTCCAATTCCTTGCTGCTTACTACTTGACAACGAGCTGGACTCTTTATTTAGATACCCAACAAGCCCGAATTCTTACTTATATAAATGAACAGTTTTGTAACTAGTAGCTTAGAGAATTCCAAGCCTATTAAACTGTCTATCGAGTGAACTTAGAACTTCGTGTGCTAGAACTGTGACTCATCACGCTTGTATCACAGCGAGCTATATGCCAGAGGCTGCCTCGAGACTGTCGTCGATGGGCCCTTGCATCAGCAAAATCAAGGATCGACTTATTTGGCTTATTTGGCTTAAACCCCAATTAAGGGAATTAAGGGGAATTAAGGAAAATAAGTTCATTTTTTCCCTTAAAACTGATAACCGTTAAGCAGATATAATCAACCAAGCGGTATAAGCAACATGTAAGCAAATTAAGGCCGTAAGGAGCATGTAATCCCTTAAGGCCTTGAGGACTTTTTCGAATTTTCTTCCAAGTCCCTCTCGGCATTTCCCGAAAATAGAAATTCAAACTCAGCATCACCGACGTCACACGTTGTTTGTGTTCAATCCACCGCTTCTGCTCCACACCTCTACACCACCATATCCATGCTAGCCAGAGCCACTAGTGACTGCAAGCAAGATTCATATTCTATGTATGTTGTAACAATGAGACGGTGCCAAGACACCCACGCCTAGGACGATGACCCAGGACGGGACCAGGAGAACCCACCACTGTGAGCCCCTGCTTGCAGGGTGGATGGAGGGACGAATGACGAAGATGAAGATGAACCACGAGGGGGAGAGGATGACGACGACGAATGACAAACCACTACCACAGCACCTCTAACCACCGCGGCGAACAACTGCTCACGGGGTACAAACAGGGAGCAACGAGACGGGACGACAATGCCAGGGGACCGGGATGGAGAGGGGTACAAATGACGCATGCGGCAAGGAGGAAGAGAACGGTGATGGGGCCAAAAAAAAACATCAAAGGCGAGTTTTTTTTCTTTCCCCTTTTCTAATTTCATTTCCTTGTGGCTAACAACAAAAATTTTAGGTAGTGATTTTACTATTGACAACGACGACGGGCGCCCCCTGATCGACCCCCCACTACTGCTACGAGCCCCTGTTCGTGGGGTGGTTAGGTGGTAGCACGACCATATGCCCACGAGGAAGGCCACAAGGACGATGGGGTGACATGACAGCAGCACCCGCCGTAGCAGGTACCACGACGCGAGGAATGCCGCCACCCCTCACCCCCCGTCATCTCCCTCACAGCGAGACGGGGTTTTTCGCTTTGTAGCATTGAGACGGCACGACGCCCAACCAGGACACCATAACGACGAACAGCATGCCACCAGCCACCAGCCTCGCGAGCAACCGCTCGGGTGGATCGCGGGTGGAATGACGACAATGACAAGGCCGTCATGATGATGGGGGAGGAGCAATGATTGGGGGCGAAGGGGAACATTTAGGACAGTGAAAAGGGGTGTCGAGTGGGGGTTGGGTAAACACATGGGAATGACGGGAGCAGGGATGAAACCGTAGTCAGCGATGTGCTTATATATATATATATTATTCTTATTTTTTTGCTTAAACTGCTGCTTAAGTTTCCTTATTGACATGGCTAGGCAGCCCCCTAGGAGCCCAAAAGCAGTTTAAGAAGTGATATAAGTGTGAATAAGGGGAATTTTGCTTAATTCAGGAAACGACCCTACTTATTCTAAGCAGAATTTCCTTAACAGCCATTTGCTTAATCTTCCTTAATTTCCACTTTAAGTGCAATAAGGAGACATTAAGCATAATAAGTTAGTGTCGGATTTTCCTGATGTGAACACTGACGCCGGTTTCTCAGCACACTGCATTATAGTTGCTACAAACGACACGGCGGAGGGGATCTAGAAATGATGAAAGTTGTGGATGTGCATGCGCCTCCAAAGTGGTATAAGGTCATCTCGTGAGCTTATTTCGAGTTTCTCATAGGATTATGTCGCAGAGCTTAGTTATGTCTAGTTTCTTTCAATGCTCACCTGTTATAGCCTACCATACCTTTGGCTCCTTGGGTGCGCTTCGTCCCCACAACCGGAGCGTGAAGAGGAGGAGCGCCTCATGGCGATCTTGCACTCCGAGTCTTATAAATCGACTGGCGCACAAACCCTTTCCGAGGACGTTTGATCGACTGGGAGCAACGTCGGCAACCCCGTTCACGGATCGTTCAGATGATAAATTGTACAACGCTTTTGTCGCTTGGGAGTCAAACTACCTCGCGGTTTGTTCTCGATTCTACGTGAGTATATAGTGAGCGCATTCATGGACGTCAGACGTGGGTTATGTGAATTTATCAAATTGTCTATGCATTCCCTATCTGCCATCTGTTGAGAGGTTTTCATGGCCACGGTTGGTGTCATAAGTGAGCATTGGTGGGTCAACCAAACATTTACATCATTCATTCTGTGCGCGCGGAGAGGCCACCAAAATTGACCCGAGAAGCAATCCCTAAGATCGTGCTTCCACACACTGCTAAGTCCGAGAGTAGATTCCATGAACGAACCGCATTCGTACAACGTACAACAAGCACAACGTACAACCACTGAAGAGGAATCGGGGCTCGCGCCCTGAGAAAAGATTTCAGCCGCCAGACGGGTTAACACCATGACGGACAATAACAACATGCAGTTTATGCATGCTTCGTGATCATCTACAAGCGACATGCACTCTTCTCAAGGCGACGGAGTCGCAGGTCAAAGTAGTAAGATCGTAGAGCGTAGGATCGAGGGATGAGAGAATCACAGATGGTGGGTGGGGTGAGAGGCGATTATAAACATTTCGGGAGTGTTAACGCAAGCGTGCATTCACATAAGCCCGCCACCGCCGAGTATGTATTCAATTGCGCTGTGGACGTTCCCCGCTGTTGCGAGGAGGGCGCGGACGTTCTGAGAGGCGTTTAGGAAGCCCATGTCTTGAAGTTGCTGTGGGAAGAGTTTAAGGAAGGGAACAGACAAATGTGAGGGAAGGTGGACACGCTGACCTGTAACTGGACCTGGAATCGTTCCTCGGGAGGCCTCGCGTCTGCCGGGACTGCCGGAAGCGCTGGCGCACCCCAGCCATCCAGATCTCCCATACCGCCCATCACACCTAACATTTGCTGCATAGCTGCAGGATCCATGTTGAACATACCCCCACCTGCACCTGCACCTGCACCTACAGTGGGAGGTGCGAACAAATTGAAAGGCGCGGAGGGGTTGTTGCTTAGAGGAGTAGTATTAGGTATACCTGGAGCAGGGAACCCGCCGCTTGCGCCAATGCCGCCACCGCCTCGCAGTATGGAGGACATTTGAAGCATTTGCTGGAGGCGTTGCGGGTCTGATCTATAGGATAGTCAGTTACGCGATAAGGATTAGAAAAGAGTGCTTACATCATTTCCCGAAACTGGGGATTTTGGAACATCTGCCTCATTTGGGGAGCGTATGCCTGCATTTGGGGGTCCATAGCGATAAGCTGGTCCAGGGTCGCCGGGTCTGACATCATGCGTGACATTTGCTGAAGAAATTGGGGATTGTTGAGCATTGATTGCATCTAATATGCGTCACGTCAGTGACAAGCGAATGAAAGAAATGGAAAAGAGGATCACCATGTTTGGATCGTTGGGATTCAATCCCATCTCAGAGAACGGATTCACCCCCGCCATCGCCCCGAAAGCCCGGTGTCCGTTCAACTGTGTCAGCGGATCTGAAGGATTCTGCCCGGTTTGCATGGTGGGGAGCTGTTGCGGGGTTGAGGAGGAACCCCCGGAACGGGCAACACCTTTGACCATATGGATCGTATGTCCTGGTTGAATCTTGTAGACCGATAGTATATCATCATCCTACATGCGTTAAAGTGTATAATTTTTTTTTCTGACGCCATCACATATATAATTGAGGTTACCTTCAGTACACGACCTATTTCCATTCAGATTACATGACAAGTGACAGATAAATAACACACCCGAATATATAAGTCGTTGTCGCTCAGCCTCTACTTCAGATTTCTCTGCGATCGCCTTCTTCAGATCTAACACGCTCTTATCTATCGTTATTGTGATCTGAAGTTTCAGTTCGCTGGGTCCTGTATCGTAGTGAGCTTGTGCGCTTCGTGAAAGAAATATGACTACCTTTGATGTTAATCTGGATCTCCTGCGCTGGGGCTTCACCCGACATGATGACAGTGAGAAGAGAGAGACGAGTTGTTTGTTCTTGTATCATCGTCACCGCAACTGACATTCATGATTCGACTCTATCATAGTAGCTTTACTAATACTTGGCCGTAACTTGCTAGGTTTTGAAAACCCGATCTGACATTAACTTGACATTACTATCAATCTCCATTCGCTCAGACAAGGAACCCGATTTTCTTCTGCCATAAGCACGTAACCAGGTGAATCTCAACGACCGCTGTCAACAATACAACATTGATAGGACAGTCTTCTTCAAGAAGACAAACACTGTTGCATTGGAGTACTATCAACTGTAGTACCATTCAGTGGTTCAGTTATTCAGGCCAGAGGTGCGAATAACTACTTACCTAGACCAATATAATGACTATTCCGTCTCGAATAACTATTTTCCTGTCGTGGTGACTAAGTTGTGACCGGGACCCTCATGTTCCTGTTTGGTTCTGTTTGGTTAATGAATTCCCGACATCATCGGCAACCAGTTCATCGCCGACGGCAAGTCGAACTCGTCTCGTTTTCCTTGCGTTTTCCCAATTCCATCCCTTGTAAATGACGTAGAGCAGTTGAGTAAATTGATTTTCAGCCATGGTAAGCCTATGTAATAGTTAGTGTTGCCAATAGCGCGGCTCGGAGCCGCGAGCCGTTGAGCCGAGCCGCTATTTTGGGCCAGCTGCGCCGATAAATCGGCTCGCAGCTCAAAGCCGCCCAGAGTCGCTCAAGCCGTGCTCTAAGTTGTCTAAAGTTCAGAGGTGCTAGATGACTTTAAACCTTCTGAAAATATTATAGAACACTCTGTAGAAGTCCCTGCTGCTAATTTGAATGCATATCTTCACACCCTATTCCCCACTGCCATCTCGCGAGCATTTTTTGTAATAGGTAACGAGGAGATAAACACAGCCAAACAACCTCATCAATGATATGGATCCATACAAAACTCAATAGTATGCCATATTTCTTTTGTAATAATGGTCTACATGACTTACTTGACATTAAAAAGCATAACTGAAGCATAATTATAAGTAGAACAGTGAGCCCACAACTTTGGGCAATTTCAATCGGCTTAGCCAGCTCAGAGTCACTCAGGGTGACTTAGCACCATTTTGATTGGCTCAAGTGCCTGAGCCACACTGCGGGCGAGCTGAGGGGAGCCATGGCATCACTAGTAATGGTGTCCATATAGTCTTGTATATCATGGTCAAGTAGTTACATCTGCTCTAAATGAACATTCAAGAGGTCCAGAACTGTCATAGGCAGGTCATATCCAGGATGCCAATCAGGAAAATGAGCTAAACTACCCATGCTCAAGCCATGGTATTGTCCAGGGAACATGCAAGAGATGAAACCATTTCCTTGCTGGATTTAGTGCTGTTTCCAGCCCAGCTTGGCCTCAAAGCTGTTGAAATTAATCCCCATGATGCATGCTATATACATGAGGCAATACATGCAGCATACACATGTTACTGCGCTTACTGTGCATACATGTGGTAAACACATTCCTGAGTCATGTGACTGCCTTATATTTATGTATATAAGGAGAACCTGTACCATACTAGGAATACAGTGTTCTTACCTCTGCTAACCCTAGCTGTAAGTCTTACTAAAACCCAGGTAGGTTGTAAGGAACTTGTTGTCTCTTCTGCTGTGCAGTGTATATAGTCTGCTCCAACAGGTTATGGGCCCTGCTGGGCACATCATGAACACGCCTTAACTGGCTGCAAACGACGTTGACATCATAGTCTCCAAATTATAACCTTGCACTCTTCATAAGCTGCATTGCACTCCCTGTGAGCTGCACATAAAACCTAGATTGACTAGGGTTACATACTCTGAAGGAGTGCTTTTTCCTGAGATCATTAAAACATGTTTTATTGCCATCAACACCATAATTGGTGTGAATGAGGTCCCACACCTCCTCAGCAGTGTCCTTGGTGTTGGCATGCTGCCAAATGGAGGGGGCCAGGCAGAGCACTAGGCTACCCATTGCCTGGTCATTTTTGTTGCTCCAGGTCTGGAGCTTGGCAATAGCATCCACTATGAGAGTAGCATTTGTCGCCATCAAAGGAGGTGCCAGAGGCAGTTTAATTTCCACCCTGCTAGTTATCTGCCATGGGCCTTGAGACCTGAGCCATGCCTTCATTGAGTCAGCCCATTGAATGTAATTTGATCCATTGAAAGTTTGTACGAGTTTCTCAAGAGTTGAAGACATGATCTTTGATGGCGGCTGGTAAAAGTGCTCAATCAGTCTTTTTACCCCTCCCAAGTCTTTGCAGTCTTTAGGTCTGCAATAGTGATCAAAATCCTGGCTGCGAACCCAACACTGGAGATTGCTAAAATGGCTGACAAGTTCGAGCACCTCATGGCTGCCAACATCGCCATCCCCAAACTAGTACAGGTGATGATCCTACTTGCTGCAATGCTGCGTGAGTATGATTCATTATCTGCCATGGTCCTTAACACGACCACTACTAGTGCCTTGACATTCAAACACGTCAAGGACTCCATTGTCGCTGAAGCCTCTAGGCGCATGGCAGTTGGAAAGCCCACTGGCCTGCCTCAGGCCAATAAGCTTTCTGCTGTCAAGCGCAAAGAGGGAGACCCCAAATGGCAGCCCAAAGAGGGGCAAGACAACAATGGAGAGTCGTCCCAAAAGCATGGACGACGTGGGAACAAAAAGACTAAGGAGGATAAGCCCAAAGAGAAGCATACCCACCTTGCCTCCAGTGCCTTTACCACCATAAATGGTAATGGCACCATCATACCACCAATGCCACTCATTCAGCGCATCGAACAGCGCAACCACACTCCCTCAAGGGACCCTTGCCACCAACCACCTGCACAGGCATATACTGGCACGGCCTCTACCTCTCGTTCGGTTTACACCAAATATCAGCACCCTCAAGCAAATGCAACTTCTATGCAGCGCAAAAAATCTGCGACTGCTGGAAGAGCACCTGACAGTGCGAGAAGGTAAGAGAAGGAGGATCGAACTGGAAGAACCAGAAGAACCTAGGATCATGGAGGTTAAAGACAATACTGTCTCCCTCAGATCAGAGCCTCCAGTTTCTGACGAAGAAGTGTGGAAGGCCGTCTACGAAATGCTCATTGATGAACCACTTGAAACAGGTGGATATGATGACAGGTCAGTCCTTTTCCCTGCCACAAGCACAAAGATTAATATTCCAATGATTACAGCAACCTTTTCATGTGAAATCTTACCACTATTAAATGTATCATGGAACTATTTAGATCTTAATATATGTGTTTAGGCAATGGCATGGGTAACCCGCAGGTACTTTTGAGCATACCCGTACCCGTACCCCTACCTGCAACCCATGGGTCATGAGCTACGGGTCACGGCGGGTATGGGTTTCATCAGGGGTCTAGGTAACAAAAATACATATATTTAATTATATACTTAACTACAATTATCAAACCACCCTACAAGCAGGTGCTTGTAGGCATGGGGTGGATCACAGCCCAGAGAAACAAAGAAAGAAAAAGAAAAAGAAAAAGAAAAAGAAAAAAAGAAACTGTCCAGGAGACGCATGTCCCCTGTCCTCTCCCTGTGTCATCGAGCACCTGTGATCCACCTTGCAAGCAGGGGCTCACAATGGTGGTGGCAGGTGCTGGTCAGCTTCATTGTCCTGTCGTCATTGTTGTCATAGTATCCTAGTTAGTACCAAAAAAATAGTGTTAGCAGTAGAATCAAAATAATGAAACAGGAGTAAAAAAAAACTTACCCTTGGGCCTTTGTTTCCCTTGCTTTGCCTCCTCCTCATTGTTTCCCCCTCACTCATCTCCTGCGAGCCTGTCGTTCCATTGTCATTCCGTTTGGCATGGTGGCGGCATTGCCATGGTCTTGACATTTTGAAGTGGCACCCATTCCCACCCCACAAGCAGTTGCTCATGGCGGTGGGTATCTCTATGAATGTAGTTTAATATCCTGAATAAAAAATCTGATCGTTAGTAGATAAAACAAAAAAGAATAGAAGAAAAAAATGATGTTGTCGTAGAGGCCAAGGAGGAGGGTGGTGGTGGTGGTTGTGGTAGTGCAGTGGTAGGTTTGACGCATCAATACCGTGACATGTCAACGCGTCTCATTTACTTACACAAACATGTCACAACAAAGTGAACATATATAAGTGGTATACTCCTTTGTCACCTCTCACCTGGGGCTCTGCCCCCTTTGTGGTACTTACTGTAGATAGATGATAGTATAATAATCAACTTGTAAATGTATGGCCACGTCCCACAATCAATGTGGTGATGTGACTTGTAAATATATTCTACTGCAGCAACATCCTGCTGCACCTATGGCGGCGGGTTGGGTGCGGGTCCACGGGTACCCTAGCTGTGACCCATACCCGTACCCATCAACCTGCATAGGTCGCCAAACCTGTGCAGATCCCTATATGTGTTATGTGTGCAAATGGAAATTGTAAGATGCAGACTGGATCATGGATTCAGGCACATCAAAGCACTTCACTGGTGAAATGAAAGATTTCACTTCTTATGAGCCTTTACCAAGAAAGGACTCTACCTTGGTTCAAACAGCCACAGGTACTACTCATATAGTAGGAAAAGGAGCAGTCTTCATTAGGCATCAGGTAGTATGTCATGGGAAGTCAGAGACACGTGAGATGTGATTATACCCTGTCTACTACATACCCAACTGTAGTACTCGACTACTGTCAATGGGCATCTTTTTACAAGATGGAAGTGATGTGCATGGTTCCTCCGCACACATTTCATTTTTTGAGAAAGGAAACCCAATAATGGATTGTGTCCCTCTTAGGAGATGCGACACAATCTATTGGGCTCAGAATCATATATTGAGCACCAAGAGGATCAATGTCGTGACCATGTATGTTGCTGACTACTTCACTTGGCATAGGCGACTTGGACACCCATCCAAAGAGGTGCTAGGGAAAACTAACAGCACCATAAAATTTTCCAAGGAATTTAATTATTCCTAAAGACAACATTATATGTCCAGGGTGTGCGGGAGGGAAAATGACATCAAAATCTTTTCCTGAATCAAATTCATGTGCAGAGAAATCCTTTGAATTAATACATTCCAATCTAAAGGAACTCCCAGTACTATCGTACCACAAACATAAATACTTCATTGTATTTCTAGACAACAACATGTCACATATCTGGGTCCAGTGCCTTAGAAAGAAGTCTGATGCTGCTGTGGCAATTAGACAATTTCAGGCAATGGCTTTGACCCAGTATGGTGCTACAATCAAGCGCTGGTGTGTTGATCCAGGGGGGGAGTTCAAAGATCATGAGCTACAAAATACACTCAAGAATTTCAGCATCAAAATAGAGATGTCCGCACCCCACATTCACCAACAGAATGGGCACGCAGAGCCTGCCATAGGGACAATAATGGAAAAGTTGCAAACCCTGCGATTTATTGCTTGTCTACCACAATCATGGTGGGAATTTTGTATTGAACATGCAACACACCTATACAACCAAACCTCAATAAGGCACCTGAAATGGCTGACAACTTTTGAGGACCTGAAGTCCGCCCAGATCTAAACGATCTGAAGGTCTTTGGTTGCAGTGCTTACATCTATCTACCCAAGGAGAAATGTTGATAGGTCCACCTTGTCTTTCAAGCTCAGAAAACACATCTACGATTGTTGTCAAAGTTCTATGAAGTTCTACAGACTCCCACAAAGCTCTACGAACCCATATGAGCCCCTCCAAAGTTCTGTGAACCTCTACAAAACTAGACAAAGTCACAAAAATGCTTCGAAATTCTTCACAACACCTCAAAATTCTTTGCATGCCTTCAGCCACCATAATACAATTCCCCTGACCTTTGGACAGCTCAGAATATACACTTGGAACATCCTTGATGAGTTCCGAACCAGTCTCGAGCAATATTGCACCGATTTCAGGCCACAAACAAAGTCCAAAGAAACTTCAAAAATCTTCGAAAAACCTCGAACCTCGAAAAACATCTTTGGACACAGTATTTCCTATTTGAATGATCTTTGGATGCATGCTGGACACATGGGACACTATCTCGAGTATATTGAACACATTTCGACCGCATGTGCACACATACAATCTGCTTGAAGCAGTTTCCAATGTTTTATACAATTTATAACAAGGACAGTCTGCTTTTAGCTATTCTTTCTTATTATTTCTTCATCGTGTGTTATATTCACCCTTTCTAGTCTCACTTTATTGTTCTGATATACTTCTATTGTCTTTTGCCTTGAGTTTTCCACATGTTTGCCTCATGTTCTCTAGCCTTTTAGGTAGTTTCTTTATTTTATATAGAAAGATGTACTAGATACAAAGAAAAACAGGAACATCATCGTCTTCCTCCCTGGTGGCAGTGATTTGATAGTTCAGTTTAGTCTTATTCAGTCTGAAGTTTGGTGTTTTACACTAAACTTCTTCAAAAAAACCTCGAAAAATATCACAACACCTCGAAAAATATTGCAACATCTTGAAAATCATCGCAACATCTCGAAAAATATTGCAACTCCTCGAAAATCCTTGCATTATGCTATTTTTGCTCTCGATTCCCTCAATTCACCTTTGCTTTGCTTTTATTACTTGTCTAGTCCCCTGATCTTGCATCTGAACATATTTGCACACTCCGAATTCATTGATCTAGCCTCAAAATTCCTCAAAATTCCTCAAAACACATTCTTTTAGCTTTGAACTGCTTCAACAAGCAGTTGTTATTTGATGGTTGGTGGAGTGTTGCGGAGTGACCCTCCAGGCCTCATTAGCATGCCTTTAGAGTGATGTTTGGTCATGTTTGGTGGTAGCTTTGGAGCTTAGTCAGCATGTAGCTTGTGTAGGAGGAGAGCCAATTCCAATAAGCATCACATTCCACTGCATTGCTAGCGACTCCAAGCACTTAGGAGGCAGCTCGGGCCTCTCCATCTGGTGATGAGAGTGTGATTTAAACTCTACTAGGTCACAGCACATTTTCCGGGACACATCTTGGGTCTATTTGTTTTTTTATTACATCCGTTGAGCCAGCAAAGCCAAGAGAACCACGAGAAAAAAGTCTAAAGTCTAAGTTTAAAAGTCTACAAGGTTCATCATGGCACCAGGAAATGGCCCAAGTCACAAAAGCTCTAAGACAAAGATGAAAGCCATGGAATCTGGATGCGTGCGTACCCACAAAAAATGCACCCCCCAAACTATTGCCTACCGAGGTTTCACCAAGCCTCCGCAACCCCAAGCCCATGGATTCATTTGATGCAGCAGTTGAAAAGTTCACTGACTCACAAAACCCTGCTGTCACCTTTCAACAGATCTGGGACTCTGCAATTGAGATTGGCCAATGCAAGTCTGTGGACGATGATGGAGAAGCACGAGACATTGGATTCAGAGAAGGGAAGCTGTTGGGAATGGAAGAAGGGAAGATTCTGGGGAGACGAGAGGCAGAGAAGAGTTTTGCCGAGAGGATGAAGGTCGAGCACCAATGAGGGTACCATATTGGATTTGCCGAGGGACAGGACGATCAGAAAGCAATGCAAGACCAAAACGATGTACCTGCAGTCCCAGTCAGTGCCCAGGCCCTATCAGACACCAGCCCCCGAGCAAAAACCCCTGGGAACAACACAACATGCATTAGCACAGCCACCACTGCATCATCAAATGATGCAACCTCACAACCACCACCATTTACCTACAGTGAAGACCAAGTACAGGAGCTACTAGACAATGCAAGACTCGATGGATGGCAAGAAGGGTTAGAAGAAGGTATGAGGGTAGAAAAGAGGAAGGGAGAGGAGGATAAGATGAAAAATGAGGAAACAGTGATGGAGAAGGGAGTGCAAGTAGGAAGGGACAAAGAAGACCAATGGAAGACTGCGGAAGGACATGGCGAGGGGCTCTGCCTATCGATGGTGGCCCATTTGCGTACTCTTTTCCACAATGCAGCTTTCTTGGACAAGGCTGGAGTCCAGACCGACCCCAGGACAACCTGGAGCGACCCAAGCAGCCAGATCACCCCCAGGACCAAAGAAATGGCCATGCAGACAGGGTCTGCCCCTGAACATTGGTGTGGCACCCTACAAACGGAGCCGCCCAATGATGAACGACCCCACTCACCAAAAATCGAACCGACGGCTGCTACAACGAACGGTCGCACCCAGAACATATCCAACACCGAAGAAACATCCGTACAAGCCCACAGCAGCCCTACACCATCGTTCGCAACCCCCAAAACATGTCCAGAAGAAGGGGAAACCCCAACGTCGATGGAAAACAGCCAAATGATGTTGAGATCACCTAGCCCAGCAACCCCAGCCAAGCCCTTGCCCATGGAGGGGGAACCTTTTGCCAAGAAATGGACACATGCCATGTACACAACCCAGAACAACCCTGTTCACTCCCCATCAAGTTGTTTCGCCAACCCCAACATCCCCCACCACTGCCACATCATCAATGACACCGTCACCTAAGCCCTGTACCCAGAGCCCATTGAGGAAGCAAAAGCTGGATTTGCCGATGCCCAATGACAACAATAGCCCCCAACGGCAGTATTCCACCGCAAAAAGCATGCCCCAGCATGACGAGCACCCCTTGTTCTTGAAAAAAGGCCAAATAACAACAAAAGCACCCAGTCCTGGCCCTCGTTCCCCATCTATGCCCACGAAAAGGCTAATGCCACTCACTGCCAGCGAATCTGAGCCCCTCACCACTGCTGTTTCACAGCCCCTGTCTCTCATCAAGAGTCCATCGAGTGCTGTACCACCACGTTCGATACCCGCACCCCTGCATTTTGACTGGGCTGAGGATGCAGAGTCCTTGCCCATTCACTCGAGCACTTTCATTAGGGATCTTTCAGGCCTACATATGAACTGTGCAAAGCCATTTGGGACACTACAGAGACGTACATGATGACATCGAGCTCCACAACGAATGCACTACTACCCCCAGCCACCACCACGAGCACCTCCCACATACCCTCAACATGTCACCCACTGCCATGCTGCAGGTATCGCACCCAGCAGACTGACCATCCGAGTTCCAGCATGTGCCATGCCTGGCCATGCCCCACCGCTGTCTTCGATGTTTCCAACACTTGAATGGGATCAAGACCTGTGACTTCTTGACCTTGGGAAGATACTGAGGAGTTTAGGATGGGTTAGAGGTTGAGGAGTTTTCTTTTTTTGGATCATGGTGGGGACACCGCTTTGTTTGAGGGGGGTACATGGAGTGTCGCAGAGTGACCCTCCAGGCCTCATTAGCATGCCTTTAGAGTGCTGTTTGGTCATGCTTGGTGGTAGCTTTGGAGCTTAGTCAGCATGTAGCTTGTGTAGGAGGAGAGCCGATTCCAATGAGCATTGCATTCCACTGCATTGCTAGCGACTCCAAGCACTTAGGAGGCAGCTCAGGCCTCTCCATTGGTCTGACAGGTGACATCTAGAGGGCCTCGCATCCTTCCTCTAACTTGTGTTATTCCATTCAAAGCCATTTAGTAGGTTTTGTTTGGGTTTCTGGGTTGAGCATCATCAACATCCAACCACATTAGCTCCTTGATCAGAGTTAATGATGTACCTTGGATTAGAAGATGGCATTAAAGCATACCGTTTCATGCAACTTAGTGGTGCCATATTCATTGGTGCTATGGCACTATTTGATGAAACATTGTTCCCATGCTGTTCCAGAGCTAAAACTCCTGCCAAGACAGACCTTGGTGATTTTCCACCTCCAGAACCAGAAGATGACAACCACTCATCTGGAATGGATGGCGATGATTCTATACCACCACAAAATCTGCCCCTTCCTCCATCATCAGAAAAAGATGATGATGATGTACCAAGCAAGCAAAAGGTGCATGATGATGCAACTAACACTCCTCCTCCGCCGCCTCCCATAACCACTGAGGACTTTTGTCCAAGACATGATGATCAACAGGAATGGCAGCAATTGCCCCATAGATCAGGCAGAGGAACATCCCAAACCATCCTGGCAGTACCTATGGAGAGAAGCAACTCCCCTCTGACATAGAGAGAGACATTGCATGTGATCAATATGGGAAGAGATCTGTGGGTCAAGATTCGGATCATAACCAAACATGACCACAATCTCAACAGCAAGAACTGGTTGCTGGACCAAGTTTGGCACCCCACGAGAGTGTGCCCAATTCCAATAATCAAGAACATGATCACCCAAGGGGGGAACCAGATGAATCAGGTTATATTAAAAAGATAACCAAGGAAGGTGGAGATAAGCTTATTCACTGGCTGTTGTCAAAAGCAGTCACACCATCAAGTGAAATAAGCCAAGTTCCAAACCAATTTTGCAATATTGCGTGCCTATCACAGCAGCAGAAACTTGAGTGGAAACAGGCTTGTCATGAAGAATTAGAGGCTCTTCACAAGTGACAAGTCTATGACATCATCAATCTTCCACATGATTGAAAAACAATCAAAAATAGATGGGTTTTCTCCGTGAAATTGGACAGAAGAAAATGAGCCAGACTAGTGGCCAAAGGCTTTTCACAAGTCGAAGGTGTTGACTTTGATGAGATTTTCTCACCAGTAGTCCACTATGAGACTGTATGCCTCATGTTTGCACTTGCATCTCTAGAAGGCATGTATATGACTGGTCTAGATGTAAAAACCACATTTTTATACAGCAAACTAGATGAGGAGATCTATATGGATCAACCTGAGGGTTTCAGACTCAAGGGAGAAGAGCGCAAAGTAATGCACTTCCACCAAGCATTGTATGGCCTTAAACAGGCCTCATTAGCATGGTGGATAGAGCGAGTACTTTACACTCTCCCACCTATTCCGGTTGGATTCCAGTTCGTCCGGCCAGAATTTCTGGAATTTCTGGAATCTGGTGGAATTTTTTTTGTATGTAGTTTTCCCTATGCAGCACAATTCCAGTCAGAATAAGGATCCAATTTACAGCCAGAATGCCCGGAATCTGACTGGACTCATCACAACCAGAATAACAGGAATAACTGGACTAACCGGAATAACCAGAATGCACGTGCTTTCCCAAATAAAAGTTCGACACACATCAAGAATTGAACACTCGACCTTGAGTCTGCATACATAACAGCACGCTTAACCACTGAGCTACCAAGCAATTATTCTTGGGCATACATTTAATACTTTTATTACCCAACCAAGGTACGTAGTTAATCACAGCCATTAACAGAATAATTAATAATTATGCATACACATGACATGTGACACGTGACTGCCAGCTCACAACCACCACCACCACTGTCGCCAATGCCGCCTCCTCCTCCTCTCCACTCTACCACCACCACTGCGTGCACACCCACCACCACCATTCCCACGCCCAATGCCACCATCACCACCACCTTCAAATGAGCCGACTGGATGGAATGCGGGCCCAAACGATGCATATCGCATTGTTTGGGGCCTAAGTATGTTTTTCTTCATTTGCTTCTTGTTTTTTCATACTAACTAACTTGTTTCATTTGTTTTATAGGTTCTACTCGACTGCAAGACATAACATGGGCCCAAACGACGTGATTGGACAGAACACAGGCCCAAACGATGCAGATTGCGTCATTTGGGCCCTACGTAAGTTTTTTTTGTTTGGTTTTTGTTTTAATAAACTAACTAACTCATTTTTTTAGTTTTCTAGGTTATAATCTACTAGTAATGATGCCACCACCCGCAAACGAGCCAACACGGGCCCAAACCACGCAGATCACATCGTTTGGGCCCTATGTGAGTTTTTTTCATTTGCTTTTTGTTTTTATAAACTAACTAATTGTAATTTATTGCTTTTGAGGTTGTATACTACTGGGGACGACCTGCCATGACGAAAAACGCGCAACCCATGCCCACGCCCACCCGATCCCCTCCTCCCCATTCAAATGGGATGTGAGGCTGTCGACATGAGCTAGGAGGGTGCAGAGGGATGCCAGGAGACCCTGGAAGGGGGGTACCTGCCTAGTAAGCACCCACCAACCTCTGTACTCGTGCCATGTCGCACTGATGCACCCAAACCCCCTCCCCCCCCCAAAAAAGAAAAAAACAGAAATCCAGACAGGGGACAACAGCGATGAACGACGACAAGCCACCCACCCCCAGCCTCACGAGCAACTGCTCATGGGTGGAATGACACCCAGGCACAGGGACAGGAGACGACAATGACACACCACCCACCCCCAGCCTCACGAGCAACTGCTCGTGGGGTGGATTGCATGTGGAATGACAATGATGACAAGCCACCCACCCCCAGCCTCACAAGCAACTGCTCGTGGGGTGGATTGCGTGTGGAATGACAACAATGACAAGCCACCCACCCCCAGCCTCACGAGCAACTGCTTGTGGGGTGGAACGTGGCTGGAACGGCGCCCAGGTGCAGGGATAGGAGACAACAACACACCACCTGCCCCCAGCCTCACGAGCAACTGCTCATGGGGTGGATCGTGGGTGGAACAACAATGATGACAAGCCACCTACCCCCAGCCTCACGAGCAACTGCTCATGGGGTGGATCATGGGTGGAAGGACAGACAACAGTGGGGTCGCATCCCCTCCCCCTCCCCTGCACTTCGTGTGGGGAGGGATTTTTTTTGTATTTTTAATTATTTATTAGTATTGTGCCCCCCCTCCCCCATTTTGCGTGGGGGAGGGATTTTTTTCTTCATGTTTTTACCTCCCCCCTCGTGTTCAGCGCGAGGGGTTAGCTTTTTATGTATATAAATAAAACTCCCTCTCGCATCTTGTGAGAGGGAGGATTTTTTGTTTATGTATATAATTACAATTATCCCCACTCCCTCGCATTCAATGTGAGTGATGTGGTTAATTAAAAAAATTTGATCTTAACTACTTCGAAAAAAATTAGAGTGTCATGAATAAACATTATATTACTATCTAATAATTCTCCTGTGGCTCAACTGGTTAAGCACACATGTTTGGTTTGTCATGTGATCACTCCAATCAAGATGTCTTGAGTTCAATCCTTACTCTGCACAAATATATTTTGTATGCACTTTGACAACTTAAGACTTGAAATTTGACTATCCATTAGGGTATATACTCTAAGTTGAGGATCTGGAGTAACCAGAATCTGGTCGGAATAACTGGACTCCGACCAGAATAACTGGACTCCAATCGGAATAACTGGACTCTGACCAGAATAACTGGACTCCAACCAGAATAATTGGACTCCAACCAGAATAACTGGACTCCAACCGGAATAGGTGGGGGAGGGTAAATTACAGGAAAGAGCTAGAGGCATTTATGTGCACCATTGGGTTCGAGCGTGCCAGCATTTTCATACACAAGGATCCTAAGACAGGCAGCATTGTTATTGTGCTGGTCTATGTTGATGATGGCTTGTTCATGGGGAAGAACAAGAAACTTGTGGATGAAAAGAAGAATGCTTGTCTAAAGCATTGGGAGTGCTGTAGTACTGAAAAAGCCATGGAATTCTTAGGCATGCACATCACCAAGACCGCAGGTAAAGTCAAACTCGATCAAACCAAATATCTTGCCAAAGTGCTCGAGAGGTTCGAGATGACAAATGCCGAAGTTGCCCCCACTCCACTTCTGACTGGTTACAAACCATCGGAAAACACAGCAATGCCAAACATGGTGCTTAGATCAAAATATCAGTCTGTGATTGGATCTTTATTGTATATGATGCTCGGAACGCGACCTGATATCGCTTATGCAGTAATCAAAATGTCACAATTCTTGGCTAGAACATCTAGACAAAGCAATGGACATCATGCGCTATCTGGTGGGAACCCAGAAATATAATATTGTCTATGATGGAGAGAAATCCAAAGGGCTACAGGCCTTCACAGATTCTGATTGGGCAGCTGACACTGTCAGCACTGATCTACAATGGGTTACTTTGCTACTCTAATGAGTGGCATTGTGTGCTGGCAGTGCTGTTTACAAAAAAACTGTAGCACTGTCATCCACAGAAGCCGAATATATGGCTCTCTCTGACACTTGTTGGCAGATAGCATGGATAGAGTCCTTATTCCAGGAACTTGGATATATACTGAAGCACATCCCAATCTGTGCTGATAATCAGGGATCCATCTTTATCGGATCAAATCCTGTTCAGGAAAGAAGGTCCAAATATATAGACATTCACTACCACTATACCTGCGAATGCATAGAAAATGACAAAGTCACATCGTTTTCATTCCTGGAGGTGATAATCCAGCTGACATGTTCACAAAGAACCTTGGTGCCATCCTATTCAGGAAATTTAGAGACTCTCTCAGAATTACTTTTGAGATTCAAACTTAGCTGCTTAGAGTGCTATACAGTTTGAGGGCAGGTGTTGAAATTGATCCCCATGATGCATGCTATATACATGAGGCAATACATGCAGCATACACATGTTACTGCGCTTACTGTGCATACATGTGGTAAACACATTCCTGAGTCATGTGACTGCCTTATATTTATGTATATAAGGAGAACCTGTACCGTACTAGGAATACAGTGTTCTTACCTCTGCTAACCCTAGCTGTAAGTCTTACTAAAACCCAGGTAGGTTGTAAGGAACTTGTTGTCTCTTCTGCTGTGCAGCATATATAGTCTGCTCCAACAAAAGACACAGCTTTAGCTTTCTCAACATACAGTCCAGGCCAAAGCTGTCAACCTGTAGGCTCCCCTGCACAAAACACAAGGTTTTTTGTTTCTATCAGTAATTACTTTTGTGGCCCCGCACTTCATGCCACGCTTAGTTAGCTCAATAAAATTTTCCAATGCTTTCATCAATTTAACTGTATATACTGTTCATTAAATGGCATATAGATGGTTATACTGTTTAGACTACTGTTTATGTATACTTGACCTTGGTCAAGTAAACATAAACTAAATGGTTGGAGCCTTAATAGCACCCAAGCCATGCAAGAAGGTATGTATGACCACTCTCATTTTGTTGATGTTGATATTGATTGTGATGCTTAGCGCTTTGATTGGAGTGGTGCAAAGCTCATGTAAGAGGCCATCGCTGGCAGGACGAGTGTCTCTTATTGGGAGTACTTTACACTCCCCCACCTATTCCGGTTGGATTCCAGTTTGTCCAGCCAGAATTTCTGGAATTTCTGGAATCTGATGGAATTTTTTTCATATGTAGTTTTCCCTATGCAGCACAATTCCAGTCAGAATAAGGATCCAAATTACAGCCAGAATCCCTGGAATCTGACCAGACTCATCACAACCAGACTAACCAGAATGCATGGGCTTTCCCAAATAAAAGTTTCACATACAGTAAGAATTGAACACTCAACCTTGGGTCTGCACAAATAACAGCACATTTAACCACTGAGCTACCAAGCAATTATTCCTCTACATACATTTAATACATTTATTACCCAACCAAGGTGTGTAGTTAATTGCAGCCATTATTATTAACAGAATAATTACTAAGTATGCATGACACATGACACATGACTGCCAGCTCACAACCACCACCACCACTGTCATCAATGCCACCACCTCCTCCTCTCCACTCTACCACCACCACTGCATGTACACCCACCACCACTGTTCCCACACCCACTGCCACCATCACCACCACCTTCAAATGAGCTGACTGGACAGAACGTGGGCCAAAACAACGACAACTGTCATTTGGGCCATAGATAAGTTTTTTTCTTTTTTCTTTTTCTTTTTATCAATCAACTAAATGTAATTTATTGCTTTTTAGGTTATATACTACTGGGGATGACCTGCCGCATTGAAATATGTGCAACACACACCCACAGCCACCCAATCCCCTCCTCCCCTTTCAAATGGGATGTGAGGCTGTTGACATGGGCTAGGTGGGTGCAAAGGGATGCCAGGAGACCCCAGAAGGGGGATATCTACCTAGTAAGCACCCACCAACCCCCATAAGCATGCCACATCGCACTGACATGCCCCCCCCACAAACAGAAATCCACAACAACACTGACCTACCACTCCCACTGCTGCAAGCACCTGCTTGCAGGTTGGGTAGGGTGAGTGGATGATGGTATGCACCGACCACAACAAAGAACGAGCACCAGGGCCCCACCACAATGAGGAACAGCCCCAGGACCCACCATGATGACCCAGATGCCGATGCCGACACACCACCAGCCTCCAGCCCCATGAGCAACTGCTTGTGGGGTGGATGACGGGTGAAACGATGCTGGTCATGATGACAAAATGCCAAATGGCACCACCACCAGGGCCAGACAACGATGATGATGAGCACCATGGCACCCACCCCAGGCCTATGAGCAACTGCTCGTAGGGTGGATTGTGGGGATGGACGATGGGAGGGAAATGACAGGGAAGCAGGAACGAGGGCCCAGGAGACATCAGCGATGTCTCCTGGGCCATAAGTAAGTTTTTTTAATTTGATTTTCTTCCTTTTGGTGCAACTAACAACACAAACAGGCCATGCAATGAACGATGCACCACCCGCCCCCAGCCCCACAGAGCAACTGCTGGTGGGGTGGATGGCAATGGAATGAGGATGAGGACAGCCCCACATGACAGCACCAAACGACATGGCAGGCCCAGCACCAGAGCAGGGAGGACAACAGGCACCAAGGGCAACAATGGGGAGATACGGGACCACAGGGAGCAGGCAGGATGATGGGCACCCGGGATGGCGAACCCAGGAGATGCACCAATGACAGCAGGGCTGCATCACCTCCCCCTCCCCTGCATTTCATGCAGGGAGGGTTTTTTTTTCTTTATGTTTTTACCTCACCCCTCGCGCTGAATGCGAGGGCTTTTTATATATATATAAATAACATAGTTTGTGTATTTAATCACATCATCCCCCACTCCCTCACATTCAATGCAAGGGAAGTGGTTAATTAAAAAACTTTGCCCTTAATTACTTAGGAAAAAAAAGAGTTATGAGTCTGAGTGTCATAAATACACCTTATATTACCAACTAATAATTCTCCTGTGGCTCAACTGGTTAAGCACATATGTTTGCTTTGTCATGTGATCACTCTAATCAAGATGTCTTGAGTTCAATCCTTACTCTGCACAAATATATATTTTGTAGGCACTTTCACAACTTAAGACTTGAAATTTGATTATCCATTAGGGTATATACTCTAAGTTGAGCATCTGGAGTAACTGGAATCTGGTTGGAATAACTGGAATAACTGGACTCTGGTCGGAATAACTGGACTCCAATTGGAATAGGTGGGGGAGGGTAAATTACAGCTTATTGGAGGAAGAGATGCAGCGGGTGCAGATGTCATTCCTATGGGAGATTGATGTGTGGAGGAGAAGAGCTGATGATGTGTGGAGCCACATGGATGGAAACCAGGATGGGCAAGCCATGTATGCGCTTCACCAGGTGGATGTCTATGAGTCGATGGTTGCACACTGTGTGGATTTATGGGTTGAAGCTTATAAACTTCTAAATAGTCATGTAAATGCTGAACAGAATCCCCTACCCAAGGGAAATTAAATCTGTTTTTTTTTTCCCTTGAAGCTGGGAAAAAGACTGACAAAAAACCAGAAGTAGAAGATAGATCAGAGAGTTGATGAGCTTTCACTAAGATAAATCTGATATAGAGTATATGTATATTCTGGGAAGTGAAAATAATATCATACAACATTAGAAAGTGGAAGACATATCTAACAGGAACCAAACATGTGGATCATGAAATCACTGCAAAGACAATTGGAACCTGTCAAATGGATGATCAGGTGAAATATAATGGAAATAGAAGCATCATCAATCCCACATCAATCCATGATGAAACACCATTCAAAAACAGATCTGAAATGTGAGAGGTGTGATAAAAGGAGCTATAAATACCCTGACAGTGGCCCTGGGCAGGCAAACAAATGGTGGGACAATGATAACAAGCAGGTTGTGCTGGCTGTCATGGGGTGTCAATGTGAGCATGCAACTACAGTTATTTTGATATATCAACCCTAACTCTAATGACAGTTGTACATGTACCATGCTATATACAGTAAGTACAGTTAGTTATATATCATACTGACAGGTTCTGGTGACAGAATTGAATAGTATTATTGATGATCAACTCCCTTCCCGCCCTTGCTTCCAGCAGAAGGAGATTGTTATTGCTGGTGAAGCAAGGTCTTTACACTGCCCCATATGTTCCACGTGGATCTGTGCGGAATTGCACGGACTCCATGCAGATTTGCAATCCATACAATACACCATTTTAGCTGTGCAACACAGTGTGACAGTCCACATGGATCTGTGCAGACTAACACAGAATATGTGTATTTTACTCAGATTCTGCGGATTTCATCCGTCCACATCTGTGATCAACCAGGTCAGATGAGCAAGGACAGTCTGCATGCATCTGAACAGACCATTTGAGCTTAGCAAAATAATGTCACCAATGGTATTTGAACCCATAGCCTCATGACTAAGTAAGAGAGTACAGACACACATTACCATTACACTATGCAGCCATTACTGTTTGGGGCCATTGATGCAACTATGGTGCACAACACCTAGTCACCACCACTTTTGTACAACAGAAATAGCTCAACCAAAAAACCTTATTTTTCTTATCCCTCTGGTAAAAATGCTCCATTTCACAACAGGATTAAATCTACCAGAGCATTTGTCAAAATACTCAAAACTGATGGAGTTTTTCTTTTTCATCACTGAGAATTTGGCCACATTACTACATATAGACCGATTTGGACCTGGAATTACCATATTTGGTAGGACCCTAACTTCACAAAATGTCCTTTCAACTGGGCATGGCATAATCCATGCATTTTTTAAGTATGAAATAAGTTGTAAAACAACAGTTGCAAAACACTCTAGACTACTCTAGAGATAAAATAGGTGGTTTTATAATTTAAAAAAATCTCTCCAGCCAATTTGGCCACTGTCCAAAAGAGGTGGTGACTAGGTGTTGTGCACCATACATACCACTGTTTGGCTTTGTATAACAAAGCACACAGCCGCATCATCAATGTTGCCAGCTCATCACTCACCACCACCATCGATGCCACCACCATCGATGCCACCACCTCCCTCCCTCCCCTCCACTCTACCACCACCACCACTGCATGCACACATGCCACCACCATTCCCATGCCCACTCCCACCATCACCACCACCTTTAAATGAGCCGACTGGATAGAATGCGGGCCCAAATGATGGCAACTGTCATTTGGGCCATAGATAAGTTTTTTTTTCTTTTTTCTTTTTGTTTTTATCAATGAACTAATTGTATTTTATTCCTTTTTAGGTTGTATACTACTGGGGACAACCTGCCACAATGAAATACGTGCAACCCATGCCCATGCCCACCCAATCCCCCTCCTCCCTGTTCAAATGGGATGTGAGGCTGTTGACATGGGCTAGGAGGGTGCTGAGGGATGCCAGGAGACCCCAGAAGGGGGATACCTGCCTAGTAAGCACCACCAATCCCCATACATGTGCCACGTTGCACTGATGTGCCCAAACCCCTCCCCCCCCCCAAAGAAAAAAGACAGAAATCCAAATGGGGGATGACGGCGATGAATGATGACAAGCCACCCACCCCTAGCCTCATGAGCAACTGCTTGTGGGGTGGAACATGGGTGGAATGACACCCAGGCACAGGGACAGGAGATGACAGCGCACCACCCACCCCCAGCCTCACGAGCAACTGCTCATGGGGTGGAACATGGGTGGAATGATGCCCAGGTGCAGGGACAGGAGACAATGATGCACCACCCACCCCCAGCCTCACAAGCAACTGCTCATGGGGTGGATCACAGGTGGAACAACGACGAGGAAGGGGGGTGTGTACACACCAATGGGGAATGGTGAGGGGGGACAAGCTCACATGCTAGTGAGATGGTGGGTTATTTATTTTATTATATAGTCTACTGCCCCCCTCTTTGGCAGGGGGGCAACATTTTTTGTATTTAATACTACCAATAAAATGTCCCCCATTGTGGGGGCATCCTTGTTTTTTTTTGATGTTGAAAGTATTTTAAATAGTTAATAAATAACATAAATTTTTGTTTATCCTGTATGGCAGAACAAACCCTGGGTACCCATATGCCATCAACCCATGCCTCAATTCTTCATTTGGGTCACCACATGGTCGGAGTCCATGCAGACTGGGGTGGAGTCCATGCCAAAGGGGGTGTAATTTTTTATTTTGGTCACCAGATGGTTGGACTCCACACAGTCTGCACAGTCCACACTGATCTGCATGGAACATATGGGGCAGTGTAAATTACTGGGTGAAGCATATGAAGTATATTTCCACGATATCATTGCTTGTATAAAGGCACTCTATGGTGATCCACAATTCATGGGTATCCTTGTGTTCATGCCGGAGCAACACTATGCCAATCCAGACATGAACATTAGATTATACCATGATATGCAGACAGGGAAATGGTGGTGGGAGACACAGGTACACTGGTTCATTTGGTTTTTGCCTATCAGTTAAAAAGAAAAATGTTGAATAGAAAACACCTGGGGCAACTGTCATCCCAATCATCCTGTCATCTGATAAAACACTTGTTACATTATTTGGCAGTAAGACTGCGTATCCTATCTATATTACTATCAGGACACTTCCTAAAGAAATTTGTCATAAACCTTTGCATCATGGCAAAATCCTCCTTGGCAAAATCCTACCATGCAACTTCAACAAATTACCAACAAGACATCACATTGTCCTGTAGCAGCAAATCTTTTCTATGCTTGCTTGTCATGCATTGTTGAGCGCTTGAAAGAGGCTGGTGTTAGTGGGATGTGTATGGCAAGTGGAGATGGCATTGTTCGCAGATGTCATCCAATTTTTGCAGATTTTGTCAGTGATTATCCTGAGCAGCTCTTGGTGACTCTAGTCAAGAATGGTGAATGTCCAACCTGTGAAGTTCCTCATTATGAACTCAGTGAGGATTGTAACACTCCATCAGCAAACCCTGGAAAATGCCATAGAGTGGTAGCAATCCATAGTAAGCCATAGATACCATAGCACACCATAGATGCCATAGCCACTGCAGGTTTGTAGATGTCATAGTAATGTAGACCAGTAGTAAGCCATAGTAAGCCATAGATACCTAGTGTTGCCACAGCTCGACTCAGCTCACTCGTGGCATGGCTCACGCAGCTAAGCTGATTTTCATGGCTCCAGAGCAGCTCAGGGTGGCTCAGAGTGGCTTAGCTGTCCAAATATAGCACACATCAGTTGCTATCATGCTGGCTGTTCATCCTGCACTGCCAGCTCTCCCTCTCTTCATCTATGCTATCCTATGCTCTCCTTTTTTGTTTTCTACTGCCATCTAGCACTTGGGACGCTTGTAACACGAAAGTAAGCATGTTTTTGACTTTCTTATCCTTGTGATCAGCCAAACTGATGATTCTTCTCTCTCCCACTCTAGATTTCTGCATATCTTCATAACAACTACACCTGGCATCACACAGTTTTCTCCTCCCCTCCAAAAGGGATGTGAGATGTTTTCTATGTAGCTGGGAGGAGCCTGAGGCCCCCCCACACATAAATTAAGTGTTTAATTGTTCTTTTCTTTCTTTTTTCAAATATTAACTGCTCTTTTGTTATTTTTAGCTTATCTACTACCACAATGACATATGACGCATCCACACACCCCTCCTCCCTGTCCAAAGGGGATGTCAAGGGGTTGTTTGCACCCTGAGCACCACACCATCGCCTGCTCCACCACCCCAACAATGGTGGCAACTACTGCTACAACCTGCCATAAAATGACACCTAGGGCCTGACCACTGACACCCCAGAGATGGTCAATGAGGCTGTAAATGGCACACAGGGCCCATCTACTGCCAAGGAAATGGAGTCTCAAGACCATGAGCAACTGTGCTCATCGAACATGTCATCTGCTCTCTGGACAAACCTTGCCGCCAGCTCCAGGACCTACAAGGATGCTCTGGGAAGCTGTCTGCACCCCCCAGTCTCTCCCTGCTCTACCCCCTTGCCCCCATTTGGCCCCATGAGCCCACAACAATGCCTCACACATCTATGCAGCCCACCACATCATCAATGACATGTTTGTCAACAATGGCTATACCTCCTGCTCTGCCCCTCTCTGGAACACAGAGCACACCCCCAGGTGTGTCACAGACCCCCACCATGGGGTGGATATGGAATGCGACGAGAAGGGAGAACAAGGGGACAAGGGCAAGGTGGCCCCCCTGGTACATTTCTTCTTCTTCTTTGCTTTGTTTTATTCACTAATAGTGTGTTTTCTTTTTGTAGTTGCCACCCTCACCTGCTAACAACACCCACCACTGCGAGCCACTGCTCATGGGATGGTGGATCCATTATGTCACCACTTACAAGATGACATCCATGCCTGCAAGCAACTGCTCAAAGGGTGGATCTGTTTCACTCCGGATGACCACCACGTCACCACCACCACCCCTCACTTGCAAATGTGAACCACCCACACCCGTAAGCAACTGCTCATGGGGTGGATCTTTACCCTGGCCCCAGCCCCAGTGATGACAATGACGATGCACTGTCATTGTCATTGTCTTTAGCTCCTGTGCTCAAAAGAAGCCCACAATTGTGGATCTTTCCAGATGCAGGAGCTATTACATGACAGAAGATGGTGGATATACCTGTACCTGCTGACCAATGGCTCATGAGCCTGTGGGTTGTGGGTATGGGTACAGGTACCCATGGGTTACCCATGTGGATTTTTCTTTTTCTTTTTCCATTCTTGTAGCTACACCCCACCACTGTGAGCAACTGCTCATGGGGTGGATCCCTCCCAGCCCTGATGATGGTTCACAAAGCAGTCAGCTCCTGTACTCGAAGGAGCCCACAATTGCAGGTCTTCTCAGATGCAGGAGCTGTTGGTGAATGATACAATGGGAGACAGTGGGTACAACTACCCGTACTCATCTGACATGTGGCTTGTGACCCATGGGTTGTGGGTAGATGTGCAGGTACACTCAAAAGTACCCGTGGGCTACCTGTTCCATTGCCCAAAATCAGGATCTCAGGTGATATCTTCATAACATATATTGTACAACACTGTGCATAAATGTACATCATTTAAGGCAAAAATGGAATTTCTTCTTCTTCTTCTCCCTCTTCTTCTTCATTGTCCAAGCAGAAATGGAGGTTATTCATCATCTTTATCCTCTTCCTCTTCCTCTTCCTCTTCCTCTTCCTCTTCCTCTTCCTCCTCTTCCTCATCATCTGAACCACTCAGGAGTTGTTCCAATGCTTCCATATCCTTCTGCAGGTCTTCAAGATCTTCATCAATAACATCTAGGTCCATCTCAGGTTCTCCCAAGCTATGTCCATATGCTTCTGCATCACCCACAGGCTCTGTCCTTGCTGCAAACTCAAATTCTGTAAGCTCATCTGTCCAGCGCATACCCTGGGTAAAGTTCAATGGACATCCTTTTTTGATTGAATACTTCAACATCTGTAGGGCTTCCATCAGTTTAGCTGAGATATGCCTTCTCCAAGGGGCCATTGTCTCCTTCCCAGATGAGAATACTCTTTCACAGGGGACACTTGAAGCTTGAATAGGTATAATATCCATTGCAAGTTGGAATATGCAAGGGTACCGGTGTTCATATTCCTGAATATAATTTAGCAAAGAAGCAAATTGCAGATAGAACATTTATTACCTGCCAAAATGCCAACATACCAGATCCAGAATTAGGATTGCTCAGATACTGATCTACCTCCTTTTCAATGAAACTTTTGGCTGTGTTGATGTAACTCAATTTAGACCAAGAATATCCATTGCTGTTGGCTGGGAGGACAAAGACTTGGCTGCTGGCTGGTTAGATGGCCTCTTATCAGCCCAATTGTTATCATATGGATGAAGCTATCAGAATTACAGTATTCAAGTTATTAGCTTGGAACAGGCTATCAGTGTGAAGCTTACAGCTTTCCAAAACATGTCTTTGGCTATGGCATACTTCTCCAGTAATTGGTCATGATATTAACTTAATTTGTTTTCAGGATCAATCGCTATTCCAGATTGTTTTTTGTTATTTCAAGCCAATGTAAACTTGAGTAAGCTCACCCATTGCCACCACATATGCTGGTGTGTCAGCTAGACAGTCTTGATAATCTTCCAACTTATCCAGACCAGGCTGAATAATTTCAGCCCACTTGTGGGTTATCTTCCTTGAGCAGTGTCCACTTGTTGATAAAGGCAGAGTATGCAGGAACTGAATAACATATTGTAGGTGTTGCTTCAGCACCCAAAATATCCTGGAAAGCATGAGGAACCTAGGCTGTTTATGTTAGTATGCTTAACTGTTAGAAATTAGCTGCATAATTACTTGAAGTATTTGCTGATAATCTGATAACAACTCCCAATCATGCTCATCTAGCTGGTATTTCCACAGTTCTTTAAATTCATTATCATGTGTGATGTCTTCAATTGCCTATAACAGTGTCACTGTGTTAGCCTAAAGTAAATTAACAGTATCCCACACTTACTTCTTTCAACTTCAAGACCCGATTGATCATCAGTAATGTTGATGACCATCTTGTTGTCACATCATGGAGGAGCTGATAGTCTTGTTCAAAATACTGCTGTACATAGGTTGAAAAATGCTGTTTTTTGATATTACTATTTTGTATCTGTCGATGTTGTGAATCAAAGTTGGCAAGAATGAATGAAATATAGTTTACTGCATTTACAAGAGAACGTGCAGTTGCAATGCAATCCTTGGCATAGGAATAACTGGGATCGTAATCAGAATAGCCATCAATAGTGTCATCAATATATGACAGATCTGTGATAGCTGCTAATGCTGCCTTGCATGCAAGATTTACAAGGTGAGGGAAGCAGCTATAAAACAACATCAAAATTAGTTCCAAATACAGTGAATTATAAACCTACCAAATCCTTCATTCATCCATATTAATATTGATTTTGCACTTTTGGAGGAGAGTTGACAGGTATCTGAACATAGTGTCATTGTTGGATGCATTGTCACAGGTAATCCATCCCATCTGAGATGCTTAGGGCAAGGCAGGGGTTACCCCTGGGTGTCAAATCTCATACCCTTACCCCTACCCCTGAACACCCTACCCTTAGGGGTAAGGGTATGGAAACATATAAGGGTTGCCAGGGGTATGGGAGGGTATGGGAGGGTTTATCAAGGGTACAAGGGTTTGGCACAAAATCAACATATTTAGAGCAAAATTCATTTGAAAAGTGTTGATAACTATTGTATTTACTACCAATATCACATATTAATACCTCTTATTAACATATGAAAGCCATTATCATGTTGGACAATCCCAAAATCTGAATTTAATTGATGAAAATCTTGAATATGAGTCTTTGTAGCTGAAAAAATCAAATGATATTCTTACTAGTGCTTTGAGGTCCGGTCCTAATGACCAGAAAAGAACTGGAAACTGGACCAGACCATAACCAGTTATATAGGACTGCTGGTTACGGTCCTAGTTAAATTTAAACAAAGAAACTGCAGAAAACCAGTCTTAACCAGTTTAGACCAGTTCAGCTATGTCCATACATAGCCACATTCAGGGGCTACAAAATGACCAAAATTTTAAGCAAATTGGTCAAGAATTGAGTGAGATATCATCAAAACCAACTTTGAATGCAAGTTTGATGATATCAAACTCGGTTTTAATGATATCTCACTTGTTTCTTGGCCAATTTGCATAACTTTTTGAATCTTTTGTTCGCATCCTGTAGGGGAACATGTGAAAAAGGTGGTTATGACCAGTTATTACCGGTGTGGACTGCAGTTCAGTTACAGTCAGTTTTTTGCGGTTTTTTTCAGTCCTGGTCTGGTTATTTGGCCATTTCCTTTTATAGATAACCAGTCCGGTTATCAGTTCACCCAAAAAAGGCAAAAAAACCGGACTGGACTGGACCTTGAAGCACTAATTCTTACATAAGCATACCCCTGGCATACCCCTGTACCCTTAGTAAGGGTACAGGGGTATGCAAGGGTATGAACTTCCAAACCCCTACCCTTACCCCTCATACCCTTAGCCCAAAAACACAAGGGTATACCCCTACCCCTGCCTTGCCTTAGTCAGATGCTATTAGAGTCTGTCATGGCCTAAACATATAAATTATTCTACTTACCTTTTCTGTAATCTTTAAGCAGTCAGTGATAAACATAAAACAATGTGCCAAATGTTTGCCTGTGTGATGTCCAGGAAGCTTGTGAAATCCAACAAGATCTGATTGAAGTTGAAGTGTTTTCTTAGAGCCACTAGGCGCTTTCTCTGCTACAGCCTCAATCCAGTGTGCAGTTACAGCCATGAAAGATGTCTGGTTTGGATCAGTCCAGGCATCAGTAGTAAATGATATTTTTCCAACTGATTTCTATAAAAATTGAATTGAGTATGTTAAAATTGGAAGAATTAATTTACCACCATTTCTTGTTCAAGCTGATTCATGTGTTCTTCATAAGCTTGTTCAATATGGGTGCACATTGTAGAATGACCTGGAATGTCAGACTCCTGCAGCTCTTTACAAAGAAGCAGAAATATCTTTCTCAATCTTGGCAACTCCACAATATTGATAGACTGAAGTAATGTTAATATTACAACATGTTCAAGTTAGACAGAATGAAACATACTTGATCATCACCAACAATGAATTCAAGAATAGCTTCTACAAATGCCTCCTTGGTATATTCTTGATGTTCCCCCTCCAATGATGTATGCTCTGGTTCAGCACAAAATTTATGAATGGCTGGCAAGGCTGGTTCAGCAGTAATCTTAATCTTTGAATCATCACAACCAGTAACCCATTCCTCGATGTGTTCACTATATAAATGCTTTCTTAAATTCAATGTGCTTGTCGTTATGCCAAATGAAGCAATGGCATGTGAGGAGCTGGACTTGTGAGCATGTCTGAAACACCAATTACTCAGTATGCAATAGATTTATAAAGTGAAAACTCACTGGCATAGTACACACTCATGCCATCCCTTGACCTTTGTGAAAAATGACCAGACATCTTTAGCACCACCTCTTGGCACTGAATGGCACTGAAGTGGTTTGCTATGAGGTCCTGTGTGTGGGAGTTGTGCATGTGAACATGAATGAACACTAGATACTGATTGAGAGCCAGAAGATGACTGAGAGTTGGAGGACAACTGAGATGATGACTGAGAGCCAGAGCCTGACTCAGAACCTGCATGAAAGTCCAAACATTGCAGTCTTTCTACCAACTCCTCTTCAACATCTGAATGATCAGATTCACCATCTGAAGTTCTCAACTGCAGAGGTAAATTCTGGGGAACATGTCGATGGATTGGAGAAGGTTCTGGTTCATGAGTAAAGTGAATCTGACTACCGCATTGTTTGTGTGGGGTAAATAAGAGTGAAACAGCTTGCTTGTTATGAGAAGTCTCAATCTGATGAGCAGAAAAGATAGATACAGGAGCAACTGGAGTCTTGAGAATAGACTTTGCAGGTTGAACCTTCTGGTTAGTGGTCTTGGAGGGTTTCGGAGCCTTATCGGAGGACTTCACAGCCTTGTTGGAGGACTTCATAGCTGTGTTGGATAGTGTTGAAGGGTCCAGTCCATAGAGCCCAAAAAAAGACCGAAATTGGACTGAATTGGACTGGAAAAGACCAGACCAGTGGTCTATTTATTCACCGGTCTTTTGCAGTTCAGTTAGCAGTCTTTCCATTTTGAAAAATGTTGTAAAACCAAAGAAAACTGGTCTAAACTGGTTAGGACCAGTTTTATCATAGCAACATATATTGGACCATGTTCCCACATAAAATCCGGTGAATTCGACCTCTGGTACATAAAGAATGGTTAAGAATTGAGCAAGATATACCCAAATCTATTTTTGTATAAGTATTTTGTTGTATCAGATTAATTTTCATTTCATTTTACTCATATGTTGATCATTTGCTTGATTCTATTAATGATCATAGGACTAACATGTATAATAATACTCCCACCATTTGTCAATGCATGCTATGCATCACATAATTTATGGTTGTCACATTACATTTCTTGGTGTTCAGCATGAGTCATTCAGTAGATGCATTTTTATATTGATCATAGCCAAGTCAAATCTGGATGAAATGTCTTAAAAGTTAGACCTAATGATGGGGAATTACAATGTCTATCCATCCGTACAGTGGTTATAAGGTCTGGGTAATATTTGCTAAGATACATATGGGTTATATTAATACAACAAATTTCACAACAAAACATCGGTCTGAACCCGTCTTTTAACTCGAAAGGACTGGTCCTAGGTGGTCCAGTTCAGTTCTAGCAGTATCTGGGTCAGTCCTGGACTGGTTAGGTTGCGATCTTTATGTTTTTGGGTCAAAAAACTGAACTGGACTGGACCCTTAAACACTAGTGTTGGAGGACTTCACAGCCTTGTTGGAGGACTTCATAGCCTTGTTGGAGGACTTCACAGCTGTATCAGAGGACTTTGCAGCCTTGTCAGAGGGTTTTGCAGTCTTAGCCTTAATTGCCTTAGGTTTAGCGGGAGTCAACGGTTGTAATGGATCCATCTAAATAAACCCTATCAGTTGTATGTATATCTGAGAACACTGAGAGTGAGACTTGCCTGCTGTGATTGCTTAGATGGTTGTCAAAGATGTGGTTGCAGAATAGAAGGTTCTATAAGAATTATCATTACTTCTATATCAAGCTATGACAAATTTACAAACCTGCTAGAGTGGGCACAGAAGAACCTGTGCTTGGTAATACATCTGGAGTAACATCTATGCCATAAAAAAACTATAATCATCTCAAGAATCTAAAATTTGTGGATAACATACCTTGCAGAGCAACATTAGATGATGACTTGGTTGCATTCTGGGTCTTTGTATGAGGTGCAGCCATTTCTGATGTGCAGTCAGCTGTCAGCATATAAATGCACTGATTATTGAATAACATGCCCAGTTGTTTCAAAGATGCCTTTCACAGAACACGAGTACGAGATTCTACAGAATTTTCAGGACACTTGAATTGGAATTACTGTAAGAAAGAATTATGGAGCATATACCAGAGGTGTCAGGAAGTACACTGGGAGCTAATTACATGAACCATAGTCAGAGAAGAAACATAATATAAATGCCTGCATATGGTCAACTGCAGCAACAGGCTGGTTGGCTTGCTCAGGCTGAGAAATATCTTCTGTATTTTTCAAAGGTTTTTTTTGCGAGGCATGATAAGAAACAGAGGGCGAGAGAGAGAATGAGGAAGATGGGGGGAGAAAAGAAACTGGAGTGCTTCTCTTATGTGACAGTTCATATGGGCTAAAAACAGAAGTATAGCCTATTAATACAGTGATAAGATCTGAACTACATAAGTAAACAAGACTTCCGTGGAGCCCAGTGGTTCTTGTCATATGGTAGGGATTGGGTGATAAGAGTACACATTGAGTGATAGGATCAGAGGTAGGAGCAGAAGATCACATCCTCCACCCCAGATCCCCCACCTCATGTCCCCACCACCACACAATGAGAAGCCCCTGCTGCAGTGGTGAGCTATTGCTCACCCTCTGGCTTGCAGGGGCTGCAGGTGTGGGTGCTGTTGTCACAGTTGTTGTTGTCCATGGTCAGTGTTCCTCCTGCAATCCACCCCTCAAGCAGTTGCTTGAGGGCATGGATTCAGGTGGCCTGTCATCTGTGGTCATCATTAAAAGCCCCCCCAATCCACCCTGCAAGCAGATGCTTGCAGCAGTGGGGTGGTGCTCCTCATGGTCATCATTGCCCACAGTCAGTGTTCCTCCTGCAACCCACCCCAAGAGCAGTTGCTTGAGGAGCTGGATGTGGGTGGTGTGTTGTCCGTGATAGTGGTCGGCTAGCTGTCATCAATGTGTGTGTTGCATGTGTGAGCATTTGGTGTGTCAATGCTTCATCCTTCCACAGCTGTCAGTGATGTCACTGGTTGGGGTGTCACTAGGTGCTTACCTAGTGGGCATCCCCCTTCATGGGTCTCCCAGTACCCCTCAACCATCACCTGTGCCCCTGATCTGTCTCCTACCCATTCTAAAGGCCTAACATCCCATTTGCATGGGGAAAGTGGTGTTGGTAACAAATGTGGTGACAGTGAGGGGTTACAGCTACAATATTGCAGGTGTCAAATCAAAACCAAGATAGAAATTTGATGGAACTCATGAGACAGTGTTGGCATCGACCTTTTGGAGAGGAGGAGAGTCTTGTGCGATGCCAGGCAGAGTCATTACCATGACAAAGATATGCTGAGCTCTAGAGATAAGAATCTGATCAGTGATCTTGAAGATAAGAAAATCAAAGCATGCTTACTTTGGTATTACAAGAGTCTCGACTCTCACATACTATACAGTAGTAGAAATGAAGAAAAATAGTGTAAGAGGGGAGTGATGAAGAGAAGGAAGGGGAGGCAGTGCAGGAGAAGCAGCCAGATGCAATAGAAAGCGCAAGTTGAAAGCCAGCTCGTGCATGCTATTTTTGGATGGCTTAGCTGCTCTGAGCTGCTCTGAGCTGCCCAATCTGAGCACTGAGCTGGGAGCCAATTTACCAGCATGGCTCGCCCAAATTAGCCACGCCGTTGGCAACACTTAGCATGCCATAGACACCGTAGCCACTGCAGGGCCATAGATGTCATAGTACTGTAGACTGTAGACTGGTAGCAAGCCATAAAAAGCCTGCAATACTAGGTTATTATTGCTCAATATTATTTTGTAAGGAATTTAAAATTCATATACTATTATTAATGGACTAGTACAAGAAATAAACTATCCTGTTACGAAGTGGGGGGATGAGGCCTCTCGAACAAGGGGTGGGGCAGAGGTTAGAGAGGGAGGGGCTGGTGAGGAGCAAATGGCCCCCTCCGTTGCACGTTTCAAGCGAGCGAGGGGCAGGGATAGAAACAGCCCCCTATCATCGTCGCGAGCGCCTCTTGCAAAAGGGTACGATAGATGCCAGCAGGGCGATGACTGAAATCGCAGTCAAGTCGGAGGGTCAATAGTAGCAGAACTCATGGATTCAAATGATGAAGGTGCCAGAGACTCATACAAACCTCATCGAGACTCCTCCTTTTACCTGCATCTGACTGAGATACCGGTGCTCCAAGTTCATATTATTCACGAAACTGCTGGATTAAACTTCCATCGGGACTGTCTCCAACTCGTTCTTGATAAGGATCTAGTGGGAGACAGATAGTGCCTGGATTGAGAAAAAAAACATAACTTACATTCAGACTGGTTCAATCAGAAACTGTGCTTTCCACTCAGGCCTCAGGCTCCATTCCCAACGCACACCATCGTGTCAGATGTTCACACAAAGAAAGCCCGCAGGTGGGAGATATTTCCAGAGACAAACCAAGTGACATGAACTCCATAAGCTTCAAGTTGGCTTCAAGCTGGCGATGACCGTGCCAAGGACATGCCATAACCAACATATACATCACCAGGAAGTTCAGATAGGGAAGCTACACTGTACTGAATAATACGGTATATAGAATGTATACATTGTACTGAATGATACAGGTTCGTGGGAGCCCATAGAATGCTCTCATAATAAGTGTAACTTGTACTACTATCAAATAGATACAGTTTTGGTATTCTGGCTTGTTATTTACTACGGGGAATGTTAATAGCCAGATCAGTGACCTATGAGGTAGCATTGGACATGGTAAACGTCAATGGCAACAGCAGCGACATCAGCATTAGTATCAAATGTACTATTACAGCACTTGATGTGCCATACATTGTATTACAATGCTAGTTCATTTAATATAGACATCAGTAACCTAACGGCTGTGGCAACAGCCTCATTGGGATCAGGATCCAGCTTCGGCACCGGGGGAGCAGCAGCGGCATCAAATGTACTATTGATGACCCAACAGTAAACATAGATCGAGCATGTAATATAGACTTAAGTAACTTATGCATTGGGATCAGATGCAGGGATCGGCATTGGGATCGGCATTAGTATCAAATGTACTATTACAGCACTTGATGTGCCATACAGTGGACATGAATCGAGCATGTCAATTTATGCATTGGGATCAGATGCAGGGATCAGCATTGGCATTGGCATTAGCATCAAATGCACTAACCCTAAGCCGATGCCAGTTCTGATGCCGATGCCACCTAAAAAGATTTCCTGATGCTGCAAGGTGCACAGTGCAGTGTATAATTTATTTGGTAAAGGCCTTGTTTGAGTGATAATTAATTTGTTGAGACCTATGCAATGAGGTCGGTGCTGAGTGCTGCTCGACAACCCAGCAGTTGTGGCCGATGCTGATGCTGATGCCACCTAAAAAAAATCCTGATGCTGTAAAGTATGAAGACCTACCAAATGAGGTTGTGGCCGAGTGCTGCTCGGCAACCCAGTGGCTGTGGCTGATGCCGATGCCACCTAAAAAAAATCCCAATGCTGCAAGGTGTTCAGTGCAGTGTATGATTTATTCAGTATAGGCCTCCTTGTTTAGGCAATGGCAGCGGAGCGGCAGTGGCAGTGGCATCGGCATATATGTGTGGTAGGAATCCAATATCTTTCATATGGAATTGGGCATATGGATAACACCAACTAAACAATAGTGTTCATTCTACCTTAATATAACAATGTCGATACAAACTAATTCTGAGAATTGACAGGATCGGCCATGTTCTCGTCAGGGGACGATGATCTGAGTGGAATGTTTGACAATCTCTGTTTGAATGATTTCATATCGCATTCCATCCTCTTCTTCAAAGTCGCATATGTGTGTAACATGATATCTTGCTGTTCCAGCATCTCAACCTCAGCCATGTAGAGATGATGGCTGGCATCCTTGTAAGAGGTGCCAAGGTTGGTTTGCAGGGCTTTCACTTCGGCATGGCAACCCAACAGCTCCCTGTCTGTTAAAGTCTGCAACAGCATTAACTAACAGTCATGCAAATGAGGACACGGCACTTACTGGATTGGCAGGTAACTGTAGCATGTTCTGGGCCACTATGTAGTATGGTGTATCCCTCATGTTTCCAGACTGTAAATTCATCAGTGAGAGGGATGGATAGACAAGCCAGCAGGAGCCCAGAGACAGCATCGGCCAACAGCCTGACATCGGCGGATATAATGACACTTCGAAAAAAAGAAAATCTTACCCCCCCATCTGCCATGTGTACATCAAATTCAACCTTCTTGCTATATGCCTCCATTGCCTGTTGTGTAGCTGGAATCATAAAAGGGGGCACAAGATAGTGCTGCCCATTGTCACCTCGGATAGTGACATATCCATCAGGAATATAAGTGTTGCTTTGCTGATCACTCATGGTATAGATAACATGGATGATAACAGGGTGATATCAACAAACGCCATTTAATCAGCGAATCAAGCATCAATCAGTCATTATTTGTTTGTGTACATATCAATCAACAACATGTGATTGTTGATTTTCATCATTTCACTTTTTTTCTTATCAACATCCATCGATCCAGCCCAACTCTGCACCCGTACCTGCAGCCATTCCATCCATCATGAACATTACACATGAAGAAGTACTCGGCCACATCAGCCAGATCGAGAAAGCCATTCGCCAAGGAATTCACAAAAGAAACATCAAGGCTGTGATGAAGGAAAAAAAGGCGGCACTTGTGAGCGGATTTGTAATATGAGACCAACCATACTAACATCCTGCAGAAAACGTTATTTGCTTGGCAAAAGCAGAATCTCCTGGCTGACGTGCAGGAAGTCTTCCAGGCCAAATCCTTTTTGTGGGGATTTGTGGTGGCATGGTACAATTCGGAGAAGACAGGGGACGAAGGATTCATTGAAGGTCAACGGAGGGCCATGAAAAGCTTTGACGAAAAAAAAGGCATGACCAAAATGGCAACGGCAACTGCAGGGACACCAGGAATGGCAGCGGCAGGGATATCAGGAACAGCAGCAGCAGGTTCATCGGGAACGGCATTGGCAGTCAAACAAGGAATGGCAGCGGCAGCAGCAGGGATTGATGAAGTGGCAACATGCACAATAGTCATTAGGAAACAGAGGCCAGCACCGGCAAAGACTGCAGGAGCGGCACCGGCACCACCACCACCACCACCAGCAGCCATAATGCTGGCCCAACCAGCAGCATCTGGATCCAGACATCCAACCCCAGCACAGCGCCAATCGCGACCAAAGGTGACACCCAAGCTGCGAGTGGTGGAGAGTAGTATTGGATACGACGAATTCCAAAATGAAGAAGCAGCCAAGGAGACTGATAGTGGAGAAGACAAGATAGAAGAGAGCGACGCCGCTGCCGATCGCAGGAAGCGGAAGTGAGACAACACAAGTAGGGCACGAGGAACACCCCAGCGAGCGAATCTCAGAGTGATGCCATGTGCACGATGTGTCAGGCTTAGGCGTGAGTGTTGGGAACAGGTGAAAGGGAAAACGGCATGCTACAATTGCGGGAAAGGCAAGGTTCAATGTAATCCAGAAGACGAGGATCAAGTGCTGAGAAAGAAGGCGAAAAAAGGATCAGCGAGAAGAAAAACGAAGAGGACACAATATTCCAGTGAAGAGAGTGGCGAGGAATCACCTCAGCACTTGACTCAAAGGGAAAAGGGAAAAGGGAAAAGGGAAAAGGGAAAGGTGAGTTCATTCATATAATGATCAAAAACCTCTAAGTAACATGTATACCAATAGCTATATATCACGATGTCAATATGGCCGATGTGGATGACAGGCGGATGTCGCCTGCGCCCACTGCCATTCCCACTCCCATGCCTGCTCCCGCTCGCACTCCTGCTGCCAACTCCTACGCAATGCTGGCCGACTGCCTAGATGAACTTGAATGAAGCTTCGAAGCACATGTTCAACAAGCTGAACAAAACCTCGAGACTCTAATACTTGATCAAGGGCAATGGATTGAAGCCAGAGTCCAAGAACCCTTACGAGGGTTACAAGAACTGTGGGACAGGATGTCGGACCTTGAAGAGTACCTTGGGTTGCAGGGTGGTGCACAAGCCATTGTCCTGTTCAATGGTCAATCCAGTGAGCGGGTAACTCGCATCAAGAGGGAATTGGTCAGGGGGGAGACCATTGAACCCATGCCCAATGCCGAGGCCGATGCCGATACTGATGCCGGATTGACGGAGGGTATGGAATTGATAGAGGAAATCGAGGTTATTGAGGAGGGAGAAACGTGCCAGGATATCGAAGATCAAGCGGCCGTACAACCCTTGGTCAACACCAAGGCCAATGCCGATGCCGATGGGGAGGCCAAGGGAATGGAGGGCATGGAATCGGAGGACATTAACTCAGGGATGGTGAAAGAGAACATTGAGGAGGGACGGAAGATGCAAAAGGTCGAGGCAGAATCAGCCGTACACGAGGAGGGAGGACTTGGCCCCAAACCTGCCGATGCTGACGATGTGGTTGGGGCTGTGCCCGGAATCCATATCATTCCTGCCATGCCCCAGGACTCTCAAGAAATGGCGCAGTGGCCCATGACAGTGGCCCCTCCACTGCCTCCCCTCATCACCCCAACTTCAGTCCCTGAGGCAATGGCAGTTACGGCAGCCACACCGGCATCGGCAGTCACCAGCATTGCCTCTCCCCATCCCTCTCCTCCTTGTACCCAGGTCCGCAGATCCCCATGACTGCTATCACCTGGTCCATCAGTAATCCCAAGTACGACCCCCCCACCTCAACCACAGTTGTCAACCTCGCCCCGCCCCTCCCCTTCCCCAGCACAGTTGCACCGATCCCCTCGTGATCTTACACCTGGTCCAGCTGGACTACATTCCAGAAGTCCCACCCCTCAGCCGAATCCAAAGAAAAGAGTGGGAACATCTGGGGACAGAGGTGCTACCAAGTGAGGGAGAAAGGAATAGACATTTCTTTTCTTTACATATGTAAAAAAAGTTGGACTTGAATATATACATCATTGGACATTCATAGTAATCTATTGGCCTGCAAATTTGACTCTTTTAATTCTCGGTCTTCTCCCAACAGTTTGGTTTAAGATAGCTTCCTCCTGTGCAAGGTCATCAGCTGTCCTTCAGATCTGCTGAGCAAGTGCTGAAGCCGAAGGAATGTGAGGCAGCTCAGTGCTTTCAGATGATGGTGGTGTCATCTGTTGCAATGTGTTCTGGGTCGAATCTACTGTGGCCGTTGCCGACACTGCTGTGGCCATTCCTACTTGGGCCGTTGCTGGTGCTACTTGGGCCATTGGTGGTGCTACTTCTCATGTAAATCTGACAAGGAATGAGATACTCTGGTTCACCATCACCGGGACCATTAATCGGCTGGGGATGAGTGACACCAGCTATGTAGAGCATATCCATTGTAGCCTGATTGACTTGCACATAGGATGACTGTCTCGCTGTATTGTGATCGTGGCTTTGGGCATCATCATCAGGTTGGTAGCCGGTCATAGGGCTGTGACCAGCAGCGGCATCGGGTTGGTGGCTGGTCATGGTGCCATCATCGGCATAGGCATCGGGTTCGGAGGTGGATGGCTGTGCTGTGGTTGATTGTTGACGGGGTTGCTTGCCCTTAGATTTCCCTTTGCATTTTCTTGATTTCACTTGGACCTGGGCTTCAGCATTGGACTCGGCAGTGGGATGGTGACCGGTGCTGGTCGCTGATTCGGCTTCAGTCATGGCATCGGCATTCCTTCAACTACTGCACATTGGTTTATGTTGGGAAGGTGGAGGGGGATTCAAATCACCCGGTAGTGTGTGGGAGCCACAGTGCCATTACCCACTTTAATTCCCTTGAACCTGAAGGCTCTTTCAGGCCCCTGTGCCGTTTGCCACTGCAAAACATGGTCAAAGAAGTCTTCCATGGTACTCTTGTGCATGTTCCTTGGGTCTGTGAATTTGAACCGGGCTGGGAGATATTCAGGACTAATGAACGAAGAAGTCTGATCGGCAATTGCTTTGAATGGGATATGGTGATTACAACCATTATTGGCTATTACTGCATGGAGATAAGTAATTGTTTCTGGACTAGGAGCTTGACATACCATAATGCTGCCCAACATATAAGGTAAACATTACTTCCAACTCCTTTTTGGTATACGGTGAGGCATTCCATGGTGTCGGAAGGATCGGGAAGCCATCATTAGTCTTTGGTAATCTGCTTGGCTTTTCTTTGTGTTGCATTGCCATTGCTGTTGATGTAATGTCCAGTGTGAGTAAAGCCTTCACATAAGTCATGAAGTTTTGCTTCAGTTCAGTTACTCCACTGGGATACGTGTCTAGAAATGATCGTGCAGGGGTGGCTAACAGATTGGCCATATGGTCATGACTGTAAACGGCATCAGCATCGGCATCGGCATCGGCATCAGCCATAATTACTCGAGCCAACCCGGCCCCACATCGGCAAGGTTAGTTTCTGCCACTGATTGTTTACAGAGCAATGCTCATTAACAAATAATAGAGACAGCGAGACTATGTACTGGAGTTTGTGGGACGAATAGATGAATTGCTGCAAGCATCCCTCACTCGGCAGGCATGGTCAGTCGACAAACAAGTTTGCAACCACTGCGCATTGAATAAATGGGCAATTTGGCAATGTGTCGATTGTTCACTGGGAACCACACTTTGCCACACATGCATGCGCGTAACTCACAGGCAAAATCCTTTCCATCGCATTGAATGCTGGACCGGCACGCACTTCCGCCGGGCGGAACTATGGGAGGTCAGCACATACATTTTAGTCCAGCACAACACCGATCATCCCATTTGTCAAGCTCTGGACTTTCAAATACAATATCTGAAGTCATTCAAATACATGAAGGATCAAGCAGAGCAAGAGTCAGAAAGTGATCAGGCCGACAATCAGGAGCGGCAACAGCCCACCTCACCTCACTCAGCATCGGAGCCATATCATGAGTGGGAAAGTAAAACCACCGCCGACTCTGCCTTTTTGGATGATGAAACTGCCACTGACTCAGCCTTTTTGGATCATCTTGATTCCCTTTGGCATCAAGGAAACGGTAACATTCATGCTGAGCATGGTTTTGAAGACTTCTTTGATGGCAATGATGAATCTGAAGTTCAACAAGCCAATGAAGACGTCCATGGCTTTCAGCCATATTTGCCTACCATAAATCTGACTCCCAATGCCATTCCCACTGCCGACGCTGCTCGTTCTGCTGCTGCCGTTCCCTGTCCCGATGCTGTTCCCCATCCCGATGCCATTCCCACTGCCGATGCCTTGAACAACAGTTATATTTGTGTGGTCCATACAAATGGAATACATCACATGGCGATGGTTACCTGCCAGTGTCAGGGGGAACACCGAATTCGCTTGGACCTGGTAACCAGCAACTTACTACCCACAAGCTTCACCAACATATGGACTCTGTTCACTGTGCAGGTCCTAGACTATTTTCGGCTCTGTAATCTTGAATTAAAGGCCTCAGCCTATCAGTTTTACCAGCTGATTCGGCATGTAACATCGCCAATGAGGCCTGCCGAAGTGGTCAATCTCTACCATGAGCTTCAGTGCATGTCCCGCTTATGGCATTGGATGAAAAGATTGAAATGGGCAGGGTATGGACACAATCAAAAAGATCCTTTGAATCCCAAACCAGGAACCCGTGCTAATTTCTGCCCAGCTTGTCCTCAAGTAGGCATAAACATACCAGACAATTGGAAGGATGATGTGAACCGGTGGGTGTCAGAATGTCTCTGCAGTAGCGTGGAAAATGACACTTTGCAATTTAGATTTGTTTTCAAACATGTATTCGTGGCTGATGGCAATTTCAAAGCCGATCATGTCCGGCAGAAAAACTCCGAAACTGATATATGGCTATAGGATGGAGGTGGGATGGCCCCAAATCAGGCTGAATCTCACCACTTTCTCCAAGCTGCCATAGAATGATTAATGGTAGGTACCTTCCCTTGATAGCAGCCATTGCCGTTCCCACTGCCTGATCCGATGCCAATCTGATTTCTATCCAGACTTGCAGAAGGCCCCTTGTGAAAATAAATTCCTAGCCATTGTGAATGCTTTTCTGGCATCCAAGGCATGTGACAGGACCAGATGCACAGCCATTGCATGTGCACAGCATGGATGTTATGTTCCCAATGCATTGGTAGACCTGTTTCATGGAGAACAGCAGAAGAATATCAACTTTGCTTTCCTTCAAGCGCTGAAGATCACTAGAGTTGACCCTCAACAGGGAGTCATGCTCATTTACAACATTGTCTGCCAGTACATCATCTACCTTTGGGAACGTATTGGTGCCCATCTTCCAGCCGGCTTGACGATCGACCAGGCCATTGTGCTTTTACATGTTCATGGCCACAAAGATGAATGCTTTTTTTGCTATGCTCCATCTTTCATCCCAGGGTCCAGCATCGTAGCAGGAGAAATACTTGAGTCTTTGTGGGCATCACTGAATTCCATCTCCCTGACAGTCAGAACAGCGACCTTGCCACATCGGGCAGAAATGCTTGATGATCATGCTACAGATTCAAATCACAAGAAAATGCTTGGCATGACAGTCACACTATGCTCAAAAGCTCGGGAAGCACTTGAGAACTCCACACAACTTGGCCTATACCACGCTGAACTAATGGCAGCATTCGGCCAGCAACCAATCGAACAATGGGAGGATGAAGTCATCTCAGCAGAAACCTGAAGACTTACAGATATCAAGGTAATGGACATGTATGCCACTAAAATATCAGAAGCAGCAGTGGGAGTGGGATCGGGATCGGCGTCGGGCACAGTGTCCTCTTCAGGAACAGCACCAGTTCAATCCACGGTTGAGGAGTGGATTGATTTTGCTATTCTTTGTCAACAAATGCAGTGAGTTCCACTGACTACCCCAGATGACAACCAATCATTTATCATCACCAGGATTGAATTGCAAGACAAAGTCCGCCGACGGGGTAAATCACCTCACATGTCTGACATGCAAGCTGTTGAACGGGAAAGAGAAGCTCTGACATTCCACATGGTAACCTTAACCCAGTTACAAAACACTGCCGATATAGCCGATCATGACATTGCTTCCTCATGGATCAACCATGATAACGAAGGCAAATTTGAAACCCCAGGTGAACTTGATGATGACACAGCATCAGTACCGGCAGCGGCATCAGCAATGGCAGCGGCATCAGCACTGGCAGCAGCATCGGCAGCTGGCCCATCAAACCTTCCTGCATCATCTACTATTTCAGTGGAGGAGCAACAAGTATACCTTCCTCGTCATGGCCACCTGGCCGAGGTAGAGATTAAGCTCCAGAAGTGCCAGGCAAGCCGACTGCTGCACCAGCTGCGGGAGCTCAATCATTTCAATATTCACACATCATGTGAGCGGCGCCGCGAAAGGGAGTTTGCACCTGGTCACAAGCTGTTGTCTACGAGTTGGTTAACAAAATTAGCTTGCACACTTGGATGTATAACCATTGCCGTAGCCGATTGCTGGCACTGGATTGTGATGCTCACACATTGAGTATGTTTCAGCGGTTAACCAAGGATGACCTCAATGCCAGCACAGCTATTTTGAATCCAAATGTAGCTGGGTCCACCTCTGTTCATCTGTCCTGGATTTGGCATAATTCCTTTTGTACTGGTGTCTTAGCCAACAGTGGCGTCGGTGCCGATTCTGAGAGCGGGGCTGCAGCCATACCCGATGCCGATGCCGACATCGGTCAATTCTGGGAATGTAATTTTTTTGGGTGGTCATCTGTATTCATTGTGCTCACACTTTTCATAGTCAGATGCATATATTGGCTTCATTCACGGGCTCAGAGAAATTGGTGGAGGGAGGAGTTTCTACTCGTCACATATGAAATGCAGTGGACCATGCAGTATTTCATCCATCACAGCCAATGGTGGCAGTTAGCCTCAGAGTCCAACAATACCCTTCCTGGTCCGCTTGCTTATGCTAATCGTCAATGTGCTTCATGGTATGAATTAGCTTTGAGGGCTGACCGAGCATTTAGATCAACAAATGCCGATTATATCTCCCCTTTGTGACCGATGATTATGTAACCATGATGTAAATACAATTATCTTGATAACATCAGTAAAACTATGTCAAACAAAAGTCTCTCAGTCTACAGCCCTTTTTCTTTGCAATCGGGCCCAAAAGTGCAACTCCAAAGGCGTGCACAAGAGATCATTTGGTACGTGGAGTCCCAATTCTGCTGGGTTTTGTTGGAGGTAGACCAGGCAAACTTTGTAAAACAAAGTTGGATGCAAAGAATTCTCTATGCTGAGGTTGTATGTTGAGATCTTTCCTAAATTAAGTAAGTATACATCACTGAGATGTATGACAGATGTATGTTATGTCTTGGATTGGCATTGGCACCTCGATCCGCCTTATGATAGATGTGCCGATCCTTCTTCGGTCTTTGGCCGACAGTCTTGCTGATGTGAATTTGGACCACCTACCCCTGGGATTCCATCCATCTCTCTTGGCCTTGTTGGATGACGGTGTTGCCAGAGACAGTCCTAGTCGTCTTGTGGAGTCATATGCATGTGATTGGTGGTGTCACAAGGCAGAACCGGCACCTGGCAGAATATTTGGCATCGATACCCTGGACAAATGCCTTGATCACTATCAGCAATGGGTCTCTACCCCTGTGACAGTCTCAACACCCGTCGATAGCCAGTCAGGGCAGGATGCTCCCAGTGGCCAAGTTGATTGCCAATTGTGTGTTGACCTGCGCGTTCTCATACATGATATGTTTGATGAAGCACGCATGATGCACGGCTTCCTAAGCACCTGTGAATCAGCAGCGGATGCTGAAATGAATGCGAGTTTGAGGAAAGTGGCAGGATTTCATCATCTCCATGAGCTTGCCCTGCTCAAGGAGATTCAGTCCGAACCAAGTAAGTTAACACTGGCACCGGCACCAGCCATGTCATCAGCATCGAAAAACATCCGTGGACCCTCTGGGAGATGGGTAAGGCAATCAGAAACGGAACAGGTATCTGCACATGCACAGGCTGAACTTGAGCGCCTGAAGGCTCTTCCCCCCACCTCCTACAAGTGGACCTGGGGCGTTGATATTACAGAGAATGAGGTGTTAGCAATCAATCAGAAGAAGGGCAAGGGAAAGGCACAGCATTCTGGGTACATAGCGTCTCTACCCGATGGCCCACCACAAAACAAGGAGTGGTCAGAAACCCCAAGTCTCCCAACAGTTTCTTCCTATGGTCGACCACCCACGGTAACTGGTCATGATGCAGGGCTCTATTTTTCAGAATCTGATTCTGATGTATCCAATGCTGGAACCACTCCCTTTCTTCCTGTTCCTGCTGCCACCGCCCCCAATGCCGCCCCCATTCCTATTCCCAATTCTGTCCCCGTTCCCCATGATGTAGTGAATGACGCTGATCTGCATACTGTCTTTGAGGCAGCGATGGCATTTGATTTTGATTCATCATCCACCAGTGCTGGTTCTACAACCGATGCTGATCCTGTGCCCACTGCCGATTCGCATGGCAACACACTCATGCAGTGGCTAGGTCAAGATGATGTTGCTAATGAAGCTGGTCATACTGCCTTTCAGGCAGCCATGGCATTTGATTGTGATTCATCATCTGCCCGTACGGGTTCTACTGCCAATGCCGAGTCTGTCCTTGCTGGTACAGGTTCCCTGGCTTTGATGCCGCTGCCATCTACTTTGATGACTCTACTACCTCTTCATCTGGAGATTCTAATCCCCTTCAGCCTTTGCCACCATGTCTGATGCAGCAGAGGTTTTTTTCTCTTCATCAGAGGCAGATTCTGCTGGATCTGTGGGTGAATCCGATGCCGATGCCGATGATGCCAGTGCAAATTCTGACTCAGAATGCAGTTTTAGTGATGAATCCCCAAGCACCTCCCAGATAGAGCATCCCTCCCCAACCCACATCACACTGCCAGTGCCCATCTATACTCATGTGGACTTTAGTTATGTTGATGCCAGTTGGTTGTCGGGCTCTGATGATGATATGGACACTATGGAGGACATATGACGCTCATTTATTCCCTTTGCATTGTATACATAAACATGTAGTAATAATTGTTGGTGCTTTTGATACACCGAACATTTTTGGCATGATTGTGATCCCGGTGCCAGTGCCATGCATAGGTCTGCATACCACAATAAATCAATTATAGCTACATGAGGAATTAATGATGCCTTCACCATCACAAAACTCCTTAGCCCATACTATGTGGTGTCTAATGCCGATGCCGTACTTTTATGCTGCTACCATTGCCGGTGCCGGTGCCGATGTTGTTGCCGTTTATCGTGTCCAATGCTATCTCATAGGTGATTGATCTGGCTATTAACATTCTCCATAGTAAATATCAAGCCAGAATACCAAAACTGTATCTATTTGATAGTAGTACATGTTAAACTTATTATGAGAGCATTCTGCGGGCTCCCACGAACCCATATCATTCGGTACAATGTATACGTTCTATATACCGTATTATTTGGTACAGTGTAGCTGCTGTATGTGGGAAGTTTCCCAGGATCTTTCCACTTCATAAATTTAAAGTCCGCGTTTATGTTACCTTGCTTGCAAGGTCTCCCCACCCCCGAAAGTTAAGGTTCATGCAAAAAACAACAGGTGCAAATAGTGTCACGGCCCGCGGTGAGTGGCTGGCAAGTTGGATTCCGACACTTCTGGCCAATGGTCTTTCATCTACTCTCATAAATGCAGTGTTCAAGCCGGTCATGGAGTAGTCTGACTTCACGCTCAATGTTACTCTAAGTCAGGTTCGGCTTTGCTACAGGCATTTAATTCTGACTTTGAGTAGTTTGGTTTTTACGGGTCTAACTTTGGATTAGGGGGCCAGCCTGTTCTATGGGAGTATGAAACTAACAGGCTGGTAATGATTCTACAATCTTCACAAGCAAGGTTTTCACCGGCACCGGCGATGGCACCTAGTAACAACGTGACACCATAATCGACATGCTTGCTCTCTTGTCTGAATCTCCTCATGATTGATTCCTAGTAGATTACGATTCCTTGCTAGGGCTGCACACCGTACTGTCTGACGGGTATGGCCATACAATCAACAGTTATAAGACGGGTACAGCTCAACCGTCCACCATCCGTACTGTTTGGTAAGTAGAACTCTAACGGTACGGTTCAGGTACGGGTACGGCCGTTGTACGGCCATGGACGGTAGACGGTATAGCATAAAAGTCGAAAAAATAGACATTTATGGACTGACTAGTACTGGCTATCCAAGTATTCAACGATGTAGGGCTGCATTCGCCTTTGCGCGAGCTAGATGTAACCGCTTCTTAACAAGCATTAGAATCCGGATCGTATCAGCTTTGAGGCTTGCGCGGCAGAGAGAAATGGTGTCCCGACCACCCGAGAAGACTCGCTCTACAGCAACAGCAGAACCTAGATGTGAAGGTGATTTATTAAAAATCTGTGAATGTGCTGGAATGACTCACCAGGAATACATAAAATGTCACAAGCAAGGCGAAATAGGTTTGGGAACTGAGCTCGTCGACCCATCCACCAGTGAATTGGATTACACGCGTCGAAATCTTCAGCAGGAAGTTTGAAATATTCTTCGAGTTCATTGACAGAGGGCTTCTCTTTTCTGCGGTATCGAGCTGTGAAGGATTTCTGAGGGGAACCTGCAGTAGGTTGGGTTTGAACAGGTGGAGAAGGAGCTGATGGTGGTGTAGAAGCAACTACATGTGCATAATTGTCATGGAAGTAGTCAAATAGGTTTGATTTTGATTGTTCGAGGTGCTCAGAAAGGATTGGGTCATCGGCATAATCTATCTTCATGCCCTCGTATGATATCCGAGGATCGAGCACTGTTATCAATGAGCATTCAATCAGTAAGCCTATGAATGATCATGTGGACAATTAATATGTACATGCAGCCCATGTGTAGAAGGGAGATGCATCATACTGGTAGTAGTAATCACTGAGCTTGCGGTGAGCATCTGTGAGTCCCCGTTTGATATTTGGTGATGCTGAATCTGGAAGATTGCGAAGAATCATTTTGATGTCGTCTTGTAGTCCTCGAAATATTGCATGTGTTGTTGAAAGCATTGGTGTTTTTGTACCAGACATCTCTGTTGTTGCAGCTCGGAAGGATTTCAGCCACGACATCACCAACTTGATGGACTCCCAGTCAGCGTTACTAAGTTCAAAAGCATGCAGATTCTTGTTTCTTGAAACAAAGGAGTCAATTGTATCATGATAGTCGAGCGCTCGTCCTACATGACTTCATTAGCTGTAGATGTACAAAGGAATGTGATGCTGGACGCATGGAGCATTTGATGGGTTGAAGCCCACCAGGTTCTCACATTGAGAATCCGCATCAGTGAGGCACTACAGTCATCTGAACTCCCACTTCCTTGGATAAACAGAATTTCGCGAGCCCATGATTGGCGGCGTTGAGGGCTTGAACGGACACCTTTAATAATCTTCCGAAGCTGTTTAAATTTCATCTGATCAATAAACGAACATGCAATTGTAGATTATCTACCTTTTCAATTCCTGAGAGCACACCGTCAACAACTTCAGCACCAACATCTAGCTCCGTTACTTCTACGCCATCCCCATCTGGCTCGTCGTCAGCTGTAGCATTATCATCATATTCACAAGCGAGAGGGATCGTGACATTGTCTTGATAGTTGCTACCACGAGCCGCAGCCTTCTTGCCATCTGCATTTGATATTGCACCGATTCCTTCGAGGAGCTGGACAGTTGATGAATCAATAACATTTCTACATCAAGGAATGGTCATTTTAATACCTTGATAGCTGCTAGATGAACGGTATGAGGCATGCAACGCATGCGAGCATCTTGCGCTGAAAATGTAATTCCCCGTTCTTCACACCGCTGCTCGAGTGAGGTCATCAATGTATTATTGTTGCTGGCGTTATCCATTACAATAGCAATTATCTATGATTAAATCAGCAAGCACCTGTGTCGATCAAATAAACAAAACTTGCCTTCCCGATGAGGCCATATAACTCCATTGTTGCCCAGACTGCCTCTGCCATATTCTCCCCCGAATGTGGCCCAATGAGTTCTCAAAAATCAATGAGAAGCTCCTCTGCAAAAGAAACATGAACTTTATATGACTATATTTGAGTGAAGAACAAACCGAGTTGCCCGTCATTGGTAACATAGTGTGCAACTATGGCTAAGAAAGCATACTGGTTGCTTGATGTCCATGCATCAAGGGATAGGCTGACTTTCCTTCAAGCTTCTGCGCTCATGATTAGTTAGATGAGATAGTGAGATGATCGTGATTCGTGAAATAACTATACTGAGAACATTTCATGAACACCTTTAATTGTTTCCTTGCCCATTTTCATCACACGTTGCTTGATCACGTTGCATCGTGGAATCTTCAATGGACTGCCAGTGTGATGTGTGAAGTTCATCATCGCGACAAACTCAGGTTTTTCAACCTCATCAAAAGGTTGGTCGCATGCGACAATCCACTCAGCAAGATGTTGTTCAAACTTTTCTTGGTCCCACAGCCCCTGTCAATTAATCAATGAGATGTACTTACATGTCGGTCGAGAAGATATAGTCACTTACAGCCGCCCATGCTTGTTGATCTTCAAAGGCCTTCTTTATATTTTTGGATGCTTTTTCAAGTTTCTTCAAGTATTCAACTTCGGTGTGTCCATCTAGCTGCTTTTTCCCCGAGGCAATGGTGATCTCATCAGGTGTTGGAGGCTCCTCACGATCCTTAAGTATACAGTAAAGTTGATACATCGGCTTGACACGGACACAGAGATTGTTCACAAGAACTGAGAAGAGTATTAAGCGAACAAGTGTCGAGTAAAAAAAAGGGTAACACACTGTTTAAATTGCTTCGCATTGAACTTTTGATTGTGCAGACCTTGTGAGCACCATGTAGGCAACGGTAGTGAACATCCCCATCATCACCTGGAGTACCGTCTGGCCCATTGGTGACTATTTCATAGAAGTGATAAATTGGGCTCTTCTTCAAGTTTCGGCCAGTCTTCTTCCGAAAATCATGATCGAGTAAAAATATCCAAGATGTAATGGTACTCGACTCACCCCTTTTGTACCCAGGATCTCAAATGAGCTTGCTGGAGAGATGCCATTATTCCTCGCAGCAACGTTGCGTGCACTATCCTTATCCTCGATCTCCTCAACCTCAACAGAACGTGCTCTTGCCTTTTTCTTCGGTGGAGCAGTGGCCGTCACTTTGACTTTTGGCTTCAGTGCACGAGTCGGTTTCTTCCCATTGTCACGGTTGACCTCTGGTATAGTCTTCGAGGGAAGCATATCAGCTATCTGCAAAGTGTTAACATCTGTGAGCCGTACTTGTAGTATAGGTTCAGAGCTTGATACCTCTTCATTACTAATATCCATGATGTCGGTGTCACCATTGTTGTCCGATGCGTCGTCAGTGGAAGAGGCGGTGAAGTTGTCGTCATCTGCATCAGTACCAGAATCGTCTGTAATTGTTCGCTTGCGCTTAGGAGCGGCCCGGGAGGTGCAGGGTTGTCCAGCATTAGCGCATCGATGTGGTTGAAGAAGATTACCAAATTCATCAAGTTTCTCCACAGCAATAGCTGCAGCCAGTCGCGCACTACCTGTAGTGACCCGCGCTGAACTTCGGGTGGAGTGACCTGCATGATAAATAAATCTCTGAGATAGTATGACTAATGAATTAAAGATAATACCATGTTGTTCTGGTTGAATGGGATGATCATCATCTGGATCATTATACCATATGATTTTCGAGGCATCAAGCAGTTGGCCATCGAGTCCTAGAACAGGCTGATCTGCCATACCGAGCGACAGTTGTGGGGTTCTAGTTAGTTCCATGAGCATTTTATCTTGTCTCGACCTCACCATGATTTTTTTCCCTCGGCGACACTGTGAGCCTGTCCTGATTTTTTTTCAATTACACTGATGTGGCAGCCCCTGTGTTGGTCTCGCGTCTTCGATATCGACGATGACAATTGGCATTGCCTGGAAATGCGATCAAAATGTACTCCGCATACCTTGAGTCATCGATGGCACGCCTAGCATGAGTGCTGTCTGACAGGCTTCACATTATCACCGAATAAAATCAGGGCTTGAAAAGTGAAAGAGACATGAATAAGGAAATGTGAAACAACAAGATATATTTCAAATCCAAGTAAAATGCTGATAAGTATGGCCAGTATGTGCTTTGCACGGTGTTCAACGGCAATGGTGCGAGTTGTGTACTAGTCGTTCAAGATCTGTGGCGTGTTGATACGAAACAAATAAAGTTTGTTTGGATATTCCCGTCAATGCCGTCTAATCCTGTTGACGGCCATAGTTCAACGGCATTGGATGGGTGTTGACCGTCCCGTCTACTGTCCGTCTGGCTAGTCAAGCTGAGCCTCAACAGCACGGGAACGGCTACCGTACTACGGGACCGTCTATGCCGTACTATATGGTCACGGTGTGCAGCCCTATTCCTTGCTATTCATTGGCGCAAAACTGTACCTGGTAATGTGCATCGCCGTACCTTCAGATGAGACTTCCCTAGAATCTGATCTCCATTGGGGCTTGAATCTAGACTGTCCTCCTATCTGTGCAATATCTGTTGAAATTAATTACCAATATTGTTGCATGTGCATATTCTCCCACATTAATTACCAATATTGATACATGTTTCATATGCATATTCCTCTGGAGTCATGTGATATCCTTACTATTATGTATATAAAGAGAACCTGTACTATAGTAGGAATATAGTGTTCTTACCTCTGCTAACCCTAGCTGTAAGTCTAAGTAAACCCCAGGTAGGTTGTAAGGAACGTGTTGTCTCTTCCACTGTGCAGCGTATATAGTCTGCTCCAACAGGTTATGGGCCCTGCTGGGCACGTCGTGAACGCGCCTTAATTGGCTGCGAACGACGTTGACTTCATCGTCTCCAAATTATAACCTTGCGCTCTTTGTGAGCTGCATTGCGCTCCCTGCGAGCTGCACATAAAACCTAGGTTGACTAGGGTTAACCACTCTGAAGGAGTGTTTTCTCCTGAGAACGTTAAACGTGTTTTATTGAGTAAAAAGACTGATTGAGCGCTTTTAACAGCTGCCACCACAAAATCATGTCTTCAACTCTTGAGAAACTCGTTCAAACTTTCGACGGATCAAATTACATTCAATGGGCCGACTCAATGAAGGCGTGGCTCAGGTCTCAGGGCTTCTGGCAAATAACTAGCGGGGCAGAGCAAAAACCGCCCCCGGCGCCTCCCTTGACGGCGACGAACGCTACTTTGGTAGCGGATGCTAATGCCAAGCTCCAGACCTGGAGCAACAAAAATGACCAGGCCATTGGTAGCCTAGTGCTCCGCCTGGCCCCCTCCATTCGGCAGCGTGCCAACTCAAAGGACACTGCTGAGGAGATGTGGGATCTCATCCACACCGATTATGGTGTGGACGGCCCCTCCCAAGTCTTCGCGGACTTTAGGTCTGCAATAGCGATCAAGATCCCGGCTGCGAACCCCGCACCGGAGATTGCTAGAATGGCAGACAAATTTGAGTGCCTTATGGCTGCTAACGTCGCCATCCCCGAGCTAGTGCAAGCAATGATTCTACTTGCTGCGATGCTGCACGAGTACGATTCCTTGTCCGCAACGGTCCTTAACATGACCGCTACTAGTGCCTTGACATTTAAACATGTCAAGGACTCCATTGTCGCTGAAGCCTCAAGGCGCACAGCAGTAGGAAAGCCCACTGGCCAGCCTCAGGCCAACAAACTTTCCGCTGTTAAACGCAAAGGGGGAAACCCCAAATGGCAGCCCAAAGAAGGGCAAAACAGCAACGGAGACTCGTCCCGAAAGCGTGGACAATGTGGGGACAGAAAGACTAAGGAGGAGAAGCCGAAGGATAAACATACCCACCTCGCCTCCAAAGCCTATACCACCATGAATGGTAATGGCACCATCATACCGCTGATGCTGCTTATACAGCGCATCGAAAGACGCGAACACACTCCCACAAGGGATCCTCGCCGCCGACCGCCTGCACAGGCATATACGGGCGCGGCCTCTACCTCTTGTTCGGTTTATGCCGAATATCAGCAAGCTCGAGACACCCTCGAGCAAATGCAACTTCCGCGCAGCGCGAAAAATCTGCGACCGCTGGAAGAGCACCTGACGGTGTGAGAAGGAAAGAGAAGAAGGATAGAACCAGAACCCGAGTCTAGGATCGAGGAGGTAGAAGACGATACCGTCTCCCTCGGATCTGAACCTCCGGTGTCTGATGAGGAAGTGTGGAAAGCCGTCGACAAAATGCTCATCGATGAACCCCTTGGTACAGGGGCGTATGATGACAGGTCAGTCCTTTTCCCTGCCACAAGCACTAAGATTAATATTCCTATGAATACAGCGAACTTTTCATGTGAAATTTTACCGCTATTAAATGTATCATGGAATTATTTAGATCTTAATATATGTGCTATGTGTGCAAAGGGAGATTGTAAGAAAGGTGCCGACTGGATCATGGATTCAGGCACATCAAAACACTTCACTGGTGAAATAAAAGATTTTGCTTCTTACGAGCCTTTACCGAGAAAGGACTCTACCTTGGTCCAAACGGCCACTGGTACTACTCATATAGTAGGAAAAGGAGCAGTCTTCATTAAACACCAGGTAGTATGTCATGGGAAGTCAGAGATGCGTGAAACGCGGTTATACCCCGTCTACTACATACCTGACATTAATACTCGATTGATGTCAATGGGGGTCTTTTTACAAGATGGAAGTGATGTGCGTGGTTCCTCCGCACACATTTCATTTATCGAGCATGGAAACCCAATCATGCATTGTGTCCCTCTAAGGAGGAATGACATGATCTATTGGGCTCGGACTCATATATTGAGCACCAAAAAGGTTAATGTCGCGACCATTTATGTCGCTGACTACTTGACTTGGCATAGGCGACTTGGACACCCATCCAAAGAGGCGCTAGGGAAAATGCCTAAAAGCACCATAAAATTCCCAAGGAATTTAATTATTCCTAAAGACAAAATTATATGTCCAGGGTGTGCAGAAGGGAAAATGACCTCAAAATCTTTTCCCGAGTCAGACTCACGAGCTGACAAATCCTTTGAATTAATACATTCCGACCTAAAGGAACTCCCGGTACTATCGGACCACAAACATAAATACTTCATTGTATTTCTTGATGACAAAACGTCACATATTTGGGTCCAATGTCTCAGAAAGAAATCTGACGCTGCTGCAGCAATTAGACAATTTCAAGCGATGGCTAAAACCCAATATGGCGCTACAATCAAGCGCTGGCATGTTGATCCAGGGGGGGAGTTCAAGGATCATGAGCTACAAAAACAGCTCAAGGACTTAGGCATCAAAATAGAGATGTCTGCACCCCACGTTCATCAACAGAACAGGCACGCAGAGCACGCCATAAGGACAATAATGGAAAAGTCACAAACCTTGCGATTCACCGCTTGTCTACCACAATCATGGTGGGAATTTTGCATAGAACATGCAACACATTTATACAACCGAACCCCAATAAGGCGCCTGAAATGGCTGACACCTTTTGAGGACCTGACAAAGGTCCGCCCAGATCTAAACAATCTGAAGGTCTTCGGTTGCGGTGCTTATGTCTATCTACCAAAGGAAAAACGTCCAACAACATTATCTCCTCGATCGGAGTTAATGACGTACCTTGGAGTAGAAGATGGCATTAAAGCATATCGTTTCATGCGACAAAATGGTGCAATATTCATTGGTGCTACGGCACTATTTGATGAAACGATGTTCCCATGCTGTCCCAGAGCTAAAACTCCTGCCAAGACAGACCTTGGTGATTTTCCACCTCCAGAACCAGAAGATGACGACCACTCATCTGGAACGGATGGCGATGACCCTATACCGCCACAAAATCTGCCCCTTCCTCCATCATTAGAAGATGATGATGATGATTTACCAAGCGAGCAAAAGGCACATGACGATGCGACTAACGCTCCTCCTCTGCTGCCTCCAGTTAACACTGAGGACTTTTGTCCAAGACGTGAAGATCAACAGGAATGGCAGCAATTGCCCCGTCGATCAGGCAGGCAGAGGAAAATCCCAAACCGTCCCAGCAATACCTATGGAGAACAGCGACTCCCCTCTGACATAGAGAGAGACATTGCGCGTGATCGATATTGGAAGAAGTCTGTGGGTCAAGATTCGGATCATAACCGAACACGACCACGACCTCAACAGCAAGAACCGGTTGCTGGACCAAGTTCGGCACCCCATGAGAGTGTGCCTGATTCCAATAATCAAGAACATGATTACCCAATGGGGGAACCGGACGAAGCAGGTTATATTAAAAAGATAACCAAGGAAGGTGGAGATGAGCTTATCCGCTGGCTGTTATCAAAAGCAGTCACACCATCAAGCGGAAAAAGCCTAGTTCCAAACCAATTTCGCGATATTGCATGCCTACCCCGGCAGCAGCAACTTGAGTGGAAACAGGCTTGTCGTGGAGAGTTAGAGGCTCTTCGCAAGCGACAAGTCTATGATATCGTCGATCTTCCACATGATCGGAAAACGATCAAAATAGATGGGTTTTCTCTGTGAAATCAGACGGAAGAAAACGAGCCAGACTCGTGGCCAAAGGCTTTTCACAAGTCGAAGGCATTGACTTTGATGAGATTTTCTCACCAGTAGTCCGCTACGAGACCATACGCCTCATGTTTGCCCTTGCATCTCTAGAAGGCATGTATATGACCAGTCTAGATGTAAAAACCGCATTTTTATATGGCAAACTTGATGAGGAGATCTATATGGATCAACCCGAGGGTTTCAGACTCGAGGGTAAAGAGCGCAAAGTAATGCGCTTACGCCGAGCATTGTATGGCCTTAAACAGGCTTCACTAGCATGGTGGAAAGAGCTAGAGGCATTTATGCACACCATTGGGTTTGTGTGCGCCAGCTCCGATGCCGGCATCTTCATACACAAGGATCCTAAGACAGGCAGCATCATTATTGCGCTAGTCTATGTTGACGATGGCTTGTTCATGGGCAAGAACAAGAAACTTGTGGATGAAAAGAAGAATGCTTGCCTGAAGCATTGGGAGTGCCGTAGTACTGAAAAAGTCACGGAATTCTTAGGCATGCACGTCACCCAGACCGCTACAAAAGTCAAACTCGATCAAACAGAATATCTTGCCAAAGTGCTCGAGAGGTTCGAGATGACAAATGCCAAAGTTGCCCCCACTCCGCTCCCGACTGGCTACAAACTGTCGGAGAACACAGCAACGCCAAACGCGGTGCTTAGATCGAAATATCAGTCTGTGATCGGATCTTTATTGTATCTGATGCTCGGAACACGACCTGATATCGCTTATGCGGTAATCAAGATGTCGCAATTCTCGGCTAATCCTAGCCAAGAACATCTAGACAAAGCAATGTACATAATGCAATATCTCGTGGGAACCCAGAAGTACAGTATAGTCTATGATGGAGAGAAATCCGAGGGGCTGCAGGCCTTCACAGATTCTGATTGGGCAGCTGACACTGTCAAGTGCCAATCTACAATGGGTTACTTTGCTACTCTGGCAAGTGGCATTGTGTGCTGGCAGTCCCGTTTACAAAAAACTGTAGCACTGTCATCCACAGAAGCCGAATATATGGCTCTCTCCGACACTTGTCGGCAGATAGTGTGGATAGAGTCCTTATTCCAGGAACTTGGATATACACTGAAGCGCGTACCAATCTGCGCTGATAATCAGGGATCCATCTTTATTGGATCAAATCCAGTTCAGGAAAGGAGGACTAAACACATAGACATTTGCTACCACTACACCCGCGAATGCATAGAAAATGACAAAGTCACAGTCGTTTTCATTCCTGGAAGTGATAATCCGGCTGACATGTTCACAAAGAACCTTGGCGCCATTCTATTCAGGAAATTTAGAGACTCTCTTGGAATTACTTTCAAGGTTTAAACTTAGCTGCTTAGAGTGCTTCACAGTTTGAGGGGGGGTGTTGAAATTAATTACCAATATTGTTGCATGTGCATATTCTCCCACATTAATTACCAATATTGATACATGTTTCATATGCATATTCCTCTGGAGTCATGTGATATCCTTACTATTATGTATATAAGGAGAACCTGTACTGTAGTAGGAATATAGTGTTCTTACCTCTGCTAACCCTAGCTGTAAGTCTAAGTAAACCCCAGGTAGGTTGTAAGGAACGTGTTGTCTCTTCCACTGTGCAGCGTATATAGTCTGCTCCAACAATATCGAGTAAGTAAACTGCTGCGGATATTCGGAGTCATTGCACTCCCGAAGACTGACTAAAATCAGCCGATGCACACTCAATTCAGAATTCAGGCCTACGCATTCACTGGTTTTCATTCAAAAATGTAAGTTCCGCCCTTCATTATCATAATCTTGTGTTGGGCTATGCGCATAAGTTTAGGCTCGGATAAGGATATATTCCTGTTGCGCGATCTTATGTGGACGACTCTGTAAGGGCCGTCCTAATCATCAGTTACTCCGCTCCTGCTGCCCCGTTTACACGTGAGCTTCGAACCAATCCTGAACTGATCCTCCAGTCGTATTAGTGACTACAAATCAAACATGTTGAAGTTATAAAGATAACTCTGGTCGAGAGAGCTGCCTAACAAATCCTCGTCTTACATCATCATGCCTTCTTCTCCTACTATATTTCGTCTCCCAAAGTTAGAAGCGACGTTCTCGGTCTTCGTAGACAACGGATTGAACCCTCACTACGCCCCGATTCGTGCCGAATCTCGAGCATGGATCAATCAATATAACAAGACCGTCTATGGGCCGAAAATGCGCGCCTTCATGGACAACTGTGAAGTTGAGCTATCCAACGTGTTCTGCTACCCCTACGCCAATGAGGCAGGACTCAGGGCCACAATGGATCTGGTAAATTCCCCATTCGTGCTTAATAAGATGTCATCGACGAGGCAATATCTTCACAGGTTAATATCCTTTGGCTCTACGACGAGTTTACTGATACCGAAAGTGGAGCGGAAGCTACAAAGGCGGCGGGTATTGTCGCTCGTGCGCTGCGAGAGCCAGACTTCGATGATGGGACTTGGATTTGCCTTATGATGAAAGAGTATGTCTTCCTCACACAAATAAGATAATCAAATTAATTTTTAATTTACAGTTTCCGCCAAAACCACATCAACAAAGCAGGCCCCAACACCGCTCGTCGATTTATCGACCACTTCCGCAGCTATGTTGAGATCGTTGGTAAAGAGGCGGAGCTTCGTGAGAAGAACGAAGTCCTTGATATTCCCGGCTATGTCACCTTCCGTCGTGAGACAAGCGCTGTTCGTGCTTGTTTTGATTTGGTCGAATACTGCCTCGGAATCGATCTTCCTCAATACGTCCATGATGATCCTGTCTTCATCAGTGGTTACAACGCCTCTATGGACCTCGTCTTCTGGGCCAATGTATGTACCCCTCAATTATTTTGAAACATTTGGTTAATTTGTTGAGTTACAGGATCTTGTCTCTTACAATATGGAACAGGCCAAGGGTCATGGTGGTGCGAACGTTGTAACTGTTATCATGAAGTCCAAAGGTGTAGATCTCTAAACCGCCGTCGATTTTCTGGGGGGATATTGCGAGGCTCTGACTTCGCAGCTCCTAGAGGCGAAACGCGTTATTTCGTCTCGCTCTGATCCGGTTTATTCCAAAGACGCCGCGCGCATTCTGGATGCTTTTGGTGATTGGGTGAGAGGAAATAATGTCATAAATTTGCCAGACTACTCGTCGAGACGAACATGCTAACATTGACATAGGTGGAGCTTTACTACGGAACGATACTTCGGAAAAGAAAACAAGAGGGTGAAGGAGACGAGGCTCGTGGAGCTTAGAGCCCCGTTTTCTGATTCGATTGCCTTAAAGGAGTGATATTTAGGGGCACAATAAAAAATTGCGTTATAATTAGCTACAATTGATGGGATGCTGATGCGTAGCTAATTAGCTAGGTTCAATTATAATGTACAGTTCACAGGTTCAACGGCCTCTCCTGCTCATTCTTTCCATCATAAGATAGATAAAAGCTTTATGCAGTAAACATGTTCCAAATATAGATCACAGCCTTCTTCTATCGATCTATTTTAAACTCACGACTGATCGATCATCAGGGCGGCACAGGGGCAGTGCACCTCAGTGCACTCTGCGAAAAGACGGTTGCGATCACGCGGCAATTGACGGCGCCACCATCACGTTGATCGACGGAACGGTTTGTTCGGCTCCGTCCAACGTTTGCTGTTTGCTGGCAGTCACGGTCGCTATTGGGATATATAAGTGTGCAAGGAAGGGGGGACTTATTTCTGCGCGTGGTTAGAGTTTAAGCGAGAGTTAGACATCTCGTATACTCCTATTATAGTATTGATGCATACTACATCAGACTTCAGTAAAGAAGGATTTTAGTTTCCATTGGTTTCTCACCTCAGGAAACCAAAAAAACGAGAGAAAACTGAAACTGGGCCACTGGGAAACCCATGTCCTGTTTCCCGGAAACTGAAATCTACAGCCAAACTCATATCGATAGGCCCCATCAAAAATAATGCACACACAGCGGGACCCAAATTTTGACTTCCGCTACTATCTAGTATCTATGATGGATCGATCTCGGGTAAAATTACGATCTTTAGCTTGCACCATCCGCCCTGTGATTCACAATGAGACGCCATATCCCTAAAGAATATAAAGAAATCGCGATTCATATGTCGTTAAATGAAGGTGTCAGCGACAAGCTCATTCATTGTCATACGGGAATCAGCCAACGGGCGATGAAACCACTATGGAAGACATATCGCGAAACGGGAGAGGTGGTACGAACGCCCGTTGATGTTGGTCGACCTCGTCGTATAGATTCACTCGATGCTGCGGTGAGTCACTCAAAATTTATTTTGTTCCCAAGGCTTGATGCAATGTACTAGTTCCTCGAGGGTTGTATCGAGCGGCAACCTGATATATCATTGTCCAAGTTGCAAGATCACCTGCGCGAGGTCTGTAATGTCATTGCGTCGACGGACACGATCTCGAGAACACTGTACAGACGTGGTTTCACAAGAAAAAAGGTCTGTTAGGTCATTCTGGAATTCGAAAATTCATTCACGCGATTAGGTTACAAGACCTGCTATAGAACATGATGAAGCCGACCATGCTGCTTACAAAATGCTGGTGGGGGAACATTTCCAACCATACCACTTTGTTTTCACAGACGAATCTCACTTCAATCGTGTTACTCTCCAGCGACCGTGGGCATGGTCTCCCCGCAGAAATCGTGCCCGAAGGCGGGATTTCTTTATTCGAGGTCACAGGTAACACCATGATTTTCAGAAATTGTTTCTAGAGGGCTCGAGATCTATTCTAGGTATTCCATTTTACCTGCATTATCCCTCGATGGCATCCTACACCTCGAGGTGTTGGACCATTCTTTCACTGGGGAGGATTTTGCCGATTTCATAGAAGGTGTACTGGACCAGATGCAGCCATGGCCTTTACCTAACTCAGTTCTTGTGATGGATAACGCAAGCATCCATAAAGTTCCGGGCATCCGTGAGATGGTTGAAGAAAGGTATATCACCGTTGAACCAGTGTACATATTAATTCCGATATACTCTTCTTTCCAGGGGAATGCGTATTCTGTATCTTCCATCCTACTCTCCTGATCTCAATCCGATCGAAGAAGCTTTTTCAGCGATCAAGGCATGGCTTTGGGCGAACCGGGATTATGTACTCAGAGAGACAGAGGGCTATGACTGTGATCCATATGCATTGATCTGGGAAGCTGTTTATGGTGTCGTCACTCCAGACAAGATTTATGGCTGGTACCAACACAGTGAATACATCGCATAATTGGTCAAGGCGCTTTACTTTTCTTATCTCTATAGATTCTTGCAACGGCAGGTCATATTACTACGGATGGAGGTATAATACCTAATACTTAGATACAAGTCAGAATTATCAGATATATACAACTCGCAGATCCAGGTATGTTGAAACCTTTAGAACCGAGCTTACCACCATTCTCTTGCTTCAGACCCAAGTCACCAAATGTCACTGGTCTCCTCGTCATCATCTTCAAGTTCGTCACCTTCTATAATCTCTACCTCATCCTCATCCTCAGCCTCATCATCCTCATCCTCGTCACTATCCCCCAATTCCAAGAATTCTTTGCAAATGTTAGCATAGCCAGTGTCTGCAAGCACGTCGATCTTGGCCTCATCCCAGGCAATCTCTGGCTCCTCATACTTCCCCACTAGTCCTAACATAGGTAAGACCACACGTTTGGCATAGTTTCGAAGAATTCTAGCCCGTGCTTGGCCCATGACCCCGATCACGGACAGTACATCCTCTGGCACCAGCAGGATCTGTTCTGATGTAACCATCCCAGCTTCCAGCATTACGTACAAAAGACGGTCAAATCCCTTCCCAGGTTTGTCAAACTCAATCATCTTGATCACATCACTGACAGGAGGGAAGAGACTAGATGCTGTCGGACAGGTAATGCTCGAAGATGGAGAACCAGTGCTGTGCATAAGTGAGAAATCGGGGTTGGAGGATCCACACGAGGCTGATTCAGCACCCCCAAACGACTCATTCGTTGAGGTAGCAGCATAAGAAGCCGAGCTCGGAGGGTCATAAGAAGCCGAAGTTGATGGTGAAATGGATATGGGAGCAACATGAGAAAATGAAGAAGGGCTGGGAACTGCTGTGGCCTCCGGATTGATATTCTGGATGGTGACATGGACTCTGGGAATCGACGAAGTTGAACCTGATAGGCGAGGTTTCTTGGCTGGGCCACAGTCAAAATTGAGGCAATGCGGAGGGTTGTAAATCGTTGCTTGACCAAGTGACTTTTGTGGCGCTATCTCAGCTAACCTCTTGATTTGAAGAATATAGACTCACTATTTTTTTTGCCCAAAGGGTTATCTGGCCATGATCAAGTTGCCGATGGTTATCCAAGCCATTTACACAGTCGATGAAACAGTGTCTGCGGTGTGCTTCACATCGAATTGCGCGCTCCAGCTGGTTATACGCTTTAAGTTGTGTGGAGTCCTCGCCATCAGGTGTAGCTGGGATATTGTCTTGACGGCTTCGTTTCCTCGATTTTGCAGCAGGAGGTTTCGCCTTTGAATAAGGATGCAAGTAAGCTCATATTAGCATGTTCATATGAGATACACTTAGCATGTTCTTCACATCCATACTCACTGCTCGGGTTCTTGCTGCATGTGGTCATTGAACAATGTGGTCCATGGCCTGTTGGTAGTCGTGTATGGTCTCCAAAAGTGTTGGTTTACCTGTGTCACCTGAAACCTTATATCCGAGCTTCACAACTCCTGTTGCAGTTTCAAGATATCCGACGACACAAATTTGGAAGTCTTCCCAGGACCCATCAGTTTCTGCAGAAAACTCACACCTTGCCTCTCCGCTGATAACATTCACCTTGAAACTGAATACTGTTTTTATCAACGTCAGCTTGGAGGACTATGATGAAGGTAAAGGTCCTTACCCCCAGGTCGTGGTTCAAGGTTTGGACACTGCTTCGTTACTGGGGTTGCAGGTAGTGCAGGATGGACGTTCTCGTCGGCATATCAATGGTGCTGCAAACCATTTGAGGGTGGCAGGTAGTGTTGCACGATGTGTGGCTGAGGGTGTGCAAGTGTCTGTGGCTGAGGGTGTGCAAGTGTCGGCAAACCGGGTGGCGGCGCATAGTGCTGCAACCCATAATTTGGGTACTGGTTATAGAATGGATGTGCATAGGGATTGAATTGATGCAGATATGGAGCTGGGATGTTGGCTGCTGCATTTGCAGTTTGTGGTTGTAGCACATGGCGATTGTGTATCGGGAGATCAGCCATGGCTACTAGTGGTTGGTGCCTGTTGTCACTCAGATATGGCTACTTATACTTTCTTTCTTCGCAGGAAATGGCACAATAAATTTCCAATGATGCGATAACATTCCTGCGCAGCACAGTTTATCGTGCCTTTGACTTTGGATTCGGGCTCCAATAACTGTGAGTCATGCCTGATGGTCACTCAAATATGTCTTTTTCCACAGAAAATAGTACAATTTTTTTCAAATGGTGCAATGGGCTGTAAAGTAACCTTTTACAACTCAGGTTACTGCCTACAACTGCAGGTGCAGAGTCGAGCCATTGTTCAGCCACAGGTAAATATAGTAAAATATAAACAAAGCCAGCACCATCAATAAATGATCTGATTTTGCTTTTGTTCCCTCATCTCCCATCGATATGGCACAACCTGTTACCCCTCCTACGAGTCAAGCCCCTCTCCCCACTTCGCCCTGCGGTGCACGTTCTTTCACAAAGTATGCTGCTTGGAATGGTGCAGAGATACAGGACGATTTAATGGATGCCTGCGCTATGCTCTTCAGCAACAACTATGGTACTTGGGGCCCCAAGGTACCCAAGAGACAAGGTTCATAAATTAATCATTTAGCGAGTAATATCATCACTTCCCATACTTGCAGGAAAGCATGTCAAGATGACGGGTCCTCATTTACGAGCGCAATGTGTCTTGAACCCGAACCAGACAATATTGGTGACATGCTTCCAGCAGAACCAGCTGGTTGGTCATGCATTTGCTACTGTCTGGGATACTCCAGTTGGTAAGTAAAGAGTGTCTTTCTTCCTCATCTCATCTGTGTTGATGTCATCTGGAGGGTCTGTTGGCTGGGTTACTCAACTTGTCGTTGATATGGGAGTTCGTAAACATTGGATCACCACTCAGCTTTTGCAGACACTCAAGACTGAACCTTTATTCACCAATATTGTTGCCATAGGGTTGGTTTCTTCTCATCCTGCTGCTTGCACTGCACTTGCCAAGTATGTGAGTAAGTTTATATGTCACTATTACAGTATCTTCCTCAGCTAAATGAGTTTACAGATGTCAAGATCGAATCCATTAACCTCATGTTCTGCTGCCATAATACACAGAAGATCATTGAGGCTTCTCCTGTCAATTATGTTCGGAAAATGCAACTTCATGGCAGTCTTTTTGAAGAGGGCTGTACTTCCGGGGCTATCTCGGCTGTCTACACTGAGTTCTATGTTGACCACAAGGAAACCCTGTGCCTTGGAAGTCTTTAAGGAGGAAGGGAAATGGTTTTTGGGTGAATTACTTGAGGGCCACGAGTTCTTGATCATTTTGCCAATCTAGATCAATCAGTTTTTTTTTATATATGCCATGTAAATATTGTTGGGAGTCAAAATTTTAGCTCCACCTGTGTTCGTAATTTATTTGTTGGGGCCTATCGATATGAGTTTGGCTGTAATGCTTTGTTTATTTTAAGCACTTGTATGTAATTGTAAATAACAATAACTGGGGCACACCCAGAAATTTATTGATATTGCCAGCAGTGTTTATATACCTGTGAGAGTGCACGGACCATTTGGCAATGTTTGGCATCCAATGGGTACATAAACCCTCCCACAATCCCCCAATTTTCTCCAGTTTGGACCATTTTTATTCAGTAATGTAATACAAATGTAGGTTATGCATTACTACAATGTCTGCCCAAGTTTCTCAGTTTCCCAGTGTCCAGTTTCTAGGAACTGAGAAACTAATGGAAACCAATGAAAACCCAGAATTTTTTTTTGTGTTTTGCTGATGTATGATCTATATATAGCATGTACTATTAATGGAACTATTTACTCGGACTGTGCATGGCTTGTCCATATCCCAACACTCCCCCTCAAGCCTACCATGGTTTGAGTACAGGGGAATGGTTAGTTAATTCACCCAGGTGCATCAAAACCTCTGTGTGGTGGAAAAACCCTGTGGTAAAACCTTTCCACATGTGAGGAAAGCTACTGGGTTACTAGTGTGTTGACTGGATGCCCATCTCTTCTCTATGTCTAGTAAATTTTGGCTTCAGTAGAGCTTTGGTTAATGCATCTGCTGTTTGCTCTGGATCTCAACAGTTCTCTATATCAAGAACTTCATTCACAAGGTCCCTGACCCAGTGATGGCAAAGAGCAATGTGCTTGGACCATTGATGAGATTGTGGGTTGTGTGTTAATACTACAGACCCCTCTGTCACCATAAATAATGGTTGGAGGCTCTTGAATAAATCTGAGTTCGCAATATAGATTTGAGCCACGTTGCTTCACATCCAGCCTCCAAGAGAGCTACATATTCTGCTTCTGTAGATGACAAGGCTATGATCATTTGTTTCTTTGATTTCAAAGTCACTACTCCCCCTCCTGTTAGGAAAATGTATCCCGTTGTGGACTTCTGGTCATCTGCATTCAAAAAGGTGGTGTCTGCATACCCATAGAAGAGGTTATTTTCTCCAGTCGCATCCTGAGATGTGCAGTAAGTTATCCCAAGAGTTTTCATACCTGCAAGGTACCTGAGTATCCACTTTAATGTGAGACCTGGGTTAGCAGTGTAGGTGGCCAATTTATTTGTGGCATATGAGATATCCAGCCTTTTGGAGTTTGCAATAAACTGCAGACTTCCTAATAATTTCACATATGAATTACTTTGATTGGGTTCATTGTGATCCAAATTTGGTCCTAGCTTAATATTTGTATCCATAGGTATACTGACAGAGTTATTGGTCATCCCCTCCCTGAGGTGTATATTCTCAATATATTTCTGTTGGGAAATAGTCATGGAATTGCTGGTATGATTTACTTCTATACCAACAATCTTGCTTGGTTTCCCAAGGTCAGTAACTTGCCATTCTGAGTGTAACACATTCTTTGTATGTTCCATCATCACATCTGATGATGCAAAGAGAAGTGAGTTGTCAACCCAGATAGCCATAATTCCAATGTCATCTCCATCCCATCAAATGTAAACACAAGAATCCATTGTTGTAGACTCAACAGCTGAACGTGTTACATGTCTGATCCATGATCAGTGTGTGACTGTGCTTGTCACTGGCCCTAATGTAGGTACACACATTGAACACATGTTTGTTGATTTCTTTCATCTTTTGTTACTTGTGTACTTTCTTGATACTCTTCTTTGTCCTTAATCTCCCTGAGTCCTCTAGACTTCGACAGAATCCCCTACCTCCTTCAACATCCTCTCGAATACCTCCTAGCTCAAGAACAGATTGACGGGCCGAAGAAGAGCTTTCTGATCAATGGTAGTTGGTGCTTGGGGCTTTGGGTGCTTCGCGTTTAATCAGCTTCTTGACATTTACAGTTCTGCATTTACCATCAGCCAGTCTTTTCTCTACCATATTTGTGCTTTGTTGGATTATGGGCACTGGAACATAGGGTCGAGTGATGTTGTCCAGAGGGTCCCATGCTTGAACTGGGGTAGGCGAAGCAAGTCAATAGGACCCACAGGCAATGTTTGTCTCCCCAAGACATTGTCCAGTTCCTCATTTTTCAGCTTGTGCATGTACATTTCCTTTTTGATGTCATCTTCTCGAGCTTTTCCTACTGTGATCTTTTCTGACCTAGTTAGTCTAAATTGTTGATCTGCAGTTGGACCAGTGCAAGATCATGCATGCAGTACAGTTTTTCTCTTGAGTTTGTATTTAGGTGTCATCCCACCTTTCGAATAATGTACCCTTCCATTTGATGAAAAATCACTCTCAGTTTCTCCATTTTATCTCCTGCTAAGAGGAGATTTGCTGCACAAAAAGGTGTAGTACCAAAGTTTTAAGTCTCTTTCACTGATTCTCTGTCTTGCAGACCTTCTCTGGACTTAGTCTTCTCAAAGACTAGCCCTTAGTACATACAATAACCCTCAAAAACTCAGTTCCAACCTTTTCCCCTGGCCTTTCAGTCTTCACAACCTTTCAACACCCATGCGTGAATGTGTTTCTCCCCATTAATCTCATTCTCACCTCCCACAGCCACTTCCTCTGACATTTCATGTCAAAACCTGGTTTTCACCCCCTTTTCCTTTCCTACCATGGTCCTTCCTTACTCTATCAGTTGGAGCTTGATGACCTGAACAAGAATCCTGCCAATGCTCTGTCTTCCCTACTGCACCGTGAGTAAGTGTTTGTAGCCATGTGACTTGAGTTTCTCCTCAAGCTGTTTATTCCACTCTCTCCCAGCCTGTTTTAAGCCATAGAGAGTCTGGACCATCTGACAGACTCGGTCTGTTTCATCCTCGCATCCCTCAGGTTGTCACATATAAATTTCTTCTTGTAAAATGCCATTCAGGTAAGCCCCCTTGACATCCATCTGTTGTAGTTGTAGTTTCTTTATTGGTACTAGGGCTAGAATTGTGCACAACATATCCATCCTAACAACAGGCGAATAGGTTTCCATATAATCATAACCTGGCCACTGTGTGCATCCTTTTACTACCAGTCACACTTGTTTTCTTATTTTATCCCCCTTATTATTCCTTTGTTTATAAAGACCCATTTATTGGAGATAGGGACTGCATTTGGAGGTTTCTGCACAAGTTCCCAAGTGCCCATCTCCTTCAGCAAATCCAACTCCTCCTGCATGGTGATTCACCATTCTCACCACTCTGAGGAGTGCTTAGCATCCTTTAGGCTGGTAAGTTCATCTCCAGCAATTATTATGTATATCTCTTCAATTGATAGGAAGGTTTCTTCATCATCTTCCTCCTCTGTAAAGGGATTTTGAAGGTATTGATAATTGGTACAAATTCCATGTGTCTTTTGCAGTTCATTGATATCCATATCCTTCTCTATCTCATTCTGTTTACACTTGCGCTTCCTGGGTTCAAGGTCTGGAGTTATGTCATCAGGACCCATTACACCCTGAGGCAGCCATGTGCTTCCATCAGACTCCCCCCCTCACATGGTGCATCAGGTGTAATGGTGATTTTCTCTGGAGGCAAAGGTGTTTCTGGTGGGTTAATATTTTGGAACTTTCTAGAGGTAAGTACCTTTTGCATTTTAGCATTATAATATTTGATTGCTCCAGCACCATCATCAAATCCAACATATGCTCAGCGCTTAGATTTCAGTAGCATTTTTCTTTGTTCTTTTTTGTCCTTGTATTAGAACCCAAATGGGGCCCCCAAATTTGCATAAGGTAGACACATTTGGTTTTCTATTATGCCAGCCCTCATAAGGTGTCAATTTCTGAAGGTGTTTATTATATGATTGGTTTCTGAGATAAGCTGCATGTAAAACTGCATACTCCCAGAGAGATTCAGGGAGGTCATTGGCAGTGAGCATAGCATGTGATAATTCAACAAGCGTGTGGTTCATACATTCTGTGATGCCAATCTGTGAAGGTGAGTATGGTGCAGTTGAACAGATTTCTATACTGCATTCTTTGCACCAATTTCCCAGTCTCTTGTTTACAAATTCTTTTCCACAATCAATTTGTATCCCCTTTGGTTTCAGTTTTGAGTGATCAGGTGAGCCAAATAATTGATTACACCTTGTGTCACTCCTGAGTTTTCCTTCAAACATTCCACATTAATATATCTTTTTGTGTCACCCACAAATAGCAGGTAATATTGGTGTCCATTAATAGATTTGATCACATATTTTCCCCACAAGTCAATATGGGTCAATTCTCTGGGTTCAGAGTTTTGGTTGGAAGTCTTAAAAAAGGGCTTAATGTGTTGCTTTGCCTACCCTTTTGTTCTGCTTGATGCATGCCTGCATCACCTGCTAGTCCTTTTTGGGCCATGCTTTCTCATTCATTCATTTGAGTGTCAGGTCCAATCCCAGGCACATCCCCCCCCAAAAAAAAGGTGATCTGGTTGCACGAGGTTGGTTTTCCTGGCATTCAACCATCCTAAGTCCCCCCCCCTCCTTTCCTATGTCCACTTTCGTCCAAGTCCCCCAATCCATCATCTGTTCCCTGTCAAATTGTCATCCAGTTCCATGCTGTCAGGGTTTCCACATCCCACATCCACATCTGGTCCTTCAGTTCAGCTTGGTTCCACCATCTGCAGGCCTTCCCATTTTGGGTTGCGCTGTCCATATCCATCCATATTGCCAATGCCAATCAATGTTTGGTTCCATTGCATTGTTGCCTTCCCCTATTTCTGTGCATGTCCAAATCCATCAACCATCCATATCTGCATATCATGTCATTGTTTACCTCCACGTCCCTTTGCTTCTGCTTTTGGTGCATGTCCATGCATCCGTCTGCCTGTCTGTTGAGAGGGTTTTTTTGTAAGCTGATGTGTGCTAAGTCAAAAAATCCTGCCCTGAAATCCTGGTCCCCTGCCCTTTGAATACAGTATGGTTCACTCCTTTGGTTCTGTTCAGTGTGCCCTGGCCCCCCTTTGTTTTTTTTGTTTTTTTTTTGTTCTTTTTTTTTTAAGTCAAAAAATCTGGCCCTAAACATTCATTTTTCTTCTTCCTTTAACATAATGATCCACATAAAATCAAAGAAAGGCATGTACCCAACATAATGCATACCATCAGTCAGGGGCTGGGTGCTGTTGGGTGCTTGTTGGCCTTCAGGGTCTCAACAAAAAGTGTCACAGTGCCCACCAAATAATGGGACTAGCTGGCATGAATGTGGACATTTTATGGTCGCTATCAAACTAAAACATTGAGGTCACTGTTTATTAGTGTGTGAGAATGAATACCTCAGGTACTGATCCCCGATGACCAAAATGACCAAAATGACCAAAGCATTCAAAACATTGAGGTCGCCATTTATTAGGGTGTGAGAATGCCTTAGGCACTGATCCCCGATGACCAATGGATTTGACAGCTGGATGGCATCATAGCACCAAAGTAGCCCTGTACCAAAAAGAAAGGAGAGAGAGAGAGAATGTCCAAGGATTAGTTAATACAGAGCATGCAAAAGAGAAAATAAATAGGAGAGACACCTCCACCATAGCTTCATAGTGCTAACCCCTCCATAAAGTCCAAACATGTGGCTGTCAGCCAGTGAGTGCCCATCAACATAAAATGCTTGGTCAGAGACTGGGTGGTGCAGCTGGGGGGAGGGCATCGGCCAAAAAGTGAGTTGAAAAGATTAAAATATAAAACATAATGAGCATACAATATATATAGATGCCCACCCCATTTATGTGGTTTCCCCCCCCTCTTTCTGCATAGTTTGAGAGAGACATGAATCATCATCAAAACAGCTCAGCTCTGCTCACTTGTTCCTTCTGCTGTACGATGTTCACTGATAGCAACACTCTCACTGCTTATGCAGCCTCTCACTCTTTCTTTCAAATCCAGCCCATGTCTACCATGCCTGCTGCCTCCACCTCTGGATGCCAAAATGGCTCTTGTGTGCCATCTTCACCCCTGGTTCAACAACCCATCTTTGGTTCTCACAGCCTTTCAGCAGACATAACTGGGCCAGGCACCATCTCTCCTCTTGCCATTCAAGAAGCTTGGGTCAACCATGGCAGATCCCTTTCCTCTCATAACTTCAATGAGGAAGCTTTCAGAAAGCGCTCCAGACCTCAGACCTCATAAGTGCAACCATAACCCATAGGTGTTCATCCCTCTCAACCCTGATTGGCTGTGAACCCCAGGGGTCATGCTCAAAGGAAACAGATCCTATCTCCTCACATCTCCCCTTCTGGATTGTGTTGGAGTCAGAGTCCATGCACTTCTCAAACATTTACTCTGTGTAGAGTGCAAACTGGCCTTCATCCCCAATGATATATGTGGTCACTCACCAAAAAACATTTGATACCACTTCTGAAGTCCCTTCTCTCCTTTGCCACCTCTCATGGCATCCGTGAAGGCTGAATGGATGGTCCCTTACCTCAGAATGATGGCCCTCCTGTTGAGCTCTTGGTAGAGCAGCCTGGGCTCGCTTGCCCTGTGGAAGGGTGCTCTTATGCCTCTGGGATGCAGAAGACCATCACCAATCATTATAGGCAGTCCACCCTTCATCAACAAAGGAAAGAGGGAAAGAGGTGGTTGTTCAGTCCCTGTTCTCCAGTCTTGGAAGGGAGTATTTTGTTGTAAACCTGGCCTTGAGAAGCAGATGGGCTGATAGCACCTTCACCACTCTGGTATCCACTGTCCTACCAAACATGCCTCCACTCAAGATGCAGGTTGAGGTACAAGGCAGAGAGATTCCTCCCCTCCATCAAGTCACGCAATGGTGGGACATTTTAGGTGACCATGTGCATAAATGGGAATAGGGTATTTCATGGGTATGGGTATTCCCACAGTGTTTTGGTCATGGGTGTGATGGGTGCAGGTGCAGTGTTGGACTCTGCTGCACTGTGACATACCATGACCCATACCTGCAGTTTTTTGCCAAGTATATAGATTATATTATAATTTCTTCTATCTAAACTAATAAACATTTAATATCATTAAAACCACCCCCACCTCATGTTTGCGAGTGAGAGGGGGGGGGGGGGGGGGGTTGTGACTTTTGGACTGTCATCATCCCCATTGTCCTGTCCCATTCTGTCACCCTTCGTCATCGGCTGCTAGCAGCACCCATGATCCACCCCGTGAGCAGTGGCTTGCAGGGCTGGGGGTGGGTGCTGTGTCATTCCCCATTGTTGGGTGCATCCCTGTCATTTGTCATCGTTCCCCCCTCATTGTCATCATGTTGAGTGCATCCCCGTCATTCATTGTCGTCATTCCCCCCTTGCTGTCAGCTGCTAGCACCTGGAATCCACCCTGCAAGCAGTGGCTCACAGGGCTGGTGGTGGGAGCTGTGTCATTCCTCGTCATTGGGTGCATCCCTTTTATTCCTCATTGTTCCCCCCTCACCATAATTCCCCCCTCCCCATCATTCCCCCCTCGCTGTCTTTCCCCTGCCTGTCCCTCACCATCTCCTACTGGCCCTGTTATGTGGTGGTGGTTGCTGTCATCATGGTCCCTTGTTGTTGCTGTTGTCCACCTTCTCCTGGTTGTCATCAGTGGTGGGTTCTGGTCGTCAGGTTCCCATTGTCTTTGTTGTGTCCTGTTGTCATTAGTTCAAAGTAGTACCTAAAAATATTGTTAGCAAAAGAAAAAGAAACAAGAAGGACTGAACTTATTTGTGGCCCAAGAGACATCGTCCATCTCTTGGGCCTGTTTTTCCTGTCAGGTTTGCCTCCTCATCCTCTCATAGTCACCGCCGTAGGGTGGGGTAGTGGGGTTGGGCCCATTGTTACAAGATGATTATAACCTAAAAAAGGTTTTAGCAAAGAAAGGGAAAAACTCACCAAACACCGATATATGGTGTTTGGGCCCATTTTCTGTCTGTTGGCTGTGGGTGTGATTGGTGTGTTGAAGGGCATGGGAGCAGTGGCAATGGGGGTTGAAGGAGAGGTTGTGGTGGTGGTAGGTGGATGAGGGAGGCGGTGTCGTCAATGATGATGGTGTGGTTATACAACAAAGTAGGTACTAATGTATGTAAATAACATGTCAACAATCAACAAAGACGTGACGTGTGCATGGACACAAGACCAAATGGTCTGTGCACCTGGGGGTATATAAGCCTCCAATGTCTACAACTAAGTTGGGCTTGCCCAACCTTTTATTTTTTAATTTTTAATTAGCTATATAGTTCTCATGTTATAGTTTATTAAGTCATGTATTAGACTTTGAACTGTCACCTCCCCCTTGGTGATGGGTACTAATGGTACCATGGGTATCCATGATACCATATATGTTTCATACAGGTTTATACCCGTACCTGTTAAGGGTGAGGTGTTTGTGGGTATGGTTATGGTTATGGAAAAATGTACCTGTGGTATACCCGTGAACAACCCTAGCAGGTGGTGGTGATGGCAGAGTGGGCATGGGAGTGGTGGCAGTGGGTGTCCACACAGTGGTGGTGGTGGTAGAACAGAGAGGAGGGAGGCAGGCAGCGGCATTGTCGAGAGTGGTGGTGATGGTTGATGAGCTGGCAGTGTTGATGACACGGCTGTGTGCTTTGTCATGCACAGCCACCCCAATGGTACCTAGAGCAGTTAGTGGACATATCTTGTAAGTCTATATGGTGTAGTGGTCATATTGGCTGTGCTAAAATGTTGTTGTCTAATGCCTAGGGTTCAATTCTGGCTCATGTCATTTATTTTACTACTTAGTAGTAGTAGTAGTAGTAGTAGTAAGGACTCCTGGCTCAATCCTATTGGATTCCTGGTCTGTCCTCCTGGATTCCTCATAGTCCAAGTCCTGGGGAATTCCTGGAATAGTACCAGGAAGAGCCCAATTTACCAACATTATACCAGGAATCCACCAGGAATCCTACTGGAAGAGAAACAGCCAGGAATAAACCATTTGGTGGACAATGGCTGAAGCAGGGACTACCAGGAAGAACAGGATTCCTCCAGGAATACATGGGGCAGTGTAAAGAGCTCAATTGCTGATTGTATATGACTAATGCAATATGACTGGCACAGTTAGGGGAAGCAACACTAGTGAAGCAAAAGGAAAAGATACCTAAGATGTGCAGTGAAACAAACAGACAAGCCAAAGGCATTGAGGAGGCATATGAGTGCCAGTGCCATCAAGAGAGAACAACGAGGCAAGGCATCATGTAGTAGAGGATGAAGATGGAATGACACCAGGATAGCAAGCAGGGAGAACATGGGCGCCATCCCAGGGAATGAGATATGAATGAACTGGAAGAACAGGTCACACCAATAAGCCAGAATGCAGTGCCCAATGCAGTGGATGAATACTTCTTGAAGATCCAGGGGGCACAAAGACTGTACTTGATGACTGGGAAACATTGGGTGTTTGTGAGGAATAGCTGTATTGGCCAAAATTGCACTGACTATGCTGCCAACAAAACTTCTACCAGGCAAATGATGCTGGAGTAGTGTGTGTGGGCACACCTACTCCAGTAGTCAGTAGTGGAGTCACATGTCCATAGGCATCATCACTACAACTACATTGTCTTGGGTAGTGTTGCCATGGCTCGAGCCATGTTTTTTGCTATCTTGGGAAATAAATTATGTAAAATCACTAAAATATTTGAGGAGCTAGATCCCATCAAAAGCTGAGGGGTCTCCTGCCAACTCTAAGCAATTGGAGATGCGGTTCCTGAGATATTCTGGTGGCTTTGGAATGGCTCTGGCTTTGGCATGAGAGCACATCTAACATGAATGCAAACATGGCGGCCATAAATGCCATACTAATGGCACCAAGCACAAATGCTCCAAATGCGAGTACAAAATCATTGTCAACTAACAATGAGATTATGGCAACACCACTCACAAATGAAATGGCAGCCAAAACTGCTTCACACACAGTGGATGTGACCCTAAATGACCCAAATGATGCCAGGAATGTTGACACAACCATGGCTGCATCATCACCAGTTGACCTGACACCTGACACAAGCTCATTTACATACAGCCATGAGGAGGTATGACAACTATTGGAAGATGTGAAACTTGATGGGTATCAAGAAGGGTTCAAGGAAGGACACAGAACCAGGAAGAAAACAGGGCATGAGGAAGGAAGAGTGGAAGGTTATGATGAGGGATACAATGAAGGAAGCAAAAAGTTGATGGAAAGCTACAGGGATGGATACAAAGCATGACAGAAACTAGACCAAGAGAAGGCAGAACAAGCACACAAGAAGGGACTACTGGAAGGCCACGAGCTCGGGACACAGAATGGGAAGGACAAGGAATGACAAAAGTGGCTCATGGAAGGGCATGGCACTGGGCTCTGTCTCTCTATGGTGGCCCATGCAAGTGCATTACTCTGCAGATCTGTTTTACTGGAAGAGACCAAGATCAAGACTGATGCCATCACCACCACCAACATTGACATCCAGATGACACCTACCATCATTGAGACAGCCACCCAAACCAAGGATGACCCCACTGCCATTGTTACCAGCCCCCTCTTCCCTGCCAATGCTGCCACATCATCACTGATGATGCCTGCACAGCCCCCATCAGCCATGTCGATGCTGTCATCAATGTTGCCAACATGCTCAACAACAATGACCACAACCTCTTCCCTGCTCCAAACTGACCCCCAGCTTCTCAGAAATGATGGCATACTCTACTGAGTCAACATACAGCTCCGCTGCACACTCCCCAGCCCCTCTCCCTGCATCTAGAATGACCCCAGTCCATGGCCATGTCCCCACCAGCAACGACAACTACCCCAGCCATAACCACCCGAGAAACTCAAATGATGACCCCAGCACCACCCAGTTACCCCCTACTCAACCCATTTGCCCCTGTTACACACCATGAGCACACCACCATGCCACACATGTCCAATGTGACTGCCGCATCACTTTCAACGTGTTTGTCGACAACCAGCATATCCCCTGCTCTTCCTCATTCTATACCACTGGCCACAGCTTGAGAACAGTGGGACAAATCACCAGAGCCACCAGAACAACCCCAGGCCTTGCCCCATCTCCCCAGCTTGCCCCAGTGGACATGCCAGAGGTGGTCCTCACTATGGTGGAGGCAGCAAGCAATAATGTAATCCTGTGACTCTACTACATGTGACTCTCTAACTAGCTATGGTCATGTGACTACAGGAGTAGGCCCGGGGGCATGATGGTGTAGTGGCAACCATCATACTTGGCCTAGGCCCTGTGACCAACTGACAATAGGCAGGAGGTCTCGAGTTTGAATCCCACCCCTGTTCAGCCACTGGGGGGTTTTAGTGGGTATTATCCAATGTGACGAGTCCCATACTACTGTAATCATACAGTGTGCATAAAATGCATTTCCTCCCTGGTAACCCTATTCTGAGGTTCAAATTCCTCGGAACCCCTAAGCAGGTGGCGAGAGCAGTAATGTTGTCATCCCCATATTAAGCAGGACGGTCTTCCAGAAAATGGAATTCTAGGGTCTCAAAGCATCCCACAAATTGTGGGAAAAATGCTTCCACCAAAAAATATAAAAAAAAGACTACAGGAGTAGGCCCACACACACTACTCCACCACATCAGGAAAATTGCTTTTGTCCCCAGGGTGTCCTGGGTTACCCTAGGATGCCTTGGGACATGCCAGGGCATCCAAAACAATTGTCTACCCTGGGCACTCTGTAGATAAAGTGCCATTATTTGCCAATCTTCAGGGTAGTGAATTTTGGTCCAAAGTGCTCCAGAGCACCTCAGGAATGTATGATCCATATGCTTCCTGGATATCCTCTGATACTTGAGAAGATTTTTTCATCCTCTAAATTTCATTCACACTGCATATGATATACAATATATATACTTATTTTCTATATAATACATGTATTTTATATGTAACTACACTACATATAATATCCCAACCCTTGTGTCTCCCAGTGCCTCTCTCTGTCACCCTAGCTCAGAAATTACCTCGCATCCTGTTTGAACAGGCAGGAAGGGGTTTTGTGCAGTGGTGGTCAGGTGTCAGTTGGCTCACATCAACACATATCATTACCAGTAATTCAGATCCTGAAAATACATATAGTTAGCATTAGGCAATAGCATGGGTACTCCTGCGGGTACCCAGAGCTCTACCCATACACATACCTGCATGGGTAGCAACCCATCGACCCATGGGTTGGTACACAGTGGGTACATGTGGGTACACATGGGTGTCAGTCCCTGCACGGGTTTCACCCAGTATATAAATTATTCTATCTAATCTAATAAATATGTAATTACACAAAGAACCACCCCACCCTGCATTTGGGAGCGAGAGGGGGGTGGTGGTTGTAACTGTCCCCTTCCGTTGCCCTTCGTCATCAGCTGCTAGCACCCGCAATCCACCCCATGAGCAGTGGCTTGCAGGGCTGGGGGCAGGTGCTGGGTCATTCCCTGTCATTGGGCACTGTTAGGAAACCACCCCATTACCTAATAAAATTTCATTTTTATTTTATTATGTCGAATTATGCTACATTACACCAAATGATGCTACACTGTGATAGTGTGAGAATTTTATTTCGCACGCATCAATATGTACATGCATGTACGAGTGCATTGGTAACAACAATGTACAATATATGTAACATAGTATATAAACCCTAAATATATGCCTAGGGGACCCCAGTTGTGTTCTCTTAGGTATTCCACCTACGCTTGTGGTGTGAAAGGCCTTTGTCAACAAACTCATCTATTAATAACCCCTCACATCAAAACCATCAATCCCCCCATCACGCATGCAGATCCCACCCCCTCCTTGTAGAGAGAACCCACACAGTCTTAGCTAGCAGATAGTGGGAGTCACCCTAACAGGTGCACCTGGTGGTCTACCCCTCACCATTGTCCATTGTCATTGTTCCCCTCCCTTGCCATTGTTCCCCCTTGCCATTGTTTCCCCCTTCGCCATTATTCCCCCCCTCATCATTGTTCTGTGGATCACCATCGTCTGTCATTGTTGTTCCCCTCCCTCACTGTTGTTCTTAGGCAATGGCCATCATGGTCCTGTCATTGTTGCTCTGCCATTGTTCCCTCCTCCTCCTTGTCCCCTCGTCCCCCTCCTTGTTGTCCCGCGGTGTCATCATCTGGTCATGGTCCTGTCATTGTTGTTCCACCCTGTGAGCAGGGGCTCGCAGCGGTGTGTGGTGGGTGCTTGGCTTTGTTGTCCTGTTGCCATTGTTGTTGTTGTTGTCAGTAGTTCTAGTTAGTACCTAAGAGAGATTGTTAGTAACAAAAGAACGAAATGAGAAGAAGAAAAAACTTACCAACAGCCCAAGAGAATCAACAATGTCTCTTGGCCCTTTTTGCCTTTGTTGTTGTTGCTGTGTTGTCCTGTCCTTGTCATTGTCATCCATCATCAATCTGGGTTGCTTCATCCCACTGAGCCGCCCCATGAGCAGAGGCTCGTGGCAGTGGCAGTGGCAGGGTGGGTTCGTTGTCGTCATCAGATCTAGTAAGTAGTAAATAAAATTGAAGGAAGAAAACTTACCAGCCCCCTTCAGTGTATTTGGACCATTACAAATGGACCAACTAATGGTGGCTTTAAGATGTTTGAAATGGTCCAGCTAATCTGGGCCCATGGATTATAACAGACCATAGTAGATAAGTGGGCTCATGTGGTAGATATAAGGTCATGGAAATAGGATGGGCTTATGGGTGATATGAGTACTGCTATAGGCCATTTGTCATGAATGGGCCCATGGGTCAAGTCAATACTGCAGTGGACCATATGATGGATGGGCCCATGGGTCATGTCAACACTGTAGTGGACCATATGATGGATGGGTCCATGGGTCATGTCAACACTGTAGTGGATCATATGATGGATGGGCCCATGGGTTATATTAATACTGCAGTCGACCATATGATGAATGGGCCCATGGGTCAAAGGAAGACACACAAGGGTCTCTGCAAGGTCGCATGTATTGGTGCATGGTATCCTTCAAAGGTTATGTTCTCTGTTGGGTATGCTGGTCAAATATGTTGAAGTGCTAGCTCCACATCATTACATCAGAAGATAACCATACAAAAGTTCATTTGTCACCCAGCATGATATTGTATCACGAAATAAAATTGGAAATACAAATCATTCTGACTGGCACAGATGAGAAAGTCTTGGTCACTGTTGTCCACTCACGCGATCTCATCCTCATCCTCTCATGAACATTATCCCTCATATATTGGGCAATACAGACCTGGTTCTCATTAATCTCTGACATTCCATGTCAGATTACCTTTCCCAGCAGGAAAACCATTGTTCCCGAAGGATAATCCAGCTCCAAACCAAGGTTCTTGAGTTTCAACCGAGCTCCCTTTTCATAAACTCTGATGGTCATTAAACAGTTGTACCATGGGCCTTAGGAATTGTTGTCCCAATGCATAGGGGTGATGCAATTACTGATCAAACCATATCCTGAGAAAGGTGTCGTCCACAGCCGTAAAACCTCTAGCACCTCCTCACCATCCTTTACCATGTCCGGAGAATCTCCCACCTTCAGCACCCCCCAATCAATCTCATACAATTCAGGATGAACAATGCTAAGTAAGGCGCCCATCAGCGCGAACGATTCTGAAGTTTCTTTCAGCCATCCAAGTGTGGTCAGGTTCTCTGATCTCAGCTTCAAGGTCTTTGAAATCTCGGGCTTGAATTTAGGAGTCTAGAGCAATCAGAAGATAGAAGTAAAGGCCCTGAAATATAAAAACCTTCAACTTACATTGTGTGCTTGCTGGAACCAAGCTGGTGAGAGATTGATATTGCCAGGATAAGGCTGACATTTTCCAGGAGATTTATAATATTGAGGATCCAAATGCCATTTTGTGTGAGTCGGATTCAGAGTAAGGGATCCTCCGAGAGATTGATCCATCTTCAGTGCAGCCCCCCAAAGAATTCTCTACAAGCCACATGATAGTCGAATGAATCAGAGGGGGGTATTATTATATCAACAAGTTCTCACCTGTCTTTCAGGGCTCAGGATTCCAGGCAGGAACCAAAGTAGGATCCGTTCGTGCATGTCTAGGACAATGGTCGGCTGGGTAAATAGTCTCTGTCCATCATAACGGCTTGTCACAATCAAGGAATCCTCCTTGGAGTCGTTCCGACTGGTCGGCCTCTTCGATTATATGTTTGAGTCATATCTTTGCACATCAAGATCATTGAATTTCACTGAAATCATTTAGCCAGAAATTTCAAATTGACAAAATCTAAATATTACTTCTATTACAGTATGCATCAGCTGCCATTGTTGCCATTTGTTCACAGTCAACTGCTAGTTGAACTGATAGTGAAAGTGGAGGCAGTGGGCCAGGATTCCGTTGGTTATAGATCGGCCAAATTGCCTTCATCTTTGCAAGATTGGGAATGTTCTGATTCTCATGGAGCTTCCTTGAAATCACCCACCAAAATTGGGCTTGGAGGTAGTCCAAAACAGTGTCGGTCAAGAATAAAGGTGAGTTAGATGGTAATGACATGTTGAATCCAATGAATCTGACATAGACAACAGATGGTATTTATATAAATCAGAGGGGCCTTTATCTACTGATCACTCAAATCAATCTGATATCTGACATCCCAATTGTCAAGAATGTCCAGTGAAATGAAATGTCACTGCTATTGTTGTCCATCCTGATCCTGATCCCGATTTATGTTATCTTTCATCTATGAACATCATCTGAACATCATCAGTGACTTTGATCTCTGATACCAATAAGCGATCAATGATAGATGTTGATTTTTCTAATCATTCTCATCAATATCTATCATTACTCCCAACAATGAGTGCTCCGAAAGTAACATGCCAGGCAGTTGTTGATTATCTCTGCTCCGGGGCTAGAGCAGCTACACTTGAAGCTAAACAGCCTCATTGTCAGTCAGGTCTCAATGAGTATTATCATGTTTGGAAAGCCAGGATGAAGCAAGAACTTGTAAGTTGCATTACTCCTACATAACTACATTTTTATCCAGTGTTAGGGGATTCTGGAAATTATACTTGGATGGATGATCCTTGAGAACAAGTTCCTTTATCTCACCCCTTTTCAAAAAAGACTGCACTCCTTGGTCACTGACATATCAAGTTCAGACATTGGCACATTCAAGGAAAGCCTTTCATCGCTCAGGGAGGCTACTACCGACATCAACTTGACAAGGATTGTGGAACCATACCTCGATCCTTGGTGGATCACCAGTACTCCCATGGTCATCAATCCAGACCTTTTCCCAGATGTACCAAGATTCCGGAATGTGGTATGTAGCACTACATCTCATTATTAGATACTAGAATGATAATATTTCTTATTGATAACAGGTGGGGCCAGGTGTCAATGAAATTGCCCCTTCCTTCCAATCAAGGGTTTTGCTCGATGTCAGCCAAAGTCAGCAGGACTCGTCGCTGGCATTGGGAATGGTACATGTGGCTGTGGGAGAGCTCTTGATAGAAAGGGAAGATCTTGTAGATGATGAGGAAATCTCCGATGTGGAATGTCCAGTCCAACTTACCTTGCCTTTAACCCAATGATCAAAAGTAGATAATGGAGTCTTGATGATTGGAAGTCTGCTTATGGCTATGCAACTTATGTAATGATCAACATTGGATATATTTACTTGAAACTTGAGAGATGGTCAGATAACCAACCATGAGTGTCAACTGGAATGTATTGCCAGTGTTTATCCATGAAGGTGTCATTGATTTTCCCTTTTTGAACAACACTGAAGCACAAGAATTCATGGATCTTCTCTGCTCATGGAGTTTGTTCATGGTGGCAATCAGTCCCAATAACGATCATTCAACGGAGCATAAATTGCAATATCTGGAAATGATTAGAGAAGAATTGGTAAGCGAACCAATGGGAAATGTCATTTCATTTGGTTTTCTAACATTGGGCAGGCTGTGGGTTGACAATTCCTGGGGAAATGTTATCTGAAGAGCTTCCAGATTATAGTTCCAGAAGTTTATAAGCAAATGCATCATATTGTCAAGGCAGAGGAAGAGCCCCTTGGACTCCTTGAAAAGATTAGAGGATTGCATTCTAATTACTTGGAAGAACATCCCACCTAGTGTTTTAAGGTCCGGTTTGGTCCGGTTTTTTGACCCCAAAATGGGCAACCGGCAACCGCAACCGGTTGCAACCATCACCCAAATTGGAGCAACCACAACCGAACTGGGTACAACTGGTCCCAGTCGGTTCGGTTGCCTCCAAAAGACCGGTTAGAACTGGTTTTACCTGCTATTTTTGTCTCTTAACTAAAATTTGTATCATATTAAATAAAACTAATTAAAAGACACCCCACAAGCAGGTGCTCGTGGCGGTGACAGGTTGTTAATAGAATGAATAAAAATAAAAGTAAGAAAAACAAAAAAACTGACCCCATCATCTCGCATTTCTGGCGAGAGTGGGGGTCATTGGTACCATGTCGTTGTCCCCCTGTCCATTGTTATTGTCTCCCCACTGTTCATTTGTCCCCCTTCCCCGCTTGTTCAACTTCCCCGCTGTTCATTGGCATTGGGCATTGGCATTGGCATTCCCTGGCAGTGGTGTTCCCTGGCGATGGTGTTTGGTGGCGTGGGCGCTCACTGGCATTGGCATTGGCATTCGGTGGCATTGGTGTTTGGTGGTGTTGGTGTTTGGAGGTGTTGGCATTCAGTGGCATTCAGTGGCATTTGTTGGCATTTGTTGTCATTGGTGTCCGTCGGCATTTGTTGTCATTGTCATCCTGTGTTCCATCGTCATCAGCACCATCATCTCCCCCTACAAGCAGTGGCTCGTAGGTGGGGTGGTGGTGCTGTACAATGCAGCGTTGGGTGGGGCGGCAGTGCGGCCACATTGTCGTTGGTGGTGCCCTTGTCATTGTTGCATTGTGGGACCCATTGCCACCCTGCGAGCAGAGGCTCGCAGCAGTGGCACAGGGCCTGAGAGGGCATGGAGGCGGGAGGTGGGTAACACAACATAAGACTGTAAAAAAAGAGATGAAATTAGTTAGTATTAATAAAGAAAGATGATACAAAACATACCTGAGGGCCCAAACAACACTAGTCATCGTTTGGGCCCTCTACACTCTCACTTTGCGGGTGGGACTTCTGAGGTAGGCGGTGGGTGGTGTGGGTGATGGTTGAAGTGGTGTCATTGATGATTTGTGGCTGTGGGAATCATTAGGCAAAGTGGTGTCACTTTGTTTTTTGTGGCAGCACATGACCAAAAGGTCTGTGCGCAGCCACAGGGTATATAAACCCTCACCAAATGTATAGTTTTCCTTCGGGCTTGTCCCGTTTTCGTTATATATTGTGTAAATAGTAGATATTAGTAGTAAGTACATTAGTTTATTGTCTTGTTGTTACTGTGATATCTAGTACATAAGTAATAGTTTGTATACAGTCAGAAGACCGGTTGCAACTGATTGCAACCGGTTTTTGAACGGTTTTTAAATAATTTTGAATTGAGGCAACCGGCAACCCAACCGACCCCCAAAACTGAGCAACCACAACCGACGGTTCGGTTGCATTCAGTTGGGTTCAGTTTGGTTGCGGTCATTTTTTCGGTCCATGCAACCGGACCTTTAAACACTAATCCCACCACTAGTGGCCAGAAAAGACAGCCTTGGTTCTCGATATCTTTGAACAACCAGTGGGGTATGAGTCTGGAGCAAGCACTTCGGGCACAAAGAGAATTTGTGAGTGATCCTCTTCATCTTGGATTTAATTTTAAATGTAACTCGACAATGCTCATTGTGATCATCATAGAACATCACTGGTGATGAAAACACCAGCCAACACCATCCTATACTTCTGAGGGAACTCCTACCTGCTATGATGGCAGCATATCAAAACATGTTGGAGAGTCAAGCAAGAGTGGCTAGTATTAGGGCAGCTATACAGGATGATTTGAGATAATGGAGAGAGACTTACCTCTGGAATTGTATATTGGATCACCCTTATTTACATTTGGACCATGAAAGATATTTGAATGTATGTGAAACCATTACAACAATATAAAACAACCCAACAAAATGAAAATGACATGACAAAATGACCGACAAGGTGATGACCAAACAAAATGACAATGTGGTTGGATCGGTTTGTCGGGGTATTTTGTCGGGTCATTTTGTGGGCTCATTTTGTTGGGTCATTTTGTTGGGTCATTCTTGTTGGGTCATTTTGTTGGGTCATTTTGTTGGGTCATTTTGTTGGGTCATTTTGTCAGGTCATCTAGTGTTGGGTCATCTCTTGTCGGGTTGGGATACTTATCTGGTCATTTTGTCGGGTCATTTTGTCGGATCATTTTTTTGGGTCATTTTATGGGGTTGTTTTGTCGGATCATTTGTTCGGATCAGGTTATAATGTCATCTAGTGTCGGGTCGGGATACTGATCTGGTCATTTTGTCGGGTCATTTTGTTGGGTCATGTGGTGTCGGGTTGGGATCCTTATCTGGTCATTTTGTCGGGTCGTTTTGTCTCACCATTTTGTCTTATCATGTTGTCGGGTCACCTTGTCAGATCATTTGTTTGGGTCATTTTATCCGGTAGTTTTGTAGCATCATTTTGTCAGGTCATTTTGTCGGGTCATTTTGTTGGACCATTTTGTCTTATCACTTTGTCGGGTCATTGGGTCATTTTGTCATGTGATCATTTTGTTGGGTCATTTTGTCAGGTCATCCAGAGTTGGGTCATCTAGTGTTGGGTTGGGATACTTATCTGGTCATTTTGTCGGGTCGTTTTGTCTCACCATTTTGTCTTATCATGTTGTCGGGTCATTTTGTCGGATCATTTGTTTGGGTAATTTTATCAGGTTGTTTTGTTGGGTCATTTTGTTGGGTCATGTTGTTGGGTCATTTGGTCGGGTCATCCAGTGTCGGGTAATCTAGTGTCAGGTTGGGAGACTTATCTGGTCATTTTGTCAGGTCATTTTGTTGGACCATTTTGTCTTATCATTTTGTCTTATCATTTTGTCGGGTCATTTTGTCAGGTCATTTTGTTGGGTTATTTTGTCGGGTCATCCAGTGTTGGGTCATCTAGTGTCAGGTTGGGATACTTATCTGGTCATTTTGTTGGGTCATTTTGTTGGACCATTTTGTCTTATCATGTTGTCGGGTCACTTTGTCCAATCATTTGTTTGGGTCATTTTATTGGGTAGTTTTGTAAGATCATTTTGTCGGGTCATTTTGTCAGGTCATTTTGCATTTTGTCAGGTCATCTAGTGTCGGGTCATCTAGTGTCATGTTGGGAGACTTATCTGGTCATTTTGTTGGGTCATTTTGTCAGATCTTTTTTTGGGTCATTTTGTCGGGTCATCCAGCATTGGGTAATCTAGTGTCAGGTCAGGAGACTTATCTGGTCATTTTGTCTTATCATTTTGTCGGGTCATTGGGTCATTTTGTCATGTGATCATTTTGTCGGGTCATTTTGTTGGGTCGTTTTGTTGGGTCATTTTGTCGGGTCATTTTGTTGGGTCATTTAGGGTCGGGTCATCTACTGTCAGGTCGGGACACTTGTCTGGTTGAAACAATACTACTCTAATCAATAATAACACCCAATCAAATAAATGACTTCCTTGCTGTATCAGCAAAATCCTCCCACATTGCCTCCTGTTGTGCAGCATAGATCTTATGTCCATGAGAGTAATCAGCCTCTTTTCTCTTCCTCCACTCTGCTGCCCAATAATTGAAGTATGCTGTTGTCCATTTCATCTCATACCGAACAAGGGTGTTTTCCTCCATCACTTGTTCAAACACTGCTTTTGCTCTCAGCCAGTTCACCCAGTGAACTAGATATATCTTTAGTTTTACAAATCAGTCAATGTTTGATCCACTCACATTCTTTCATATAATGAGATGACAAACTGTCACCCTTGACATCCATATACCAGAACCATGGCAATGAATCATGCTTCCATCTGGACTCCTTTGGGTTTATCAAAGTAGTACTCGTCTTCAGATGGCTCTGATCAAGGATTTGGAATCGATCTAGCATTTCTTTTGAAGCTCCCAATGACACCAGGGCTTCCCTACCAGCCCGATAGTTTTGAGCATAAAGTCATAACACTTGGTCAGTAGAGTGAATACCAGCCCAAGATTTTGTCTTTCCTGTTTTAGGTCCTTTGTGTCAGATCTTTGTAATGAACAAGAAAGCTTTCTTTCCCAGCATGAGCCTGATCCATTTGAGGTTGTCATTGCACTGCCCACTCCAAAGTTCTGTCTCAAGCTTTGCCAGCTCCACCAGGCCTCTCTCTCTGATTGCTTTGGAGGTCAGAGATGATGGCAATGCAATGACAGAAGTCTCAGGCCTGTTTCCCAATCCCACATCATTGAATGGGTTGGATGAAACAGGGCAAGAGATTAGATCAATCTCACCATTGTCATCAGTGATGAAGACTTTGGAAGGTTCATAGGAGGAACTGATATTTTCTGATGATGAGTCAGGTCAGAGAAAGTGATTTGCTTTCCTCTGATCATCCAAGATTCTTGTGAGAAGCCGACTTCATTTCTTAGTAATTTCGATTTGCTCAGTCGTTGTCGGGACACCACCAACTTGTCTCAGGTAACTTTGTAATGACAGCCTGTCACACGAAAGGAATGAAAATGCTGACAATAGCTTTATTAAACACTTACTGAGACTCTTGAATTGAGATCCCTTCCAAAAGGAATTCAACTGCAGAGACTTTGCCCGATGGCTGTTCTCAGCTCAATTGTAACTGCATCTCGGCTTTACCTGGGGCTGATCCAGGTAATGCTTGAGATCAGGGGATTGGAAATGAGAAATGAAGAGGACAGTACCTTGTTTGCATTTCAGGGCATAGTAATCCATACTCTTGACATTTTTATCCTGATTTTGTTGTGCCATCATCTCACCCTCTTGCCAAGCTTCTAAATCTGCCGGTGCTGCTGACTCAGTCAGTTTCTTATAGGATTCTTCCGACCCCTTCAACAAATTCATTGACCGTTTCATCTTCCGAACCAACGACAATTCTACATTAAATAAAGTAGTCAATATTCAGTGTAGGGGAAGGATGATGAGATATTTCCTCATGCCAATTTGCTTCTTCCAGTTCGAGTGATTCATGTGGTCATCCAGAATTTTATTCTGATGGGCCATAGTCGCACCCTTGGCACTTTGGGATGTTTTGTTTAAGACAGCCCACAGAGTTTCCACAATTTCGCCATCAATTACACCACTCCCTGGCACATACACCAATGTATACATCATCAATGTGTCCTACCACATGAAAGTCCCCAATTGCTCCTGTGATCTTAAGACCTTCTGGGATAGACAGAAAGGGTGACTGATTCACTCGGAGGAGAAAGTTGATTATCCACTGACAAAAGATGTCATATACGAGTAGCGATCAATTGATCCCCTTCATCATCTTGCTGTTCAGGGCTTTACAAATTGCATAGTCGATGTTTTTCTGCCTGTAAATTGGGATGAAAGGGCTTGTAATTGAGGATTCGTGATGGGAAGAGACTTACTGCTCTCCTTTTTGGAAGTCAACGGTGGCCTCAGGTTGAAAAAATCCATGCCGAAGACAAACCACCAATCCAATACCAGTTGCATCATAGCCAGCCACATTGACATTCCAATCAGCTTTGAACTCGTTGCATGTACAGGGAGGCTGCTTGAATTCCCTGGCTATCCTGAGGTGAGCCTTATAGTCCAAGCTCTCTGTCATAAAGCTCTGACCATTTGTCAGTGGCACATCATCCTCGGGTCATTTCTGACATTGATGAGAAGCTGTAAAGTTCCCATCAATGGCAAAAGACCGAGTATAAACCCATCTAAATATCTTTAGTGTTTATCAGGGACTTGGTGTAAATGTAGTGCTTACTGTTCTTTATCATTCTTCCAATCTTCGGGCAAATTAATCCCAACCTGTGGACAGGCAGGGCAAAGAACAGCAAGATCTCCGAGTCCTGGACTTTCAATGTTATGCCCAAATCCATGCCACTTCAGATGCTTGAGGTTTCGGAATTGCCTTGTACATCAGAGAAGTTCCCAATATCAGTCCTGGGAGATTAGATGAGTATTAGTGTCGGGATGATCAGTATTTCGATGGGTGGGATGGAGCTTACTGGAATAGTTTTGGGAAAGCATGTGGAGGTAAATCTCCTCAGCTTCTGGTAGTAATGCCAAGCAGAGGATTTGCACTCCTGGTTTTCGGCAAGGAAGGAATCTAGACCTTCAAATGTGAACAAGGTCTTGACTTGCTTGAAGGAGGCAGGGAAGAAGTGCAGATCAAGGGCCTGTATATCATCATGTATGTGTCCAGGGCACCTGCACCATTGGATCAGAAGATGGTGGACCCCATTGCTATGAACAATGACTAGTACATTCTTTGCATAGGTAGTTTTATCCCTAACATCTCTCTCCAGCAATGATCCATCGTCATCCAATTCCATTTGAGAGAAAGGAACTGAGCTGAACTCGAGGTCATCATCATCATCATCCAATAACTTGGATGGGAGATGAGGAAGGCCGAACAGCTGTTCATCCTCAACTTCGTCTTGGTGGGAGTCATTGCTGGGGTTTGAGGGGCATAGCTTCCCACCATGACTGAAGTGAAGGGTAAGACCAGCCTGTAGGAGGGTGGAATCTTTGAAGTACTCATTTTCCCAGTGTTGAATCTTGTGAAAGGGGTTGTTCCAATGAGCCTTCTGACAACAGTCCTTGCAAAACATCTGATGTCCAAGACAGTCCAAACAACACCAGTCTCCCGATGACCCACAGCTGCTGCAAAGCATCTCGATCAGAGGCGCCTCAGATGAGAGAATATGTGCTAAATAGAACTTTCTTTTATGCAGGTAATCCCTCATGTAGTCATTTTGTGACTGAATACAAAAGGTCAAAAAGGTATTGAGGGCCAAATGGGTAATGCTCTCACCTTAGACTTTGGAAGTTGGAGGGGTCACAAGAGCACATTGTCAAAGTTAATATTTTGTCTATCTTCAACTGAAATTGAGGGAGTCAATCCTTTGATAGGTTTGGAAGGGGACTTGGATGGGGACACAGAGGAGTGTAAATTTTGCTTGCTAACTTTCGTCTTCTTCACCAGGCCTTGAGCTGTGTAATGGCTGGTAGTGCTGATAATTAGAGTGTCACCACTGGCTATATTTCTGAGATTAGGATTGAATTTCTTGTGGGGCATGAGATGTTGGTTGCTTGTGTGAACTGCTGACTAACCATCAATCATTGGATGTGAGGGTCCCAGGGCAATTTGGACCTGCCGGTGGTGCCAAAGAAATTCATTCACTGTCATACCTAAGAATTCATCACTTTGTGATTATCAATATCGACTGATTGATAGATGCCTATGATAGTATTTCGAGAGCATTCCAATGAAATGTGCAAATCATCACCATGTTTCCTCCCCATCAGCAAAATTCTTCACAGCAAGAGCTTTTTGCTCAAATTGCTCAGCAACTTGTTGTTCTGATCATCAACATTGTCATTCCTGAAACCTTGAAGATTATACAGCAGTATTATGTCAAGGAGCCATGTTACACGTCAATTCTCACAGGGCAGGCTTGGGTCAATGAACTACTCCACGGACATCCAAAGCGCATTTGCACAGCTCTTGGAATGAATAAGCATGTTTTCAGGGCTCTCGTGTCTGAATTATGAGGGATAGGCCATGGGGATTCCAAGTACATCACTCTCGAAGAGCAGCTTGCTATTTTTCTATATTGTTGTGTCACTGGTCTTCCTATCTGCCATCTTAAGGAATGGTTTCAACATGCTCCCGAGACAATATCTGTGTAAAGAATTCATTTATTTCTGTTATCATCATTTTGGACTCATAGGTTCACAGATACTTCCATAAAATGGCTTGTATATTTGTATTTGCTCCTTTCAATTCCAAATACATAAAAAACAAATATCCCCCAATGATCCACCTTCATCACGACTTTTCAACAATCTGAAATTATGGCCTTTTCTCCGATGTGCCCTTGGGGCAATCGATGGTAGCCACATCCATGCCACTGCTCGTGCTGAGTCTCATGAAGCATGGTGCAACCAGAAGGGCTTCATATCACAGAACTGCTTGTTCTGTTGTTTGTTCAATCTTCTTTTCACATATGTCCTTACTGGATGGGAGGGCTCTGCGTCAGATGCCCGAGTTTATGAAAGTGCAATCTCTGATGATCTAATCTTACCTGAGGGATCGTATCTCCTTGCCAATGCAGGCTTCCCACATTGCAAGGAGCTTCTTGTTCCCTACTGCGGCATCCATTATCATCTTGCTGAATGGGGGCATGCCTCATTATGGTATGTTTGTGTTTTTCAGTATAAGGCATGCCTAAATTCATGAAATGTCCAGACCACAAAATAAAGAGGAGCTTTTCACCTTGCGTCACGCTTAGGCAAGAAATGTAATCGAGCACATTTTTGGAGTTCTCAAGAAGCACTTTGGCATACTTTTGATTGGACCAGAATCCAACATGACAATCCAAGCACAAATTCCAGCAGCATTGTGTGCTATACATAATTTTATTCACATTCATGATCCTCAGGAAGAAGAACCTGCAGGCGAAGAATATCCAAACCAAGGTGGCCACACTGGTGATGGCTTTGTGCGACAAGCCAGCAATGTAGAAGACAACAACCCAAATGGGGCGGTTGCGGGTCAGCAAAACGAGATTGCACAGTCAATGTGGAATAGCTATCAGGAGATTTTGCGAGAAGGCGAGGCCGGTGATGACATCGATGAATTTTTGTACAATACAGATGTAGAGTAATACAGTGTACAGTACAGTTAGTGTACAAAAATTTAGGATATGGCTGGCTGCAAGATCGTTTGGAGAGCATAACACAATGTATTTTCCCGCTGCATGTCAGACATGGCTATGAGACTACTGGCAGCATTTGGATTATTGCTATAATAGAATGAAAGAGCACCTTGTTCGTTATCATCAATATGATCTGCATTTGTGATCAGCTCCATTGCCAACTCGATTTGCCACGCATCCAATTGAAACAGGCTTTGTTGCATAGTCATATTAAGATTGTTGATGGCCCCAGTTGCTCCAATGAGAGCAGAGATGCTTGTATTGGTCTTCGTCGATGTCATTTCACTTGATTGCAGCTTCGAAGCAGTTTTGGATGGTGGCCGATCAGGCATGTGATCATCCCCCGATGCCCGTTTGCATTTTCCCAATGACTTTGATTTCACTGAGGGCATGCCAGGAGCTGATGCTGGGGTAGGGATGTGAGGATGCTGTCATAGGGGGATGCGAAGATGCCAAAGCAGGGGGCTGTGAGAATGCTGATGTAAGGGGATGCAAAGGGGGCTGTGAGAATGCCAAAGCAAGAGGGGCTGAGGATGGAGTCATTGTCGAGACTGATAGGATAGAGAGTGAAGATGAGGCTGTTGCAGGTAGTTGGCCTAGTAAAGGCCATGACAATGTTGATGGGAGGGCTGGATCAACAACATCCATGAAAGTCAAGCCGTCTTGCAGGGCAGGAAAGATGATCCTGGCTGAAGACGAAGGGGCAGGATGCCCAGTCTCATTAACCTCACCATTCCCATCAATCGAGAGGTTGGGAGGGGCTTGGGCAGTGCCCTTGTGTGCAAATTGACCTTTCACGATAGATTTCTCCATGATCGCTTGCATTTTCACATATTGTGGAAATGATGCATTGAGGAGCTGACGACAGTACCTTTTCTGTGATTTGAAGGTTAGATACATATGAAAATAACAATATAATAGCAACGTACCCATTCCTTCCCTAAATTCTTCTCAAAATCCTCGTAATGTTGAAGCTCAGCACTCATTTGTGCCCAGATACCTGATCCAGCAGGCATTGCACCCATTCCCGACCTTCCATAGTAATCCTCAACCACCCTGTACATATCTTTATACTACCAGAATGGTAAAATGGAGGAAAAGGATGTAGAATGATTATGTCGCACACCATAGTAAACTTGGCTTTGATGGCAGCTATTGTTCTCAGAGAATGTGGGTGCTTGGTGTCAAGATGCAGTTTAGCTGCCGTCCAGACAACTGGCTTGAAGTTCCCTGGAGAGCTGGCTTCAGAACGGCGGTTGTACAAGAAAGCAACAAGGTCTTCAATTTCTTAATCTGACCACTTCTTCGCTTGAGTCTTCACTGCTTCAGATGTTGTGGCATCATCAGCATTGATGGAGGGGAGCACATCCATAAGGATAGGGAGACAGATCTGTACAGCAGCAGCAGTGTATTGAAAAATGTGTTGGTGTAGATTATCAATCAGCATATAATCGATACCTAGAGACATCATGGGAGGAAGGCAGCAAACAAATTCTTTCGGCACCCGCTGGCAGGTTACTGTAAAAAAGGAAATTTCTCAGAGTCACATGATGTTAGGTGCAAGTCAACAAAGTCAGGTAAATGTTAAAAAACCAGTCAAAATGTCAGGTCAAAGTCATGTCAGAAAAATGCATGACCTGACTTTGACCTGACATGTAAAACATGCTCACTCTAGAAGATGTATATCAGACCTTAATACAATAGTGTAGGGTACCTATTATAAAAGAATGCAAAGCTAGTAGTAGTAGTAGTAGTAGTAGTAGTATTCAAGTAGTATTGAAGAAGATGGTAGGGAGATTTAGTGGCTATCACATGACTATACACAATCATGATGTATCAAGTCTATCACACAAATGACATTTGTACAATATTCTAACTCCATAAGTTCTGAATACATTGTTAGACATGTTAAGAATTTAAGGTTTTAACTCAAAAACTCCAGTTTTGCTTTGTTCAGAACATAAGTAGATGGTGATGTATGAACTGCAATTTACATTAGATCAGAAACTTCTAACCATGAAACAACCAACAACACTTGTTCCTCATGATCTCATCTTATCTTTGAAGAATGTATATTATGGGGATTTATGATTTAGACAATGCTTTTTTTCTTATGCCTTTTTACAACCAAACTATCTAGAAGTGATGCCAACTGACTCGAATATATGACTTCATACTACATGACAAAAAGAAAGTTGACAAGTGGTTAGATTAAACGGAAAGATTGGTCTCCAAATGATCACTGATATGATTTCTGAGCATTTCTGAGCATTCCTTGGAGAATCAGTGACTGGACTCATACAATTAGGGGCTTTTCAAGACTCATGATCGATGGATTAATTAATGATCGACAATGATCGAAATTGATCAACCATGATCAACCATGATCAACCATGATCGACAATGATCGAAATTGATCAACCATGATCAACCATGATCAACCATGATCAACCATGATCAACCATGATCAACCATGATCAACCATGATCAACCATGATCAACCATGATCGACAATGATCAGTATAATTGATTCTATAATGAAATGATTTCCCCTGCATCCTGATTTGTACTTGTTTCAATACCACAACACCAAACATACACTTATCCACCATCACATCACATACATTACATCACTATACGTTATGCCAGCTGAAGCCCATGTTCCTCCCAAACTCGTCCACTTTAAGCTGACAGGGCAAGATGTGGAAATCCTAGAAGCCAGAAAGGAACAATGGCAAGAGGGAGATTGTTCACAGCGGAACAAAATTGGTCAGAAAGTTTATGACGAAATGAAGAAAAAGAATCCCCACTGGTCTAGGGAAGATAAGGAGTTGAGGAAGAAGGTCAGTTCATGAATTGGAAAGTATTTTGCAATGGTTTTGAACAGGGCATTTTTGAACAGGGTGTATATGCTTGGTTCCATACATACAGAAGAACTAGAGAATTGTCCAAGAAATTTAAGGGGATCAAGAAATGGACGGGTAGGAGGGTTCTTGCTGTTCAGGCAAAAGGGGAATTAAAGGAAATGATTCAAGGAAAAATGGGTGGATGGGTAGAAGATACTTCATGCAAGGTGGACAATCAAAAGGCATTTGGCACATACCAGAAGGAGTTGAGTAATCTTTGGGGGAAGACATCAGAAGCAGAGAAAGGAAGATGGAGGACCTGGCCAATATAGGGAATTGAATGGGTCCCCCAGCTGAGGACCAAGCAAGGTAGGTCATTCACGTTGAATATTGGTATTATCAATACTAATGCAGAACAGGAATGCAAAACAGGCTCATAAGCATGTGAAGTCCTTCTGCAAGCAAATGAAAAAGTCTTGTGGAATGGACTGTTTGGTATTAACATGCCACAAGGAAGTGAATGGAGTACTTGTCACGAATGTGTTAAGTCTTTTCACTGTCTGAATTTGTTTCTGCCAGTTAAACCTTTTTCTTTGCAGGCACGAATTTATGGGAGATCTCAGAGGGAAGTCTTTCTTCCAAGCAAACAAAGATTGGGATACCAAGCCAATCATGGGGCTTCTAAACATGCATGCAAAGGAGATGTATTGTAAATGGATAATTTCTCATCGGAAAGAATCAAAATAATTGTCTTTTGTTAGCTGCAGTTGAAGAAGCAAAGTTCCAAGTTCCTATTGGAACCTCAAGTCGAAAGCCATATGTTCAGTTGGATATGGATGCCGATGGGAATCCATTGCTTCCTGAGCCTACTGACTGGCCAAGCAAAGGAATGGATAAGAAAGCATTAATCAAGTCATATGTCGGGTCAGCATATCGTGAGTGGGTCGGCAATCATTTGTTCATTCTCATCCCTGATGACTTGTCAGGTCTGGCTTGCAGTAATGAACGTGCCATCCCTCCTTGGATGTCATTCATTGAAGATGCCGATAAGTACTTTGGGTTGGATCAGGTTCCTGATGGTTTCAAGCTTATGGATCCATCGTAGATGAAGGACCGCCAGATCAAGGAGATTTTGATGTTTTGGTACACTAATCAGGAAAGCGATGGATTCGGTTTCAAATTCTATCAGGACAAAAAATTGAAGGGAAAGAAAAGATCAAGAGATGATTCTGATTCTGATTCTGATTCTGATTCTGAGGCTGATTCCGATGCCAAAACAACAAGCCACCAAAGCTGCCCAAGGACCAGGAAGAGTGAGAGGGAGGGTAAAGGCAAAGAAAAGAGGGCAGAGAAGCCTGAGGAAAGGTGGACTGACCATATTGTTCCAGATTCAAGACGGCGTAAATGGAGGGCTGCCACATTAAATGAAGTTGAGGAGTCAGGTGAACTGTTTGATTTCACATTGGTCGATCAGATGGAGTCATCGGAAGAGGAAGATGTAATGCAGGCTGGACAACCAAAAGTTGGGCCAAGCAAGACACCAATTCCGATCACAGGAAATTCCAAAGATAGTAAGATGCATCCAGTTAGGAAACAGCAGAAGCTCAGCCAGGCAAAGGAACTTGTTCGAAAGAGTACGATGCAACCATTAAGCAAACAGACTAGTAGGGCCATGGATACTGGGAAGAGTGCCAACACTGTGACAAAAGAGCATGAGATTCAGGGGGGGGATCAGCAAGAACCAGAGATGATGCAGAAAGGAAAGGTGATGAAATTGAGGTTGGCTGAGAAGATAAAGGAACCACCAAAGAAGAAGGCAAAAGTTTCTATTGATGTTCCTGCTCATTCACAGTCTTCGAGTAAGCTTGGTCTATTTTGTCCAAAATGATGAATAATTGAAATGTCCTGCAGTTTTAAAGCCCCCTCAAAGGTGGTCTACTCGAAACACAACAGAAAAACCAGTACCAATAAGTGAGCAGTCTAATTTAAAGATAATTCCAAAGCAGGCAGAGATGAAGGAACCAAAGGGAAGGAAAATGTAAAGATAGAAAAGTATCCAGACAAGCATAGTGGCCTTTTATTTTAATTTTCAAACATTCATTATAGGTATTTTTCCTTGCATACAGTAAGTATGAACCATTTATTTGTTGGGGTTATGACATGACACAAACGCCCAGGACCCAATAAAATGACCCGATAAAATGACCCAACAAATGAATGGGCAGAATGATCACACAAAATGATCTGATGAGATGACCCGATAGAATGACCCAACAGAATGATATGAGGAAATGATGCAACAGAATGAACCGACAGAATGACCTGACCTGACAAATAACCTGACAAATAACCCAACAAATGACTCAACAGAACCATGTGACAGATGACATGACAACTGACCCGACAAGATGACCCAACAAAATGACAGCATAGAATGACCAGAAGAATGAAAAGACAGAATGATTCTACAAATGGCCTGACAAAATGACCTGACAGAATGACCCGACAGAATGATCTGACCAAATGACCCAACAGAATGGCCTGACAGGAGGACCCAGTGACTGACCCGACAGAATGACCAAACAGAATGACCCTACAAATGATCCCAAGGAATGACCCTACAAATGACCCCACAGAATGACCTGACAGAATAATCCAACAAATCATCGAAGAAATGACCTGACAAAATGACCCGAAGAAACAGAACGAATGAGCCAATGCAATGAGCCAATGCAATGTACCGATAGAATAACCCCATAGAAAAATCCAACAAATCATCGAAGAAATGACCAAACAAAATGACCTGACAAAACAGAACAAATGACCCAAAAGAATGACTGGGCAGAATGATCCGACAGAATGACCCAACAAAATGACTTGACAGAATTAGCCTACAAATCACAAGACCAAATGACCTGACTGAATGGCCCAACAGAATGACCCGACAAAATGACCAGACAGAATGAGCCTACACATCACGTGATCAAATGACCTGACTGAATGACCCGACAGAATGACCTGATGAAATGACCTGACAGAATGACCTGAAAAATGAGCCAACAAATGATGTGACAAAACACAACAAAATTACAAGGATAGAATGATCGGACAGAAGCACCTGAGAGAATGACACAACAGATTGACCCAGCATAAATCACCCCACAAAATGACCAGATTGAATGACCTTACAAATCACCTGATGGAGTGACCCGACAGAATGACCCGACAAAATGACCTGACAAATGACCTGACAAAACACAACAAAATGACCCAACGATATGACCTGACAGAATGACCCAAGAGAATGACCCTACAAAATGACCCGACAGAGTGAGCTTACAAATGAACTCACAAAATGACCCTATGAGACAAAATGTCCAAACAAATGGCCACACAAAATGATCTGAAGAAAAATGAGCTGACAGAATGAGCCGACAGAATGGGCCCACAGAATGACCTGACAAATGAACTTGCAAAATGACCCAACAGAATGACCTGACAGAATGACCCGACAGAATGACCTGACAGAATGACCCGACAGAATGACCCAACAGAATGACCCAACAGAATGACCCAACAGAATGACCCGACAGAATGACCCAACAAAATGACCAGATGAATGACCCGACAATATGACCTGACAGAATGACCCAACAGAATGACCCTACATATGACCCGACAAAGACCTGACAAAATGACCCAACAGATTGACCCGACAGAATGACCGACAAAAGGACCCGACAGACTGACCATACAAATGACCCAACAAATGACCTGACAAATGACCCCACAAATGACCCCACAGAATGACCCAAAATATTTTTGGGGTTATTTGTTGGGTTATTTGTTGGGTCAGTCTGTCGGGACCTTTTGTGGGTCAGTCTGTTGGGACCTTTTGTGGGTCATTCTGTCGGCTCAATCTGTTGGGTCATTTTGTTGGGTCATATGCAGGGTCAATCTGTTGGGTCATTCTGTCGGGTCCTATCATTGGGTCATTCATTGGGTCATTTCATCAGGTCATTCTGTTGGGTCATTCTGTCAGCTCATTTTGTCGGGTCAGTTTTCATGGCATCTGTCGCAAGGTTCTGTTGAGTCATTAATCAGGTTATTTGTCGGGTAATTCTGTTGAGTCATTTTGTGTTTGTTCAGGTCATTTGTCAGGTCATTCTCCTGGGTCTTTTGACAGAAAGACCCTATGAATGACACCACAGAATGACCTGACAAATGACATGAGAAATGACATGAGAAATGACCGGACAAATGACCAGACAACACCACCCGACAAAATCACTAAGGTACTGATCAGACACCAGGACCCATTGGAATGACCCAAGAGGATGACCTGACAAATGACAAGACAAAACAACCCAACAAAATGACCCTAAGAAAGACTCGACAAATGACCCGATCTGACAGAATGACATGACACAATGAACGGACCAATGTCCCGACAAATGATCCGACAAATGACCACACAGAATGACCCAACAAAATGACTGAAGAAATGACTGGACTGCAATCCTGCCAATCACAAGCTGGGCCATCCAAAACATCAATTCCAATCTCAGGAAATTCCAAAGATAGCGAGAAGTATCCAGTTAGGAAACATCAGAGGTTCAGCATGGGGAATGAACTTGTTTGAAAGAGTAGGATATGACCATTAAGCAACCAGATTGGTAGTGCCTTGGATAGACAAGTGCTCATACATAAAGTGACCCAACAAAATGACCAAACCAATGGCCAGACCAAATGACCCAAAGAATGACCTTACAAATGAGAGCTGGCAGAATGAGCTGACAAATGAACCGACAAAATGACCCAACAAATGACCCAACAAATGACCCAACAGATTGACCTGACAGAATGACCCAACAAAAGGACCCGACAGACTGACCCTACAAATGACCTGACAAATGACCTGACAAATGACCCAACAAATGACCCCACAGAATGACCCAAAAGATTTTAGGGTTATTTGTCAGGTTATTTGTTGGGTCAGTCTGTCGGGTCCTTTTGTCAGTCATTCTGTTGGGTCAATCTGTCTGGTCATTTGTCGGGTCATTCTGTCGGGTCAGTCTGTCGGGTCATTTGTCAGGTCATTTGTCAGGTCATTTTGTCGGTTCATTTGTTGGCTCATTCTGTCGGGCCATTCAGTCAGGTCATTTGGTTGTGTGATTTGTAGGCTCATTCTGTCGGGTCATTTGGTCAGGTCATTCTGTCCGATCATTCTGCCTGGTCATTCTTTCTGGTCATTTATTCTGTTTTGTCAGGTCATTTTGTTTGGTCATTTCTTTGATGATTTGTTGTGTCTTTTGTTGGGTCATTTGTAGGGTCAGTGAAGAATGACCTTGCAAATGAGCCCACAGAATAAGCCCACAGAATGAGCCCACAGAATGAGCCAACAAATGAACTGACAAAATCACCCAACAAATGACCTGACAAATGACCCGACAGAATGACCCGACAGAATGACCTGACAGAATGACCTGACAGAATGACCTGATGAAATGACCAGATGAATGACCCAATGATATGACCCGACAGAATGACCCCACAGAATGACCCTACATATGACCTGACAAATTGCCCTGACAGAATGACCCGACAGAATGACCCGACAAAAGGACCTGACAAACTGACCCTACAAATGATCCAACAAATGACCCGACAAATGACCCGACAGAATGACCCGAAAGATTTTTAGGGTCATTTGTCGGGTTATTTGTTGGGTCAGTCTATCGGGTCCTTTTGGGGGTCATTCTGTTGGGTCATTCTGTTGGGTCATTCTGTTGGGTCAATTTGTTGGGTCATATGTAGGGTCATTCTGTTGGATCATTCTGTTGGGTCATTCTGTCAGGTCATATCATTGGGTCATTCATCTGGTCATTTCGTTGGGTCATTTGTCAGGTCATTTGTTGGGTGATTTTGTTGGTTCATTTGTCAGCTCATTCTGTGGGCCCATTCTGTGGGCTTATTCTGTGGGTTCATTTGCAAGGTCATTCTTCACTGACCCTACAAAAGTCCCAACAAAAGACCCAACAAAAGACCCAACAAATGACATGACGGCATGATCCGGCAGAATGATCTGACAAATGACCTGAAAAATGACATGGCAAATGACCCAACAAATGACCTGACAAATGACCCGACAGAATGACCTGAAACATTTGTCGGGTTATTTGTCAGGTCATTTGTAGGGTCAGTCTGTTGGGTCCTTTTGTCAGCTCATTCTGTCAGGTCAATCCGTCTGGTCATTTGTTGGTTCATTTTATCAGGTCATTTTATGTACTAAAGATTGCATGCAGTAACCCATAAAGGTGCATTTACTACTATCATACCAAAGCTGTTGACAATAATCAATTTAACACTATACATTACAATAATGTTTCCCAGTTATACTGATGAATGCTGTCCAATTCTTCATCAGATTCATCGATTGCCATGGCAAAAGAATCTGCATCATATTCATCTTCCATCCCTGACGCTGGAGATTCCATTATCCTGGGCATGACCATCCTCAGTCACTCGGCCTCCTGTTCCCTTGTTAATGCACAACCACTCTCATCTACATTCTCAACCTCTGGCATATTATTCAATGCAACCTGCGGGGCTACCACTTATGAACCCATCTCTTGATCTTCCGGACCACTCGCCAAAACTGCATGGGATGGTCCTGCAACAGGTTGTTCTTCCTCCATTGCAGTGTCAGAGGTTCGATGATACTGACTGGAAGGATTTGGACTTGGTGTAATCCTGAGTTTGTTCAGCTGTAACATGCTGGGCTGAATAATGTCATTGAAGACTCTTGAACTCCTTGGAGTGATAAAGGGTGATGTGAAATCATTAGGGGGATAAGGTGAGGGATATGGGACAATGTTCATAGAATGTGAGGGATAGGGTGATGACAAAAAGTGGGATGGTGGCATGCTGAGACACTCCATGGCACCTCCATCCTCAGGCATTCAGCAGTCAGAGGGCATTGTAGGTTGGGACATGACTTTGGTCAATGTTTGCTGATGCTGTTCCAGGAGTGCAGTATGGGCATTGTGGTTGCTGATAAGCACCCTTTGGCTCATTTCCATTGCTACCATCATCTCCTTCATCTTCCTCATCTCCTCTCAAATCTCTGTCACCTCCTTTGTCAGTCGGTTATTCTCCCATTGAAGCTGTTGCACCATTGCCATTTCACCCTCAACGCTTGCCTCACCATTGTTGACAACTCGGACAGCCTCACTGACCTGTTCCCCTTTCCGATTTACGAAGTAAAGGTACTCTGATGGTACCTGCCCCAATGGATGCACTGTTACTGCCCTGGACTCCCTCAGAAAGTCTCTCCACCATCCGACATGGCTTCATCCTCCTCTGTCTTCCTGGATTTCGACTTGGATCGACTTCTTGGCTTTGCTTTTCCTTTTGCCTTTGGTGTCACCACTGCTGTCCTTGTTGGTTTTGAAGTTGTCCCTCTCTTTGGTGTCACTGGTGGCTTTGGCATTGATCCCTTGCTTGGGGTTGATGAAGTCTTAGCTGCCTCAGGTGGCCTTGAAGTGCTTCTGGTCCTGGTTGATCAGCATTGGCTTGGGTTCGATGAGGAGGGTTCCAACATGTTTTCATTGCCCAATGCAGGTAGTGTTTGAAGGTCCAGTCCATGGTTATGTAACAGTCTTTTGGAATTTTGAGATGTAATCTGCTTGTTAAAGCCTTACAACTTATCCTGGCATTTTAGGACTTTTTGTACACAATGTCAATATAGGACCAAAAATGTTTTGTTGTTAAGCCTCAGTAGCTTTTACAGAATTAAGCATATTAAACACAAAACAATTTTTCCAGTTCATACATTTTTCTCAAAACCTCAGAAAATGTATAGACTGGAAAAATTGTTTTATGTTTAATATGTTTAATTCTGTAAAAACCACTGAGGCATAATGACAAAACATTTTCAATCATATACTGACATTGTGCACAAAAAGTCCTGAAATACCAGAATAAGTTGTAAGGCTTTAACAAGCAGATTACATCTTAAAATTCCAAAAGACTGTTACATAACCATGGACTGGACCTTCAAACACTAAATGCAGGTGTTGTTGGGGTTGCTAGTGGTTCTGACTTGATGACCTGTGTCTTTCCTTCCTTCATCAATGTCACTTTCCCTCTTGTCTGCCACTCCCAGCAACCTTTGTACACTTCTGCTTGTGACCTCGACATGACAAACAAGCAGAGTTGCCCGCATACATGCATCTCACCTCCAGCTTCACACACCTTGTGCAAGCCTCTGAGTTGCCCAAATTTGGTGTATGCACGGTCTCTGTTCCAGGCTTCATGCTTGATTTTGATGTTGTTGCCTTGGGTTGTGATGTTCTTGAGGGTTGTGATGACCCCTCCACAAGCTGGTTGACCTCCTCCGAATCCACATCCATTGCCTCTGCTGTATCCTTCTGCTTTCTTTTAACATCCACCTTCATCCTGCTCCATCCTCTGTCTCCTGCTTCTTCCAATGGGGCCTCTTCCTTTCTCGCCTCATCAGAAGAGTCATTCACATACTCACTGCTTTTAATACAAGTCTGTGAATGGCTCCTCCATCCCTTGGGAGTCATTTTCGAAAGCTGGTATTGTTTTGATGGATCCACTGTCATTCTGGCCAAGGGAATGCTACAATGACTTGAAGCCGGGCCAGTTGAAGTGGGAGGTGGGGGAATGATTTGTAAGATTTCATCCCTCAAACGAATCTGGATGTTGCCTGGGATGATGATTGGGTTTTTTATAGAGGCAGCCACTCTGTTCCGAACTGCACGAGGTACTATATGTCATTCAATATGTAGATAATTTAAGCTAAACTGAGTGAAACCTACCTGGTGTCTGATGCCCTTCTGAAAACCACTCCCGAGTACTGCTGCCCTCCTCTGAAAGCATCGGGTGGTACCACAACAAGGGGTCCTCCCACTTTATCTTGCCAAAGTCAACTTCCATTCCTTGAGTATCAGCTCAGTCAAGCTGCAAGGCCACGCTGATGAGCAGATGAGATGGGACAAAGTCATATCAGCTGTCTCCCTCACATTCCGGTACGTCTTGAGCACCCAATGAAGTAGTGAACTAGGAAATACAGTTAGAAACTAATTGACAGGTAAATTGAGTTAACTTACAATCCAACTCTTCAACTTTTCCTCATTTACTGTATAGCCTCAGCCATGTTGTAGAAGAACAATCTCCAGCTTGCACTTGTCGATCCATACCAACAACTGTTGCCCACAAGGGTATTCAATTCCTGATTTGATAGAAATGATACATTATAGGATGGAATTTGGATAGTTAACACACATACTGGTGAGTTTGGAAGTTCTTGAAGGAGTAGCAAAAGATCTTCATCACCTCCGAAGATGGCCTTTGTGATGGATTGATGGAAATGCAGTTGAATGGAAGGGAGGATGTCATTAATGTAAGATTTGGCAACTTGATTGTAGGAAGGCATTTGTAGAGTTGATATCCGAAGCTGAAGGGAGAATGACTGAACAATGTTGAAGTACTGGATCAGTATTGTTTTTGAGAATCAGATCGGAACCACATGGTAAGTCAATTGATGCTTGTACTAAAACAATTCAAACATCCCCAAAATGAATATTCCAATGCCAAAGATCAAGGTAAGTGAATTGTGATACTAATTTACTTGTAATTACACTGTTTTCAGGTGGTCCCAAAATCAAAACAACCTACTCCCTCAATGCCGGACTACCAACCCTCCTCCAGACTGACAAAGTGTCGAAAGTTGGATGTATCTTCAGATGGCAGTACCTCTGCTGTCCCCAACCCCAACACAGCTCCACTAACTCTTTCTACTGCTGAAATTGAGCCTCTGATGGTTCATTCTGGATTTCAGCCATCTTCAAAGCTGAGAACTTGTCCGAAACTGAGCACATCGATGGTTGCCAGTACCTCTTCCCTCCCCGAAACACTGGCACCTCCTCAGGTTCCAATAGCCATGATGAGACTGCCAGCCATCCATCCCCAATTTCAAGAGGGTTCTGCGGGGGGACTCATTCCGTCTTCCCAATTCTATGGCATGCCGGCACTCACACTTCCACTTGGTGGATATGTCAAGGATGGTGAGGACACATCAGCACAGAAATCTACATTGACATCAACATTGGTGGCAGCAGACAGACACTTTGGGGTGGAAATCTATATAACAAGAGCATGGGCAATGGGCATTAGCAAACCAGATGCACAATGGGTGCAGGGAGTATGAATGAACAAAATCAACAAAACAGCAGTGTTCATCCTAGCTAAAATAACAATGTCAGTACTAGCTAATTGTGAGAACTGGTGGGATTGGCCATGTTGTCATCATGGGACAATGATCTGATTCAAATGTCTGAGAATCTGCATTTGAATGATTTCAGATTATATTCCATCCTTTCCTTCAAGGTCGCATATGTCTTCAATGTGACATCTTGCTGTTCCAGCTTCTCAACCTTGGCCATGTGGAGACAATGACTGGCATCCTTGTATGAGGTGCCAAGGTTGTTTTTCAGGGCTTTCACTCTGGCATGGCAGCTCAACAGCTCCCTGTCTGTCAATTTCTGCAACAGGATGAACTAACAGTCATACAAATGAGGACAAGGCACTTACTGGATCAGCAGGTAGCATTAGCTGGTTGCAGGCCAATGGGTAGTATGGTGTATCAGTCATGTTTCCAGACTACAAAATCATCAGTGAGAGGATAGATGAGCCAAACAAGACACGGCATCGGCCAAGACATGGCATCGGCCAACAGGATGACATTGGCCCAAGGATGGCTAGGCTGGCAGCAACGAGACTTTGAAAAGAAGGAAATCTTACCCCCCATGTGCCATGTGTAGATTGAATTCAACCTTCTTGCAATAGGCCTCCATTGCCTGGTGGGTAGCTGGAATCATAAAATGGGGCACTAGATAGTGCTGCCCATTGTCACCTCAGATAATGACATATCCATCAGGAATATAAGTGTTGGTTTGCTGATTGCTCATGGAATAGATAACACAGATGATAACAAGTGATACCACCAAACACCGTTTAATCAGGACATTATTTGTTTGTATATATCAATTGTATATCGATCAACAACATGTGATTGTTGATTTTCAGTGTTTCACTCTTTTTCATCTCAACATTGACCCCGCTGCTGCAGCCAACTCATCAACCATGAATGTTACATGCCAACAAGTGCTTGGCCAGATCAGCAAGATCAAGCAATCCATCTGCAATGGACTTCATGACCAAAGTATCAAGGCCATGATGAAGGAAAGAAATTTGGCCCTTGTGAGTGGATTGGCATGCTATCAGATCAATGATGCACTTCCAAATTGTAGAAAATGTTATTTGCTTTGCAAAGAGAGGTTCTCACAGAGGATGTGCAGGCCATCTTCTGGGCCAATGCCTTTTTGTGAGGATTTGTGGTAGCATGGAATAGACATGTGAGGTTCAAGAGTCCACTGGAGGAGGGAACCCCACTCCACATACGACAGGCAACTATAAACAAGCACTGGATGGAAGGAATTATGGAAGGAAATGTTAAGTTGGATTTGCTACTTCCACTGCCATTACTGCCATTGCCACCCCCGCCTCTTCCTCTCAGGACAAGGCCTGTATTCATTCCTCACCCACCAACACCCCCGATTGTCACCATCCCAAAAACTCTGTCATCTCCAGCCTCTGACCCCATTGACTTTGCTTCTACACCCGACTATGACGTCAGAACAATAGTATGTGGCGAGGAACAGCCATCCCCAAAATGGCCACAATCTCATACACCACCTTCTCTGACCTCTGAAGACAATCGATCACCCAAACCAGAAACTGAGGAAGAGGAGCAGGTGGAAGCTGGGGGATGATGGTGGCGATGAATTGGATGAGGTGGAGAGGGGAATCTGCAGGAGACGGTGGGGATAGTGGAAGTGGATGACATCATGCTGGGATCTGGGAATGCAGTGAAGGGAAAGGGGAGAGCGGTAGAGGATCAGGGGGAAGGAATGATTGAAGAGTTGGCGGCTTCAGTCTGCTCCTTCCTCTTGCGGCCCGGCATCAAGGAGTTGATGAAGGATTTGGGTTTGGACAGTGGAAGTGGAGACACAATAAGAGGCATTGGGGTAAGGACAACAGCAAAGGAAAAGCAGGCCATCCTGCTCTCCAGGTTGTTAGAAGCAGAGTTATATCTTGCAGCTGGTGTTGAACAACTGCACAATTGCCTCAAGACATATGTAGCTAACGATTCAAAATTTGAGTTGTAGTTTACATTATTTTAATGAATGCCAATCTTGGGATGTAAGCTAGAAGCAGGAATGAGTACATCAGAGTGAATTATATTATCACTGATACTAACACTACTTAAATATATTAGTCTGGAACAGTCCAACAAAAGTATAGAAAAGTGGAAATATATTGATGTTCTGATCTGATGTTCTCACATTGATGAACCAATTCCAATAGTACTAACCTCAATGAAATTCCAACACAATGGACTTACATCAATGGATCAATATTCTCCCGATGTACCTACCCCGATGGTTCAATCCCAACATTGTTACCCTGATGGACCAATCAAGATCTACTCACCTAGATGGTTCAATCCTGATGTACTCACCCTGATGGTTCAATCCAGCCACGAGTAGAGGACAAATAAATATTCAAGGTCTACTATGAATCTATGATGCTGATATGTAATATGGGCATTTGCTACCATGTAGTTTCTTGGAAGGCTAAGATGTAGCGATGGTAAGAGCCTCATCTCATTGTCTAATACACTGCTAACATGACCTACATGGGCCTACCATAACATTCATAGTCTACTGCTTCAATATGTCCTATAGGCCCACCCATCAGCCATGGTCTGCTCCAATGCTAACATATCACATAGGCCCACCCATTATACATGATCCATACCAGTCCCAAAATTACACTTGGGCCCACCCCATCATCCATGGTCTACTGCTAAGTCCTCATGTCCTATAAGCCCACCCATCATCTATGGTCTATTCCAATACTAACATATCCCATGGGCCACCCATCACATGTGGTATAAAACTCTACTCATTTCACCCATGAGCCCATTCTATTTAAATGAACTTATACCTGCCAGATGAGCCCACACATCTTCTATGGTCTATTACAGTCTATGGGCCCACATTAGCTGGACCATTAAATATGGCCTAAAGCCACCATTAGTTAGTCCATATATAATGGTCTAAAGTCACTGAGAGTTGTGAACTTACATATGGCAAATAATGTGTCAACAATAAACAAAGATGTGATGTGCACAACAAGACCAAATGGTCTGTGTGCATCCTGGGTATATAAACCCAGGCATTTCTAACAACTAAGCTGGGTTCACCCCCCTTTTATTTTTAATATGTAGTTATATAGTTATATAGTTTTCATAGATTACTAGGCACTAAGTAATAAGTATTAGACTTTGAAGTAAGGACTCCCTCTTGGTGACAGGTAGGTTGCAGGTCACAGGTTATAATTTCATGACCTGTACCCATACCCATGCTATTGCCTAGTTAGCATTAGAACAGTGGACGAACACAAAATAAACCTACCTAGTGTTAGGGCAACACCCACTATCTGCTAGCTAAGACCATGCGGGTTCTCTCTACAAGAAGGGGGCAGGATCCGCGCTCGTGATGGGGGAATTGATGGTTTTGATGCGAGGGGTTATTAATAGGTGAGTTTGTTGAGATAGGCCTTTCACACTGAAAACATAGGTGGAATACCTAAGAGAACACAACTGGGGTCCCCTAGGCATATATTTAGGGTTTATATACTATGTTACATATATTGTACATTGTTGTTACTGATGCACTCGTACATGCGCATACATCTTGATGCATGCGAAATAAAATTCTCACGCTATCAAAATGTAGCATCATTTGGCGTCATGTAGCGTAATTCAACATAATAAAATAAAAATGAAAGTTTATTAGGTAATGGGGTGGTTTCCTAACATTACCCCCCTTTTATGCCTCGACTTCCAGGCGAGAAAATATTATGTTTGTCCCCTCTGTGAAATTTTGGTAAGGCTGGAATTTCATTCCCTCATACACCATTCTCGCAATGCAACGCAGAGCATTCGGATTATGTTTAAAGAATTGGGCGATCGCATTACGCGCTCACTTACAATTCTCTTCAGGTTCCCACGAATTATTTTCATCGGTATAGTTTTTCCACTTTATTAAGAACTCCAATTTGTTCCATCGAAGACGTGAGTCTAGAATTTCTTCAACTATGTATTCTGGAGCACCTTCTACTATTATCGGAGGTTGCGGAGTAGTTTGTTGGCCAGGAATAGTGGGCGGACGGTAAGGGCGTAGGTGGGATATGTTAATCTCGGGATCAATCTTAAATGATCAGGGTAATTTTAGCACTACCACATTAGGCGAGATCACTTTAGAGATCGCATATGGGCCAACTTGTTTCTCCGTAAGTTTCTTCGAAGGTCGTGGAATATTCAGGTCCTTGGTACTTAGCCATACCAAGTCACCAACTTTGTACTCTGGAGCGCATGCTCGAGTACAATCCATATGTTGCATCATGTCATCACGTGCTTTCTTCAATGCCACCTCTGCTTCCTCTTGTACCTTTTGCATCTTAGATACAAAATCTTCTACCGACTGTACTTTGACTTCCCTTCTGGGTTCTACTCCCATGCGAGGATGATATCCATAATTCGTGAAAAAGGGTGACATATGAGTAGCCAAATGGAATTTGTTTTTGTGGGAAAATTCGGCAATTGCCAACCATTCGGGCCAGTCGGTTTGTCGGTAGTTGACAAACATACGTAGGTACTGCTCCAACTCCTGATTCATTCTCTCTGTCTGCCCATCAGTCTGCGGGTGATATGCCATAGATAATTTAGTTTGAATTCCCAATATGTTGTTTAGTTCTCGCATAAATGTGGAAGCAAATTGTGGTCCACGATCAGAGATAACGGTATTGGGTAACCCATGTAACCGCCATACATGATTTAGATAGAGGCATGCCAAGCCCAATGATGAGGTTTCTGTAGTAGTAGGAATAATATGGACCTCCTTTGTAAAGCGGTCGCATACTACGAATATTGCATTGTACCCTTGAGCCTCGGCTAATCCAGTAATAAAATCCACAGATATATCTCGCCATGGCGCTTTAGGTATAGGGTTTGGCATTAATTTTCCTGCAGGTTTCTCTGGAAATTTCTTCCCCCTCATGCACATATCACATCCATCCACATACCCCAACACATACTTTGAAATTCTGGGCCACCAATAATTTCTCATTACTAATTCCAACGTCTTCCATCTTCCTGGGTGTCCGGCAATCGGTGTATTGTGATGTAACCGGACAATCTCCCTTAGCAAATCCTGATCCTTCGGTACATACACTTTTCCTCGAAACAACACCAACCCTTGTTCCTCAGCCCATTTGTCTCCTTTGATGTTACCTTTCTTCTCTCCCTTCAGAGCTTTCACGGCTTCCACTACTTCATCGTCCATTTCCGAACATTGTCTAATTTTAGACCACATTTCCATTTCCGAGCTATCTATTAATAGATGCCCTTGACGCATAGCGCAAATGCGAAAGTATTCGGGTTTGAGTAAGGTAACATTTTTATTGTCCTCCTCCACCCCCCTTTTATGATCAATACATCTGGATAATGCATCTGCTTTCCTCATTAAGCTTCCTGCTTTGTGGACCAAGTGAAAATTGAAACATGATAGGAATAGTGCCCAATGTGCTTGCCAGCGATTAAGCTTTTTAGCGGACATGAAGTATTGCAGATTTTGATGATCCGTCCAGATCTCAATCTGATGTGTACATCCCTCCAAATAATGCCTCCACGCCTCCAATCCCCAACATCTCTTTGTCATGCACATCATAATTCCTCTCCACATCATTCAACCCTCGGGACAAATATGCACAAGGATGCCATTTGTCATCTTCGCACAGCATTGATAATACTGCTCCAGTAGCAAAATTGGATGCATTGGATTCCACTCGTAAAGGGCGCATGAAATCCACTGGGGCTAATATTGGTCCCTCCACAAACCTCCTCTTTAACTCCTCAAATGCTGTCTGCTGCTGCTCTCCCCACCTCCACACTACTCCCTTTTGCATAAGGTTATGTAAGGGTGCGGCAATTTTAGAAAAATTGTGCACAAAGTGACGATAATAATTTGTGAGTCCCAAGAAGGCTTGAACCTCCTTGACATGGGTGGGCGCAGGCCAATCTGTGATTGCCTGTACCTTGATCGGATCCATTTTGCTCCCATCAGTGCCGATCAATAATCCTAGGAACTTGATTTCGCTTGCCCCAAACACACACTTCTCTGGTTTCAAAAATAGATCATTCTCTGCCAACCTCCATAACACCTCCTGCACTATCACATCATGATTCTCTTCATCCTCTGTGAATATCAGAATGTCATCAATAAATATTATTACCACACATTTGTCTATTACATCCTTGAAAATGTCGTTCATCATATTTTGAAAGGTTGGGGACTATTAGTCATCCCAAAAAACATGACAAGCGGCTCAAAGGATCCTCGACGCATGGCAAATGCAGCTTTCCACTCATCTCCTTTCTTTATTTGTACGTTGTTGTATCCCCATTGTAAATCCAATTTTGTAAAGACCTTGGCTTTTCCCACCTTATCAATTATTTCTGAGATCAACGGCAGGGGGTATGCATTCTTCACTGTCCACTCATTCAGATACCTATAATCAGTACACATCCTCTTCCTTTGGTCTTTTTTGGGCACGAAGAATATTGGTGATGTCTGCGGTGATTTCAAAGGTCGTATGTATCCTTTGCACAATTGCTCCTTCAGGAATGCATCCACTTCTTCTTGTTCCATCGGAGATAACAGATATACCTTCGACTTCTTCAGCACAAACCCTGGCTTCATCTCAATCGCATGATCCCATGGCTTCCACACCGGCATTCACTCAGACTCCTTCTTTTGGAACACTGACAAATGTTCATGATACACTTTTGGCACCCATTCCTCCACTGGCTTCTCCACCTTCACAATATTCTTGTCCCACGACTGTCCTCCACGAACTGCTCTAAAGGTTTGCTTCTGCTCTTCTTTCTCGATCATGATCGGAACTTCCCCATTTGGCATTTCCTCATCCTCCACTTCCTCCATCGTAACAGAATACTTTCTCAGATGTTCTTTCTCTTTCTTTTTCCTTTTTTCCTTCTTCATCTTCCTCCCATACACATTACATTCCTTAGGACAATGAGTCATTTGTACTTTCCCAGTTTTCCAATCAATTTCGGGATTATGCTTCCATAACCACGGACATCCTATTATTAGATTGGTTTTCCCAAGATCGCACACTTCGAATATGGCTCGCTCCCAATGCTCCTGATACTTTAGTACCATAGTCACCTCCTCCTTGATAGTTCCTCCACGATTGACTGTTCCGTCAATATTGTACACCATTATAGGTTGTGCCAGCTTGCGTGTGTTAATACCATTTCTGGTAATTAAGGATCGATTAATAAATAATCCTGTAGCACCACTGTCAAGCAGCGCTTCCACATCAATAGCTGCATGTGTGTCCACTGTCTTCAGTCCCACAGTCAAGGTGATTTCGGGTTCTATTCACGCAGAGCAAATAAAGAATTTAGGGGTTTTCGGAAATGATATGTGACAATTTTCTTTGTTACATGATTCACAACAGTTGTACTCCTCCTCAATTTCCTTTTCTGATTTACTCTGGGTTTCCTCGGATACTAATACATTGTAACGATTCTGGGTCACCAATGGGGAAACCTTCACTGGGACTCTTCCACAAAATTCTTCTGCCTGCCTTCCTCCGGCTTCACTTCCTCGATTGTAGCTTCCCTAATCTTTCTTTTCTGCCTACAATTCCTAGAAATGTGTCCTAACTGCCCACAGTTAAAACATTTAAGTGGGGCTCGTCTTCCTGCTTGATCAACCTCCATTGCCTCTGCTGGTGCTGCTGACTCCGTAACTATAGGTGTCACTGCCATGGCCGGTGGCTGTGCCCTCAGAGCTTGCGCCTGAGGCACCCTTCCTTTCTCAGACTTTCCTCCTGATGACTTTCCAAATTTACTACTTCTGTACATCAACTTTGACTCTGCCTGTTCCTGCCGATATTGCCGGTCAAGGTGCATTGCCCAATTATACCACTCGTCCAACTTCTCTGGCATAGAAGGTAGTCGGTAGACAGACTTGAATAAAGAGGGATTTAATCCTGCTTTCAAAAACTCTACCAACGCGGCTTCTCCCATGTCCGTTTGCCAAGCTTCTGCTTTGAACTGCAAAATAAATTCATCCACCGTTAAGGAACCTTGGCGCATGGTCTTTAATTTAGCATTGGCTGTTGCCTTTGGATTAGGGTCTCTAAACTGTGCCTCCAATCTCTCCAAAAATTCCTTGAAGGTTGCAAATGGTTTATTTCCTGCAGCAATTTGATTAATAGCCTCATTTATCCAGAACTGTGCTTTCCCCCCCTGAATGTATGAGAGAGCAAACATAATCCTAGACTCAGCTGTACGAAACTCTGGCTTCCTCCCATGGATGTACAATACTATAGAGCTGATGAAGGATTTTGTATTCTCCATGGTACTGTCAAAGATTTGCGGGGGCACGTACTTAGGTAAGCGTGCTTTTCCATTTCCAGATTTCTCCACCATCTCATCCTCCTGCAATATCCACTCCACCATCTCCTCCATCTCATCATCTCTTTCTCCTATTGTCTCTGGCTGTACTTCCACTTGTCTGGGCTGTGATGCTGCCAATACTGACACTAATTGCGACATTTGTGCTGTGAGCGCATCAATTTTCGCCTCTAGTGCTGGTATGGGAACAGGATTAGGACCGGGATTAGAAGTTGAAGGTTTGGACATAATTGTAGAATCTGTGATGAATCACTTCTTCGACAAATTCAAAAATTTATTTTTTTTCTTCGAGACCTCTCCAAATGTTTACGGGTCACGTGATAAGGTTTGTCGAGGTTCGTCAATGGTTTGTCGTTCGTCGGGCGCCTATTTTGACACTTCGGATCAATAACCCTTCCAACAGTGCCTGATCTCGGAGATAACACTGAATTCAGCTTGTAACTAAAATAGTCGTCCGAATAGAGTGATGTAAATCGTAACTAAACCAGATCCAATCGGTTGTCTGGTTGCAGCTGTCATAATGATGAGCGCTGCCTCTCGATCACTGGCGGTCACAATGTAAGGCGAGGCCTGGCGTTGGCTTACGAAAGAAAAGGTAGATTACGTATATACAAGTACTTCCGGCTCATGCCAAAAGGATGAGTAATCGGATGTGGCGTGGTGAATGTAAGGGGACTAGGGGGGTGCCCTGTGTGTTTTTCCTATTTTTTATGTTCGTCCATATTTTTCCCCACCTCATTTCCTTCTATTCTTCATTTTCTATGATTTTTCCGGATTTTATTACTAATTTTCCCTTGCTATCATGTTTGTATATGTTGACACTTTTATATTTAGAGGCGGAGTACCCCTTCCGACACATACCCCTTGGTATGATGTCATTCGGCGGCCTTGATCCACCTATCTCCGCCTTTTTCTATTTTTAGGTTATATTTGATTTTTGTCGTCTTCACATATACTGGGCATCAGCAAGGGGATCCTTAGAGTTTTCTCTTCGGATTTCCCTTTGCTAGGTGCGCCCCCAATCCCTGTATTATGTAGCATAATTTTAACTTCGGATTTCCCTTTGCTAGAGGCTCAGGTTGCCCTTATAGTGAAACAATGACGTATGCGCAAGTAAGAGAAGGTGCACTGATATGGGAAGTTGTGTTCTTCTGTTAGGGTGACACCCACTATCTGCTAGCTAAGACCGTGCGGGTTCTCTCTACAAGAAGGGGGCAGGATCCGCGCTCGTGATGGGGGAATTGATGGTTTTGATGCGAGGGGTTATTAATAGGTGAGTTTGTTGAGATAGGCCTTTCACACCGAAAACATAGGTGGAATACCTAAGAGAACACAACTGGGGTCCCCTAGGCATATATTTAGGGTTTATATACTATGTTACATATATTGTACATTGTTATTACCGATGCACTCGTACATGCGCGTACATTTTGATGCGTGCAAAATAAAATTCTCACGCTATCAAAATGTAGCGTCATTTGGCATCATGTAGCGTAATTCGACATAATAAAATAAAAATGAAAGTTTATTAGGTAATGGGGTGGTTTCCTAACACCTAGGGCCCAAACAACATAATCATTGTTTGGGCCAGCTGTGTCCGATATTGGTCATTTCCATCCAGTGGTGGCTCTTGAGGCGTGGAGTGGATTTCAGGTGCCATGGGCCCAGAGAAACAAAAAAAATGGACCAGGAGATGCATGTCCCCTGGGCCAGAAAAAAGAAAGAAAGAAAAACACCCAGGAGATGAGTGTCTCCTGGGCCTGGTGTTGGTGTCCATGGTGGTGGTGTCATCATCCTCCCCTCACCATTGTCATCATCCCCCCTCTCATCATAGTTGTCATTGTCATTGTCATTGTTGTCATTGTCATTGTTGTTGTTGTCCCCCCCTTGCCATTGTTGTTGTTGTTGTCCCCCTCTCATCATCGTCATCATCATCATTGTCGTCCCCCCTCTTGCCATCATCATTATTCCTTCTCTCACTGTCATCATTGTGCCCCCTCCCTCTTCATTGTCCCCTCCCTCTTGTTGTTGTCTCCCCTCCCTCTTGTTGTTGTCTCCCCTCCCTCTTGTTGTTGTCTCCCCTCCCTCTTGTTGTTGTCTCCCCTCCCTCTTGTCATTGTCTTGTCTCCCCTCCCTCCCGTCCCCCTCAGTCATTGTCATTGTCAGTCCAAACACAATCCACCCCTCATGAGGCTGCAGGTGGTGTTCATCATTAAGCACCCACAATCCACCTTGAAAGCAGGGGCTCACAACAGTGGTGGTGGGGGCTGGTCAGCTTTGTTGTCCTGTCATCATGGTAGTAGTAGTATTCTAAAGATTGTTAGCAGCAAAATAGTGAAACTAGAGTAATAAAAAAACTTACTGATGGCCAAGAGACATCAAACAACATCTCATGGGCCTTTTTTTCATTTGATTTGCCTCCTCATTGTCTCCCCCTCGACTCCAGCTGTCTTGTTGTTTTGTCGTCTCCCACACTCCCGTCATTCCATTGTTGTTCCATTTCTGGCATCATTGTCATTACTGCCCACGATCCCACCCTACAAGCAGAGGCTCATAGCGGTGGTCATGGGGGGCTGTCTCATTGATTATGGGTCCTTTTACGCCATCCTGCCATTGTTGTGGTGGTGTTTCATATTTTGAGGTGAGGGGTGGTTAGTGATGAGGTGGTGGGGTTAGAGGCATTTCATGTGCTTACCTTGTGAGCACTCTGTTATCTGGGCCTCCTGGTGCCTCCATGGGGTCTCTTAACCCCAAACAACCCTCTCACATCCCATTTGGAAGGAGAGGAAAGGGTGAGCATGTGTCATGCATCATGCATCATTGTGGTAGTAGATAACCTAAAATAACTGAACAAGACTGTTAGTATTTGAAAAAGAAAGAAAAGAACATTGAAAACACTTAATTTACTTTGTGTTGAGGGGCCTCAGGTTCTTCAACATGAATTGATGACTGTTAACGCTGTCAACATCTGGATATGTGCATGACATGGCAATTTTGCAGCCATGCAGTTTGCTGCTTGCTGTTGATGGAGATCCCTGGCTAGGAGGAGGTTGACAGTGTTATGGTGGTGGTAGGTTGTGATAGAAGGAGGAGGCATAGTGGTAGCAGGGTGAGTGAGTCTCAACTTGAATGTTCAACTTACACTCAAGTCAAGTGACTTTGAACTTGGTCACATGAGCACCCAATGGGGCACAAAATTTTAGGGTACACGGGTACACATACAAAGAATGTGATGCATCCAATTTCTCTTCCTCAACCTCCATGACTGTGACAGAGTCTGTTGCTCACACAGCTTGACATGTGTCAGCTGTATTCCCTTCCTTGTTACATCTCTCCCTTATGACCATAACCATCAACCTAGTATTTGCAAATCAGTCATTTCAAAGTAAGGTATGGTTGTTTTCTTATCAATTTCTTTTCCTGTAGACTGATTGTTTTTGCCATTTTCTAGGTTGGTTCTAAGTCTCTCACAGTGAACAATTCTGTCCTTCCATAGTTGGAAGTATTGGTGACCATACAAGGTGAGTTTGGCAAGTTACCTCAGTCTGGAGAAAATGCTAACAAACCACTGCTTGTGAGGAGCAATGAGGACAAGATGATGATGGCCATCACCACCACCACAGCACCCTGAACCACTGTCACGAGCAACTGTTTGTGGGGTGGGAACAGGCAGAAGTTCAAAATGACAAGGGAATGGCAACACCACCACCAGACAACAGAATGACAACATAATGACAACAGAGCAACAATGGAACACCAGGACTATGGGATATAGGCACTAACTAGAATACTGATGACAACAATGACAATCCAACAATGCTGGGGGACAACAACAACATGGGGAGAGGACTGGCAATGGAACAACAATGACAACAATGAGAGGGAGGGGACAATGTCTGACAGGAGACCCACCAGGTATGCACCCCCACCCTAATTTACCCATCATGTCATCCTAACAACAATACCATCACCTTGCCCAGGACTCGACAATGACAAATGATGAACCAGCACCCACCCCATGCCCTCGAGCAACTGCTCATGGGGTGGATCGCGAGTGCACATCAATGCCATCCACACCCCACCCCACACTGCTGCAGATGGCACCTGCGCCCATGCCTATGAGCAACTGCTCATAGGGTGGATTACGGGTCTAACATGTCTACGACAACAGAGGTGGGGGACTAACATGACAATGACACTGACATGGCAACCCACCCCACACCCATGGGCAACTGCTCGTGGGGTGCTTCATGGGTGCAACCAGGGTGGAAATGGGGAGAGCATGACACCTTGGGGAAACACTGGGAGACAAGACGATGTGGGGGAGGGGAGACGATGAAGGGAAGGCAGGGATGGGAGATGAGAAGATGGGGGGGAGGGGAGACACCAGCACCAGCCCCATGCCTGCAAGCATCTACTTGTAGGGTGGTTCATGTGTGCAGACAACAAGGGGGAGGGGGAGAGTGATGCAGAGAGGGGGGAGGGGGACCATGACGCCGGCACCAGCACCAGCACCAATGCTGCCAGCAGATGATGATGGAGCACCCACCCCCATGCTGATGAGCCACTGCTCATCAGGTGGACAATGGGTAAACAAGCCACCTCAAGCACAACATGGCACAACATGGCCCAAATGACGTGAATCATCGTTCTTAATTTAAATTACAACAATGATGCATGATAACGACACATGCCACCTCCCACACCTGAAATAACCAAAGTAAATATTTCTGTCATTCAGTTACTAACAACCCTTCTCATTTATTATTAGGTTATATGGTTCAAACTACAACAATGAGTGTCACTTAGTGCTTCAACTATCATCTCCATAGAATCGCCTCCTTTGATCTTTGAAGTCTTGAACAACCACATTGTGCTCAGAGAAGTGAAGAGCTGTCATATAATCTAGTTGTAGATTGTTATAAAATTGATTTAAAATTGATATAATTGAAATGCTCAGAAGTGCAATTACAATATATTTTCAACATACAGCACAGGGCATCACATCATAGGGTATCACAGGGTATCACAAGGTACTCTAGGGTGCTTGATATGTCCTGGGAAATGGCCTTTAACCCTGGGAAAGCTTGTGTCAAAAAGTGATTTTCCTGATGAGGCTGCCCAACAAGCAGTTGCTCATGGAGGTGGTTGCTTCCATGTCTCTTGTCCCCATCATCACTGTCCTGCATTAGCACCCTTCATCCGCTCACAGTGGTGGTGCCCTCCTCTCCTAGTTGTTCACCCTTCCTGGTTTCCCCCCACCATTTGTGGTTTGTCCCCTTCATTTGTCAGTGCCATTGTCTGAGTCCCTGTCATCCCTGTTGTCATCTGGTCCCTGCCTTGGTCCTGGATGTCTTGATTGCCATTGTCCTCATCATCCTTGCAGTTTTTGTCACCTCATAATCATTGTCACCCATCCCTTGTTGCTCCCTGTTTCCACCCCACGAGCAGTTGTTTGTGGTGGCAGTTGGGGGTGCTGTGGTGGTGGTGGTGGTGGCCATGACCATGTGGTCCTCCTGGTTGTTGTCTTCCTGTCATGTTCTGCAGTGTCAGTTCATTGGGCTTGTCCTAGTGGTAGTTGTCCTCCTGGTTGTCCTCCCTGTCGCCATCATTGTCCTCTCCATCATTGTCATTTTTGTCTGTCATTACCAGGTAATGGGGTGCTGGGTTTGTGGTTGATCTGGGGGTGGATGGGAATTGGGGTGGGTGGAGATGGGAATAAGGGGTGTACCTAGCAGATATCCCACTCCTCGGGTCTCCCAACACCCCTCCGTGGTCTCCAACACCCAAATGAGAGCTTCACATCCCATTTGGATGGAGAGGGTTGTTATGTGCATTGTTGGCTGTTGTCGAGCTGAAAACACTGGGAAAAGAACATTTGGCTATTTATAGTGAGAGAGAAATAAACAAAAAAACTCACTATTTTGATGGTGGCTGTTGTCATGGTAGCTCTGGTGACTCATGAGAATACAAGTTATAGAAAAGAAAAAGGAGATTATTAGTAGTGAAAAGAACAATAAAAGGAGGAAGAATTACCTATTAAAAGAATCCCACCACAGCAAGTGTCATGGTGTAATAACAATGATCATTGAGGAGTCAATCATCATTAGTCGCATTCCCACAGTCTCAACATGTCGCATTTTTTGTGTGTATTGACTCTATTGAGCATTCCCTAGATATATTTAAGCCATTTGTAGGTAGTATGTAGCAAGTAGTGTGTCAGACCACTACTTCTACTTAAGCAGTGTAACCATCTATATACCATTTAACTACTGTATATGTGACTTTGGTGACAAGGGGGTATATATAAATGTAAACATATATGGTATAAACAATGTAAAACAGTTATATGGATAGAATAGTTGGAGCCTTAGGTGCTATCCCCAACCCCTGCAGTTTTCCAGATCCAGGACATTGTGCATTGACCCTTACTTACTCCTTCTGCCTCAGCCGCAGTCATAATATGGATGTCATCCTCAAGGAGAGGTCACAGAGTCTCCTCCCATGTTATCTCCAAAAGAGGGGATGTCAGATGCGTGAGTGCTGCTCGAGCTCAGTGATAACCCCCGATGCTAAGCTTGAGTCGCTTGTTGACACCCAAAATCAATGTGAGACTATGCATGAGCATCCTTTGGCCATGAGCATGGCAATCCTTCAACTTGTGAAGCTGAGATGACAGAAGCAGCAGGTGTCAAATGTCAGCAAGGAAATCCAGCACTTGAGAGTAGTGCAACTGCCACTCATATTTAAGCAGACATTGGTTACTACAAATTGAGACCACTTGTGATGGGAGTATGAGCTTGATTTATTGCACTTCCACTGGTGCTCTGCCCCCCTCCTCATCCTCCTTTGCACGTATGGCTGTCACCCCTGGCATATAGAGCACTTGTATCTTGCACCATGCATCAATTTGCCAATGCAGAATATTCTTTTGCTTGACTGTCTTGGTGCATTGAAGGTTTGTGGAGTGTAGACCCAGTTGAGAGCAGTCATAGTGCAAGCAACACCTGGGATGAAAGTACACATGTCAAGATATGCAGTAGACTGTACAGTGCATCACTGACTGTTGGGATTCCAGCTCAATGCCTTGTGTTATGAGCATGCTCAGTGAGACATTGTTGTGAATAACAATGGATCTACCACTTTCAAGCTCTACTTTATCCTCCTCCACAAGCTGAAGTTGTACTTGATGCTATGAAACAGGTGTGTACCAAAAAGTAAATAACAATAGAGAATAATAACAAAAGACTGACTAGCTAGTTCAGCATGGAATGGGTTAGGGTTCCTGCTGTCATGCTCCCAGGCCTCAATGCAGGCAGTCCACTCCTTCATGCTCTCCACAGGTAATGACGGGTTAAATTCTTCAAAAGCCAAAACATGTTCTTCTCATGCAGGGATGGCTTCCTTGACCGTGCACAAGAATGTAACTGCTAAAAAGTTCACCAGTTATCAGTAACTTTGAGTGCATGCAAACTAAAATTGACTTACCCATTTATGACACTTTCCACCATTTGTAGTCACCAAAATGATCATCCAAGGTATCACACCAAGATCCTGGACCCACTTCCTTGGTGCTGTTAGCCACAGCATTAGTTGCTGCCCATCCCTGTTCAGGTGCCTCTCCATCAGTTCATCCAACATGTGGGGTAAAGTTGAGGGCAAAGGATGCCTGGCATCGAAGCATGTGCACAGCAAGATGAAATTTCAGAATGACATATGTGATCAGGAGAGTCCAAAACATCTCAGCAAGTATGAAGGGGTACATCTGAAATCACTTGATAATATTATGAGCCCATTGACAGGCAATATCGTACAAAATGAGAACACAATCCAGAGGATTATGTTGTAGGGTAGACAGGAATAAATAGTCCATGTTGATGGATCTATGCATTATGACACATTAAAAAAAGGCCATTCTATAAGAAACAAATATGTACTGCTCATCTTTCTGCAAATCTCCAATGGACACAGGACACTTTGGGTCATGTCGAATGCAGTCAGTAGCCCCAACTCCACTAGCTGCAGTACCTTTACCTCCATGCATACTTGCTGACTTCAATGCATCATGATTGTGACTGGTGCTCACATCATTAGGAATCTTGTTGCCATAATCTTTCAAATGTTGCTTGAATTTTGTCTCTTCAATGACATACACGAACCCATGGTTGAGTCCAGGATTGTGTTCCTGAGTAGAGACATTTAAATGTTTGAGGTGGAAGTTGGCATCAATCCCAAGAAATAGTGTATACAATCACCTGTCCAAGTGTAAGCAGTTGAGCACTAAACAGACAAACAATAACTTACCATCAATTTTCAGGCCCAGACTTCCAGTCCAGCAGTTCTTGCCAGGCTGTGGACAGGCTGGGCCAAGCACGGCACACTCTCCCTCCTTTGTACCCTTGATGCCCAATGGATCATGGCCGCAACCCATACATTTGAGAAGCTGTATGTGCCATCATTCCCTGACCATTCTCAAGAATGCCTCATAGTGATCCTGTACTGACCATTAGTGGGTCTGATTCATTCAGGAATTTAAGAGTACAAACAGGAGGAGAACTACACCCTGTATTATCAGATTGTCATGCGATAGAGTAGTAAAACTCAAATGCTGAGACTTTCAACATAAAGCTGAGCATTTGGAAGTGCTTTAGAACATGGAGCATAGCTGCAGTTTTAGGCTCCAACACTGTGGCTGGATACAGCCCCGCATGGAGTAACTGGATGTATTGTTGTTGGGCATGCTCACAGTTGCAGAAAGCCAGTGAGATGGAATGGATAGCATTTATGTTGATGAAGATGAAATCATTCTTTGCCGCTAGCACAGGATTGGTACATTGGGTTCCTATTGCATGTCCAAGTTGAATTTGGAGGCCAAGCATTTTCAGAGTTGTTGCCTTAAAAAAGACCCATTCCATTCCTATGGTAACGCTGTGAGCACAGCACCATCCAAAAATCAAGCCAAACATACCTGGACTTGATGGAATGGAGATGGAAGATGATTGTCAATGGTGCAGGTATGACAAAACATCCTATCATCATAGCAATCAATGCATTGGATCGATGCATCACATTTGAAGCATAAGGGACAAAGTTCATTTGGGGCTGGGTGGGCTGCCGCATCCTTCATGTCAGAGAAGCTCTTGAACAAATACATTGATTTCAGGGATCCACACAAGAAGAGGGTTATCCTACTATGAATTAGTCTCTGCAAAAGAAAGAAAATAGAACACCTTACCCCCCAAAACCTGTAATTTACCCTCCCCCACCTATTCAAATTGGAGTCCAGTTATTCTGACCAGATTCCGGTTACTCCCGATGCTCAACTTAGAGTATATACCATAATGGATAGTCAAATTTCAAGTCTTAAGTTGTCAAAGTGCCTACAAAATATATTTGTGCAGAGTAAGGATTGAACTCAAGACATCTTGATTAGAGTGATCACATGACAAACCAAGCATGTGTGCTTAACCAGTTGAGCCACAGGAGAATTATTAGTTAGTAATATAAGGTTTATTCATGACACTCAAACTCACAACTCTAATTTTTTTTGAAGTAGTTAAGATCAAATTTTTTTAATTAACCACATCCCTCACATTGAATGCGAGGGAGTGGGGATGATTGTGATTACATACATAAACAAAAAATGCTCCCTCTCACAAGATGCGAGAGGGAGTTTAATTTATATACATAAAAAGCTAACCCCTCACATTCAGTGTGAGGGGGGAGGTAAAAACATGAAGAAAAAAATCCCTCCCCCATGCAAAATGGAGCAGGGGGGGCACAATACTAATAAATAATTAAAAGTACAAAACAAATCCCTCCCCACACAAAGTGTGGGGGAGGGGGAGGGGATGCAACCCCACTGTGCTAGGTGTGTTGTCTGTCATTCCACCCATGATCCACCCCATGAGCCGTTGCTCATGAGGCTGGGGGTAGGTGGCTTGTTGTTGCTGTTGTTCTACCCATGATCCACCCCACGAGCAGTTGCTTGTGAGGCTGGGGGTGGGTGGTGCATTGTCATCTCCTATCCCTGCACCTGAAGTAAATAAGGTATTATCATTCCCCATTATATTAGGAATGCCATTTCTTTCATCAGAACAGATCGTGATTGATACCCATGAGCAAACTGCCATTGACAAACACTCCAGTTTTGACCTCCTAAATCCACCCTCTTGAACCCCACGGCCCTGGGGCAAACAATGGGTTACACCTCCACCAACACTGAAGAAAATTTGGACTCCAAAACCACCTACACTAGAAAACTCCGGAGCACCAGCACTTGCTGGATGCCTTCTCCCCAGACCTATCATGGCCACTGTGCAAGACCACATTGAAGGCCTAGCATTCCAAGAACTCCTCAAAGAGAAAGATTCAAAAATGAAACTCAAATTCACCGACCGCTTCCCACTTTGTCTCCCTGATAGCACCGAAGATATTCCCAGCCACATGTTCCACCGCATCCAACTCAAAGACCCCACCAAGGTCAACAATGGCAAAGGATATGCAGCTCCCAAGAAATACCAAGAACCTTGGAAGAGACTGCTGGATGACAACCTCAAGGCTGGCCACATTCGGCCATCCTCCTCAGAATTTGCCTCACCAGCATTCTGCATGCCGAAATACATTGCTGGGGTACCTGACTTAACAGTTGACCCTTGGGGGGTGAACAACTACCAAGCACTCAACAGTAACACTGTATGAGACAACTTCCCCCTGCCCTGCATAGATGATATACTCACCGACTGCAGGAAGAGACAAATATTTGGCAAGATGGACATGATGAACTCCTTCTTCAAGACATGAGTACACCCTAATGACATTCACCTCACTGCTGTAAGAACACTGTGGGGACTTTATGAGTGGACCATCATGCCACAGGGTGGATGCAATGCTCTGGCCACACATCAGCACCAAATGACTGATGCACTACAAGAACTCATCGGCAAGATTTGCCATGTGTATCTTGATGATATCATCATATGGTCACAAACTCGGGAGGAACATGAACAAAACTGCGCCGCTGTTCTTGAAGCCCTCTGAAAAGCCAGTATCTACTGCAATCAGGTGAAATCCAATCTCTTTTCCACTGAATTATGTTTCCTCGGTCATATCATCTTGGGGACAGGTATCAAACCTGACCCCCCAAAACTGACCGAATTGCATCTTGCCCACAACCAACAACTGCCACCAATGTCAGGGGGTTCCTGGGACTCACCAGATACATTACCACCTTCCTTCCGGCACTCACTGAATATACAAGTGTACTCACACCACCACCAAGGAATGTGACTGGGAATTCCCCTCATGGACTGCAGAACACCAGGTCACCTTTGAACACATCAAAGACCTGGTTCTTGGTGCCGACTGTCTCACCATAATTAATTATGAAGACAAGGTGTTGAACATCTATGTCACCACCAATGCCAGCAACCACTGAACCAGTGCTGTGTTGAGTTTCGGTGCAACTTGGGAAACTGCAAGATCAGTCGCCTATGACTCCTACCAACTCAACAATGCCGAGAAGAATTACCCGGTTCATGAGAAGGAACTCCTTGCCATCATCAAGGCATTTAAGAAATGGAGATCCTACCTCCTCAGTGCCCATTTCGAGGTCTTCACTGACCACCAAACACTCAAATACTTCCAATCACAGAAGGAGATGTCGAGACAACAAATGAGATGGTCAATGTACATGGCCAATTTTGACTACAACATTACCTATATCCATGGTAAAGAAAACACTGCCGCAGATGCACTATCCTGCATGCCTGATGCCACACCAGATGCATGCCTCACTGCCTGCATGATCATGTACACACACAATGCACCGGCTACATATGCAGCTGGCATACTAAACATTGCCGCAGACCAGTCACTTCTCGATGCCATCGTCACCGGCTATGAGACTGATTCCTTTGCCAAACAACTTATGAAGGATATTGACATGAGGAGTATCAAAGGGGCAACCCTCACCAATCAACTCCTCTACTTCGGCCACTGACTTGTGATCCCACAAGATCTCAAGGTATGTGAACTACTCTACAAACTGGCACATGATACCTTGGGCCATTTTGGCTTTGACAAAAGCAATGAATCACTCTGCAGCTCTTATTACTGGCCAAACATGCACTGGGATTTGGAAAATGCATACATCCCATCCAGTACTTTACAGTCCCCCACCTGTCTTAGTGGACTCCGACTGGACTGACCGGAGTCCACTGGAGTCCGAGTGGAGTCTGAGTGGAGTCCAATTGAACTACACTAAGTCATGTAGAGTTCAATCCCCCATTGGAGTCCAACTGGAGTCCGACTGGAGTCCAAGTGGAGTCCGAGTGGAGTCCAAGTGGAGTCCAAGTGGAGTCCAAGTGGAGTCCGAGTGGAGTCCAAGTGGAGTCCGAGTGGAGTCCAACTGGAGTCCAACTGGAGTCCGAGTGCAACCAAATGATAAGTCAATTAGATATGAGCTCAAAGGACTTCGGACTTGGTGAATTTCATAAAGTACCTGCAAAATCAATTTGTGTACTGCAGGAATTGAACTCAAGACCTCACCATAAGGAATCACATGACAAACCAAACAAGTGTGCTCAACCACTTGAGCCACAGGAGATTTATTGGGGATCAATATAAGGTTTATTTATGACTCAACTTTTCATATTCTTTGAGGAGGCATTTTTTAAACAATTAAGATCAAAAAATTTTAATTAACCACATCCCTCGTGTAGGACATGAGGGAGTGGGTATAATATAATAACAAACAAAAAAAACCCCCTCTCGCATCTTGCAAGAGGGGGGGGATTACTACTATGTACATAAAAAAACTAAACCCCTCATGTTCAGTGCGAGGGGGGGATTCGTAAGTACTACAATATATATACCCCTCGCATTCAGTGCAAGGGGGGGGCAGAGATAAATTAAAAATAATAAAGACCCCTCCCCACGCAAAATGTGGGGGAGGGGGGGTTGGGGGATGCGGTCTGGGGTGGGTGTCATCGCCCACCCTTCCTCGCATGCGTCTGTCGCTGTAGCAAGCTGCACCCGTCATCCACCCTACGAGCAGAGGCTCGTAGGTGTGGGGATGGGTGCCGTGGTTGTCGTAGCCCTGATCTACCCGCCATCCACCCAACGAGCAGGTGCTCATCAGCGTGGGGTGGGTGTGTTGTCTGTTTTGTGGGTCTCCTAGTTCGGAGGGGTTGGGGGGAGGGGTCAGTGATGTGGCATGCAAGGGAGGGGGTAGGTGGGTGCCTACCAGGTGGGTATCCTGCTCTGCAGGTCTCCCATTACCCCTCTGCCATCTCCTACTCTTTATCGACACCCTCACATCCCGTTTGGACGGGGAGGAGGGGGCTGGCATGGGTGTCATCGGGTCTGGGTTGATCCCTGTCATTCCATGTTGGCATCAGCGTTGCCCTGTCATCGTTCGCCATCGTCACCTCCATTCCACCTGTGATCCACCCCCCGAGCAGTTGCTCAAGGGGCTGGAGGCGGGTGGTGTGTTGTTGGCCCCATTGCTTTGCATTCTGGGGGTCCTGGTGACACTCACGATCCACCCTACGTAAAACCTACAAAGCAAAAGAAACGAGTTAGTTAGTTTATAAAAACAAAAAGCAAACGAAAAAAACTTACGTAGGGCCCAAACGACATGATCTGCGTCGTTTGGGTCTGCATTCCATCCAGTCGGCTCGTTTGTGGGTGGTGGCGTCATTACCAGTAGTTTATAACCTAGAAAACTAAAGAAACTGGTTAGTTAGTTTATAAAAACAAAAAGCAAACAAAAAAAAACTTACCTAGGGCCCATCCATTTGGCTTGTTTGCGGGTGGTGATGATGGCGGATTGGGCATGGGAGTGGTGGCAGTGGGTGTCCACGCAGTGGTGGTGGTGGTAGAGAGAGGAGGGAGGGAGGCGGCGTCGATGGTGGTGGTGGTGAGTGATGAGCTGGCACATTTGATGACACGGCAATATGCTTTGTCATACACAGCCACACCATGGTACCTAATGCAAGTAGATGATGCCTTACACGAGGTACTGTGGTGTAACAGTTATATTGTGCATCATGATTGATTACATAAGCAACCTATGGGGATCTGGGTTCGATTCCTTTTCTTCCACACTTTTTCAGCAGAATCCGACTGGACTCCACTCAGACTCCACTTGAACTCCAACCAGACTCCAACCGGACTCCAACCAGACTCCAACTGGACTCCAACCAGACTCCAACTGGACTCCAACCAGACTCCACTGGACTCCACTGGACCAGTCCGAGTGGAATCCGATGTTTGAGTGGATTCCACTTGGAGTCCGGTCGGACTGGACTGGGACTGGACTGGCAACTTTGCAGGCAGTTGGCTGGTGACCAGTCCCAGTGGACTCCAGTTGGACTCCAGTCAGAGTCCACTAGGAAAGGTGGGGGAGTGTAAAGACCTTGTTGTGTGGAGGGCGACATTTTGGTTTGAGCAGCAGGTGGTTTGGCCTGGTAGTTGGGATGGTAAATTGGTGTACTTTCATCGGTGGACAAGTCAGTATCAGTGTTTGGTGGTGATGGTGGTGGTGATCGGCAGATGTGCCAGCGCTTTTGTCGTGTGGTTGGTAGTGTCTCAAATTCAGCTGGTTGGCCAGAATCCTGTAAGCTTCTTCCCATGCTCCTGGTGAGGAGTGGGATGAGGGTGGAAGGTTGCCAAGACAGGGTTGGTTCAGTAGGTGGAGAAAGTTGTCAGTGTCAGAAAAAAAGTGGAAGGATGCCAAGTTTGCCAGCCTACACTAGACTTAGGGTTACTAAAAGACAGGATCAAATTATCTTCGTTGCATGGAAGTAGGAACCATAAGTTACTACAAATAAAAGAATAGGAAATTAATCATACCTTCATTGCATGGAAGTAGGAACAAAAGTTAAGGAATAAAAAATAAGTAATATATAAGAAAAAGATCGACCGTGTATGTAAAAGGCTGCATCAAGTGTAGTGTGTGATTTGGGAAGGCTGCATCAGGCATAGTCACATAATAGGAAGGTCCACATCAATAGGATAATGTCAGCACTGCTGGATGTGGATAGAAGGGTAATAAGGATGTATGGTGCCGTTGCCAGGATGCATGTCGCCGGTGTGTTGTTGTCATATTCACTGGTGATTGTGTCGGCGATGTGTGTGGCTGTGTCGGTGCCATGGGAGTGTGTTGGTGGCATAGGGTGGCCGTAACTCACTGTAACACAGACATTGGTATATCTGGTGTTGGTGAGTTGTTTATGCGCTGTAGGTGGCTGTGCCTGCAGCGAGGGTGGTTGTGTCGGCAATGTGTGTGGTGTGCTGGCACCATGGAAGTGTGTAACAGCAGCATAGGTAAATTAACTTGTTGTAATGTTGTGAGTCTGTAGGGCCAGACTTACACTAAATGCAGAATCCATGGCTGTACCAATCAGAAAGTTGTTATGACTCAAGCATGTCCACAGCATCAGGAACAATGGAAGAAACTCATTGAAAAATGCAACCAACACACCTTTTCTGGCATCCAGAGAATATTGTGGCGACCAAATGAAAATATGCCTTGTCCAGCTCCAATTACTGAGAATGTACAACCACATGATGAACCTGCCCCAGAGCCACAAAGGACCAATTATTTCACTGCCCCAAGATTCTATTGTGTGGAAACTATGTGTGCTCCATGTGGTGTGGTTATTGCATGGGCAAAGTTTGCCAAACCGGAGTCACCAACAAATATTTTGGCATTTCTGGAGTACATTACACTCCTCCACCTATTCTGGTCAGAATTTCCAGAATTCCACAGAATTCCATTGACATATATTTTTCTTACAATTCATAATTCCGATCAGACTGGAGGGTCAATTTTACCCCCAGAATCCCCAGAATCTACCCAGACTCATTTTTACCTGGAACAGTCGGATCAACTGGATGCAGGGAAACTAGCATAACCGGACAAACTGGAATGCACGTGCATCACCAAATAAAAGTATTGTATACAACAGGAATTGAACACTCAGTTTCTGTGACCCACCCAAATGTGCCATGTCAGTGCTCGAAAAGGATGGCTCAAAGAAAGCAAAGCAAGATGAGGATGAGGAAGATGAGAAGGAGGAAGATGAAGAAGAGCCTCAGAAGGGGAAAGGTCATAAAAGGTAAGTAATCTGGGCTGTGTATTCATGGTTATCACCCTAATCACCCAAATCACCCAACAGGACCTCAAAAAAAGGCTTGAAAGCAAAGGGTGTGGCTTCAGCCACCCTTTTTTCAAGGTATGTTTCTTTTTTTTTCATCTTATTAACTAACTGTTTCTTTTTTAGAACTGACCTTGCTCTTGAGGCCAGCGGGGTCTCTGTTTCCCCCCCTCAATGTGCTCACTTGGCGAAGGTGAGCCTCCTAGCCCCATCTCCTGCTCTGGGTGGCGCTGCCTGAAGGCAAGTCCAGCAGCCCCCCTCCAGTGACAGTGAGGACAGCAGTGAGGGGACCAGCGATGAAAACAACATGGACAACGCCAGTGTGAGCCAGCACAGCAATGACAACAACAGCAACAACAGCGGCAGCAATGAGGAGTCTGGGGATGACAACAATGACAATGGGGAGGCTGAGAATGACACCAATACCAATGCCAGCCAGAGGAAGGCCCAGGACGCCAACACCAGCCTTGGGAAGGCTGTGGAAGACAATGACAATGACAGAGAGGCCGACAACACCAGCACCAACCATGGGGAGGCTGGGGATGACAATGACAGTGACAGGGTGGCCGACGACCCCAATGCCAATGCCAATGCCCATGCCAGCCACTGGAAGGCCTCAGACAACAACAACAACACCAACACCAACAACAGGGCCGACACCACCAACACCAGCAGTGGGAAGGCCAAGGCCAACAATGGGGAAGTCGACACCACCAACGCTAGCAGCAAGAATGCCAACAATGGCAACAACAGCTATGGGGGGGGCAACAGGGGGGATACGATGACCACCAGCAAGCCCTTTTTGCTGACCATCTCCCCATCTACATAGCCCAGATGATGAAAGGTACTGTAATTTGTCTTAGTTGTAATTTAATCTACAATTTGTGTTAGATATTGGTGAAACCTCCATGGGTGACACAGGTAATGAAAAATAACATTACGTCTTTTTAATATATTGTCTTAGTTGTTCCTGACGTGACTTCCATGGTCCAAGGTGAAGGAATTCGAGACCATGGTAGGAGGTTTTTAGTTCCATTTTTGTTTTGAGTGTTGTAAAACATTTGTAGATGTTCATATGGCTAGTCCACCATCCAGTCCACCACCTGCTCTCTGTCAAGAACCATTCCTCTCCCGATCGGAAGCCGCATCTGTCCGACCCTTTCCCACATGTTGAACCTGACTTTTGTCTATGCCTCCTGATTTCATTCCCGGCCGCCTTGCACTGCCCACACTGCTGTGTACCAGGCTGCCTTGTACAGCATCCATGGCTGCCTTCCCAAGGCTGCCATCTCTATTGCAAATTCGACTACGGATTCCTGTGCGGCTCCCGCTAGATAATTTATCTATGCAGTCGAGACACTGCCGCAGTCTTCATTCCTGTTCCGCATTATTCCAGACTACAGTATTTAAGCTTAGTTAGTTTCGCCTTGTATTCCTCAGTTCATATATCGACATAGACTCAACTTTAATCTGCCAATCCAAACCTCCTTCTACTCCAACCTCAGTTCTCTAAGAGTCTGAACTCCATTTGACTCGACCTCCAGTCTCCCTCTGAAGTTCTAACCTCATCTGAACTTAACCTAAGTCCCTCCATACTCCTTCCTGTGTTTACCCGCACTTTCCCACTCCTACCTCCAAACCTTCAACTTGAAATTAGGACACCAGACAAGGTGAAGAGTGCAGCTTCTTACAAGCTGAAGCCAAGTCCTTTCTGTTTCCCCTCCCACAGAATCCGCAATGACCCGACGACCTTCCATAAACAACACCCACAGTGTCCGATCGGATTCCGACAAACCTTTTAGGATCAGTTCTTAACAGTATATATGAACTCACACTTCACTCATCCAATTCCTCTCTACGACCCCTACCGAGACCTGCCAGCACACAACAAGAAATTCCCAACATGCCAGTACTATCCCAGGGATCTCTGCAATCCAGCGATCCACCCTTTCCGACCCTCGACCCGCCACCACCTTCAGAGTGTCTTCCAGACCCTCAAACATCTTCTGACAAATTGGCTCAGGAGCCCCCTCAATCAGTGCCAATCTCATGTCCACCCATGCCCTGCACCCTTCCGCCAACCCGCGAGGTTTTTGATCCAGAACTCCCCTTGAGTATGTAGGGGGCATCAACCAGCCTCTGCTCTTTCTGACCCCAACTCCCTAACCATTCTTTTAACCCTTCCCGACTCTTCTGCTCCTGTCCAAACCCTTATTGACTCTGGCTCCTCCCACTGCATCCTTGACTCCTCTTTCGTGTTGAATAACCAACTCAGCACGGAGTCCATTAACCCAATTGGCTTATGACTCTTTGATGGATCTTGCAACTCCACCATAACTCAGGTCGTCAAACTTCCGGTCACCTTCCCTGCCGGTGAAGCGGTCAATTTGTCATTTTATGTAACCTCGCTCGACTCTTCCTGTTCTGCCATACTCGGTCATAACTGGCTGAAGCAATACAATCCATTGATTGACTGGTCTTCAAGCCAACTCACTTTCTGCTCTGCAGATCATAGAGGTCCAGCACCCCAGATGTCACCTTTGTCCCTGAACCTTCTGGTAGAAATCCTCGACTCCTCCACACTTTCCAAACCCCCCATTCCTCCTAAGTTTACACCTCCCAACATCTCCTTCATCAATGCTGCCACTTATGCGCATGCTAGCAACTTCCTGGGGCAGTAGCTTTTCAGATGACCTTCGCTCCAGAAGGGTTATCCGCCTGCTCTGCCCAATCCGCTAACTCGTCTGACATTTCTGATATTCCACCTGAGTATCACGAATTTGCTGATGTCTTTAATAAGACTAAAGTGGATACCCTTCCTCCACAACGCCATTATGACCTCAAGATAGAGATGGAGGACAATGCTCCCCCTCCTCCAGGTCACATGTATTCCCTCTCTCCCTCTGAATTAGAAGTCTCATGAGTCTTCATTGATGAAAATGTCCGCTCAGGTTTCATCTGCCCATCCAAGTCTCCACATGGCACTCCAATTCTCTTCATCAAGAAGAAGGACGGTAGTCTCCGACTTTGTGTCAACTACCAAGGACTCAACTGTCTTACAAAGAAAGACTGCTACCCACTTCCTCTCATTTCTGACCTCCTTGACTCTCCCCAAAAAGCCCGCTTGTTCACCAAGATAGACTTGTGGCACACTTATCACCTAGTCTGCATCGCTGATGGTGATGAGTGGAAAACTACTTTCCACACCCGCTACAGATCCTTCGAGTGGTTGGTGGTTCCCTTTGGACTCACTAATGCACCTGCAGCTTTCCAGCGATTTATGAACGACATCTTCAGCAACATGCTGGATGTTTGTGTCATTGTGTACCTCGATGACATCCTAATCTATTCCGATGACAAGTCCCAGCATGGGGCTCACGTTAAAGAAGTCCTCTGCCATCTCCGGAAAAATGGACTTTACCCCTCTCCACAGAAATATGAGTTCCACAAAGACACCATTGAATATTTAGGTCTCATCCTTTCACTGGATGGACTGCGGATGTCCAAGGATAAAGTCAAAACCATGCTTGACTGGCCTGAGCCTAGGAAAGTTAGGGATATACAATCCTTCTTAGGCTTTTGCAACTTTTACCGCCGCTTCATTAATGGCTATTCAGACATTGTCATCCCACTCACCTGCTTGACGCAGAAATCCGCACCCTGGGACTTCAAAAAGAGGTGCCGCGACACTTTTGAAAAGCTCAAACAAGAATTCACTCACGCCCCCATCTTAACGCAATGGGTACCTGACTCACAGATGGTACTCCAAACCGACGCTTCTGACTATGCCCTAGCAGCTATCCTTTTGGTTTACAGTGTGGATGGAGAAATCCATCTGGTTGCTTTTCATTCCCTCTCCTTCAATCCCACTGAACTAAATTACGACACCCATGATAAGGAACTCTTGGCCATTTTCGAAGCCTTCAAACACTGGCAGCAGTATTTTGAGGGTTCCGCAAACCCGGTTGATGTGGTCACCGACCACAAAAATCTTGAGTACTTCAGCACTACCAAGTTGCTCACCCGCCGCCAGGCCCATTGGTCAGAGTACCTTTCCCAGTTCAATCTCATCATCCACTTCCACCCCAGAAAATTAGGGGCCAAGCCAGATGTGCTCACTAGACATTGGGACATCTACCACAAAGGGGGAAATAGCAACTTTGCCTCTGTAAACCCAACCAACCTCTGACCTGTATTCACACAGGAACAGCTCACCTCTTCCCTTCACGCTTCCTACCTTGCAACACCTATCCTTTGACAAGCCATAATCATGGATGTTGAGAAACTCCATAATGACATCCGCACCTCTCTACCCCTTGACCCACTATCATCTGCTCACCTCCCGACACCTGCCGACCCCAACTGGACTATAGACGAGGCAGGTCTTCTCTGCCACTTCGACCAGATTTATGTTCTGGACATTGCAGATCTTCACCTCAAGGTCCTTCAGTACAAACACGATCACATACTCTCTGGCCACTTTGGACAAAACAAAACTCAGCAGCTTGTCCATCGGGAATATGTCTGGCCAAACCTCCACACCTTTGTGCAGGACTTCTGCAAATCCTGTACCACTTGCAAATGATCCAAATCACCTCAACACAAGCCCTATGGGTTTCTAAAGCAACTTCCAGTTCCGGAATGACCTTGGAACTCCATCTCCATGGATTTCATTGAGCAACTACCCAACTCTGATGGCCACACAGTGATCCTGGTCATCGTTGACCACCTCACCAAGCAAGGCATCTTCATCCCAACTGTCAACAAAATCACAGCCCAAGAATTAGCCAACCTGTTCATCCTCCACGTCTTCTCCAAGCATGGCATCCCGTCCACGTCACTTGCGACCGGGGGTCCGAGTGTGTCTCCCATTTCTTCTGCTCCCTTGGAAAAGTGCTTGACATGCAGATCTACTTCACTTCTGGTTATCACCTGCAAGGTGATGGTCAGACAGAACAACTTAATCAGACCTTGGAGCAGTACCTCCGGATCTTCTGCAACTATCAGCAGGACGACTGGTCTCACCTCTTACCCTTGGGTGAATTTGCCTACAACAATGCTCCTTCTGCCTCTACAGGCATATCCCCTTTCTTTGCCAACAAAGGCTATCACCCGAACATTTCCGTCTTTCCAGAACGTGACTTAGCTTCACAGCACACCTGCGAGTTTGTCGTCGACTTAGACGACCTTCATCAGGAGCTTTGGAAACAGCGTGCGGCCACTCAAGAGCGTTATCAAGGTCCTGCGGACAAACATCGGGCACCCGCACCCAACTTCAACATTGGTGACTCTGCCTACATCACTGCAGAGAATATCTGCACCACTCATCCTTCCAAGAAACTTTCTGAAAATAACCATGGCCCCTTCAAAATCATCGCCCGCCTGGGCACTCACTCAGTCACCCTGCAGCTCCCGGATCACATGTGGGCCATCCACCCTGTTTTCCATGTCTCTCAACTAGAGAAACACTCCCCGAACACAATTCCAAATTGAGTACAACCTCCACCTCCTCCGATCACCATTGACGATGAGCTCGAATATGAGATCGCCAAAGTCCTCAACTCCAAAGTCAACAACCAATGTCGCTGCAAGATTCTCTACCTCGTCCAATGGGAAGGTTACCAGGGAACCAATGAAGAGACCTCCTGGCTACCTGTTATGGAACTTGACCACGCCCAAGAACCCCTTGCAGATTTTCACACCCGCTACCCACAGAAACCTGGACCATTACCCGCTTAAAGACTATTCACGTTACTTATTCACTCAGTCTGAACTCAGAAACAAACTTTATTGAAAAAAGGATTTTTTCTGGATCCAACTGGATCCCTACACTACCTCCGCTTCTCCCTCTCTGTCTTCGTCACCCTCTCCCCCAACTTCACCCTCTTCTCCACCCTCATCCTTCTCTCCACCCTCCTCATCTCCACTCTCACTCTCCTCCTCATCATCTGCCCGCCTTTTCTCCAGATATCTCTGGAAGGCTGCCCAGACTTGTGGATCCTGTGTCTTTCCCACCGGGACTCTCGCACCGCGCTCTCCACCCTCATCGCTCTCCTCCCCAGTGCTTTCTTCCTCCACCCACTCTGGGTCCAAAGCATCCTGGATCTCCCCCATCGACTCCCGCACTCCAGTGGCCACCTCAGTGAATCCCTTCCTTATCCACTTCATCATTTGTTGCATTACCTCCGGGTTTTCCCTGGTCGCCTCCATCATTCCCACCATTTTTGCTGCAGGGGCCTCCTGCCCCTCCCACACTACCTCCTCGCACTTATGTTTGATGTCTGTGCAGTTGTCACACATGCGTCCCCTTGCACCCATCTTGAAACAAGCAATCTTCTGATATTTGCATCTAGGCCACTTATCAGTAAAAGAAGACTGAGAAGGGAAACAATTATGCACCTTTTGCAGGGCAATGCGGCCTGCACCCGCACCAGACCCTCTGACTCCTCCAACCCCACTCGCACCTTCGACTTGATGACTTTCTTTTTCTTTGGGGACTTGCTCCCCTTGGCCTCATCCTCCAAACCCGCATCTGCAGCCACCCCCTTCTTCTCCACTCATCTTGCGGCCGCTGCCTCTTTTTTCCACACCTCTGCCTGGCACGCCTCCTCAGCCTTTGCAGCCTCCTCAGCTGCCTTTTGTGCCTCCTGCGCCTGGCATTCCTCCTCCCTTGCCACTTCCTCCAGCTCCTTCATCTCCCTTTCCATCTGCTCCCTCAGTGCCCACTACCTCTGTTTGTGTTGGGCCTTCATCGCAGCCATTTTGATCTGCCCAGAGACTGCTGGGGTGGACATTTCTGATAGGTGATGGGAGTAGGAAACAACGTGAAAATTTTTCAACCAATTGCCACATTTGGAAATTCAACCAACTTCCTCATTTGGACTCAAACCCTCATGTGCCTCATAGGCTTGGCACTAAGGGGGAAATACTGTCAAGAACCGTTCCTCGCCTGATCGGAACCTGCATCCGTCTGACCCTTTCCTGCACATCGAACCTGACTTTTGTCTATGCCTCCCAATTTCATTCCCGGCTGCCTTGCACTGCCCACACTGCTGTGTACCAGGCTGCCTTGTACAGCATCCACGGCTGCCATCTCTATTGCAAATTCAACTACAGATTCCTCTGCAGCTCCCGCTAGATAATTTATCTATGCAGTCAAGACACTGCTGCAGTCTTCATTCCTGTTCCACATTATTCCAGACTACAGTATTTAAGCTTAGTTAGTTTCACCTTGTATTCCTCAGTTCGTATATCGACATAGACTCAACTTTAATCTGCCAATCCAAACCTCCTTCTACTCCAACCTCAGTTCTCTAAGAGTCTGAACTCCATTTGACTCAACCTCCAGTCTCCCTCTGAAGTTCTAACCTCATCTGAACTTAACCTAAGTCCCTCCATACTCCTTCCCATGTTTACCCACACTTTCCCGCTCCTACCTCCAAACCTTCAACTTGAAATTAGGACACCAGACGAGGTGAAGGGTGCAGCTTCTTACAAGCTGAAGCCAAGTCCTTTCCATTTCCCCTCCTGCAGAATCCACAACGACCCGACAACCTTCCATAAACAACAACCGCAGTGTCCGATCGGATTCTGACAAACCTTCTAGGATCAGTTCTTAACACTCTCCATGGATCATCCCACACTACTGGTGGAAGTACTCATGGACATGCCATTGGAAATGTCTTCAATTTTGCTGATGCTGGTGATGATGACAATCTCGAGAGTCTGGTTTTGAGAACTGGAAAAGTACATCTCTATAACTCACCAGTCAATCCTACCGAAGTCAAGCCATTCTGCACTCTCAAAGTTGATGTTAAGTTTTCTATGGCTCCTGTCCTCAAATCTATTGCTGCGAGGTGGTCTCCTATTGAAAGTATGAGATTTTGATGCATGTTTATCATTTATAATAATCTCATAATAGAATCCAATCCTCAAATCTCTGTTTATGAATGAGGGGAGTGGACTGACAAAGGTCAATATACTGTGGCAGTAACGTTCAATGAAGATATCAAATGGATTAAGCAAAAGAGAGATTATGTTCTTCCAGTCTGTTATGTGAGACTTTTTTACAGTGTTCTTCAAGATTATTTGATATTTATTTCATATCAGGAACAACAACCTGCATTTGTTCCTGTACTATCTGTCTCAACTCGACTTGGTTCTACTGGTACTACCCCATCTGATACCTGTGACTCTACACCTCTTTCTGCTATGGAGCAGGCCACTTAGTCACCACCTATTTTGGACAGTGGCCAAATTGGGTTGGCATTGGTCAACCACTAATTTATGAGCTGATTAGTGCATTGTACTAGTACATATATTGGTAGTGGAGCTTCAATTCTCAAAGGAACAATCACTTCTACTAAAGTGAGGAAAGAAAAATTTACAGTGATAAACTTTGTTATGCCTCGTCAATTGAACTGCTGGAAGGCTGCTGCTGTGTGGGCATGCAAAGGTCGAGCAAAACACACTGAAAATGGTCATATTGTTGAGAATGATGCCAGTCAAAATTTCAGTGACTTGGAAGACAATGCAGAATGCACCAAATGGAGTGGTGGTGTCAACCACATCCTTTCTTCAGACTTGTATTCAGTGCCATTTGACTCAGACACAGACACAGACACAGATTCAGACTAAGAAAGATTTGAGGAGCTTGAAGGTGATGAGCTTCTGGAGAGTCTCCAGCATCAGGGAGCACAGGAACAAGCTGAGAGGTTGAAGAGGATTGCTGCATATGAGAAGCTGCAATGGAACATTGGAGGTCAAGAATGGAAACAAGCAGAATCAAACAGAAAACTGGGATATACTGGGAATTCGGCAAGAACAAGACGACAACACGAGAAAGTGGCCAGGGACAAAAGCAATGAAGATGAAAAGCTCAGAACAACATGAGTTCATCCCGAGTTGTTGAAAATTGACACAGTACTCAAAGGAGCACGAACAGTGATGGTGTAGCACTCATGAGAACTTATTTCACCCAAAAACTCGGATGCCCAGTCCCAAACCAATCCCCAAGCAAGTGGATGATACTGAAACACAGCCAGATGATCCCCAAGTTAACAATGAAGAAATCTTCATGGGATATCTTTCAGATGACAAATCAACAGATGATGATGAGGATGATGATGAGGATGAAGGTGGTGAAGGTGCCAGTGATGAGGAGCATGAAAATGGAATCGTGGACTCTCAATCTGCACCATTGGCAATGGACTTCAACATTCGGCCACCTCCCCCACGAAAGCAAAGAAAGTTGGATGTCCCAGCACATGTTCTTTGTCATTGTGCCAAGAAAGAACGACAGAAGGAATTGATGAAGGTGCTCCGAGATATTGAAAAACTGCTTCAGTCAAAGCATAATGTTTTCATAGCAGGACACTCTGGGTTGCAAGCATATCAAGCAAGAGCAGTTCAAAGTTACCTTCAGATGGTTGTACACAATGGAAGGAAGAGCTTTGATGCATCCAAGAGAGCTGCTGAGAGCCAGGGATCTGCAGCAAAGTGGGGAGGTCATTTGGTGCAAAGCTGGGCGAAACAGTGGAAACAGGATCATCAACTTCCCGACTCACATAAAGGACATCATGTGAAAGCCTACACACTCCTCAGTGACCCTGCTGTTTGTGCTGAACTGCACTCATATGTTCGCTGAAATAAATGGGTGATGAATCCCAGCAAGCTTGCAGAGTTCAATCAGAATAATCTGGTGTCCACCACAGCAAAGGAGTACTTGCAACATGTCATTGACAAAGAAATGCCCCAAGGTCTGAAGAAATATAAGGAAGTCAAGCTTTTCCCACATATTCATTTGAAACCAGGGAGAGGCATCACTCCGTACTGCACGTCAATGGCTTCACCAAGAAGGATTTTGGTTTGTCAAGCATAAGAAAGCATTGTATTATGATGGTCATTCATTACCATCAAAATGTTTTCCTCCCAGCCATGGAGAAATATTGAGCACGCTTGGTGGAGTACATTCCAGGCCCAGGTAAAATTGTAAATGAGAAGAAGAAGCTGAATTGCATCAAAACTCGCCTCGTGGTTTGTGCCCATGATGAGATGACCAGTCAAGCAAATGATGGAAAGGTTTGAAGCTGGGTATGTCAAGATGAACATGCATTAAAGAAAAAGGGAATGGGATGTGGAATTCATCAAAGTGATGTGATATGCTCCACTGTGGGATGGTTGAAGGAAGCGAGCCAAAGTTTGGAGTATGGAAAAAATTATGAAGCATACTGGACTGGTGAACTGTTTGTAAAGCAGGTTTGCACTGCATTATTTGCTGTGTACTTACTATTCCAACAACTTTCAGACAGCTCCAAGAAAAAATCATTCTGGCATTTGAGTGTGCTCATGGCCCTGGGTATCAAGCATTGTTCATGGTTGATAATTCTCAAGGTCACTCTGCTTATGGCGTTGATGCGCTGCTCACCTCTCAGATGAATCTTCAACCTGGTGGGAAACAGGCTCGACTTTGCGATGGTTGGTTCATGCACAATGGGGAGAGAGTGATACAACCAATGGTTTTTCTAGTTGACCATACAGAATTCCCTGACCAACCAAAAGGCATCAAGACTGTACTTGTCGAGCGTGGTTTATGGGTGGAAGGACTTCTCATGCACTGCAAGAAGTGTGATCCCAAGGCAACTGATTGTTGTGCTCAGCAAATTCTTAATCTTCAGCCTGACTTTGCCGAGCAGCATTCACTTGTTCAAGAAGTCATTGAGGCAGCTGGCCATCTCTGCATCTTCCTGCCAAAGTTTCACTGTGAGTTGAATTTCATTGAATTTTTCTGGGGTGCAGTGAAACAGTATCTGTGGGAAAACTGTGATTACACTTTCAAGACACTTCAGGAAAATATGCCAAAAGTGTGTGAATCTGTCAAGTTGTCTACGATCTGAAAATGGAAACATCACATGATCAGATGGATGGAGGCATACCAATCAGGTCTTGGAGCAAAAGCAGCACAATTTCAGGTCAGGGAGTTTGGGACAAAGCAACATAAGTCGCACAGACACATTTTCGAGACTGTAGCACGCCAGTTTGATGCTTAAATGCCATATTTGGTAGAGGGTGGCCAATTTGAGATACCATTATTTTATATCTCCCGCAATATTAAGTTTTATGCCAATCGCTCTAGCCAATCTACTCTACTACTTAAAAGGAGTGTTTTGGCTAGAGGAATAAGAAATTGGATAATTTTCATGTGAGCCATTTCAGTTGTACAAAAGTAGTGGTGACTTGATGGCCCACTCCATACAACTTCTCATTTTCCAATGACCTCTAGTCATACTGGCTCTCCATTCAAAGACAAGATTATTGCATCTCTCAACATTCCAGTTGAGTTAACAGATCACAAGGACATAAGTTTGGGTTATGTGTGGCAGAAGTACAAACCCTGCTTGGCAGCTATCAAGACCTGCAATTTGTTGTGGGAGGGTAAAAAGTTGAGAGACATTTTTGATCGAAAGCCAACACAGGCAGATATTATCAGCATTTTCAAAGGAAAATCACAGTGGCATCTGACGTACAGCAAGGCTTTTCCAAAACTTTCTGGTTATCCTACAATGGTGTCTTGGCTGGAGGATAGTGATGACAAGCTCTCAGATATTGCGCTGTGGGGAATATCAAAGCCTGTATATACATTTGCAGATCTTTTGGAGTGGCTGGCAAGTGGAGGAGAGGGCTTGACAAAGGTAGAAACAGAGGCAGAATCTAACATGGAGGAAACTCAAAAGTGAAAAGAAAAGGAGAAGAAAAAGAAAAGGGGAAAGAGAAAGGGGAAGGGGAAAGGAAAGGAGAAGGAGAAGGAGAAAGAGACAGAGAAGGAGAAAGAGGGGGGAAAGGCAAAGGATAAAGGCAAAGGCAAAGCAAAAGAGGCAACTGGAGGCAAGAAGAAGAAAGCTAAGGAGACTGTAAGTAATTACAATGGACAAACCCAATGGTGTTATAGTTCTAAGTTCACTATCATGATTTTAGTAACAATTGCTCAAAAGCAATGCTCTGGCTGATTTCAAGTCTTTGCTATCTACCTTTGCCATTGTGGATTTTGCTGGGTCTCAGTCTTTTGCCCACAGCTGCTGCATTGCCAGAATTCAGCCCATTCCCAGAATTAACTTTCCTCTCCTTTAGTCAATTCATCCAGACAAATTTCTCAGCCGACATATCACTTTCAACAGTTTTATTAATGCTGTTTACAATGACTGAGAATCCCAATCTTCTCAGTTTACATGCAAGACAACAGTATTCACTTGGGAAAGGAGAAAACATTTCTGCTATTAATAGCTGGATCAAAAGCTTGTCATGGGCACTGCATGCAAGAGTGGACAACCATGCATCCATGTTATTGCATGAATCTGACCGGTATGATGGCATTTCTGAAAAACACATTGTCAGCAATATTGCAACCAAACTTGATAAATTGGCAGAGCACTTGGGCCTCATCAAATACAACAAAAAGGGCCATCTAAAGATTGCTCTCAAACCAATATCATACAAAGCAATTGAAGCAATACATATCATTTGTCCTGAATCATATCAATGTGTCACAAGTGGATGCAGATTTTGGTCTCTGGTTCAGATAACCAAACAAAGAGATATTCCCTTGGTAACACTTGTGAAAAATAATACCATTCACAAGAATGTTCCAGTTCTTACTGGAAGATGCCCCAATTGCACTACATTGTATAGTGCAGATCATGAGCGCTCTCCAGAAATCAATGAAGAGAACAAGTTCACCAACTTGTATTTGAATTCTGCCAAATACCTCAAAGTTGGTCAAAGTATATGGGTGGATCAAGTTTTTTCAAATGCTGTTGTGAATGCTATGTACAGTTTTCATGCCTCAGCCTCAGCATACATGGAATTCTGGAATAATTCTTTTGGAAAAACACAGCAACATGTTTTCCAGTTGTCATGTCATCAGATCTGGCAGGCCTTTGTTCAGGAGTCCATCCACACCATTGCTGCTTCTGCTGATAGAGAGCTATCAGTTCAGGATAATCTTGCAATTGATGAAATTACAAAAGAAGCTTTCTTGATTCTTGGTGAAAATGGAGTTATCAGAGCTGCAGATCAACATGCTTGTTCAGAATGCACTCATAACTACATTGCAACAACTTCTGATAATACTCCAACTGCTCATTCTGCCTGCTGTAGTTGGAGTTGATGAGGATGTTGAACAATCCTCTCAGCAAGCTGCTGATTCTGGTTCATCATCATCTGGTTCAACATCTGCATCTACCTCTGAAGATGGCATGGATGTTGACAAAGCACCAGTAAAGATGGTGGTTGTTGATGGAACATGCTTTGGGCCAAAGCACTGTGCTTATGAAAATTGTGCAGATGATCTTATAAACTATCGTGGTGGTGTCTTTTGTTAAATACATGAACAAACCCATGGTGCAAAATGCTGTGTTTGCAACTGTGACAATTCCAAAATCAGAGGAACACAGGCATGTCAACAACATCAGCAGCAATGGAAGAAATATGTCACTCAACACAAAAGACAATCAGCATCTGGTTTCCAAAGAATTACACAAAGGCCAGCTGAAAACCTGCCTTGGATTTCAACAAACACACAGACTGAACAACCACATGACAAACCAATGGAGGAAGTGGAGCATAAAAATTATTTCAGTGCTCCTAGGTTTTACTGTGTTGAAACAATATGTGCACCATGTGGTGTTGTTATTGCCTGGGCAAAATTCCCTAAAGCTGAATCACCTACCAATATTTTGGCATTTTTGGTTTCACACTGAAGAGTCTAGACCAGATTACATTTGCATTGATAAAGCATGCCCGGTACTTCGAACTGCTCTCAGAAATGGATCATGGGAAAGGGCATGGGCAAAGACATCACAATTTATTGTTGATGCTTATCATTACATCAACCATCGAGATGATGATGAACTTTGCAAGAAATGGTGTAATCCTGCACCAGCTGATGGTTCTGTACCTAATTTGGTTGTTGAAGCCAAAGATAAACAAGGCAAATCTTGTTTCAGACGTGCATTCAATACACAGGCAAGCTTTGATACTTGTTTCATGTAGCAATGATACTTAACTAAAATACAACAAACAGGCTTGTGAACAGTTAAATGCATGGATGGGAGGATATGAATCAATGTTGAAGAAAATGACACCTGGCAACTTCAATTGGTTTCTGCATAGCATGCTATTTTATCATACTAGACATGTTATTGCTAAACAAGAGGAAAAGGCAAGTAGGGTAAACAATAGTGATAGTGATGGTGATAGTGATGATGACATGTAGATAGCAATTACTGTACAATCAAAAATACAGTAGGGATATCTTGATGAGGCCCATCCTAAGTACATAACAATCCAGGCACAGCCAGTAAATTATCAGTACTAAGTCATGTTGAGTCCAAGTCTACCACAAACTGTAAAGTTCCACTGGAATCCATTGGATTCCAGTGAGTCTGATCGGAATAGGTGGAGGAGTGTAAATTACAGACTTTTTTTGACATCAAAAGTCATATATTCTATTTGCTATGCCATCCTCTGATCGCTATCATGATCCTTATCACTCCATCAACATCAACCCTGAAAAACCCTGCTGGCACCATCCCAGCAATGCACAGAAGCAATCTGATGCCCTATGGGCACCAGATAATCCTTCTTTGAGCCTATCATGCCCAAATCCCCTGAAACAAGAGCAAAATGTGTCCCTGCACCATGCCATGTCACGACCTTGCCCAGTGCTAGGCTGTGAACAAATAGAATTTACATCAGTCAGTCATATGACTGAGTCTACTTACAATGCCTACAAGCCTTGTATTCTACCTAGTACTGATGAGGAACTCATTGCTGAGTTTGTTCAAGCAATGAGTGAGTTAGCTAGTCATTACAGAAAATTGACTAGCTATGACTCTCGACAACTTGATCGAGAGGTGAGAGCCCTCCCAAACTGTTTTACAAACAGGTTGCAGCCTGAGCTGAGGGTATGGCCAGCCCATCCCCATTGCTTGTTGAAAAACAAGCATACAGTGAACCTGCTGGGCATGCCCCCCAGTTACCTCAATGTTATGAGCAAGGAGATGAACACCATGTTAAGACATCAAAAAACCTCATTGTAGAATGAGGGGATGGCATCAAATGTGCCGTTGGAAAATCCGTTCCACCCTGTGCTCAGTGTGAGACTCAGGGTACCACTCAACAAACAACATGTATTGTCATTGCTCAACATACCCTGCGGTGCCTGGACAACAGATGCCGCATCAAGGTCCCCAGATTGAATGCCTCGCCTGTTGGACGAGGTGGAATGGGAGACTTGCCAATCTTGAAGGAGAAATGAGACCCAGAGCTCATTGTTGTTGAGGAAAGGGAGCTGCATTCAGAAAACCAAGACATGGTGATGAACTCGACACAGTCGTGTCAAGTACCAGACCTGAGGAACAATGACATATGTTGTTCAATGAACAAAAACATCAGTAAATGATGAGTGGTGCCTATGGCACCACCCCCTGCAGTTTCAACAAGACCCTCACCTCGTTGCCCACCACCTATGTGCTCAAAAACACATCTCGAGTATCATCATTCCACCCGTGTTTCCACCAGCAATCATGTAATGAAAACCTATATGGACCCTCAGTGGCCGTATCATCAATCCATCTGGGATTCGCCATGGAATGATATAGTTGCCATCATCCTCTTGATGATGCCGGTCCTTGCCAGAATGACGAAGTATACTGTTCTGAAAATGAAGGCATCAGCAAATGACGAGTGGTGCCTATGGCACCACCCCCTGCAGTTTCAACAGGCTGCATACCTGTCTCCCCACAACCTACATGCTCAAAAATGCATAACCACCCTCGTGGACCCCCAGTGGCCATGCTCTCCTTCCACCCATGACTTCCCAAGGACTGTTGTCTTGATGGTGTCATTCAGGGCCAGAGCAACATTGGACATTGTTCTGTAAGCAAAAACATCAGTGAATGTTGGGCAGTGCACCCAGCACTGCCCCCAACTATACAGGTGATGAACTCACCTGTATTCCAAGTCCTAACACATCCCCACATGCGTTATGAATCCTCCTATGGCCCCAAAATGGCCATAACATTGATCCACCCATGATTCCACAAGGAATTGCCTTGCCATCGTCTTGACGATGTGGTATTGTGCCACATCAATGAAATCTGTTGTTCTGCCAAACTCAACATTAGTAAACCATGGACAGTGCCAAAGGCACTGTCCTCAAATATACAGATAAGAGTCTTACCTGTGATTCAACCCCATATGCACCCTGTGGTGCGTAATGAACATCCCTATGGTCCCCAAGTGGCTGTATCCTCGAACCTCCCATGTTTCCCTTGAGAAATGCAGCATCGTGTTCTCGAGGTGTTGAGACGGTGTCCACATCATGCTGTGCATGAGAACATTCAACTCTGAACATTATACCTAAAACAAAGTCAAGAACTTTGTTAGAACCTCCTACAGACCAAGGTAAAGGTTCATACTTACCTAGTGTGGCTCCATGGGCTTCTGACCTCCACAGGGGGACAGACAGAGTTGGCAAGAGACTTGGGGAGTGCCACCCCCCAAGGAACCAAGGTGAACGATGTACACATCATTCACCAGTGTGTTGTGAGAGCAACTTGACGATTGTGCATCAAGTTTGGACATGTGACAAAGGTCATGTGTCACATCGCCACAATCAAATGTGTTTACATGTCTGAGAACTGACCACTTGCAGGGTCAAGTGTGATCTTCCCAACAATGTTTCCCAAGCTTCTTTCATATCTTTTGCTTACTGAGTTCCTCGGAGGTTACTCAGCCTTTTCTCTTTTAAGTTTCGTGTGATTGATCATTGCCACTGGCCGGGCCAGGTGGTTATCCTTCCAGAGTTTCCAGAGTGTGACTCAGTCTCTATTTATATTTCCCTGCACCAATGCTCGAGGTGTTCTTCCAATTTGTTAGCTTCACAAGGGGGAGAGTGTAGTGATCCCGGCCCCCCCAGCCAGACTATTTGTACATATTACATTACAATGCCGCTGGTTCCTATAAAACCAGCAGATTACTAATTAGTATGTAAGCTAAAACTGTCAACCCCCCATAATATATGTTAGTCGGATCATTGAGCTAAGCTACACCTCCCCTGACTTACTACATCTATCCACCAAATGACACTTTGATCCTAGGTGGCGACAGTGACCTGTCTCGTGACTCGAATGATTCGGTGAGCATGCACATTCCTTTCCTGAGCCCCCACCTAGTGTGGGAGTGTTGCGTTAATAGTCTCGATGCTTCCGTCTCCTCTCATGTTAATGTTTCTGCTTTAATTGACCATGGTTCCCCTGCAGTTTTGATTGAAAACTCCTTGGTCTCTCATTTATGCTTAACTGCTCGAATGCTGCCTCATCCGATACCTGTTTCTGGTGCATTCTTCGATACAAATTCTGCCTCACCAAGCATCACTCTCACCCACTGGGTAAAACTGAAACTACATGATTGTAATAACTGGTATTCTGCACATACTGTTTGTGCTCTCGTCGCACCCCAATTGTGCCATCCAATCATAATCACACCTTGGTTCCTACAAGTACACTGGCCATAGTAAGAATACTAACAACTCTCAGTTCTTCATCACCATGGCTGATGCCAGCTGGTCGGATGGTGTCAATGTTGTTTTTAATGAGATCATTCACGTTGATTACTTAAATATCTCCGTTGACGGTTTTTGGAAGGAGAGGTGGTTGAAAGGTTGTATTCAGACTACACTATCCCACGTGTGATCTTGTTCAAGTCAGGTGACTATCACGATTGATCACGGGCGTCCAACCTTTTTTTCGCATTCTGAATCTCATTACTCAACGACGCGAATGAGCACCGAAGAGTCTTCGTCTCCCGTTCAAAGTACTTCTGAACCTACGAGTGCGTTCGAAAGATGGCGGAGGAAAGCAGCACTGGTCACAGGTATAGGCGTCACTGAAGAGGAGAGGATGGCGTATCTCCGCGAGTCCCAGAGGCGCAGTTGTGAGAAGACGAAGACGTACCTCATGAATTACAGTAAGCTTATCATATGTTCTGTGGTTTTTTGACTGCTATACGTTACTGATTGTACATAGGCCCTGGTGTGGTGTTCATGCTCAAGCACCTCAGGTTGTCTGGTTGCGAAGTGCCTATTTCGAACGTGTTGTGTGCTCCTTGCGATCTGAGTCAAGCTGGCGGGTTCTCTCCCAATCCCGGAGCCGTCGTCCTTTGCTCCGGTCATTTTCTCAGCAAGACGCACATGGAACATACGCTTATGCATGAGCTGTTACATATGTACGATCATTGCAGGTTCAAGGTGGATTGGAACAATTTACGACACCATGCATGTAGCGAGGTAAGCCTAGCTTTTCGAATCACGATGTTCTGGCTCTAATGGGTTTTGAAGATCCGAGCGAACAACTTGAGTGGTGATTGTCGATATACACGCGAGCTACAGCGAGGTTTCGTATCCTTTGCGAATCAACACCAAGTAAGCTTCTCACTCTCGGTGTGATGGATGTCGGGTATTGAACCGAAGTTACAGGCCTGTGTGCGTCGTCGAGCAGTGACATCCGTCGCGGCAAATCCTTCCTGTCCAGACCAGGCTACTGCTGAACGTGTAGTCAATGAGGTGTGGGATAGCTGTTTCAATGACACGCGCCCTTTTGATGAGGTACCCTATCGTTGTTTCATTGTTTCATATCACTAACGCTCGGAATATACTCAAGATTTATTAGAGTGCTCTTTTGCTAGAATCGGCATAGAAAATTAGAGAAGTGAGCAGGTGGAGCACGGCTTGCACAAGCCCCAAATGAGCAATCCATTCTCCACATTTGCCACCAACGACACCGTCTTGTTCGAAGCCCACACAGTATAGATGTTCACCATGTAATTCCGACCTTCCGACGAAGCTGTCCACTTCCTCTAAGATCACTTACAGATGTTGGTTTACAGGTATTCAGAGCAGCGAACAATTCTGAGGAACGACGTATGATAGTTCTTCATATAATTAATTCTTAGCGTGTGCGTCTGGTCTGGCAAATGAACTTCCCGGTCTGCTGACTACCTAAACATAGGTTGACTGCTACTTATTCTGGGAGTATATGGTAAGTGGCTTTCCCCGAAGAACTTGTCTACTCTGTTTCCTCCGAACTGTGGCAGAACTGGCTGTGGACAAATACTTAGTAAACAAACTCAACATGATTATGTGCAAGTATAACCACATATGCGGACTGTACACACATCGGGAGCAGCAGGTTTTCGGACAGGATATACGTAAGATTTGCGTGGCAAATTCTAGTTCTGGTGGTCTGGAAAGAGCAGATGACGCTTTCTTTGCGATTTTATAGGAAGCAGGTTTATGCACTGTGGAACGGAGTTAGGCAATGGCGGGGACGCAGCGATCTGGGGATCTATCGACGAGGAGAGCTCAGCAGACTGAGGCGATGACGGTGTGGACGGCTGGATATTGTTCGGCTCTAGATCTGGTTCGAAGTCGAGCGTCAAGAGATGCGAAAGAGGGTTTCCGGATGGAAATGGCTGATTGCCACAAATGTGGTTACTCGCCGTAGGTGTTAGGGCACCACACGAGTCTACTGGACGTTGAACTGGTTTCTCGACATCGGTGCAAGTAGCTTGGGTCTCCAAACAAACAATTTTACGGCGAAGATGCTCTATCTCAGAATACAGTCGCTTTGCCTCCAGTTCTTTCTCTAACTTCCATTCTGTGGTCTCCCGCATTTGCCTTTTCAGCTCCTCAATTTCATCCTGGAGCTCGTTCATATGTGACGAATCTGGCTGAGCATCCGATGTCGATAGTCGACTGAATGCTGGCAGCGCATGGTTCAAGTTCGGAGCCGCAAGCGTCCCATGCCGTCCCATGGTTTCGAGAACACCAACAATGCCCAGTAGCGTATTTCGGAACATCGACTCCAAAGTCTTTGGAACACTGCTATGATCCCATGAAAGCTCGCAATATTCGGAAGTGGCAAAATCTGTCAAAGAGGCAAAGACAGGGGTAACGATTGGATGGTGTAGCTGTGCAGTCATGCCACTGCGGACCGCGTGTGTAGAAGCCTGGACATCTGTGGGCATTGAATCTTCATACGTGATTTCGAATTCAGTCGATGAGTTATTTTCCAGCTCTTCCGTGTGTGCATCAGGTGGAGGAATTGACATGGGGCTCTCCACCGTCTACAAAAATCAGATAACAGATTCCGGCTACGACAATTGAAACAAGGATACGCACTTTCGAAGCCACGTCTGCATCTGAACCGCAACGATGTTCGACTTCAGTATCAGGGTTTACAACGTGTATGCCAGCAATAACCATGCGTACGCCTGATACAGATCTTGAAACCTCGCGTTCCTCGTCCTGATCCAGCATTGAAGTGGTGGAGGAATCTTCACTTTCCGCGATATCGACATCAGTCAGAGTAGACCCTTGTGTCCCAACCTCCGGTGCTTCGGAGTTCGCGTTTGGAAGATCGCTCAATACCGTAGATTTGTCATTCTCCACAGGTGTCACTGGTGCTGGTTCTCTGATATTATATATCGTCTCTAACGAAGGGATAGGTTGCACATCGCAGGTATCCATCTGAAGATCGATGGTCATCGGATCAGTGGGAGTAATCGATAGACCAGGCTGTGGTGGCGTTGAATGTTCGAACATGCTATCCAGCAACTTGGTAAAAACTTCCCGGTCAGGCTGACTCGTAGCGCAGACAGTGGTCTCGGCTGAATGATGTCTCCGAGTCAAAATCTCAGAGGAAGACGTCCGAACTGGAAGACTGTTATGGGGAGTCATTTCAACATCGGGTTGTGCTTCATCTTGTGCATGCGGTAGCTCGAAGGCAGACGGGTCCCACGCACAATGTAGTGGTTTAACTTGCGCATCCCCGTCATGCGGTAGCCCAAAGTCAGACAAGGTGATTGCCGCCCTGTCAGCACAAGATGACGAGTCGGTTGTACCGGTAAGAGGCGGTTTGCTGCCAGGAACTAGTTCGCTTGGGTGTTCTGGTCGTGGCTGGCTCTCTTCGAGGGTAAGTCCGAGGCCAGGAGCGTGGCCTGAGTAATAACGAGCGTCATTCTTGGACCCGGCGTCAGCCGTGCTCCGAATCTCGTCATCTACGGTTTCTATCGTGGTAGTGTCACGGGCAGCGTCCCCCCTTGAGGGAAATGATGGAGTACAACTGGGTAGCGTATGGTCGAATGATAGAGTCTCCTCAGTTATCTCACCTTCGACATGGAGAGAAGGAGATATTAATGGATGCGCGTCATTAGTGCCCGTGTTCGGGCAAGAAGCTGGCTGTTCAGCTGGTTCAGGGCTTATTGCGCCAGGGTTAGCATCCCAGTGTATGCGTCCGTTGCAGAAACTTAATCCGTGTGTCATCTGCTGGAATGTGAGCCCATTTTCAATCTCTTCCCTTGTGAGACGAAAGCCCTTATGGCCTTTCAGTGCAAACGTTGTCCAATCTATGATACGATCTCGTTAGTGAATCCACACCTATTCGATGTTAAGATTGTTCACGAACTGTTCTTAAGAATGTCGTTTTCAAATTCTTCCTCGCGAAATTCCATCCAGAACTCGCGCACAAATTCTTCGCGGCTCACCAACCACCGTCGATAGTATCTCACAAGTGCGCGGTCGAACGTGGCACACCTCCATGCTCTGTCCATGGATCCTGTTTTCGCCTTTGCTCTTGCTTCCTCCAGAAGCCTGGTAGACAGTCGACAGACGTGCAAGATGTCAAATTTGCAATCCTCCACATCCTGATTTTCTGTGGGAGAAATCATGACCTCACGAAGTGACTGCCACTGAAACTTTGCTACAAACATCAGTGGGACTCTGTACCTCCATGGCAGACTCGTTACTGTGCCATTCGTGCTCAAGAGGTTGATACATGCCGGCGCAGCACCGTTGCACCGTTCAGGAATCGAAAAGCCATTGGCACATAGGAAGCTTATGAGCTGCTCTTTTCCAAAGTTAGCAGGTTCAATGAATTCTAATTCGGCTGGATGCCTCCATGCAGGGTGTGCAAGTTCGTTCGAGGAGTTGGAAAAGTTCGCGGTAGAGTGTTCCGGAGGTAGTGGAGAGTCGGGATCTATTAGAAGTGGAAGAACTGATACGCGAGGTCTGTGAGGTGCCGGATCTCTGGCATGGCGCAAAAAATGACGAGTCTTTAAAGCGCTCTCCACCTTGGGCATGTGGTGCGCTTGTGACGCTGACCGATTACTGACCGATTCGAACTACTGGTGATTCTGCTGCTCGATCAGATAGTGATTGTCGTCCAGCCAGTCAAGTTAAATTATGGCTGGATATTCAGAACAAGATGCAGGTGGAATAATTGGGAGGACGCAAGTCAACACCTGGGACAAATCACATGACTTCATTGCAAACTTTGTTGAAGTTGCTGGTGGGAGGTTGTGAAACCAGTGCATGGGAGGTAATACATGTTATTTGAATACTAAGGATTTACATGAAGCTAAAAACAATATATGTTATTTGAATACTAAGGACCTGGTTGTTCGTTGTGTTCTTCGTCGTCCCGTCATCATTGCGTCGTCGTTGCTCCGTCGTCCACCCTGATCGCAGGGGCTCGCAGCGGTGGTGTGGGGGTGCCGTGGTGGTTCGTTCGTTCGGTCCCCGCCGTCTTCCGTCGTCGTCCAGTAGTAGTTAGTACCTAAAAAAGTTCGTCCCCGTCGTGGTTCCTGCTCCTGTCGTCCCCCGCCCATCGTCCCTCGTTGTCGCCTGTTAGCACCCGCGATCCACCCCGCGAGCAGGGGCTCGCAGCGGTGGCGTGGGGTACCGGGGTTGAGCACGGGGTGTCCTAGGGTGGGTCCGTCATTATAACATATTCATAACCTAAAACATAGTTGGTTAGCAAAAAGAAAAAAGAAAAAACTTACCTAGAGCCCAAACGACGATACTTAGACGTCGTTTGGGCCCGGTTTCTGTCTTTCTTCGTCGTTGATTGGCGCGGGAGCGGCGGCTGTGGGTGATGACGGAGTGGTGGTGGTATAGGAAGGAGGAGGGAGGCGTCGTCAATGTCCTAGGAGTGTAAAGACCTCAAAGACGGGGAGATGTGGGGGAGAGTCTAGGTGAGGTGACGCATTGACAACAGGTGCGACGACATGCCAAACGGTGAAATTTTCAAGTGGAAAGCAACTGTTTGTTATAATTTACGCGTCAAATGGGAACCGTCATGTGATCTGTCCCAGTTTTGCTGGTCGAAATAGCTGATTGCTTACACAAGGCCAGCCTCATAATTTCTCCTTTCTGAAATATAGTTAGAAATTCTTTGTGAAATATTATATTTGAGACTAAATTTCTGTTTGTATATAGTTAGAAATTCTTTGATAATATTTCACAAAGAATTTCTAACTATATACAAACAGAAATTTAGTCTCAAATATAATATTTCACAAAGAATTTCTAACTATATTTCAGAAAGGAGAAATTATGAGGCTGGCCTTGTGTTACAGTCATACTAATAAACTTGTACAAATCTAATCTAAATAGACACAAGTTTAGGAATGTGCCTCTGGCACATGTTAAGTTTTTATATATATTAATAGTATTTCATTATAAACAATAGTATGTGTTAATATGTACATTTTCTATATACATTAATCTAATAGTACTTCATTATAAACAATATTTTTTGTTTTTGCACTTTCACTGTCACTTGGCCATATTGCCTTGATGTTGTGCACAGACCTTACTCATGATATTGCCACATAGAACTGCCCATGTGTGAACACTGGACTCCTGAAATCTAATCCCACATGCTGCACTGACTGCCCTTGAGATTTGTTGATTGACATTGAAAAGCATAGTCGAACTGGAAACTGGAGTTGAGACAGTGTGAAAGGGAGTTGTCCTTCAATTGGCTCTAGTCACATCCGTGGAATAAACACCTTCTCTCCAGCATGATCTCCAGTAATCAACTGAACCTCCAACACTCTATTCTGAATCCGAGTCAAAATGCCTCAAGAACCATTGCAGACCCCTCCAGAAATGTTCAGGTTCTGAAGCACCATCACAGGGCATCCAACCTTTAGTGCCAAGTGTGCCAAAGGTAGACCTGAGCAGTTGATTGAGTTCAAGTATTCTGGTGGATACAGAAGTTCTCCATTTTCATTGTTTGCAACAGAGTCCACACTGTGGAAAACTTGCTCCTCTCCAGGGGACCTCTGAAGAATGTAATGGTTCAACTCATCGACATTATCATTCTTGCTTGCCAGGACAATCCACTGCGAGAAGTATTGATCAGGATGCTGAACATGATCATAGATGCCAGGATAGATGGTGTCAATGAGGGAAGCCAAAGTGTTTTCAGGACATTTGAAATGATCAGGAAGTTCAATATTGGCACCATCATCTGTGTGACCACCGGTTCCAACCTCCAACTGCCACTTTGCAAACTCTCACTCTTGAAGATCATCTGTGTTCAATCACATGTTGATTTTTAGATGAAGAACTTTGATATGCTGCCAAAGAATAGAGCGCTGCAAGAAAGCACCCACAATCTGAGGTCGTGAACCCCTCTCAATGACAGGCAGGATCTGGTGAAAGTCACCCCCAAAAACAACAGGAATGCCACCAAAGGGTTGATCAGATTGGTGAATGTCTTTGAGTGTGCAGTTGACAGCTTCATGGAGATGACAATGCTGCATGAGTGCCTCATTCCAAATGATCAAATCAGTCTCCTGCAACAGCTTTGCCTGTATGGAACTTCTGGAGATAGAGCAGGTGGATGACTCATTGATAATGAGAGGGATCCAGAGACATGAATGAGAAGTGGAGCCACCTTTGAGCAAGAGTGCAGCAATGCCAGATGATGCTATACAGAGAATGATCTTGCCCTGAGAATGAAGCTGATGGCAGAGAGTGTTGTACACATAGGTTTTGCCTGTGCCACCGGGACCATGGAGGAAGAAGGTCTGGCCAGTGTTGTTGTTGACTGCATGCATGATCTCCTCAAAGACAGCTCTCTGGTCTGGATTGAAAGTGTCCATATTCTGTGCAGCCAGCTCAGCCTGCTCCACAACATCATATCTGCGCTGCTCAGCAATCAACTGGTTTCCAAGGTTGGCTTCCCAATTCTGAGTGATCTGAGGCATGTATGGCCAATCCTTGCTCAGAGATTTGCCAGAAGATGAGAGAAGCTGATTGAACAAGTAGAGGCCATAATCCTGCACATCTTCATTGGTAGGGTTGACACAGATGTTGTTGTGCTGGAGCTGATAGTGCAGGTCATCACAAATGTGGGGCCAGTATGTGTTCCAAAGCTGGACAGGATCAGAGGGTGCACAGTCACGAAGAATGGTAACAAAGAGTTGGCAGAGCTGATGACCTGTTGCCATTGACTTTGCTTCCTCCAAACACTGCAGCCACTCTTGGTCATCCTCCAGAAGCCCGCATGCCAGACATGCCTCTCTGAATAAGGGAGCGACATTGCCCTGAAAAGTGCAAAGATCCTCATATGATGTTGTGCCCTTGACAGCTGTCAAAAGAAGCCAGAGGTAAAAGTGTTCACCTGCAGTAGGCTGAGTGTAGTACATCCTTCCAATAGCAAATCCTCTCTGTCTGGGCTTCCACTTGTGCCCTTTGTGATCCCACACAAATTTGGAGGGAAAGTCCTGATAAAGAAGATCCTGTGCGAGCTCTGGATACTGCTGATTGGCTTTGAAATAGCCAGTGAGAGTGGTGTCATGCTCTGCAGCATGATGGATGACCTCCTGGATAGACTGCTGACCATTCTGATTCCAAGTGACATACTGCTGGCCAGGGAGGTGGACCTGAAGTTGGACTACATTGGGAGAAGCAGAGTGCATAGGTAAATGGAAGAGGCGCCAAATGCTCTTGCAGGCAGAAATATAGCGAGTGTCCAGATACTGCTTGACTTCATCATTGCAAGTCCCAAACTGCATGGTGATGTGATCATGGCCCTTGTACACATATTTATAGATGTACTTGACAGCTTTTATGGATGCAATATACTCAATGTTAATGTGGCAACAGTACTTCCAGAGGAGATAGGGTGAATAAGTGATGACCCAGCGATTGTTGACCTGCTTTCCTCGAACCTGATGAGTCTGTCCAGTGTCCTGATGCCTGGTGGCAGCATAGGCATCCTCAGAAATGGTTGTCTGATCTCTGAATGGCTTGGGGAAACCTTTGGAGCACTGTCCATTGACCATGCAGGGAGCTGTAGGGTTCTCTGCACCACAGGGATTATGGACCATGTACTTCTTGACCAACTCAAGCAGCTCAGGATTGTCCTCAGGAAACTCTGAGCACATAAGGCTGTCTATCTGCTTAGGTGTGCAAAGCTTGGACTCCCCATCGAGACAGATGATGCAGTGCATGTGAGGCAGGCCACATTTCTGGAACTCGATGACAAACATGTAAGAGAGTGCCTTGCCAAACATGCCAGCCTCAATGTCTTTGATGATCTGCTTCTGCTTTGCATAGAAGTCAGGATGATCAGCAGCAGTCTGCCCTGGCTTGAGCTCATCCTGGATCTCTGGCCATGTGGGGTTTGCAGTCTGGGTCAGAAAGAGATCACCACCCTTGAAGTAGCGATTGATAGCCAACGCATCCTGAAGAAGCTGCTGCATATGATGTGTGCTTCCTGCAAAAGAAGAAGGCAGGATGATCCTTTGACCAAGGGACTCTGTGTCTGCATCCACATTTGCAGCAACAGCGTCAGCCAAGCTGATGTAGACTTCACCGCAAATGGTGTCCTGATTCATCATGATAAAGTGCAACCAATCCTGCTCTGAAGTTGCCCACTGGTCACAAATGAACTCCTGAAAGAGTTTTCCACTCAAGAAGATATGCTGAAACTCAATAGCAGGTGGTCAAGGATGGAGATGATAGCAGTAGAAATCTGATTTGGAAACATATCTGTGTCTCCATGGACCATTAGCCCCATCATCTTGATTGTCGCCATTGACAGCTGCATATCCAATCTGAGGATGCCATCAAAGCTGGGCAGTAGGAAACAATAGGAGGTAGTGAAGTGCAGGATAGAGTGGATGCAGATCAGTGATGCGCTGAAGCAGAGGGCCATGCCTGCGGTAGAGAATGATATCACGCATGCTCTCTGGCTGATCACCATCTCCTGGAAGAATAACAGCAATCTCATTGTTGGTAGCATCAGGAAGATTGTAGCAGTGATGGTTACAACTCTGGTCAAAGCACAAAGCTATCTTGCACTGCTGATCTGCAGGCATGTTCCTGGTGAGCTCATGGGCCTGCCTGTACATCTGAACTGCTGGATGGTGATGGTAAAGCATGTCCTGGAGGGTGACAAAAGTGTGGTGATTGAGCTGGGTATTCCAGGTGTTGGCCATCCAAAAGTTGACAGCATCAGCTGGATCATAAATGTACAGCTGAGCATATACAGGAGGTTGACCATCATGTGGAAGCATAGAACCGGCCTTGTGAGAGAGCTCTCCATGCAACTTGAAGACATAAGGACCAACACCATCATTGACAGCCTCTTCACCTGCATTGACAGACTCGTCCACTTTGCGACCAATAGAAGTCATGGCCAGAGCATTGTTGTAGGTGTGAATATGGTCACAAAATGATTTGCCAATGTGGTCTTGAGCAGTGATCAAGTGGTGAGGCTCAGGAGGAATAGGATGGAGAGGTGGCAGGACTATCTTTCCACTGAGGCAGCACATGCCGAACTTGGGATGAGCATTAGAGGATTTGGTGAGTATTTCAGCCATCCAATGAAAAGCATGACAGTCAGGACACTGAACATCCATTCTTCCCAGATAATGGACAGGCCAATGAGGACTAAAAGGCTGATGTGCCAGAGGCAAAGGGATGTGAGGTGGTGGAGGCAACTAAAAGAATAACAGTCAGTTGGAATCTCCAATTAAAAAACTTTACAACTGTACTTACATCAGGAATTTGAACCATACCCTGAAGCAGAGGTGGAAGAGGGGCAGTAGCCACAGGAATAGGAGGAGCTGGAATAAGAGGAACAGGGAGTGGAGGAGCAAAAACAGAAGGAAGAGCAGGCTACAAACAATGCATTAATCATTAATATCATGCACAGTAATATTGAACTTGGCATACAAATAGAGGAGGAGCATCAGCCACAGGAATGGCAGGAGCAGGAATGGCAGGAGCAGGTACTGGAAGAGCAAAAACAGGAGGATTAGGAATTTGAACTATATTCTGAAGCAGAGGTGGAGGAGGCACAATAGCCACAGGAATAGGAGGAACAGGAATAGGAGGAACAGGAAGGGGAGGAGCAAAAACAGGAGGAAGGGGAGGCTACAAACAATGCATTAATATCATGCACAGTAATATTAGAATCAGCATACCAATGGAGGAGGAGCATCAACCACAGGAATGGGAGGAGCAGGAATGGGAGGAGCAGCCACTGGAGGATCAAAAGCAGGAGGAGCGAGCAGAGGAAGTGGGACCATTGGAAGACCCCTGCCCCTACCTCTGCCTCTTCCTCTTCCTCTTCCTCTACCTCTACCTTGCTGTAGAAGAGGAGGAAGTGCAGCTAGCTGCTGTGCCAAATGAGGAGAAAGATGCTGATACTGAGGAGGTTCTCTACCTCTACCTTGCTGTAGAAGAGGAGGAAGTGCAGCTAGCTGCTGTGCCAAATGAGGAGAAAGATGCTGATACTGAGGAGGAGGTTCTCTACCTCTACCTTGCTGTAGAAGAGGAGGAAGGGCAGCTAGCTGCTGTGCTAAATGAGGAGGAAGATGCTGATACTGAGGAGGAGGTGCAGGAGCAGCAAAAGGATCATCATTGTTATGAATTTGGATCCCATTAGGCAGTGGCAGTGCAGGTTGGGCAATGCGCATCATGTGAACATGATGTGGAGTCCGATGGCGAGCAGGACTATCCAGAGTCCTTTGGTCCCTTTCCATTTGCTGTGCTGCAGCTCGGATGCATTGAGGAGTGTTGGGTAGAGATGGATCCCTAGAAAATATCAGAAGTGAGACCAAAAAAGTCATATATATATATATATGATAGCACACAACAGAGTCAACAGCCAAAGAAAAGGTAGGAGGAGGGGGGACCACTTTTACAGCAGCAGAGATGGGAGATCCTTGCAAGAAGCAGTGAAATTGGTGCTAACAGCAGCAGTTGAAAGTGGAGTAACTTCCAAAAATGGAAGGGGAGGCAACTGCAAACCTGCCAGCCCAATCTCCCTGCACACTACCCTGAGAGAGGTCCAAAAAGTAACTGGCAGACACTCCTTTTTTTGCAAAAAGAGAAGCCAGGGAGGTAGGACTTCACAGAGCTTCACCTTGAACTACTGACTCCCCAAGAATGCAACAACACCCCCACTGGAAAAGAGCCCAAGAAAAAAGAGATAGATATACATGGAACATTAACAGATACAGGCTATGGCAAAGAGTGTGATGTAGCCAAGAAAAAGGTTTGAAAGAAGATAGCCAGGTGATGAGCTGGCATGCTGACATAATATAGTCAAAAGTTCCCATCCACCCAAAACAACTCCCACAACAATGCCAATTCCCATCCACCCAAACAACTCCCACGATGTGGTCACATGACCATCCTCCCTTTATTATTGATACTAATGTTTCTGGGAGCAAATGCAACTGGCTGGAATCTGAAGACAAGAAAACTGAAAGCAGACCTCTCCTCGGATTCCATCCCAGTCAAAAATGGGGTGAGCTGAGATATGACTACAGCAACCCACATAGGAAGCAATAATTGTATCTCTGCTTGTTAGTCTGAGTATTTAGATTTGATCTGCGAGACAAATTTCAGTTCATATAGCATGTGCCACCACTGATGTGTGTGCATGACTACTCGACACTTGACAGATACCTGAGAATCAGTTCGCAATAACAAGAAACAAGCCATGATTGGGGAATGATGCAGGTAGTGGGTGGGTGGGTGCAAGAAATTGATGTCACAGTCAACTCAGAATGTAAGGAGCAAGAATCTATCCTGTAGCAGTGAAAGCAAAAGGTAAAGAATCAACACTATCACATGATCTCTATGTGTCATCATTCTCCTCGCATGCAAAACACCGGTACACTACACTCATGCCTTGCTTGTCTACCTCCACTTTTGCTACTGGTCGAAATAGCTGATTGCTTACAGTTATACTAATAAACTTGTACAAATCTAATCTAAATAGACATACTAATGTTTCTGGGAGCAAATGTGACTGGCTGTGAATCTGAAGACAAGAAAACTGAAAGCAGACCTCTCCTCAGATTCCATCCCAGTCAAAAATGGGGTGAGCTGAGATATGACTATGGCAACCCATGTGAGAAGCAAGCCTAAGGTGCACCGTAGTCATGATGAAGACTCATCCATAGTGGTTGTGGTTGCAAGTTGGTTGGGAGCATCTCAATGTGCATGGTGCCTAGATAGTCCAGACAATGCCAATATTCCAAAAAAGGCTTGGGAACACCAATGGCCAAACTTCTTTACCATATCAGGCAGCACTCCCGAAACTAGGTAAAATGTTGTTCCCCCAATATGAAAACAGTGTCCAGTAATGTGGGGGTATCCTTTATTTGTCACTCAAAGGATTCTGTTGACTCATTGAATAAATGTGGACCTAGTGAGTGTGATTATATTATCATGTGAATCACAGTAAGCAGTGATAGGATGGTTGATGTCAAGCCTGTTCCAGATGAAGTACTTCTGAATTGCATGGATAGGGTCGAGTGGAGCTTCCTGGCAAGGGATCCACACATCATCTCCTTGGGCCTTCTGTGTCTTTGACCATGGCAGGTGAAGGCTGCAGGCGCCATTCTGTGTGGTGGATTCTGCAATGTGTGAAAACGTGGTGTGGCGCAGTGGGTTGAATTTCTGAATATTCCAAGTTGGTGGTAATAGCTCCCTGCTGTGAAGTTGGGAGAAAAAGGAGAGGAGACATATGGCTTGGATACAGACATCCAGCCCCAAAGATCTACTAAGGCCTCAGTTGAGATTGCGAAGCATAGAAATAGTGACAGGTGGCCTTTTGCCACAGAAAGAGGATACAGGCCTGAGCTCTTCCACACCTTTCAAGACTCAGTGCAGTTGCTCTCCACCTTGCCACACCAGCCCCTGCTTCTCGTGTTCCCTCTTTATGGCTGTTATCTTTGCGCTGACCATCTTCCCTGTGAAATGCCCAGCATAGGATGATGCCCATGCTATGAGAAGACCCTCCCTGGCCAGAAAAATGTCATTGTTGTGGACATTGAGGGCTTTGCAGAAGGATCAGAATTCACATAACCTGCTGGCATCTTTGGACTGAGTCAATTTGCTCACTGCCACATTTTGGACATTGCTAATCTTCTCCAGTAGTTCAGCTGGCATAGCTAGGGTTGAAAGTGGTAGTTTCTTGCATGGTGTTGGGACTTGAGGGGCATATGGGCATGATTGGCTGTGGTGGTGAGCAAAGTTACCATTGTAAATTTGTGCTAGTTGGAGTAGGTTGCTTGTCTGCTTGTCCAAATGAGAGATGGTCCTGAGAGGAGGCATCACATTGAGAAGTTTGTGGTGGTTGGCAGGATGGGACACAGCATGCATAACGTGACACAATCTCAAATTACAGCAATAAAACCTATGCAATTCTCAGGTCATGGTAGTCTACCGCTCTATGTACAAATTTCTCTAAATGAAAAGGTATCTTGGGAGGGAAAGCATATAGCAAGGATTTCCCTGGGAAAACCTCCCTCGACGGAGCATCTGCCATATTTTCTGTCATTGGTACCCAGATAGTGGAGATCCCTTATTTGTGGCCTTGGATGAGTTTGATGATTTCCTGCAATATGGCATTCTGCTGAGTGCCCCGTGATCTGCCTGTCCCCAATGCCCCTACCACGCCTTTGTTATCTGAATGAATGATTATGTGGTGGTTTGAGTATTTCCCTGTAATCAAGGTGTGAACAGCCAACTCCACAGCCACCATCTCTGCCCATCCAATCTCTCATCCTTCTGAGTTCCAACCCTCCTTGAGCTGCCATGCTAGCCATCTCCCATCGAGGATCAGTCCAATGCCCCATCCTGTCAACACATCAACAAATAACCCCATATCTGCTGGAGTCAGGGGATGGATAATGTCAATCCCCACAAACTGGTCCTGCAGGCGGCGTCTCCACCAGTTGATATCCTCTGATACCCCTGCTGATACCTTGTGTCTTACTTCTTCCAAATGCCCTCCCTGAACCCCCCTGGAATTTATACAAAGCAACCATGCATGAATGCCCCTCTGGGACAACCAGGCAGATGTGGTTCAGGGTGCCAATAATCTTCTCAGTGTCCTTCACAGAGTGAAAAGACCCAGATGTCCAGTCTGATATATGCTCAAGGTATTTCACCTTCTTCTTCTCTGGGAGCTCCACCCTCTTCATGGCAAGATCCCACCAGAATCTGATGTACATGAACACAGTCAAAAAATCAACAAATTTTGAAGGGGCCCATGGCCAGCCTAGCTCTTCTGTGATCTTCCATATCAGGTCAGATGAGTAGGAATACTCATGAGTGCCATCAGCCCGTGTCCTGGAGGAGTAGCCTAGAAATACAAAGTCATCCACCCATTTGATCACAGCCTCAATGCCCCAACTCATGAGTATCTTGACCATTGCATCTGCAACCTTTCCAAAGATAGCCAGCACTGGCAACGCACCAAAATTCAAGATGTGGTCAAGATGAATTTCACCTTTTATCATGATAGCCAGGAAATGGTGTGCTGAAGGGTGCATTGGAATGTTCCTGAATGCCATGTCGACATCAAAACCCACTGCCTGAGTTCCCTCAGGAGCATCGGCAGCCAGGAGATAGCATTCCGAGAAGGATCCCCATGCACACTGGAATTTTTTCGAGTCTATAATCGTGTTGATGGAAGTTTCGGTGGGATTGATGATGTAATTTTCTGATGAGTCCAGAGGGATATTTTTGAGGTCAAGGCTACATTTATTCTTTGGGTATGAATGATTTACAATAACTCATCATTTCGTGAGACTTTGGTCAATAACTGCGAGGGGAGCTGTGCAAAAATGTCCAATGAGGGAAAAAAAGTGTGTCGGGCTCATAACTATGTGATAGTCTACCAAGTTCAATCTCCTCAGCATATTTTGCAATAATGAAATCTTCATCTTCTTGTGAAACATAGTGGTTCAGTGGAATGGATGTATGAGATAAGGAGAAATTTTCCAAACTGCAGTAGAAGCCTTGCCAGAGACCCATTGGGATGTCAACAAACTCGTCAAGGATGCTCACATCCCTCAGGGCAGCTTCCCAAGCATCTGCCTTGAGTTTGGTTATGATGGGGAAAATGCCCTCAAGCATTGCATCTTGCCAATCTGTGCATGAGATCACCACACAAGGAGCAGGAGTGGTTGTAGATGCAGGAGGGGCCTCATCTACAGCCAAGTGGGCTGACATTATATGCAATGCAGATGACTCTACGCCCGAGAAGCCTGTCCACCCACTTTCCTTGTTCGAGCACCAGTCACTTTGCATTTCCTTGATGGTCCTTGTGGAGGTGGGGTTCTGCACAGAGATAACATTTGAGAATGGTGGGAGGCTGGTGGGAGTGAAAAGGGGCTGGAGGGAGGGCAGAAAAAACTGAGTGTAGCCTCCCCTCGACCAGAGGGAAACATGCCCCCCCCTTGCATTCCTGACCCCTACCTCATATCCCTATTGAACTGCCTCCTGTGGAGCTACCAACACCCCTGTTCCCACCGTAAGTCGACAAGCCAGATGGAGGTTGCTTCAAGTGTTCCAGAACTGATGGGATAATGTTCTTTATCTTGAATTTTTGGAATAAGCTCTCGTCAAAGATCAGACTGTAAGTATCGTCTCTCCAGCCAACCCATGAGGAGTAGGTCTCGATAAGGTAGCCCCTGTATGAAGACCAGTCAATAGTGAAGTCTGGCCTAGATACAATGATACTGAAAAATTCGAGGAACATGTCTGCACAGTCCAGGGCCCTCGCACCACCCGGGTCTAGTGTTGTCTCAGCTTGAGCTGATGTTTTTCATAAAACAAGTCATAACTTAGCAAATAAAATAGATCAAATCTCCCAAATATTTGAGTCTATAGATAACCCCAAAAACCAAGGCAAAGAAATGATTAGCTAGATCTTCCAATGGTCCTCTGCCAAAGTTATCTGAGACAACCAGCTCTGTTTTTAAGCTAAGTCACTGAGTCAAAATTTGTTTCTTAAATAAGTCAGGAATGAATTATCCGATCAACTAAAGTTAGCAGAAGACCCCCCCTGGTTTTTGGGCCTGTCCATATGCTCAAATATTTTAGTGATTTTATCTATTTTATTTCCCAAGTTATGGCTCATGTGATAGAAAACATCAGCTCGAGCTGTGGCAACACTACCCAGGTCTGTGTTGATGCCCAGGATGAGGTACTTTCTCATTCCACAGATGAAGTTCTCATGTATCTCAGTAAAGTCATCTGTTGTGAGGTAGTAGTCCCTTGCCACAGTCAAGGTCTTTTGCTTCAACCTGATTTTGCCCCTCTCATTGATCCCAATCTCTGTATCCAAAGCATCAGTAGCCCTGGTCACATTCAAACAAGCCTTGTGCATGCAGAGTGCTGTTAAGAACTGATCCTAGAAGGCGCATCGGAATCCGATTGGACCCTGTGGGTGTTGATAGTGGAAGGTTGTTGGGTCGTTGCAGATTCTGCGGGAGGGGAAATGGAAAGGACTTGGCTTCAGCTTGTAAGAAGCTGTGCCCTTCACCTCGTCTGGTGTCCTAATTTCAAGACAAAGGTTTGGAGGTAGAAGTGGGGAGGTGCGGGTAAATGTGGGGAGGAGTATGGAGGGACTTGGGTTAAGTTCTGATGAGATTAGAACTTCAGAGGAAGACTAGGGATCGAGTCAAAGGGAGTTCAGACTCTTAGCGGAGTAGAAGGAGATTTTAGATTGGCAGGTTTAAAGTTGAGTCTATGTTGATATACAAACTGAGGAATACAAGGTGAAACTAACTAAGCTTAAATACTGTAGTCTGGAATAAATGCAGAACAAGAACAAAGACTGCAGCAGTGTCTCGACTGCATAGATAAATTACCTAGTGGGAGCCACATAGGAATCCGTAGTTGAATTTGCAATAGAGATGGCAGCCTTGGGAAGGTAGCCATGGGTGCTGTACAAGGTGGCCTGGTGCACAGCAGTGTGGGCAGTGCAAGGCGGCCGGGAATGAAATTGGGAGGAGAAGACAAATGTCGGGTTCTATGTGTGGAAAAGGTTCAGATGGATGTGGGTTCCGATCAGGTGAGGAACGGTTCTTGACAGTATTTCCCCCTTAGTGCCGAGCCTACGAGGCACATGAGTGTTTGAGTCCAAATAAGGAAGTTGGTTGATTTTCCGAATGTGGTAATTGGTTGAAAAATTTTTCATGTTCTTTCCTTCCCCCATCAACTATCAAATATGTCCCCCCCCCAGCAGTCTCCATGCAGATCAAATTGGCCATGATGAGGGCCCAACACGAACAGAGGGAGCAGGCAATGAAAGAGCAGATGGAAAAGGAGATGAAGGAGCTGGAGGAAGTGGCGAGGGAGGAGGAACGCCAGGTGCAGGAGGTGCAAAAGGCAGCAGAGGAGGCTGCAAAGGCTGAGGAGGTGCACCAGGCAGAGGCGCAGAAAAAAGAGGCAGCGGCTGCCCGACAAGCGGAAAAGAAGTGGGCAGCTGTGGCCATGGGTTTGGAGGACGAGGCTGAGGGGAGCAAGTCCCCAAAGAAAAAGAAAGTTGCCAAGTTGAGGGCACGAGTGGGGTCAGAGGAGTCAGAGGGTCCGGTGTGGGTGCAGGCAGCTTTGCCCTGCAAAAGGTGCATCTTTATCTTCTTTTTCCATATCCTTTACTGACAAATGGCCTAGATGCAAGTATCAAAAAATTGCTTGCTTCAAGATGGGCACAAAGGGGCACGTGTGCGACAACTGCACGCGCATCAAACACAAGTGCAAAGAAGTAGTGTGGGAGGGGCAGGAGGCCCCTGCAGCAAAAACGGTGGGAACAGCGGGGTCGACGGGGATTAGTGGGGAGAATGCGGAGATGATGCAGCAGGTGATGAAGTTGATGAGGAAGGGGTTTGCTGAGGTGGCAACTGCGGTGCAGGAGTCGTTAGGGGAGATACGGGACGCCTTGGACCCAGAGTGGGTAGAGGATGAAAGCGCTGGGGAGGAGAGCGATGAGGGTGATGAAGAAGTGGAGTGGGCAGTGTAAGAGTCCCGGGGGGAGAGACACGGGATCCACAAGTCTGGAGATGACTGGGCATCCTTCCAGAGATATCTGGAAAAAAGGCAGGCAGATGATGAGGAGGAGAGCAAGAGTGGAGATGAGGAGGGTGGAGAGAAGGACAATGGCAGAGAAGAGGGCAAGATTGGGGGAGAGGGCGATGAAGACGGCAAGGGAGAAGCAGAGGTAGTGTAGGGATCCAGTTGGATCCAAAAAAAATCTTTTTGTTTTCAATAAAGTTTGTTTCTGAGTTCCGACTGAGTGATTAAGTAATGTGAATAGTCTTTAAGTGGGTAATGGTCCGGGTTTCTGTGGGTAGCGGGTGTGAAAATCTGCAAGGGGTTCTTGGGCATGGTCAAGTTCCATAACAGGTAGCCAGGAGGTCTCTTCATTGGTTCCCTGGTAACCTTCCCATCGGACAAGGTAGAGAATCTTGCAGCAACGTTGGTTGTTGACCTTGGAGTCGAGGACTTTGGCAATCTCATATTCAAGCTCATCGTCAATGGTGATCGGAGGAGGTGGAGGTTGTGCTCAATTTGGAATTGTGTTTGGGAAGTGTTTTTCTATTTGAGAGACATGGAAAACAGGGTGGATGGCCCGCATGTGGTCTGGAAGCCGCAGGGTGACTGAGTGAGTACCTGGGCAGGCGATGATTTCAAAAGGACCATGGTTCTTTTCAGAAAGTTTCTTGGAGGGACAAGTGGTGCAGATATTTTCTGCAGTGACATAGGCAGAGGCACCAATGCTGAAGTCAGGTGCGGGTGCCCGATGTTTGTCTGCAGGGCCTTGATAACGCTCTTGAGTGGCCGCAAGCTGTTTCCGAAGCTCCTGATGAAGGTCATCTAAGTTGACAACAAACTCATGGGCGCACTGTGAGGCTGAGTCATGTTCGGGGAAGACGGAAATGTTTGGGTGGTAGCCCTTGTTGGCAAAGAAAGGAGATATGCCTGTAGCGGTGGAGGGAGCATTGTTGTAGGCAAATTTGCCCAAGGGTAAGAGGTGAGACCAGTCGTCCTGCTGATACTTGCAGAAAATCCAGAGGTACTGTTCCAATGTCTGATTAAGTCATTCTGTTTGACCATCACCTTGTGGGTGATAACTGGAAGTGAAGTGGATTTGCATGTCGAGCACTTTTCTGAGGGAGCGGAAGAAATGGGAGACAAACTCAGATCCCCGGTCACAAGTGACGTGCAACGGGACACCATGCTTGGAGAAGACGTGGAGGACGAACAGGTTGGCTAATTCTTGGGCTGTGATTTCATTGATAGTTGGGATGAAGATGCCTTGTTTGGTCAGGCAGTCAACAATGACCAGGATAGCTGTGTGGCCATCAGAGTCGGGTAGTTGTTTGATGAAATCCATGGATATTGAGTTCCAAGGTTGTTCCGGGACCAGAAGTTGCTTTAGCAGCCTGTAGGGTTTGTGTTGAGGCGATTTGGATCATCTGCAAGTGGTACAGGATTTGCAGAATTCCTGCACAAAGGTGCAGAGGTTTGGCCAGACATATTCCCGATGGACAAGCTGCTGGGTTTTGTTTTGTCCGAAGTGGCCAGAGAGGATGTGATCATGTTTGTACTGAAGGACCTTGAGGCAGAGATCTGCAACATCCAGAACATAAATCTGGTCGAAGTGGCAGAGAAGACCTGCCTCATCTATGGTCCAGTTGGGGTCGACAGGTGTCAGAAGATGTGTGGATGATAGGGGGTCAAGGGGTAGGGAGGTGCAGATGTCATGGTGGAGTTTCTCAACATCCATGATTACTGCTTGTCGAAGGATAAGTGTTGCAAGTAGGTGGCGCAAAGGAAAGAAGTGAGTTGTTCCTGTGTGAATACAGGTCAGAAGTTGGTCAGGTTTACAGAGGCGAAGTCGCTATTTCCCCCTTTGTGGTAGACATCCCAATGTCTTGTGAGCGTGTCTGGCTTGGCCCCTAATTTTGTGGGGTGGAAGCAGATGACGAGATTGAACTGGGAAAGGTATTCAGACCAACGGGCCTGACGGCGGGTGAGCAACTTAGTAGTGCTGAAGTACTCAAGATTTTTGTGGTCAGTGACCACATCAACCGGGTTTGTGGAACCCTCAAAATACTGCTGCCAGTGTTTGAAGGCTTCGAAAATGGCCAAGAGTTCCTTAACATGGGTGTCATAATTTAGTTCAGTGGGATTAAAGGAACGGGAATGAAAGGCCACCAGATAGATTTCTCCATCCACAGTGTAAACCGAAAGGATAGCCGCTAGGGCATAGTCAGAAGCATTGGTTTCGAGTACCATCTGTGAGTCGGGTACCCATTGAGTTAAGATGGGGGTGTGAGTGAATTTTTGTTTGAGCTTTTCAAAAGCATTGTGGCACTTCTTGTTGAAGTCCCAGGGTGCAGATTTTCACATCAAGCAGGTGAGTGGGATGACAATGTCTGAATAGCTGTTAATGAAGCAGCGGTAAAAGTTGCAAAAGCCTAAGAAGGATTGTATATCCTTAACTTTCCTAGGCTCGGGCCAGTTGAGCACAGTTTTGACTTTATCCTTGGACATCTGCAGTCCATCCGGTGACAAGATGAAACCCAGATATTCAATGGTGTCTTTGTGGAATTCACATTTCTGTGGAGAGGCATAAAGTCTATTTTTCCGGAGATGGTGGAGGACTTCTTTGACGTGAGCCCCATGCTGGGATTTGTCATTGGAGTAGATTAGGATGTCGTCGAGGTACACGATGACACAAACATCCAGCATGTCGCTGAAGATGTTGTTCATAAACTGCTGGAAAGCTGCGGGTGCATTAGTGAGTCCAAAGGGAACCACCAACCACTCGAAGGATCCATAGCGGGTGCAGAAAGTGGTTTTCCACTCATCACCATCAGCGATACAAACTAGGTGATAAGCATGCCACAAGTCTATCTTAGTGAATAAGCAGGCTTTTTGGGGGGAGTCAAGGAGGTCAGAAATGAGCAGGAGTGGGTAGCGGTCCTTCTTCATGAGATGGTTGAGGCCTCCGTAGTCGACACAAAGTCAGAGACTACCGTCCTTCTTCTTGACAAATAGAATAGGAGCACCGTGCAGGGACTTGGATGGGCAGATGAAGCCTGAGTGAACGTTTTCATCAATAAAGACTTGTAAGGCTTCTAATTCAGAGGGGGGGAGAGAATACATGTGGCCCGGAGGCAGAGGAGTATTGTCTTCTGTCTCTATATTGAGGTTGTAAGACCAATGCAGAGGAAGGGTATCCACTTTAGTCTTATTAAAGACATCAGTGAATTCGTGATACTCGGGTGGAATATCAGAAATGTCGGATGAGTTAGCGGATTGGGCAGAGCGGGCAGATAACCCTTCTGGAGCAAAGGTCATCTGAAAAGCTACTGCCCCAGGAAGTTGCTAGCACACGCATAAGTGGCAGCATTGATGAAAGAGATGTTGGGAGGTGTAAACTTAGGAGGAATGGGGGTTCGGAATGTGCAGAGGAGTCAAGGATTTCTACTGGAAGGTTCAGGGACAAAGGTGACATTGGGGGTGCTGGACCTCTATGATCTGCAGAGCGGAAAGCGAGTTGGCTTGAAGACCAGTCAATCAATGGATTGTATTGCTTCAGCCAGTTATGACTGAGTATGGTGGAACAGGAAGAGTCGAGCAAGGTTACATAGAATGACAAATTGAACACTTCACCGGCGGGGAAGGTGACCGGAAGTTTGATGACCTGAGTTATGGTGGAGTTGCAAGATCCATAAAAGAGTCATAGACCAATCAGTTTAATGGATTCTGTGCTGAGTTGGCTATTCAACATGAAAGAGGAGTCAAGGAAGCAGTGGGAGGAGCCAGAGTCAATAAGGGTTTGGACAGGAGCAGAAGAGTCGGGAAGGGTTAAAAGAATGGTTAGGGAGTCGGGGTCGGAAAGAGCAGATGCGTTGAGATGAATGTAGGCAGCCAAGTGGGTAAGGTCAATGCAACCCCCAGCCCCAATGGCTGTTTCCTGAGGGTTGCGGACTATTTTTCCAAGTCTGTAGTGTCAGGAATGACAGCAGATGCACGGGCTTTTGCGGCTTTGGATTTCAGGCAGTTTCCTGCTACGTGCCCTTCCTCACCACAGTAGAGACAAAGTCATTCTCTCATGTGATGGTCTTGTTCATCCCCAGTAAGCTTCCTGTTCTTCCCCAACTTATCAGAGATGGATGATTTGGGCTTGTCCCAGGGAGTGTTCTTTGTTGCAGAAGACTGTTGGTTGGAGGTGTTACCGTGGGCGGAGTTCAAAGAGGTTTGGTTTGTTGATGGGGAAGGACTTTTGGAAGTGTCCTTCCAACTAGAGTTAGTGACGTTACTGGAATTCTTTGTTTCAAAACAGGATTCATCTTCTTGCATCCAGTAGATGTCGTCGCTGTCCTGCGCTTTCAAGCGCAGTTCTGCAAGAGTATTGGGTTTACCACCCTGGAGAGCTTCTATGTGAAGTCAGAGCGGAAGACCGCAGAAATAGCAGTCACGAAGGGCTGCTTCATTCCAATTGACCCTAGAAGCTAATTCCCAGAAGTCAACATTATATTTCGTGATATGACCACCTTTCTTCATTGTTAAGTCAGAGAGAGCCTTTTCCACATCTCCAACTGGGTCGTGTGGGCCAAAGTTACTTTCCAGCTCGGCAAGGAAAGCTTCGTAGTCCCACATCCAGTGTGCAGAATCTGTTGGGTCATTAAGACCATGCTCAAACCAACTGAGAGCCGATCCCTTAAGATAAGAAAGGATGAATATGATCTTTTTCTCATCAGAGGAAAATACGTGCAGACAGTCGCAGAAATGAAGGTTGCAGGAGACTAGGAAGTCTCTAAGTTTCTTTAAATTGGCACCGTCGAAAGTGTCAGGGTCGCAAACTTTGATTTTCTTGGACTTGGGTGTGTTATTTTGATGAAGGGAGTGGATACTCTCTGAGAGGTTGTAAAGGACATCTATGAACCTATCCCCTGGATCAGGGTTTCCCACTGCGGGAGGTTGATCATCTGGATCATTGGGATTGGGGTCACCCCCAGGGCCATCGGGTCTGCCAGGGGGTCCATCCTCTAGACCAGGATCTTCCAACCCAAAGTTTTCAGGCTGGTTGATGCCCCCTATGTACTCAAGGGGAGTTCTTGATCGAAAACCTTCCAGGTTGGCGGAAGGGTGCAGGGCACGGGTGGACATGAGATTGGCACTGATTGAAGGGGCTCCTGAGCCGATTTGTTGGAAGATGTTTGAGGGTCTGGAAGACACTCCGAAGGTAGTGGCGGGTTGAGGGTTGGAAAGAGTGGATCGCTGGATTGCAGAGATCCCAGGAATAGTACCGGCGCATTGGGAATTTCTTGTTGTGTGCTGGCAGGTCTCAGTAGGGGTCATGAGAGGAAAGAGACGAGTGAAGTGTGAGTTTGTATATACTGTTAAGAACTGATCCTAGAAGGCACATCAGAATCCGATCCGACCCTGTGGGTGTTGATAGTGGAAGGTTGTTGGGTCATTGCAGATTCTGCGGGAGGGGAAATGGAAAGGACTTGGCTTCAGCTTGTGAGAAGCTGTGCCCTTCACCTCGTCTGGTGTCCTAATTTCAAGACAAAGGTTTGGAGGTAGAAGTGGGGAGGTGCAGGTAAATGCAGGGAGGAGTATGGAGGGACTTGGGTTAAGTTCTGATGAGATTAGAACTTCAGAGGAAGACTAGGGATCGAGTCAAAGGGAGTTCAGACTCTTACCGGACTGAGGTAGGAGTAGGAGATTTTAGATTGGCAGGTTTAAAGTCGAGTCTATGTCGATATACAAACTGAGGAATACAAGGTGAAACTAACTAAGCTTAAATACTGTAGTCTGGAATAAATGTGGAACAAGAATGAAGACTGCAGCAGTGTCCCAACTGCGTAGATAAATTACCTAGTGGGTGCCGCATAGGAATCCATAGTCAAATTTGCAATAGAGATGGCAGCCTTGGGAAGGCAGCCATGGGTGCTGTACAAGGCGGCCTGGTGCACAGCAGTGTGGGCAGTGCAAGGCAGCCAGGAACAAAATCGGGAGAAGACAAATGTTGGGTTTGATGTGCAGAAAAGGTTTGGACGGATGTGGGTTATGATCGGGTGAGGAATGGTTCTTGACAAGTATGAGTGGTATGTAGTTCTTGAAGCCCTCTTTCAGCTCCTTGATGACAGCAGTCAGGAGTTCACTTGTAACGTTGGTGATCATTTGTGAAAAATACTTCCTCGTTGGCCAGAGCAGCTCGACAACTGACGTTAACACCTCCCCATCCATGGCCGATGATCCCCTCAAATTCTGAGGTGCTCCAACAATGCCCAGTGCTGCAGCTATCGCCACGATAAGATCTGAGCTCAACATGAGTTGTGTCGCTGTCGGCTGTACAGGCTCTTCTGGTGCCCCTGCCTCAGGTATGATTTTGGTGTAAGGCTGTGACTGCATGGTTGTGAGAGAGCCAACCTGGGTGTATGCTGGGAGAGGAATAGATGGCATGCCAAGAACAGAGGTGTGCATCTTGATGCGCCATGCTGCTGTTTGCAGAGTGTGCAGTGTTGGCTGAATACATGTGAGCATGATAGAAAGTACATCTTAGTGCAGGAACGAACGCTATATGCCTGAGAGAATGCACCTCTGCAAGTAAGCACAACTGTAGGTCCATATGCAGATTTTGTGACCTTAACTATATGTACATCATTGCAGTAACTACCGAGATAAATGTGCTATGAACATGATGCATCTGGGCATGTGCTTGCATAGCTGTCTGTGGGCTAGCCTGAGTGCAGAAAGGTTCAGAGGTGTGCGGGCTATGCGGCCTCAGCTGATTCTGCTTGAAAGTGCCATTGCATGGACTATGCAGTCCTGACTGCAGTATGTGTTGGCTATGCTGCCCTGGGTGATTCTGCTCGAGAGGGCGGTTGCAAGGACTCTGCGGTCCTGGTTGTGTTGTGACATAAAAAATGCAGGGGAGCTCGTGCACATCACTTTGATGTTCACCAAAAAGTTTCCTACTGGCACTTGCCATGCCCAGGCGTTGAGATCTTGGTGAGTGGATTTTGTATGTTATCCCCCCAACCAACTGAGCTGGAACGAAGCCTGGAGCATGAAAATTGTCTGTCACTGGAACTAATCCCTCTGCAGCCAGCCATGCCTTGCTGGCATTGCGCATGTGAAGAGTATCAGAATGTCTTCATGCTGGAGATGGTGTGTGAGCCTCAATAGCACTAGTGTGATGGAGGAGAGGATTTTGAGAGAAGGGGCTAGAGCTGGGTGGCATGTTGGGGACAACCATCATTGGTGAAGTGGGGTTGTGGGTCCTATCCTGATTTTTCACCTCCTGTCCTTGCCAAGCATCAAGTAGTCCATCACTCCGAGGTTCCTCAAAATGGGTGGGCGAGAAATCCGCTGCAGATGCAAGGTGCATAGGGTTGCAGACACAATCCTGGGCACCAGGTGCATCACTCATTGCCGATCGTTTGTGTCCCTTCAAGGCTGCCATGCTGATCATCAAACTCACCCAAGGTAAGTTGGTGTCCTGAGAGTCACCAACGTTCCCAGATGAACCCGTTGACCTGCCCAGCTGCCCATGACTCTTCTCGCCGACATCCTCAGCCACAAGTGGTAGAACTTGATACTGGTAGCCTGCTGCAGGTCTCACACCTGGGGGTGCTTTGATGATCACTGACTCTTCCACAGGCTGCTCAGGTTTCAACCTCGCTGAGCTACATGTGATGAACGCTGAAGATCCATCAAAAATTGACCTGCACCAGCTGGGGCCTTGACCTGCTGGCCTGATTTCTTTGTAGTACCTTTCTCCACCTTGACAGGTGCCAACTTGAGAGCATCAGAGAGTGGTTCAGACCCATGACCACTCTCGGAACTATTAGCCATCGTTCCTGATTGTGAGATCCAGGTGATTACTCCCAGTCCCGGTCCCTCCAAATTGGCTGACATGATCTGAGAAATGCAAGAAATTGATGTTGCAGTTGATGCGACAACTGAGAACATAAGGAGCAAGAATCTATCCTGTAGCGGTGATGATACTCAACCCAGGAAAACCACCAAAACAGCCAATGAGGCAACTGATGATATTTGCACAAGTCAGAGGAAGGGTGCGAGACATTCCGAATGTTCACAGTCCAACCTATGGGAGGACAACTAGTTGGTACTAGTCGCAAAGGTAGTTCTATAAGAGATGAAGGTGTTTGATGCAGTCTGATGGGGTATTGATTGATATTGAGGACGATCAACGAGATTGACGGCGAACAAGTTTTATTGTCAATGGTTGAAGTGTGAATTCTGAGGACCTTTCGATAGGTCAATAGTATACAAAGGCTATAGCCTATGGCTAGGAAGTGTTGGAATGGTTGCTAGTGCTAACGATCAGAGGATCATTGGAAGATCAATGACGACAATGGTCGCAGAGGTTTCTCATCGATCAAGAAAACTTGTGGAAGCTTAGATTGTTTTAGAGAATAGATCGGATTCTTAGAACTTTATACAAGACAATAGGTGAAGATGATTTCCTGTTATTTCCAAGTAGATACTACAGAGTTTTATATGTTTTAAAGAAACTTCCTAAAATGGTATGAGAAACATGTGTAGAACATGAGGCAAAAGATATGAGTTAAGGCACAAGGCTAAAAAGCAGACTGGAATCCGAGCAAGAAAGATATATATCATATGATGAAAGAGTAATAAAGGGTATAGAACTAAAAAGGGACTGTCCTTTGTGTATAAACTGCGCTAAGTCTCGCAATAATCCATCCAGTGGGTTCTGTATGCGATAGGGACTTGGAACGAGGCTGACCTACTATCAGCAGGTTTGAGCATGAGTTGGAATACTTCCTGGCGCATGGTATTCCACCATGTAGATAACAAATGCAGCGCCCAATGTTGCTCATAGTCTCTCAATATCGATCGATAACACTTGACGATGGTCGACAACGTTCAACGATGTTCGATCGTGGTCACAGTTTGTTTGAAGTTGATCAGGGATGTTCGATGGTCATTTAGAGGGATCTTAGGGGCTTTTGAGGTAGTCCTAAGGTTGTGCAATGTGGTTTCTTAGTACGATCAATGTCGCTGGTGATGTTTCAACGTGGTCAATATGATATTGCAATCGATAGACTGGGTCACGCTGCATCTGGGACCTTGGAGGAGTTAGCCAATGTGATTAGAATGTGGTTAAAATGGTGTATCGGCCTTTGAGCTGAGGAGACAACCTATCAGCGGTGAAAGCAAAAGGTAAAGAATCAACACTATCACATGATCTCTACATGTCATCATTCTCCTCGTGTGCAAAACACCGGTACACTACACTCGTGCCTTGCTCGTCTACCTCCACTGTCCTACTGCTTGAGACATGCAAGTCACATGTGGTGGCGCTTGAACTTGTACTACCATATATGAAGTATGGTGGCGCTAATACTCTGCATTGCTGGACATCTCTCTACCACCAAACAGAGACATTTTTCAACCTTGAATGCACCAATGTGCTCTAATAGCTGCCTTGGCAGCCCCCACTTCACCATAAGCCTCTCCAGAATCTCGAGAGTTGCCCAGCCACTCATTAACTGAGCCAAGAGCACAAACACTCCCCCCACCAGTGACAAACCTTTGAACAAAGGGATAAATGCCACCCCCTGATGTAGCCAGCCCTAATATGCATGCATCACCCAAGAAATGCCACAATCAACACACTCTGATGCTCAAAGGGATCACCCCCATCTTTAGCACCACAACATGCATTCTCAGCATCTGACAACCCAGAGACCTCATCTTGTACAAAAACTCCCCAATCCACAACCATGGCCCCCAGCCTCTTCCTTCTATCTGCAACGATCTCCACAACCCTTTACATGAGCATTCCCATGCCTCCCTCCAAGTTTATGAACACTGACTCTGGCCCCAATAAACATGGCCATTCTGGAAGCCACTCAGACACCCACATCGAGAAAGCAGCCAAAGACAAACAGGGTGCCTCTGCCTCCTCAATGGCTGATAGCCACTTGGCTAATGAACTGAGTGCTGCCCCTCAGGTACGTCTTTCTTGCACTTCCAAATTCTCTACTCTGACCCCACCAAAGGATGACTCCTCATCCCCCCCTGCAAGGATCCCCCGAGCAATTGAACGCCGGCTTCCCCATACCCATACCTCCTTTACCTTACAGGGCGAAATATGTAACAGCACCATGACACTCGATAATGGTCTCCGGATCACTGCCCCCCCCTCTGATGGCTTCCCCACACCACAAATCTGCTGCCCCATCTGGCACAATGTGTCAGACAAGCTAGTCTTCCACTGGTCTCCCAAGCCTGGCCTGAAACTCTGGGCCTGCCCATGGCACGCTCACTATGAGGAAAATGCCCAGGGCATCATAGGGAGGATCCTCTCTCTCATTACCAAGATTATCACTCCTCAATCCTCCAAAGACATAATTGTTAGCCCCCCATCAAACAAGTTCAACAATGGGGAACATCTCACCTCCCCCTGGTACTTTCTTGTTATGGGCCTCTCCCAGGACATTGTCGATGCTCTCACCCAGCTTGCAGTCTGCTCAACCACTGAGCTCACTGTTTTCTTCACCCCCTTCCAACAAGTCCTACCCTCTTACATCTGCACCATCAAAAAATAACTTACCCAAATGCTCCAGAGAGCAACGTGCTGGTCGCAGCCCTCATTTGCTCCACCATAACCTCAAATCCAGATGTTTCCTCATTTATTCACAGCAGGCTCCCTGATCTTGATGCAGAGGTGTCCATCAAAGTTCTCTGCTCCATCTGCGTCTCAAGCCTAAAAATTGCCATTTCCCCTGATGATCTCCACACAATCTGGAATGTCTACTGTGATGACCCCCCTCACCTATCCTTTGATGACTTCCATGCCTGGACTGACCTAATCAGAAACCTCCATTTCAACTCCCTCGACTACAGTGTGGGTGCTGCCCACTGTTTCGACAACCAATTCTTTTGTTTGAACTGCAAATCCTATGACCACCCCTCTGGTCTCTGCCCCTTCCCCCACCTTGTGGGATGGCTTGGCCCATCTGCCAGCATCAAAGAAGATACCAACATCTACACTGTGACCTCCCCCAAATCACCCCCTGCCCAATACAAGAACACTGGCTGGGTCCCTCACACCCCTGTCAGAGGAAGGTGTGGAATGGGTCATAAATAAGATTCCATACATAATATATACCTTTGTTAAAACCTTCCACACTATCATGTCCTTTTATGTCATACAGTTTCCAATACATGAGCTCAATCACCTTATTGCAACAACAGCCTTTTTGTGAGTGAATTGGCACCTTGCTCAAGAAATAGAAGGAATAGTTGTTAATCATGGTACCACTGGGGGGGCTACATTTACTGGTCGTTAGCTTGCTAACAGGACAGGAAAGCCCCCAGGTACAAACAAGTAAACGGTGACCTATTAAGGTCAACAGATGAGCTGTGCTGAGAAGCTGAAGTCCTAAGGATCAGTAAGTAATGCCTCACCCCTACTAACTGCTCTCCTTTGCAACAGAGTCCTTTGACACAAATGAGATTTTGCATGTCCCATAATCAAGGTTGTAAAAATGGGTATGTAATTGTTCAACTGCTAATAATACAGAAAATTGCACGGGAGGATTGTATGGCCCAAACCCCAACCCAGCTTCGTCCGGAGGAGTTCAGGAAGCCATCACCTGTCACCCTGATGATGGTCAAGCTGGGAACCCAGATGGCTCCCAGGTGAGTGCCTCACAGACTCCTCAGACTGATGCCCCCCCACAGAATGACCACACTGCTCCTCCCGAAATTACTCCAAGGGATTCAGGAACAAACTCCTTATCCCCACAAGCTAATCACAGACCACATCAGTCTAGATGATGGAGACACCGTCTGTCCCAACTCCCTCACCAGGAACAACTTCCCCAGACATTCCACAAAAGGACAGAAGCTTCACTAAAATTAGCCTCGCTAAATATGAGAGGATGCTGGCATGGCAGCATTGACAAATGGAATCATGTAAACCAACTTGTCTGAACAGAGAAAATTGGTATTCTAGCGCTCCAAGAAACTCATCTCACCCCAATTTCAGAAATGAGCCTTAATAATTTATTCAAACAAAGACTTCACATCATTTCTTCCATTGATCCACAACACACCATCTCTGGTGGTGTCACAATTGTGCTAAACAAAAATATTGCTAATGTCCACAACATTAAGAAATATATACTCATCCCAGGCCGTGCCATGCTAGTATCAGTCCCATGGCACCGAAGCATGGAGATTCACATCTTAGTTATTCATGCCCCCAATTCTGTGAATGAGAACCAACAATTCTGGTCTGACATTGTGTCCAAACTGAGAGATCCTCTAATTCCTCCCCCAGATATTTTGCTAGGTGACTTGAATTTTGTAGAAGATGCCCTTGACAGGCTCCCCTCCAGATGTGACAGTGAAAATATAACAGACTCCTTAGTTTTCGAGAGTTTCATGCCACAAGCATCAATTGGGCTAGTGGGTCGCGGCTACGTGTGACAAGTCCGAGTTCTCATTAGATAGATACCAAGGGTCATGTTCTTCAGCTCTATTCATATCAAACAGGAAATGAGGATGCAGGCGAAATCAAACTTGGTATTAACATCGGTCGCACAAGATGTGCATCAATGTGCGTAGCTTGAGGCAGGTCTTTGACAGGGCATGTCAATAATCCATGGATAGCACAATACACCATCCCAGAAATCAAACAGTCCACCCACCCAATGCATGCACAAACTCAGAATCCCCTCGGTACATCTTTGTTTTCCACAGAAACCGTGAGGCCCCACGTCATGAGCTGGCGGGATTAAATTGTCTTCGGGCCATATGGAGCAGTACGACCGAATCTTGACATCCTTAAGCGAACAGATAGGGTCGGAAAATAAATAAATAAAATTTAAGCAGGACGGGAGCCTATTCGTGCCACTAATTGTCAGGGAGCGCTATTCTGGGACAAAAAGTGTTAGTAACCGATGGAAAGTGCATACTACATCAGTTTAAATGGGCTGCTTACCCACCTTCCAGCACCAAATGCGCCGATTGATGTGTGAAACTCCTCCCCGCAGACATTTGCAGTCTGTACTTTCGTTGTCTTCCGTTCGCAGGCAATAGCGGGCCTCGGAACAATCTTAGGAGCTTGAATGTCATTTACGCGACATCACAATCTATAAACATTTAAAACAGAGCATTAAAATTAAGACGACATCGAAAATATCATCTTCTTGCCTTCCAAGGTGGAGTTGCTGAAATAACCTGGTTCAAAAAGAAACCCAGCATACCAGAAGGCACAGCTGAAAGGAGGACTAGAGGAGTGAAATACGTGGTGTATAGTTGCCCAAATGGGGACTGCGTTGTAGAGACATATGCCTTTGAAGATAGGTCAGAATGCCTCATCGGGAAGCGAGGAAAGGGGGAATGAACAAAAACAAACAAGATAGATGGGTTTAGATGTCTGTAAATGGTCACACAGGGATTCCAAGGTTCGAGGCTGGTACTGAAAAGCATCAAAGATAGACAGAACCTATTATCCAACCCCAGACGCGTTCAAACATCCATCATGACCCTTCCAGTGGGCATCCTCTACCGGCACCCTCATTTTCCCTCCTGCCCTCCGTCGATGCTTGGAGGCGCACGCTTGAGGAATCAAAACTTTGTCAACACGAGGTTAGATCTTGTAAACATTCAAAATGAGTGTTAGTAAGGAGGTCTAATACGCCCCCCTTTTGTCTCGAAACCGTGGTAAAAAGTCGAACTCACCTCCTTTCGAAAACGGACCCGCTGTGTCCTGGAACCTGGCCAAATAAGAACCAGAAACAAGTCAAAGAGCAAGCCGCACCCAGAGAAGTAGCAGATGTATTGGTGCACAACATTAAGCATCGTCCACAGCCGCAGAGCGCATATACAGAGTCGACATATCACCCTTCATTGTGACAAATGCCACACTTCACGTGCGCAGGGCTTCCACAGCTGGATAGACACGAGCCCAGGCCAGGTCACCCAGACAAAGGGTCACCGCTAGAAAGAACTACGAAACATCGATAAGCAGTCTTTCTCGAAAAGTCCACGGATGACGCTGCACATGTGGCCCACTGTAGTCTAGATGAACTACGTACCTTGTTCAAGACTAGACACTCCTAAATCCTTCCCCCAAACACACAGCATTTGTGCGCTATTAAAACACAACTGGGGTCAAACTGGACGCATCTGCGAGATACCAACCATTGTCGTTACTGGAATAGTCGGAAAACGAAAGGGCTAGAATAGCCCGCGTGATACCGGGCAGTGGCTAGTCAAGTGAATATAGAATCTGTTGGCCAAAGAATATGATAGTTAGAGTGGAAGTGCTTTCCAGGCGACATCAAATATGAAACATCGAAAGCTATGTCGATGCAGACTACTATGATATCCCGAAATGATCCCGAACATGAAGAGGTCGTCAAATGTGTCGATACCATGTAAAACAACTACGCCTGAACACACAAAACATGTGTGAACACGAAAACATCGAAAAGGCGGATAGAAACGCACCAGAAACTACCGAAAACGAACTCCGCATCGAGAGCCTTTGCAAGACTTCCTGTGTTATAGTGTTGCCGCCTATTATCGGGGAAACCAAAATCTTGTGATCACCGAGCAGTAAACTACAGCAAATCTCGCCATGTGGCTGAATTTGAGCAGTTGTCGGATGAAAGGTGCTTTAGATTCCCCTAATGGCGATCATCATGTAAATGTTACATGAACGGCAATGAGAAAGCCGAAAGCCTGATAGATCGGAGAATTCTCCTGGCGTAGGTTCGAACCCGGATTTCTACTAATCCTCGGTTCAGACGGATATTACAGTGTCAGATACTTCTACCTGATCCTCACAAGCGACAACAGAGAATCTACAGGTCAAAAAATCTAAGTACTCAGACTAATGAGCAGAGGCATATGCTATGGGTTCCCGTAGTCATGCTCTCAGCTCACCCCCGGTCGATGAAGATGGAATCTGAGGAGATGTTCTCAGCTGTAAACCCATGTTTTCCAATCTCCAGATTCCACCAAGTCGCTTCCGCTCCCAGAACCATTAGTATGAGTACTTGGATTAGATTTGTACTATTCTAGCATGTCGCAACTTCACAAGGCAATCAGAATTTCGATTAGTAGCAAAAATCATGTGATCGTCTACATGCTATTCCTTGGTTAGAAGTCCGATCAGGTACAAGTCATCCAGGTTGAAATGTTGTACCCAGCAACACTGTAGTTTAGGACATACGAAGACTCTCGTTCCAACATGCTGGTGCGTCCTTCTTAGCTATTAACAAAGTCATAGTGGACTGATCTTAGGTCTGATAATCTTGATAAGCTTGTCGAAGTCCGGATGCCATAAGTAAAGCCATACACAACTAAACCATGTGGTCGTCGAGTAAACGCTGACATCGAGCACAGTGGGTATTAGTTGTTGACGGTAAGTTAATTGTGAAGTCTGAGAGGCCCCAAAAGATTCAACTGGTATCGAAGGCAGTAACTGTCAACAAACCGCTGGCTTCCAACAGTGGACTCCTCAAATTCATCCCTTTCATGAACCTCGGAGCAACTCCATACCCGAGGGGGGTCTCCAGCATGAAATCCAGCTTCACTTTCTTAAGATTCCCAAACTCCAAGCTGCTCAGCGTCACATCCACACTTCTCCACTCATCGAAGATCATAGTGTTTATTGAGCGTTCCATGTATGGTCCGGGAAGGTATACGGCATATACGATGTTAATGTACTGGAGGTTATTTGGTAGTTTGACGGTTAAGAAGAGGTCATTGAGCCAAGGTAAAGGATCATCTTGACGTTGGATGACGTCAATCTTGAGATCAAGCGTGTGAAGGTGTGGATTATCGCTAAGGTTGAAGCGATCAGAAGGAGGAAGGGACCAATATTCTTTGAGGTTGACTGCGCGGTAAGCGAAAATAAGCGCCGAGTAAGAGAGAAGGAAGAAGCTGGATGCGCACCATCGTTCATTAAAACAATTTCAAGAGCTTCAATGGAAGATGTCGAACGCAAAAGTTTCGCAACGTTCGCGAAATTACCGGAGATAGCTATGCTCAGCTTTCGGATCGTGGTCACATCAATACTGGATTCAGGATGAAGAAGACAGTCGATAAGGGCGGTCGAAGTCCTAGGGCCTACATCCAAAACGTCGAGGGGAGCACGCTGCCTGCTCTCAGGAGATCCAACCGCTAATGAGCTTGCATCACGGAGAAGGAGATGATTTGCCTCCAGAAGTCTCAAATTTTGGCAAGCTTGCAACATCGAATGGAGATCCGCGGGCCGGTCAAAGACCAGTCCCACAAGCGACAACTCTAATAGAGTTGGTGTTGCTAAGATGCCAGTAAGCGCATCCTTCAAATCTTTGGGGAGATCTATCCACGAGATTTGCATGGACGCTGAGCGCTCGAGTTGGAACCTCTGCACGTTCTTCAACATGCTCAAAAAGACAGGTAGCGTCCTCTCCTGCGCAATCCATTCTCTTCCCACCATCCCCTCACAAATCGACAAATTACGGACGTATAGCGCGATTTCAGGGGAGAACTGAAGCATGCGGAGCAGTCGTTGTGTATCAGTAAGCTTTCTGACGAAGAAGGACTTTTTTGTGGGTTTGTCAGGTGGTTGCAGAGTTATGGAGTGGAAGATATGGGAGCGCGATGATGGAAGCCATGCGTTGCATACGAGCGCGCACGATCTCAGAGTCATTGGATCATCATGACAGTGATCGATAACGCTATCGACGAGTTCCTGCGGGAGAATTGTGGGCATGCGGACGAAGGGATTGAAAGAGGATTGTGGAACGCGACGCTTTCCTACTACCCTGCTCCGGGTACTTATACGAGGTACGAGTTGCCGGATGCATCGGACAATGCTTCTATGATTAAGAAGGTAATAGGACCCAGGTAGAAGACGGTCCATGATTCCCATCGTACATAGTTCGGATCTAATTCTATGGAGTGACGTTGGGGTGGTGCAATAATATATCCGACCGAAGGCTGCTAGTCACTACAGTCGGAGGAAATGTGGCGAACCCTCACCTAATCTCACATGCGTCGACGTGCAGAATTCCTCGACTGTCTAGTCCGGACAGTTGTGTCAGGATATCGTCCAGGATCCAATGAACAAGCTGATCGCCCAACGTATTGTCGAGAGAGAAATCGAAGCGTACGCGTTTGAGAGCCGAAAACTGCGGTTTCATTAGCAACGTATCCATGGCTTTCCATGCCAAAATGCTCGTCTCATAAACCGTCAAGGTCAGATGCGGCGGTGGCATATCGATGAGTACGTCGACCGTTAACTCCTCGAAGACATTGGTGAGGGGAATCGTTGAGAGGACCATGTGCATCCATGGAAGTGGATTGAATCTGTCCATGAAGACTGGGACTCGGAGCATGAGTGAGCGCAGTTGGAGGTTGTGGCTCAAGTTCAAGGGTCCAAGTTGATCTTCTTTGACTGTGACAAATCAGTACCCCGAAAGCTGAAGGATGAGAAACACTTACCATCCGTAAGCAAATCGACCTCAAGTCTGTTAATGGAAGACGCGGCCTCGATAAGCTCAACTCCCGTAAATTCGGGATGAATCTTCAGTCTAAGCTCTTGGACGCTCGAAATATCGATAGGAGATAATGGATGAACCAATGATTCAGCGATTATTGCTGAATCAAGGGAGATGACATTGAGTTTCGCACCACCCTCGACCTTCTTCCATTCATCGGAAAAAATGGATGAAACTGTTGTGGGCTCAAAACGAAAACGTATGTTCAACAGATGGAGCGCCTTCAAATGAGGGCTTGAATGAAGGATGCGAACCACATCCGCAGCGTACGGAAATATGCATGTGTGTATTCGGAGCTCTTCCAACGACCTGGAAACAACAGATCTGATAGACTCCACAGCTACATTGTTCATGATGACTGTGGTATTCAGTGTTGGAGCTGGTAGAATGTACAACGTTCGAAGTGATGTGAGAACTGTCAGAATAGAAGGAAGGCAGGGTTCGGGAAAGACACCAATAGGAAGACCGCCATGAGCTTGGAGGTGTTTGACAAAGGATGATAGTTCAGGGGAAGTGGATATAAGATCGTATAAGCGATGGCAATCAGTGATTGAGGTACCCTTTCTGGTGCGATGGTGAAGGTTTACACTACGGAAGAGGTGGAGTCGACTTGAAGCTACCCATTCCCTGGAAACAAGAGAGCAAGCTCTGAGAGTAATAATGTCGTCATGCAAGAAATCGATTATAATGTCAAAGAGCTCCAATGGAAATCTGGATTGAAGAGACATGGCAATTAGTATTATCATCTTCCAGTCTGGCTCTAAAAGTAACAATGCACCTTGCCCAGATGGCCGGCGCCGAGGATCCGAGTTTTGTCACTTACGTCAACATTACAAATACCCGACAATGACAACAATGTCAAGAGTCATCGTTTACAGGTGTCTTTGCAAACATGAAACGTAAACCACATCTTGTATGCACCCCTCCTCCTCCCGACCAAGTGAGTCCATGCACTTTTCATTCTAATGGGGACGAGACTTTGATTCTTATCAATCTCTTAAGGGCTTATAGAGTGCCAATAAGATGTGGTCAATGTATTCACACATGATTATAAGTAAACATCATTTACATTTCCCTTCATCTATGGAATGCGGGACTGCCCACATTCTGGCATGTGTCAATTATCACAGCCGTTGTAGTTCACAATTATGACCCGTCGAGAATTGTACAAACACACAGCCCACTGCGCGCGCATTTGACAAGATCGCCGGCATATGAAAGGGGCGTTGTTATGCACCACTTAGAATCATGGAATAGGTTGCTGTAGCGGCAAAGGAGCGCCGAGAGACAGGGTTTCAGGTTTGTTTTTTGGTCCTCCCTTGCGCCAACCGAGGAAAGAGTCACAGACTGAGATACCCAGACTAATTTTTAACCATATATCATACAATTCCAAAGTTGACTGAATAGGAAACAAGGAGGCGTCAAAATAGCACGGTATTGCATGGTAAGCACCCTGCAGAAGATTCACTGTGTATTCTAATTGTCTAGGCCAAATCTACCGACTAATGCTTTGGGTCAAGCAGTAGTGGCTGTTGGAGTCGTAGTCGCGCTGTCGGTAATGCTTGTACTCTGACTGTAAAAGTTAAAAGTGTGAGTCATGATAACCACGGAGCAAGGTATGCTCACGTCCAAACGACGGTCGTCGTCAGATCCACCAAGAATGGAGCCTCAGAGACAATTGTGTGGACGACTCTCTCTGCGACCAACACAGGCAAGCTTCTTTTAACAGTGCTCTATCCGTACACCACTCATGTGAGTCAAGGACAAAATGAAGTAGCCATGAGTACGCACCGCCGACGTCATGAGTACGGACCCCATCAAGAGAAAGGTGACTACTTTCGAGAACATGGGTGTTTGTAATAGAAGGACACCATTCACGCGATTCTACATACCGAATACTTTATACGTCCGCTCTAAATCAATTACCCCAAATGGTGAGCTTGACAATGCCTACATCATGTTTCATCGTATTGGCATCTGCTGTCGTGAAAATTCAAATATGCCCTAGAACCGACTGTCGTGGGATGTTTCTCGATGAAACATATAGCTCGTCCCACCTTCATACCGCCGAGGAGCTGGCTCTATTCGAAAGTTTGTCAGATGTCATGTCCTGCTTTGGAAGTCCGACAATCAATGCGCCTTGACTCGCCTTTTCCTTTATCCTCAAATGTGATTCTGCCTCCGTTTGACCGATGCTTATCCACAGGGACACGACCTGTTTGCCTGAAAACGCAGTTAATTGCCTCGTATACGGCACAATTTCTCTCAGGCCTTTTAAATACGGAAAGGTACGCTTGTCTGGTGTTAGAACGATGAAATCACTGCCTTCCGTCCTTTGTGCTGTAGATCTGAAGAAGTTGTGTTCCTTGAAACACATAACGTAAAGACTTCGCGCCGACGTTCGACCGCTCACTCGTAACACGGTAGGTTGATGCCGCGTCTCGTCGGGCATGTCACTCGAACGCATAAATACCACGTTCGCAACACCCCCGTTCTTTCTCAGAAAAGGGTCACACTCTTTACACGCGACATGTACTTATTTTCGACCTTCGTTGTCGCAGCATTGTTCGCGACTGCTCATGCTGCGATTGGACCGATTGCTGATGTCCACATCGTCAACAAGAACATAGCGCCGGATGGCTTTACACGGTCGTGCGTTGTTACTTGTGTTCCGATTGATTCATCGCCTAGAGCTTCCCATTAGCACGGTATTGGCTGGAGGTCTCGCAAACAGTGCTACATTTCCAGGTCCTCTGATTAGCGGTATCAAGGTAAGGAAGACTCTTAATGGTATTCCTCTCGCTTCCGATTGATATGACATACAGGGGGAAACATTTATTCTAAATGTCATTGACTCTCTCACTGATACCACGATGCTGAGGAGCACTAGTATAGTGAGCACTTTTCATCATAACCCTTCCACTTATTCTCACTGCCTTCCGCGCAATAGCATTGGCATGGAGTCTTTCAAGAGAAGACAAACTGGGCAGACGGTCCTGTTGGAGTGAACCAATGCCCTATCTCTCCTGGACATTCTTTCCTATACACATTCAGTGTTCCCGATCAAGCTGGGACATTCTGGTACCATTCTCATTATTGTGAATACTTATTTCTCGTCCCTTGGTTATATTGCCTAATCATTCGTTGAAGCGACACAGTACTGCGATGGCCTTCGAGGCGCACTTGTCATTTACGACTTATTAGATCCCCATAAACTTTTGTGAGAAGTGATGAGACTCATGCCGAAATGAGGTTACTGACTTTCGTATGTTTCGTTAGGTATGATATCGATAATGGTTAGTTTCTCGTCGCGCTCAGGTTGGAGGGTCAAGATATCATATAAATTCCTTTAACAGAAAATACCATTATTACCCTCGCAGATTGGTGAGTGTCTATGTACGCACAGCGCACTGCCACCGAATCACACATCATGCAGGTACCATGTCGTATCTCTGAAGGCCGGACTCGTACCTACAGCCGATTCAACCCTGATCAATGGTAAGGGCCGGTATGCTGCTGGCCCGACCTCGCCACTCGCCGTCATCCAGGTCATCAAAGGGTTACGTTATCGTTTCCGCCTTGTTTCTATTTCGTGTGACCCTAATTACCAGTTCTCGATTGACGGTCACACCATGGTAACTATGCTTTGCTGTCGAATAACTATTCATGATCGTTCATTGGGTGACCCTTAGACTATCATCGAGGTCGATGGTATCAATGTCCAGCCTCTTGCAGTTGATTCTATCCAAATATTTGCTGGTCAACGATATTCTTTCGTCCTCACCGCCAATCAGCCCATAGCGAACTATTGGATCCGTGCAAACCCGAATCTGGGCTCCAGAGGTTTCGCTGGAGGGTTGAATTCGGCTATTCTACGTTATGCTCTCGCTCCCAATGCAGACCCATTAACCACACAAACGCCCAACTCCAACCCGCTTCGGGAAACAAATCTGCATCCGTTGCTAAACCCTGGTGCCCCTGGCATAGCTAAACCTGGTGCTGCCGACGTGAACCTTAATTTAGCCATCGCATTCGACTTTACAAAGTTGAAATTTACCGTCAACGGGGCGACGTTTGTCCCCCCAACAGCTCCAGTCCTTCTACAGATTTTGAGTGGTGCGCGAACTGCCCAGCAACTTCTCCCCCCGGGAAGTGTCTATGTCTTGCCTCCGAACAAAGTCATAGAAGTTTCAATCCCTGGAGGTACGGTTGGTAGTCCTGTAAGTCAGTTCTTCTACCACGCGACCGCCTACTCATTGTCACTTGATTTACAGCATCCTTTCCATCTTCATGGGGTATGACTTCTATTTTATCATCGGGATCATCGCTTACCCACTTGTTCCTTAGCATGCATTCGACGTAATAAGAAGTTCTGGAAGTTCTGTTTATAATTTCGCAAATCCAGTACGTATCATTGTAGTTCTCGCAATGGGTCTGTAACTGTATTCACTTGTCTCCAATGGAAATAGGTGCGCCGCGACGTCGTATCGGCAGGTTTTGGAGGCGACAATGTCACCATTCGATTCAGAACGGACAACCCTGGGCCATGGATTATGCATTGGTGCGGGGCATTCATCCTTAAATAGTATTGACCTTACTGTTACTACGCAGTCACATCGATTGGCATTTTGATATGTAGGGGATACTTCTTTCTAGAATCATTGTTGTGCTAATGAATTTATAGTGGTCTTGCCGTCGTTTTTGCAGAAGATGCCCCCACTGTCGCCACGGAGCAACCTCCTGGTAATTCGATATTTGCTGTTTGCCACTCGTGCTGATTATAATTTTCTGTAGCTGCCTGGGGTCAGCTTTGTCCTATATACAACGCCGCCGGTCCGGGTGGGAAGTAAACTGATGTTGCAATAGGGGTGTCGTGGAATCACGATACTATTTATTGTCTGCGAAATGCAGTACCTTTTCTCAATCTCATCGAACTTGCATCGAACTCCTTATAGCTCATGTTAATAATAAATAGATCTATTGGAAGCTGCCCTTTTTCTCTACTACTTTTGGTTAATTTGTGGGAGAGGGATCGTAGGGAAAACAGAATGATATGTCTGAAAAAGCGCTTGGATTCAGATAGGAAGATACAATCACCACCTGCGCCACCGAGTGCCTGCCCTCGAACAAAGTGTGAGGTGAAATATAGCAGGCATTCGGGAGCTCCCAGTGTGGAAGGGTCGTTGGCCTGTTCGCCAACTTACCTCTTCCGGGGAATTTTGTCTTTTCCTTGTCTTCATCAATATTTCATGCCTCTAATCTCGTTTACATTGCTTATAGTTTATTACTCAATCCCTTTAGGCACGACGCCAATATTCCTTCACGCGACGCATCAAGCACATGTTCCATCACGTTCTACATGCTTCCTCAACCTTCTCGCCGACAGCTCCGCTTTCATCGAGACGGAACGGGTTCCGGGTTTTTTCATTATTCTATTTTTAGCTTTTCCTTGACAGGGAATCGATCTGTTCTTGCGAGTTTTGCTGCTGGTCGAAATAGCTGATTGCCTAGAGATATGCTCGTAGTGTTTTGTACAAATCTAATCTAAGTATACATGCTAATATTTCTGGGAGCGGAAGCGACTGGCCGGAATCCAAAATGAGAACCTAACGGAAGACCTCCTCTCGGATTCCAACCCAATCGAAAACGGGGGTGAGCTGAGATATGACTACGGTAACTCACATTAGAAGCAAGCCTAAGGCGCGTCGTAGTCATGACGAAGACTCACCCGTGGATGCCCATCAAGCCTTGGGGAGGCTTCTCATCTGCAGATGCTGTGGTTGCAAACTGATAGGGAGCATCTCGATGTGCATGGCACCTAGATAGTCCAGACAACGCCAATATTCCAAAAAGGCCTGCGAACGCCAACGGCCGAACTTCTTAACCATATCTGGTGGCACTCCTGCAACGAGGTAGAAAGTTGTTCCCCCAATACGAAAGCAGTGCCCTGTGATGCGGGGGTACCCCTTGTTCGCCGCGCGAAGGATTCTATTGACACGCCGTATAAATGTGGACCTAGTGAGCGTGACTACTCTATCGTGCGCATCCCGATATGCCGCAATAGGATGTTTGATGTCTAGCCTGTTCTTGATAAAATGCTTGTGAATTGCGTGAATAGGATCCAGCGGGGCCTCCTGGCGAGGGATCCAGACGTCGTCGCCTCGAGCCTTCTGTGTTTTTGACCAAGGGAGGTGAAGGCCGCAGGCGCCGTTCTGCGCGGTAGATTGTGTGATGCTAGAAAAGGTGGCACGGCGCAGTGGATCGAATTTCTGGAGGTCCTGAGTCGGTGGTAGGAGCTCCCCACTGCGAAGTTGAGAGAAAAATGAGAGGAAACATATGGCTCGGATACAAATGTCCAGTCCCGAAGATCTGCTGAGGCCTCGGTTACATCAGCAAAATCAATGGTCGACTTATTTAGCTTATTTAGCTTAGAGTCCAATTAAGGAAATTAAGCCTTATTAAGGAAAATAAGTACAATTTTTTCCTTAAAATTGATGACCAGTCAAGCAGATATAATCTATTAAGCGGATAAGTGACATTTCAGCAAATAAAGGCTGTAAGAATCTTGTAAGTCCTTAAGGCCCTAAGGACTGCTTGACTTATGTTCGAAATTTCTTCCAAGTCCCTCGGCATTTCCCGAAAACGGAAATTCACGTGTTCGTCATGCAACCACGACATGTCGTCATGCAACCACGACACGTCGTCATGCAACCACGACACGTCGTCATGCAACCACGACACGTCGTCATGCAACCACGACACGTCGTCATGCAACCACGACACGTCGTCATGCAACCACGACACGTCGTCATCAACCGTGTCTGCCAGGTCATCACCACCCATCGATGCCGCCGATGCCATCGCTGCTGTCCTCCCTCTCTCCTCCCTCCACTACCACCACCGGTTTGTAAACATCCACACTCAATGCACCCACAGCTGCCACCTCGCCAGCAAATGACGGAAACGGGCCGCATCGCACACAAAACAGGCACAGACGACATTTTCTTTTTCCTGCTTTTTTTTTGGGCTTCAACTAACATATAATAATTTATAGGTTCTAACAGTATTATAATGACAATGAAAAAAAGAAGCACCCACGCCCGACGAACAATGACGAGAAGACAGGAACAGCAAAACCACGCCACCACGACCACCACAGCACCCCCAACCAATGCCGAAAGCAAGTGCTCACGGGGTGGAAATGGGGAGCAGCCTGGATGGATGGAGAAGATGGGGAGACGACAACGAGGGAGAACAAAAAAGGGCCCAAGTGACGTCGTTGACGTCTCTTGGGCTATAGGTATCTTTTCTGTTCTTTTCCCATTTTGTTTTCTTGTTAAGAAATATTTTTAGGTACAAACCTGTGATTTTGACTATGACAATGACTACCGGCCCCACCTGCCCCCCACTTCTGTGGGGGGGTGGCCGGGAGGTAGCAAGGACCAGTGACGACAATGACCAGGAGGGCTAGTGCCCACAAAGAGGATGCCAACAATGGACAACCCAACAACAGGGACGCGAATAGGTGCAGGTGGCGGGGGAAGGGTGATGAGGGGCACAAACAATGTCTATCGTTGTTTGAGCCCCAGGTAATTTTTTTCCATGTTCGCTTCTTTTTTTTTCATTCAACTTATCAACTCTTTAACTTCTAGGTTTTACTGTTGCTGTATCTATGGAAAACTGCCACCACCGCCCTGCACCACCTCCACAAGCCACTGCTCATGGGGAACGGGAATGGGACGACAATGACGGGGACGGGACAACAACAATGGAGATACTGGCGACGACAACGACAAGGATGACGAAACAAGGCCGAGGACAGGGACGACGTGAGGAGAGCAGGACAGAGACAGCAGGGGCCACCACAACGCGCTGACGACAGGATCTGCATTTTTTTATTTATGTTGTATGCCCACCCCCCTCGCATCTTGCGTGAGGAGGGTTAGTTAGCGGTGATGATGTATGTATGTAGTATACTCTATTTCAATAGCCAAATACATATATTTTTATGATTCAAATGTCTCCTTAAATGTCTTCTTAATTTCCTTATTGACATGGCTAGGCAGCCCCCTGAGAGCTGATACTTGCCGAAAAGCAGTTTAAGCAGCAATATAAGGATAAATTAAGCAAATTTTGCTTAATTCAGGAAACGACCCTACTTATTCTAAGCAAGATCTGCTTAACAGCCATTTGCTTAATTCTGCTTAATTCTGCTTAATTTTGACTTTAAGAAGCATTAAGCATAATAAGTCAGCATCGGATTTTCCTGATGTAAGATCCCGAAGCATGGAAATAGTGATGGGTGGCCTCTTGCCACGGTATCAAGGTGCCGATAATCCTTTCCGTGTCCTTTGCTGAGTGAAGCGACCCATGAGTCCAATCCGAGATATGCCCAAGATATTTCACCTTCTTCTTCTCCAGGAGCTCCACCTTCTTTGCAGCAAGGTCCCACCAGAACCCAATGTACATGAATGCCATCGAGAAGTCAACAACCTTTGAAGGAGCCCATGGCCAGCCTAGTTCTTCTGCAATTTCCCATATCAATTTGGATGCATAGGTGTGAACACCCCCAGCAAGTTTGCGGGAGGGGTAGCATAAAAATATAAAATTGTCCACCCATTTAATAACAGCCTCTATGCCCCGACTCATGAGTATTTTGACCATAGCGTCTGTGACCCTACCAAAAATAGCTGGCGCCGGTGAAGCGCCAAAATTCAGGACGTGATCCAGATGAACCAAGTCTTTAATCCTGATAGCCAGGAAATGGCATGCTGAAGGGTGGGTCGGAATGTTCCTGAATGCCGCGTCGACATCAAAAACTGCTGCCTGTGTCCCCTCAGGTGCGTCTGCAGCTAGGAGATAGCATTCCGAGAAGGAACCCCATGCGCACTGGAATTTTTTTGAGTCAATGATCGTGTTGACAGAGGTTTCAGTGGGATCAATAATGTAGTTCTCCAATGAGTCAAGAGGCAAATGTTCGAGATCAATGCTACATTTATTTTTTGGATATGAATGATTTTCAATGATACGGCATTTAGTGGGATTTTGGTTGATAACTGCGAGGGGAGCTGTGCAAAAGTGTCCAATGAGGGAAAAAAGTGTATTGGGCTCATACCCGCACGATAGTCTACCAAGCTCAATCTCCTCAGTGTATTTTGCAATGACAAAATCTTCATCTTCTTGTGAAACGTAATGGTTAGGTGGAAAGGACGTGCAGGATAAAGAGAAATTTTCTAAGCCACAATAGAAACCTTGCTGAAGACCTGTCGGTATGTTGTCGAACTCATTGAGGATGCCCGCATCCTCAAGTGCAGCCTCCCACGCATCTGCCTTGAGCTTGGTCACAATAGGAAAGATATCTTCAAGCGTTGCATCTTGCCGATCCATGCGTGAGATCGCCACACAAGGAGCAGGAGTGATTATAGATACAGGAGGGGCCTCATCTGCAGCCAAGTGGACTAATGTTAAATGTGATGCAGACGACCCTGCTTCCGAGAATTTTGTCCACCCATTTTCCTTGCTCGAGCACCAGGCGCTTTGCATTTCCTTGGTGATCCTTGTGGAGGTGGGGTTCTGCACAGAGATAACATTTGAGGATGGTGGGAGGCTGGTGGGGTCAAAAGGGGGGTGGGTAGGAGGGCAGAAAAAACTGAGGAAACGACCCCCCCCCGCCCAGCAGTAAATGTGCCTCCACCTTGCACTCCACGACCCCTACCCTGTATTCCCACTGTACTGCCTGCTGCCCAGCTACCAATGCCTCAGTTACTCCCATAGGTTGATGAGGTGGATGAGGGTTGCTTCAAGTGCTCCAGAACCAAGGGGATAATGTTTTTTATTTTGAATTTTTGGAATAGGCTCCTGTCGAATATCAAGCCATAAGTGTCGTCTCTCTGACCAACCCATGAGGAGTAGGTTTCAATGAGGTAGCCCCTGTATGATGACCAGTCGAGAGTGAAATCTGGCCTGGATGCGATGACGCCAAAGAATTCTAGGAATATATCTGCACAAATTACAATCGAAAGCCCTTGCGCCACCCGGGTCGATGTTGTCACCCAGTACGAGGTATTTCCTCATCCCCCAGATGAAGTTCTCGTGTATCTCAGTGAAGTCGTCCATCGAGAGGTAATAGTCCCTTGCAGCTGTCAATGTCTTTTGTTTCAACCTGATTTCGCCCCTCTCATTCATGCCAATCTCCATATCAAATGCATCGGTAGCCCTGGTCACATTCGAGCAAGCCCTGTGTGTGCAGAGCGCAAGCGGTATGTAGTTCTTGAACCCCCCCTTCAACTCCTTGATCACTGCAGTTGGGAGTTTGCTTGTAGCATTGGTAATTGTCTGTGAAAAGTACTTCCTAGTCCACCCAGGTGGCTCACCAAGTGACAATGGTGCTACCCCATCCATACCAGAATTTGCCCTTTGCGAAGGCTGAGCCGCCCCCACAATGCCCAATGCCAAAGCTATTGCTGTGATAAGATCCAGGTTCAATGCAAGTTGGGGCAGTGCTGATGCCTGTGAACATGGATCTGTAGTAGGGAGATGAGCCTGTGCGTCCCAGTCAGACAGAAACTCAGTGTGGGCACCATGATGGTGTAACTGCACCATTGTGAGAGAGCCACCCCGGGCATGCGATGATGTAGGGATAGGAGGATCAAGAGCCGAAGTGCATGCCCCTACATGCTGTGCTACTATATGCAAACTATGCGATGCTGCATTCTGCATGCGAAAAAGTGCTGGTGTAGGTATGTGCAATTGCAGGTCAATGTGCAGGTTTTGCAATCCTGACTATATGCATGTCAAGTGCAGTAAATATGGAGTCAAATGCAATATGAACAAGATGCGTCTGAGCATGTGCTTGTGTGACCATTTGTGGGCCAGCCTGAGTGCGGAATGATGCATTAATAAGTGGGGGATGATGCTGCTCAAATGGGCTATTGGGAGGACTATGCAGTCCATGCTGCAGTGCATAAGGAAAAGGGCCAGGAGGCTCACGTGCAGCACTTAAATGCTCATTAAAAGGTCTCCTACCAGCGCTCAACTTTGTCATGCCTATATGCCGAGATTCAGGCGAATGGACTTTGTACATTATCCTGCCAACCACCTGGGCTGAGACAAAGCCTGGGGCACAAAAATTGTCTGCTAATGGAACCAAGCCCTCTGCCACCAACCATGCCTTGTCGGCATCCCATGTGTAAAAAGTATCTGAACACTTTCTTGCTGGAGATGGTATGTGAACATTGATGCGCTAGAGCACTGGAGGAGAGGATTATGAGAAATCGGACTAGAGCTGGGTGGTGTGTTTCGGTCAATTGGCATAGGTGAGGTAGGGACAAGAGCCCCATCCAGAATGGCCTCCTTGAGATCAAGTGGCCTTTGTGACGGCCCACCCTGCGAGTGTCCCTGCCAAGCATCAAGCAAACCATCACTCCTGGGCTCCACAAAATGGGTAGGTGAGAAATCTGCTGCGGATGCCAAGTGCATAGGGTTGTGGACCCGCTCCAGAGTGCCAGGCACCTTGCTAGTTGCTGATCGCTTGCATCCCTTTATAGCTGCCTTGCCAACCATTGAACTCGCCTGAGGTGAATTGATGTCCCAAGAGCCACCAACATTCTCAGCCGAGCCCGTTGATTTGCCCAACTGCCCGGGAATCTTGCTGGCCTCCTCAGCCACAGGTTGTAGGACCTGGTACTGGTAGCTTATGGAAGGCTTGATGCCGGGGGGTGCCTTGATGAGTATTGGCGCCTCCGCAGGCTCCTGAACAGATTTGGACCTTGCCAGTGCGACATGCGATGATCGACAAACATCCATCGAAAAATGGCCTGCTCCAGCTGGGACCTTAACCCGCTGGCCTGGCCTCTTCGTAGTACCTTTCTCCACCTCAGCAGCTGCCAACTCGAGAGCGTCAGAGAGGGGTGACCACTCTCAGAACTATTTGCCATTGTCCCTGACTGCGAGAACTGAGCCATTGCCCCCACTCCCTGTCCTTCTACCCGGGCTGACATGATTTGAGAGCGGAAGAACGAAAGAAAATGGTGTTGCAATTGATGCAACAACTGAGAACATAAGGAGCAAAGATCTAGTAGACTGGAACGGTGGAAGTGAAAGGTGAAGGAATGACACCATCACATGATCTTGATGCATCATCATTCCATCCATGCAAAACACCAGTACACTGCACTCATGCCTCGCTTGTCTACCTCCACAATCTGGCACTCAGACCTTATTTTGTATACTATGGCTAGTCAACATCTGGATCGAAGGGTCTATCTGAAGGATGGTAGGGTTGAGAGGTCATGTTTGAGTGCTCTCCACACTTGCTGGGGGCACAAGTTGTGTCCTGCAAATAGAGAGCCTCGATGATGGATCACTCACTCCCCGAGATATTCCCAGCTGCTGAAACCCTTAGACAAGGACTCGATGACACCATCACCACACCATCCGCCACGCAAATGCCATGCATATCTCGGAAACCGTTGACACTTCTCAAATCCGATGATCCCCCTTCTTTCTTAGTTTATCATTCTTGTTGTTTGGTTCCGTCGGTGCAAGAGAACGCGCACAATCAGCTTTTTCATTATCTCTACCACAAAATGTATAAAAGTGTCTCCCCACCTTTTGAATGGGATAGATCTTACTTTGACTTGCACTTCACCTTCCCCTCTAAGTTCTTCCTCTCAAGTCCCTCAAGTTCACAAGTCTTCTGCACACAAGGGGGTGTCAGAAAAAAAAATTAAGGATACCAGGTTGATTTTTTTTTTAAGCCATGAAGTGAGGAACTAACTAACCCACTATGGGAACTAATTTCCTAATAAGGATATTTTGCTTACAAATCATTGATGACCAACAGAAAAAATGTTTGCATCTTGCATTGCAGCTGCTTTCACAGTGAATTTCTGGCTTAGCTTTGGGTGAAGGAAATGTAGATAAAGTATCTCAGAGGACCCATATCTGTAAAATTAACTCCATCTTGGCTGTGTCACATGCATAATTCTGAACAATTTCTTGAAATACATCTATTACAAGTTGAAAACTAGTTCAGATTCACATCTGAATAGAAAGGAACATTCATACACCATTTTCTCCACCAAAAAGAAATGCCAAGGGTGGTGTAAAAGTCAGAAATCAGGGTGGACACAAGTGGCAGGCATGCAGGTGCTACAATCCCTTCCATAACACATTTCAAACGTCATCTTTGGTAACAGAATATGATGCTACACATTTAAAAAAGATTCTGGCTTGTATATGACTTAAATATTGGCATTGTTCTACTTCTTTGGAGTATGATACCCCAGGAAACATGTAAAATAATATGTTTATAATCATCTTCTGAGATCATTTATCTACAAGATGTTTGCCCAACAGTAAGCCAGAAAGTCATTGTAGAAGCAATAAAATGAGCAGCAATTTGGCTGACAGTGCAAGATTATATTTGCTCATGTTTATTCATCAAGGGCCAGCTTTATTCAGTACAAATATGTTAGAATAGTACAGTATCTGCCCTGCTACAATGTCTCTGTGTTTGTGAGATTGCCAATGGCCCTCCAGCACAAAATTATGTTATCAACAAAAATTTTTTTTAAGAGCTCAAGAGCTGGACTAACTAACCATCTCTATATGGCAATTTGACCATGTGACACCCCCTTGTCTGCACACCAAGGTGCAGATTTTAAGATAAGTACTCAAGTTTACAGGTCTTCCTGTCAAGTTTGCCCAAGTCCTTTTGTATTCTCATTGTTACAAGTTATATTCTAAGTAAAGTAGTTCACTGTGATACATTACACATTGACCCTAGAGCTGTTTTTCCCTCGATGCGACAATTTTTCACTTTCGACAACGTTGACACGTGACTTTGTTGATCGAATACGCATTCATTGTCGAGTACTTCTTATTACGTGCGTACCACGACGAGCTCAGGCTCGTATCTCATTTACCTCATCCACCACCAAAAGGGCTGACGGCTTGAGTACTTTTCTCTTCCCTGCTCTAACTTACCTGACCTCTTGCAACATGACCACTTGGCCAATGGAATACCAGCAGAGCTTTAACCCTGCCACACCAGGTCTTTTGTGGGTCATTGATTATACCCCACCATCTCCATTCTTTGCTGGCAACCCATGACTGCTGTAAAATTCCAAGGGTGCACTGGCCCGAAAATACCATATGTGGGCCCTGTTAGTTAGTCTGGCCTCTTGCCAGGAAAAAAAAATAATTGGAACCCCTCAATTTTAAACAAAATTTGATGTCTGGCACTTGTTTTGGACACTGTAAAAAGTCAAATTATTACTAAGCACCTAAATATGGGTGAAATTTGGGTGAAATATTGAAATTTACTAAAATTGGGGTTTGGGTAATGAGAGTTTCAACCTGCGATGTACGTAGCTCAGATGTGGTCAGCAAAGGAGGTATGTAATGCATTAAGTCCTCATAGGGAGGTTCTGTTACTAACCATCAGCAGTGGGGGATAACCAGGCAGTTCTCAATGCAGAGGGGTATGCAGAATGTCATGATTGTGGAGCTTTCAAACATCACAGAACCCGAGGGGAATGACAATGTGAGTCTTAATTCAGATAGGTAAGCTACAATATACCAAATAATACAGTCTATCGAACACATACAGTGTATTGAATGATACGGGTTCAGTCAACGCCATCAAATGCTCTCATAGTATGTATGTATAACAAAAGGATCTCCATACCATCCACACCCTCCAATCCACTCACTCTGCTCTCACACTGTAGCTTGCTGCAACATCATCAGTATTGCTGCAGATGTCGAAGAGCCTTGCGGGGTTTTCACACAACATCCAAACTGTCACTCACGCATCCAGCCCATTCAGCGTGACTATTGCCTCAACTTCCATTTTATCTATGACTACATAGCCTGTCATTGGCAACAACACATCATTTTCCCTCAAAAGGCCTCGTGCTCCTTCGTCATCGTGTACATCACCTGTCAGGCCCACAACCCATAGTCGGATCACATGATTGTTGATTTTGGATAGTAATGGACTCTTTGCACGGTTGAGTACATACAGTATTGGTGGATGTTTTTTTGGACTCTCTGCATCTACTTGGTCTATTGAGGCTTACTTTTTAGTATGTCCTTAGCTACTTATGTAGCATAGGTAGATATCAATATAGTAACATAGTAACATGTACTAGTATCAAATGAATACACTTTTACAATTCTTGCTTGTGATACACTATGAAGAATGTTAATATACAGATCAGACATAGAGTTGGACAAAGTACTCGGCAATGGCAACAGCATTGGCATTGGCATAGATATACAGCATTGGCATCAGGCTAATGGTCTTGGTATAGATGTGCATAGGAAACTGTATGGCCTAGCTATGGGCAATGATATAATGATTTTCTATGTAGTGCAGACCTACCAAATGGGATCAGCTTGCCAACCTGATTGGTGTTGGTCAATGCTGCTGATGCCACCTAAGGAAATTTCCTGATGCTGAAGGTTATATAGTGACATGTATGATAAATGCCTCAATTAGCAATCATGCATTTGTTGTAGTATGCAGACCTATGAAATGGGTTGGCACTGACACTGGCAGAAATTAAAAATTTACTGACATTGGCAGCAGCAGACATGTAATACAGACCTTCATGAAATCAGAGATCGGCATCAGAATTGAGCACGGCACTGGGACCAGCACTGGGATTAGGGATCGGGCAGAAAATGTTTGGTGTTCCAGAAGCACCAACAATTATTACTACATGTTCATGTATAGAATATGTAAATGAAATAAATGAGCATCATCCATCATCTGTAGTATCCATATCATCAGAGCCATGCAACCAAGTGTCATCAACATAATCAAAGTCTGCATGAGTATAGATGGGCAGCATGATGTCAGAAGGAGTGGGGTGCTCTATCTGGGAGGTGCTGGGGGACTCATCACTGAAATTGTCCTCCAAGTCAGAATTGGCACTGGCATAATCAGCATCAGCATTAGATTCACCCCGAGGTCCAGTAGAATCTGTCTCTGATGATGAGAGAAAAACATCTGCCACATCAGACACAGTGGCAAAAGCTGATAGGGGATTTGAGGGTGGAGATAAGGAGGTAGAATCATCAAGGTAGAAGTCAGCGGCATCAATGCTGGTTGGGGAACCTGTAGGGGCAGATGATGAATCAGAACCATATGCCATGGCTGCCTGAAGGGCAGTATGCTGATCAGCATCATTTGCTACATCATCTTCACCTTGCCAAACCATGAGTGCCTTGGCATTGGCAGCAGCAGTGGGATGGGATCAGTAGTAGGAACAGGGATGGAATTGGAATTGGCATGGGCAGTGGAAAGAGGATCAGCATCAGCAATGGGGACTGAAGCAATGGGAGTGGGGACAGGAACAATGGGAGCGGTCCCAGCATTGGACACATTGGATTCAGTGTCTGAAAAATATAGGCCAGCATTGTGACCAGTAACCATGGGTGGTTGACTGTAGGCAGAGACAACTGTTGACTTGGTCCATCTGACCACTCCTTCTTTTGCTGCATGCCATCAGGTAGAGACCCTGCATACCCAGAATGCTGTGCCTTTCCCTTGCCCTTGGTTGCCTGATTGATTGCTAAAACCTCATTCTCTGCAATATCAATGCCCCAGGTCCACTTGTAGGAGGTTGGGGGAAAGGCCTTCAGCTGCTCAAGTTCAGCCTGTGCATGTGCAGATACCAGTTCCAATTGTCTTCTTATGGCTGACCATCTCCCAGCATGTCCATGGTTGTTTTTTAATGCTGATGCTGCTGCCACTGCCATTGTTAACTTATGTGGTTTGGACTGAAGCTCCTTGAGCAGGGCTAGCTCATGAAGCCGTTGCAACCCTGCTGCTTGCCTGACATTTGCATTTATCACAGACTCTGCTGATGATTCACAGCCATCTATGAAGTTCCGCATCCCATGTGCTTCATTGAACAAATCCCCAATGAGAGCCTGCAGGTCAATGCAAGATTGGCAGTTGGCTTGGCCATCGGCAGCATTGTCTGCTGGCTGGCTATTGGTGGGCGGTGAGCTGGTGATCACAGGGGCAGGGATATACTGCCAATAGCTATTGAGGCACTTATCCAGGGTGTCACTGGCAAAAATTTGCCCCAGTGCTGGTTCACTATTGTGGCTCCACCAATCACATACATATGAATCCACCAGATGGCTAGGACTGTCGCTGGCAACACCATCATCCAACGAGGCCAAGAGAGATGGATGGAATCCAAGGGGTAGGTGGTCCAAATTCACATTGGTGAGACTGTCAGCCAAGGACCGAAGAAGGATCAGCATATCCATCATAAGGCTGATGGAGGTGCTGATGCTGATGCAAGACACAACATACATCTGTCATACTTGTCAGTGATGTATACTTACTTCCTTTTGGAAAGATCTCAACATACAAGCTCGGCATAGAGAAATTTTTGCATCCAATGATGTTTTACAAAGTTTGCCTGGTCTAACTCCAACAAAACTCAATGGAATAGGGACTCCACATACCAAATGATCTCTTGTGTCCGCATTTGGAGTTGCCCTTTTGGGCCCGATTGCAAAGAAAAAGGGTTGAAGATTGAGAGACTTTTGTTTGACATGGTGGTTGGTGATCAAGATAATTGTGTTTACATCATGTTTACATAATACATGTGGCCCTTTTCAGTCACAGAGGGGAGATATAACTGGCATTTGTTGATCTAAATGCATTGTCAGCCCTCAATGCTAATTCATACCATGAAGTGTGCTGGCAATTAGCATAGGCTAGTGGACCAGGAAGGGTATTCTTGGACTGTGAGGCTGACTGCCACTGTTGGCTGTGATAGATGAAATACCGCACAGTCCACTGCATCTCATATGTGACCAGTAGAAATTCCTCCCTCCATCGATTTATCTGAGCCCATGAACAAAGCCAATGTACTTGCCTGACTATGAAAATTGTTAGTACAATGAATACAGATGGCTACAAGATATATTTACATTCCCAGAATTGGCCGGCATTGGCATTGGCATTGGCCATGAGACCAGTATGAATGTGGGAATTATGCCAAATCCAGGACAGATGAACAGAGGTGGAACCAGGTACATTTGGATTCAAAATAGCCATGCTGGCATTGAGGTCATCCTTGGATAACTGCTGAAACATACTCAATGTGTCATCATCACAATCCAGTGCCAGCATTTGGCTATGGCAATGGTTATACATTTGGGCATGCAAGCTAATTTTGTTAACCAACTCATGGACAGCAGCTCATGACCGAGTGTGAACTCCCTTTTGCAGCGCTGCTCAAATGATATGTGAATATTGAAATGATTTGTCAGCAATGAGCTCCCGCAGCTTGTGCAGCTTGTGCAGCAGTCAGCTTGCCTGGATCTTGCAGAGGTCAATCTCTACATCTGCAAGATTGCCATTAGAGGGGAGGTATACTTGTTGCTCCTCAACTGGAATAGCATGTGTGTGGGCTGGGAGATCTGACAGGCCTGATGTCACAGCACTGTCATCATCCAGGTCACCAGGAGTATCAAATTTGCCTTCATTATCATGGGTGATCCATGAGGGAGCAATGTCATGATCGGCAATATTGGCAGCATTTTGTAACTGCATTAAGGTTACCATGTGAGATGTGAGAGCTTCTCTCTTCCATTCAACAGCTTGCATGTCAGAAATGTGAGGTGATTTACCAAGTCGACGGACTTTGTCTTGTAATTCAATCCTGGTGACAATCAATGATGGGTTGTGATTGGTGGTAGGCAGTACAACTCACTGCATTTGTTCAAAAAGAATAGCAAAATCAATCCACTCCTCGACTGTGGATTGAACCAGTGCCAATGCTGAAGTTAAGGCCAATCCCACTCCCACTGCCGATCCTGTCCCCACTGCCAATTGTTAGGAAACCACCCCATTACCTAATAAACTTTCATTTTTATTTTATTATGTCGAATTACGCTACATGATGCCAAATGATGCTACATTTTGATAATGTGAGAATTTTATTTCGCACGCATCAAAATGTACGCACATGTACAAGTGCATCGGTAACAACAATGTACAATATATGTAACATAGTATATAAACCCTAAATATATGCCTAGGGGACCCCAGTTGTGTTCTCTTAGGTATTCCACCTATGCTTTCGGTGTGAAAGGCCTTTGTCAACAAACTCACCTATTAATAACCCCTTGCATCAAAACCATCAGTTCCCCCATCACGAGCGCGGATCCCGCCCCCTTCTTGTAGAGAGAACCCACACGGTCTTAGCTAGCAGATAGTGGGTGTCGCCCTAACAGAAGAACACAACTTCCCATATCAGTGCACCTTCTCTTACTTGCGCATACGTCATTGTTTCACCGCACCACATCCGATTACTCATCTTTTCGGCACGAGCCGGAAGTACTTGTATATACATAATCTACCTTTTCTTTTGTAAGCCGACGCCAGGCCTCACCTTACATTGTGACTGCCAGTGATCGAGAGGCAGCACTCGTCATTAGGACAGCTGCAACCAGACAACCGATCGGATCTGGTTTAGTTACGATTTACATTACTCTATTCGGACGACTATTTTAGTTACAAGCCAAATTCAGTGTTATCTCCGAGATCAGGCACTGTTGGAAGGGTTATTGATCCGAAGTGTCAAAATAGGCGCCCGACGAACGATGAACCATTGACGAACCTTGACGAACCTTATCACGTGACCCATAAACGTTTGGAGAGGTCTCGAAGAAAAATTTTGAATTTGTTGAAGAAGTGATTCATCACAGATTCTACAATTATGTCCGAACCTTCAACTTCTAATCCTGGTCCTAATCCTGTTCCCATACCAGCACTAGAGGTGAAAATTGATGCGCTCACAGCGCAAATGTCGCAATTAGTGTCAGTATTGGCAGCATCACACCCCAGACAAGTGGAAGTACAGCCAGAGATGATAGGAGAAAGAGATGATGAGATGGAGGAGATGGTGGAGTGGATATCGCAGGAGGATGAGATGGTGGAGAAATCCGGAAATGGAAAAGTGCGCTTACCTAAGTATGCGCCCCCGCAAATCTTTGATGGTACCATGGAGAATACAAAATCCTTCATCAGCTCTATAGTATTATACATCCATGGGAGGAAGCCAGAGTTTCGTACAGCCGAGTCTAGGATTATGTTTGCTCTCTCATACATTCAGGGGGGGAAAGCACAGTTCTGGAGAAATGAGGCTATTAATCAAATTGCCGCAGGAAATAAACCATTTGCAACCTTCAAGGAATTTCTGGAGAGATTGGAGGCACAGTTTGGAGACCCTAATCCAAAGGCGACAGCCAATGCTAAATTAAAGACCATGCACCAAGGTTCCTTAACGGCGGATGAATTTATTTTGCAGTTCAAAGCAGAAGCTTCGCGAATGGATATGGGAGAAGCCACATTGGTAGAGTTTTTGAAAGCAGGATTAAATCCCTCTTTATTCAAGTCTATCTACCAACTACCTTCTATGCCAGAGAAGTTGGACGAGTGGTATAATTGGGCAATGCGCCTTGACCGGCAATATCGGCAGGAACAGGCAGAGTCAAAGTTGATGTATGGAAGTAGTAAATTTGGAAAGTCATCAGGAGGAAAGTCCGAGAAAGGAAAGGCACCTCAGGCGCAAGCTCCGAGGGCACAGCCACTGGCCATGGCAGTGACACCTATAGTTATGGAGTCAGCAGCTATAAGGGCAACCTAAGCCTCTAGCAAAGGGAAATCCAAAGTTAAAATTATGCTACATAATACAGGGATTGGGGGCGCACCTAGCAAAGGGAAATCCGAAGAGAAAACTCTAAGGATCCCCTTGCTGATGCCCAGTATATGTGAAGATGACAAAAATCAAATATAACCTAAAAATAGAAAAAGGCGGAGATAGGCGGATCAAGGCCGCCAAATGACATCATACCAAGGGGTATGTGTCGGAAGGGGTACTCCGCCTCTAAATATAACAGTGTCAACATATACAAACATGATAGCAAGGGAAAATTAGTAATAAAATCCGGAAAAATCATAGAAAATGAAGAATAGAAGGAAATGAGGTGGGGAAAAATATGGGATGAACATAAAAAATAGGAAAAACACACAGGGCACCCCCCTAGTCCCCTTACATCACCCCCTCTCTAAGATGCATCGCCCCGATGCATTCGAAATCGTATATGACCAAAGTCCGTGACTTGAATGCGACGCGGTGCAGCAGTGTGCCGTCGGTGGAATTCCTTGATTAACCGAGGGGCATTTACGTCAGACTCTTCGACCCATGAGTTCTCCTCATACCCATAACCCTTCCAATGTACCAAATACTGGAGTTTTCCTCCACGCAAACAGCTGTCCAAGATTGACTCGACTTCATATTGGGGTTCTCCCTCGATCACTGTAGGTGGTGGTGGTGGGTGTGAATGGCGTCCTGGGAACGGATCTGGGGGAGCTGGAAGCAATTTGATGACATGGAAGACGGGATGGAGTCTGGACATGGAGGCTGGGAGGCGTAGACGATAGGCATGTGTTCCAACGCACTTGACAATGGGGAAAGGTCCCAAGAAGCGATGAGCAAGTTTCTTGGATGGACGTGTAGTGGAGATGTCACTGGAGTCAAGATAAACTCAATCACCAACCTTGTACTGAGGGGTTGGGGAGTGGCGTTGGTTGTAAAATCGCGCCATGTCATCCTTCGCCTTTGCTAAGGCTGCCCTTGCCTCCTCCAAGCTATCCCTCATGTGTTCTGTGAACTCATTCACTGTCTCGATGTGTGAGGGAGTTTGGCGAGGTTCAAATCCCATGCGTGGATGTCATCCAGTGTCTAAGAGGAAAGGGGTCTGTTGAGTGGAAGCATGGACATGGTTGTTGTACCCGAACTCGGCCAAAGGAAGGAGATCATCCCAATTGTCCTGGCGTTCATTGACAAAGAGGCGGATGTACTGCTCCAGTTCCTGGTTGACTCGCTCCGTCTGGCCATCAGTTTGTGGGTGATAAGCAGTTGAAGCGAGGAGTTTGATCCCCAGGAGTCGGTACAGCTCACGAGTGAACTCTGCCATGAACTGAGGGCCACAATCCGAGAGGAAGGCACCAGGAAGTCCATGTAATTTCCACACGTGGTGGAGGTAGAGTCGAGCGGCACCTAGGGCACTGACAGTGGTGTGAGTGGGAATGAAGTGAGCGCGTTTTCCCACTGAGTCAACTGTGCACATCACCGCATCAAACCCGTTTGACTCTGGCAATTCCACCACAAAGTCGACGCTGATGACATCCCAACGACTCTCTGGAACAGGAAGAGGGTGTAGCTCACCAATAGGCTTGCGATGAGGGACCTTGGTGCATAAGCAAAGGTCACAAGTGCGACAATACTGACCAATGAGCCATGACATTTGTGGCCACCAATAGTTCCGTGAGGTGAGCTCCAAGGTCTTCCAGCATCCGGGGTGGCCAGCAATCTGTGAGTCATGGTGTTGGGATATGATGCGCCGGCAAAGGTCTGGGTCATTGGGAACATAGATGCGATCCCTGAAATACAACAAGTCCTCCTTTTCAGCCCACTCTGCCGCACATAAGGAAAGGGTCAATCCCTTCCTCAGTTCTTTAACAGCTCGGGCGACAACATCCTCATGTAAACCGCTACGGTTTGCACGACGAATGTCACGTAGAATGTCCCGCTCCTCGCCCTGGGGTACGATGCCTTCCAGTGCCCGAATGGTGAACAGGTCTGGCTGCAACAGCACAATGTTTTGGTTGTCACCGCTGCCATCCCCATGGTCTGCACGTCGGGATAGGGCATCGGTCTTCCCCATGCTGCAACCCGGACGGTGGTGCAAGGAGAAGTTGAATCTAGATAGATACAGGGACCAACGAGCTTGACGACGGTTCAATTTCTTGGCCGTCATGAAGTACTCGAGGTTCTTGTGATCCGTCCAAATTTCCACCTTGTGTTGGGCACCCTCGAGGAAGTGTCGCCACTCCTCAAGCGCACGCATTATCGCCAACATCTCCTTGTCATGGATCTCGTAGTTTCTCTCTACAGCACTAAGGCTTTTGGAGTAGAACGCAACAGGATGCCACTTCTGGTCCTCCGGAGACTGCTGAGACAACACAGCGCCCGTCGCAAAGTCAGAACTGTCGGCTTCTACACGAAAAGGACGCAAATCGTCAGCAAAGGTAAGGATCGGAGCGGAAGTGACCATCTCCTTAAGCTTTTCGAACGCCTCCTGTTGTGCATTATCCCACCTCCATGCCTCCTTTCCTGTCAAGTCAAACAGCGGTCGTGCATGATGTGAGAAATCCTTGATAAAACGCCGATAAAAATTGATGAAGCCCAGGAAAGACTGCACCTCCTTCTTGTTCGTGGGCGTCGGCCAAGCTGTGACCCCGTTTACCTTGATAGGATCCATCTCCACTTGACCCTCCGAGATAATCAGGCCGAGGTACTCGATCTTGGTCCTTTCGAACTCGCATTTGTCCTGACGAAGGTAGAGTTTGTACCATCGAAGTCGCTCTAGGACGAGGCGCGTGATGCAACGGTGCTCTTCAACCGTGCGAGTGAAGATGAGGATGTCGTTGAGATAGATGCAGACAACGCCCTCGAGGATGAGGTCATGGAAGATGTCGTTCATCATGGTCTGAAAGGTGGCAGGGCTATTAGTAAGGCCAAAGAACATGACAAGCGGTTCAAAAAGACCACGGTTGGTACGAAAGGCTGCCTTCCACTCATCTCCCTCCTTTATCCTCACATTATTATAGCCCCAATGGACATCGAGCTTGGTGAAGTATCGGGCTCCACGGAGCTGGTTTACGAGTTCGGAGATGAGGGGTAGTGGGTAGCGATTTTTGACCGTGATGTTGTTGAGTCTTCTGTAGTCTTGAACTGGTCGAAGTGAGCCATCCTTCTTCTTGACAAAGAAAAAGGGAGAGGCCATGGGTGACTTCGATGGTCGAATATGTCCAGAGGCCAGGTGCTCGTCGATGAACTGGTCAAGCTGCCGTTGTTCCTCTGGAGAGAGAGGATAGACCTTGCAGGATGAAGGGGTTGCGCCGGGGGTGAGTTCGATCGCGTGATCCCATGGCTTACGCGCAGGAAGAGAGTCAAATGACTCCTTGGAGAACACGTCTTCAAACTCATGGAGATGAGGGAGTAAGGAGTTAGTAGAGGATTTAGCAGCATTGTTTTTGTGGAAGGCCTCGGCGAGGCGTTGGGATATGTTCGATGTGGCACACAGCTCATGCGATGAGCGAATCGCAGTGTAGAAGATCCGATCACCCTCCTCCACTTCCTCTGGGTCCTCATCATCATCATCCGAGTCCGGCATTAGATCAGGAACCCCTTCCAATTCCACTTCAGGTATAGGCAGGGGTCCTGCACGACACTTCTGAGTTCGTCGTATTGCCGCCTTCTGTCCACGACGTTCTTGCCTGGCTTCTGTGAAACACGTCCGACAGCGGGATGGTCATCGGCTCATGGTAACCTCCCCGGTGCGCCAGTCGACCTCTGGGTTATGGTCTCGAAGCCATGGATATCCCAAAATCGCCTTTTGCTTTCCTAATTGAGTGACAGCAAAAAGGGCATGCTCACTATGATCTTTGTAACGGAGAACCAGGTCTGCAACCTCTCGGATGGCACCAGCTTCATTTGGGGATCCATCCACGTTATATACAGGTATCGGACGTGAGAGTGAGCGAGTATTTAGACGATGTTGTTGTACCAGATGGGAACCGATGAAGAGACCAGTCGCACCAGAGTCCAGGAGCGCAGAGACACCGAGTATCTGTCCAGTGTCGGTCGTCTGCAGTTCGATGGCTAGGTTTAAGGAATGTGCAGAGGGAGTGGATGCCACAATATACTTGCGTGGTAGTTTATGCTCCCATGATTTAATTTTGGGACGTGGAGTAGAAGGAGAGATGGGGAGAGCAGGTACGTCTTTAGCCAACTTTGAAGGGTCAGAGAGGGGAGCAGTCACAGAAATGGATTCATTCTCCGGGGATTCAACTGACAAGACTTCAAAGCGGTTATGGACAGGCAGTGAGGGCGTACGATTCACTCGCTGTGAATAGGAAAATCCTGCTCCTCTACAACTTCCAGCTTAACCTCCTCTGCAACTTGATCCTTCGCTTCCTCAACATCTACAAGTTCGTCTCATCCCTCGGGGGTGAGCATGCAGATATCCTGACGATGGGGACACGCTCCAGCCCTGTGTCCAGGTTCCCCACAATGGTAGCAGAGATCCAACTTACGTGCACGGCTGCGGGCTGCATCAACATCCATTGGTACTGGGACATTGACGGCTGGTGTGGGAGTTTGACGAGCAGGAATGGGGTTAGGGCGGGGGAGGCTTCGATTGAAGGTGTAGGGTGTATGAGTGGTAGTTGGAGCACGGAATGCAGCATTAAACGCTGCATTTGTGAGTCGGTTCTCGTCACAGAGTGAAGCAGCTTCATACCAAGCAAGGATATCATCGTCTGCTGGGCGCCCTTCCAACATCTGTGCAATCTGGTCCTGAATTTCTCGGTTGAGCCCCCGTCGGAACTTCACCACCACTGGTAACCCACTCCCATACCCTGCCATGTCCACCAAATCCTTGAACTCATCAATATAGTCGTCCACGGATCGATGTCCCTGGTGGTAAGTGGATGACTCAAGTTGTGTCACTGCTCGGTGGCGTTCATTGAGGGGGCAGAAGTGGCGTACGAACTCAGCTCGAAAGTCACCCCAAGTGGAGAAAGGTAGAGAACCGAGTTCTTTAGTTTGACGTAGGATACGGTCCACATAGAGATAGGCGCGTTCAGATTTCATGTATGTGAAGGCCCAATAAATTTTTGCAGCCTCATCAACGAATTGATGCGACTGGAGACTAATGTATAACTCACAGGAATTAAGGAATGCACGTCCCTGCGCACGTGCACCATTAAATTCGGCGGGGGGGGGACAGTTTGATCTGGGCACGTTCCTTAGTGGATGCGTTTGGCAAAACGTCGTTGTTGGGTGCACTTGGAGTCGTGAAGGGGGAACTATTAGTCGTAGGGTTAGCCTGGAGGGTCCTAACAAAGTTTTCAATCGTAGATTTAAGCGAGTCAATTTGCGCGCGCATTCTGGAAACGTCACTTTCAAGCGCGTCGAAGCGTTCTGATGCGTCCATGTCACTAGGGAGCACGTTTGGCGAAAATGGCGGCGTGATAAAGGCGAGAGTATCTGGAACAGTGTGTAGGGACTCTGTGGAGCTTTGGGAAGCGTCGTCCAGTCCGTACCTGCCTATTTTGGGCAGCGCGTTCGCGATTTTCGGGCCTTAGGGGAGAGTTTTCTACTATAAGGGCAACCTAAGCCTCTAGCAAAGGGAAATCCAAAGTTAAAATTATGCTACATAATACAGGGATTGGGGGCGCACCTAGCAAAGGGAAATCCGAAGAGAAAACTCTAAGGATCCCCTTGCTGATGCCCAGTATATGTGAAGATGACAAAAATCAAATATAACCTAAAAATAGAAAAAGGCGGAGATAGGTGGATCAAGGCCGCCGAATGACATCATACCAAGGGGTATGTGTCGGAAGGGGTACTCCGCCTCTAAATATAACAGTGTCAACATATACAAACATGATAGCAAGGGAAAATTAGTAATAAAATCCGGAAAAATCATAGAAAATGAAGAATAGAAGGAAATGAGGTGGGGAAAAATATGGGACGAACATAAAAAATAGGAAAAACACACAGGGCACCCCCCTAGTCCCCTTACAGCAGCACCAGCAGAGGCAATGGAGGTTGATCAAGTGGGGAGACAAGCCCCACTTAGATGTTTTAACTGTGGGCAGTTACGACACATTTCTAAGAATTGTAAGCAGAAGAGAAAGATCAGGGGAGCTACAATTGAGGAAGTGAAGCTGGAGGAAGGTAGGCAGGAGAATTTTGTGGAAGAGTCCCAGTGAAGGTTTCCCCATTGGTGACCCAGAATTGTTACAATGTATTAGTATCCGAGGAAACCCAGAGTAAATCAGAAAAGGAAATCGAGGAGGAGTACAACTGTTGCGAATCACGTGACAAAGAAAATTGTCACATGTCATTTCCAAAAACCCCTAAATTCTTTATTCGCTCTGCGCGAATAGAACCTGAAATCACCTTGACTGTGGGACTGAAAACAGTGGACACACATGCAGCTATTGATGTGGAAGTGTTGCTTGACAGTGGTGCTACAGGATGATTTATTAATCGATCCTTAATTACTGGAAATGGTATTAACACACACAAGCTGGTGCAACCTATAATGGTGTACAATATTGACAGAACAGTCAATCGTGGAGGAACTATTAAGCAGGAGGTGACTATGGTACTAAAGTATCAGGAGCATCAGGAGCAAGCTGTATTCAAAGTGTGCAATCTTGGGAAAATCAATCTAATAATAGGATGTCCATGGTTATGGAAGCATAATCCCGAAATTGATTGGAAAACTGGGAAAGTACAAATGACTCATTGTCCTAAGGAATGTAATGTGTATGGGAGGAAGATGAAGAAAGAAAAAAGGAAAAAGAAAGAGAAAGAACATCTGAGGAAGTATTCTGTTACGATGGAGGAAGTGGAGGATGAGGAAATGCCAAATGGGGAAGTTCTGATCATGATCGAGAAAGAAGAGCAGAAGCAAACCTTTAGAGCAGTTTGTGGAGGACAGTCGTGGGACAAGAATATTGTGAAGGTGGAGAAGCCAGTGGAGGAATGGGTGCCAAAAGTGTATCATGAACATTTGTCAGTGTTCCAAAAGAAGGAGTCTGAGCAAATGCCGGTGCGGAAGCCATGGGATCATGCGATTGAGATGAAGCCTGGGTTTGTGCTGAAGAAGTCAAAGGTATATCCGTTATCTCCGATGGAACAAGAAGAAGTGGATGCGTTCCTGAAGGAGCAATTGCACAAAGGATACATGCGACCTTCAAAATCACCGCAGACATCACCAATATTCTTTGTGCCCAAAAAAGACCAAAGGAAGAGGATGTGTACCAATTATAGGTATCTGAATGAGTGGACAGTGAAGAATGCGTACCCCCTGCCGTTGATCTCAGAAATAATTGATAAGGTGGGAAAAGCCAAGGTCTTTACAAAATTGGATTTACGATGGGGATATAACAATGTAGGAATAAAGAAAGGAGATGAGTGGAAGGCTGCATTTGCCATGCATCGAGGATCCTTTGAGCTGCTTGTCATGTTTTTTGGGATGACTAATAGTCTCCCGACCTTTCAAAATATGATGAATGACATTTTCAAGGATGTAATAGACAAAGGCATGGTAATAATATTTATTGATGACATTCTGATATTCACAGAGGATGAAGAGAATCATGAGGCGATAGTGCAGGAGGTGTTACGGAGGTTGGCAGAGAATGATCTATTTTTGAAACCAGAGAAGTGTGTGTTTGGGGCAAGCGAGATTGAGTTCCTAGGATTATTGATCAGCCCTGACAGGATCAAAATGGATCCGATCAAGGTACAGGTGATCACAGATTGGCCTGTGCCCACCCGTGTCAAGGAGGTTCAAGCCTTCTTGGGACTCGCAAATTATTATCGTCGCTTTGTGCACAATTTTTCTAAAATTGCTGCACCCTTACATAACCTTATGCGAAAGGGAGTAGTATGGAGGTGGGGAGAGCAGCAGCAGACAGTGTTTGAGGAGTTGAAGAGGAGGTTTGTGGAGGGACCAATATTAGCCCCAGTAGATTTCACATGCCCTTTGCGAGTGGAATCCGATGCATCTGATTTTGCTACTGGAGCAGTATTATCAATGCTGTGCAAAGATGACAAATGGCATCCTTGTGCATACTTGTCAAAAGGGTTGAATGATGTGGAGAGGAATTATGATGTGCATGGCAAAGAGATGTTGGGGATAATACGAGCATTGGAGGCATGGAGGCATTATTTGGAGGGATGTATGCATCAAATTTAGATCTGGACGGATCATCAAAATCTGCAATACTTCATGTCCGCTAAAAAGCTTAATTGCCGGCAAGCACGTTGGGCACTATTCCTATCGCATTTCAATTTTCACTTGGTCCACAAAGCGGGAAGCTTAATGAGGAAAGCAGATGCATTATCCAGATGTATTGATCATAAAAGGGGGGTGGAGGAGGACAATAAAAATGTTACCTTGCTCAAACCCAAATACTTTCGCATTTGCACTATGCATCAAGGGTATCTATTAGTAGATAGCTCAGAAACGGAAATGTTGTCTAAAATTAGACAATGTTTGGAAATGGACAATGAAGTAGTGGAAGCCATGAAAGCTCTGAAGGGAGAGAAGAAAAGTAATATCAAAGGAGACGAATGGGCTGAGGAACAAGGGTTGGTGTTGTTTTGAGGAAAAGTGTATGTACCAAAGGATCAGGATTTGCAAAGGGAGATCATCCGGTTACATCACAATACGCCGATTGCCAGACACCCAGGAAGATGGAAGATGTTGGAATTAGTAATGAGAAATTATTGGTGGCCCGGAATTTTGAAGTATGTGTTGGGGTATGTGGATGGATGTGATACGTGCATGAGGGGGAAGAAATTTCCAGAGAAACCTGCAGGAAAATTAATGCCGAACCCTATACCTAAAGCGCCGTGGCGAGATATATCTGTGGATTTTATTACCGGATTACCCATATTACCAGATTACCCAAGGCTCAAGGGTACGATGCAATATTTGTAGTATGCGACCGCTTTACAAAGGAGGTCCATATTATTCCTACTACTACAGAAACCTCATCATTGGGCTTGGCGCGCCTCTATCTAAATCAGGTATGGCGGTTACATGGGTTACCCAATACCGTTATCTCCGATTGCAGACCACAATTTGCTTCCACGTTTATGCGAGAACTAAACAACATATTGGGAATTCAAACTAAATTATCTACGGCATATCACCCACAGACTGATGGGCAGACAGAGAGAATGAATCAGGAGTTGGAGCAGTACCTACATATGTTTGTCAACTACTGACAAACTGACTGGCCCGAATGGTTGGCAATTGCCGAATTTTCCCACAATAACAAATTCCATTCGGCTACTCGTATGTCACCCTTTTTCGCGAATTATGGATATAATCCTCCCATGGGAGTAGAACCCAGAAGGGAAGTCAAAGTACAGTCAGTAGAAGATTTTGTATCTAAGATGCAAAAGGTACAAGAGGAAGCAGAGGCGGCATTGAAGAAAGCACGTGATGACATGATGCGACACGCAGATTGTACTCGAGCACGTGCTCCAGAGTACAAAGTTGGTGACTTGGTATGGCTAAGTACCAAGGACCTGAATATTCCACGACCTTCGAAGAAACTTACGGAGAAACAAGTTGGCCCATAGGCAATCTCTAAAGTGATCTCGCCTAATGCGGTAGTGCTAAAATTACCCCGATCATTTAAGATTGATCCCGAGATTAACGTATCCTGCCTACGCCCTTACTGTCCGCCCACTATTCCTGGCCAACAAACTACTCCGCAACCTCTGATAATAGTAGAAGGTGCTCCAGAATACATAGTTGAAGAAATTCTAGACTCACGTCTTCGACGGAACAAATTGGAGTTCTTAATAAAGTGGAAAAACTATACTGACAAAAATAATTCGTGGGAACCCGAAGAGAATTGTAAGCAAGCATGTAACGCGATTGCCCAATTCTTTAAACGTAATCCAAATGCTCCGCATCGCATTGCGAGAATGGTGTATGAGGGGATGAAATTCCGGCCTTACCAAAATTTCACAGAGGGGACAAACATAATATTTTCTCACCTGGAAGTCGAGGCATAAAAGGGGGGTAATGTTAGGAAACCACTCCATTACCTAATAAACTTTCATTTTTATTTTATTATGTCGAATTACGCTATATGACACCAAATGATGCTACATTTTGATAACATGAGAATTTTATTTCGCACGCATCAAAATGTACGCGCATGTACAAGTGCGTCGGTAACAGCAATGTACAATATATGTAACATAGTATATAAACCCTAAATATATGCCTAGGGGACCCCAGTTGTGTTCTCTTAGGTATTCCACCTATGTTTTTGGTGTGAAAGGCCTATTTCAACAAACTCACCTATTAATAACCCCACACATCAAAACCATCATTTCCCCCATCACAAGCATGGATCCCGCCCCCTTCTTGTAGAGAGAACCCGCACGGTCTTAGCTAGCAGATAGTGGGTGTCGCCCTAACACCGATGCTGTTTCTGATATGTGAGTGGCATACATATCCATTACCCTGATATCTGTGAGCCTCCGGGATTCTGCTGCCCTCACTTCATCCTCCCATCATTCAATTGCCAGTGGGCCAAATGCTGCCATTAGTTCACCATGGTATTGGCTGAGTTGTGTAGAGTTCTCAAGTGCTTCCCAAGATTTTGAGCAGAGTGTGACTGTCATGCCAAGCATTTTCTTGTGATTTGAATCTGTAGCATGATCATCAAGCATCTCTGCCCAATGAAAAAAGGTCGCTGTTCTCACTGTTGGGGAAATGGAATTCAGTGATGCCCACAGAGACTCAAGTATTTCTCCTGCTACAATGCCAGACCCTGGAATGAAAGATGGAGCATAGGAAAAAAAGCATTCATCCTTGTGGCCATGAACATGCAAAAGCCCAATGGCCTGGTCAATGGTCAAGCTAGCCAGAAGATGGGCACCAATATGTTCCTGAGGGTGGATAATGTACTGGCAGACAATGTTGTAAATGAGCATGACTACCTGATGAGGGTCAACTCTGGTGGTCTTCAGTGCTTGAAGGAAAGCAAAGTCGACATTCTTTTGCTGTTCTCCACAGAACAGGTCTACCAATGCATTGGGCACATAACATCCATGCTGTGCACACACAATGACTGCTACTCCAGTCCTGTCACATGGCTTCAATGCCAGAAAAGCATTCACAACAGCTAGGAATTTATTTTTGCAAGGAGCCTTCTGGAAACCCAAATACAAATCAGACTGGCTTTGGGGACGGCATTGGGAACGGCATTGGCCACCACCAATGGAAGGTACCTACCATTAGTTGTTCTATGGCGGCTTGGAGAAACAGCTCATATTCAGTCCAATTTGGGGCCATCCCACCTCCATCCCATAGCCATATATCAGTATCAGAGTTTTTCTGCCAAACATAATCAGCTTTGAAATTGCCATTGGCCATGAATATGCATTTAAAAACAAATCTGAAATCCATAGTATCATTTTAGATGCCACTGCACTGAGGTATTTTGACACCCACCAGTTTGCATTGTCTTTCCAATTTTCTGGTATATTAATGCCTACTTGAGGACAGGCTGGACAGAAATTGGCAAGTGATCCTGGTTCAGGATTCAAAGGATCTCTTTGATTGTGTCCATACCCTGCCCACTTCAATCTTTTCATCCAACGCCATAAGTGGGACATGTGCCAAAGCTCATGGTAGAGATTGACCACTTTGGCAGGCCCCATTGGCAATGTTACACACTGAATCAGCTGGTAAAACTGATAGGCTGATGCCTATAATTCCAGATTACAGGGCTGAAACTGGTCTAGGACCTGCACAGTGAACAGAGTCCATATGTTGGTGAAGCTTGTGGGTAGTAAGTTACTGGTTACCAGGTCCAAGGGAATTTGGTGTTCCCCCTGACACTGGCAGGTAACCATCACTAAGTGATGTATTCCATTTGTATGGACCACACAAATATAACTGCTGTTCAAGGCATCAGCAGTTTGATTAGGATTAGGCAAATATGGTTGAAACCCACGGATGTTGTCATCGGCATGCTCAACTTCAGATTCATCATTGCCATCAAAGAAGTCTTGGAAACTGTTCTCAACATGAATATTCCCCTTCCCTTGACACCAAAGGGCATCAAGGTGATTAAAAAATGCTGAGTTGGCCCCAGTTTCATCTTCAGCCCAGTCATCGGCGTGAGACTCATTATATGTGTCCGAGGTTGAGTCAGGTAAAGAGGGCCAGTGCCAGTGCCAGTGCCGGTGCCATTGCTGATTGTTTGCCTGCCAATTGGCCAACTCTTGCTCTGCTTTATCCTTCACGTCTTCAAATGTCTCCAGATATTTCATTTGGAAGTTCAGAGCATTGCAAATTGGCTGATCCATCTGGTGCTGGACTAAAATGTATGTGCCAACCTCCCATAGCTCAGCCTGGTGGAAGTGTGTGCTGGTCCAGTATTCAATGCAATGGAAGGGATTTTGCCTGTGGGTTACATGCATGCATGTGCAGCAAAGCATGCTTCCCAGTGAACAATCAACGCATTGCAAAATTGCCCATTTATTGAATGGACAGTGGTTGCTAACTTGTTTGTCAACCAACCATGCCTGCCAAGCGAGGGATGCTTGCAGCAATTCATCTACTCATCCCACAAACTCCAGTACATAGTCTCACTGTCTCTATTTGTATATGAGCCTTGCTCCATAAGCAATCAGTGTCAGAAACTAACCATGCCGATGTGTGGCCGAGTTGGCTTAGTGGCCACCTGAGGTTCTTGCATGTCCCATTCTGGAGCAACATTGGGATTATCCTGTATAACAGAATTTGATTGACCCAGTTCTTCCACTGCAGTCAGGGGGACCTTGATGTGCTTTGTTTTTGGTCCATGTTTCATGTTGACCTCAACTTCTACATGTGTAACAGTATTGACTGCATCATAATTGTCCTCATGCAGGGGGGCATTCTTCTTTGATCTTCTCTTTTGCTTGTAAGAAACTCTTGTTAGGCTCATGATGATTTAGGGTGAGTCACAATGACACCCATTTACTGATGGGGCTATTGTACTATCAACCTCATGTGATCCTCATGTGATCCTTGTGTTGATGATATGTTTTATATCAATGACAAGAATAATTCTTTCCTTCACATCAGTCCCCCCCAATGCCGCCTGAGCCATCAGAGAACCCGCAGTTGAGACAGTACTGAAAGGGAAGCAGATATATGGTTGAAGAGCAGAAGATCATTGAGCCTTATAAAGTTGCATTCCTATTGCAGGAATTGAAAGCTGGCCGATTGCAGATACTCAAGTGTGACATCCTCCCAGCAATATTCAACTACTGGGCATCAATTGACAGGGCCCCTATGGATGAGGAGGAGAGTTGCATTCATGCCAAGGTAAACTCACAAGCATGTGAAGGTTGTATTATTGATCACATTGCCAGGAACTAACAACCTGGCTTTCCAACAACTGGTGAATGACCAAAGGCCTCTCACAGAAATTGAACAACTTCAAAGTAAAGTGGTCAGAAGTCATTTGGAGCTTGTACCAGGACCGAGTTTTCCAACAGATTGCAAACCTGTTAGGTGTTGAGGACACCACCACAAGTACACCAGGATGGTTCCAAGCATGACTGCCAGCTATCAAGCATGTTTTCAACACCATGAATGCAGAGGAGAAAGCCATCCTTGAAGTCAAACAGGAGAAAATGATGCAGGAAGGATATCCCAAGCAGACAAAGCAAGTGTAAGTTGAAGCTGATGCCATTGCCATTGCTGTTGCCATTGCCAGACATAACAAACATTTCACAGTCTAGCAGACAAATACCTCCTTAAATGTGTGGTGGAGAATGCATGACAACAGTGGCTGGAAATGGGGGTGTTGTCTGTGACATTTACAGCCTATACTGCACCTAATGGTTTTATGGTTGTTGACATGTGAGTCCCAAAATCATTTACTGCCAATGTGATGCTGATGCTGATGCTGACTCCAGTCATGAAAATATTGCCTCTCTGATAGCCACCCCTGCATGATTGTTTCTGGACACATATCATGATCAAGTCACTGAACTGAAGCGAAATTTTATGAGTTATATCAAGTTTTTATGCCCATCACACCTTGCTTCAAGGTCAGCAATGCAACATAACGCAACACTAACCTAATTAACAATGACTAATGATCGCTTCCCGATCCTTCCCACATCATGGAAAGGATCACAATTCAAGAAAAAAGAGCTGGAAGAATGGTTTATGTTGTATGTTGGCCAGCATTACAGTATGTTGACTTCCTATTACACAAACTGTTACTTATCTCCTGCAGAACTAGCAAACAATGGTCATAGTCGCCATATCCCATTCAAAGCAATTGCAGATTGGACATCATCATTTGTCAGTCCAGAATATCTCCCAGCTAGGTTCAAAATCAGAGACCCACAGAACATGCACAAGAGTGTCATAGAAGACTTCTTTGACCATGTTCTGCAGTGACAAATAGTGCAGGGCCCTGAAAGAGTGTTCTGGTTCAAAGTGATCAAAGCCATGGACAGGAGTGTGGCTCCTGCACACTATCTGAATGATTTGAATAACCCTTCACCTTCCCGATGCATTTCCAAATGCAGGGGCTGAAGAAATGACGATGCCGATCCTCATAGTGGCACCAAGCTGGGGGCCATTGCCGATGCTGAACTGCCTTCTGCAAACCCCAGGGGCTGAAGAAATGATGATGCTGATGCTGATCCTCAACCCAGCATCGAACTGGAGGCCATTGCTGCTGCCAAACTGCCTGCTGCATCAAGAGGCAGAAAAGTTGTCAAAGGCAAACCCAAGCACAAGAAAGCTTGCTGAATATCAACAGCAGGACAGACCCCAAATTCTGATACAACTGAATCACAATATGTCCAAGTGGATCAAATGACAATGGACAGCCTCTGCATGGTTGGTGTCACTCAACCACAGCCAATTAATGGTCCTAGTGATGGTGAACCAGAATATCTCATTCCTCAACACATTTACATGAGATACATCATGCCTGGATCAGCTGGAAACACCATTGTAAATGATCCCCCATGTCCAGTTGATCCATTTCTGTTGGATATACCTCAAGAGAGCTCACAACACCCTAAGCCTCAACCACTTTTAGGGCAAAATCAGATGGAGCATCCTATTGCAAGGGCAAGGGGTTTAGCAGGGTTAGTGGGATTGGGAACAGCAACAGTGGGATTGGGAATGGCAACACCAATATTGGGAATGGCAACACCAATATCAGGAATGGCAACACCAATATCAGCAATGGCACCAGTAGGATCGGCAACCACACCAGGAGGATTGGCAATGGCAACACCAATATCGGCAATGGCAACAGTGGGATCAGCAACAGCAGCACCAATATTGGCAATGGCAACTGTAAGATCAGCAATGGCAACCATAAGATCAGCAATGGCAACACCAATATTGGCAGCAGCACCAGTAGGATCGGCAACAGCAACACCAATATCGGCAACGGCACTGATAGGATTGGCAATGGCAACACCAATATCAGCAATGGCAACAGTAGGATCGGCAATAGCAACAGTAGGATCAGCAATGGCAACACCAATATTGGCAATGGCAACAGTACAATCAGCAATGGCAACAGTATGATTGGCAACGGCAACACCAGGATTGGCAGCAGCTGGTGCCTACCATATCCCCCCTGCACTGGATGTTCAACAGATGACTCCACCATCCTCTCAAAATCCATTGGCCTCAGCATGGGCACAACCTATCCAAAGGGCAGCTGATGACCTTGCACAGCAGGAAGCCATTTCAACCCAGGCTGTTGGGAGGAGACAGAGAATTTAAAAAAGTGAAATTTGCAGAGTAGATTTACAAATAAAACACTATGTAATGTGAAAAAAAAATAGTCCAACTTTTATGTACATGCCGAATCACATCTATTCGTTTCTGCCTCGCTTTGTCTCCCCTCTGTCCTCAGATTTTCCTGCTCTCTTCCTTGGGTTCGGCTGAGGGGTGGTACTTCTGGAACATAGTCCAGATGGACCAGGGGTCAGCCTGTGTGGGTAGTGTTTAAAGGTCCAGTCTGTAGGACTGAAAAAAAAACCGAAACTGAACTGAACTGGACTGATTAGGACCGGACCAGTGGTCTATTTATGGACTGGTCTTTTTCAGTCCAGTTGCTGGTCTTTCATTTTGAAAAATATAGTTGGACCAATGAAAAACCAGTTAAAACTGGTTGTGACTGGTCTTTTGTCCCAACATATGTTGGACCTTACTCCCACACATATTTACTTTATTTTCGGTCCCTGGATCATCAAAAACAGTCAAGAATTGGTTGAGATATGACCAAAAACATTTTTGTATGAGTATTTTGTTGTATCAGAACAACTTTGATTGCATTGCTTATTACAGCTATATGACATCATAAAAGTAACAACAACACACATAATCATCTTTACCATGGGATTTTATTAAAATAACATCCCAAATGAGTGCAACTACAAACTACAAATTACAAACTACAAACTGCAACTTGAACACATGTCCTTTCAGTTTTGGCCATATCTCAGTCAAATCTTGATGGAATTGCTTAAATGTTGGATTGGTCTACGGAGCATTACAATCTCTATCCATGAATATAATATATATGAAATAATGGTCATATTTGTTGAGATACATATGGGTTATTCGGCATGATAAATTTTACGACAAAAGACCAGTCTGAACCAGTCTTTTTTCAGTCCATGGACCGATTAGGACCAGTCCTAAAGGGTCCGATTGCGGTCCTCCAATATCTGGGTCAGTCCTAGACCAGTTGCAGTTGCCGGTTGCCCCATTTGGAAGTCAAAAACTGGACTGGACTGGACCTTTAAACACTATGTGTGGGGATTGGTGCAGCTGTGCAGGGGGAGTTGAGGGCTGGGGTGAGGTGATTACATTGACTGCCGATGCTGGGGCGGCAGCCTCAGGCTTGGTGAGTGACATTGGGGGGAAGAGGAGAGGGAGTGGTGGGGCCATCGATGTTGTGGGCTGTACCATTTCTTGAGAATCCTGTGGTGTGGCAGGAATAATTTGGATGGGGGGGAGGGGGGGGGGGGGGGTGCCAGCCAAGGATGTTTTCCCTGCAACCTCTTCAGGCACAGCCAGTCCCTCCTCACCATGCTCAGGCTCAGTGTTACCCTCAACAAATCCCCCCTCCTCAACCAGTTCTGCCATCTGTTTGTCTTTGTCACCAGCAGCAGCAGCGGGAGTGGGAGTGGGAGCAGGAGTGGGAGCAGGAGCAGGAGCAGGAGCAGGAGCGGCATCTACTTCCTTGGCATCTGTCATTCCTTCCCAATCTGCCTCTGCCCTCCTGCTTGGAGTCCTCTCAAGGTGAACCACCTGCCCAGCCATGTAACCATTGTACAATGCAATGGGTTGTGCACCAGCCTGCAACCCAAGGTATGCCTCAATGTCGTTCACCCTGTTTTGAAGCAAGTCGACTGTGTCCCAGAGTTCTCATACGTGGAGTCAGGACTCTTGGAATGACTCTTCATTCCACCGTGCATGCTTGTACATGTCTTCCTCCAGTTGGTATAGACATCCAGTGAAGGTGGTGTAGTCACCGGCAGAGGGGTAGGGAGTCAGGGCAGGGAGGGCAGTCAGCTCAGGCTTGGGATTGGCCATGTTGATATCCTCTTCCACAGCTATGGGTATACATGTTAGTGGTTTTATGTGTCATGATATGGATGAACTAACCTTTTGATTTTCCTTTTTGGCTTGCAGTGAACCGCCTAGACAATTCCTCTCCACTGTCTTCACTGGAAAATCATGCCTTCTTTGCTTTTCTTCTTGCCAATCCTTTTGCTTTCTTGGTTCCTGGCACTTGATCCACATCCTCTGGATCACACCAAACTTTCCCTTTCCCACAGAAGTAGCAGGCCATTTTCCCATTCACCTGCTCCCAACACTCATGCCTAAGCCTGACACATCATGCACATGGTGTCATTCACAAACTCCCTTGCTGGGGTGCTCCTCATGCCACCCTTGCTGCATTGTGCCACTTCTGCTCCATCCTGGGATTGGCACCAGCATGGCTCTCTGTCTCCTCATCAAAATCCTCGTCTGATCCCCTGCTACTCTGCACCTCTCATGGCCTGGGTCTCACTGTGATTGCTGGCAGCATTGGTCGCTGGGCTGGGGCTGGAAGTCTGGATCCTGATGCTTCTGGTTGGGCCCACATCTTGGCCAGTGCCGGTACTGCTTCGATCCTTGTTGGTGTTGGCATTGCTGCTGTTGGCATTGCTGCTGCTGTTGCTGCTGCTGCTCCTCATGCCTTTGCTGCTGCTGCTCCTCCTTTCTTTGCCACTGCCATCCCTGCTGTCTTGGCCACTGCCATTCCTGCTTCCTTGGCTGGTGCTGTTTCCATTCCCGCTGCTGTTCCCGTTCCTGCTGCCATTCCCATTCCTGCTGCTGTTCCCGTTCCTGCTGCCATTCCTGTTCCCACTGCTGTCCCGTTCCTGCTGCCATTCCTGTTCCTGCTGCCATTCCCGTTCCCACTGCCATTCCTGTTCCCGCTGCCATTCCCATTCCCGCTGCTGTTCCCATTCCAGTGGCCATTGCCATTCCACCTGCTGTTGCCATTCCACCTGCCATTGCTGCTGCCATTGCTGATGCAGTTGGTCCAGCCAATGTGGACACAGGTCCTGTTATGCCCTATTTCTTGTCAAAGGTCTTCATTGCCCTCAGTTGACCTTCAATTAACTTCTGGTCCCCTGTCCTATCTGACTTTGACCATGCTACCACAAATCCCCACAAAAAGGCATCAGCCCAGAAGACAGCCTGCACATCCTCTGTGAGAACCTCTCTTTGCCAGGCAAATAATGTTTTCTACAATTTGTAAGTGCATTGTTGATCTGATAGCATGCCAATCCACTCACAAGGGCCGATTTTCTTTCCTTCATCATGGCCTTGATACTTTGGTCCCGAAGTCCATTGCAGATGGATTGCTCAATCTTGCTGATCTGGCCAAGCACTTGTTGGCATGTAACATTCATGGCTGATGAGTCAGCTGCAGCAGCAGGGTCGATGTTGAGATGAAAAAGAGTGAAACACTGAAAATCAACAATCACATGTTGTTGGTATATACAATTGATATATATAAACAAATAATGTCCTGATTAAACGGTATCACTTGTTATCATCTGTGTTATCTATACCATGAGCAATCAGCAAACTGACACTTATATTCCTGATGGATATGTCATTATCTGAAGTGACAATGGGCAGCACTATCTAGTGCCCCATTTTATGATTCCAGCTACCCACCAGGCAATGGAGGCCTATTGCAAGAAGGTTGAATTCAATGTACACATGGCACATGGGGGGGTAAGATTTTCTTCTTTTCAAAGTCTCATTGCTGCCAGCCTAGCCGTCCTTGGCCTGATGCCAGTAGGGAACTGCATGGGTTTTACCCGTGGGTTTCCCACGCTTTTATTTCCTAATTTATTCAATGAGTTTTGCATGGAAAATCATGAAAAAAAGATTTTCTGGAAGCTTTTTGTTGGCTCTTTGTGATCTAACACATAAAAGAATATTTGGGTGACATCTGTCATGTGACAAGGTCGAAAATAAATTATTTTGTGCCTTGTATCACAAGCATCCATTGAATAGCTTTCAGAAAATCATTTTTTCATGAGTTTTCATGCAAAACTCATTGAATAAATTAGGAAATAAAGGCGTGGGAAACCCATGGGTAAAACCTGTGCAGTTCCCTAGATGCCATCCTTGGGCCGATGTTGTCCTGTTGGCCAATGCCATGTCTTAGCTGATGCTGCATCTTGGCCAATGCCGTGTCTTGTTTGTATGACTTTGCAGTCTGGAAACATGACTGATACACCATACTACTACACATTGGCCCACAACCAGCTAATGCTACCTGCTGATCCAGTAAGTGCCTTGTCCTCATTTGTATGACTATTAGTTCATCCTGTTGCAGAAATTGACAGACAGGGAGCTGTTGAGCTGCCATGCTGAAGTGAAAGCCCTGCAAAACAACCTTGGCACCTCATACAAGGATGCCAGTCATCATCTCTACATGGCCAAGGTTGAGAAGCTGGAATAGCAAGGTCGCATATGTCTTGCAGGTTCTCAGACATTCGAACACATGATAACATGGCCAATCCTGCCAGTTCTCACAATTAGCTAGTACCAACATTGTTATATTAGCTAGGATGAACACTGCTGTTTTGTTGATTTTGTTCATTCATACTGCCTGCACCCATTGTGTGTCTGGTTTGCTAATGCCCATTGCAGATGCTCTTGGTATATAGATTTCCACCCCAAAGTGTCTGTCTGCTGCTGCCAATGTTGATGTTGATGTAGATTTCTGTGCCGATGTGTCTGCTGATGCTGATGCCGATGGCTATGACTATTTGATCAACGGTATTAGATTCTTACTGCACATCTGTGCTGATGCCAATGCCGAGTACCATGTCCAACACTATCTCATAGGTCACTGATCTGTCTATTAACATTCTTCATAGTGTATCACAAGCAAGAATTGTAAAAGACCCATTGGGTAGGTCTGCACTACATAGAATGAATTATTGGATCATTGCCCATAGCTAGGCCATACACTCTCCTATGCACATCTATACCAAGCATTGTAATTCACTATAGTACATGCAGCTAGGTTGTACCATTATGGCAAAGTGGTGCCTGATGCCAATGCCATACTTTTATGCTGATGCCAATGCCGTTGCTGATGCCATTGCCGATGCCATTGCCAAGTACTGTGTACGCTATCTCTGATCTGTATATTATTAACATTCTTCATAGTGTATCACAAGCAAGAATTGTAAAAGTGTATTCATTTGATACTAGTACATGTTATACATACTATGAGAGCATTCGACACTATTCACCAAACCTGTATCATTCGATACACTGTATGCATTCAATAGTCCATATTATTTGGTACAGTGTAGCTTACCTATGTGCTTGATTAGTGTTAAATTCTGAGGTTTGTACTGACCTGAATGTAAAAGAACTACAAGATCCCACCAAGTAGTCTAAGTCTCCATGAACCCCCCACCAGTTTACCACCTGTTGCAGAAATCCAATGGGGAGGCCCAGAATGTGAAGAGGCTGTTGAGACATCTGCCCATGGTAGGCATAAGAGAGCCCCTCATCAGATTGGTGCCCTTAATGGGTGCTTGTGCAAAATGGTGATGAATTTTGGTGTTGAGCCAAGTGTGGCAATTGAGTGTTGGCAACCTGGATGCTAAACTCATTGGGTAGTCTCACAAACTGGGCTATAACTGTGACTTACATGTTTTACAGTATCACCTTCAGTGTATAGCCCTTGAACAGATGCCAACAAAGTGGATTTGTGAGACTTGTGAGGCATCTGGGCTAGCATGGGCAAAGTGCCTATAGAAGTGATGTCATATTACCATTTTAAAAATTGTGCCTGATTACATAACTAGTTAGTAAATCAATAATTAACCACAACTCCAGCTAAACTGGCCTTAGCAAAAAAATGGACCCTGTATATTTTTTTGCAATGCTGGAGCACCCCAGACTCCAACCCATTCACTAGAGGAAATAGGTCCATGGTGTAATTTTATGAGTGGTACATGCTTGGTTTGAATCTGAATATTTGGACAATTTCCTATAGTGACTGCCAAAACTTGCTGTGGCAGTAGATGCATGTTTGGCTCTAGTGGTGCAAATTTTGAAATCTGACTGTGATGGCTTGGTCTCAGAGCAGAACAACAGCCCAAATTTGAAATGGCATGTACCGTAGTACTTAGGTACAGAGGGAAGTGGAGGAGAGAATTGTAAGGGGACTAGGGGGGACTTGGGGGGGTGCCCTGTGTGTTTCTCCTATTTTTTATGTTCATCCTATATTTTTCCTCACTTCATTTCCTTTTATTCTTCATTTTCTATGATTTTTCCTTATTTTATTACTAATTTTCCTTTCTATCACATTTGTGCATGTTGACAGTTTTATATATAGAGGCAGAGCACCCCTTCCAACATCTACCCCTTGGTATGATGTCATTTGGTGGCCTTGATCTGCCTATCTCTGCCTTTTCTATTTTTAGATTATTTGATTTTTACAGTCCTCACATATACTGGGCATTGGCAAAGGGGTCCTCAGAGTTTTCTCTTTGGATTTCCCTTTGCAAGGTGTGCCTCCAATCCCTGTAATATGTAGTATAATTTTAACTTTGGATTACCCTTTGCTAGAGGCTGAGGTTGCCCTTATAGTAGAAAACTCTCTCCTAAGGCCCGAAATCATGAATGCACTGCCCAAGATAGGCAGGTACAGAGTGGATGATGCTTCCCAAAGCTCCACAGACTCCCTACACACCATTCCCGACAGTCCCACCTTTAGTGTGCCACCATTTTTGCCAAATGCGCCCCCTAGTGATAAGGCAAGGCAGGGGTAGGGGTATACCCTTGTGTTTTTGGGCTAAGGGTATGAGGGGTAAGGGTAGGGGTTTGGAAGTTCATACCCTTGCATACCCCTGTACCCTTACTAAGGGTACAGGGGTATGCCAGGGGTATGCTTATGTAAGAATATCATTTGATTCTTTAAGCTGCAAAGACTCATATTCAAGATTTTCATCAATTAAATTCAGATTTTGGGATTGTCCAACATGATAAATGCTTTCATATGCTAATAATAGATATGAATATGTGATATTAATAGTAAACACCATAGTTATCAACACTTTTCAAATGAATTTTGCTCTAAATATGTTGATTTTATGCCAAACCCTTGTGCCCTTGACAAACCCTCCCATACCCTTGGCAACCCTTATATGTTTCCATACCCTTACCCCTAAGGGTAGGGTGTTCAGGGGTAGGGGTAAGGGCATGATATTTGACACCCAGGGGTAACCCCTGCCTTGCCCTACCTAGTGACATGTACACATCAGAGCACCTCAATGCACTTGAAAGCAACATTACTGGAATATGCATGCAAATCGATTTGCTTAAATCTACAATCAAAAACTTCATCAGAACCCTTCAGACTAGCTCCATGACCAATATTCCCCCTATTGCAACTCCAAGCATGCCCAACAACGATGTGCCACCTAATGTGCCCACTAAGGAGCACACCCAGATCAAACTGTCTCCTCCCCCCCCCCCCCAAATTTAATGGTGTGCATGCACAGGGGCATGCATTCCTTAATTCCTGTGAGTTGTACATCAGTCCCCAGTTGCATCAATTCATTGATGAGGCTGCAAAAATTTATTGGGCCTTCACATACATGAAATCCGAATGCACCTATCTCTACATGGACCGTATTCTGCGCCAAACTAAAGAGCTCAGTTCTCTACCTTTCTTCACTTGGGGTGACTTTTGAGCAGAGTTTGTATGCCACTTTTGTCCCCTCAATGAGTGCCACCAAGCAGTGACATGGCTCGAGTCATCCTCTTACCATCAGGCACATTGATCTGTGGACAACTATATCAACGAGTTTAAGGATTTGGTGGACATGGCAGGATATGGGAGTGGGCTACCAGTTGTGTTGAAGTTCTGATGGGGCCTCAATTGAGAGATTCAGGACCAGATTGCACAGATGTTGGAAGGGCGCCCAGCAGACAATGATATCTATGCTTGGTATGAAGCTGCTTCACTCTGTGATGAGAACTGACTCATGAATGCAGTGTGTAATGCTGCATTCCATGCTCCAACTACCACTCATGCACCCACCCTACACCTTCAATCGAACCCTTCCCCACCATAACCCCATTCCTGTCCATCAGACTCCCGCACCCACCATCAATGTCCCAGTACCAATGGATGTTGATGCAGCCTGCAGCTGTGTGCATAGGTTGGATCTCTGCTACTGCTGTGGGGAAACTGGGCACAGGGCCAGAGCATGTCCCCATTGTCAGAATATCTGCATGCTCACCCCTGAGGGGTGAGATGAACTCCTCCAAGACCTGTTGGTGCTTGTAGATGTTGAGGAAGCAAAGGATCAGGTTGCAGAGGAGATCAAGTCAGAAGTTGTAGAGGAGCAGGATTCTTCTATTTGCAGCAAGTGAATCGTATGCCCTCACTGCCTGTCCATAACCACTTTGAAGTTTTGTCAGTTGAATCCCCAGAGAATGAATCTATTTCCATGACCATTCCCCTCTCTGACCCTTCAAAGTTGGCTAAAAATGTACCTGCTCTTCCCATCTCTCCCTCTGCTCTATGCCAGTCATATAGGGCAGTTGTGTATAGATAGAATGATATTGACAGGGAACACAAAGCTTGGTAAATAAGGGTTAGATCAATGTTAATCTTATATGGGCAATGTGGGAACTAACCTGTCAGGTTGAGGTTTGAGACATACAAGAACCATGCAACTAATGCATCACTGAACACTTGTCAATCCTACAACTAATGCATGAATGAATGCTTGTCCTAGAAATTTTTTTAACTTTTGGCAAATTCACCCCACCCAGTAGTTTTATGAGACCTGGCATAAAGGTATGTTCCTCATTGGAAATTGTAGCTTATCTCACCCCTGATAGTGGTGCATGATGTAGATGATGCCAAAAAAATGGGCATCTAAAGAGCAGGAAACATACCTTCTATTGTATGACAAACATTATCTTGTGGCACAGGAAGCGGGAGCTTATCACACCTTCTGGCCACAACTGTTGGAGGGTTGATTTAAGGAATATCCTGAGATCAAGAAGAAATTCCCCAGTAAAACCCTCATGGACTTGATGGAGGAAGAAGCTGCAATGCTGATGACTGCGATTGAAGACCAACAAAAGGTAGATGATGAAAACTCATGTATTTCAAACAGTTTATTGACCATTTTTATATATTAGCAACTGAAGACCTGGTCTCAGTGGCATTACAATTGTAGAGCATGACTGACCAATGCATCCTAAAAGGCCACAAAGTTGTTTGCAAAGGAGCAGATTCCCCAGCACTTGGAGATATTCTCTGAAATGTTTGGTAAAAGCAAGATCGATCAACACATCTCCAAAATTAAAACATGGGAGTGCAAGCTACCATGCAAATATATTGTTGCATCCACTCCCTCTACACATTCCTTGAGCCTAGCAATTGAACTACAGACTACTGACACTGGACAGATACTCAGTGTCTCTGTGTTCCTGGACTCTGGTGCAACCAGTCTCTTCATTGATGCCCATCTCGCACAACAACATCACCTGAATACTCGCTCACTCTCACATCCAATACCTGTTTATAATGTGGATGGGTCCCCAAATGAAGCTGGTGCCATCCAAGAGGTTGGAGACCTGGTCCTCCATTACAAAGATCATAGTGAGCATGCCCTTTTTGCTGTCACTCAATTAGGAAAGCAGAAGGTGATTTTCAGCTATCTGTGGCTTTGAGACCATAACCCAGAGGTCAACTGGCATACTGGGGAGGTTACAATGAGCTGGTGTCTATCCTGCTGTCACACTTGTTTCACAGAAGCCAGGCAAGAACATCATGGACAAAGGGCCTCAATACAATGTACTCAGAAGTGTTGTGCTGGACCCCTGCCTATACCTGAAGTGGAGTTAGAAGGGGTTCCTGATCTGATGCCGGACTCAGATGATGATGATGATGATGAGGAGCCAGAGGAAGTGGAGGAAGGTGATTGGATCTTCTACACTGCAATTCGTCCATGACACAAGGTGTGTGCTACATCAAACATATCCCAATGCCTTGCTGAGGCCTTTCACAAAAACAAATGCTGCTAAATCCTCTACTGATTCCTTGCTTCCTCATCTCCATGAGTTCAGGGACGTGTTCTCCAAGGAATTGTTCAACTCTCTCCCCACATGCAAGCCATGGGATCATGCAATTGAACTCACCCCTGGTGCAACCCCTTCATCCTGCAAGGTCTATCCTCTCTCTCCTGAAGAACAGTGATGGCTTGACCAGTTCATCCATGAGCACCTAGCCTCTGGACATATTTGACCATCAAAGTCACCCATGGCCTCGACCTTTTTCTTTGTCAAGAAGAAGGATGGCTCACTTTGACCAGTTCAAGACTACAGATGGCTGAACAACATTACAGTCAAAAATCACTACCCATTACCTCTCATCTCTGAACTTGTGAACCAGCTCCATGGAGCCTGATACTTCACCAAGCTCGACATCCATTGGGGTTACAATAATGTGAGGATAAAGGAGGGAGATGAGTGGAAGGCAGCCTTTTGTACCAACCATGGTTAGGGTGTAGCATGGGTGCGGGTAAGGGTCATGGGGTATACAGGTATGGGTAGGGTGCCTGAAATCCTGAACCTGTGTCATACCACACCCATCCACACAGTGTTGTGGGTTTTCATGGGTAGTGCCAAGTTGGGCCAGTTAGCCAGTACCATATCATATTTACTCAATTTTAGTTAATTTATGCATGTCAATCTTCATCTGCTGTACAATGCTCAATGCACATGAGAAACAAAAAGCATTGAGACCATGGAAACACAACTGACAATGGTGATTGAACTTCTTGATCAACATTGTTATCACTCTCCATGAGTCCACGACACTCAGTAACACTGACCATAGCAGTATGTAATTGTTTCTCCTTCTCTTTTTCTTTTCACTACTAATAATATGCTTTTCTTATTTCCATAGATGATAACTTGCATTTTCACCATGATGACTCCCATGTTGAAATTGTAAGCTTTTTGTTTCTTTCTTTTCAACTTAACTAACAATATATTCTTTGTTTAATATTACAATGTTTTAAGCTTGACAGCAGCCACGAAATGCCACCCTCCTCCCCATCTAAATGGGATGTGAGGCTTTCATTTGGACAAAGAAGGGGACCACATGGCCACCATCACCACCACCACCAGATGAATGAATGGCAGGAAGATAAATACCAACATGGGGATGGGACTGGGGTATGAGGATGAGGCCACAGGTAAGTTTTTATTCTGTTCCTTTCTTATTTTTCTAACTTCTATTTTCATTCTCTGCAGGTTTTGTCTCACAATGACACAATGATCCCAGCCAATGCACCTCCAGCTGCTGAAACTATGACCACTGCAACACCTCAAACCACCATCATGAGCAGCTGATCACATGGTGCACAGCACAACCAATAGCGAGGAGAAAATGATGAGGATGGGGACAGGGACAGGGTGGGGGGGTATGAGGATGAGATAAGGGCCCAAGCGATGTGTATCATTGTTTGGGCCCCAGGTAAGTTTTTTGATGTTCATTTCTTGTTTTCTTGATTCAACTAACTTTTATTTTCATCCTATACAGGTTTTATCTCACAATGCCATGAAGGCCCCAACCAACACACACTCACCTCCACCCGTTGACTGAGGACTGCCCAAGCATGATCACTGCAGCAACCTGAACCACTGCTGCAAGCAACAAAATGGCCTGGGGACAATGATGACTGCCACTGCCACAACTGCAGCAGCACCCTGAACCACCATGGTGAGCAACTGCTCTCAGGGTGGAAACAGGGAGCAATGGGGAGGGGGGGAGGAATGGCTACCACACGGCCAACATGATGACAATGGGGAGGACAGGGATGGCAAGAATGATGGCAGGACAAACAACGAACAGTGGGGGGGGAAATGAGCCAGAGCGAACAACCATGACCTAGAACAGAGGGCACCACCACCACCACTGCAAGCAGATCAGGGGGGTGCTAGGTCTTTTTGAACTGCTCATCATGCTCTTTGGCCTTACTAATAGTCCTGCCACCTTTCAGACCATGATGAACGACATCTTCCACGACCTTACATCACTGCATTTTGGTGTAATAATGATCTATACTATATAATAACATGGCTACATGCAGTAATTTACAGTGCCCCACATGTCCTAGTGGACTCCGCATGGACTGTGTGGAGTCCGAGCTAGTCTGTATGCAGAATCTGGGTCAATTTGATATCCTATGAGTTCCAAGCTTTTCAGACTTTATGAAAGTCATGACATGCCTACAAAATATAGGTGTGCAGAGCAAGGATTGAACCCAAGACCTCCAAGTCATCACACAACAAACCAAACACATGTGATCAACCAGTTGAGCCACAGGAGAATTATTTGTTAGTAATACATAGTTTATTTATGACACTCAAACTCAAACTCAAGTATTTATCTTTCAAAAATTGAACAAACACATTTTATTAACTGCATCCCTCACGTCTAATGCGAGGGAGTATACAATACAATCAAAGAAATACAAAAAAAACTAATAATAATTACATTACAAACTATAGATTTAAAAAAAAAACTCCCCCCGAAATGTGGGGGAGGGCTAAAAGAAAAAGAAGAAAAAAAAACCCACCCCACGACCCCATGATGGAGGCAGGTGGCTTGTCGTTGTTGTCATTCCACCAGCGATCCACCCCATGAGCAGTTGCTTGTGAGGCTGGGGGCAGGTGGTGCACTGTCGTCTCCTATCCCTGCGCCTAGGTGTCATTCCATCCACTCTCCACCCCATGAGCAGTTGCTCGTGAGGCTGGGGGCAGGTGGTGTGCTGTTGTGTCCTATCCCTGTGCCTAGGTGTTGTTCCACCCACTCTCCACCCCACAAGCAGTTGCTTGTGAGGCTGGGGGCGGGTGGTGCATTGTTGTTGTCTCCTTTCCCTGCATCTGGGCATTGTTCCACCCACGTTCCACCCCACGAGCAGTTGCTCATGAGGCTGGGGGTGGGTGGCTTGTTGTCGTTCGTTGCCATTGTTCCCCATTTGGGTTTCTGTATTTTTTTTTTTTTTTTGGGGGGGGGGGGGGGGGGGGTTTGGGTGCATCAGTGCGACGTGGCGTGATTACGGAGGTTGGTGGGTGCTTACTAGGCAGGTATCCCCCTTCTGGGGTCTCCTGGCATCCCTGGGCACCCTCCTAGCCCATGTCAACAGCCTCACATCCCATTTGAATGGGGAGGAGGGGATCGGGTGGGCATGTGCATGGGTTGCGTGTTTTTCATTGTGGCAGGTTGTGCCCAGTAGCATACAACCTAAAAGGCAATAAAATACAATTAGCTGATGGATAAAACAAAAAACAAAAAAAACACTTACTAGGGGCCCAAACGACAATTATCGTCGTTTGGGCCCGTTGTGTCAGCTTGGCTCATTGGGTCCTGTTGCATCGGCTCAGCTAGTTTGCTGTTTGTTGTTGATGGTGCAAGAGGCGTTGGAGGCAGGGGCTGACTGGGCAGTGGTGGTGGTAGAGGGAGGTGGGAGGCAGTGGCGTCGAGAGTGATGGTGGTGATCAACATCAACAATGATTGTTGACGTGTCTTGAACTTGCACATGAGTCATGTGATTTAAATACAGTTAGATAATGCAATTGTTTGCACTTACTGATAACGGCTCTGTGGTGTAGTGGTTAATTGCGCTATTTATGCTTGGCGACAAGGCTTGGGGTTTGATTCTACTTTAATACATAATTTTTCTGTAGTCAGCTAAGCCTCTGTTGTGCATCCACAGACTCAACTCGGACTTGACTCGGACATGTATCTGTCCGAGTCTGTCTGAGTCCAAGTAAATTGATGTTGCTCGGACAAAGTCCATGCGCACTCCAAGTAAAAGTCCAAAAATAGCTTGGACTCCACAAAAGTCCATGCGGACTCTCTAGGAGTCTGAGCAATATACAGGACATTTGAGCCAAATAAGTGGGTCCAGTCTGAGCTAGTCTGTGCGGAGTCTGAGCTAGTCCATGCGGAGTCCACCAAATTCCACGCAGACTGGCTCGGAATATGTGGGGCACAGTAAAGACCTCGCTACATGTCTCATTTGACTGGAGAGAACCATGTACAAACTCAAAATTTGAGTGGAGACAGCAGGGTCACTGTTTTGGCCAATTTATTACATAAGTGTCCAAATCTGGCTGATGCGGCTATAGCCAGAATTGCCCACTCCCATTTCACATGACCTTGGCCAGTGCCCAGGCCCTGACTTTTTTGTTCAGGTACTTCCATTGAGGTGGCATCATGGACCATTGTGTTTGGAATGTCATGCCTTCTGGGATCTTCAGCTGATGTGAGACACCTAGGACAGTGTTGACCTCACTCATGGCTAGCACAAAACGATCAGCAAACTCTTCAATCACTGACCTGGTCATTTCCTGCTGCTTGTCTGTGAGGTTGTCTCCTAGTGTTATCTCATTTAGTGGGTCCTTGCATTTCCCTGCCAATTTAAACTTTGACACCTGTAGTGAAAAACGGTACATGTGTAGATCACATTCCACCAAAAGATTTATGTATACTTTATGTGAGGAAAAATGTTCCTATTGATGAAAATGAAAAAGTCTTTGGAGTAAAATTTTTTTAAACTATCTCATTCTTCCAATTTGACCTTCTTTACCACAAGATCTGAACATTGAGAAGCTTTTAAAAAATTCCGCTCCCATGAAATTGACTAGAAGGCTTCAAAATGGTGTTCTCCATCTTTATTTCAGGAGAAACAGCTGTGTGGATGCCAAATGACACGATGTAATCTTTCATGATACACATGCATCCTAAAAAGGAAACTCAATGTGATTGAGGCCTCACTTATGAGTAAGTAGCACTGGGTGCAAGGCACAATACTGCTGGAGAAGTACTGTGGAAGTACCCTGACAGTATTCCTAATATTGTCAACAGACTTTGGGAATGCAACTGACAATGATGATCAAACTTTTGTTATCACAGTAAGTAACCTTTGTCTCATCTTTTTACTACTAATCTGCCTTTTATAGATCATATCTTGTATTCTCACCACAACAGCCCCCCCCCCCCATTGACATCCCTGGTAAGTTGTTTCTTCAACTACTTTAATAAAATGTTCTTTTTACTAAGTTTCCAGCTTGACAATGGCTGCCCAATGCTAGGTATGCCCCCTATCCACTTCTCCACCCACCCCAACTCACACCCCATCACCAGATGAACCATGACCCAGCATCATAGGGACTACCTGACAATGAGGGGCAGACAACAATGAGGACAACAACAGGGCAAAGAGGATAGGGACAGGGACAAAGACCAGCCCAATGCCCTGATGATGCGACACTGCAGAAAATGACAGGAAGACGACGAGGGGACTGAAGATGGACCTGAGGCAAGACATGGGGTACAAGGGTGAGACATGGGCCAAAATGATGCATAGACATGCATTGTTTGGGTCCTAGGTATTTTTTATGCTCCTTCCTTGTTTTTCCTCATTACACTAACTTCTATTTTCATTATCTACAGGTCTTATCTCACAACAACACCACAATCCCAACCAACATACCTGCACCTCCACCCGCTGACTGAGGACTGCCCAACCATGACTACTGCAGTAACCTAAACCAGCACCTAGCAACAACAGATGACCCCAGCTGCAATGGAATAGGACAAACAACCACAGGAACAGTGAACAGGAAACAATGAACTGCAGATGACAAACCAGGACCCAGCAATGATGGCGACAACACCACCTGTAAAACAACTGAGGACTGAGGGCTGACCACAAACGATGGGGACCCTAGCATCAACCACAGTGATGGACAACACACCCACCACCAGTCTTGTGAGCAACTGCTTGTGGGGTGGAGGGCGGGTGGAATAATGATGACAACTGGGGACAGGGATGGTGGCATGGGATACAGGCATGGGGAATGGGGCACAACAATGACAATGAATGGAGGACCATGATGAACTGGGGAACGACGCCCAGGATGACTAGCCACAAGTCACCCAGCACCTCCCACGACAATGAACGACACACTGCCCACCCCCAGCCTCACAAGCAACTGCTTGTGGGGTGGATGGCAGGTGGAACAAACAGATGGATGGAGACAGTTGGGAGGGGCATGACAGCAAGAACGAGGGGAAACAGGAAATGGAGGGGAGGGGGAATGATGACAAATGACACAAAGGAGCAGGACAAGGATGTGGAGGGGAACTATGACTAAGAACTCACCTCACCACCTCTTCCCTCAGGCTCATGTTTCTTTTATTTTTCATTTTTGTTGTGTGTACCTTAAGGGTGTGGGGTGATATTAGTGCTGACTATACAATAAAAATACATTATTTAGCAATGTGAAATACAAGCCAACCATTGAGTAAAAACCACAGTGAATATACATGGTGCTGCACCCATGGTATTTCATGTCAAACCATGGTAAAATCTGTCACCATAACTGCGGTGACAGAACAGGTGCAGTGTTGGCAGGTGCGGGTGTAGTGTGTGAAATTTTACCCACAGTGTGACCCATGATGAACCCTAGGCATGCTCCTTAGTGGGCACATTAGGCGGTGCATCACTGTTGGGCGCACTGATGATACTCAACCCGGAAACCCAAACAAAACCCACAAATAGGCCTCAGATGGTATAACATGAGTTAGAGGAAGGGTGTGAGGTGGTAGTAAATATTACTGCTACTAACCAAGAGTGGGGGACCTAAGCTCAAAGAGGTTTAACAAGATTCACTGAGATTTGAAGGGGTACTAAGTTCTGGAAAGTGCTTCAATAAAAGTTCAAAAGAGTTTGAGGAGGTTCAAGAGAGTTCGAAGATGTTCGAGGGAGTTTGAAAAAGTTTGAGGGCTTTTGTAGAAAATGAGGATAGTTTCAAAAGGCAATGGAGATAGATGATAGTGATGCAAAAAGGTCTCGAGAGGATAGATGATGAACAATAGTTTTGAGAAGCTAGTATGGAATTTTTGAAGAGGTTTGCAGTAACTTGCTAAACTTCTGGACTAAGATGAGAGGCTTGGACTCAAGAGAATTACTCTTAAATCAGATGATAGATATGAGAGGATGATCTGTTCTGTGCTTCTAGGTAGCTAGTACAAGGCTATATAAGTTTTGAAAGATAGTACTAAAAAGGAAATAGAATATGAGGACTACATGAGGCAAGATATAAAACAATAAAGAACTTTCCAAATCAGAAAATAAATGGGAAATGATTAGAAGGGAAACATGTAGAGTCACAATATATCAAGGGTACCTGTCCTATTGATCCAATATATCATCAAAATGTCAAAACACTGCAATCACATCCTAAAAGCACATTGTTGTATCTCCTCATGTCTGGTGGTGCTTGATATGTGATGTACTAACTTGTGCAAGGTGTGCTGCATGTGTCTAAAGGGTGGTGCAATAGGCATATGGGGGCCAAAAGTGTTCAAGGTGCTGCAAAGTCATTCAAAGTCACTCGAAGTGTTGCAAAGTCATTCAAAGTTGTTCAAAGTTGTTTAAAATGTCACGAAACAACTTTGAGAAAGGTTCATAAAGTTCATAAGCATCCAAAGTGTCATGGGCATTGACTGTAATATGTGGAAATGTTTTCCGAGCTGAATCTGCAAAGTGGACCTATCAGTGCTTGGAGTCACAATGGGGGGAATATTGGTTGTGGAGTTAGTCTGAAGGGTTCTGACAAAGTTTTTGATTGTAGATTTAAGTGAATCAATTTGCATGCATATTCTGGTAATGTCACTTTCAAGCCCATCAAGGTGCTCTGATGGGTCCATGGGGCTAGGGGGTGCATTAAGCAAAAATGGTGGCACACTGAAGGCAGGACTGTTGGGAACGGTGTGTAGGGAGTCTATGGAGCTTTGGGAAGTGACGTCCACTCTGTACCTGCCTATCTTGGGCAGCACATTCATGATTTCAGGCCTTAGGAGAGAGTTTTCTACTATAAGGGCAACCTCAGCCTCTAGCAAAGGGAAATCTGAAGTTAAAATTATAGTACATATTACAGGGATTGGAGGCGCACCTAGCAAAAGGAAATCTGAAGAGAAACTCTAAAGACCCCTTTGCCAGTGCCCAGTATATGTGAAAACTGCAAAAATCAAATAATAACCTAAAAATAGAAAAGGCAGAGATAGGCAGATCAAGGCTGCTGACTGACATCATACCAAGGGGTAGATGTCAGAAAGGGTACTCCACCTCTAAATATAAAACTGTTGACATGCACAAATGTGATAGAAAGGAAAATTAGTAATAAAATAAGGGAAAATTATAGAAAATGAAGAATAGAAGGAAATGAAGGGAGGAAAGATATAGGACAAACATAAAAAATAGGAGAAACACATGGGGCACCCCCTAGTCCCCTTACAGGTTAAGCCAATGATGATGGGGAGGATGTCAATTCCTGTGAGCATGGGTCCACTTGTTGTACCATTGTCTTAGATTCATTTGGTTTTTAAATCCCCCCATGGGGTTCTTCCATCATGTTTCCTATCATGTCATCATCAAATTTGTCATACCCTGAATTGAGATATGACCAGTGTCATTGTTCCACTTCTCTCTGATTTGCTTCTTGGTCTCTCTGAAGTTTCTCCAGACAGTTTGCACTATAGTGTCCAGGTCCTTGTTGTTTGCAATGCTTGCAAATACATCACTGGCCAATCAGGCTGAAGTGGCCTATCTGATGGCAGATGAAACATCTGCCATGTCTCATGTGTGGAGGGGACCAGGGTGGCTGGGTGGTCCTTGATTCAGGTTCAGGGGTGGTGAGATCTATAATTTCAGGCACCCTTCCAGCTAGTGTTTAAAGGTCTAGTCTGTAGGCCCGAAAAAAAGACCAACACTGAACTGAACTGGACTGATTAGGACTGGACCAGTCTTTTTCAGTCCAGTTGCTGGTCTTTCATTTTGAAAGATATAGTAGGACCAATAAAAAACTGGTTAAAACCAGTTGCAACCAGTTTTTTGTCCCAAAGCATGTTGGACCTTACTTCTATTTATTTCATTTTCAGTCCCTGGATCATCAAAAACTGGTTGAGATATGACCAGAAACATTTGGTATGAGTATTTTGTTGTATAATAACAACTTTGATTCCATTGCTTATTACCTGAGCTATGATTTTTTTTTGTACAGCCATATGACATCATAAAAATAACAGCAACACACCTAACCATCTGTACCATGTGATTTTATTTATTTAACAGCCCAAAATGAGTTGCAACTACAAACTACAAATTCAGAGTTCTACTGCTATCGTCTCCACCCTCGACCACCTGCTATTGAGCCTCAGCATATCTTCTTGAGCAGAAAGCTCTTTCAGGAGTTCATTTGTGACTAGTGGGCAACTTCAGAGCAGGATCGGTTGTGCTTCATCATGATGAATCAGGACACTATTCAGGGTGAAGACTACATTGGCTTGGCAGACACTGTAGCTGCAAATGTGGATGCAGACACAGAGTCCCTCAGTCAAAGGACCATCCTGCCTTCTTCTTTTGCAGGAAGCACCATGATGCTTAACTATACTTCATAAAGCTCTCAGGAGTAGTCATTTGGAGGACACAGGTTTGTTGGTATAGTTATTAGGATGTCTGGGCCATATAAGTGAATAGCTAAATCTTACTAAAGTTAGTGGTACTCCAAATCTTTGGCAAGGGTGCTCTGGCATTGAAAAAAAAGACCCAGGGTCGATTTTTTTGCTAAGGCCAATTCTGCTGGACTAACTAGCTTACATAATCAGGAATGCTTCTATATATAGTAATATGACCTCATCATCGTTGGCGCTTCCCAAGTGCTTCCCTCCGCATCCTCGCCCGGATGCCTCAATACACACCCAATTCCGTGGCTCTAGCTCAAGTTCTACACATTGTAGATGATACTGGACATATAAAGTGAGTCAGAAAATTCATCAGTGCTCATAATACACTGTACTTACCCACTGAGTCTCACAACCAGCTTGTTTGCACTCGAGTACCCCGTTCAATGAACTGTCGAGGACTTGCCTGCATAAACACCCATTCAGTGCATCTGCAAGTTTGCGTGGAACCCTTTTGCACTTCGACCGTCCCAATTAGGAATTTCAATTTCTGTTGCCACCCACAATCCGGACAGACGTCATATCCCTCTGCGTCAAGAATAGGCAGCGCCGTTTTGATTAGATCGTCAATGTTGCTTTTATACCTAGAATCTGTGACACATACTATAGACTCTTGAACAGTGCTCATGTTTTCAATCAAATAGTTTTCTGGTACAGCGAATACGAATGTGGTGGGTAGCTTGCATTGACTGATGACGCAAGAAAAAAAAAATTGTCCAAATATGGAAAGACATTCAAGGCATATGTTTTTTCACTCGCTTTCTGGTGCTAGAGGCCTTCCTAAAGCTGTACCACTCTCCATACTGTCTGTGGATACTAATAATATGTTTTAATGTACTCAATTTGGTGTTCCGAGGTCCGGTTCCGGAGGTGTCCTTTTTTTTTTTTCACAGCCTGCGGCTGGACTAACTAACCGGGCACCAGTACGGGATTCCCAGGCCGGCAGCCCCTTGATCTTTGGTAGTAAGTAAAGGCGTAGTAAAAAAATTCCTATTTTTTCCGCAGCCCTAGTGAGAGCTGATTGTAACAATCAGGAGTGTGAGATAATATAACAGGAGGTAGCAGCTGCTACCTCATATAATTAGAATGTTATCATTATGTAAGGTAGCAGCTGGTGCAAACAACAGCTCCAACGAACACGCTGATGCCTCGCGAGGCAGCTGTGGAGTGTGTCGCCTGATAAGTGTTGTAATGAGACCTATGGCACGCCACTGGCGCCGGTCTGGGCGTACCTCGTGTGCTCCACGTGTCCTTCAGTATATACGTCGTTATACACGTGTATCCCAGCCATTCTACCCAAGGAGCCACGGTATGCACCCCATGCTTCGACACAGTATTCACTCTTTACTCACTAACTTCTTTTTGTATCTATTATTCGTTAGATACTTTCACTACTCACATGCTAACTCCGAAAACCCCAATTTATGACCTCCCTGAGGCAACCGACGGACCCAGAAAATTTGCTCCTCCCAATACTAATACAACCAACTCCGAGGTCGATAAGCATGCAGAATACTATTTTGCCCACATCATTTTCCTAGTAAGTGATACATATAACCGCAATAACGATGAGTGATCGATGGGCATCAGGTCGAGAACCAGTTGTTCAAAGTCCCACGTCGCAACTTCGCGATTGAATCAGACGTCTTCTCTGATATGTTTCAGCTCCCAATGCCCAACAACGGCCCCCCACCCGACGGATCAAGTGACGATCGACCTCTTCGTCTAGATGGGATTAAAAAGTCGGACTTCATACAGCTACTGCGCGTCATGTTTCCCTTGTGAGTGAACTGTGATAGCAATTTCGGACATCTTCGATGAAATTTCCACTTTCAGAGATTCTCGATCGGGCAATTCACTGAGTTTAGAGGAGTGGACATCTGTTCTCAAGCTGTCGAGTATGTGGCAATTTCAAGAAATCCGCGCAAGGGCGATAAAGGCCATGGAGAGTCCGACTTTCTTGATGGACTCGGACCTGGTGAACAAGATCGTTGTCGCTAGGAGGTTCGCTATCTCATCGTGGCTTGTCCCTTCCCTTAATGCGCTAGTTCAGCGTGAGAAGCCTCTTGATTTGTTGGAAGGAAATCGGCTAGGTTTGGAATGGGTTTTGAAGGTGGCCGAAGCGAGAGAGTGTGGTGCGACATTGAAGAACCCGGAAAATCCTACCTGCCTGTCCTGTTCTCGCACCGGCCCCCCCCGCTGCAACTCTTGCTCCTCCACAACCTTCAACCGCTGCAGCTTTTGCAATCAACACATCAACCAAACTCTCACCAATGCGGCTTCCACGAGCAAGGTAGAGGCAAGAGGCAGTAGGATTAGCATCGATTATTCCAATAAAATTCGAGAGATCTTTGGGTTGGAGTGATATGATGGTCAGGAAAGAGGACTTGAGGAGAACGAGAGTTGATCAGAAGAAGAGGATCATTGATTCATTGTTGCTGGTTTCGTCGAGGTCCTAATTTGAAGAATCCCTGTACATATTTATTATTAGCACTGTTCGCTTTCATGATTTTGCGCTATCCTTCCCCTGTCTTTTACTCCCACATTCTACTTTCATCCTCTTCGATATTTTGATGTTGGGTTATAACTTATCGCATACCCACTGCAACAATTTCTTTTACCAACCACCTATTCCGATTGCGCGCCCCTGGAACTCCAGGTAGTCACATGACCGTAGCTAGTTAGAGAGTCACATGTTGTAGAGTCACAGCATCACATGGTTGCTAGCTGCCTCCACCGATGATGATTTGGGGCTAAGACAAAATGCTAAGACTCAAGGGATGCTCACTTGAGTAGACAATATATGAGAGGTGAAAGAGATTTATTCTTGTTGGACAAGCTAAATAGTACAAGGTTAAAATAAATAGGCTCTGAGGAGATAGTACCAAAAAGGGAAACATAGGTAGAAGCCTACTTGAGGCAAAGACAGAGTCCATGTGGAAATGTCCATATCACAAGGTAAGTATGAAATACAAGATAAGGAGAAACACCTTGGGTATGTATTTATTGCAAAGAGATACGAAATATGAAATAGAATAAGATAGGGAAAGTTCCTTATTGTGCAGTGTCTGATATGTGTAGAACAAAGTGCTGAAAACTTGGAAAGAGGTGTGGCACAGGTGTCCAAAGATAAGATACAATGGGTATAGGAGTGGGAAGTGAGGGGAACAGGTACAAAGATGTTCAAAGGTGTTTGGAGTTGTTTGAAGTTGTCTCAAAGAGTGCGGGTGTTCCTAGGACTTTGTAGAGTCAAAGGGAATTGTATGAGTGTGCAAGACTGTTTTCAGGGCTTGGTGCATGAAGTGGGCCTATCACTGTACACATGGTTCCACATTCCAAATGGTGGCCTGCTCTACCATGAAAGAGACACTTGGACTTTGCTCGGACTTGCTTGGACTCTGCTTGGACTCTGCTCAGACTTTTTTGGGCTGAGAGTCCTGCCAAACTACCATGTCCAGTCTGAGCTGAGTCTGAGCAGAGTCCAAGCAGACAGTCACTTGTACAGTCCTAGGACAGGCCAAGCTGGTTATATAATTGACTGAAAAATCAATGGTTACTGCAGGGATTGAACCCTTGTAGTCACATGCTTAAGTACAATTGATACAACAACATAACTGTTAGACTAAACCATCATTACAGTTAATTAATTTTATTTGTCTATGTACCACCCTGGCTGTGATGACAAATGAACACAGCCATGTCTGCCATCTCATCACCAACCACCACCACCATGTTCAATGACACTGCCTCCCTCCTCCCTTCTCCCTCTGCTCCCACCACTCCCTTAACACCCAACAGCCACAGATTCCATGCCAGCACATGGGCATCGCACATGAAATGGGCCCAAATGACAATGGAGTCATTTGGGCCCCAGGTAAGTTTTTTTGGTTTGTTTCTTCTTTTTATCAACTAACTAATAACATTATTCCATTTTTTAGGATGTAAACTACTAGTCCCTGTAGGAATGCAGAAATTATGACCAGACTGGGGATTGAACCCAGGCCCTCCTGGACATATACCAGATGCTCTGACCAACTGAGCTATCAGGTCTTATAGGGTTCAACAGAACAAGGATACCATATAACCAGACACAGATTGATACAACTATCACATCACTTGTGTGTGTGTGCACACTATGGTCTGTTAAGCACTGATCAAGCATTGTCACAGTGTTACCCATACCCATATCATGCCTTAACAAGGAGGGCAAGGAATACGAGGGGAGGGGGGAGGAAATGACGACTGAAACAACAACACCAATGCAACAAGAAGGCAAGCCAAACAAAAAAAAGGCCCAGGAGAAGTTGATGATGTCTCTTGGGCCACAGGTGAGTGTTTCTCTTTTTTTCTTGTTCTTTTCTTTTTTTACTAACAAAGTTTTTTGGATACTAATTTTAACTATAGACAACAACAACAACAACAGGGGACAATGACAATAATAGGATGGCAAGGAGAGGAGAAATGAGGGGAGGGGACAACAAGAGGGGGGGACAACAATGATGAGGGGAGGGGGAGACAGCAATGAGGAGGGGGAGCCGATGAGCACCACCCACCTCCAGCCTCACAAACAACTGGTCGTGGGGTGGATGGTGGGTGGAACAATGTTGACAACTGAGGAGACAAAGGCAGCCCAGCACCTGCCCCCCACTACTGCCAGCATTCACTTGCAGGGTGGACTGGGTGCTAACAGCTGTGGGGGGGGTGGGAATAAACAGTGAGAGTGGTGGTGATGATGCCAACCACTGCCATGAGTGACTGTTTGTGGGGTGGATATTTTTATTATAATCAGTAGTACAGTCTTCCCCTCACACAGGGGGTTAATTTAAAATAGTTTTGGTATAGTGATAAATGATAATGTTCTATATAATACAAGGCCTCCTTGGCTCAGTTGGTAGAGTGGAAGGATGCCGAGTTTGGCAGCCTACACTAGACTTAGGTTTACTAAAAGACAGGATCAAATTATCTTCATTGCATGGAAGTAGGAACCATAAGTTACTACAAATAAAAGAATAGGAAGTTACCATACCTTCACTGCATGGAAGTAGGAACAAAGGTTAAGGAATAAAGAATAAGTAATATATAAGAAAAAGATTGACCGTGTAAGTAAAAGGCCGCATCAAGCATAGTGTGTGATTTGGGAAGGCCGCATCGGGCATAGTCACATAATAGGAAGGTACTGCATCAATAGGATAATGTCAGCACTGCTGGATGTGGATAGAAGAGTAATAAGGATGTATGGTGCTGTTGCCAGGATGCATGTTGCTGGTTTTTGTTGTCGTATTCACCGGTGGCTGTGCTGGTGGCAAGGGTGATTGGGTTGGTGATGTGTGTGGCTGTGTCAGTGCTGTGGGAGTGTGTTGGCAGCATAGGGTGGCCATAACTCACTGTAACACAGACATTGGTATATCTGGTGTTGGTGAGTTGTTTATGTGCATAGTGTTAGGGTGACACCCACTATCTGCTAGCTAAGACCATGCGGGTTCTCTCTACAAGAAGGGGGCGGGATCCATGCTCGTGATGGGGGAATTGATGGTTTTGATGCTCGGGGTTATTAATAGGTGAGTTTGGTGAGATAGGCCTTTCACACCAAAAATGTAGGTGGAATACCTAAGAGAACACAACTGGGGTCCCCTAGGCATATATTTAGGGTTTATATACTATGTTACATATATTGTACATTGTTGTTACTGATGCACTCGTACATGCGCGTACATTTTGATGTGTGCGAAATAAAATTCTCATGCTATCAAAATGTAGCGTCATTTGGCGTCATGTAGCGTAATTCGACATAATAAAATAAAAATGAAAGTTTATTAGGTAATGGGGTGGTTTCCTAACATTACCCCCCTTTTATGCCTCGACTTCCAGGTGAGAAAATATTATGTTTGTCCCCTCTGCGAAATTTTGGTAAGGCTGGAATTTCATCCCCTCATACACCATTCTTGCAATGCAATGCGGAGCATTTGGATTACGTTTAAAGAATTGGGCAATCGCGTTACACGCTCGCTTACAATTCTCTTCGGGTTCCCACGAATTATTTTCTTTGGTATAGTTTTTCCACTTGATTAAGAAATCCAATTTGTTCCGTCGAAGACGTGAGTCTAGAATTTCTTCAACTATATATTCTGGAGCACCTTCTACTATTATTGGAGGTTGTGGAGTAGTTTGTTGGCCAGGAATAGTGGGCAGACAGTAAGGGCATAGGTGGGATACGTTAATCTTGGGATCAATCTTAAATGATCAGGGTAATTTTAGCACTACTGCATTAGGCAAGATCACTTTAGAGATCACATATGGGCCAACTTGTTTCTCCGTAAGGTTCTTCAAAGGTCGTGGAATATTCAGATCCTTGGTACTTAGCCATACCAAGTCACCAACTTTGTACTCTGGAGCACGTGCTCGAGTATGATCCATGTGTCGCATCATGTCATCATGTGCTTTCTTCAATGCCACCTCTGCTTCCTCTTGTACCTTTTGCATCTTAGATACAAAATCTTCTACTGACTGTACTTTGACTTCCCTTCTGGGTTCTACTCCCATGCGAGGATGATCCATAATTCATGAAAAAGGGTGACATACGAGTAGCCAAATGGAATTTGTTATTGTGGGAAAATTCGGCAATTGCCAACCATTCAGGCCAGTCAGTTTGTCAGTAGTTGACAAACATATGTAGGTACTGCTCCAACTCCTGATTCATTCTCTCTGTCTGCCCATCAGTCTGCGGATGATATGCCGTAGATAATTTAGTTTGAATTCCCAATATATTGTTTAGTTCTCGCATAAACGCGGAAGCAAATTGTGGTCTGTGATCGGAGATAACGGTATCGGGTAACCCATGTAACCGCCATACCTGATTTAGATAGAGGCATGCCAAGCCCAATGATGAGGTTTCTGTAGTAGTAGGAATAATATGGACCTCCTTTGTAAAGCGGTCGCATACTATGAATATTGCATCGTACCCTTGAGCCTTGGGTAATCCGGTAATAAAATCCACAGATATATCTCGCCATGGCGCTTTAGGTATAGGGTTCGGCATTAATTTTCCTGCAGGTTTCTCTGGAAATTTCTTCCCCCTCATGCACGTATCACATCCATCCACATATCCCAACACATACTTTGAAATTCCAGGCCACCAATAATTTCTCATTACTAATTCCAACGTCTTCCATCTTCCTGGGTGTCCGGCAATTGGTGTATTGTGATGTGACTGGACAATCTCCCTTTGCAAATCCTGATCCTTCGGTACATACACTTTTCCTCGAAAAAACACCAACCCTTGTTCCTCAGCCCATTCGTCTCCTTTGATATTACCTTTCTTCTCTCCCTTCAGAGCTTTCATGGCTTCCACTACTTCATCGTCCATTTCTGAGCATTGTCTAATTTTAGACGACATTTCTGTTCTGTTTCCGAGCTATCTATTAATAGATGCCCTTGATGCATAGCACAAATGTGAAAGTATTCGGGTTTGAGTAAGGTAACATTTTTATTGTCCTCCTCCACCCCCCTTTATGATCAATACATCTGGATAATGCATCTGCTTTCCTCATTAAGCTTCCCGCTTTGTGGACCAAGTGAAAATTGAAATGCGATAGGAATAGTGCCCAACGTGCTTGCCGGCAATCAAGCTTTTTAGTGGACATGAAGTATTGCAGATTTTGATGATCCGTCCAGATCTCAATTTGATGCATACATCCCTCCAAATAATGCCTCCATGCCTCCAATGCTCGTATTATCCCCAACATCTCTTTGCCATGCACATCATAATTCCTCTCCACATCATTCAACCCTTTTGACAAGTATGCACAAGGATGCCATTTGTCATCTTTGCACAGCATTGATAATACTGCTCCAGTAGCAAAATCAGATGCATCGGATTCCACTCACAAAGGGCATGTGAAATCTACTGGGGCTAATATTGGTCCCTCCACAAACTTCCTCTTCAACTCCTCAAACGCTGTCTGCTGCTGCTCTCCCCACCTCCATACTACTCCCTTTCACGTAAGGTTATGTAAGGGTGCAGCAATTTTAGAAAAATTGTGCACAAAGCGACGATAATAATTTGCGAGTCCCAAGAAGGCTTGAACCTCCTTGACATGGGTGGGCGCAGGCCAATCTGTGATCGCCTGTACCTTGATCAGATCCATTTTGATCCCATCAGGGCTGATCAATAATCCTAGGAACTCGATCTCGCTTGCCCCAAACACACACTTCTCTGGTTTCAAAAATAGATCATTCTCCGCCAACCTCTGTAACACCTCCTGCACTATCGCCTCATGATTCTCTTCATCCTCCATGAATGTCGTCAATAAATATTATTACCACGCCTTTGTCTATTACATCCTTGAAAATGTCGTTCATCATATTTTGAAAGGTCGGGGGACTATTAGTCATCCCAAAAAACATGACAAGCAGCTCGAAGGATCCTCGACGCGTGGCAAATGCAGCCTTCCACTCATCTCCTTTCTTTATTCATACATTGTTGTATCCCCATCGTAAATCCAATTTTGTAAAGACCTTGGCTTTTCCCACCTTATCAATTATTTCTGAGATCAATGGCAGGGGGTACACGTTCTTCACTGTCCACTCGTTCAGATACCTATAATTGGTACACATCCTCTTCCTTTGGTCTTTTTTGGGCACGAAGAATATTGGTGACATCTGCAGTGATTTTGAAGGTCGTATGTATCCTTTGTGCAATTGCTCCTTCAGGAATGCATCCACTTCTTCTTGTTCCATCGGAGATAACAGATATACCTTTGACTTCTTTGGCACAAACCCGGGCTTCATCTCAATCGCATGATCCCATGGCTTCCACACCGGCATTTGCTCAGACTCCTTCTTTTGGAACACTGGCAAATGTTCATGATACACTTTTGGCACCCATTCCTCCACTGGCTTCTCCACCTTCACAATATTCTTGTCCCATGACTGTCCTCCACGAACTGCTCTAAAGGTTTGCTTTTGCTCTTCTTTCTCGATCATGATCAGAACTTCCCCATTTGGCATTTCCTCATCCTCCACTTCCTCCATTGTAACAGAATACTTTCTTGGATGTTCTTTCTCTTTCTTTTTCCTTTTTTCTTTCTTCATCTTCCTCCTATATACATTACATTCCTTAGGACAACGAGTCATTTGTACTTTCCCAGTTTTCCAATCAATTACGGGATTATGCTTCCGTAACCATGGACATCGTATTATTAGATTGGTTTTTCCAAGATCGCACACTTCGAATACTGCTCGCTCCTGATGCTCCTGATACTTTAGTACCATAGTCACCTCCTCCTTGATAGTTCCTCCACGATTGACTGTTCTGTCAATATTGTACACCATTATAGGTTGCACCAGCTTGCGTGTGTTAATACCGTTTCCGGTAATTAAGGATCAATTAATAAATAATCCTGTAGCACCACTGTCAAGCAACGCTTCCACATCAATAGCTGCATGCGTGTCCACTGTCTTCAGTCCCACAGTCAAGGTGATTTCGGGTTCTATTCGCACAGAGCGAATAAAGAATTTAGGGGTTTTTGGAAATGACATATGACAATTTTCTTTGTCACGTGATTCACAACAGTTGTACTCCTCCTCAATTTCCTTTTCTGATTTACTCTGGGTTTCCTCGGATACTAATACATTGTAACGATTCTGGGTTACCAATGGGGAAACCTTCACTGGGACTCTTCCACAAAATTCTTCTGTCTGCCTTCCTCCAGCTTCACTTCCTCGATTGTAGCTTCCCTAATCTTTCTTTTCTGCTTACAATTCTTAGAAATGTGTCCTAACTGCCCACAGTTAAAACATTTAAGTGGGGCTTGTCTCCCCACTTGATCAACCTCCATTGCCTCTGCTGGTGCTGCTGACTCCATAACTATAGGTGTCACTGCCATGGCCGGTGGCTGTGCCCTCGGAGCTTGCACCTGAGGCGCCTTTCCTTTCTCAGACTTTCCTCCTGATGACTTTCCAAATTTACTACTTCCATACATCAACTTTGACTCCGCCTGTTCCTGCTGATATTGCCGGTCAAGGCGCATTGCCCAATTATACCACTCGTCCAACTTCTCTGGCATAGAAGGTAGTTGGTAGATAGACTTGAATAAAGAGGGATTTAATCCTGCTTTCAAAAACTCTACCAACGTGGCTTCTCCCATGTCCATTTGCAAAGCTTCTGCTTTGAACTGCAAAATAAATTCATCTGCCATTAAGGAACCTTGGCGCATGGTCTTTAATTTAGCATTGGCTGTCGCCTTTGGATTAGGGTCTCCAAACTGTGCCTCCAATCTCTCCAGAAATTCCTTGAAGGTTGCAAATGGTTTATTTCCCACAGCAATTTGATTAATAGCCTCATTTCTCCAGAACTGTGCTTTCCCCCCCTGAATGTATGAGAGAGCAAACATAATCCTAGACTTGGCTGTACGAAACTCTGGCTTCCTCCCATGGATGTATAATACTATAGAGCTGATGAAGGATTTTGTATTCTCCATGGTACCATCAAAGATTTGCGGGGGTGCGTACTTTGGTAAGCATGCTTTTCCATTTCCAGATTTCTCCACTGTCTCATCCTCCTGCAATATCCACTCCACCATCTCCTCCATCTCATCATCTCTTTCTCCTATCATCTCTGGCTGTACTTCCGCTTGTCTGGGCTGTGATGCTGCCAATACTGACACTAATTGCGACATTTGCGCTGTGAGCGCATCAATTTTTGCCTCTAGTGCTGGTATGGGAACAGGATTAGGACCAGGATTAGAAGTTGAAGGTTCAGACATAATTGTAGAATCTGTGATGAATCACTTCTTTGACAAATTCAAAAATTTTACTTCGAGACCTCTCCAAACATCTATGGGTCACGTGATAAGGTTCGTCGAGGTTCGTCAATGGTTTGTCGTTCGTTGGGCGCCTATTTTGACACTTCGGATCAATAACCCTTCCAACAGTGCCTGATCTCAGAGATATCACTGAATTTGGCTTGTAACTAAAATAGTCGTCTGAATAGAGTGATGTAAATCATAACTAAACCAGATCTGATCAGTTGTCTGGTTGCAGCTGTCCTAATGACGAGCGCTGCCTCTCGATCACTGGCAGTCACAATGTAAGGCGAGGCCTGGCATCGGCTTATGAAAGAAAAGGTAGATTATGTATATACAAGTACTTCCGGCTTGTGCTGAAAGGATGAGTAATCAGATGTGGCGTGGTGAAACAATGACGTATGCGCAAGTAAGAGAAGGCGCACTGATATGGGAAGTTGTGTTCTTCTGTTAGGGTGACACCCACTATCTGCTAGCTAAGACTGTGTGGGTTCTCTCTACAAGAAGGGGGCAGGATCCGCGCTCGTGATGGGGGAATTGATGGTTTTGATGCGAGGGGTTATTAATAGGTGAGTTTGTTGAGATAGGCCTTTCACACCAAAAATGTATGTGGAATACCTAAGAGAACACAACTGGGGTCCCCTAGGCATATATTTAGGGTTTATATACTATGTTACATATATTGTACATTGTTGTTACCGACGCACTCATACATGCGCATACATTTTGATGTGTGCGAAATAAAATTCTCACGCTATCAAAATGTAGCGTCATTTGGCATCATGTAGCATAATTCGACATAATAAAATAAAAATGAAAGTTTATTAGGTAATGGGGTGGTTTCCTAACACATAGGTGGCTATGCTATCACCAGTGGCTGTACCAGTGGCAAGGGTGGTTGTGTAGGCAATGTGTGTGGCTGTGCTGGCACCATGGAAGTGTGTAACAGTGGCATAGGTAAATTAACTTGTCGTAATGTCATGAGTCTGTGGGGCCAGACTTACACTCCTCCCCACTTGAAAGAATTGTGTGGGTCTCAGACCTCCATCCCATTTTCATCTTCCCACTGGTCAAGGGCATCAGTGTTGGCCATTTTAGAGCTGGGGTGCCACTCATTGTGTTCTTTCCCATATCCTTCATAACGGACAAGGTATTGTACACCCCTGCTGTAAGGGCAACCTTACGATCAGATTCCTAAGAACTTGATACTTGCAAGGGAAAACCAAAGATTAGATTCAATAACTATTGAACAAGGAAAAGACCCATACCTTGCAAGGGAAAAACAAAGAGAAAACTCTATGGAGTCCGGTGCAAGGCCGAAGTATATATATGGAAGGCATGCAACATTCTAAAATACTTGGAGCCCCTTCCATCCTAGCACTAATTCAGATCCAGGGTCATGTTTCCATTTGGGGAGACGGCCATCAATCAGTGATAGTGTCCACATCAGGCCATACTCAGTAAGTGGTGTCTGCATCAGGCCATGATTGGTAATGGGCGTGCAAAGACATCCTCGATCATTTCTGCAGGTGCAACAATTGCACAACTGGTTTGCGCAAAGGTGCAAACTGCAACAATGGTTTGCGCAGGGGTATTGACTGTGAGAATGGTGAGAGTACAATAGGGGCTAATGGATTGACATATCGGAATGTTTGTAGATGGTTGGCGCAAAAGGTGCCTCGTTGTGCAAAAGGTGCTTTGTTGCATGAATGTTTGCAGGTGTGCAGAAATGTTCACAAATGTGCACCAACCATTGTAGGGGCTCGTAAGCTGTTCCCCTTACACCTGCCACCTTGGCGTGCATCCACGATTTTGTCAATGCACCACTCCTCAGTGCCATCTTCAGTGACAATTGGCATTGGCTGAGCTGGCTCCTGGTCAGGGAAGAGGAGTGGGTCATTGGGGACATATCATTTTAGTAGGTGTGCATGAAAACCAGGGAAGGTGTTGGGGTTGTTGGGAAGTTTGAGAGTGTATTCAGAGCATTCAGGGAAGGTATGTGTGACCATGTAGGAGCCATTATGTCATGGCATGAATTTGGCAACTCGTGTTTTGCCTCTGCATTTGTAATTGTGGTGGTGATTTTCAGTGGAGAGCAAGACAAGGTCACTGACCTCATAGACATCCTCCAGTGCCTGGTGCTCATTGGCATGATATGCCTGGCAAATTTTGGCAGCAAGGAGGTTGTCCTGTGCTTCCTGAACATTGAGGTGGACACATGTAGTGATGTTGTGTGCAGTGATCTGCTCAGCAGTGGCATTTTTGGTGAGGGGCACAATAGGCGGAATGATGTGTGGAGATCAGCCAGTTTTGAGTTGGAAACCAGAGAAGCCAGTGGATGCATTCATGGTGTTCATGATGGCAAACTGTACATGGGGGAGTTTAGCTAGCCAGCCCTTCTGGTTGTTGTCAACATGGTACCGAATGGCTTGGTTCACAGTTTTGTTTGTCTGTTCACTGCTGCCATCAGTTTTGGGGTGATAGGATGTGGACATTTTTAGTTTAATGCTAGTGAGCTTGTGGAGTGCAGTCCAAAGGTCAGCAGTGAAACATGCATCTCTGTCAGAGATGAGGTGTAGCATGAGGCCATTTTTGCAGTACCATTTATCAAAGAGCACAATGGCAACCTGGGCAGCAGTGTATGAGGAGTGAATGCCAGCGATGTGTACGTCAGTGCCAAGGAGGTCTGTCATAGTCAGGATGGTGTCCTTTCCATTCTCCTCTGGTAGTGGGCCAATGAAATCCAGAGCAACAGTGTCGAAGCGGTCATCAGGTACTGGTAGTGGGTGTAACCGGTGGGTTTCATGGTCCAGTTTTTGTTTTGCTGGCAGTCGGTGGATGATGGGATGTATGCATTTTCCAAATCCCAGTGCATGTTTGGCCAGTAATAAGAGCTGCAGTGATGATGCTCAACCAGAAAACCCAAACAAAACCCACAATAAAACCTTGAATGGTATAACACTAGTTAGAGGAAGATTGCAAGGTGGTACTAAATATCACCGCTGTTACCCAAGGTTAGGTAAACGACCTTAGAGAGGGTCTGATGATGTTTGATGAGGTTTGAGAGTGTACAAAGTGCAGCAATGATGTTCGAGGAAAGTTTGAAGAGGTTCAAAGAAGTTCTAGGGGCTTTTAAAGGACGAGGACGATTTTGACGAAGGCTGAGGATAGACTATAAGAATGTAGAAAGGCTTTGAGAGGGGATAGACAATAGACAATAGTTTCGGGAAGCTAGTATGAGAAGTTCGAAGAAGTTCAGTGTAAAACACTGAACTTCGAGACTAATTTGAGAGGCTTGGACTCAGAAGAATTGCTCTTAAATCAGACAATTGGTGTGAGAGGATGATCTATTCTGTCTTTGTAAGTAGCTAGGACAAGGCTATATATGTTTAGAAGAGATGGTACTTAAAATGAAATAAAACATGAGGAATACATGAGGCAAGATATAAAACAATAAAGAACTTTGCAAATCATAAAATAAATGAAAGAAGATGAGAAGGGAAATGTATAGAGTCATGATTTATTATGGGTACCTGTCCTATTGATCCAATATATCATCAAGACATCAAAGCACCACAATCGTGTCTTAAAATCCTGTCATCATGTCTCCTTGTGTCTGGTGGTGCTCAATATGCGACACACTAACTCGTACAAGGTGTGCTGCGTGTGTCTGAAGGGTGGTGCAATAGGTATATGGCAGCTGAAGATGTTTGAGGTGCTGCAAAGACATTCAAACCTGCTCAAAGTGTTGCAAAGTCATTCAAAGTCATTAGAAATAGTTTCGGAGCAGTCTTGTGAAGTTCATCGGGGTTGGGACTGTGTGTGGTGATGTGTCAATGCATTTGGAGATGTCTCCAGAACTTAGATCACAAAGTGGACCTCTCAACCTCCCCCTTACTGAAATCCTGACTGTCCCAGTCAGCCGAGCAGAGTCACATGCAAAATGTGTGATCATGTTGAAAATGTCAACAAAATTTGAAATACCTCTCATTCTTCTTCATCACTCCTACACCTTTGATACTACTTCTATCATGTCCCTCCTTGCTGAACTCAACACCAAAGTCCTCGAGTACACAAAATCGATGCCAGATTGTGGTGTCGCCAAAGACCTTGACTTTGAAGTGTGGGGGAAAGGTTTTTGTGAGAAGATGGTAAGTTTCTGCTTCTTATTCGATATTCGGATTCTAACACAATATATTCAGGTGGAATATGACAAACTGGCAGATGACTTGGGCAAAGAGCACAATTTGACCATGCAAAAGGTCATCGACAAAGTTTTCGAGCTTTTCAAACTGATGGCTCAATGTGAATGGCTTTTGTGGGGGGGAGCTTTTGTTTACAGATCTGAGTGAGCAGGTAGAGCTGGAGCAACGGGAAGAGGAAGCAAAATGGGTTTGGGAGGAGGAGGAGGCCCACAGGGCAGAGGAAAGCGCGAAGCAGGCAGAAATCGAGGCCCAAAGGGGGGCATTAGTGGATGCTCAGAACCTAGCTCTTGCTGCATTTTGTGCTAACACATTGTCGAAGGAAGAATTGCAGTGACCAAACACGGAGCTCACAGCGGAGGCAAGAGCTATCAAGAGGCTAGAGGCTAGAGAGGAGGGCAAAGAGGAGGGGGAGAGCGAGCTGCCTGTGGTGAGGGTGGCGAAACAAAAGGTAGTGGAGATTGAGGCAGGCAAAGATGGGGAGGACAAAGTCAAGGACTCCATGGAGGCGAAGCAAGCAAAGCTCACAACGAGCAGACTGCTTGATTTTGAGGGTCCAGTGAGTTTTTATTTTGACTTCTTTGAAGGTTTTTTGGACTGCTAACAATTTTGTACTGTGATTGATGTGCTGGGACAAAATCCCAGCTGTGCTGTATGGTCAAAGAAGAGGCCCCAAAGTGTGTTAAGTGCACCGAGGCACTGCAGGGGTGCTATTGGGAAGGAGTATCGAGGAAGGGGCTTTGAAAGGGCGAAGCTAGAAAATTTGGGGCTGCAAAAGATGTTTTGCAGTCCAAGCCAGGTATGAGTTTCATTCAAACTCATCTCAAATCTTATCTCACCTTCCATTTGGATTGTTTTAGCTCTTCAAATTTGAGTTGTTGGGCCAGTCAAGGCAGAGGAGACAGTTGTGGGACCATCAAAACCATCGACACCAAAGTCAAGGCACAAAAAGCAGTTGAAAGGGAAGGGCAAAGTGAAGGAGGTATTGTCAAATGACAACATCGATGTCGTTAGTGACAAATGGGTGGTTCGACAGAAGATGCTTGCAGCAAAGTCAGTACAGAAGAAGGTGGAGATGGAAGTTCTGGGGAAAAAAATAGAACTTTTAGAGGTTATGCTGGAGGAGTAGAAAAAAAAGAAAACTTTGTTGTATTTTTATTTTTGCAATTTAAATCTTGTGAGTGTCGAAAAGTAGCGAATAAAAGTAAAAGGAAAAGAAAGAAAATAAAGAGAATAAGGGAAAGGCTCGGTAGATCATCATGGCCAAAAAACCCTTTTGGAGTTTGTGTGACCATGCTATAATGCAATATCACAACTTGTATTGTACACTAAAAGAAATCAAAGTCATGTATAAGTGATCACAAAGAAAAAGAAAGGAATAATTATTCGTCTTCAAAGTCTGGAATGTCTTCAGGAATATCTTCATCAATGTTTGAAGTGTTTCGAAGTTTTTCGAAGGTCTTTACACTCCCCCCCCCAATCCGAGCAGACTCCACTCAGACACTCGGACTGTCCGAGGACTTTTCTTGGACTTTGCTTGGACTTCTTTGGCTGAAAGTCCTGCCAAACTAGATGTCCAGTCCAAGCTGAGTCCTAGGACAGTCTGAGTACAGTCCAAGTGCATGTTTTCTTTAAGCTAACACATTTTTTTATTAATTATAGGTTATATCTATACTGTAGCAGCACAATGACCCCAAAACCACCAAATGAGGAACAACAATGAGACCATGACCCAGCACCCACCCCCGCCAGTGCAAGCAACTGCTTGCATGGGGGAGAGCGGCTGCTAATGATGACAATGACAATGACAGGGAATGACGACACCACCTGCCCCAGCCCTATGAGCCACTGCTTGTAGGGTGGACGATGGGTGGAACGATGACAATTAGGAGACCCCAACAACAGCCAGCACCCCCCATAACTGCCGCAGGCAACTGCTCATGGGGTGGATGGGGGGTGCAAGAGTGCAGGTACCAACAGGGAGACAAAAAAGGCCCAAGAGACATCAACGTCTCTTGGGTCCTAGGTAAGTTTTTTTTTTTCCTTTTCTCATTTCATTTTTTGATGCTAACCAACTTTTTTTAGGTACAAACTACTACTGGCGATGATGATGATGGGGGGACACCACCACCACCACTGCTGCGAGCCCCTGCTCACAGGGTGGAAGGTGAGGGTGAAGAGACAAAGGGGAAGGGAGACAAGGGGGAAGGGAGACAAGAGGGAAGGGAGACAAGAGGGAAGGGAAATGAGAGGGAAGGGAGACAAGGGGGAAGGGAGACAAGAGGGAAGGGAGACAAGAGGGAAGGGAGACAATGATGAGTGGGGACACCCACGATGACACCCACCCCACGCCTATGAGCATCTGCTCGTGGGGTGGTTTGGGGGGGAGAAGAATGGGGACAGGAGAGCAAGATGGCCAGGGGACAACCCGGGGAGAGACCAACGCCGCCATGAGCAACAGTTGCTCATGGTGGGTGTTTTTAATTTATTTTTATTATTGATAGTTATGGCCCCCTCCCCTCGAGCTTTTGAGGGGAGGGCCTAGTATTACACATATTAATTACCCCTCGCACAGATGCGAGGGGGTCAATTTAATAATCTATTCATGATATGTAAAAAAATTAGATTTCAGTAATAAATAGATATAATGTATGTGACTTTAAATGACTACTTGGCTTAAGTGGTAGAGTGTGCATGTTTGGTCATCATGTGATTGCTTGTCCAGAAGTCTGTTGGTTCAATTCCTGCTGTGCACACATCATTTTGTGAGACTTATAAAAATTTCTGTAAGTCTGGAACTTGGACAGTACTTTAAAGGTGTAAGTAAATGCACAATTGATGTTGTCTGAGCAAAGTCCGAGTGCAGTCCTCCGACTTTACTTGGACAACTTGGACAGTCCTAGGACAGTCTGAGTGCAGTCCTCCGACTTTACTCGGACAACTTGGACAGTCCTAGGACAGTCCGAGTGTCCGAGCAGAGTCCAAGTGAAGTCCGAGTGTCCGAGCAGAGTCCGAGCAGAGTCCGAGTGAAGTCTGAGGACAGTCCAAGTGTCTGAGTGTGTCCTAGCAGAGTCCGCTTGGACTGGGGGGGGGAGTGTAAAGTACTGGTTTTTTGAGATGTTCGGAGTCAATATTGAGGAAGTTTGGTGGAAGGGGAATTGACTTTCGAGCAAAATAAGGGATAAGTCGGAAGGAAGCAACTGGTCGATGGAATACTGATCCATCAAGTTTGCAGATGATGTAGGCTCCTCCATAGTTTCATTGATGATGATGAGGGGACCTAAATATCGAGGTCGCATCTTGCGATTTAGGGATTTCTCGATTTGCTTGTTTTGAAGTAGGACCAGATCACCTTTTTCGAAGTTGTAGTCATGCATCGTTCATTTGTGAATGAGTTCAAAACATTTTGCAGCTTTGAGTCGAGTGGTATAGACTTTCAAATATAGAATTTCAAGATCAGATGATTGTTTTTGTAATGCTATTGCTCTTCGAGCAATGAGATTGGTTGTTGATAATATAGAATCAGGAGGGGGTTGCAAATACGTTGCTTTGGAGATGTCGAGTGGGATGAGGGGGTGTGAACCTGTAACTGCAAAGTAAGGAGAGCAACCCATACATCTATGAACTGTAACTTGTTCTGCCCAAAACACTGAGTGTGCTCCAGCTGACCATTTGCTCTGGTCTCCATCAACCACTTTGAATAACAATTGTCAAATGTCAAAGTGAGCTCTTTCAACGAGTCCATGTGCATGAGAATTGTAACTGCTAATCCAAATGTGGTTAATATGATATTGTTTTGAAAGGTACTCCAATGCTGTGATGAAGGCTGATCCATTATCACTCACAATTTTGTATAGGGATCCCCATCTACAAATGATGTCTTCAAAGATCCAATCCCCGAGGGGTGTGCATTTTCTCATCAAATATTCCGCCATTTGGGATAGGTCATTAGTGAACATCAACCTTATATGATATACTTGAATCTGCTTGAAGGAGGCATTTGCATAGTATTGATGTAGACTTTGCTGAATAAAGGTGTGGGTGTGGCAATGGTAGTGGGATGAGGAGATTTTGAGTTTGTTGTACTTGGCAGAGGTGGCAGGTGTGAATAAACCATGTGATGTCTGCTTTCATGTTAGGCAACCAGAATCATAGAGAAATGATGGATTTCATTGCAAAGACCATCTTGTGTCCGATATCATCATGACCTGCACAAATAACTTTGAGATGACGTTTGGGAGTTGCGACAATTTTGTGAGCTCTGTGAGAGTCCTTTCTTCAAAGTTTACTGCAATCTAAGAAGAATTCAGTGCAATATCAAATCTGTGTCACGCTGCATCTGGGACATCGTAGGAGTTAGCCAATGTGATTAGAATATGGTTGAAATGGTGAATCAGCCCTTGAGCCAAGGAGACAACCTATCACTGTCTCGTGTTTGTAGTGAGGGTGGGGACTGCCATTGCATCATCCCTGTGTCGCATCCCCACCATTCGTTGTCCCTGCATCGCCTCATCATTGTCCCTGCCATTTTGTCATCATTGTCCATACCATTTTGTTGTTGTCATCCCTGCCATTCATTGTCCCTGTGTCGTGTCCCCACCATTCATTGTCCCTGCATCATGTCATCATCATCCCTGCCATTTCATCATTGTCATCCATACTGTTTCATCGTTGTCATCCCTGCCATTCATTGTTGTTGTCCCTGCCATTTTGTTGTCATCGTCCATGCCATTTTGTTGTTGTTGTCCCTGCCATTTGTTGTCCCCACCCTTCATTGTCTTTACCCTTCATTGTCCCAGCCATTTGTTGTCCTCCATGTTCATTGTCCCTGCCATTCATCATTGGTCATACATTGTCCTGGTTCCCATTGTCATTAGCACCTCCATATCCCCCTACGAGCAGTGGCTCACAGATGGGGTGGTGGTGCTGTGTGACATGGTCATTGTCCAGGAAAGGGCCCATTGCCACCCTGCGAGCAGAGGCTTGCAGCAGCAGTGCAGGGCTTGCATGTGTCAAGTGGTGGGTGGGCAACATTATAGTTAAGATGCAAGAACCTAAAAGAAAAACATTTAGTTAGTAAAAGAAAGAACTCAATATGAAAGACTTACACTGGGGCCCAAACAACAACTGCATCATTCAGGCCCCCTGCCTTGCATTTGTTCATTTGGGTGGTGGTGCATGTGTCATTCATGGTGAGTGCCGATGGAAGCATGGGTCAACGAGTGGGGTGGTATTGTAAACAAATGTGTCAATGTGTGTGTTTGTTTACTGTAAACAAACATGTACAACTACAGTAACATAAACCCCACCCATTCTCATGCTATCCTCCCTTGTAGTTAATGTATTGTATATCCTATGTACATTAGTTTAGTGTTCTCTAGAGTATATAATTCAACTGTACAAAGACCGGTTGTAACTGGTTTTACAATGGTCTTCAAATATTTTCAAAAGTTGTTAACCATTAACCGAACTGCGGTTTCGGTTACTAACTATTTTCAGAAAGTTGGACCAGACCAAAGCATGGACCACAGTTCCATCGAGTTTGGTCCTTGGTTCAATCAACTGGACCTTAAAACACTAGTCATATCCTCCCCCTTACTGAGATCTGAAGAGAGAGAGTGTGTCAAAACTTGATAGGAAGTAAAGGGACAAGTCATAATTGGATTGATTTGGTGTACAAAACTGTGAAGACGGTTGATCCAGTCTCCAAAATTGTTTTTGTTATTGAACTGGTCATCTTTGGCTTGTGGAGGACATCTCAAAAGTCTGTCTGGACCATGATGTGTACCTGCAACATGAACTAATGTGAAGTGAAAAGTGAGAATTGAGATGATCCATCGATTAATGCTAGCACTAGGTGCAATATCAGGATTCATGAGCATGCCTTTTATATACCTTGCATCGACTTCAACGATGATGTTTTGGACCCCTATTAGGTACAATTGAAGTGCTCCAAGAGCGCGATATAGACCATAGAGTTCAAGTTTTGCTTGCAAGAACCAGGATTCATGGTTGTTAAGCATGATCAAGCTGAATTGACTATAATATCATTTTCAAGGGTTGTCAGGATTGCATTGCATGAGAAAGAACCCAATAGCGATGTACAAAGTGTCAACTGATAGGATAACTGGGGTGTCAGATGAGTAGTCGATAGCACAAATTGCTGGAGAATTGATGAGTGTTTTCTTCAGGTCTTCCTGTGGTGTGATTTGCTTCAGTCTGAATTCGAAAGGGACATCTTTTTGTGTAAGGTGTATTAGAGCTGTAGCACACTATTACTATTTATACTATACTTACATGAAGCAGGACAAGCCCAGGGGAAAAGGAGTCATTTGGCAGGAGCATTTTGACAGTATCATATCATATTTTGACAGTATTGAAGGTACTCAAGTAGTATCTTAGATTGGTATGAATACTGGCAAAATATCTCTTGGTGAGTATGATGACAGAAGAATACTTCTACAATACTGACATGATACCTCCCCAGACATATCTTGCTGTGCAGCCAGTGTAGTGCAGAATTTATCTTTTCTCTGTGGTGCTCGCTCCTGCTGGGGATGGTTAGATGCTCCCCACAGCAGCAGGCACAATCTACAGAAACTCAATGTGCAGGACCACAAAAATCAGGACCTACATTCCTCACCAACTTCTGTGGTGCAGAAGGAGCTTGTCAAGCAGTGAGCACATGCTGACAATAACACATGTAAATATCACCAATCCCCACTACAAGATAATTTGGTGCAGACCCCAGTAATGGAATGGGAGGAAGTTGATGCTGTAGAAGATGCAGATATGGAAGACTAACTCCTCCTATTTTGCTGTGGCTGCTTATTTGACTCCTTCCTTTGCTTATATGGTATTCTTACACTTCATTATAATGCTCATTTATGTATATAAGTAGTTCAAACATTAGTATACCCCCTCCTACATTGCCAAGATACTTGGAGGTGAGTGTGTTATATCAGCATATCCAAAAGTGGATCACATGATTGCCTGGAGACATGCCAAGGGCACCAAACTTTGATTTATCAAGTTTAAAGGTTCATTTACACAAGTCCAATAGTGAAGGTTTTGGACAACGCGAGAAGACTGCACCACATGCACACCGTAACACTTTATGGACTCAGTTGACCGCACTGCATGTGCACCATAATGCTTTATGGTTGTAGACTATTCTCACAGAACAATCTCTATGCATAACTTATTTTACTCCTATTTGCTAGTAGGATTATGTTTCTCTATGGTAAGACAACCCCTTTTCTCAGGGTTTCCTCTTGTTGTCTCGCTCATACACTCACATAGCCATTTGTTCTATATATCAACCATCATTCCTCACATGTCCAATCCCCATGCCACCTACTTTGGATGGTCACAGCCTCTCAGTCTCCCTGAGGCAGCTGGAGAACTTGCGAGGACAGGAAATGAGAACACATCAACAGAGACAGACACTGCTTTTATACCTTTCAGACAACCTGAGCTACAAAGAGAACAAGAACAAGAGCAACCCAGAAGGAGACAAGAACCTGAATTCAGGAGAGACCTTGTCACAAGGATTGACAAGCTCATTCAGGACTTCAGGGACAAGAAATCTGCGAGGTGAGTTATGGGTTGCACCCTAAGTATCTTCGATATAATGTTTGGCATGTACAAGACCATGAAGAGGGGAATGTTCAGGTTGAATCACTCCAGTGTCTCACTGACTGGACTGAGTGAGCCAAGCCACTTCCGTCGGTACCCTCAACTGAACTCCATAACCCAATTGCCCTGCATACAATCAACAGTCGCCCTGATCTTTTCAAGATTGTCACCCCAATCAATGTCAACTATTTCAAGGCTTTACTAGTGTCGCATCCTAACCACCCATTCATTGAGTCAGTCTGTAGAGGATTACATGAGGGATTCTGGCCATGGGCCAATACCCACCAAGGCAAATATCCTCCTACTGTTGATGAGTCATTAGAGATGCTGGATGTTGGAACAGAGGCAGACTTTCTACATGCTCAGCAGGATCACGAAAGACTGACAGGGTGGCTCCTTTGGCTGAGACCTCCTTCCAGGTATGCATGCATTGCCCATCCATGTGGTACCAAAGCCACACTCTGACAAGCTGCAGATGGTGATAGATCAAAGTGTGGGTCTTTTCTCCCCAAATTCCATGATCAAGCACAAAGACATTAGAGGTTTTCCATTGGATAACATGACTCACCTTGGGGAAGGACTCATACACCAACACCAAGCAAAGCCAGACCAGTTGTGGGTCATCTACAAGTCTGACATCGCCGAGGCATACCAATTGATCTCCATGCACCCATTATGGCAGATCAAGCAGATCATCACAATTGATGGAGAGCGTGACATTGACTGGAACAATTGCTTTGGGGGACAAGGGTTGCCTGGGATATACATCTCTTTCAATGGTTTAGTAACATGGATAGCACAGGAAGTGAAATTTATTTTGGACCTGTGGACTTAACATGGATGATTCATTTGGCATTGATGAAGAAGGAAACTTAGTGTGGTATCATAAGTATGAGATGTACATGCCTATGAACCAGATCAAGCTTCTATCCCTTTGGGATGAACTTGGAATTCCACATCAACCTCACAAACAACTCTTTGGAGAAGCCCTCACTGTCATTGGGATCTATGTCAACCCCAATAACCTGACCTTCATGCTTCCAAAACAAGCTCTTGATGAACTTCTACAAGAAATCAAGGATTTCACTTGCTGGTCAGAATGTAAGCATGGTGCCTCATGGACTTTACACAGATGGCAAAGACTGCCTGGTTGGATGAACTGGAGCTTTAATGTTTTTCCACTGCTGAAACCTGCTCTCAATCACCTTTATCCAAAAGTCATGGGGAAGGACCACCCACTGACTAAGGTCTGGGTCAATAACACTGTCTGCAAGGACCTCAACTGGGCAACTCACCACATGCGTGCTGCACTCAGAGTCAACCTGCTGTCCAGTGTGTCTTGAGATGCTGAGGATGCAGATGCTACACTCTTCTGTGATGCCTGCATAGAAGGACTCACTTTTTATTATCCTGATTGCTCTACAGGTTTCTATGCTCATGTACCAGACAATGCAGCATGTGACATTATCTTCTACTTTGAAGCCCTCGCTGTTGCTAGTGCCTGCAGTAATCTGAAGAAAACTATGCTGCACTGTTCACACATCATCATTGATACCGACAGTATGAGCACTGTCAACATCTTCAGTTCTCTCTGGTGCCTGCCCGAGTTCATGCCCCTTCTGCAACACTGTGTCGATGTCATGATTGCAAAGGAATTCCAGCTTCGAGTCTTGCATGTTCCAGGAGAACATAATGCAGTAGCAGATGCCATCTCATGGTGTGAATTTCATTGTGCACAGCAACTTGCCCCTGGCCTATGCTGCTATAAATCCTCTACTGATTCCTTGCTTCCTCAACTCCATGAGTTCAGGGACATGTTCTCCAAGAAATCGTTCAACTCTCTCCCTGTGTGCAAGCTGTGGGATCATGTGATTGAACTCACCCCTGGTGCAACCCCTTCATCCTGCATGGTCTATCCTCTCTCTCCTGAAGAACAGTGACAGCTTGACCAGTTCATCAATGAGCACCTGGCCTCTGGACATATTCAACCATCAAAGTCACTCATGGCCTCTCCCTTTTTCTTTGTCAAGAAGAAGGATGGCTCACTTTGACTGGTTCAAGACTACAGCAACATCACAGTCAAAAATCACTACCCATTACCTCTCATCTCTGAACTTGTGAACCAACTCCATGGAGCCTGATACTTCACCAAGCTCGACGTCCATTGGGGCTACAATAATGTGAGGATAAAGGATGGAGATGAGTGGAAGGCAGCCTTTCATACCAACTGTGGTCTTTTTGAACTGCTTGTCATGTTCTTTGGCCTTACTAATAGTCTTGCCACCTTTCAGACCATGATGAACGACATCTTCCATGACCTCATCCTCGAAGGCATTGTTTATATCTATCTCAACAACATCCTCATCTTCACTTGCATAGTTGAAGAGCACTGTCACATCATGCAACTCATCCTAGAATGGCTTTGATGGTACAAACTCTACCTTTGTCAGGACAAGTGCAAGTTTGAGAAGACCAAGATTGAGTACCTCAGCCTGATTATCCTGGAGGGTCAGGTGGAGATGGATCCTATCAAGGTGAACAGGGTCACAGGTTGGCTGATGCCCATGAACAAGAAAGAGGTGCAGTCTTTCCTGGGCTTCATCAATTTCTATTGGCATTTTATCAAGGATTTCTCACATCATGCATGACCACTATTCGACTTGACAGGAAAGGAGGCATGGTGTTAAGACTATAGGTCTCAACTCAGCCTTGGCTTTGTGTGTCGCAGTTGGAGGCTTTCCAACTGTATCAGTATCACACTAGGAGGCTTTCCTAGTGTATCGGGCTCTGGCCTTCACTTGGGTACTTCCTCAAGTTGTTATGGTTATCCATACTCAGAGGCTTTCTGAGTAGACCATTTGTTCGTGTATCACAGTTGGAGGCTTTCCAACTGTCGAGTTTGAGTTTATCACAGCTAGGGGTTTCCTAGGCTGTTGAGTGTTCTGGTTGAGTCTAAGACCATTGATTGAATTAGGTCAAGCTGAGTACTACACAGAGTATAACTACAGTTTATATACGGTTCTAGGACTACCTATCATCAATTGGAAAGAGAGATCCTTGTCAAGTAATAATAGAGAGAACAATAGAACAATAAGCCTCATGCCTAGCATGAGGTGTCTGATGTCATGTGTTAAGACTATAGGTCTTTAACTCAGCCTCAGCTTCATGTGTTACAGTTGGAGGCTTTCCAACTGTCTTGTATCGCACTAGGAGACTTTCCTAGTGTATCGGGCTTCCTGCCTTCACTTGGGTACTTCCTCAAGTTGTCACGGCTTTCTGTACTCAGAGGCTTTCTGAGTAGACCATCGGTTTGTGTATCACAGTTGGAGGTTTTCCAACTGTCAAGTTCGGGTTATCACAGCTAGGGGCTTCCTAAGCTGTCGAGTTCGAGTGCATCACAACTAAGGGACTTCCTTAGTTGTCGAGTGTTCTGGTTGAGTCTAAGACCATTGGTTGAATTAGGTCAAGCTAAGGAATACAGACAGTATTACTACAGCTTATATATGGTTTGAAGATGTCTATCATCCAATCGGATCGTAGGATCATTATCCAATATAAATAGAAAGAACAATAGAAAGACAGGCCTCATGCCTTGCATGAGGCGTCCAATGTCATGGACCTCGTGTAGAGGGGGTGTCGTACCATGGTGTGTGTGAGAGTGGGTTCGGGTGCATGGAGTCACCATGCATCAAGGTGTCTTCCCTCGGAAGAGAGTCAAGTCGAATAAGAAAAAAATGAACTGCCCATACTTGCGGGTTCCTGTAAACAAATCATAACATCATGGATCCGATGTCAAGGATCCGATGTCAAGGACGTGCTGTGGTGCAGCATGTCAATCGTGAGAGTCCAACATCACAGAATGCTGTGGCGCAGCGTGTCGATTGACAGGAGTCGCATCAGGTCAGAAAGGAAAAATTAAAGTGCCCAGTCTTGCGGGTTCTGATAACGAAATCGTAACATTACACAAGAGGCAGAGCAATATGTTAGCCTGGAGGATATGCTGAGAATAATAAGAGAAAAAGACACTTTTTTCCTTGGGAAAAATAAAAGGAACCATCAGTAAAAATGTGTCATTTTCCCACACTTTTCTCTTTGTTCTTACTCAACAAAATAACTCATCTATTCCTGAGAGAAAATCAGGTGAAAATAGAGGGGAAATATCTGTCTTGTTCAACATTTTCTCTATTTTTGGTGAAAATAACATTTTTTCTCCTGATTTTCACAATATTTTCTCCTAGCAACAGATTAGATATTTTTTTCATAGAGAAAAAAGTGGGAATGTATGGGGAAATAACCCTTTTCTCCTTAGGTTTCTCAGGTTTTTCTCCTGGAAACAGGTTAGTTATTTTTCAGCAACAACCAAAAGGAGAAAAGTGTGGGAAAATAACATATTTTTAATGATGGTTCCTTTTATTTTTCCCTAGTGAAAAAGTGTCTTTTTCTCTCATTATTCTCAACATATTCTCTTAGGCAAAATATTGCTTTGCCTCTTGTGTCACCCTCTCTCTATCTTTGAAGTCACTGACTTCAAATAATATCTTCATTCCTTCTCCAGGGTCTGATTGGGTGTGGTCTGGATAAGTGAATGGGTTGGGGTTGAGGGGTGCAATAGAGGAATAGCTCATGTCTGAACTCGGACCACAATCTGGTTCTTCTGGTTTGTGCTGCCTCAGGCAGTGGTGTCAGTGAGGTAGCGGTGTCATTGAGAGAGGGGTTTTCTGTGGTGTGTTGTAGGATGGAGAATTCTATGTCTGTAATCGGGGGTTCAGGGTGCAGTTGGAAGATGGCATAAAGGCAGAATGCAAAGGTCAGGGCCATGGCCATGGCCAGGATCATGCCAACAACAATGGCAAGGACTTCGACTCCTGTGAGCATGGTTTCACTTCTACAGCTGTCATTTATATGCTCCCAGAATCCTTCTGGCTGTAAGGAGACTAGGGGGTGCCCTGTGTGTTTCTCCTATTTTTTACGTTTGTTCTATATTTTTCCTCACTTCATTTCCTTCTATTCTTCATTTTCTATGATTTTTCCGGATTTTATTACTAATTTTCCCTTTCTATCATGTTTGTACATGTTGACACTTTCATATTTAGAGGCGGAGCACCCCTTCCAACACCTACCCCTTGGTATGATGTCATTTGGCGGCCTTGATCTGCCTATCTCTGCCTTTTCTATTTTTAGGTTATTATTTGATTTTTGTCGTCTTCACATATACTGTGCATCGGCAAAGGGATCCTTAGAGTGTTCTCTTTGGATTTCCCTTTGCTAGGTGTGTCCCCAATCCCTGTACTATGTAGTATAATTTTAACTTTGGATTTCCCTTTGCTAGAGGCTTAGGTTGCCCTTATAGTAGAAAACTCTCCCCTAAGGCCCGAAAATCGCGAATGCACTGCCCAAGATAGGCAGGTACGGACTGGACGACGCTTCCCAAAGCTCCACAGACTGCCTACACACCGTTCCAGATAGTCTCGCCTTTACTGCGCCGCCATTTTCGCCAAATGCACCCCCTAGCCACATGGATGCATCAGAATGCTTCAATGCGCTTGAAAGCGACATTTCCGGAATGCACGCGCAAATCGATTTGCTTAAATCTATGATCGAAAACTTCATCAGGACCCTCCAGACTAACCCTACAACCAATATTCCCCCCATGGCGACTCCAAGCGCACCCAACAATGATGTACTGCCAAATGCACCCACTAAGAAGTGCGCCCAGATCAAACTGTCCCCCCCCACTGAATTTAATGGTGCACATGCGCAGGGACATGCATTCCTTAACTCCTGTGAGTTATACATCAGTCTCCAGTCGCATCAATTCGTAGATGAGGCTGCAAAAATTTATTGGGCCTTCACATACATGAAATCTGAACGCACCTATCTCTATGTGGACCGTATCCTGCATCAAACTAAAGAACTTGGTTCTCTACCTTTCTCCACTTGGGGTGACTTTTGAGCTGAGTTTGTACACCACTATTGTCCCCTCAATGAACGCCACCGAGCAGTGACACGACTTGAGTCATCCTCCTACCACCAGGCACGTCAATCCGTGGATGACTATATCGATGAGTTCAAGGATTTGGTGGACATGGCAGGATATGGGAGTGGGCTACCAGTGGTGGTGAAGTTTCGACGGGGCCTCAACCAAGAAATTCAGGACCAGATTGCACAGATGTTGGAAGGGCGCCCAGCAGACGATGATATCTTTGCTTGGTATGAAGCTGCTTCACTCTGTGACGAGAACCGACTCACAAATGCAGCGTTTAACACTGCATTCCATGCTCCAACTACCACCCATGTGCCCTACACCTTCAATCGAACCCTTCCCCACCCTAACCCCATTCCTGTTTGTCAAACTCCCACACCAGCCATCAATGTCCCAGTACCAATGGATGTTGATGCAGCCTGCAGCCATGCATGTAGGTTGGATCTCTGCTACCGTTGTGGGGAAACTGGACACAGGGCTGGAGCGTGTCCCCATCATCAGGATATCCGCATGCTCACCCCCAAAGGGCGAGATGAACTCCTCCAAGACTTGTTGGCACTTGTAGACGTTGAGGAAGTGAAGGATCAGGTTGCAGAGGAGATCAAGTTGGAAGTTGTAGAGGAGCAGGATTTTCCTATTTGCAGCAAGTGAATTGTATGCCCTCACTGCCTGTCCATAACCACTTTGAAGTCTTGTCAGTTGAATCCCCAGAGAATGAATCCATTTCTGTGACTGCTCCCCTCTCTGACCCTTCGAAGTTGGCTGAAGATGTACCTGCTCTCCCCATCTCTCCTTCTGCTCCACGCCCCAAAATTAAATCATGGGAGCGTAAACTACCATGCAAGTATATTGTTGCATCCACTCCCTCTGCACATTCCTTGAACCTAGCAATCGAACTGCAGACGACTGACACTGGGCAGATACTCAGTGTCTCTGCACTCCTGGACTCTGGTGCGACCGGTCTCTTCATTGATGCCCATCTTGCACAACAACATTGCCTAAATACTCGCTCACTCTTGCATCCGATACCTGTGTATAATGTGGATGGATCCCCAAATGAAGCTGGTGCCATCCGAGAGGTTGTAGACCTGGTTCTCCGTTACAAAGATCATAGTGAGTGTGCCCTTTTTGCTGTCACTCAATTAGGAAAGCAAAAGGTGATTTTGGGCTTTCCATGGCTTCAAGACCATAACCCAGAGGTTTACTGGCATACCGGGGAGGTTACCATGAGCCGATGTCCATCCCACTGTCAGACTTGTTTCACAGAAGCCAGGCAAGAACATCGTGGACAGAAGGCCGTGATATGACATACTCAGAAGTGTCGTGCTGGACCCCTGCCTATACCTGAAGTGGAGTTGGAAGGGGTTCCTGATCTGATGCCGGACTCAGATGATGATGATGAGGACCCAGAGGAAGTGGAGGAGGGTGATCGGATCTTCTACACTGCAATTCACTCATCGCACAAGGTGTGTGCTACATCGAACATATCCCAATGCCTCGCCGAGGCCTTCCACAAAAACAATGCTGCTAAATCCTCTACTAATTCCTTACTCCCTCATCTCCATGAGTTTTAAGACGTGTTCTCCAAGGAGTCGTTCGACTCTCTTCCTGCACGCAAGCCATGGGATCACATGATTGAACTCACCCCTGGTGCAACCCCTTCATCCTGCAAGGTCTATCCTCTCTCTCCTGAAGAACAACGACAGCTTGACCAGTTCATTGACGAGCACCTGGCCTCTGGACGTATCCGACCATCGAAGTCACCCATGGCCTCCCCCTTTTTCTTTGTCAAGAAGAAGGACGGCTCACTTCGACTGGTTCAAGACTACAGAAGGCTCAACAACATCACAGTCAAAAATCACTACCCACTACCCCTCATCTCTGAACTCGTGAACCAGCTCCATGGAGCCCGATACTTCTCCAAGCTCGATGTCCATTGGGGCTACTATAATGTGAGGATAAAGGAGGGAGATGAGTGGAAGGCAGCCTTTCGTACCAATCATGGTCTTTTTGAACCGCTTGTCATGTTCTTTGGCCTTACTAATAGCCCTGCCACCTTTCAGACCATGATGAACGACATCTTCCACAACCTCATCCTCGAAGGTGTTGTCTGCATCTATCTTGATGACATCCTCATCTTCACTCGCACGGTTGAAGAGCACTGTCGCATCACGTGCCTCATCCTAGAACGGCTTCGACGGTACAAACTCTACCTTCGTCAGGACAAATGTGAGTTTGAGAAGACCAAGATCGAGTACCTTGGCCTGATTATCTTGGAGGGTCAAGTGGAGATGGATCCTATCAAGGTGAATGGGGTCACAGCTTGGCTGATGCCCACGAACAAGAAAGAGGTGCAGTCTTTCCTGGGCTTCATCAATTTCTATCGGTGTTTTATCAAGGATTTCTCACATCATGCATGACCACTGTTCGACTTGACAGGAAACGAGGTGTGGAGGTGGGATAATGCACAACAGGAGGCATTTGAAAGGCTTAAAGAGATGGTCACTTCTGCTCCCATCCTTACCTTTGCTGATGATTCGTGTCCTTTTTGTGTAGAAGCCGACAGTTCTGACTTCGTGATGGGCGCCGTGTTGTCTCAGCAGTCTCTGGAGGACAAGAAGTGGCATCCTGTTGCGTTCTACTCCAAAAGCCTTAGTGCTGTAGAGCGAAATTATGAGATCCATGACAAGGAGATGTTGGCGATAATGCGTGCGCTTGAGGAGTGGTGACACTTCCTTGAGGGTGCCCAACACAAGGTGGAAATTTGGACGGATCACAAGAATCTTGAGTACTTTATGACAGCCAAGAAATTGAACCATCGTCAAGCTCGTTGGTCCCTGTATCTATCCAGATTCAACTCCTCCTTGCACCACCATCCGGGTCGCAGCATGGGGAAGACCGATGCCCTCTCCCGACGTGCAGACCATGGGGATGGCAGCGATGACAACCCAAACATTGTGTTGTTGCAGCCAGACCTGTTCACCATTCAGGCACTGGAAGGCATTGCACCCCAGGGTGAGGAGCGGGACATCCTACATGACATTCGTTGTGCAAACCATAGTGGTTTACATGAGGATGTTGTTGCCTGAGCTGTTAAGGAACTGAGGAAGGGATCCACCCTTTCCTTGCATGCGGCAGAGTGGGCTGAAAAAGAGGACTTGTTGTATTTCAGGGACCGCATCTACGTTCCCAATGACCCAGACCTTCGCTGGCGTATCATATCCCAACACCATGACTCACAGATTGCTGGTCATCCTGGACGCTGGAAGACCTTGGAGCTCACCTCACGGAATTATTGGTGGCCACAAATGTCATGCCTCATTGGTCAGTATTGTCATACTTGTGACCTTTGCTTACGCACCAAGGTTCCTCATCGCAAACCCATTGGCAAGCTACACCCTCTTCCTGTTCCAGAGAGTCATTGGGATGTTGTCAGCGTCGACTTTGTGGTGGAGTTACCAGAGTCAAATGGGTTTGATGCAGTGATGTGCACAGTTGATTCAGTGGGAAAATGTGCTCACTTCATTCCCACTCACACCACTGTCAGTGCCCTGGGCGCTGCCCAACTCTACCTCCACCATGTGTGGAAATTACATGGACTTCCTGGCGCTTTCCTCTCTGATTGTGGCCCTCAGTTCATGGCAGAGTTCACTTGTGAGCTGTACCGACTCCTGGGGATCAAACTCCTTGCTTCGACTGCTTATCACCCACAAACTGATGGCCAGACTGAGCAAGTCAACCAGGAACTGGAGCAGTACATCTGCATCTTTGTCAATGAATGCCAGGATGATTGGGACGATCTTCTCCCATTGGCTGAGTTCAGATACAACAACCATGTCCATGCCTCCACTCAACAGACCCCTTTCCTCTTAGACACTGGACAACATCCACTCATGGGATTTGAACCTCACCAAACTCCCTCACACATCGAGATGGTGAATGAGTTCACAGAACGCATGCAGGATAGCTTAGAGGAGGCAAGGGCAGCCTTAGCAAAGGCAAAGGACGACATGGTGCACTTTTACAACCAACACCATTCTCTGACCCCTCAGTACAAGGTTGGTGATCAAGTTTATCTTGACTCCAGTGACATCTCCACTACATGTCCATCCAAGAAACTTGCTCATCGCTTCTTGGGACCTTTCCCCATTGTCAAGTGTGTTGGAATGCATGCCTATCGTCTATGCCTCCCAGCCTCCATGTCCAGACTCCACCCAGTCTTCCATGTCGTCAAACTGCTTCCAGCTCCCCCAGATCCATTCCCAGGATGCCATTCACACCCACCACCACTGCCTACAGTGATTGAGGGAGAACCCCAATACAAAGTCAAGTTAATCTTGGACAGCCGTTTGCATCGAGGAAAACTCCAGTATTTGGTGGATTGGAAGGGTTATGGGTATGAGGAGAACTCATGGGTCGAAGAGTCTGACGTGAAAGCCCCTCGGTTACTCAAGGAATTCCACCGACAGCACACTGCTGCACCGCATCGCATTCAAGTCATGGACTTTGGTCGTATGCGATTTTGAATGCATCGGGGCGATGCATCTTAGAGAGGGGGTGATGTAAGGGGACTAGGGGGTGCCCTGTGTGTTTCTCCTATTTTTTATGTTCGTTCTATATTTTTCCTCACTTCATTTCCTTCTATTCTTCATTTTCTATGATTTTTCCAGATTTTATTACTAATTTTCCCTTTCTATCATGTTTGTACATGTTGACACTTTTATATTTAGAGGTGGAGCACCCCTTCCGACACCTACCCCTTGGTATGATGTCATTTGGTGGCCTTGATCTGCATATCTCCACCTTTTCTATTTTTAGGTTATTATTTGATTTTTGTCATCTTCACATATACTTGGCATCGGCAAAGGGATCCTTACAGTTTTCTCTTCGGATTTCCCTTTGCTAGGTGTGTCCCCAATCCCTGTACTATGTAGTATAATTTTAACTTCGGATTTCCCTTTGCTAGAGGCTTAGGTTGCCCTTATACCGGTGTGTTTCAGGTTTCCCTCGGGCTCCCATGAGTTCTCCGAGGTCGGGTATCCGACCCACTTCACTAAGAAGTGCATGGTCCTTCCTTTCTTCTTATGTCCGATGATTGCTTCCACTTTGTACTCCAATTTGCCTTCTATCAGATCAGGCAGTGGTTCTGGGAAGTTCAGTCCATGTGTCTCAGTTTCTTTATATGGGGAAAGGAGTGCTGTGTGGAATACTGGGTGTATTTTCCATTGTTCTGGTAACTTCAGTCAGTAGGAGAGTGGGCTCAGGACCTTCTCAATGGTGAACAGTCCTTCTCTCTTTGGTGCAAGCTTCCTCATTGCATGTGTCGTCTTGAGGTTCTTTGCTTCTAGCCACACTCTGTCTCCTTCTTTGAATGGGGTGAAGTGTCTTGTCATCCTTTCTGCCATCATCTGTCTGGCTAACTTGTGTGTTGCCTTTGCTTTGTCTCAGGCCCATTGTAGTTTGATGATTTGCTTTTCTATGGCTGGGATGTTTGTTTTCAGGTAGGGGAGTGGGATTGCCTTGGGCTCATAGCCCATCATGAGGTAGAATGGGGAGTTCTTCTGTATGGAGTGTGTCCTCTGGTTGTGCATGAGCTCTGCAGTCAGGAGGAGGTGCTTCTAATTCTCCTGGTTGTTCGAGCAGAAGATTTGCAGGTACACTTCTACTTCTTGATTCACCCATTCCATCTCTCCATCGGTCTGGGGGTGGTATGCTGTGCTCATTGCCAGCTTGATTCTGAGCAGTCTTCCTAGCTCCTGGAAGAGCTGCAAGGCAAATCTGGGATCTCTGTCGGAGATGATCTTGTCTGGGAGGCTGAATCATTTGTAGACATTGTCTAGATAGAGGGTGGCCACTCCCAATGCATCCACAGTTTTCCTGCAAGGGATAAAAATTACCCCCTTCATAAGCCCATGGTCTACCATGACCATGAGTGCATCATAACCCTCAGACTCTGGTAGGTCGGTTATGAAATCTGTTGTCACCATCATGATGGTCTTGTCGCTTCAGATTTGATCGGTTGTAGCAGGGGGGTCGTTGGGTGTGTGTTGACCTTCATCTGCTGGCATATTGCACATCCAGCAACATAGTTCTTGATGTACATCATCATCCCCAGCCACCAGTAGTCTCTCCTGATCATTTTGGTCATTTGCCATTGTCCCAGGTGTCTGCTGGTTACTCCTTCATGGTACTTTTGTACCAGCTTCTTTTGTAGATCTCCGTTGTTGGGGACATAGCACCTGTCTCAGAAGAATAGAAGGCCATCTTCTATCTTTCAGTCTTCCAATGCCAATTTTATTGGCAGTGTTCCTTTGGTCTTTAGTGCCTTGATTGTGCTTTTCACCAGGTCGTCTTTCATGATGCTCCCTGTGAGCAAGTCATGCATTTCTGTGTCAATGAATTTCACAAATACTGTTTCTGGCAGCATCGTGATGTCTTCATTATTGTTGTCTTCTGCTGGTATGTGGTCTGCTCTTCATGATAATGCATTGCTCTGCACCATCTGTGATCCAGGTATGTGGATGAGCTGCAAGTCGAATTCCGATAGGAATAGACTCCATCTTGCCTGTCGTCTGTTCAGTTTCTGCGCTGTCTGGAAATACGTCAGGTTCTTGTGATCTGACAGGATTACCACTGGGTGTCCTGATTCCAGTAGGTAGTGTCTCCTGGTCTCTAGTGATCATACTATTGCTAGTAGCTCCCTGTCATAAATCTTGTAGTTCCATTCCATTGGTGTTAGCACATGTGATATGTATCCACATGGATGCCAGTCCCCATTCATATCCCTTTGTCTCAGCACTCCTCCTGTTGCATGTTTTGAGGTGTCTGATTCGATTGTGAATGGCTTCATCGGGTCTGGCATTAGTAGTACTGGTGCTTCTGCAAATTTCCTTTTCAGTGTCTGAAAGGCCTGTTCGCATTCCATTGTCCAGTCAAACATTTTGTTCTTTTTTGTCAGTTCATTAAGTGGTCTGCTTGTCTCTGCAAAATGTCTGATAAACTTCCTGTAGAAGTTCCCAAATCCCAGGAAGGATCTGACTGCCTTTACATTTGTCGGGGTTGGCCAATCCTGTATACCTGCCAGTTTTGTGTTGTCCATGGCAATTTCATTGGGTCAGATGATCAGACCCAAGAATTCCACTTTGTGGACATCAAATTTGCATTTCTCTGGTTTCAAGTATAAGTCGTTCTCTGCCAGTTTTTGCAGTACCCTCTTTGTCCTTTCCTGGTGTTTGCTCTGATCCTTGGAGAATATCAGGATGTCGTCCATGTAAATCACAAGCCATCCTTGTCCGATCATGTCAGGGAATATCTCATTCATCATTGCCTGGAAGGTCGCCAGTGAGTTGCATAATCTGAAGAACATCACTGTTGGTTCAAACAGCCCTTGGTTTGTCTTGAAGGCTGCCTTCCATTGATCTCCATCCTTGATTCTGATGTTGTGATATCCCCATCGGATGTCCAATTTTGTAAACCATTTCACCCCTCTCAGTTTGTCCAACAGGTCTTCTACCAGCAGCAGTGGGTAGGTGTTCTTGATCGTTCCATTGTTCAAGTACCTGTAATCTTGGCAGGGTCATAGCATGTCTGAGTCTTTCTTTGCAATAAAGAAGAATGGTGATGCCATGGGCGATTTCAATGGTCAGATGTATCCTTTTGCTAGCCTTTTGTCGAGAAACTCATCGAGTTTCTTTTGTTCCACCAGTGATAATGGGTAAACCCTGCAGTCTTTAGGGAGTAGTTCATCCAGGGTCTTCTGTTCGGGGTCTCCTTCCTTCCTATGTGTCAGGTGCTGTGAGACCGATGTTTTTGCCCTAATCCAGATATTCTGTCCATATGCATATTGTGGTGATCCTTTTGCCTTCACAATCCAAGAGATTGTCTTCGTTGCTTGGGAGTACGAGTACCTCGGCTCATCATACTCCTCTATCAGTGGTGTTTTAGCCAGTTCAAATATTCCAATGATGGGTTCTCCTTGGATGTAGGCAATCAGTAGTCCATCGTCTGCAATTTCTTGTTCGGGTGTCCCTTCCATTTGTTCTGTTGCCTGTTCCATTGCCTGTTCATGGTTTGCCAGTGCTGGGTTTTCCTTCCCAGTGTCCTTTTCATCTTGCGGTCCAATGGGCTCCACATTCTGAAGAGTTGTGATCATGATCTCTTCATCGTCAATTTCTTCGATCGTTGCTTTTCTTATCTTGCTTCTTCTTGGTTCTTCATGGAAGACTCCTCCCATCAGTTTTGCCTTGGTGACAACTCTTTGGCATTGCTCTCGCTGTTCTTCCTTCATCAGTTCTTCTTTCTTGTTTTTCAGGACTATCTTTTCCCTTTCTTTTGTGACTATCCGGGCTACTGCCAGTCATCCTTCTTCTTTCCTGGCAGCCAATTTCTCCAGCTCTCTGGTGGCCACCTTTTTCCATTGTGCCTGTTCTTCCTCAGCAGTCTTCTTCTTGAGGGCAAGCTTCTCTTGTTCTTTGGCAACAATCCTTCGACACCATGCCTGTCGCTCTTCTTTTGTCATGTCAAAGGGGTTCTTCTTCTTTTTGGTTCCCCTCTGGTGCCATGACAGGTGTTTGTCATCGGTTTTCCTGGTCTGTACCCTCCTGATAAGGGTTCTTCCTCTTCCATATGAGAATTCAGGATAGGTTTTGTCATTCGTCCTGAATTGGAAGGTTCCAATTCTCCAGTTGATTACTGGATTGATTCTTCTGAGCCACGGCAGGCCCAGGATGATTGATTCTTTCCCCAATCCTGCAATGAGGAAGGTCATTGGGAAAGTTCTTCCGTTGATCGTCAAGAGTCCCTTGGCATAGTGGGAAATTTCCCCTTTCTTGTTTGGGGTTCCATCCACATTTTTGACCTTGATCACCTTCTCCAGGGGGTGCAGTTCAAATCCACTGCTTTCTGCAAATTCATGACTCATGAATATCCCTCCCACTCCAGAGTAGAGTAGGGGTTTGGTTTCAATGGCTTTTCCTCTGCCTGTCCCTACCACTTTGACATCTAAATGCATAGACTGATTCTTCAAAGTGGCTAGTAGTACAGAGCAGATGGAAAGTTCAGTGGTACCTGGCATCAAGGCAGGCCACCCCTTTAAAAACCCTCATCCCTGAGGGTGGTGACAGCTGTCACCTTCTCTTCTCCATTGAGTTCATTCAAGATCACTCGGATCTTTGAGTAGGCTTCTCTGCCTTTGTTCTTTGGGAAAGGCTGGTCCTCAGTCCTCGTTTCCCCTTTCTTGTGTTTGGTTGCTCTGTGTCTGGGCTGGTGGCACACAAAGCACAACCCTTTCTTCATGTGTTCGATCCTCTCCTGGTAGGAGAGGCGGTTGATCTCGAGTGGGGTTTCTTTCGCCCTAGAGGCAGGGAGCTTCTTCATCAAAGTCTCCTGCAGCCTCCCTGTTATGGCTTTTGCTCTCCTCCACTGTCCATCATACTTGGAGGCAGCATTGATCATTCCTTCCAAGGTTGTCAGGATTGTTTCCATATTGAAAACTCTTTCGAGGAGCTTGGGGTTCAGCCCATCCATGAAGAGTTCAATGAGGGCGGTGTCATCATTGATTCCTGCCTTCTCTTGCAGGATTTGGAACTGTTCTATGTAGTCCTCCAGGTCCTGTCCCTGCTTCAATGTCTTCATCTCTGTCCTGGCTCTGCCAGCTTCATCAATCAGCGTGAACGCTGTCTTGAGCATCGATTCAAAGGTTGACCAGGTTCCTAGGTCTTCCTTCTCTGCCCAAGTCTGTGCCCAGGGCGCAGCGGTTCCTCTGTTCATGAAGGACAATGCAAAGATGATTTTCTTCTCATCAGTGTTGTAGATTCCATGGTTCACTCTCAAATAGAGTTTCACTTCTTGTAAGAACTTTGCAGTTCTAGTTCAGTCCCCTGTGAAGTCGGATGGGGTTCAGATTCTGATTTCTTTGGTCAATGCAGTGGGTTCAGTAGACATGTTGGTGTTGTCGTTGGATAGGGAGAATGGGTCTCATTCTGGGGTTTCTTCTTTATCAAAGGATCTGAAATCTTCTTTGTCAAGGTATCGGGGTTCTTCGTCACTGGTTCTCCTTGAGAACCACTTCTGTGCTGGTTCTGAGTATCATACTAGTTGACCCTGGTATCTATACCACAGGGTTCTTCCTGATGATGATGCTCCGGTTGGAGGTCTGTCTGGGCTTTGTCTGAAAGATGTTGTGTCTGCACCTAGATAGGTGGACTTCATAGATCAGCTTGACCTTTTGTTAAGACAATAGGTCTCAACTCAGCCTTGGCTTTGCATGTTGCAGTTGGAGGCTTTCCAACTGTATCAGTATCACACTAGGAGGCTTTCCTAGTGTATCAGGCTCTGGCCTTCACTTGGGTACTTCCTCAAGTTGTTATGGTTATCCGTACTCAGAGGCTTTCTGAGTAGACCATTTGTTCATGTATTACAGTTGGAGGCTTTCCAACTGTCGAGTTTGAGTTTATCACAGCTAGGGGTTTCCTAGGCTGTCGAGTGTTCTGGTTGAGTCTAAGACCATTGATTGAATTAGGTCAAGCTGAGTACTACACAGAGTATAACTACAGCTTATATACGGTTCTAGGACTACCTATTGTCAATCAGAAAGAGAGATCCTTGTCAAGTAATAATAGAGAGAACAATAGAACAATAAGCCTCATGCCTAGCATGAGGCATCCAATGTCACGGTGATAGGTTGTCTCCTTGGCTCAAAGGCTGATACATCATTCTAACCACATTCTAATCACATCGGCTAACTCCTATGAGGTCCCAGATGCAGCGTGACCCACCCTATCAATCGTGATATCATATCGACCGCATCAAAACATCACCAGCGACATCGATTGTACCAAGAGACCACATCACACAACCTTAGGACTATGTCGAAAGCCCCTAAGACCCCTTCTAAATGACCATCGAACATCCCCAATCATCTTCGAACAAACTGCGACCATGATCGAACATTGTCGACCATTGTCGAGCATCATCGATCGATATCGAGAGACTACAAGCAACATTGGGTGCTGCATTTGTTATCTATATGGTGGAATACCATGCACCAGGAAGGATTCCAACTCATGCCCAAACCTGCTGATAGTAGGTCAGCCTCATCCCAAGTCCCTATCATGCACAGAACCCACTGGACAAATTATTGCAAGACTTAGCGTGATTTATACACAAAGGACAGTCCCCTTTCAGTTCTATACCATTTATTACTCTTTCATCATATGATATATATCTTTCTTGTTCGGATTCCAGTCTCCTTTGTGGCCTTGTGCCTTAACTCATATCTTTTGCCTCATGTTCTACACATGTTTCTCATTCCATTTTAGGAAGTTTCTTTAAAACATATAAAACTCTGTAGTATCTACTTGGAAATACAAGAAATTGTCTTCACCTATTGTCTTGTATTAAGTTCTAAGAATCAGATCTATCCTCTAAAACAATTTAAACTTCTATGAGTTTTCTCAATCAATGAGAAACCTCTGTGATCATTGCATCCTCGATCTTCCTACAATCCTCTTGTCATTTATACTATCGACCTATTGAAAGGTCCTCAGAACTCACACTTCGACCATCAGCAATAGAACTCATTTGCCGTCGATTCCGTCGATCGTCCTCAATATCGATTGATACCCCATCAGACCTCATCAAATACCTTTGTCCCCTATAGCACTACCTTTGTGACTAGTACCCACTAGTTATCTTCCTATCAGTTGGACCATGAACATTCAGAATGACTTGCACCCTTCCTCTGACTTGTTGCAAATATCATCAGTTGCCTCATTGGCTGTTTTGGTGGGTTTCCCGGGTTGAGTATCATCAATGGATCCAATGTCAAGGATCCAATGTCAAGGATGTGCTGTGGCGCAGCATGTCAATCGTGAGAGTCCAACATCACAGAATGCTGTGGCACAGTGTGTCGATCAACAGGAGTCGCATCGGGTCAGAAAGGAAAAATTAAAGTGCCCAGTCTTGTGGGTTCCAATAATAAAATCGTAACACATGGAGGTGGGATAATGCACAACAGGAGGTGTTCAAAAAGCTTAAGGAGATGGTCACTTCCACTCCCATTCTTATCTTTGCTGATGATTCGCACCCTTTTCATGTAGAAGCTGACAGTTCTGACTTTGTGATGGGTGCTGTATTGTCTCAGCAGTCTCTGGAGGACCAGAAGTTATTTTTTACATTCATCCTCTATTTTTCCATTTCCTTCTATTCTTCATTTTCTATAATTTTTCCAGATTTTATTACTAATTTCCCTTTCTATCACATTTGTGCATGTTGACAGTTTTATATTTAGAGGCGGAGCACCCCTTCCAACATCTACCCCTTGATATGATGTCATTCAGTGGCCTTGATCTGCCTTAGTGTTGCCATGGCTTGAGCTGTGTTTTTTGCTATCTTGGGAAATAAATTATGTAAAATCACTAAAATATTTGAGGAGCTAGATCCATCAAAAGCTGAGGGGTCTCCTGCCAACTCTATGTGATCGGAGAAGTGGTTCCTGAGATATTCTGGTGGCTTTGAAATGGCTCAAGCCTAGTGTTTAAAGGTCCAGTCCTACAAACTGGAAAAAGACTGAAACCAAACCAAACCAAACCAAAGTCTGGTTTGTCAGGTGGCTATTTATAGGACCTGTCTTTTGCAGTCCAGTTGCCAGTCTTTTGCTTTGAAGAATATCATCAAACTGATGAAAACCAGTTTTAACTGGTTACAACCAGTTCATATGTCACATAAGCTATTCCCCCCGATTCCCACACATAATGCCTTCAATTTCGCTCCCTGGATCATCAAAAATGGTTGAGAACTTAGAGAGATATGACCAAATACATTTTGCATGAGTATTTTGTTGTGATTAAAATAACTTTGATTGTACTGCTTATACCTTGTGTTACAAAAATGTTGGGTACAATTGGACACCATCCAAGACATAAAAATAACACACATAAACATCTGTACCATGTATCTTTGATTAATTTAACACCCCTCACAAGCTGCAACTACATACTACAACTACAACTACAAACTACAAACTACAACATGTAATACAATGTACTTTTGTTTTGGTCATATCTCAGTCAAATCTTGATGAAATCTCTTAAAAGTTGGACCAGTCACCAGGGAATTATGATATCCAACTGCTGGTGTAACCGTTAAATGGTCCAGGTAATAGTTGCTGAGAAACATATGGGATATATTGGTACAATAAAATTTACAACAAAAAGTCGGTTTGGACTGGTTTATATTGGTCCATGGACTGATATGGACCAGTCCTATGCGGTCCAGTTGCAGTCCATCAATATCTGGGTCAGTTTTGGACTGGTTGTGGTTGCGGTTGCCCCATTTAGACTTTAAAAACCAGACTTAACCAGACCTGAAAATGCTACTCAAGCCAAGCCATTTCAAAGCCACTGGAATATCTCAGGAACCGCTTCTCTGATCACTTAGAGTTGGCAGGAGACCCCTTGGCTTTTGATGGGATCTAGTTCCTCAAATATTTTAGTGATTTTACATAATTTATTTCCCAAGATAGCAAAGAATGTGGCTCGAGCCATGGCAACACTAATCTGCCTATCTCCACCTTTTCTATTTTTAGATTATTATTTGATTTTTGCAGTCTTCACATATACTGGGCATTGGCAAAGAGATCCTTAGAGTTTTCTCTTTGGATTTCCCTTTGCTAGGTGCACCCCCAATCCCTGTAATATGTAGTATAATTTTAACTTTGGATTTCCCTTTGCTAGAGGCTGAGGTTGCCCTTATAGCCAACAGATTTTGTGAGGGGAACACTGTGATCATCCATGAGAATCCATTCCCCTGCAACCCTGTGAAAGCTTTTCAGCTATACATCCCATCCCCAGATGGTCACTTCCCACTGTCATCACCACTCTGGCTCACTGCCATGGGGAAAGTGCCGATGAGGACATTTTTCATATGATGACTCCATTTGTGGTTCAATAAAGACATCACTGGACAGTCCATGCATGTAGGAGGGGCAACATCACTAGCTGAGAATGGCATTGCTCCACACATCATTCAAGGTATTGGATGATGGGTGTCGATGGCTTGGCAAATCTACATTCAGAAACATCCTCTCCTCCTTCAGGCAATGGTGCACACTTGAGCATTCCTGGCCACTGCCATGCTCGGGGCCCCACAGGGCACAGGGCACACTTCATGCTTGAACACTGCATCATCTGACTTGATGCTCTGCACTTTGACAACCTTTTGTCTTTTCTATTCTATTTCTACTACGACTGGACTTGCCCATGGACTATTACAAACTTTCATTTTTTGTTTTCGATGACTACTACACCTGGACTTGGACACTCTCACAGACATACAATTTTACAGACCATACTTTGTATCTTTCACTCCTCATATTGTCACCTCATCTATCAAGCTCCTGACACCCCCTTCAAATATTTAGGACTATAGGTGTACCTTGACAATACAAATAAGTTGATGGCTGTTAAGGCTGACCCTAAGGGTCATCAAACAGCTTTTTCTCCCTACTTTGTGCCCACATAGTAAATCCTCACACATTGGTTGAGTTTAAAGGTCCATTTACACAAGTCCAATAGTGAAGGTTTTGGATGATGTGAGAAGACTGCACTGCATGCGCACCATAATGCTTTATGGACTCAGTTGAATGCCAAGGGGGTTCCACAAAAAAAATTAAGGACCCAGGGTCGAATTTTTTTTAAGCTGACCTGGGCAAGACTAACTACCATGTGAACTGTTTACTATATATAGGCATGGTCTGATCAGTCCATTGCCAGCTATAGCTGTACGACCTCATCCATAATCCTCAGCGATGTTTTCCTTCATGGTCTGACCCACAAGCATCACAGGTCCAATTACTTGTGGCATACTCAAGCCCTGTGCACAGAAGATGGTACTAAAGTCACCTGTGAGTCTATGTTTATCTTTAGGGGGTGTAAGACTGACCCATTTTGTTTCACAACCAGGTCTTCTACAATGAATCACATCACGCTCAGCTGAAATTTTATCCTGTGTCACTACAGCTCCACAAGTGCATTCTGAAAGCATAGTAAAATCTTGGGTATGATGTATGTGACCAGCCCATGTTGCAGGTGCCTCTTGTGTGAATAGATTCTCTTCTGTCATACCTGGGCCATGCTCTGATGTTGGCATACCTATAGTGGTTCATTCAGATGGGTTTTCTGGATCTGTGTTAGGCTCAGGTCCAGTTGGAGACAAAGATTGGGGTGACAGAAGGTGCCACTGTTTGGCCATTATTTGAGCCACTGGTAAGGATCTCGACATGGATTTGTGTTGGTGGGTATTGGTTCTGGGAGCCAAAGTAAGTCATCATACATGTTATTTGTGTTGCAGTGCTTACTGCATCCCCATTCCATGTGTATCCATAACATTCTCTGCAGGTATGACATCCTTATCTCTGCCATCCTTGTTGCCCTCCTCTGTGTCACTTTTGTCACTACTATCATCTATGATAAGCCATCACCTTGTGTGTACATTACAGTTGCTTAGTGAGTCTTCAAGAGTCTCATTCCCACTTGCATCACCATCCATATCATGTTCATGATCCATCTCACTACATAATTAGACTGTAAGGAAATTGTGATCATGTAGAATGTAGAAATTTTACCACAGCATGTAATGAGAGCTATGCACAGCAGAAATGATTAGTGATGGCATTGAGCTCTTCTTCCCTTTTTGCATCTTCTTGATCTTGTGGCATTGATCCCAAATCTTCTTGAGTTCTTGCTTTTCTGAGTTGCCAATTTTCCACATGTCCTCATTTTCTCTGAGTGAGACATGTGAATGCTTCGATTTGACATGGTGTGGCATATTATATTGCCAAACAGCTGGTTCAGACTTCAAGCACCAGGGACATAAGATTGGAACATTGGAGCAGGGGCTTGAGGATGTAGATGATGGGGCAACAGAATAGGAGAAAGTGAAGAGGTTGGCACATGTGGATTTTTCATAGTCAATTTGAACTCCTGAGTTTGCACCCTTCCCCTTCTTTAGGCGAAATATACAGTGAGGTGAAAGTTGTAGACACAACCCACAAGGTTCTGATGCAGCATTGGTTCTCGAATCAAAGTTAAAATGTGCTGCCATGTGTGCAAGTACCCCTGGACCCAATGATGGAAGCTCCACCACTGGCACGCAGCATGGACATTGGCTTCCCTTGACTAGTTCTTTCTATTTTCTCCCATCTTCACAGACAAAGCATGCCTTACCTGGTAAATATATTCAGTGATTCAGCACTAATATGATCACAATTAAGATTCTCTTACCAGATGTCTCACAATAAGGATAATCATTTGATATTTTCACTTTAGCCAGGGTTTTTGCAGATTCAGAGGTCAGATGCTCCAAAAGACTTGTGCCTATTGCCATCAAGACATCACTTTCAAACAGATAAAATGGTTTGCCTGCATCACAAGTGCATATTGCTGGGTTCAGTGGTTCCACAAGTTGGCCAATAACATGATGACTTGATCCTCATTTCTGAGACCAGCACCATTTGTACTTCTCTTTGGGATCATCATTGACAGTAACAGGAACCAGACATAAGATTTGATAGGAAATTTGAATTGTTGGATCAGATAGAACTTCCAGCACCACATGTTCAACATGTTTCAAGTCCCACATAATGTCATTAACCTCTCCAATGCATACAAAGAAATGTCCCTCACACTTGACTAAGGTTGCAATAGGAGAATCAAGCCTGAGACTGGATTCCTCTGTGGAAGCATCATCATCGACAATATCCAGATGAAAATCCTGTTTAACAGCATAATGTGGAACATTTGTGACACACTTGAGGCAATCTGTAATGGCACATTTACACATGTCCATAGCCCTGGGGACTATGTATATACCTTGTTGATACATATTTGTATCAACTACTTCTTGACTTACACTGCATACACTTAGCTATCAAATAGATTAGTTTCTGCTCAGTGCCATGCAAAGTAAGTCTTAAGTATTCAAGCTAGTAACAATCCATTACATTTTTTTGAGCTAACCAACTATTTGGAAGCTACAAGCTTACTGGTTAGAAATTTCAGAAAAAATACTACCTTTTACAGACACCAAACATAGCAATGTGAAGCCATTGGCAATAGGAGAAATGATGACCATGACTGCTACTCAACAAACCCCAATCCAAGTGGAAGGAGTGCAACCACCTTCCACTTAAAAAACATCTCAACAATCCAAACAAACTGTAGTAGGAGAGTGGAGAGTAGATGAGAGTCCCAGGGTGGACTCTCTAAAGGCAAAGGCAACCAAACCCGGGCTGAAAACAATGATGCATGCACTAGCATTGTTGATACCAGTGCCAACCAGATCCGCTATGCAAATACCAAAGCCACAGGGACCCAGACAACAAGTAGGCAATAGGTGCACATCTGACACACTGAATCCCTTCATTTCAGAACCTCGAAGGGATATACCCCCACACTTCCCACTGGCCCCGGCATTCACATCCTTGCACCAAACCCCCAAAACTCCAGAAGCTCAGACTGGATGCCGATGCTCGACATCAATGCTACACCTACCTTGTATCCTGGAACACTTACAACCAACTATTGAGACATCCCATCTCGAAGCAGATGGGAACGAAGTACCAGACAGTGAAATTGAGGTTGAGGATCCTATGGAAATGCTTGAATGGTCTGAAGGCCTGGTATGGAACAAAGGCCCATTCACAAACCCTCACCTATGCATGAAACTCAGGATCACCATGCATGCCCAAACCATGGAGGTCCTAACCCTCGTGAAGAAGAAGGTAGACCTCTCATCAAAGATGTATAAGGACATGTACCTCAACATATTCAAAGCACTTATAGCGAAATGGGTTGCCTCAAAGAAAAGGAATACAATAATGTCAACTCCATCTGTAACAAATTTAGAAGACTACATGGAGCAATGAGCAGAGAACCCTTGACGTCAACTTAAACATGAGCTCAAGGATGTCCAAGTACCATGGGACATCCAACTGGAGTCTACCTACATGGACCCCGCCATCGAGAACACCATTGCTAACATAAATGCACCTCAACAAGCTGGGGAATCAAACGATGACTACTGTTAACATCGCGCTGCAGCTGCTCAACATCAACATGTTACGTTTGATAAGACACCATCCCCGAGGACCTTCCACCACCCTGATCCCACTGAAGACACAGAATCTACACAGCCATTCGCTACTGGAACCTCTGATGCATCAGGACCTACAATCCAAGTACCACGAACAGTGCAAATTCCTATGGCCAACACTATCGAAGACAGAATTGCCTACCAATGCCTCAGGAATGAGGATCTTGAAATAGCTGGGAGTTTGTTATATGACGACCAAAGGATAATGTTCAATGGACATTGTCACATCGATATGTTGAACCCTCGCTATACCCAGGTGGCAAGAGCAGCTTGAACACCTAGCGAACCTAGCAGCAATGGCAATGGTCCAGAGGACCGGAACAATGGGAGTCGACGATGACCCCCAGATCTACCTGCTGCCCCACATGGCTCCACTTGAGATCATACCTCCTATGGTCGAGCTGGGAATAGTGGTGGCGGTGGAGGTGGTGATGGTGGAGGAGGCTTTGACCCTGCCAGAGATGATCCAGATCAACAGGATAACCGACAACCCCTACATAGAGGTTACTCTATGCCACCCATGGATCAAGCCAGGTTACATACCCCTGGCATGCATGCTACCTCAGAACACCACCATAACCAGATGCACGATCGATTACTTTGACTGTGCTGAGAACACCTTACTATCCGACTCAGAATCCCTGAAGGAACAAAAGTCCGTTGAGCTGACACCAGTTCTGTAGGCCAGTACAGCGGATCACCTAAGTTCTCGGACTTAGAGAACTGGCTCATCAACATGGTCATGATGCTCCAAGCCATCCAGTACAGAGGAGATGACCGTGACCAGGAACGCATGCTCTGCATACCTGAATTTTTGGATGGTGAAGCGAAGAAATGGTACTCTCAACACATTATCTATGTAAATTGATCGCAACTACACTGGACTTTTGAAGATGTAGTTATTGGCTTGTACTATCAATTCACACACCCGATGACTATGCAAGATGCCTGTGAGGCGTATGCCACCTCATGCTACACAGACAAGCTTGGCATTCAAGGATATTATGACACTCTCATAGATCATGCCCAGAACATGTTGGTCTACCCAGATGCCTATAACATCATGGACACCTTCCTACATGGCCTCCCTAAGGAAATGCATACAAAAATGCTCAAGAACAGGCTCACGCCAGAAGTGAATACCATTGAGGATTTTGTATCTGAAGGCAAAGCACTGGAAGCAGCCATGAAAACCATGGAACACTATAATCAACACTCAACAAGTGCTACCCATACCATGGAAGCACCCAAGACCCAAAGCCAATGTGAGGACAAGGCGAAGGAGGTTGGCATAAAGAGGTCAGACTTAAACCAAGACAACGGCAGACCAAGGCCTAGGTTCTTCTCAAATAACCAAATGAACAACAATTGGTTGAATATCAAACCCCGGACTAACGATAATCATAGCACACCCAAGGCCCCTAACAACACCTCAGGTTGCAGCTATATCTGTGGCAGAAGATGTAATATGCTTCAACTGTGACAAACCAGGACACTATGCTAGGGATTGCAAAAAACCAAAATGGAATAAGTCACACGTATGTGCAGCCCACACTGCTATTGTTGACGATGAAGATACTGGTGACAATGAACAGGATGACCAAGCCCTAGAAAATAGCATCCACCCATCCACCAGATCCCAAGGCTACCAGAGCAACAAGGATGATATGATCAAGGTCAATGTATATGACAATAATGACTGGTATGACCGCTTGTCTGACATGGAACACATGTGCATGATTGGGGAAACGGAACAGATACCAACAGTTAAACCACATGATGATGGACTGGCATGAGACATGGACAAAGCTCACTTTTGGAAAGTACACTTATGCACAGACAAGATGGCAAGCCCTCGACCAGAATATAGACCTGAAGAAAAGGAATGCTTAGCCATGCTGGTATCCATTGGTGGATGCAAAGTCTGGACCTTATGGGACTCAGGAAGCACGATGATGGGTCTGACCCCTGCCTTTGCTCAAGTGGCCAACATCTGGATTTTTCCATTGATGAACCCTCATATGTTACAGTTGGGAACTGTGGGAAGCCAAGCGACAGTAAACTATGGTGTGGACGTTAGATTCGAGGCCCCAGGCATAAGTGATGATACTTATGTAGATATTGCAAACTTTGACCGCTATGATATGATAATTGGAACACCATTTATGCACAAGAACAAGGTTATACTAGATTTTGAAAATAGACAAGTAATCGTCAATGGAAAACCAATGCCCACTGTGAAAATACTATTGGATGATAATGATGGATGGCTACGCCGATATCGAAGCATTGACAAACACAAGAACTGACTACATGGTAGCAAGCCAATCATGGAAGAAATACTGGCTGATGACAACAAGAAAAATGGACACACATTACCTGAAGGAGTCCCCGCACTCCTTATGGATGAAGAAGAGTTTAAAAACTCTTCTTCAGGGGGAAAAACCAGCAACAAAATTGCAAAAACCTAGAAAGAATCATGAACAACCTAATGTCATGGAATGCCAACCTACTTCATCAAAGGTAAAAGTAGAGAATATGATCACAGACAAAGAGGAAAGGATCATTGAGGAATGAGACAAGGCGACAATGAGTCAAAGCACTCGTTCCTTCTGGGATAGACCAATACCTCAACCACAACATGACTGGCTGCATGACCCCAGGATGCTGGACAAATGGAATGCTGTGGTAGCATCCATGAGAGCTTACAATGGAAACCCTAGGTTACTGAAGGGTGAACAGTACCGAGAAGCACTCAAAGACGAGATATCTGAACCTTCAGAATTCATGGATTGACAACCCAGCCTGTTGGATCACCTCAAGAAGCAAGACTCAGTATGACTGAACCCTCAGAAAACTGACTCAGAACAGGATTTCAAGATGCTTCATTCTAGGTTCCACAAACCTAAGAAACCACCAGACCCACATGAAAAACAACACGAGGAACAGCATAGGCAGAAAGGCAAGTCCAGGATGTTGGAACTTACTGAAGAAGACTACCCACATTTATGACAACAATGGCACAATGAATTCTTGGATATCTTAGGGGGAACCCGAGACCAATTACCACCTTGGAGAGAGGTGAACCACGAGATTAACCTTATCAATGACAACAAGCGATATCATTACCACCTACCAAAAGTACCAAACTCTTTATGTGAACAATTCCACAAGAAAATCAATTGATACGTGAATGCAGGATGGTGGGAACCACAATCTGTGAACCAAGCGGCCCCAATGATCTGCCTGAGCAAGAAGGATGGAAAATTACAAACTGTCATGGATGCCCAACAACAAAATGACAACATGATTAAGGATGTTTCCCCTTATCGGACCAAGATATTATTTGTGAAGATGTGGCCTGAGCCAAGATTCGCTCGAAAGTCGACTTATCCAAGGCATATGAACAGGTTCAAGTACAAAAAGAAGATGTCTGGAAAACTGCATTTGCCAAAGGGACTACCGTGGATGGACCCGGGTCCATCCGGGTGAATATCCATGGATGATGTACTAAAGTCCATGGATATGGGTGGCATCCATGGATCATCCATGGATCATCCATGGGTATCCATATGAATACTACTATTTTTTATGCTCTCAAATGCTCTAACATATGTACCATGGTCTATTAAAATGGTTTAGCAAGGTCAATTACCTCCTGGAGTGCCTTGTTGGCAGTTGGCACTAGTGTTGCCAGTTCGGAGTTGACTTAATCGTATTTCGCGATTTCCGGGCGTGGGAGTGCAAATCACGTTTCACGTAAGAGACAGAAAATGTAGCTAGGGGAAATCCGGATCTTTTCGGTCTGTAACACGAAGCGGTCCGACCACTCTATCACGTGTTATTCACATTAAGCCGTTTGGACGAGAGTCGACTGCATCCTGGCGGCTTAATGTAAATAACACGTGATAGGGTGGTCGGATCGCTTCACGTTGGAGACCGAAAAGGTCCGGATTTTCCCTGGCTACATTTTCGATCTCTTATGTGAAACGTGATTTGCACTCCCACGCCCGGAAATCGCGAAATACGATTAAGTTGACTCCGAACTGTGGCAGCACTAGTTGGCACACATGATGTTATTTATTATACTGAGTAAAATTTGTACTTAAGACTGCTTCTTTTAATCAAGAAATGGTTTTACACCAATAAATATTACTTTGAAACCTTCCAAATACATCTGAAATACCATAGGAATTTGTACAATTACAATTCAAGTTCTCCAAAACCTGGATTCCTCATCTGTCTCTTCTACCTCATCTTCCAACTCAGTCTCATCAACTTCTTTCTGAGGTCCCACCTGCTCTTCACTTCCCATTTGCTTCTGAACAATCTTAATGGTTTCTGAAAGTCCTGGATAGAGTGGAGTTTTGGCCCAAGATCCAACTGCAACTTGAGCCTTGAAGGTCTGTGGGCTGGTGTTATGCTGAAGGTGATTGATCTCAAGCCTTCCAACTGAGAATGCATGTTCAGCATCCACTGATGATGCTAAAAGAGTGTCTGAGTAGAAGCAAAAATGAGAATTATTACACTTACCTGGTGCTGAGCAAAAATCAAGCCCCATCTTTGCTAACTGAGGTCGCTGGTCAATGGCTTGATGCCAGTACTTTATGATTCCTCCAGCCCCCTTGATAGTTGACAGCCGGATGCTACCGAGTTCAATTGTAAGCAACAGGGACATGAAGTTTACATCGAAATGGTGGTGCGAGCTCCACAAAATGCTAGGAACCAAACTACTAATGTCCACCTCATATCATCCGCAAACGGATGGTCAGACCGAGAATAGTGTTTCAAGGTCCAGTCTATAGGACTGAAAATGACCATAGGACCAAACTGGACCAAACTGCAGTCCAGTCTTTTTTTCAGTTGTGGTTGCCCATATTTGGGGTCATTCCAGTTGCTGGTTGCCTTATTTCAAAAATCTTTGAAAACCATTCAAAGACTGGTTGCAATCGGTTGCAACTGTTGAGAATGACACCATGAGCACATGCGAATGCTGTATTGCCAAATATGGATCTCGGCACATTGATTGATGCATGTCCTATATTTAGCACATCCCTTTGATGCACATGTTTGTATCCGTGTCACGGATACCTTTGTACCATTCTTCTTTATCTAACCTGACTCGTATATATACAGTAGATGGATACCAGATCACCTCAGTCACTTATACAGAGACTGAGGTGAGTAACGACTTATTATTTAGTAGCAATTGATTACTTACTGTACTTATAGTTCACTCTCGTTGTACTAGGTACAGTACTAATACAGTCACTTATACAGAGACTGAGTTCACTCTTGTTGTACTAGGTTGGTTTTCTACAGGTTATGGGCCACTCCCGTCGCATTTAGATGACAGTAGAAAATCTCCTAGCCACTCAGCATTTACCTATGCTATTTTTGATCGGACCCCTAGATCACTTAGATCTTGGATCACAACTTAACGGGATCAGACTACCTGACCCATTTTCCCCCCCTTTGTCTCCTTTGACATTGCCCTACTTGATGCTCACCTGCCATTACCACTGCTGCTTGCTACACTATGGTTGCTGAAACAAACCCACCTTCTATTTCTCTCATCAAGTTGTCAGTTCAGTACTCAGGGGAGAAGTTGGACAAACTTAAGTCTAATTACAAAGAATGGTGCAAGGAAATCACAATTGCCCTCTCGCTGAATGGACTCTATGAATATGTGACCGGTGATATTACCCCATTTACATCTACAGAAACCCGTGCTCTTGCAAACTGGGCAGCTAACTTGTGTCTCGCATACACCTTTCTTGCTTCCAGTGTTTCCCCATCCAAGCACCCATTCCTTGATATCAAGAAGGGCCCTGATGTAAATTGGAAAACTCTCCAAGATCATCATCAGAAGGAAGGCCCAGTCCACCAAGTCCAATTGCTCCAGCAAGCACTTTCCATCCAGTGCTCAAAGGATGTGCCACTTCCTGAAATGGCAGAAAGGATTTGTACTCTCATTGAACGCGCTTTTGCCATGGGGGACATAAAAGCTGACCTACTCTGTTGTATCGCCCTCCTTAATTCCCTTAGTGACAACTTCCCACATGCATGATCCATTATATCCCGCGACATCACTGCCTCAACTGCCAGTTCCCCATATGGGTCAAAGGACATCTGCATGTTCCTGGAGAATGAACAGTCTCTCCTTGAGAATGACCAGCATCATGATTCTTGCTCTACCATTGCACTTACCGCTCAGACTAAATTAAACAAAGCACCTAATGTGCCCACTTGTGGGAATCCTGTCTGTAAAAAGACTGGGCATACTATGGAGTACTGCATCAAGCCTGGAGGCGGCATGGCTGGGAAGACCATCAATGAATCCAAAGCTGCACAGAAGCTGGCACTTGAGAAGAAAGCACTGGGTACTGCTAGTTCCAGGATCCCAATTACGGTAAAGGATGTCAATGGACATGCCTTCACGGTCATGGTTGATTCTGAATCCCCTGTGCCCATTGCCTCCCACCCAGAATTTGCTGGCCTCGCATGCGATCCCCTTCCCACTGCTTACATCGAAGAGGTTGAATATGAAGGATGGATTGTCATTGAGAAGGAGGCGTCTACTACTCTCGACTGGAACCAACATACATCCATGCATAATGATGGTGCATTCACCGTTGAACCACTTACTCAGACCCGTCAATCTCACCTTTCACTGGATGAGCATCCTTTTATTGTCAACTCTGGTGCAACTGTACATATTTCACCTGACAGATTGGATTTCTTTACCCTTCGTCCAACTCAACCACATACCATTAGAGGGGTGGGAGGTTCCTCAATAGCCACCATCGGTGTTGGGCATATCAAACTCCGGATAGCCCGAGGCACATCAATTCTCTTATGTAACACACTCTATATTCCAAACTCGACTGTCCAACTCATCTCCATAGGAGTATTGGCCGACGACTCAAATGTTGCCACACATTTTGATAATACAGAGTGTTGGATTATGGACAAGTCCACTGGTGCACTGGTTGCACGAGGATCCAGGCTCTCCAAGAAACTCTACTCACTCAACCTCCACTCTGCCACTGCTGACCATGCCTTTACCATACACAAATCCCCAAACTTGGAAACATGGCACCGCTGTCTTGGCCATGCCAACTACCAATCCATCTGGGATATGGCCAAAAAGGGGACATTCACAGGTGTGCCTCTTGTTTCTTCACCAAAACCACCTAAGTGTGAATCATGTGTGCTTGGAAAACAGATGAAGATGCCTGTCCCAAAAAGACATGAGGAGGGGCCTGGTCACAAGGCAATGAGGAAGTTGCAGAAAGTTTGTCAGGACCACATGCAGTGAAGTCTCATACCAGGAATTCATATGTAATGGATATAGTTGATGACTACACCTCCTTTCCTTGGTCAATACCCCTTTGCAACAAATATGATTCTTTTCCCAAACTTAAAGCCTGGGAACTGGCCCAAGAAACTGAAATGGGTCTTAAAGTTGAAATGTACATCACCAATAATGGGGAGCTTAAGTCGCATGAAATGGAGGCCTGGTTGAAGACTCAGGGAACAGAACAACGATTTACCGCTCCCCATACCTCTGCACACATTGGGCACATCGAACATATGCACAGGACACTCATGGCTAAGGCCCATACAATGCGGATTTATTCTGGATTACCAGCATATTTATGGGACAAATTCTATTTAACAGCCTCCCATTTACACGCAAAAACCACTACTCGCTCCCTCAAAGGAACCACACCTTGGGAACTATGGTACAAAAGAAAACCTGACTATTCTTACCTGAAAGAAATTGGTTGCCAAGTCTTTGTCCTTATCCCCAGGAAGGACAACCCTAAAATCTTTGAACGCTCCATTGAATGCATATTTGTAGGGTATGATTCAAAATCAAAATCGTATCGATGCTATGACCGTGCGACATGGAAAATCCACAGTTCCTACCACGTTAGATTCCTCGAAAGTCATGATGGTCACTCACCGGCACTGCCTACACCTACCATGTAAAATGGGGGGGTCGAGACTGAAGACTCTACATCAAACTTCAGCCCCCTATCCCTGGATAATGAGGACAATGAAGACCCAATTGTCGATTGTGACTCCCCGGACAGGGGCACTCACAATACAGATGTACAACAAGTCCAATCACTTACACCCAACCCACATCACTCTTCATGCACACCCATTCCCACTGAGAAAAATCCCAGTGGTGGTCCAACTATTACCAGAACTGCTGCTGCTGTCAAAACATCCCAGGAAAGTGCCACATGAGTTAAGGAAGCACGACGAGAACGACGAGCAGAAACATTGGCTGCCAGAACCAATCGCCCACCAGATTCCATGATCGATCATGATCGTGATGTCATTGAGGAACTCCGACAATCACTCAATAACCTGGATCTCAGAGATCAAGCACATCAATTCCAGGCCCTGATCTCAGAGATGGAAGATTTTGATCTGGAATCACTTCAATTTGAAGATGATCCTCAAACATGGGAGGAGGCTAAGAACTCAGTTGATGCAGATCGATGGACAGAGGGATACATAGATGAGCTTCAATCCTTGAAGGATATGGGTGTTTACAAACTGATTCCCCATGGTGACGTTCCCCAAGGAAAGTGGATCCATAAAGAGAAACCGGTTTTCCATATTAAGTGTGACGAGACTGGGAAGGCTGTCAGGTGGAAGGTCTGTCTGGTTTTCAAGGGTTTTGAACAAATCTATGGCAAAGACTATACTAAGACTACCTCACCGACCATGTGCATGGAATCGTGGAGGATACTCCTTCATTTAGTGGCATCCCTTGGTTGGGATGCACAACAGATAGATGTCAAAATGGCATTCCTCTATGGGTTACTGCCAGACGATGAAGTGCAATACATGGAACAACCTGCTGGATTTCAGGAATCCAGTAAAGAGGACTGGATTTGGCAACTACAATGTGGTTTGTATGGCATGCAACAAAGTGGATGGATATGGAATCAAACCCTCAACACCCAAATGATTGATTGGGGGTTCACTCGCTTATCTTGTGAACCCTGCATGTACTACCGCAAGTCAGACTCCAGGACTATTATTGCAGCCATCCACATTGATGACTATCTGTCCATAGCAGACTCCACGAGCAAAAATGAATGCTTCAAGGATCAGATGAGGAAGGTATGGACAATTTCCAAGTTGGGCACAGCACATCTTATCATTGGGGTTGCTGTCACCTGGGACAGGGCTAACAGAATGGTCACACTATCACAGACAGTGCTGATTGACAAAATTGTCAAACAGTTTGGTCAAAAAGATGCCCATCTGGTATCTGCACCTTTAGAGCCTAGTACCAAATTACGCCATGCAGATCGACAATCTATATGTCCAGAGGACCTGGCTCAACTCAACAAGCTCCCTTACTGGTCACTTGTGGGTTGTCTACTCTATTTAGCCATCAGTACATGCCCTGATATTTCCTATGCTGTCCAGCAACTCTCGCAATACCTCAATTGTTTTTCCTTTGTACATTGGCAGGTGGCCACTAGGCTAGTGCATTACATCAAAGGCACCAGGGACCTTCAACTTCATCTTGGTGGTGATCAACTCATATCCCTCCATGCATTTAGTGATTCTGATTGGGCTAACTGCCTCGATATGCATCGCAGTGTAGGCAGATATATATGTTCCCTTGGTTCAGGTGCCATCTCATGGACAGCGTGTAAACAAAAGGTTGTTGCAACTTTGTCCTGTGAAGCTGAGTATGTTGCTGCTTTTGAGACAGCCAAGGAATGTATCTGGTTGTGAACATTACTTCATTCTATCAATCATCAGCAATCACCCCAGACAATAATCTACTGCGATAACTCTGCTACCAAGACCTTATCTGAAGACCCCCTCCTTCATTCCCATGTTAAGCATGTCGACATCAAATACCATTTCCTTCACGAGTGTGTCCAATCAAATGAATTACAACTTACATATGTCAACACCCATGAGAATGTCGTGGACATGTTCACAAAGGCGCTAGATGTCAAACAATTCACTTACCTACATGGCTTCCTCAGCCTCCGCTAACTCGATTCCATGCGAGGAGGAGTATTCACAGTGAGGAGGAGTGTTGAGAATGACACCGTGAGCACATGCAAATGCCATATTGCCAAATATGGATCTCGGCACATTGATTGATGTGTGTCCTATATTTAGCGCATCCCTTTGATGTGCATGTTTGTATCCATGTCACGGATACCTTTGTACCATTCTTCTTTATCTAACCTGACTCGTATATATACAGTAGACGGATACCAGATCACCTCAGTCACTTATACAGAGACTGAGGTGAGTAATGACTTATTATTTAGTAGCAATTGATTACTTACTGTACTTATAGTTCACTCTTGTTGTACTAGGTACAGTACTAATACAGTCACTTATACAGAGACTGAGTTCACTCTTGTTGTACTAGGTTGGTTTTCTACAGCAACCAGTCTTTTCACAGTATTATATACTCATATAAAAGTAACTACTTTACAAGAAAAATACAACTAATATGTACTATATTAATACTATTTACTATTTATACTAGATACTATGGACATGGGACAAGCCCAGGGGAAGAAGCATTCAAAGAAATGAGTACTTATATACCTCATGGCTGTGCACAGACCATTTGGTCGTGCTTGCACCCCGAAAAACAGAAAGTGGCACCACTTGCGAAACAATTCCCACGACCATCAACAACCCACGATGCTGCTTTCTCTCCACCGTTTGCTCTCACCACCAACAATGACCACACTGCCTAGCTCAGAAGCACCCCCACCTCAACTAGATGACCACAAAGTGGGCCCAAACAATGACTAGCATGTCGTTTGGGTCCCAGGTATGGTTTTCATTGTTGATTTTTACTAACTAAACCTTTTCTTTTTAGTTTCTTACCTTTGATAATGACACCATGCGATTGCTCAACCCTGCCACATGCCCTCACAACACGGTGCTAACACCAACAGCAGCCATGCCAATGACAATGCAGTGTTGCATGCAAAGTGCACCCAAACAACAAGTATTGTCATTTGGGCCATAAGGGTACATTTTTATGATTGATCTCTTACTTCTACTAATTAACTAATGATTCTTTTTTCTTTTTAGGTTCTTGCCATTTGATTATGACATCTCCCACCCACACCCCGACCTCTCTTGATACCCCATGCCCTATGCAGCTGCTGTGAGCCTCTGCTCACAGAGTTGCAAGGGGTCCCATTTCTGGACAACAACACGTGATTACCATGTCACAGTTCCACCACCCTGCCTGTGAGCCACTGCTCATAGGGGGAGATGGAGGTGCTGATGACGACAAACAACAATGCCAACCAACAAGGATGCCAAACAGCAGGGGATGATGCATGCAGGAATGACAAGTGGGCGGGAATGACAAATGCAGGAACAATGAACACAGGAATGACAAATGCAGGAATGACAAACAGTGGTGATGACTGGTGGGGACAACAACTGGCAGGGACAATGCCCCAGGGGGAGGACAAACAGTGGGGACAAGACAACAACAGCAGCCACCCCACCCTCACTACAAATGTGAGATGGTGGGGTGTGTTTTTTTCTTTCTAATTCACTTTTATTTTTATTCTCTTAGTAACATTCCACCGCTGTGAGCAACTGCTCGCAGGGTGTAAATGTAATTAGTTTTATTTACTATATAATAGAATTGAGTTACAAAATTAGTGGTATGACTGGTTGAAACCAGTCTTTTGGGGGCAACCAAACCAAATAGAACCAGTTCTATTTGGTTTGGTTGTGGTCCATCAAATGTGGGCAATGGTTCAGACCAGTTGTGGTCTCCAGTTGCCCTCTTGGGGGTCAAAAAACCGGACCGAACTGGACCTTAAAACACTAACCGAGCATGCCAATTGAAATGTCAGGCAAATATTTCATATGATTGTCTGCAACAATCAGAAGGACTGGACAGATAGAGTTGATCTCATGGAGTTCACCATCAACTCTAGCATATCTGGAACCACCAAATATGCACCATTTGAACTCAACAATGGGTATATGCCATGATACACAAGATTCGATCAGACAACACTATCCCTAAGGGAATAAAAGAATTCAGGAGGCAAGCTTTACAGAATCTTGCCGATGCTCACGATGCTATCATTGAAGCTTGGGTATTCCAAATGTACCATGCAAACAACCATCAAACAAAGGAACCAAAGATCACCAAAGGGGAATTGGTATTCCTATCTATGAAAAACCTCAACTTACCGTCTGGATGAGCATGCAAGCTTTGTCCAAAGTTCATTGGACCATACAAGATTCTCGAGGTAAAACATGAAACATCTACATACACATTGGAGCTACCTACAGCATTGCAAGCCCAGCAACTCATACCCTCATTTCACATATCACTACTATGACCCTACCACCAAAATGATGACTCTATGTTTCCAAATAGAGTCCACCCAGAACCATATGACTTTGGAATGCTGGATGACCAAGAGTGGTTTGTGGACAAATTAATTGGACATTGATGGGGAAAAGAAAAAAACTCGAGTTTGAAGTTTGGTGGTCATTAGGCGACACTACATGGGAACCACTGAGTTCTTGCAAAGAGCTCGAAGTGTTGGACAGATACCTTGAAGTCCAGGGCATACAATGGCCATCCCAGGTAGCCAAATGCCAAAAGTAACAATTACAGAAAGTTCCCTTTTGCCAGCACAGCACTTGTTCACTACCAATGCCAACTTACTTTGAACCATCAAGACATTTCAAAATGCAACATTCCTACTTACATGCTTCTAGCAATGACAGTCATGGTAGAGGTGTAGGGAGGAGTCAGCAGAGTTCCAGAGTGAACTCTGCAGGGGGAAGGAGAGACCAACACTCACCAGAATGACGATATCATGAATGATCAAAGTCACCAATCGTCCCAGCACTTGCCAACCATCCATGGCCATGGAGGTCAATGAACCTACACATAATCAGACCAGCAATCATTGGGAACAAGAGACCACCAAAGTTGACAAAATGGTGGACAACTTGATACAATGATTGGGACATGCCAGCATCAATCAAGCACTTACAGACTTCATGCAACAAGATATCATAGCTCAGTTGGTCATAGGGCAACTGCTCAACAAGATTGACGGCCTTCGAGGAGAAGTGGACTGCACAAAGAAGACAACCATAACATTGGCATCCCGGATAACAGTGGACTTGCGTAAATGCCCAGCTTCCCCCTCTCATGAAAGCCCCAAGGACAAAGACCATTGACCTTGCAAAGTTTGCGAGCAAGAACAACCTATGGAAATGCAACCACCACCAGTAAGACAGACTAGAATGGAGGATCGCCCACAATGCCCAGGTCCACCTTTGCTCCCACCTTACCGGGGAGACTGGTACAGGCCATGCTCACTGTCTTCCCCATACCACCATGAACTCCCACCTCGACAAAGGGACTCTCCCCCACCACATCATTGTTCACCACCTAGATGGAGATCCCCATCTCCCCCAGCCCCTCAAGAAACTATTCAACAAAATCCACCATGGAGCATACCATGAATCCTCAGCATCCCCATTCCAGAACGTCACCCATGCCATGACATATATTGGCCAGGTAACTCACCAAAGAACTTGATGATTGCTGTGGACCAACAGCCAAAAGCTGCACCCGCGCCAGCCATTGTCTCTGCACCTGCAGTGACCCCAACCCCAACTCCTACCTCCAAAGCCACGCCTACATTCTTGACAATGACCATCCCTGTTGCCCTGACACCAACAGTGATCAGACCTAATGAACCTATTGCGGATGCCTCACAACCTGACGAGGACAAGGATAATGCATCCTACAGTTCAGACGAGGTCAGCAGTGATGATGACGACACCAGCAAAGAGAAACGACAGAAGGAATTCTCTGGTATACAGGCCCGCTATGATGCCAGCCGACCTGGACATATTCCTGATGGACTAGGAGTGGTAATTGTAAATGGCAGATACAAATGTGACAACGAGCTTTGGATGATGCTTGGTTGTAGAATGTTCTATTCAGTCAAATCTAACAGCATATACGCTGGCAAGACTGCCACCGTGGCCAGTGATTATGAGGGTCAAATGGATGCACCATCCATGACCCCACCAGACCAATAACTATACTCCTACCTGCCCCGAGGATTCCCTATGAATCCTCAAGAGGTCAAACAAGGAGTACAGTTCATAAACAACAAAAAAGAACTTGCTATTGACTGCCTCGAGGCCTAAAGACTGCTAGTGGACTTCCACCACATTGCTGGTGGTTTTCTACCTGAACTTTGGGACCTTGCTCTGAATGAAATCCTGAAAGACAATGTTTATCTTCACAAGGTCTACAAACCGCACCCCAACAACCACCAACTCTGGGAAGACTTTCCCATCCATTGGGACAAGGACATGTTCACTGGTAACAGGCAGAACAAAACTGGTGGTGCAGGACTACCCCCTGTCACTGGAGAACAAATGCTGGACATTGACTTAATGGCCCAATATATAATGCACCATGGACAACTCAGCAGTAGCAATGCCATCCATGGCATTGTTATGAATGTAACATTGCAGGCTGACCGTCAAAGCATGTTTGGATATGCCCTGGGACGCACCCTCAGCCCTCGTACTGTCACTGCATGCCCCAACTTTGTCAGGATATTTGGATGTGTTACTGCACTTCCTGGATATTATTGTGAAGCTATTGAAGTCTGGGATGTATCCCACCCCAATAAACCCTTCGTTGAATGCTCCAGTGATACCCTCACTGTACAACCCTACAACAATAGGACGGTCACGAACATTACCATGGACACTCTGGTTAACCACCTCATCGCCCATGGAATACCCCCTCAATGGATTGATCACGCCTACACCTTTGGCCTGCACTTCCTCAATCATCAGTCTCACCTGCAAGCTGGACCTTTTCAAGACCTGTACTGTCAAACAGACCATGAATGCCTCCAGCAGCTAATGTCTGTAGGGGTTCCGCCAGCCATACCTCAGTGGGACAGTTGGTGGTGCCCCACCTATGACAACATTACCCAAATTCAATATCTGATGGACTTGGAAAATAATGGAGTGGGTAAGTCATGTTTCCTGGATTCTGAATGGCTTTTGGCTGGCGCCCCCACCATATTCCATGAGCTTACAGGAGGTACATTGCGGACATCCTCCACCGTGCCTCGGACTGCTATGACCATGACAATGACCAGCAACGTCAACCCGCACCCCCCATCCACTGTCTCTACCAGCATGTAATGTGTTGAGTAATCCTACTCAACAATTGATGTGATGGAATGGCAGTTGGGTTCTAGGACGATCTTGACTTCTCTGTTTTTCCTTATCTCCACATATACTCTTTCATTGCTTTAGATTCCCTGTATGCAATCTCAAATGGGGGTGTGTAACGGCACATCTACACATGTCCATAGCCCTGGGGACTATGTATATACCTTGTTGATACATATTTGTATCAACTACTTCTTGACTTACACCACGTACACTTAGCTATCAAATAGATTAGTTTCTGCTCAGTGCCATGCAAAGTAAGTCTTAAGTATTCAAGCTAGTAACAATCCATTACATGATCTTGTGAGCCAGGTGTTTTGAAATCCTTAAAAACTTGATTAAGATATTGAGCCTTGTAGACCTTCTTTCCCTCAAGGTCGAAGCATGGATTGTGTTTCATGCTTGGTTCTTCCACAATGGCATCTTCGAGATCTGGGTCAGGTGGAGGTGCTGAGTTGGAGACTGTGGTTTCATCAAAATCTTCTGCAGTGTCATCATAATCATCTGCATCATGTTCAGCCTTTACAATATCTTTCACAAAAGGATGTAGAATGTCAATCAAACAACCCTCATTATCTTCGGCATCCATCTCCCTGAGAACCCTGCTGAGCTGAGGATTCTCACTCTCAACCATCTGGAGTCCAAGCTTCCAGCATGTCTGGAGGTTCACATTTGAGACATTTACATCACCACACCAGGATGCAGGTTTTATGTGGTCAACACCATCATGAATGTCAAGACCATCTTTTGACAGTGCTGGTAATTTAAGGTGGTGAGGGGCTCGATCCCAATGAGGATATTTTGCAAGGATTGTTGACACCTCAGTAGTCCCAGTAAGATGCAGATCAAGCTGTAGAACATCCAAGTTTTCATCACTGCCAACCATTGTGCAGAGAATCCCAAACAATTCCTCCAGTTGATTAGTCCCTAAAAGAATGACCCAGAATTTACCTGAGGGATTATCAGCTTTGCATTTTGCCATGCAGAAGTACACATTCTTGATCTTGATCATGATATCTATGTACAGCTGAGTGGGCATGAGCTGTGTTCCTGCTTTATCCTCATGCAGCATGTGAGCAGCAGCACTGAGATGAGCCATTTGTTCTGATAATGAGAGATCAACACAGATGTAGGGGATTATGATATGTCATACTAGCTCCCCCAGAGTGCAGAATGATTCTTGGGTATTCTGAAAGCCAGGGTGTAAAGGCGTCAAGGGACCAAATCTCTCATAGGAGATCATAAGCCAAACAAACATCTTGCTTGTCATCAGGCTTCAGTAAGTTATCAATCCAGACTGCAGTGAGGTTATTTGAGGCCAGATGTGAGCAGATTGTGGCCTGTGTAATGTGGACACCTTGGATCTTGAATCCCCTGATGCAAAGCAATAGATTTTGCAAACATTTGAAGATGTGCTTGTAATCTTTGTCTGCCATTAGATTGTCATCCCCAACTTCAAAATTCATATGTTGAAGACTGCATAGATAAGGGTAGATAGGTGACTCAGGAGACAGGGAGCACTTGAAGGTTTCAAGAATGAGAGCTTTGCCACATCAAGATTCACCATCAGAAGCTACACAAATTGTCCTCAATCTTGTCTTCTGGCTACCTTCAAGAGTTGTCCGAATCAACTGGGCATGCTTAGCACCTGTTTCCCACTTGCATGATCCAGACATGAGGATAGGTCAAGCACTATATATTCGAGTTTCATTACTGAGTAATCCAAGAGTGCTAACTGTAGCCTAGAAATGATGTATAAGTGGTGATAACATGTGTGAGAAGATAAATGTACTTCTACTGCAAGATGAACATCTCCTGCATGGATACTTTCTATCAGCATATCTACTTCATGCCTTGAAGTGTATTCTAGGCTGGTATTGGATCCATGCTCTTGGCAAACCCCCAAGATCATATTTGACTTATCATCCCACTGAGGTTGCTCCTCAACCTTCAACTCGTCGAGCATCAAGATCTGATGGATCATGCTCTGTAAAAATGGAAATTTCCGAGAGTCACGTGACCATTAGGTGCAAATCAACAAAGTCAGGTAAATGTTAAAAAAATGGTCAAAAATGTCAGGTCAAAGTCAGGTCACGCATTTTTCTGACATGACTTTGACCTGACATTTTGACTGGTTTTTTAACATTTACCTGACTTTGTTCACTTGCACCTAACTATCACGTGACTCTCAGAAATTTCCTTTTTTACAGAGGATCATGCCTTGGCTTTTGATGATATCCTCAATGCCTTCAAGACATGCTGCTACATTTTTCTCGACCTCAGCTTTAGTGGGTTGGCCTGGAGATGCCACAATTGGTGCCAAGACAGTACAGCAGTGGAGAGCACTGAGTGATGGTAGATTCAATGATTGGTGAGCAATTCCTGCAACTTGAGCCCCACCCAAGTGCCATAGGAGCAAATCTCACAGTGCATCTTCTTCAGTGTAATTCTGGGTTCGATAGACCTTCTGAGCTGCACAATTGTGTAGTTCTAACATCCCCCTGATCCCCTTCTTGGCAGCAAGACCTGTGCATACAAGATGATCAACCCATTTGACTTTTCCACTTCCAATTGCCATCATCCACTCCTTGTGGCTCTCCAATGCCGCTGCCTTTTTAACAAGCTTTCATGCATCATTTAACTTTCGAAGATGCAGAGCCTCCACCTGATGAGTTCACTGTCATATAATCTTCACTAGTCCTCCAACCCCATGATAGACCAGTCTTGAGTTCTCATGTACTCCACGATCCATCCAGTCTAGGACACCTTGCAATGTTGGATTCTTCGTAAGTGTATTACATCTTTGACATCTTTGATTGCCTGCTGTTATATTTCTCTCACAGTTTTGTGCATGAAGGACAAGTTTTCCATTTGTAATGGAATAGTTCCAAGGGTTGCCTATCTTGTCATGTAGACCAAATGGGTAGGTACTGTGGATGCTTTTTCCAGGTGAGAGATCAACGACAACTCCAATACAAGTTGAATTGAGCGACAGATCTGAAATAGGAAGGTTCACCCCACTACTGTGATGCTGGACGTGTGCATCTCCATCTGGACTTGGATGATCTGGTAGTGAATCAACATCAATTGGTGATGATGGTTGAAGCAGAGGATGGTTGATAACTTTGGGTGTTCCAGCAGCGATCTAATCATTGGGTTAGTTGTATCATATATTTCAACTGTACACATCACTGACACTTCATCCATAGCTTGCATCAACCTCTAAACCTTATTCTTGATCAATCCACCCTGTATCCCATGATGAACAACCAGGTCTTCAAGTAGGCAATGAAGCCTGATCAATCCCTTATCACCAACCCTAACCAGCACCCATAATTCCACTGGCCCCTTTTGCAGCACTGTATCCAGAGGTCTGTTAAACTTCTCCCATGCATTCCTCATCTTCACCAATGCAGCCAACTGGATCACCAGAGAACTGTGCTAGTGGATGATCATCAGTGGCTTCACCAACAGAGGTAGGAAGCATTCTGATTCAATCATGGAATCTTGAGAGGATCTGATGGGCCTCTGGACAGCCATTCACGACAGTAGAGTTTGCAGTAGGTACCCATACAGTGCTCAAAGCAGCATGACTGCTTGCCTGAGATGCTCATATGAGTGATGGCAAAGCAACTTTGGCTGGAATAGGAGTCATGCATGGCTGATAAAAGTTGCACATAGAGCTCTGAAGCTTCTCGACTGTCTTTGCATCACTCAGCTTCTTCTTATTAGCCTTGCATTTTGCGCTCCCCCTGTGGCGTGCCAAGTTCGCCATACCAAATGACCCAAGCTTGACAATGGTGTCACAATCCAGGCATGTAACACTATTTTTTGCATCCTTGATATGCTAACTCTAGTATTAGGAACTGAGGTCAAGCAAGGATGATGGCATCGTACTGTGCTGTGCAATTCTTGACACATGCTGTGGTGGTTGTAGAATGGGGAGGCAATATGGAGGTTACCAGTAGGGAATTTGCAAAATCACTCAACATCACATTGCTCAATATGTAATTTACAATAATTAGGGGTTTTCGAGACCTTAGTGTCAGCTATCTGTGTTCACAGAGTGTCTGGACACTGAAAAATCACACCCAATCATATAAAACATTTGACCTGCAAAATTTTTTTAACAACCTCTTCGAGGGGGGGACTAACCGACCCCATATCAGATATTCATCACATGATACCCCCTTGTTGACTACACCATGTGCACACCACATCAGCAAAACACAAAAAATTTCTGGGTTTTCATTGGTTTCCATTAGTTTCTCAGTTCCTAGAAACTGGACACTGGGAAACTGAGAAACTTGGGCAGACATTGTAGTAATGCATAACCTACATTTGTATTACATTACTGAATAAAAACTGTCCAAACTGGAGGAAATTGGGAGATTGTGGGAGGGTTTATGTACCCGTTGGATGCCAAACATTGCCAAATGGTCCATGCACTCTCACAGGTACATAAACACTGCTGGCAACATCAATAAATTTCTGGGTGGTGCCCCAGTTATTGTTATTTACAATTACATACAAGTGCTCGAAATAAACAAAGCATTAGATTTCAGTTCCTAGGTTTCTATAAAATGTGCTCCCAGGCAGTTTCTGGAAAACAGGACATGGGTTTCCCAGTGGCCCAGTTTCCCAGTTTTCTCTCATTTTTTTGGTTTCCTGAGGTGGAAACTAAAATCCTTGTTTACTGATGAATAATGCTTTATGGTTGTAGACTGTTCTTGCAGAACAATCTTTATGCATAATGTTATTTTACTCCTATTCGCTAGTAGGATTATGTTTCTGTATGGTAAGACAACCCCTTTTCTCGGGGTTTCCTCTTGTCGTCTCACTCATACACTCGCATAGCCATTTGTTCTCCCTCCTTCCCACCCTTAGTCTAGTGGTGTACCTTGACGATACAAATAAATTGACGGCTGTTAAGGCTGACCCTAAGGGTCACCGAACAGCTTTTTCTCCCTACTTTGTGCCCACATGGTAAACCCTCGCACATTGGCCCAACACCTACATCAGTAATTAAGCATTTTGGTTTCCAGCAGTTGATCAACCCAAGAAACTGAATAAAACCACAAAAAACCAAGAAGCTTCAGAACCTGGAAACCCATGTCCAATTTCCAGGAAACCTCTCAAATTGAACTGCTATGGAAACTACAAAAACCACAGCTCCGGTCTTTTACAGTATGCACAATGGATATACTTACACTTGTCAGAAAAAAGAACTACTCATTGTTACTGTTTATACCAAGGGTGCTTATATACCCTGTGGCTACGCATGGACCATGTGGTCATATTTGTGCTCCCAAAAACAAAAGTGGAACCACACAGACAACTTCCCATGACCATGACCACAACAAACCAACCGCGCCGCGTCACCACCACACCACCTGAATGACCACACAAACGAGTGAACACACCAATGCAAATTGCCAAATGACAACCAGCGGGTATGCTCATTATTGTTAATTTCTTGTTTTTACTAACCAACATTATTTCTTTTTTAGGTTCTTCCTCTTGATAACAATGACAACAGTCGAGGCCACCACCAGCCATGAATGGCAGGGAACAACAAACAGCAGAGATGGCGAACAGTAGAACAACAAACATCGGAGATGGCGAACAACAGGGATGACAAAGACTGAACAGCAGGGTCAACGAACAGCAGGGACGACAGCAAGCACAAATGGCGAGGACAGGACAACAGCACCCCTCATGCTCGCTACAAATGCGAGACAGTGGGCATTTTTTTTGTTTTGTTCTTCATTTGAAAACCCTCTTGTGTGCGCATTACTTTATTGTAATTACCCAGCTTGTACTGTAAATCACTGTAGAATAACAGCCCCATGATGGTTTCCTGGTTTCCTGGTTCTGAGGTTTTGCGAAACCCAGGAAACCATAAAAACTGAAAAAAACCAATTGCCAAATTGCTGATGCTACCGCAAACTCCATAAGTTTCAGTCAAAGCCTAATAAATATGTCTATCAAATCTCAAAACTTTGTCGCGGTAAGTAAAAATGTCGCGGCATTTTATTTTTTGTGCACTTTGAACCAACTTTGAACAGCATAGTTTTCTGATGTGATGATTTCAAGTTGAATCCGAACCTGAAATCCATTTGTCCAAAAAAGTTCGTTGCTCCTGAGATATTAAATCTGTTGACTTTGTCTGTCCGCGACTGTATTCCAGCCGATACCATGTCGATGGGCCCCTTCACAACGGCCTCTATTTAGTTGTTGTTTGGTTCTATCTACATGCCGACGAGCCGAGTACGTGGCAAAGTAAGGGCTCGGCACGGGGTTCATCGCTGATATGTAGAACCAAACAAACAACTAAACAGAGGTGTCGTGCAGGGGCCTATTGACATGATATCGGCTGTCACGCGTCACGGTTTGTTGACATCACTGCAGGAGAACAAGCGGTCTCTAAGGCAACCTATTACAGGTGTAGAACCGTATGGACATGGACCGACAAGAGTGGCAATTTATCCCAAGAACATGTTCAAGTCAGGATAGATTAGAAGAAGCGGTTTTCAAGGCAACCAGTTACAAGTATGTAACAAGGAGGACTCTACATGGACCCACTTGGACCCACAAGAATGTATCCCAAGAACATGTTCAAGTCGTGGTAGATTGTTTCTTCTGCCCTTATATATTAGAAACCATCAAAATGGGACTGTAATTGTAAAGCGGTAATGTCCCTTCTACTTGGATATATTTTTCTTGTCATTCTATCCAGGGATGGTGCCCAAGCACTACCCATCGCCGCCATCGATCGACCTACATCGGACGCCTGCGCCGCTCGAACTTGCAGAACAGTCTGGGATATCGTCAGGAGTTGTCTGATGACCATTTTTTTATGCACCTGGACCGCCGCTCATCCAAATATGCCGGGTCCAGAGCAAGAGAAAGTCGTAACTGGTTTCTTCCGAGCGTGGCTCGCTATGGATTCCCTCATTACGCCAGAATTGGTCATTGTTTGGGCAATGCAACAATGGTTTGCTGCTCGTAAATCAATCAAGGTTATGAATGGTGCGTTCACCTCGCCAATCGATAAAAAAAATGCGCTGTTGCTGATGTTTCAGTATATTTAGATCCCGGATGGACCACCACTCACGGCTATTTTGTCAGTATGGGAGGCTTTATGCTCCATGGGTGCCCTGATGGATTAGATCACCCTCTGACCCTGGATGAGCTTGTATTCCTGGTTCAGAAGGGCTACATTGACGTCCCCAGTATTACGAAGAAAGAAATCGACGAAAAGAGTAAAGGTGACGTGATGTCTAAAGGGATTACAATTGTTCAAACGGGGTGGTTCATAATGCAATGCCTTGCACGTTGGATCCGAGGATTGCCAGTCGCAGAGCTCGAGCTTGTGACACTTGCATTTGCGGTCACCAATACAATGACGTACTTGTTCTGGTGGAACAAGCCTCTCAATTCGGGGTGCACTGTCCCCATTAGGCTCAAGAAATCAATGTCTGACGAACACTGGCAGGAATGCGTGCGGTTTATCCAGATTCCAGAATTTCTGGACGACGGAACTCCCGCAATCGAAGCTGAAATGGAGCCCTCGATCGAAGGGGAAGGAGAAGAGGAAGGAGTGATCAAAATGAGGCGTTCGATGGAAGGCGCAGGAGGCGAAACAAATGGTACGGTCAACCACGAGAAGAAGCACCCAACCAAGAATGAAAGGTGTTGGCCGATCTTCATGTTTGAGTCTGCTCGTACCTCTCCATCCCGCGAATGGCACCTAAGAACCACGAAGAAAAGAGTCCACAGGCAGTATTCAGGATTTTTGCCACCATATCAGTTGCTCGCATCTTTCCTTATTGGAGGAGCATCCTCGGTAACTTTCGGAGGAATTCATTGCATTGCGTGGTCTTTTGTCTTTCCGTCTCAAGCGGAGCGGGTATTATGGCGTGTATGTTGCATTATTGTAATGGGCGTGCCAGTGTTACTTGCAGTGATATTTGGGCTTCTTATGTTATTTTGGAAAAGTTTGCGGCCCTTTAGACCTACAATACGTGAAGTGGTGGACAAAACTCGATATGTATATATACTTGCTCGGGTCATCATGCTCGTCATAGCCTTGATTGTTCTTAGGATCCTCCCTCCCGGAGTGTCCGAAACAGTCTCCTGGCCCACCTTTATTCCCCACATATAGACACTTTTTTGCCTGAAGCACCCAATTCTGTCAATAAAAAATGTGCACTCCTGCGCTATTAATACCAGGGTTGGGTCATTTGTTGACCAGCGATCTAGAGGGGCAGAAAGCCACTGATAGTTCCCGAGATGCAGGCGCGTTTTTGGTGAGAGTACTCCCACTACAACCTAATTCTGAGCCCAACAGCCCCATCTACACCTGCCCTACACCCGCATTCGCCGCATTTCCTAAAATCGGATGGTATACTCTCCGGACAACATCTCAAGGCAAAGGAATTCACGCCTCAGAAGGTGTGGAGAACCGTAACCAACGGCGAGCGGTCCGCCAACAATCTAGAGTGGAATCAGCAAGGAGCAAGTGAGTGATGGCGATGCCAGTGCCAGTGCAGGTAGTAACTATGCAGTGTGCTGGTGGATGGGATCCTTAAAGGACAGGGCTGGATATTCAGTGGGGGCTATATGTGCGGAAAGATAGTGGAATGGGAACAGAAGCGAGAGCGGGAAGCTCCCGCATTGCAATGGGTGAGCGGTGACCTCACAGGGGCGCATGGGAATGAACCTAAGCCGACGATCTGACGGGAAGAGACGGACACATGCACGTGGGCTGAGGAACGGCCTAGGAGATGTGGGTGGGCAGGGAGGGAACAGACCTACTGAGGAGTTGGTCGGGGATTATCTCAGTGGTGTCGACCATGGAGTTGAGGAACTAGGTTACGTTGCGTTGTGGGTGGCACAGTCCGCGCAAAAAATTCGAGTTGTTCTAAGAGATGGTTAGTAGAAAAATGAAAGAAGATGGTATCGACGCGTACGTTGTTGTATGGAACGTATAGGAGCGGACGCACGAGATAGTTTTCGCTTTTTATTACTACACCGCGTGTAAATACAAAAACGAGGTACCAAGAAACCACGTACAATACGCAGATAAGACCGTTGCACTCCTCAATATTCCCAGGACACAGTGCACCAGTATCGAGTGCCTCCTGGCCGCAATAATCTTGCACGCCAGCAGCAAGTGTATTAGGCTATTAGCAGATTCTCATATCTTCGACTGAGATGGCGAGGTGGTTGGGTCTGTCGACGGGTAGTCTGGACACACGGATATTACCGCGAGTTTTGTCTGGAGGTCGAGAGAAATGACAGCTGCATATTGAATTCAAGACTCCAGCAGTAGGACCCCTCACCGGGACAAATCAATTAATCACATGACAGTTCCCAGATCTTTTGACACGTAAACAAACATGAGTTTCCTTCAAACTTTCACTGTTTTCCCATGTCGTCGTGCCTGTCGTCAACATTGCGTCACCTCAACGAGTACATTACACTCCTCCACCTATTCCGGTTGGATTCCAGTCGGAATGCCCATTCTGATCGGAATTTCCAGAATTCCGGTCAATTCCATTTACATATATTTTTCTCACAATTCATAATTCTGATCAGACTGGAGGGTCAATTTTACCTCTGGAATCCCCGGAATCTACCCAGACTCATTTTTACCTGGAATAGTCAGATCAACTGGATGCACGGCAACTAGCATAACTGGAATAACCAGAACGCATGTGCTTTCCCAAATAAAATTTTGATGTGCAACAAAAATTGAATGCACTGATGCACCCAAACCCCTCCCCCCCCCAAAAAAAAAAAAAAAAATCCAAATGGAGGATGACAATGACAAACAACAACAAGCCACCCACCCCCAGCCTCACAAGCAACTGCTCGTGGGGTGGAACATGGGTGGAATGACACCCAGGTGCAGGGACAGGAGACAACAATGACACACCACCCGCCCCCAGCCTCACGAGCAACTGCTCATGGGGTGGATTGTGGGTGGAATGACAACAACGACAAGCCACCCACCCCCAGCCTCATGAGCAACTGCTCATGGGGTGGATTGTGGGTGGAATGACAGACAACTCACCTAGCACAGCGGGGTTGCGTCCCCTCCCCCTCCCCCGCATTTTGTGTGGGGAGGGTTTTTTTGTAGTTTTAATTATTTAATATTATTACACCTCCCCCTCCCCCATTTTGTCTGTGGGCGAGGGGTTTTTTTTCTTGACGTTTTTACCTCCCCCCTCACACTGAATGCGAGGGGTTAGTTTTATGTATATATATAATCAAATCATCCCCTGCGAGGAATGGGCTTAAATTTTAAAAAAATTTGATCTTAATTATCTACTTTGAAAAAATGAAGTTGTGAGTTTGAGTGTTAGAAATAAACTTTATAATAGCTAGTTAATAATTCTCCTGTGGCTCAACTGGTTGAGCATGGTGTTTGGTTTATCACATGAGGCCTTGAGTTCAATCCTTGCTCTGCACAAATTAATTTTGTAGGCAACTGAGGAACTTCAGGACTTGCAGTTTGACTTGACTTGACTTTCTACTGTTGTATACTGTAAGTTAATTAAACTAAACATGCATAACTTGGAGTCTGGAATAACCGGAATCTGGTCAGAATAACTGGACTCCAGTGGAATCCAGTCAGAATAATCGGACTCCAGTGGAATCTGGTCAGAATAACTGGATTCCAGAGAGTCCAATCGAAATAGGTGGGGGAGTGTAAATTACTGACCTCAACTAGACTCTCCCTCACATCTCCCTGTATTTATTTCTAGTAAGATTAATATGTTCTATATCTTCTTTATCTGTGTATGTTGACTCTTTTTTCAAAGCCAATGGTGGTGTCCCACCTAGTGCACAACATGTTCAAGCCGAGAACACCCTGGGCCCAGCCAAGCCACATCTAGCCACTGCCACCACTGCCCTTGTGGTGAGGGTGGCATGCCACAACTGTGTCCGCTGACAACGACAAACTGTATGTGGGATCATGTATGAACAAGTGATCATGCGGTTGAAAGACAGAATGGGGAAGGCCAGATGGGGACTGTGATTAGGGTGGCAGATGCTTATTGTGCTGCAGAAGATGTAAGGAAGTTTCTGTGGCCCAGATTTGAAGTGATGAGTTCTCCTTTGCTCAGCAGTGGACATATGAATGTTTTTGGCTTTGTGTGTATCTCTATGTAGTACATATATTGTTGTGTTCTACAGGCCTCTCAGACTGAAAACTCTGGTTTTACAACCTATGTATGCTGATACCCAGGGACTTCAGTCTTCACTCTATAATCCAAGATGGCTTTCCAGGATACTTCATGAAATTTGCCATGAAGTCATGTGATCTGTCCCAGTGAGGGGTCCTACTGCAGGTGTTTGATTGGGTTTAAAGTCTGTTTACACAAGTCCAATGGCAAAGGTTTCAAACAACATGAGACAATTGCACTGTGTGCCCTCTGTAATGCCTTACGGATGCATTTGATGGCACTGCATGCCCACCATAATGCTTTATGATTGAGAATGGTTCTCGCAGAACCACTTTCCATATTACTGTCTTACTCCTATTCATTAGTACAATAATGTTTCTACTGGTAAGACACCCCCTTTTTCCTGGGTTTCCTCTTGCCATCTCGCTCCTACCACACTTGAGTAGTTTTGTTCTCTTAAATCTATCATCGTTCCTCATATGTCCCATGAACACACCAACTATTTCAGACAATCACAGCCTCACACTCTCCCTGATGGAGATGGAGAATGAGCGAGTGCACAAAATGAGAACAATCCCTCCAAAACAGACCCTCCTTTCATGCCTGTCAGACAGATTGGATGACCAGCAGGATCTGAATCTGGACAGAGAGGAGAGCAACTTGACCAAGGATTCAGAAGAGAACTTGTTGCCAGAATTGACCAGTTTGTCCAGGACTTCAGGGATAAGAAAATGGCTAAGATTGAGGCTCTCTACCAAATCCTGCGAGTTGCCCAAGAGCCAGATGTTGATGAACATGTCAGACAAGCAGCTATTGATGACTATGCCACTCAGATCGACCTCATTGATGGACAGCAGCAAAGTGCCGAGCAACAGGGTGAACATGTGGTGCAATTGGCTGGAATTGGCAATGAGATAGCCACCACAAGGGAACCAGACAGAGACAGAACCTTATGAAGGGAGACCCGAGGAAGAATCAGATGATGAATAGACTGGCAGATTTTTGCGAGACCTTTGAAGAAAGCTCACAGGGAAGTGTAGACATCATAGTCCAGCTGACTCTTCTGACTCAGATGACGACTCCACCTCAGCAAAGGGAGAAGGAGAATCAAACAAGAAGAAACACTTATATGAATCACAACTTCTGTGGTACACAGTTGAGACAAATGTGCAGAACTGTGAAGTTGATGAGAACTGAAAGAAGACTAGAGAAATCCTCTGTATTCTCCAATGAGACATCACCTTTGCAGAGAGAGATGTATGATGCTCAACCACTGCTCCTCAAGGATTTCCAGATACTGAGTGGTGACACATCTTCCATGGCAAAGCAGTCAATCTCGACATCATTCTCAACAATCTCCACCACATTGCCCCTACTAAGGAGAATATTGGCTGCATTGGAAGAACAGAGATCTCTCTTGAAAGCACAGATCCAGTATGAAAGGTCCAAACAAGTGGTGATTGGACAGCCACCTGGAACACAACCATCAAAGTGACTGCATATGTGTTCCCACACTGAGATGATGAGTTGCAACAATGGGGAGACTATCTGTCATCCGAGTTTTCAGCCAGGCAAACAAGTGCCCACCACAAGCTCATCGCCTTTGACAAAGCAGTCAAAACAGTTGCAGGAGGACAAGCAATCTTACTCACCAACCGCAATGAATTCACTTATCTCTACTCAGTGTTTCTCCTTCCCAATGCAATCCAGACAGGATCTGCTGGACAGCAAGGAGATGGTGACCATAGAACCAGGATGGCATCCACAGACATCTGTCACAGATTCAACAGTGCAAATGGGTGCCAAAGCCCAGCAGGAACCTGCCATTTCAGTCACACCTATCTCCAATGCAAACAGCCAGGCCATGGGAAAAAAACTGTTCTCAACAAGCATGAGGCAACCTATGGCATGCATCCCAAATACCTTCATTACAATGTCTGGGATGCACAGGATGAACAAGAAGACAACACTTGTGGCAAACCACTCCAATGCCTGGCAGACTGGACCAAATGGGCCAAGCCTCTTCCTTTGATACCTGCCATTGAATTCAAAAACACTGCAGCCATGCAAACAATCAATGACCAACCTGAACTTTTCAAGATCATCACCCCAATCAATGTTGATCGGTTCAAAGCTCTGCTAGCTACACAACAAAATTGCCCTTTCATCAAGTCAGTCTGCAGAGGTCTGAGGGAGGGATTCTGGCCATGGGCCAATACCCACCACCAGGAGTATCCTTCTACAGTTGATGAAGCACTGGATACACCGGAGGATGGACCAGAGGCAGATTTCTTGCATGCGCAGCAAGACAGCAACTGGCGGGGAGGTTCTCTGGCTCATTTGGCTGATACCTTTTACCAGGAATGCATGCATCACCTGTTCACGCAGTACCCAAACCCCATTCTGACAAGCTGCATATGGTGATTGATCAGAGTGTGGGGCCATATTCCCCAAACTCTATGATCAAGTGTGAGGACATCTGAGGTTTTTCCCCTAGACAACATGACTCACCTGGGAGAGGGGCTCATACGCCGACTTCAGACCAGACCAAACCAGCTGTGGATCATCTACAAATCTGATATCGCCGATGCATACCAGCTACTCCCCATGCACCCATTATGGCAAATCAAACAGATCATCACCATCGATTGTGAGTGTGACATAGACCACAACAACTGTTTTGGTGGATGTGGGTCACCTGGGATATATATCTCTTTAAATGGATTAGTGATGGGGATAGCATGGGAGGTTGAACTCATAGAGGATCTTTGGACTTACATGGACAATTCATTCAGAATTGACAAAGAAGGGAACCTGGTTTGGTATCATAGGTATGGAAAGCACATGCCAACAAGCCAGGTCAAGCTCCTATCCCTTTGGGATGAACTTGGGATCCCTCATCAACCACACAAGCAGCTTTTTGGGTCAACACTCACCATCATTGGAATCTACGTCAACCCAAACAATTTGACTTTTACTCTGCCAAAGCAAGCTCTTGAAGACCTCCTTCAAGAAATTGTGGATTTTACTGTTTGGTCCAAGAACAAACATGGTGCATCCTGGACCCTATGCAAATGGCAACAACTCACTGGCTGGATCAACTGGAGTTTCAATGTTTTCCCTTTGCTGAAACCTGGGCTCAACCACCTCTATCCCAAGATTGCAGGGAAAGATCGACCATTGACTAAGGTCTGGGTCAACAATGCTGTTTGCAAAGACCTCAAGTGGGTGACCCACCACATGTGTGCCTCACTTGGGATCAATCCTCTCTCAAGCATATCTTGGGACATTGAGGATGCGGATGCCACTGTCTTCTGCGATGCATGCATGGAAGGACTAGCTTTTTACTACCCAGATTGCTGCAATGGCTACTACTTCCCTGTTCCCAGTGACACTGCTCAAGACATCATTTTTTACTTCGAAGCTCTAGCCATTGCCAGTGCCTGTGATGATCTCAAGAACACGATGGCGCATTGCTCCATGATAGTCATCTACACCAACAGCATGAACACTGTTGACATTTTCAGTTTGCTCAAGTGCCAGCCTGAGTTCAACCTCCTCCTCTGACACTGCATTGATGTCATGCTAGTGAAAGAGTTCCAGGTCTGGATCTTGCATGTCCCAGGAGAATGTAATGCCATAGCTGATGCCATTTCCTGGCATGATTTCAGTTGTGCACAGCAACTTGCACCTGGACTGTGCATTGAAACTTTTCAACCCCCTTGACTGTCAATGCTGGGGGCTACAAAAAAATGATCACCTCGCATGTTTGTGCCTGGCAACCGATGCGGGAACCATGGTCACAAGAGCGGCTTGTTCACAAATGAGCTATCACACTGGGTCAGGCAATCGACACCAGCACTTGGAACAACTATGGTTCCGCTTTGAACTCCTACCTCACATTTGTATGCCTTCACAACTTTCCTGTAGAGCCCACTGCAGACACACTCAGTCTCTACATGGTTTGGATGTGTCATCACATCAAGCCTGATTCAGTCAACACTTACCTTTCTGGTATCTGCCAACAACTTGAGCTGTATTTCCCACACGTTTGCCAACACAGAAGAGGACAGCTCATCCACTGCACACTGGAGGGGTGCAAGCGCTTATGGGGGTTGCCAACCACAAGGAAACGGGCCCTCACCATTGGAGATCTCAACACTGCATGTGACTCCTACAGTAACACAGGATCCCATGACAATCTCCTCTTTTGCACACAACTCTGCATTGGTTTCTTTGCCCTGATGTGGCTTGGGGAACTGACTTTCCCTGACAACATAGCACTGTGAAACCCCCACAAACTAACCAAGTGCAGTAGTGTGCAGTTACATCCCTCTTTTCTCCAATTTTTCTTGCCTGGCCACAAGGCCGACAGATTCTTCGAGGGAAACACCATCATCATTGGCGAGAACCCTCTACCCTGCAACCCCCTGCAACTGTTTTGACTCTACCTTGCATCCCACAATCATCACTTCCCCCTTTCTTTGCCATTGTGGCTCACCATCAATGGGAAAGTGCCAACACGAGCTTTTTTCATGCACTAACTATGTAAACTGTTTGACAGGGATGTAGCAGGACAATCAATGCGAGCTGGGGGGGGCAACTTCTTTGGCAGAGAATGGAGTTGCACTGCACATGATCCAAGGGATTGGTCATTGGGCATCCATGGCATGGCAGATCTACATACGCAAACACCCTGTGCTGCTACAGGCTATGCTCCATGCATGAGCATCACCACCTCAACAGCACCACTGCCCTGCTGGGCACACAGCACCATTCACGCCTGAGCACTGCGTGGTACCCACACACTGCATTTTTTCACTTCTTTGAGTTTCATGGGCTGACTTTCGCTTCTCTCTTGTGCTTTGTAAATAGCTTCTCACTGGACATACTATCGATGGACAACCCTGCATTACCAGCAGTTTCGCAAACTTTTCTTCTTTCTTGTCTCTATATGTTTTACAGACAGACACAGGTATCATGGCATGGACTTACTACCAATGGACAACTCTTTGCATCTTACACTCCTCACATCATCACCTCATCTCCCAGACTATTCACCTTTCCCAATCATATAGGACTATAGGTGTACCTTGACAATACAAATATTATGTCAGTCATTAAGGCTGACCTTAAGGGTCATCAAACAACTCTTTCTCTCTACTCTGTGCTCATACTGTAAACTCTCACACATTGGTTGGGTTTAAAGTCCATTTACACGAGTCCAATGGCAAAGGTTTCAAATGATGCAAGACAATTGCACTGCGTGCCCTCCATAACACCTTATGGATGCATTTGATGGCACTGCATGCCCACCGTAATGCTTTATGATTGAGAATGGTTCTCACAGAACCACTTTTCCATATTACTGTCTTACTCCTATTCACTAGTACAGTAATGTTTCTAATGGTAAGACACCCCCTTTTTCCTGGGTTTCCTCTTGCTGTCTCACTCCTACCACACTTGAGTAGTTTTGTTCTCCCTCCTTCCCACCCTTAGTCTAGGTGTACCTTGACAATACAAATATTATGTCAGTTGTTAAGGCTGACCTTAAGGGTCACCAAATGACTCTTTCTCCCTCCTCTGTGCTCATACTGTAAACTCTTGCACATTGGATTCAAACAAGTCAATTTGCGTGCATTGACCATTTTGATTTCCCACATGTTTCAACCTGCTGGAATTCTCCAAGTTTCTCCTCCAGTTCCACACTTATACAGTATGCTTGAAGATGGTACCTCCCTGCTCTTAAAGCTATGCTGCCCTATTCTAAGTGACATTGTGCTACTCTTTTTCATTTTCATCCATCTTTGTCCTTTGGCTGGCTGGCACTGACATCCTTCTCTCAACCTTCTCCTGCCCGATGTACTTGTGTGCTTACTTACACCAAGGATACCAACTCATTCTTACCTTATTTACATAATGCAGTGCATTTTCCACCTGCCTGAATTTCTTGTCCAATGCCTTTGTGTAAGGTCAGCACCACCCTTTACACTTCCCAAGGCTTTACTGACAGTGTCTTAGGTGTAATGTTCAGATCTGAGTGTTTCATATCTATGACATCACTTTGGCCAGGAATAAGAGCCACCACTTAGCTACACTATGGTAAGTCTGTGCATCTGGTGGATGAATCTCATGCATTTTTGAACACGTAGATTGTTGGGAAGAAGGTAAGAGACAACTTCAGGAGGCATTTCATGCACCTCCATGTCTGATCAGGTTTCTTTGTGAACAGTGCATATACTTGTTATGCAGCTTCTGCAGAGCTGAATCAAACACTAACACATCACACACATTCTGCTGCTCATGTACAAATATTTTTTGGTGTTCATATCCTCCCTAATTTTCTCCCTCGACAATGGGTTCAAGGTTGAAGCTTCTTCTGACCCAATGCATACATCCTTGTGATGTACATCTCTCTAAACGATGATTTCCACTGCTGCCATTGTCAGAAAACTTGTCCTCAAAGTACTTCTAATGATTGTCTCCTCATTGCACCTTCAACTATCATTTTTGAACATTGTATGTTTATTACATGGTTTTTATGTCATTCTGACCTGTCTGAGCTGTATCGCCAGCCTTCAAGAAGCCTTCAACATTCCTTCGTTGTAGGTTTGTCCATGAACATTGCTTGTTTGCTCCATCTCCTTGATGCATTTTGGAGCCATCAAAATGATCAATTTTGAATGTTCATTATTTACTATGTCAATGGTAGCAGTCAAAGTAGGGCGATTATTGGATGATTATGAATCAAAAATCATGTCAATAATCCAAGTCACTCTGACCATGACAATTATTGAGGGTGATTATGGGGTGATTATGGGACACAGTTATTTTGACAGATATATGATCTTCTGCATGATGTAAGCAAAAATGTAAGCACATCAAATAATTGCCTTCAATAATCGTGCAAATAATTGTGATTATTCATGTCCCAAAAATCGTGGACATAATCTGTGGATAATTGCCCTACTTTGACCACTACTGATGTCTATCAAAAGGTTAGAGATGCACACCTCCTTTGAATGCAGCACCTGAATTTCATGCTAGGAGCTTCATTGACATTGATATCACTGTTCTGTTTGCTGAGTATGATGCAACACCCATTGACAACTTTGTGTCTGCATCTTTAAGGACCTCACTGCCCTGAACTACTGAAATGAGAAGATCAATGTCGTGATACTGACCAATCAGATGTAGGTGAGTGGGTGTGGATGTTTCTAGCTACCTTGACACCACTCTCAAGCAATCTGGGAGACTTCCCATATCTCCTTGTCGATCTTCTGAAGTTGCAGCAGTGCCTAAAATGCTTTCAACCCTAAAATCTGAGTCCTTGAACTGCTAGACCAAGACTTGGCTGATGCCATAATTGAGGTGCAACTGATACATCTGACATTGTGCATTCAAAAATGTGTCTCTCCTGCATTGGGAATGCTGTTTCGCATGACCTGCATTTGAATGGCCAAGTCCTCAAATGGTAACTGAACTGAACCGATGAGGTTGGAATGCTGTGCATATTTTGTACCAGAGGATAAGATGGGCCCACAATTATGCCGGTTGGGAAGCTGTTCGAAACCAATATTCACAAAAAAAATTTTGTCCACATTGGGTCCACATCAGGAAAAACCAGATTTCAAAATTACATATTTAATTATTTAATTATCAGGGTTGTTCACAGTAGCCATTCTTGGGCCATTTTTGGCTCATTTTTAAACTCATTTTTGGCTCATTTTCATGTATTTGTCAGAGGAACAAACAAAAGGGAGCTGAAAATGAAATAAAAAATGATGTGAAAAATGCTTACTGTGATAGTCTGTGAACACCCTGTCCTGGAAGCAAACTTTAGAAAGATGAAGCAAAAATGCATCTTGCATGTCAGGCACAGTGCCAGAATGGGGGAAAATGATCATTTTTCAAATCATTTTTGTAAAAGTGATGGTATGGTTCAGTTTTGTCAAAAATGATCATTTTCCCATCCATTTTCCATTTCATTCTTGGTTCATTTTTGAGAAAAATGAAATCAAAATGAAATCAAAAATGAGTTAAAAATGACCAAAAATAGCAACCATGAACAACCCTATTATACATTTTTACACTATAATCTCATATAACAGAGGGATAATATTTTGAGTATTATACTATCTGGGATGAACTAACTGTCTGTCACTGGGAAGAAGTTTAATTTGGGTACAACATGAGTATAACTATTGACACTGGAGACATCTGCCAGCTCATGTCAAAGTTCAGTTCATGTCTTCCACACATCTCTGGAAGTTGATCTGTATGTCATACATAGTGATTAGTCAGTAATTGATCTTGCGGAAAATGTGCTCAATGACAATTAGTCTCCTTCCTTTTTGGTATATTATTATTATTACCAGATAGCACCAGTGAGTGGCAGCAAGGCCCACTGTTTGGTGGTGTGGAACATATGTGATGTAGTTGGTGGTGATTGGTTGTGCTTCTCATTCTGTTGTTTGGATGGCTTTTTGCAGTAAATGCCAAACTGTGATTTGGCTTGTTGATATTTGTGACTTGTCATGGTTACCTTGAACTTTAATGATGACTCAGAGCAACCAACAAGGCTGTATCTCATAGTTCTAGACTTCCAGTGCCAGTGCCAATCAGAGGCCGCCTCCAGTAACCACCTCAATATCTACTGCTCGTTTCATCATGAAGAGGGAAACAGGTGAGTTGGTCAACTTACATTTTTACATTACAAGATTCTTCCTTAATGTGGATATTGGCCACCACCTTGACTGTGTTCCATCTGCAATGTGGATATTGGTCACTACCTTGACTATATTGCAGGTGATTTTTATTTATTTTTACATTACAAGTATTATCCATAATGTGATTATTGGCCACCACTTTGTCTTCTTTCAATAGATCAGACTCAGATTACCTCTTTCCTACCCCCACCATCATGGTGATCACTCCCTACACCAAATCATCATTGACACAAGCCCTCATCACCACAATGAGGCTTTCATTCTTCCAGGAAGTGATGTAGTTGCATCCCCCTAACGCTCACCCTTGGTGATGAGTCATTTCTCCTGCAAAACACATAAGCCCTCAGAACTTTGAGGCTGCTGTATTGGGATCCTCACTGGTACTGGAACCTCATCATAGATGGGAAACTCCTCCTCCACAATAAGGCCTTTTTTCTTCTGTGGGCATGATGTAGTTGCATCCCCCTAACGCTCGCCCTTGGTGATGAGTCATTTCTCCTGCATATCATCAACTCAGGAAAACTCGGTCATGATGTGTGAAGCAGCAGCCCACTAGCCCAAGCATGTTCACTACCCTGGATATGGAAAGTCACAAATTTGAGCCTTCAACTTTGGTGGAATCCCCTCAGATGATGAAAAGATCAAACCTCTCGAGCTCAACAATCTGGGACAGAATAATCGGATGAAGTATAAGGTATGCTATGCCCTTTGATCATTCTTATGCTGGAATAATGCCCATCACATTAAGAGACTCATTGTGAGACTTATACATTTTCTGAATGTATTTATACCATACTAAGGAGGTGTGTCCATCCTCACTGGTCTATTGATGTTGCAAAAATAAAATAATGCTATGCAGAAAACTCATAAATTCGAATGAAGGAGAACAGTTTATTTGCTGACCTGAATAATAGGTGCCACATTCATACGTTGTTGAGAAAGAAGCCATACATGACAATGCATGAAGTTGCCAACAGAAAGCATGAAATTTGACAATGGGAGATTGACAAGCTGTAAATACTTATCTACAACATGTACTTCCTATTCTAGTGCAAGGACATCATTTTCTGATAGGTCAGCAACTTACTGTTTTGCCTGGGCATAGGTAGATGACAATGTGATCTTCTCCATTCATTTCTTCTATCCACCATTTGGTTTCAAGATGCTGTTAATAAAAGTTCTATAAAAGCTGCCAAAACAAAAAACCTGTGAATTTTACACACCACATGAAGGCCTTGGTCAACACTAAGATCAGCTAGTTCCAGCTTTTCCAACACATAGATTTGTTGTTGCCATGATAAGTCTGTGATACTGGCAGTCTCACATAATGATGGCCTTCCTAAGAGTAGAACAATGTTTTCTCCATCTGAAATCATTCCTTTAATTTCACCAATAATGCTGAATATGTGAGCTGTCAAAATATTGTCACAAATGAAGATAGATGTCCCATTGTTGGATATGGGGCCTCTCCTAAAGTCCTGCCCATAGATGGCTTGACTGAGTGGTTGTAATATTAATTTGGCTACTTCAGTCACAGACATATAGACATCATCAGAGTTGGAAGTCATATTGATATGCAGCAGAATATCGAACTAGTTCAGTCATGTGACAAGACATGATGGGCCCCAGGCCATTTAAGCTTGCATCTGCTCCTGCTCACCCTGCTCATTCTGTCCATCCTCATCATTGTCCTCATTGTCCTCATCCTCATTGTCACCATCTTCAAGTTCAAGGGCTTCCATTTCTGCAGTTGTTGGAATGTTATACAAAGCCCAAACACGGTTTCCATACTTCTTCATGAATGTGTGCTGGGGCATGTTCTTCCAATCAGGATCAATGTCAGTTGGATGACAATCACTCTTCAAAGGAAGCACAACTGGGGCCATGGCAAAGAGTGCATGATTCCTGAGTGACATTGCATTGAAGAAAGCTGGATTGAACCAATCCAAAGGACAATCCACAAGTACACAAGTGGAGATTCAGCTCTCCAGATTCTCAGGATGTGGGATGCGAGGCACCTCATGCTTCCTGCTCCCACAGAAGAGAGGGTTCCCTGCTTTGCAGCTATTGTCAATGTGGTGCAGAAACTTGGTGACATGGAAATTGCATGCTTTCTTCCTCATAATGAAGAAACCACTATCAGGGTTCCTCTCATCATCAGATGTTCACTTGTATGACCCAGCTAGAAGCCTGATACACTGGTTCCAGCCGTGGCCCTTGAGATAGGTGCAGTGCTTGAGAGTAAGCTGGAGTGAAATTTAGTGATTCGAGTCTGAAAGATAAAAATAGAATCATACCAATTGGTGGTTCTTGTATGCCTTGTTCTCCTTGACACCTTGACAAACACTGCCCTTCTCCTTTGCCTCCTTTCCTGCAAGCTTCTTCATATAACCCCACATGGAATTGTGATATAATTTCTCGAGGATAGGTATATTCTGTAGATAAGCAAGATTTGGAGTGAGATGTTGGTAAGCGAATGTAGTAGCTGCTTGCTCAAAAGTCCAGATAGCAATTGACTCAAGGGCTCCATTATACAATGAAGTGTGTGCACCAAGAAGATCAGGATGCCATGGCAGTAGACCAAATGAGTGAACCTTCAAAAAGATCAATCAAAGATTATGCTCTGGGATGCAGGCAATATTGAGGGCAATATTAGAGTCTGGCACCAGATTGCATCATCTGCAGAGTTCTGTGATTGAATCAAGGGCTGCTGTATCCATTGCTTGAAACCAAGCATTATGTGTGTTGCCTTTGAGTAAAGCATTTATTTCCCCAGCAGAGGTGAACCATTGTGAAAAGATATTCAAGGTATGATTATCAGGGGCCTCAGGAACTGATGTGTTGTGTGTTGGTTACAGCACCCATGAGGACATGAAGGTGGGTCTTGAGGGCAAGCTGGGTTGTGCTGTCTCAGAGCTCAGGATAAAATTAGAATAGTCAAAGAAACACGCACTTTAAGTTTGCTGGCATCATCAGGTATATCTGTCTTCTTCAGATGATGACTATCTTCTTTTGTACTCCTCTCCCCTTCCCCAGGAACAAAGGTTTTTGCCTGCAGACACTTTGAGGTTGATGATTCGGATACCTGGGGTCTTTTATGTATAGAAGACTTTGATGGGGGGGATGGCGGCATAGCTGGGATAGTAAAGAGAATTTAATGACCAGAAGGTGAGGAAGATATGTCGATGGAAGAAGACAAAGAACAAATGTCATGCATGAGGCTTCACATACAGTCACCTGACTAAATGAGTCTTGATGCAATGCAACTGAGATCACCTGATGAGACAATTTTCTGGACAGCCATAAGGAAGACAATCTACATTGTAGTTCTCTCTGTCCTCACAATCTCTTCTGGTCTAATTGTACTTTGAATTTATTTACTGTCCTACCCTTAAACACTCACATTTATGCAGGTATTTAGTGTAATCTAGGGTAATATTGTCTGAGGTCATATGACCTTTGGGACCCATTTTTTCTGTCATGTAATCACATGACATGACAGAAAAACTGAACATCATACTTATAACCAGTGTGTATTTAGTTCTTAATTTCTTTTTGAATTAAATAATAATAAAATACCAAAAAGGAAGGAGACTATGAGGCACATTTTCTGTGAGATCAATTACTGACTAATCACTATGTATGACATACAGATCAACTTCCAGAGATGTGCAGAAGATGTGAACTGAACTCATGTCATTTTGACATGAGCTGGAACATGCCTCTGGTGTGATCAGACTGTGAATGTTGTGGTCATGGTCTCCAAAGCTATTGATGAGGAAGCTCTGGCAGTGATCAAGAACATTTGAGCTTGTCCCATTCCAATTACAGATAGGTCCAAATCATGGTAGCAGATGAAGGCTAGACACAATAGATGTGACAGGGACTATACTTACCAGATTACCACCACCTGGTGCTTTGGAGGGTGATATCCTGAACTGCTGATGATATGGGTCTGGGTGGCATGCAAATGTTGAGAACCACAACATATGCCAAATGGCATGGGTGCAGGTCACTTGGGGTCAACTTGGGGTGCTTGGAAAAAGACACTCCATTGCTTCAGCTGATAAAGTGAAGACCATCCATACACAAGCAGCACACTAATCTGTCAAATAATTGAATAAGAGTTACTAATATCCATGAATATGAGGAAAGTACAAACCTCTCAGAGATGACAGTGGAGACTTTGTCTCAATCAAGGCTATATCAAAGTGACCTGGGAGATAGTCCCCTTGATGGTCCCTTCGGGAAGGCTGGACATGGATTGCATCCACATTTGCATTTTCATTTTTGATTGGATCATGGCAGACAAACTTGATTCAATGGAAGACAAAGATGCAAGAGAAATCAATGTTGACACTGTATGCAGCATTCTCTAGTGTATGACCATCAAGAGCAGGACTATGGAATTGAGCAACATATCTGGTGAGTGCAGCAATGAAGAATGGGACCCTATATAGAGGTAGATGGCCATTTCATCATTCTGAGCTGATGATTGGACAGTTGGAGAGATGTAAATGGAGGAATAATTCTTGCATGGCCTGTAAAATGCCAGAGAATGAACTTTTTGTGACAACCTATCTTCTCCTTTCTATCAAGCCAGAGTCATTTGTGGAATTTGTCTTTATGGTTGGTAGCCCAGTAAGCATCTTTACAGGTATTGCACCCCAAAGTCCCTGATAGATGTGATGTAATGATTAACACTGGATTTGGGAATTTGACATTATTACCATTTAATGCTTATTACCTCTTATTACAGACAATCAGTCAAATAAGTGCCATGTCTGGCTGTAAGTAAGATTCCCAGAACAAAGGAACTTTTAGACTGGTCCATTTTTCCTTCCCAATGACAAATGACCATTAGTAGGAATTAGTAGTAATTTAGGAGCTCTTAACACACAATTCACAAAATGATTTATTGAAATTTCCTCTGTTATTTGAATGAAACCAGATAGGAAGTTGTGAACAAGATGTATTTGCTACCAACAACATATAACATTAACAGTAGTGCTTTCAGGTCCAGTTCGGTCCAGTTTTTTGACCCCCAAGAGGGACAACCAGTCCAAACCAACACAGAAAGTATGAGGACCACAACTGGACTGATTGCCCTCAAAAGACTGGTTGACACTGGTTTTATCAGCAATTTTTGTCTCTAATTAAAATTTACTGTATATTAACTAAAACATTGTGCCACACCCAATTACTCATCCTTTCAGCATGAGCTGGAAGATTGTGCATACAGAATCTCCCATCTCCTTCATGAGCCAATGCCAGGCCTCACCTTACATTGTGACTGCCAGGCAACAGTCATCATTAGGACAGCTGTAACCAGACAACTGATCTGGTTTAGTTACAGTTTACATTACTCTATTTGGACAATTATTTTAGTTACAACCTGAGTTCAGTGATATCTCCAAGATCAGGCACTATTGGAAGGAGTATTGATCCAAGGTGCTGAAGAAATGATTCATCAGAGATTGATCTGTTATGTCTGAACCATCAACTTCTAGCCCTGGTTCCAGTTCTAATCCCAGTCCTACAACTGCACTAGAGGCAAAGATTGATTTGCTCACAGAGCAGATGTTGCAACTAGTGTTGGTGCTTGGAACATCACAGTCCAGTCAATCAGAAGTACAGCCACAGACAACAGCAGAGAAAGAGGATGAGATGGTGGAGATGGTGGAGTGGATTTCACAGGATGGTTATAAGAGCAACCTTAGAAGCCACTTAATTAGTGGACTAGCAAAGGGAAATCAAAATTATGGTACATATTACAAGGAGTGGAGGCACACCTATCAAAGGGAAATCCGAAGAGAAAACTTTGCCAATGCCCAGTATATGTGAAGATTGCAAAAATCAAATAGTAGCCTGAAAATAGAAAAGGCAGAGATAGGCAGATCAAGGCTGCCAAATGACATCACACCAAGGGGTGGATGTTGGAAAGGGTACTCTGCCTCTAAATATAAAACTGTCAACATGCACAAATGTGATAGAAAGGGAAATTAGTAATAAAATAAGGAAAAATTATAGAAAATGAAGAATAGGAGGAAATGAAGTGAGGAAAAATATAGGATGAACATAAAAAATAGGAGAAACACATAGGGCACCCTCGTTTTCTTACATCATGCCCCTTACAATGGTGGAGAAATCAAAAATTGGAAAGCATGCTTACCTAAGTATGCACCACCCCAAATTTTTGATGGTACCATGGAGAATACCAAATTGTTCATCAGCTCTATAGTATTGTACAGGAAGCCAGAATTTTGCACAGCAGAGTCTAAAAGTATGTTTGCTCTCTCTTACATCCAGGGGGGAAAAGCACAGTTTTGGAGAAATGAGGCTAATAACCAAATTGATGGGGGAAACAAACTATTTGTGGCCTTCAAAATCTTTTGGAGAGATTGGAACCTCAGTTTGGAGAGCCTAATCCAAAGACAACAGCTAATGCAAAATTAAAAATGCACCAAGAGTCCTTAATGGTGGATGAGTTTATTTTGCAGTGGAGAAGCCGCATTGGTAGAATTTTTGAAGGTGGGATTAAATTGCTCATTATTCAAGTCTATCTACTGACTACCTTCTATGTCAGAGCAGTTGGACTAGTGGCATAATTGGGCCATGCACCTTGATCAGCTATATTGGCAGGAACAAGCAGAATCAAAGTTGATGTATGGAAGTAGTAAATTTGGAAAGCAATCAGGGAAAAGACTGAGAAAGGAAAGGTGCCTCAGGCACCAGCAGCAGCACAAACTCTGAGGGAACAGCCACCCATTGTGGCAGTGCCACCTGCACCAGACACTATGGAGGTTGATCAAGCAGGTAGACCTCAAATGTTTTAACTGTGGGAAATTAGGACACATCTCTAGGAATTGTCAGAACTTTGACAGTAGAGATTTTCAGTTCAGATTCTTTTCTGAGCTTTAAAAGCTGAACTTGTGGAGAGAAAGTGAACTTGATTCTGAATAAGTGAACTTGGGGAAAGTGAACTTGTGTTCATGACAAAATGCTCAAGTTCATATTGCAAGTTCAGATTTGTAATGCACATGATGTTAAGACTATAGGTCTTTAACTCAGCCTTGGCTTCGTTTGTCACAGTTGGAGGCTTTCCAACTGTCACTGTATCACACTAGGAGGCTTTCCTAGTGTATCAGGCCTTCTGCCTTCGCTTGGGTGCTTCCTCAAGTAATTGCAGCTATCTGTACTCAGAGGCTTTCTGAGTACACCGTTGGTTTATGTATCACAGTTGGAGGCTTTCCAACTGTCAAGTTCAAGTTATCACAGCTAGGGGCTTCCTAAGCTGTCGAGTATTCTGGTTGAGTCTAAGACTGTTGTTTGAATTAGGTCAAGCTGAGGAATACACAGAGTGTAGCTACAGCTCATATACTGTTCCAGGACTATCTATCATCCAATTGGAAGGTGAGATGCTTATCAGGTAAATATAGACAAGAACAATAGAAACAATAGGCCTCATGCCTTGCATGAGGCATTTGATGTCACGGAGTGCTGTGGCACAGCATGTCAGAGAACAATAAGAGATAAGCCTCATGCCTAGCATGAGGTGTCTGATGTTATGGATCTGATGTCAAGGATCCGATGTCAAGGACATGCTGCGGCGCAGCATGTCAATTGTGAGGGTCCGACATCATGGACCTCATGTGAAGGGGCTGTTGTACCATGGTATGTGTGGGAGTGGGTTCAGGTGCATGGAGTCACCATGCATCAAAGTGTCTTCCATCAGAAGTGAGTTGAGTCGAATGAGAAAAATAAAGTACCCGGCCTTGCCGGCATATGTCTGGTCATCCTGGGTTATGATAACAAAATTCATAACATCACCCTCTTTCTATCCTTGAAGTCACTGACTTCAAATAATATCTTTGTTTCTTCTCTGGGGTCTGGTTGGATGTGGTCTGGATAAATGAATGGGTTGGGGTCAAGGAGTGCAGTGGAGGGATAAATCATGTCCAAACTTGGACCATGATCGGGTTCTTCTTTTTTGTGCTGCCTCAGGCAATGGCATCAGCAAGTCGGTGGTGTCGTTAGAAAGGGGGTTCTCTGTAGAGTGTTGTAAAATCGAGAATTCAATGTCTGTAATCAGGGGTTTGGGTCTTGGTTGAAAGATTGTGTAAAGGCAGAATGCGAAGGTAAGGGCTGTTGCAACAGCTAGGATCATGCCAATGACAATGGCAAGAATCTCTATTCCAGTGAGCATGGTTCATCTTTTTCTTTTCTAGCGGCAGTCCCTCTGTAGTCAGTTTGGTGGGTGTTTTGGTCTCGGTTTCTACAGCTGTCATTGCTGTTTATATGCCCCTAGGATTGTCTTGGCATGTTTCAGGTTTCCCTCAGGCTCCCATGAGTTCTCCGAGGTTGGGTATCTGACCCACTTCACTAGGAAGTGCATGGTTTTCCTTTCTTTTTGTGTCCAATGATCGCTTCCACCTCATACTCTGATTCGCCTTCTATCAGGTTGGGCGGTGGTTCTGGGATTCAGTCCATGTGTCTCAGTTTCTTTGTATGGGGAAAGAAGTGCTGCATGGAATACAGGGTGTATTTTCCATTGTCCTGGCAACTTCAGTCGATAGGAGAATGGGCTCAGGACCTTCTCAATGGTGAATGGTCCTTCTCTCTTTGGTGTGAGCTTCTTCATCAAGTGTGTTGTTTTGAGGTTCTTTGCTTCTAGCCACACCTTATCTCCTTCTTTGAATGGGGTGAAGTGCCTTGTTGTTATTTCCACCATCATCTGTTGGGCTAACTCATGAGTTGCCTTCACTTCATCTCAGGCCCATTTCAGTGCAACTAATCATTTCTCTATGGCCGGTATGTTCGTCTTCAGGTAGGGGAGTGGGATCGCCTTGGGCTCATAGCCCATCATGAGGTAGAATGGGGAGTTCTTCTGTATGGAGTGTGTCCTCTGGTTGTGCATGAACTCCGCAGTCAGGAGGAGGTGCTTCCAATTCTCCTGATTGTTTGAGCAGAAGATCCGTAGGTAGACATCCACTTCTTGATTCACCCATTTTGTCTCCCCATCAGTCTGAGGGTGGTATGCCATGCTCATTGCCAGTTTGATTCCAAGCAATCTTCCTAGTTCCTGGAAGAGCTGCGAGGTGAATCTGGGATCTCTGTTGGAGATGATCTTGTCTGGGAGGCCGAATTGTTTGTAGATGTTGTCGAGGTAGAGGGTGGCCACTCCCAATGCATCTATAGTTTTCCTACAAGGGATAAAAATTACCCCCTTCATAAGCCCATGGTCTACCATGACCATGAGTGCATCATAACCATCAGACTCCGGTAGGTCAGTTATGAAATCTGTCATCACCATCGCAAATGGTCTTGTCATTTCGGATTTGATCGGCTGTAGTGGGGGGTTCATCAGGTGCATGTTGACCTTCATCTGCTGGCATACTGCACATCCAGCAACGTAGTTCTTGATGTACGTCATCATCCCTGGCCACCAGTAGTCTCTCCTGATCATTTCGGTCATTTGCCATTGTCCCGGGTGTCTGCTGGTTACTCCTTCATGGTATTTTTGCACCAGCCTCTTCTGTAGTTCTCCATTGTCGGGGACATAACATCTGTCTTGGAAGAATAGAAGGCCATCTTCTATCTTCCAATCTTCCAATGCCAATTTTATCAGTGGTGTTCCTTTGGTCTTTAGTGCCTCGATAGCGCTCTTCACCAGGTCGTCTTTCATGATGCTTCCTGCGAGCAAGTCATGCATTTCGGTGTCAATGAATTTCACAAATACTGTTTCTGGCAGCATCATGATGTCTTCATTATCGTTGTCTTCTTCCAGTTAGTGGTCTGCTCTCCATGATAATGCATCGCTCTGTACCATCTGTGATCCAGGTACATGGATGATCTGCAAGTCAAATTCCAATAGGAATAGGCTCCATCTTGCCTGTCGTCTGTTCAGCTTCTGTGCCATTCAGAAGTACGTCAAGTTCTTGTGGTCCGACAGGATTACCACTGGGTGTTCTGAATCCGCTAGGTAGTGTCTCCAGGTTTCTTGCGACCATATTATTGCTAGGAGCTCCCTGTCGTAGATCTCCTAGTTCCATTCTGTTGGTGTTAGCGCATGCGATATATATCCACATGGATGCCAGTCCCCATTTGTATCTCTCTGTCTCAGCACTCCTCCTGTCGCATGTTTTGAGGCATCTGATTCGATCATGAATGGTTTCATCAGGTCTGGCATCAGCAGTACCAGTGCTTCTGCAAATTTCCTTTTCAGCGTCTGAAAGGCCTGTTTGCATTCCATTGTCCAGTCGAATGTCTTGTTCTTCTTTGTCAGCTCATTAAGCAGTCTGCTTGTCTCTGCAAAATGTCTGATAAACTTCCTGTAGAAGTTTCCAAATCCCAGGAAAGACCTGACTGCCTTTACGTTTGTCAGGGTTGGCTAATCTTGTATACCTGCCAGTTTCATGTTGTCCATGGCAATTTCATTGGGTGGGATGATCAGACCCAAGAATTCCACCTCGTGGACGTCAAATTTGCATTTCTCTGGTTTCAGGTATAAGTTGTTTTCTGCCAGTCTTTGCAGTACCCTCTTTGTCCTTTCCTGGTGTTTGTTCTGATCCTTGGAGAATATCAGGATGTCATCCATGTAAATCACGAGCCATCCCTCTCCAATCATATCACGGAATATCTCATTCATCATTGCCTGGAAGGTCGCCGGTGAGTTGCATAATCTGAAGAACATCACCATTGGTTCAAGCAGCCCCCAATTTGTCTTGAAGGCTGCCTTCCATTGATCTCTGTCCTTGATTCTGATATCCCCATTGGATGTCGAGTTTTGTAAACCATTTTGCCCCTCTCAGTTTGTCCAACAGGTCTCCTACTAGCAGCAGCAGGTAGGTGTTCTTGATTGTTCCATTATTCAGGTACCTGTAATCTTGGCAGGGTTGTAGTGTGTCCAAGTCCTTCTTCACAACGAAGAAGAACAGCGATGCCATGGGCGATTTCGATGGTCAGATGTATCCTTTCTGTAGGCTTTCATCGAGAAACTCATGGAGTTTCTTTTGTTCTGCCAGTGACAATGGGTAAACCCTGCAATCCTTCGCTACAAAGTCCAGTTTCAGTTCGATTGCATGATCCCAGGGTCTTGATTCTGGGAATCATTCCGATGCTTCCTTCTTGAATGTCCGTCTGTACTCCTTATACTGTTCGGGGAGTAGTTCATCTAGGGTCTTCTGTTCGGGGTCTCCTTCCTTTTTGTGTGTCAGGTGTTAAGAGACCGATGTCTTTGCCCTAATCCAGATATTTTGTCCATAAGCATATCATGGTGATCCTTTTGCCTTTATGATCCAAGAGATTGTCTTCATTGTCAGAGAATATCTGTATTTTGGCTCATCATATTCCTCTGTCAGTGGTGTCTTAGCTGGCTCGAATATTCCAATGATGGGTTCTCCTCAGATGTAGGTGACCAGTAGCTCATTATCTTCGATCTTTGGTTCAGGTGTCTCTTTCGGTTGTTCTGTTGCCTGTTCTGTTGCCTGTTCATGGTTTGCCTGTGCTGGGTTTTCCTTCCCAGTGTCTTCTTCATCTTGTGGCCCTATGGGCTCCGCATCTTGAAGAGTCGTGATCACAATCTCTTCATTGTCAATTTCTTCGATCGTCGCTTTCTTGTCTTGATGGGCATCTTGCTTCTTTTTGGTTCTTTGTGGAGGACTCCTCCCATCAGTTTTGCCTTGGCGACAACTCTTCAGCATAACTCTCAGCATTCTTCTTTTGCCAGTTCTTCTTTCTTGCTTTTCAGGGCTATCTTTCCCCTTGCTTTCGTGACTATCCGGGCCAGTGCCAGTCATTGTTCTTCTTTCTTGAGGTCCAGTTTTTCCCTCTCTCTTGTGACTATCCAGGCTGCTGCCAGTTGTCCTTCTTCTTTTCTAGTGGCCAGCATCTCCAGCTCTCTGGTGGCCAGCTTTTTCCACTGTGCTCATTCTTCCTCAGCAGCTTTCTTCTTGAGGGCAAGCTTCTCTTGATCTTGCCTCAGCACCATGCCTGTCATTCTTCCTTCGTCATGTCTAAGGGGTTCTTCTTCTTTTCGGTTCCCTTCTGACACCATGACAAGTGTTCATCGTTGGTTTTCTTGGTTTGTACCCTACCGATAAGGGTTCTTCCTTTTCCATGTGAGAATTCAGGATGGGTCTTGTCATTTGTCCTGAATTGGAAGGTTCCAATTCTCCAGTCGATTACTGGATTGATTCTTCTGAGCCATGGCAGGCCTAGGATGATCAATTCCTTTCCCAATCCTGCAATGAGGAAGGTCGTTGGGAAGGTTCTTCCGTTGATGGTCAAGAGTCCCCTGGCGTAGTGGGAAATCTCCCCCTTATTGTTTGGGGTTCCATCCATGTTCTTGACCTTGATCACCTTCTCCAGGGGGTACAGTTCAAATCTGCCATTCTCTGTGAATTCATGACTCATGAATATCCCTCCTGCTCCAGAGTTGAGTAGGGCTTCGGTTTTGATGGCTTTTCCTTTGCCTGTCCCTACCACTTTGACATCTAAATGCATAGATTGATTCTTCAAAGTGGCTAGTAGTACAGAGCAGATGGAAAGTTTGATGGTACCTGGCATTGAGGCAGGCCACCCCTTTAAAAACCCTCATCTCTGATGGTGGCGACAGCTGTCGCTTTCTCTTCTCCATCAAGTTCATTCAAGATCACTCAGATCTTTGAGTAGGCTTCTTTGCCTTTGTTCTTTGGGAAAGGCTGGTCCTTAGTCCTCATTTCCCCTTTCTTGTGTTCAGTTGCTCTGTGTCTGGGCTGGTGGCACACAAAGCACAATCCCTTTTTCATGTGTTTGATCCTCTCCTGGTAGGAGAGGCAGTTGATCTCGAGTGGGGTTTCCTTTGCCTTAGAGGCAGGGAGCTTCTTTGTGAAAGTTTCCTGTAGCCTCCCTGCTATGGCCTTTGCTCTTCTCCACTGCCCATCATACTTGGAGGCAGTGTTGATCATCCCTTCTAAGGTTGTGGGGATCATTTCCATGTTGAATACTCTTTCGAGGAGTTTGGGGTTTAACCCATCCATAAGGAGTTTGATCAGGGTGGTATCATCGTTGATTCCCACCTTCTCTCACAGGATTCGGAATTGCGCAATGTAATCCTCCAGGTCCTGTCCCTGCTTCAGTGTCTTCATCTCAGTTCTGGCCCTGCCAGCTTCATCAATCAGTGTGAACGCTGTCTTGAGCGCCAATTCAAAGGCTGACCATGTTCCTAGGTCTTCCTTTTCTGCCCATGTCTGTGCCCAGGGCACGGCAGTTCCTCCGTTCATGAAGGAAAATGCAAAGATGATTTTCTTCTCATCGGTGGCATAGATTCCATGGTTCACTCTCAAATAGAGTTTCACTTCTTGTAAGAACTTTGCAGTTCTTGTTCGGTCCCCTGTGAAGTCAGAGGGGGTTCGTATCCTGATCTCCTTAGTCAATGTGGTCGGTTCAGTAGACATGTTGGCTTTGTTGTCAGATAAGGAGAATGGGTCTCGTTCTGGAGTTTCTTCTGTATCGAGGGATCTAAAATCCTCTTTGTTGAGGTATCGGGGTTCTTCGTCACTGGTTCTCTTTGAGAACCACTTCTGTGCTGGTTCCAAGTATTGTACTAGTCGACCCTGGTATCTATACCACGGGGTTCTTCCTGATGATGATGCTCCAGTTGGAGGTCTGTCTGGGCTTTGTCTGAAAGACGTTGTGTCTGCACCTAGGTAGGTGGACTTCGTAGATCAGCTTGACCTTTTGTTAAGACTATAGGTCTTTGACTTAGCCTTGGCTTCATTTGTCACAGTTGGAGGCTTTCCAACAGTTGCTGTATCATACTAGGAGGCTTTCCTAGTGTATCGGGCCTTCTGCCTTTGCTTGGGTGCTTCCTCAAGTAATCGCGGCTATCTGTACTCAGAGGCTTTCTGAGTAGACCGTTGGTTTATGTATCACAGTTGGAGGCTTTCCAACTGTCGAGTTCGAGTTATCACAGCTAGGGGCTTCCTAAGCTGTTGAGTATTCTGGTTGAGTCTAAGACCGTTGTTTGAATTAGGTCAAGCTGAGGAATACACAGAGTGTAGCTACAGCTCATATACTGTTCTAGGACTATCTATCATCCAATCGGAAGGTGAGATGCTTATCAGGTAAATATAGACAAGAACAATAGAAACAATAGGCCTCATGCCTTGCATGAGGCGTTCAATGTCATGGAGTGCTGCAGCGCAGCATGTCAGAGAACAATAAGAGATAAGCCTCATGCCTAGCATGAGGTGTCCAATGTCATGGATCCAATGTCAAGGATCCAATGTCAAGGACATGTTGCAGTGCAGCATGTTGATTGTGAGGGTCTGACGTCATGGACCTCATGTGAAGGGGCTGTTGTACCAAGGCATGTGTGGGAGTGGGTTCGGGTGCATGGAGTCACCATGTGTCAAAGTGTCTTCCGTCGGAAGTGAGTCGAGTCGAATGAGAAAAATAAAGTACCCAGCCTTGCCGGCGTACGTCTGGTCATCCTGGGTTATGATAACAAAATTGTAACACATGACATCAACGCATCACATTGTGTTCCTACATTATGTCTCATTGTCACTATATTGTGGCCACCAGACTACTACCCATTGAACTGAGGATAATGGTGGATGGCCATGGGTGGACATATGTACTATTTATGCAGAGATGGGCACAACTACACCTCCAAACCTCCTCCTGCCTACATCAGTTCCCTGCTCACATGCTACTACTTGTGGCTGCTTCACTGTACTGCTCATAGACACCAATTACATGGCACTGCATGGTGATCTGGTCTGTCTTAATCTGGGATGCAACACTAGTGTTGCATTATGTGTCTGCCATGGTACCAAAAACCCAGAGAATTGAGGCCACTGGTATGAAGCAGTATGTCCCATACTGCTGTTTCTTAAACCTACATTGACTGGCACAAAATTCCAGTGTACTGGACCTGCACATCTGTCACACTTTATCTGCTGGTGATATGATATAACACCAAGTGCTGATTTTGTGTCCTCAGTCGAAAATCCACCCAGAACATTTCAGGACCTTCTCCAGATCCCAATTACCCCTCTGAAAACAACACCTTGCCTGAATTCAAGCTCTAGTGCAGTGCCCCCCTTACCTGCACTCACAATACCACCAGCACCAACTGCCACTCTTGATGCACCCCTCGAGCATCATGCAGACATCACTGCAACAACTGATCACTTTCATGATGAAGAGAGCACAGGTCTGACAGATGTAGAAGGTCCAGGGGCACTCAATGGGAATGCCACAGTAGTTGCAAGAGCTGATTCGGGACTCCTTCACCATCATCATCAGCAGGTGCCTCTGTGTCACCATCGCACAGTCGCATACTTGTCATCAATGGGTCAGCACATACTGTTTGTAATGGTCCAATTTGTTGCATTCAGAAAAAGGATTCACCTCACCCATGCAGTACATGTTTGTATCAGTATTGCAAGAAGTGTTGTCTTTGTTACCAGGAACAAACTCAAAAGCACTGCAAAGAAGCCAGGCATGCATGTACACCTTCAAAGGTTGCAGATACTAGTGTTTAAAGGTCCGGTCCTATGAACCAGAAAAAGACCGAAACCAAACCGAACTGAACTGAAGTCTGGTTCACCAGGGGCTATTTATAGGACCAGTCTTTTGCAGTCCAGTTACCAGTCTTTCACTTTGAAGAATATCATTGAACAGATGAAAACCAGTTTAAACCAGTTGCAACCAGTTCATATGTCACATAGGCTATACTCCCACATTTCCACACATAATCCCATCAATTTCGCTCCCTGGATCATCAAAAACGGTTAAGAACTGAGAGAGATATGACCAAATACATTTTGATGTGAGTATTTTGTCATGATCTGAGTAGTTGTGATTGTACTGCATATACCTTGTGCTACAAAATATTGGGCACAATTGGACATTATCCAGGGCAAAGGAATAACATACATAAAATGTTTGTACCATGTGCATTTGATTCATTTAACACCCCTGACAAGTTGTAAATACACACGACAAACTACAAACTACAAACTACAAACTACAAACTACAACATGTAATACAATGTACTTTTGTTCTGGTCATATCTCAGTCAGATCTTAATGAAATCTCTTAAAATTTAGACCAATCACCAGGGAATTACAATGTCCAAGTGCCTACATAACGATTAAACTGTCCATGTAATAGTTATTGAGGAACAGATAGGTTGTATTGGCACAACAAATTTTACAACAAAAAGCTGGTTTGGACCAGTTTTTTTTGGTCCATGGACCAATATGGACCTGTCCTATGTGGTCTGGTTGCGGTCCATCAATATATGGATTGGTCCTGGACGACCAGTTGCAGTTCCGGTTGCCCCATTTAGACATAAAAAACCGGACTTAACTGGACCTTAAAACACTAGCAGATACTACCACTACCTCAGGCCCACTCACTTCTGAAACAGGGGCCACAGTGTCAATTTCTGAGCTCCAGCTCAACAAACCAAACCCAGCAAATTGTCCATTATGCCAAGAACACTATGATGCTCAACAGAGATTAGAGCGTGAATGGAGAGTGGAAGTGAATTGACTGACATTACAGAAAGCTGTGGAGGAGAGACTGAAGTGAAACATCAACATCTACTTCTGGAATTTGGTGAGCTATATGATGTATGGTCCAGACCATTGAGTAATGGATTGATGATCACCAGGATGAAGATGAACCACAGATATTCACTGTCCCTTGCCTGACATTTCCTGTCTTTTCATTGGAGAACTGTTCAAATGCAATCCAAAAAGTGCTTGGGGTAACAGAAGATACACTGATTGAAACATTGGATCCTCAAACATCAACTTCAGCAATCACAAGGTGGGTAAACCATGAGTTGACCACAGTGCATACCATCTCAGATCAGGAATCTTTGCTCTACCATTCTTGGGGTGTTTCCAAGGGTAAAGAAATGGAAGAAGAAGTGGAGAAGGCTCTGTCGCATGGGAAGCCATGTAAATGCCCTGTTGACATCAACCCTCAGGCTGTTCAAGCTGCTTTGAAAGCTCAAGACACTACTTCCCAGCCCCAGTCTCACAAGCAACAGATCGATGCCCTTGAGGATAGTGCTTCCCAAGGACAAAATTCTTGTAATGTTCGCCCTTGTTCTATGAAGGCACCTGCATCTCCCACATCTCCCAGTCAGCCTTCCTTATTGGGTACACCTTCACACACTACCCCCACTGCTCAATCATCTTGCCATTCTACACCCACACCTTTGCCTGCTACCACATCACAATCAAAATGGAATGTTGCTAGCTCAAGCACACCACTGATGACTCATGACCGTTCACCTTCACTGCCACCCATCAAAGAAGCACTTCATGATCTTCTTTCAGCTGTCCAACACTCAAACCAGGCTGCCTCACCAAGTACCAACATGAACATGAACACAACCATTGACCTCACTCAAACCACTGGTGGAGATGATGTTGACAAGATGATGCCAAGCTCTGGTCATGCAATGTGGCTGTTGAAGTTTGTGAAGTCAATGTTGGAAGGTTTCTTGAAAATGGAGATGATGACTGGGGGGCTTGAATATTGGTTTGCTGTTGCATTCCCATCTGCATGGACTGACAAGTTTCTAAAGGCTTTGTACAATATTAACTCGAGAGTCTGGGAGTGGGCTCCTGAAGATTTGCGCAACCACTACATCACTGCAGGGTACACCAATGCAGGGCAATGGAAAGATTTTGCCCAAGAAGTGAGTGATTTGTATGATGGCAAGGCTCCCAGTAAGAGATTGGGAAGAGGACAGGGAACAGGGTGCAGGTGAAGAAAGAGAAGAGAGAGAAGAAAGTTAAAGTGGAACCAACAGAAGTTATAGTAATAGATGACAATTGAGTTACCTTAGTTTTGTTATTGTGCTATTATGATAGTTCTGCATATTGTAGAGCACTTCCTTGCATTATATACAGCCTTTCATGATGTTATGCTACAGAACGTGAGGAATATGATGTGGAACTTGACCTGATTTTCAAAGCTTTTCAACTACTACTTGGTTTTGCCTTTTGATCATCTCATCAAGAAAGAAGTCATATTGATGGGGAAGCATGTCATGTACAATAGCAAGATATCCACCAATCCACCAATCCACACATACACATTCACCTGCTCTGCAATAGATAAATTGAATATCCACTTTCCATCTGTGTCAATGAGTTCTGGCCAAAGTGTGGGATTACAATGTTTTTGACAAAATTTGTCAGTTTCTTTATGCTTTGATTTGAAATGGAACACATCAACAGAAAGAATAAAATAACATCAGAAAAGAAAGTGTCCCCCTGCGCATGCAAGTGAGACTGCAGATGGCAATTATTATCATAAAAGATAACGTTGGGCAAGTCTTCTTGTCATCGATAAACTGACTTGAGAAAGTCCTAATACACAGTCGTGAGTATAGAATCTTTTAAAGTCGTCATCAACACTCACTTTTATACCTGAGATGGACTCAGCACTGAACATTGTCCCATGCACAGTAATAACACCACAGCATGCGACAATGAGTTGCTCATTATGTGTCTTCCAGCAACCAAAACACCCCTTTGGCTGTTGATTCCCTAAATCTGATTTTTGAGTGTCCTGAGTAAGCTCAATTTCATCCTTGTCATCAACATCTGCTGACCACCCCATTGAGTTGGACATATGGGCCGTGTTTGATTTCTGGAGTCATTGTTTGAGCTGAAAGAATGCCTTCCTTTTCTCATTCTGATATTGTTCAAGTTCTCAATGGGAGGAATAGGAGCAAGTTTGAAATCCTGGCTGAGCAGGAGCACTGCAGTCTGCAGTCTGTAACAACACATTCACTTTTCTTGTAGTTGTGGCCAGCACAAAAATGAGCATGATGCTTTAGCAATGGATGCATGCAGTTGTACATGTTGCAGCATGGGCACCCAAGATTTGTACCATCCATCGTAGTGGCATGGAATGAACCTGACCAGTTGTTGATCAACAACAGAGAATCCCATAATTATCTAAAACTCATGAAGATTGTTAAATCTGTCACCTGGCAAGAACTTCTTGCAAATTTTACAGGTGTGCATCTGTTGCGGCTGTCCTTCATCAATGATTCGCTTATTATGGAGGTCCATGGCCTGCTTCATTTGCTTGTCCTTATCACCAATATCGGGCAAGATAAGTGGAGCATCATTCTCAGCTGAATCCTGTAGCAAGGTGTTGAGCACAAACACACAAGAAACTTGTTCAGAAGAAATATTCTTATCAGATTTACTTGAAGAGTCCAAGAGCATGTGATTGAATATGTTGGCACTATTTTGCGCAGAGACCCAAGCAAACAAAGATAGATGTGTGAAGAATTCACACAGCTTTGCATCGACAATGGAGTGCTCTTCAATCTGGATATTTTGTGGCACTGTAGAGTTGTGGTAGTAGTACTGTAGGTGGAGGTGGCTGTCAGTGTAGTAGTTATGGTAATATCTAATTTTACATGCTGTAAGAACATGCTAAGTTTCAGAGAACTTGAACTCACCATTACATGCAAGCAATGAAGTAAGCACACAGCGTGCCCCATCATGCAGTGTATGGAAGGATACCTCATATTGCAACAGAGTCCTCAAACTTAAACGCGACCCACAGGATATGCACATTGAGACTGGTGGATAGAACATGTAGTATGCTGCCATAAAACTGTCAATTCTAACAATAGAGATACAGTAGAGATCAAAATTGTGCACCAAGCCACTCTTTTGGATGAACTGATTTTGCTGCATGAAGATCTATCTTATCAATCTGATTCTTTGATAACCCCTCACATGCATCTTGCTCAGGGTCCTCCCATATCACATCCTTCAGTGCATCCCACAGGCAAATGACAATGTTGTCGTTAAGATCCAGGCAACTCTGAATTAGTTGATGTACATAGATGGGCAATTGATAAGGGGCAGTGCTGTTTGGTGGTACATGAAGTTTGATCTCATCAAGGAAGTGGTGAATGAGCCAAAGAAAGTGGTTAATGTTGTCTAGCATGACTGTCTTGGTTAAGGTAGGGTACGATGAGAAAGAGGCACAAAGATCTGCGAGGAGTAACATGGTACTTGATGAAAATATGTGAGATCCCCACTGCAGACATGATGGGAACTGAGCAGACCAGATGGGAAAGTGGCATGCACACAAAGAACACAAACAATGGTGAATGTGATGCATCGAGCGACCATTGTCCACCATTGCGCTCAAGTGGCCTCAACGCACTCTGTTGATCTACATTATCACATGGGCTTTATCGATTGCAATCTGAACTCAGACAAAATATAATCTGAACCACTAAAGTAATCTGAACTTGTAGCAAAAGATTTCCATAGTTCACTTCTGAGTTCAAGTTCAAGTTCAATTTCCAAGTTCAGTTTATGATCTGAACCAAAAATTTCTACTGTCAATGCCCTCAGAATTGTAGGGAGAAGAGACAAATCAGGGGACCCTACAAATGAGGAAGTGAAGGAGGAGGAAATCAAGCAGCAGAATTTTGTGCCAGAGTCCCAGTGAAGGTTTCCTCATTGGTGACCCAAAACTGTTACAATGTACTAGTATCAGAGGAAACTCAGAGAAATCCAGAAAAGGAGATTAATGTTGAGGACAACTGGTGGTGCTACAGGATTATTTATTAATCGATCCTTAATGACTGGAAACAGTATTAGCACACACAAGCTATTGTGACCCATAATGATGTATAATATTGATGGAACAGTAAATTGTGGAGGAACTATCAAGGAGGAGGTGACTATGATACTAAGGTATAAGGGCCATCAGGAATGAGCCATTTTCAAAGTATGGGATCTCAGGAAGACCAATCTAATAACAGGATGTCCATAGTTATGCAAGCATAACCCCAAAATTGATTGGAGAACTGGGGGACAAATGCCTTGTTGTCCTAAAGAGTGTAATGTATTTGGGAGGAAGGTGAGAAAGGAAAGGAAAGAGAAGAGGGAGAAAGAACATCTGAGGAAGTATTCAGTAACAATGGAGGAAGTGGAGGATGAGGATATGCTGAATGGGGAAGTTCCAATCATGATTGAGAAAGAACATCAGAATCAAATGATTAGGGAAATTTGTGGAGGACAGTTATGGGATAGGAATATAGTGAATGTGGAGAAGCTGGTGGAGGATTAGGTACCAAAGAAATATCACAAGTATCTGTCAGCCTTTCAGAAGAAGGAGTCAGAGCAAATGCCTGTGCAGAAGCAATGGGTTCATGTAATCAAGATGAAGCCAGGGTTTGTGCTGAAGAAGTTGAAAGTGTATCTGTTATGTCCAAGGGAACAAGAAGCAGTTGATGCCTTCCTAAATGAACAATTATGCAAGGGATACATCTGACCTTCAAAATCTCCACAGACATCACTAGGGTTCATCATGGGTAACAGATGTCATTTCACCAATATTCTTTGTACTGAAAAAGGACCAGAGAAAGAGGATGCATACAGATTATAGGTATCTGAATGAGTGGACAGTGAAGAACACATACCCCCTACCCTTGATCTCAGAAATTATTGATAAGGTGGAAAAAGCCTAGGTTTTCACAAAATTGGATCTCAGATGGGGATACAATAATGTACACATTAGGAAAGGAGATGAGTGGAAAGCTGTGTTTGCCACATGCTGAGAATCCTTTGAGCTGCTTGTCATGTTTTTTGGGATACTAACAGTCCCCCAACATTCCAAAATATGATGAACAACATCTTCAAGGATGTGATTGACAAAGGCATGGTAATAATATTTATTGATGACATTGTGATATTCACAGAGGATCAAGAAAATCATGAGGTGATAGTTCAGGAGCTGTTATGGAGATTGGTAGAGAATGATCCATTTTTGAAACCAGAGAAGTGTGTATTCAGTGCAAGTGAGATCAAGTTCCTGGGGTTAATGATCAGCCCTGACGGAATTAAGATGGACCCAATTAAGGTACAGGCGATCACTGTGCCCACCTGTATCAAGGAGGTTCAAGCATTCTTGGGACTCACAAATTACTATCATTGCTTTGTGCATACTTTTTCTAAAATTGCTGCACCCTTACATAACCTTACATAAAAGGGAGTAGATGGAGGTGGGGGGAGCCTCAGCAGACAGCATTTGAGGAATTAAAGAGGAAGTTCATGGAGGGACCAATATTAGCTCCAGTATTCACATGCCCTTTGTGAGTGGAATCAGATGCATCTGACTTTGCTACTGGAGCAATATTACCTTGCTTGCAAGGTCTGTCCACCCAACAATGATTGTTTCATGCATTTTTCAACATGTGCAAATAGACCTCTCCCAGGCCTATTTTAGGACATTAGGGGCAGATACAGTTCATGCTGCAAGGAGTCAACCAAAGGTTGATGACAAGCAGCGCACTGGGTGCCACATTTTCAGTACTCAGTTGTGGCAGCTTTTTTTGAATATCCATAAGAAAGGTTTATGCTGGCACTTGCAAAAGCACCTAGTTATCAATGCCATGCAAAGATGACAAATGGCATCCTTGCACATATTTATCCCCAGGGTTGAATGATGTGAAAAGGAATTATGATGTGCATGACAAAGAGATGTTGGGAATAATATGAGCATTGGAGGCATGGAGACATTATTTGGAGGGAGCAACACATCAGATTGAGATCTGGATGGATCACCAGAATCTGCAATACTTCATGTCTGCTAAAAAGCTTAACTGACAGCAAGCACATTGGGCATTATTCCCATCATGTTTCAATTTTCACCTGATCCATAAAGCAGGAAGCTTAATAAGGAAAGCATATGCATTATCCAGATGAATTGATCACAAAAAGTGGGTTGGAGGAGGACAATAAAAATGTTACACTACTCAAACCTGAATACTTTCACATTTGCCCTATGTGTCAAGGGCATCTATAAATAGACAGCTCAGAAATGGAGATGTTGTCTAAAATTAGACAATGCTTGGAAATGGATGATGAAGTAGTGGAAGCCATGAAAGCTATGAAGGGAGAGAAGAAGGGTAATATTAAAGGAGATGAATGGGCTGAGGAGCAAGGGTTGATATTATTCCAAGGGAAGGTGTCTGTACCAAGAGATAAGGGTTTGTGGAGAGAGATCATCCAGTTACATCATAATACACCTAGTGATGAGAAATTATTGGTGGCCCAGAATTTCTAGATTTGTGTTGGGGTATGTGGATGGATGCAATATGTGCATGAGGGGGAAGAAATTTTTAGTCCAGGAGTTGGAGCAGTACCTATGCATGTTTGTTAACTACTGACAAACTGACTGGCCTGAATGGCTGGCAATTGCTGAGTTTTCCCACAACAATAAATTCCATTAGGCTACCCAAATGTTACTCTTCTTCACTAATTATGGGTATCATTCCCACATGGGAATAGACCCCTAAGGGAGATCAAGGTACAGTTGGTATAAGACTTTGTATCTAAGATGCAAAAGGTTACAGGCAGAAGCAGAAGCAGCATTAGCAAAAGCACATGATGATATGATGCACCACACAGAGTGTACTCAATCCCCTGCTCCAGAGTACAATGTCAGTGACTCAGTATGGCTAAGTACCAAGGACCTCAATATTCCACAACCTTCTAGGAAGCTCACAGAGAAACAAGTTGGCCCATATGTGATCTCTAAAGTAATTTCACCCAATGCAGTAGAACTAAAATTACCCCAATTGTTCAAGATTGATCCTGAGATAAATGTATTCCACCTATGCTCCTACTGCTCACCCACTATCCCTGGCCAACAAACTACTCCACAGGCTCCAATAACTATAGAAGAAGCTGCTCCAGAATATGCAGTTGAAGAAATTCTAGACTCCCACCTTCAGCAAAATCAATTGGAATTTCTAATTAAGTGGAAAGACTATACCAATGAAAATAACTCATGGGAACCTGAGGAGAATTGTAACTGAAGCATGTAACATGATTGCCCAATTCTTTAAATCTAATCCAAATGCTCTGCATCACAGTGTATGAGGGGATGAAATTCCAGCCTTACAAAAATTTCATGGAGTGGATAAATACTATATTTTCTCACCTGGAAGTCGAGATATAAAAGGGGGGTAATGTTAGCAAACAGCCCCACTACTCCTGGACAGATGCAACTACAAAGAGATAACAGAAGAAGGCCTGCTTGCTCAGAAATGACAAGGCAATGTTCCATCAGGCAGCAAACCTGTAGGAGTGGTGGCAAGTGGCACAGTGCAGGTTGAGGAGTTGGGGGAAAATGAGAATTTGTTTGTTGCCGGGGTGATAATGCCTTCTGCAGTGCTGGGCTCAGGTTCTGAAACAGAGGAGGAGGTAAGCCCTCTCACTGTTCCACATCTGCGCTGGATGTGCTCATTGTTGGGGCCTGAAGCTGACAAAGCAGTTGCAGTGAACAGTATGCTCAACTGTGGTGTGCACATCATTCTTATCGACAGTGTTCTTGTTGAAAAGCTAGGTTTGCACCATTTCCACCTTCATAATCCGCTACTGATTTCTGTGGCTCCAAATAACTTGACTTCATCTGAAAATTACTTGTATGAATATGTCAAAATTGCACCTTACACCCCAGACTCGGCATGGACTTCTCGAACTGTACAGGCTGTTGTGACCCCAAACCTATGTGTACTGCTCTTATTTGGATTGCCTATCCTTACTGTAAACTGTATTGTTACTGATTTCAAAGAGCATATGGAGATTGATAAAACTAGTGGCTATGATTTGCTCAACCTGCCTACTCCTAAGCACCATAAAAAGGTAGTCAACCCAAAACTGGTCATAGCAAACACTAAGAAGAACAAAAAGCTGATACTGGCTGAGCTGATCAATGTTTGCAAGGAGAGTCTGGCGAATAGAAAAATGGTGCTGGAAGTTATCAAGCTGCTAGATGTGGCTGGTATGATTAAAGACCATGTGGAGTTTCTGATTTTTCAGCAAAAAGTGGGGAAGATGGAGAAGCAAATGCTCACTGAGTTTGCTGATGTGTTCCAACCACTGCCCCATGTTGAGAAACTACCCCAGAGTGTGACTGCTAAAATCAAACTGAAAGATGCAGAGCAAACGATCAAAACATGTACATACATGTGTCCCCAAAAGTTTCATGACACATGGAAAACATTAATCCAGGAACATCTTGATGCAGGCCATATCAGGCCTTCTTTATCACCACATGCATCCCCATCATTCATTATCCCAAAGGCAGACTTGTTGGTACTACCCAGGTGGGTCAATGATTACCAACAGCTTAACAAAAACACCATCACAGATTCCCATCCACTACTGAGGGTTGATGACATCTTGAATGACTGTGCCAAGAGTAAGATCTGGGGAACTATTGATATGACCAACAGTTTTTTCCAGATGCCTATGGAGCCCTCGGATATTCCCCTGATGGCAGTTTCAACCCCCTTTGGCCTGTTCAAATGGATGGTCATGCCAATGGGTTTGAAAAATGCTCTGGCAATCCATCAGGATTGAGTTATGGCTGCCTTGCACGAGTGGATTGGGAAGATATGTCATATCTATTTAGATGACATTGTTATCTGGTTGAACACCGTTGAACACCATTGAAGAACATTGCAAGAATGTCCAAATCATCTTGGCGGTGCTGAGAGAGGCCAGACTGTACTACAACCCAAGAAAAATGCACCTGTTCCAGCTGGAAATTGATCTTTTGGGGCACCATGTCTCTGCTCGAGATATTGAAGCAGACTCTAAGAAGATGGACCACATATTGCAGTGGCCATGGCCACATTCTGCAAAGGAAGTATGCCAGTTCTTGGGGCTGGTCCAATATGTGTCCTCTTTCTTCCCTCAGATCACTGAACACATGCGTATTTTGACAGAACTGACATTGAAGGAATGTAACAAGTTTTTTCTGGACTGGGAGAGCAAACATGAGTTGGCATTCAATGCAATCAAAAAGGTGGTTGTCAGCCATGAATGCTTGATGATGGTTGACTTCTCACTGATGCCTGAACACAAAATTTTCATGACAACAGATGCCAGTGATTACCAGTCTGGGGCAGTACTCTCTTTTGGAGAATCATGAAAGACAGCATGGCCAGTCCCTTCAATTCCATGACATTCAAAGGAGTGGAACTAAACTACCCAGTGCATGAAAAAGAAATGTTGGTGATTATCTGTGCGTTACAGAAATGGTGTTCTGATCTCATTGGAGTGCCTTTCATGGTGTATACTGACCATAAGACTCTGGAGAATTTTGACTGCCAACAGGATTTGAGCTGACACCAAGCTAGGTGCATGGAGTTCATGTCTCAGTATGACTGCAAAATTGTTTATGTGAAAGGAGAAGAAAATTGTGCTGCTGATGCTTGTCACACACATCGTTTGAGGCAGAGGAAGCAGCCTCTGTTCCATACCCCCCAAACAACTGTGATGCACTAGGCATTGTTCTAGGAATGGAGCTGACTTCTTTCATGTGCACCCATTTGATGACAAAACTGAAAACATTACCTTTGCCAGTACAGGCAATTGCTGCTATGCTAGCGATATCTGTGGATGAAGAGCTTCTGGACACCATCTGATCAGGCTATGTGGAAAACAGCTGGTGTGCTCATCTCCTCAGAGCAGCCTTCTTACCACAGGGAGTGAGGAAAGTCAATGGACTTCTGTATGCACTGTTCCACCTGGCTCATGATGTCCTAGGGCACTTTGGATTTATGAAATCATATGGGTCCCTTCATGACTCCTTTTACTGGCTGAACATGCAGTGCAACATAGAGCTAGCTTATGTGCTGAGCTGTGTGGACTGTCAAAGGAACAAGGCAACAACCAAGAAACCCAGCCAATACCAGATCAGCGTGGAGACTCTGTGGCAATAGACTTCATTGGACCTTTGCCAGAGGATGAAGGTTATGATTGCATTGTGACTTTCACTGACAGGTTAAACAGTGACCTTTGGATCATGGCAACACAGATGAACATCACAGCTGAGGAATTAGCAATTATATTTTTCAATGAATGGTACTGCAAAAACAGCCTGCCCCTCAAGATTGTCTCAGACTGTGATAAACTGTTCATGTCAAAGTTCTGGGATGCTCTGCACAAAATTATGGGCATAAAACTGAAGATGTCATGTGCATATCACCCTCAATCAGATGGTGCAAGTGAATGGTCCAACAAAATGATAAACCAATGTCTATGTTATCATGTAGAGCACAACCAGCTTGGGTGGAAAAGGGCACTATGCCATGTGCATTTCAATATCATGGACACCATCAATGGATCGATGGGATTCTCCCCCTTTCAACTACAAATGGGATGTAGCCCCTGCATAATCCTGCCCCTGGTGAAATCACTGGATGGGGAAGTCGAGGATATACAAGCAGTGGATGTGATCAAGAGACTGCAACAGGATGTCAAGGAGGCACAGGATAACATGCTTTGCACTAAGATTTCTCAAGTGCTCTCTGCTGATCAACATCACTCTAATGATTTTCCTTTTAGTAAATGAGGTCATGTTGTGCTATCTATGTTGCACAGGCGCCGAGACTATAAACCAAAGGGAGAAAAATGGGTCACAAAATTCATGCCATGATATGACGGGCCCTATTTAGTTACAGACATGGCACCAGATGTATTGACCATCACTGTCGACATGCCGAACAACCTGAACATGTTCCCGATGTTCCATACTTCCCAGGCACTACCTTTCATGGAGAATGACAAAGATCTTTTCCCTTCTCGAGAGCAGGAGTGCCTGGAACCAGTGGTTATCAAAGGTGAGGACAAGTACTACATTGATTGGATCCTGGAGGAGAGAAAGGGAGGAAGGGGGACACAGTACCTAGTGGGGTGGCATGGCTATGGGCCTGAAGAAGATCATTGGCTGCCAGGGCATGAGCTGAAAGACTGCGAGGCACTAGACATCTGGTTGGCACAGAAGGAATCAAGTTGCAGTACCTAGCTTCTCTTTTTCGTCCACCAACTGGTAGCTTTTCCCCGCTGGGGTTTTTAATGCACCCATGCTCATGCCATTTTTCACTTACCTTTCATGCCGTTGGGAGATTTTTTAATTTTTCAGGGGGGGAGGGTGTAATGATGTTACTTATTTACACTTATTTACTGCTCAGATTGCATCCTCGGACAGATATGGATGATGGGGTTTTGACCTTTTCCTTCTTATGATCATCATCTTCATTGACATCGATAGAGATCTCGCTCTTATAAAACACCTCTTTTGCCTGCTTAGTCTTAGCCTGACTCTAGTGAAGTGCATGCTCTTAACACCATGCATACTTACAATAAAATGAAGAAAAAGAATGTAAGGTATTGTAGAGGGGAGGGGAGTAAGGCAGTGCAGGAGATGTGGCCAGACATGATAGAAATACATGCCAACTCACACACACTATTTTTGGATGGCTTACCTGCCTGAGCCAAGCTGTGGCAACACTAGTTTTAGTCCAGTCTGTTTTCCACTGTGGCCTGCCTGGGATGTCTCCCAAAAACAGTCCAGTGAAGCATTATCTTCAAATGACTCAGTGGGAATTCAGCTCAGTGAGAGTTGCAAGTAAAATGAAATAATTGTAAGTCTGCTTTTTGTTGTCAACTGGTGGATGTGGCATTCCTACCTGGTTATGCATTGATTGTGTCATGATCAGCAAGTCCTACCTTTGATTGCCAGTGAATCTGAGGCCAAACTTGGAAAATAATTGATATGGTATGTTTTCCTGCCATCCAAGAACATAAAAGAATGGATTCGGAGTGTAGGGCAGCGGGACAGAAATAGCGCAAGCTTGCAATATCGTGAGAACATCCAAGTTGCTAAGCTGCTCTTCTCTTTGCACATTACATAATACTCTGACTATTAGGTGTGCTCAATTCTAAAGTTCAGTTCGTTGTTCAGTTCGTTGTTCAGTTCTTTTCGCCGAAACACGCGTTAGGATGGTCGGTAAAACGCGCACCTCGACTTCATTCACGAGTTAAATACACCCTTGTACCATCCTTCATACCGAATTGAAGAGTTCGAAAGGTGTAGTTTATTTATCTAGAAATGCACTCGCTGAATGTATTCGATATTACACACAGAAGTTTTTCTATCCTCTACTTAGCTGCTCCCGTTGATCAATCGAAGGCTGAAAAAGCGTCGAAGGAGGGAGTGGAACTTGCGAGAACGGTAAAGATCGATTCAGAAGAAACCCACTGGAGTCCGGGCGTACAGGAAGTGACTCGGCTGCGCGTTTTCACTTATCGGATGACTTTCCGCAAGAAACTCTAAACCATCCGAGCCCAGAGATTTTAGCTCCGGAGCTGACGAAGATAATACCGAAATCAAGGGACAGAGGCGTCGGAGTCAGAAAAGAGGAGTATCTCCTAGTATCTCCAGCTCTCTCCAGAGAGGATGAGGCTTTCTAATGGTCTCTAGGTCGATTGGTTCAGGACGATTTGAACGAAAATCTAATTTACGCTGCGCCGCTGTGGGAAGACATCTGTTACAAGTTGATCGCGATGATTAGCGCCCAGAGGAAGCGTGTGATGCTTCGTTCCTGGCCACACTTGATCGAGATTTCTGATTCACCGATGACTACGGTCCCTAAGTTGTATCAAGTTGTATTCGGTGATTACACTTTGTAAGCACCGCCTTGGGGTTTCCACTTACTTCTCGACTCAGAGAACCTAATTTCAGCTGCTTTCCTTCCACATCTCGTCATGTCGTCTCCCTACGTTTACTCCCAGACTGCAAGCAACGATTACTATCAAACGCCGTATTACTATCACACTCCCCGTCCACACACACCCTTCTTTCCTCCCTCTCCGCACTCCTTACCCGCCTCCCCTCGTATCCACCCCGTCACCCCTCCAGCCGTTCCCATCCCCTTCCCTAGTGCCCCCTTCCCTAGTGCTCCAGACTTTAACTACGCTCCATGGGAGACTCGCCAGCGCCGTCCTTCATGGCAAGGCCCCGCCCCTTCCTCTGCCTGGCTTCACCCATCACCAGATTACCTACCCTTCCAAGCACCCTATCCACGGCGCCATTCCTTCAGCAATCCCTCCTACCAACCCCCGCACCCCTCTCAATACACCCCTTGGTCCGCCCCTCAGTCCATCACATCCCCCCAACTCTACATAAACCCCTGGATCAACGGCTCCTCTCCCCGTAACGACTTCTACTTCGACCTCTCAACCACCACATTCACGCCTTTGCGCCTCTATGGCAATGGGCAACCCACGATACTCCCACCTGAAGAGATGCGCGAGCCAGCAACACACCCTCCACTCACCCGCCTCCGCATCATCTGCGATCTCATACCCACCTGGCCTATCCACCTCGAGCTTCCCCCTACACCATATAGCCCCTACAATTCCAATCAGTTCGCCTATCAGCAGCCCTCCCCTTCATCTCCCCCAATCACGCTAATGGATGTACTAGTTGCGGTTCACCAGGCGATGCATAGCCGAATTACGCATATAGACTGGGCAAAGGTAAGTAAGAAGGAACAGAGGGAGATTACGAGGGCGTATACAGTGAGGTGTGGGGGCAGTGAGCATGAGAGGGCGCAAGGGGTCAAAAGGGTTGATTTTCTGTTAGGGAGAACGAGGATGATCGGGCTTGTGAGGAGCAGGATGGAAGACGGATGGGAGGTAATGAGGTTATTGTTGGCAGATCGCTAGTGGAATCTTGATTATCGACTATGGTTCTACTCACTGCGGATGTCATCATGTCAATTTATGTAGACGCTGTTCGTTCGTGCTCCAAAGCCTTCCAAAGCCTTCCAAAGCCTTCCAAAGCCTGTTGATCTGAAGCATATCCATCAGAAGGTCGGATTAAGCTCGGATGCCAAATTAATGTAGCCCTCAGGCTCAAGATATAAGATCACCAACTTAAAATCTGAATCGCAACAGATTGTAACCCTTTCACCTCCTTTCAGTCATGACTTTCCATAGCTGTAACTTGATGATTCTCTATCTCTAAACGTTATTCTGCGGACTTTAAAATCAGGGTAGACGAGCTTGAAGTTTGGATTTAAGGGCGAGGTTATTTCAACTACAGTTCAAAATGGATTTCCTAATTCACTGCCTGCACAGCAAGATACTTCTGGGGAGGTATCATGTCAGTATTGTAGAAGTATTCTTAATAGTGTCATCATACTCACCAAGAGATATTTTGCCAGTATTCATACTGATCTAAGATACCACTTGTGACTTGAGTACCTTCAGTACTGTCAAAATATGATATGATACTATCAAAATACTTCTGGCAAAGTCTGTTGACAATATTAGGAATACTGTCAGGGTACTTCCACAGTACTTCTCCAGCAGTATTGTGCCTTGCACCCAGTGATTAGGCATCACAATGTCCCATGGTGATTATCGCACAGATTACCTGCTGTCTCAAGTCCTCTGCTTCGTTCAAAATGATGCTGATGAGGTAACTGGTGAAGATGTGGACTTTTTGGTGGCTACACCTGCATTGTTAACCATTGGAGCAGAGGCAGTCTTGTCTGATCTACCACCCAATCCTCACCTGGGAAACACCTGTTTGAGAGCCATAATGACTGAGCATTTCATCCCGGTTGGATGGGAAGGATGGTGGTGTTGTGTTTCATTGCTGTTGCCAAGCTAGAATCACTGTAACCTAAAAAAAACATTCTATTAGTTTAGCTGTAGAAAAAGAAACAACAAATTGACCATTTCAATGACCACTTTTGATGGGGAAGTCATCATACTGAGAATAGAAGTTATGATCTACAAAAGAAGGAAAGTGGATTATTAGTAGTGAAAAGAAGTGTAAATGGATAAAGAAATTACCTACTATGAGCACATTGTTATCAAGTGTGTATAAAAACTTGAAAGATATTCAGCTGTGAACTAAAGATATGAACAAAGTTGCACTGCCAGATTTTGCTGAAATATCTCCTCTTTCAACTCTCACCACCACTCCATTCCCTCCCTCACTTCTCTGCACTTTTCCACTTCTCTCTCTCTCTCTCTCTCTCTTTTCTCTGTCATTATGTTTTTGTTACCAATTGTCTGCAGGTCTGACTATACATCACCTTCCCCAAGTCCAATTTTTTGTTGCTTCTGTCCTGAGTTGCTCAGCCTCCATGGAAACTCTGAGTAATTGATGAGAATGGGGTTATGTACAATATGCAGATGTGTTATGTGAGCATGGTAGAGCACAAGAATGCAAATGACAACTTAGTAGAAAGTTTCACACAGTGGAAAGTGATTATATCACTGTATATAGGGTTGTTCACGGTTGGCATTTTTGGTTCATTTTTCACTCATTTTTCAATCATTTTCTATTTCATTTTGATTCCATTTTTCTCAAGAATGGAACTGAGAATGAATGTAAAATGAATGTAAAATGGAACCCCACCCTTGCTTTTGTAAAAAGGGAACCGAAAAATGATCATTTTTCATCTTTTTGCCACTGTGCCTGGCGAGAAAAATGCATTTTTGCTCCATTTTTCTAAAATTTCCTTCCCAGGGTGTTCACAGTAACCATTTTTCATGTCATTTTCCATTTCATTTTTCATTCCCTTTTGTTTGTTCCTCTGCCAAATACACAAAAATGAGCCAAAAATGAGTTTGAGAATGAGCTGAAAATGGCCCAAGAATGGCTACCGTGAACAACCCTTATGATGTATATATATATTTCTACTTATGCCTCAGAGTGGGTGGAACCCCGACTCTCCACTTGCCAAGGTATGGCACATCATACCTCTCAACACTCCCCCTCAAGTGGAGGATAGTCCCAAAGACTTCATGTGCTTGTCATGAGCATGCTTGGGTAAGGCTTTAGTTAATATGTCTGCAGTCATTTGTGCTGTTGGAAGATATTTAACAAGCATAGTATTGTTGCTAATCTGATCATGAATATAGTGATGCTTAATATCAGAATGTTAGTCCTCTTATGTTAATGCAGATTTTCAGCAATGGCTAATGAGCCTAAATTATGGCCATATACCAAGGTTGGTTCCTCTTGAGGATACCCAATCTCAGCATATAAATTGCATAGCCATGTGGCTTCATGTGCCACATCAGAGAGACATACATACTCAGCTTCGGTAGTAGATAGGGATACAATATTTTGCTTTTTGGATCCCCATGTGACTGCACCTCCAGCAGACATAAATGCATAACTGGATACTGATGTATGATCATAATTATTAGTGAAGATTGCATCAGAATATCCCATGAAATTATTTTTGCTAGTTGCATCCTCAGATTCAGGCTTGGAATAGGTAATTCCAACATTTTTAGTGCCTTTAAGATATCTGAGAACATGCTTAGCAGCTGTCCAATGACATTGTGGGATTAGCTGTGAATGACACAAGTCAAATGCTATATCTGGCCTACTGATTCATTAATAATCCAATCAGGGATGCGTAGTTATTACTACAATTTCCAGCTTCAGGTTCACTGGGTTCAAGTTTGCTATTTGGATCCAGTGGGGTACTAACAGATGCATCTTGCAATCCATATTTGGCTAGAATCACTTCAATATATAAGTGGTTTGTGTGATAGTAATTTTCTTATGCTCTTGGTCTGGAGTAATCTTGATCCCTACCATTTTATTTGGTTCTCCGAGGTCAGTTACCTCAAATAATTCTGAAATATCATGCTTGGCAATCTGCATAGATTTAATAGAAGTTCAGACATAGCAGAAGTCATGGTGGGACTGATGCCCTTCCTGCTACTAGTGGACAAATACTGACATTGTGCCACAATGTGCCTGGTGACACTACCACTGGCACACCCACTACACAAACCAGTCCAGAACATGGCAAACAAGCTAGTTAAACAACAGCCTACCCCACTACACGACCTCATGCACAGGTACAACATCCAACCACAAAACATTGAGACAGTGAAAGCAGTGAGATATGACACTAGGTGGGGACCCAGAATAACAACAGAAATTATAGCAGATGTCGATAAAGCTATAGAAGGGATAGCATGGGAGAACCCAGATGTCAATGTATTCACTGATGGATCAGGCATGGAGGGAAAGATAGGTGCCAGGGCAGTCCTGTACAGGAATGGAAGGGTGAAAACAAAACTACAACACCAACTTGGGTCAATACAACACCACACAGTATGTGAAGGAGAAGAGGTCGGCACCTTACTGGGCATGAAGCTGATAACCAATGAATGGGGAATACAGTCAGCCAATATATATATTGACAACCAGGCTGCCATCACAACCATGTCGCTAACCAAGCCCAATCCAGGTCACTACATCTTTGACACCTTTCAAAACAGCATTGTGGCCCTGCAGAAGAAACACAGTGGTATAAAGATAAAGATCAAATGGGTACTGGGACACAAGGGGGTGGAGGGGAATGAGAAAGTGGATGAGCAGGCAAAACAGGCAGTAATGGAAGGAAGCAGCAATGCAAACAGCCTGCCAAAGCTCCTGAAGAAGAAGCTCCCCCACAGCAAATCAGCAATAATACAAGCATGTGGAGCACAACTGAAGAAGAGGGCACAGAAGTTATGGCAAACCTCACCGCAATACAATAGGATGAACAAGACAGACCCAAAAACACCATCAACCAAGTACATTGACTTGGTCACACCACTGCCAAGAAAACTAGTGAACATTCTATCGCAACTAAGAACAGGGCACACACCATTAGCTAAGCACTTATACCACATTGGAAAAGCAGACTCACCAACTTGCCCTGCATGCCAACAGAATGAGGAAACAGTACAGCACTTTATGCTACACTGCCAGGCCCACTGGGCAGCCAGACAAAAATTATGAAATAGCATGGGAGGAAGGGATATTAACCTGACAAAACTGTTCACCACAAGTTACAACCAAAACACTACGGGTGCTGTTTATGTTCATTGCAGAGACAGGAAGATGGCACAGTACATTTGGGGATCTGCCAACAGCAGGCAAGGAGCAGCAGGGAAGAAGACAGGGATAAGGGGAAGACAAAAGGAGGGCACCACGCACAGCGAATGCCATTCAGAACACACATACACTACTCATGGACCAGCACCATTTATTTCAGCACACACACCACTTGAGGGCCACTAGATGGCCCCTCAAAGCAAATGACAAAGATATCGCACCAGGGGGACAGCCAAGGCAGAGCACACATCATCTATATTTAGTCTCTTACATATGGTACACCACAAAGGAAAGGAGAATAAATGGGAATCAAAAAAAAAAAAAATAGAGGTTGTAAATATTAATATATCATCAACCCATATGGTTATCAAGATTGTTCCATCTGGTTTCTTCTGTAAATGGACACATGAATCAGAGTGTATTTTTCTGTACCCATGTTCACTAAGCTTGATGTTCCATTCGTGTCCTGATTGCTTAAGCCCATATAGTGTCTTTAATAATTGGCATGCTGTATTGCTGCCATCTCTGTACCCTTCAGGTTGTGTCATGTAAATATCCTCTTTGAGGTCACCATTAAGGTATGCACCCTTTATGTCCATTTGTTGTATCTCCCAGTCCTGGACTGCAGCTAAAGCTAATAATGCATGTATAGTTTCAAGGCATACAACTGTAAGAGTGCCTCTGACATCATCACTACATTATCACATGCCACTCCATTATCACATGTCATTCCATTAATATATAGTCTATACTCGAGTGCATGTACTGTATTCTAGAATCCCCCTTTGAATCATATTAAGTTCCTTATAGTTTTCATGCTCTTGAGTCTCGAGTGTTGGAAGCTCCAGCTTCCTTCCACTTTTTTTTAATAATGAACTTCCTATACGCACTCTACTCTCTCACACACACACTTTTTCCCAAAACCTCGCCAACCCTGAAATTTCCAAAATGGTCAATTTTTTCACACCAGACACAGTATCAACAACTACTCTCATTTGTACTCGTGTTTATACACTGCCTATACCCCGTCTCGACCCTGCCCATCTTGCTTGGCTCCCAACATTTCAAACAACCCTGCACAACCATTACCAACCCTGCACCACATCATCATCAACTTCACCATCATGTGCCACATTGTCACAGCTATCAACATGATTGACAACAACAATGACAACCATCTTGCAACCAGTTTTCCAGTGCATGTCCCCTCTCCCAGCGCCTCAAAAATGACAGCATATGTTTCCAGGTTGATCTACCCCACTCCTACTGCCTCTACAGCCCCCTCTGTCAAGCCTGGAAAGCACTGTTACATGAGGTCATATGGATGTGTTCCTTTGAACACATCATATACTTGACAAAACCATGCAGGCAGCCTCACCAGCTATGATGATGACCTATACCATCCCCCACACACCCCTGCTTGCCCCCAGTTACCCTCCAGCTTGTTCCCTAGGCCCCTTCTGTCCACCCCAAGCCTACATGATCCGCTGCGTCTGTGTCAACCATATCCCCTGCTCTGGTCCACTCTAGACCACTGAGAGAAGCTCCAGGGTGATGAAACACCTGCTAGTCCTGGTCCCAAACCCCCAGCTTGCCCCAGACATCCCGGATAAGCACCATTTTGACACCACCACATCTGACAATGCCACCGCATCATTAATGATGCCATTGACACCAGACTGAATGACCCATCCCTCGGTGGAATCATGGCGATGATTCGATCTTGTCTTGTGCTGCTTGCTCTATCTCCTCCTCTTCTATGTCGTCCTCTTTACAGAGTTCTTCTCATCACTCATGGTTATCATTCTCCAGTGCATCCTTGTCCACATCAATGGCCATTATGACACCTTCGACATCCCCTCCCTGGTCAAGCTAGTTCTCTAAACCTGTGCCATTGTTTGCTCCTAGTTCAGCTACTTGGAAGCAGCACCCAATGTCTATGATTATTTTCAACCTTCCCATACCACCTCATTCCTGCCAACCTCATTCTTGATTTACATCAGTGCCTCTAGCCAAATGCCCACTCACCTTGAAGGAGCCATCATCAACCCCTGCTGCCATTTCTTTCAAACCATACTCTATTCCAGAGAAACCCATATTACCTTCTTCTGATTGCATATTGTGATGTGTCTTGCAGCTCATAGAATTTGCTAAAGAGTTTCAGAACACATATGTCAATGCAACACTTTTTGCCATGATGGCCTCTTCAGATGCTTATGAAGTGCGGACAGTTAACCATGTATCTGTGGCAAGCTTTCCTGGCAATCAGTCAGGTCGACATCGGCTTGTGCAGCCCAACTGGAAACTGAACCATGTGGGATATCATGCCCACATAACAGACATTGCCATATTTTTGAATGCAGAATCCAATCAAGGCCGTTCTCAAGAGCAGACCATTTATGTACCATCTATCCCTCTCCAACTATGGCTCCCCTCTCCAAACACTCCTCATACCATTCTCCCTGATCCCCTTCTTATCCCTTGAGGTTCAAGCCCATTCCAAAGCCCTGCCACTCACCCTTCAGTCTCCATGCTAACCTTGTCATCCTGTGGCATCATAACTCTCCATCACCCAAGTCTTCTGATTCGCACCTCAGAGCAGGTGTGCTCTCAAACAGCACATTATCTTGATGCATGTGCACCATTGAGAACACCATGTATCTCCGACTGAAGGTGCTGCAGAATGTCCTCTGGGAAGAGGGTGTGAACTGGCAAGGACGTATGAGGGAAGGGAATCACACGGTGTCACCCAAAATATCCTCAAAAGACACGATGACTATCACACTCTCTCCAACACCTCCAACACCCCAACCAATGCCCCAAAGCTAAACTACCCTTAATTGTCCTTCTTTTAACCATTTACTTTCCTTTTCCCCTCAACTCACCCCACAAAAACCCAAGCACACAGTTCTCCCCAGTATGGTCAGAAGCTCTCCATTTCATCGCCACATCATTGTCGACACTCTGTTTGACAACTCCCAAAACTACTGCACTGTCCCACTGTGGACTATGGGCCACAGCTCAGAAATGATGGAATACACTACCAAAACCATTGGGGACACCCCCCCTTCACTGCCAACCCTGTCCCAGCCACCCAGCTCACCCCAGACCCTCCATTTGGGCATCATCTGTGTGGTACACCCCTGCCATGTCACTGACGACGCTGTTGACAACTGTCAACATGCCCTGTTCATTGCCTGTGCCTCGTTCACTGTCTATGCACCCCAGCTCAGCTCCCCCACCATCCTGCATCACTGATGATGCCATCTACCCCCCTCACTCCCTGTTCACCTCCTCATCTCCTGCCCCAGCCCCCATTCCATTGCCAAGGAGCCTTACCACATGCCCCAACCTCCGTTTTTTGCTGTCAACACCTTCTCCTTGCACCTGACACTTGTTTTTTCGCCATTGTGGCCCTTGCTACACACCCCCAACCCCAGCCATGTCCCCAGCTACTGAAGCCTGACCATATTGAACAGAAACGCTACCCTGCCCACTGTACACCCTCAAGGTTGCCCCTGTACCACTGTTTCCAAACCCCATGCCTACTGTTTCATCTGCACTAGATGATGCTGTGTCATTACCAGTTCACTTCCTGCACCTTCCACCTTGACCGTCCTTGTCCTTGCCTGTTTCAGTCAAACATCAGTCCTCGTCAACACCTGTCCCCATCCTTGTCAATGTCCTTGTCAATGTCCTTGTCAACACCTGGCCCCATCCTCATCAACATCCTCATCAATGTCCCGACCCTTGTCAACACCAGTCCTTGTCAATGCCTGCCACATTCAATGCCCACTTTCATCATCAGTCCACCACCAGGCAACTCAATGTTTTCACCGATGTGTAAAGTGTGCCTATGACTTGTTGATACAAGCCCCCCCCCCTTGGTCATTTTTTTGGAGTATGAGAGAGTGTAAGAGTGCCTTCTTACACTCACTACATTATCACATGCCACTCCATTATCACATGTCATTCCACTAATATATAGTCTATACTCAAGTGCATGTACTGTATTCTAGAATCCCCCTTCGAATCATATTAAGTTTGTTATAGTTTTCATGCCCTTGAGTCTCAAGTGTTGGAAGCTCTGGCTTCCTTCCAGCAACAGGGGAAATACATAAATATAGTCTATTCCCAGTGCCTGGGAATATCCCTTAGCCACTAACCTGGCTTTGTATTTAGTTAATATCCCCAACTTATCATACTTCCTTTGGAAGACCTATTTATTCTTAATAATATCTTGTTCCTGAGGTGGGTCAACTAGTGCCCATGTCTTCCTCTGATGTAACTGATCCAGTTTGATATGAATAGCTTTCTCACATTCTGGCCAGTCAGGTGATTCCCTAGCTTCCATAAGCAATTGGGGATCCTTGGATGCAAGATTTGCTATATTTAATGTAGCATTAATCAACTCATCTGATGTCCTAATATATTGGTCCTCCAGATCACATGCTAAGGCTGCTAATTCTGGGGCTGGATCATATTCAAGAAACAGATCATCTAGAGTTGCAGAATCATGTTGTACTGTACTAATATGACCAACTCTTCAAACATTTGGTAAAATTTGGTCAAAAATAAATTGAAAAAAATTCAGAAAAATCAAAAGAAAAACATTTTGGGTGAGCAATTTTTTGGAGTGTGATGTGTGACTGAAGAGTTGGTCATATTAGTACAGTACTCTGGGTCTTGTGCTTCTTTTTGGAGATACATCTGGATTTTCATCTATAGGATGTTTTCTCTTTTTACTAACTGGTTCTATACCTATCTGCTCTTCTTCCATCTCTTCCTCCCCCTCAAATTGGACAGGGGGATTTGTAGAGTTGAAAATATAGTTTTGTGAGGTTTTTACACAGTGGGTAGCTGTATCATAATATTTGATGGCTTTAGGATCATCTTCAAACCCTACAAAAATTTGTTTAACAGATTTAGGCTCAAGTTTTGGATGTTGCTTTTCTTGGAATATCCACACAGGGATTCTGAACTCTTGTAAATGAGCAACATTAGGACATAAATTTGTCCATGCTCCTTTGGGAGTATTTCCCTTAATTGCTCATGTATATAATCAGTTATGGATATAGCCTCCATGATTGATCACTTCCAGCCATAATGATTTTGAAATATTATGAGCAATAATCATGACTTGAGCTAATTCTGTAAGTGTTTGGTTCATTCTTTCAGCTACTCCATTTTCTGAGGGAGAATATGGTGCAGTAGTTTCAATTATGATTCCTTGATCAGTGCACCAGGTACAGAATTTCCTAGTTATATATTCTCTTCCCTGGTCAATTCAGATCATTTTAGGAGTGTAGCCATATTGGTGTTGAATTAGTACAAGGTATTGTTGTAATTTATTGGATGTTTTGTGCTTAGATTTCATCTGTTTGCACAACCAGTGCCTTGTACAGTCATCAACAAATATAATATTGTACTGCATTTTGGACAAAGAAGTACTTGCTGGACCCCACACATCAGTATGCATGAGTTCCCAGGGTTCCTTAGATTGAGATTTCGATTTTTTAGGAAATGGTGCACATGATTACTTGGCTTGGATACATGTGTCACAATCCCCCATTTCTGAAGTCTCATCAACATTGAACCCATCTACTAGCTTATTGGTAAATAACCATTTAAGTTCAGTAGCACTTACATGTCTAAATTTACAGTGCCATTCATCCCAGGTGAGATGATGAGTCACAGTAGTTATATTACTCACTTCAGTATTTTTTGTCCTCCTGTATATATCCAATGGGTATAGTCAATTTGTAGATAAATTTCCCTCAACTACCACATTGTTTTTATTGTCATAGAGGATGGCCTTATGGTTACTGAATATAATTTTCCCACCATTGTCATCAATTCTCCTTATAGATAATAAATTATCAGGATGCTCAGGAGCAAAGAGTGTCTCCTTGAGATAAAATGATTTAGGCTTTCCCTCTTTAAGGGTAAGTGCTTCAATGGTTCCTTGACCATAATCCTTTATATGAATTCACCCAATCCATAGATAGGTATTGGAGTAACTGGCTTGTAGTCAATAAATACAGACCATTCATGAGTTATATGCAAAGTGGTTCCTGAATCAGTATACCATGGGTAAAAGGAAACAGAATCTTCATTCATACTGGATACAGCAGGACTGGCTACATTACTCATTTCAGCATCATTTTCATCCTCTTGCATGGCATTGGTGTGCTCTTTCCCTTTTCCGGACTTCTTTCCTGGCAGATTTTTACCCCAACATTTGTCTTTTGTATGACTGAACTTGCCACAGTTGCCACATTTGGGTTTTCCCCTAAAATGGCACTTGGAGGTAGGATGGTTGTCCTTCCCACATATGTTGCACCTTTTCTTGGTGCTAGTGCTTGTGCTAGGGGTAGAATTGTTGACCATCACCTTCCTTTTCTTGGTGTGACTCACTGTAGGCTGCACATAAAATGCTTGATTATGTGATTCACTTTTGGCTAGATCAAGATGGTGCTGATATTCATTGATGAGGACATAGGTAAGTTCTTGTGATGTAATGCTGCACTCCCCTTCCTTATCTGGCTTATCATGTATGCCTTGGTAGGAAGCAATGAAGTGATCCCATAATTGGAGAAGAGACATGATGAGTACAGATTTAAATTCTTTGTCTAGGATCTGACAACCCATCTGGTTTAGCCCATTCTGCTGATGACACATTTTGACTACATGCTCCAGGATGTTTACATCATCAGAAGCATGGATAGCATAGAAGGTGTGCTTGGCAGCTGTGATGGCACTTTGTCCCTGCACTCTGTGAACTGCATGAATAAGACATGACAGGGGTAAGAGTATACCCCTGTATTTTTGGGTTAAGGGTATGTAGGGATCTGCATGGGTAACCCATGAGTATTTTGTGCTGTACCCATACCCATACCCATGGCAGTTTTTACCTGTGAACCTGCAGGTCTTAGCTACAAGATGGGTAGGACTATTGTGACCCATACCCATACCCACATCTACCTGTACCCATAACCTGTATGGGTACACAAAACCTGTGCAGATCCCTAAGGGTATGAGGGGTAAGGGTAGGGTGTTGGAAGTCTATACCCCTGCATACCCCTGTACCCTTACTAAGGGTATAGGGGCATGCTTACATAAGAATATAGTGTGATTTTTCCAGTTACAGAGGTTCATATCCAAGATTTCCATCAAATTTAAAGATTGTCCAATGTTATGATGGCTTTATTATATCTATAAGAGGGTTTAGTTTGTGGTATAAATAGTAAATACCATAGTTATCAACACTTTTTAAATTAATGTGATTTTCCTGATGACTGGTGTGTCCCAGAAATCCTCTGACATTTGATAGACTACCACATCTCTCAGTATCAGGCTTGGTTTATGAATGTAGGTGTTACAATTTTCCTTGTAACATGTGAGACCTGACAGACCCAACAGACCCAATGACCACCTCCAGATAGGAGACACCCTTGATGCATGCAGACCCCATGCCTGATGATCACCTTCATGACAGAAGGCACCCCCAACATGCTGCGCCACAGCACCCCTTGACATCAGATGCATGCTAGGCATGAGGCTTACCTTTCTATTGTTCACTCTATTCTTACTTGACAAGCATCTCATATTCTGATTGGACGATAAGGACATCTTGCCTAGTATAAGTACTGTGACAAGTAGTAGTGATGACCTTAGCTTAGATCTAGGCAATTTACAGCTTTAACCTGCAACTCACAAACTCTACTTGAAACTACTAAGGAACCCCCTTAGTACATGAACCCCAACACTCTATACAGAAGGCCTGTTAGAGTGCACTGCCCATCTTATGTTGGAAGCTCCAAGTAAGACTAGTGACAAAAGACCTCTCGAGGAAGCACCTTGTAGAGAACAGACATAGATCAAGTGGTTGAGGCTTTGCCCTTAACAGTAGGCATGTCTTTTGAATTATATACTATTAGAAAGGACTGGTCACTGAATGTTATCATGTACTATGTTACTAAATAACATTAGATGCAGTGAGTAATTGCTGCAACATCAAAGCACTTGGCATTTGCCACAATGTTGCATTAAGATTTTTCTGCATGGTGTACTATCAGTTACCTGTTAGGGCGACACCCACTATCTGCTAGCTAAGACTGTGCAGGTTCTCTCTACAAGAAGGGGGCGGGATCCACGCTTGTGATGGGGGAATTGATGGTTTTGATCCAAGGGGTTATTAATAGGTGAGTTTGTTGAGATAGGCCTTTCACACCGAAAACGTAGGTGGAATACCTAAGAGAACACAACTTGGGTCCCCTAGGCATATATTTAGGGTTTATATACTATGTTACATATATTGTACATTGTTGTTACTGACGCACTCGTACATGCGCATACATTTTGATGCATGCGAAATAAAATTCTCATGCTATCAAAATGTAGCATCATTTGGCGTCATGTAGCATAATTCGACATAATAAAATAAAAATGAAAGTTTATTAGGTAATGGGGTGGTTTCCTAACATTACCCCCCTTTTATGCCTCGACTTCCAGGCGAGAAAATATTATGTTTGTCCCCTCTGTGAAATTTTGGTAAGGCCAGAATTTCATCCCCTCATACACCATTCTTGCAATGCGACGCGGAGCATTCAGATTACATTTAAAGAATTGGGCAATCACGTTATGCGCTCGCTTACAATTCTCTTCAGGTTCCCATGAATTATTTTCATTGGTATAGTTTTTCCACTTTATTAAGAACGCCAATTTGTTCCGTCGAAGATGTGAGTCTAGAATTTCTTCAACTATGTATTCTGGAGCACCTTCTACTATTATCGGAGGTTGTGGAGTAGTTTGTTGGCCAGGAATAGTGGGTGGACGGTAAGGGCGTAGGTGGGATACATTAATCTCAGGATCAATCTTAAATGATCAGGGTAATTTTAGCACTACTGCATTAGGCGAGATCACTTTAGAGATCGCATATGGGCCAACTTGTTTCTCCATAAGTTTCTTCAAAGGTCGTGGAATATTCAGATCCTTGGTACTTAGCCATACCAAGTCACCAACTTTGTACTCTGGAGCGCGTGCTCAAGTACAATCCACATGTCGCATCATGTCATCACATGCTTTCTTCAATGCTGCCTCTGCTTCCTCTTGTACCTTTTGCATCTTAGATACAAAATCTTCTACTGACTGTACTTTGACTTCCCTTCTGGGTTCTACTCCCATGCGAGGATGATATCCATAATTCACGAAAAAGGGTGACATACGAGTAGCCAAATGGAATTTGTTATTGTGGGAAAATTTGGCAATTGCCAACCATTCGGGCCAGTCGGTTTGTCGGTAATTGACAAACATATGTAGGTACTGCTCCAACTCCTGATTCATTCTCTCTGTCTGCCCATCAGTCTGCGGGTGATATGCCGTAGATAATTTAGTTTGAATTCCCAATATGTTGTTTAGTTCTCACATAAACGCGGAAGCAAATTGTGGTCCACGATCGGAGATAACGGTATCGGGTAACCCATGTAACCGCCATACCTGATTTAGATAGAGGTGCACCAAGCCCAATGATGAGGTTTCTGTAGTAGTAGGAATAATATGGACCTCCTTTGTAAAGCGGTCGCATACTACAAATATTGCATCATACCCTTGAGCCTCGGGTAATCCGGTAATAAAATCCACAGATATATCTCACCACAGCGCTTTAGGTATAGATAGGGTTTGGCATTAATTTTCCTGCAGGTTTCTCTGGAAATTTCTTCCCCCTCATGCATGTATCACATCCATCCACATACCCCAACACATACTTCGAAATTCCGGGCCACCAATAATTAATAATTTCTCATTACTAATTCCAATGTCTTCCATCTTCCTGGGTGTCCAGCAATCAGTGTATTGTGATGTAACTGGACAATCTCCCTTCACAAATCCTGATCCTTTGGTACATACACTTTTCCTCGAAACAACACCAACCCTTGTTCCTCAGCCCATTCATCTCCTTTGATATTACCTTTCTTCTCTCCCTTCAGAGCTTTCACGGCTTCCACTACTTCATCGTCCATTTCCGAGCATTGTCTAATTTTAGACAACATTTCCATTTCCAAGCTATCTATTAATAGATGCCCTTGACGCATAGCGCAAATGCAAAAGTATTCGGGTTTGAGTAAGGTAACATTTTTATTGTCCTCCTCCACCCCCCTTTTATGATCAATATGTCTGGATAATGCATCTGCTTTCCTCATTAAGCTTCCCGCTTTGTGGACCAAGTGAAAATTGAAACGCGATAGGAATAGTGCCCAATGTGCTTGCCGGCGATTAAGCTTTTTAGTGGACATGAAGTATTGCAGATTTTGATGATCCATCCAGATCTCAATCTGATGCGTACATTCCTCCAAATAATGCCTCCATGCCTGCAATGCTCGTATTATCCCCAACATCTCTTTGTCATGCACATCATAATTCCTCTCCACATCATTCAACCCTTTTGACAAGTATGCACAAGGATGCCATTTGTCATCTTCGCACAGCATTGATAATACCGCTCCAGTAGCAAAATTGGATGCATCGGATTCCACTTGCAATGGGCATGTGAAATCTACTGGGGCTAATATTGGTCCCTCCACAAACTTCCTCTTCAACTCCTCAAATGCTGTCTGCTGCTGCTCTCCCCACCTCCATACTACTCCCTTTCGCATAAGGTTATGTAAGGGTGCAGCAATTTTAGAAAAATTGTGCACAAAGCGACGATAATAATTTGCGAGTCCCAAGAAGGCTTGAACCTCCTTGACATGGGTGGGTGCAGGCCAATCTGTGATCACCTGTACCTTGATCGGATCCATTTTGATCCCGTCAGGGCTGATCAATAATCCTAGGAACTCGATCTTGCTTGCCCCAAACACACACTTTTCTGGTTTCAAAAATAGATCATTCTCTGCCAACCTCCGTAACACCTCCTGCACTATCACCTCATGATTCTCTTCATCCTCTGTGAATATCAGAATGTCATCAATAAATATTATTACCACGCCTTTGTCTATTATGTCCTTGAAAATGTTGTTCATCATATTTTGAAAGGTCGGGGGACTATTAGTCATCCCAAAAAACATGACAAGCGGCTCAAAGGATCCTCGACACGTGGCAAATGCAGCCTTCCACTCATCTCCTTTCTTTATTTGTACATTGTTGTATCCCCATTGTAAATCCAATTTTGTAAAGACCTTGGCTTTTCCCACCTTATCAATTATTTCTGAGATCAATGGCAGGGGGTACGCGTTCTTCACTGTCCACTCATTCAGATACCTATAATCGGTACACATCCTCTTTCTTTGGTCTTTTTTGGGTGCAAAGAATATTGGTGATGTCTGCGGTGATTTCAAAGGTCGTATGTATCCTTTGCGCAATTGCTCCTTCAGGAATGCATCCACTTCTTCTTGTTCCATTGGAGATAACGGATATACCTTCGACTTCTTCGGCACAAACCCAGGCTTCATCTCAATCGCATGATCCCATAACTTCCTGCACTGGCATTCGCTCAGACTCATTCTTTTGGAACACTGACAAATGTTCATGATACACTTTTGGCACCCATTCCTCCACTGGCTTCTCCACCTTCACGATATTCTTGTCCCACGACTGTCCTCCATGAACTGCTCTAAAGGTTTGCTTCTGCTCTTCTTTCTCGATCATGATTGGAACTTCCCCATTTGGTATTTCCTCATCCTCCACTTCCTCCATTGTAACAGAATACTTTCTTGGATGTTCTTTCTCTTTCTTTTTCCTTTTTTCTTTCTTCATCTTCCTCCCATACACATTACATTCCTTAGGACAACGAGTCATTTGTACTTTCCCAGTTTTCCAATCAATTTCGGGATTATGCTTCCATAACCACAGACATCCTATTATTAGATTGGTTTTTCCAAGATTGCACACTTCGAATACGGCTTGCTCCTGATGCTCCTGATACTTTAGTACCATAGTCACCTCCTCCTTGATAGTTCCTCCATGATTAGCATTTACAGGTCCAGTTCAGTCTGGTTTTTTATGTCTAAATGGGGCAACCGCAACCGCAACCGGTCCAAGACTGACCCAGATATTGCTGAACTGCAACTGGACCGCATAGGACCAGTCCATATCAGTCCATGGACCAAAAAAAACCAGTTCAAACCGACTTTTTGTTGTAAAGTTTGTTGTACCAATATAACCCATATATTTCTCAACAACAATTAATCGGACCATTTCACCATTACAAAAGCAGTTGGATATTGTAATTTCCCGGCGACCGGTCTAGCTTTTAAGAGATTTCATCAAGATCTGACAGAGATATGATTGAAACAAAAGTACATTGTATTCCATGTTGTAGTTTGTAGTTTGTAGTTACAACTTGTTAGGGCTGTTAAATGAATCAAATACACATGGTATAGATGTTTATGTATGTTATTCCTTTGCCTTGGATAATGTCCAATTGTGCCCAACATTTTTGTAGCACAAGGTATAAACAGTATAGTCACAGCTGCTCAAATGACATCAAAGTACTCACATCAAAATGTATTTTGTCATATCTCTCTCAGTTCTCAACCGTTTTTGATGGTCCAGGGAGCGAAATTGAAGCCATTATGTGTGGGAATCAGGGGGTATAGTGCACGTGACCTATAAACCGGTCGAAACCGGTTTGGATCGGTTTTCATCGGTTCAATGATATTTTTCAAAGCAAAAGACTGGCAACTGGACTGCGAAAGACTGGTCCTATAAATAGCCACCTGATGAACCGGACTTTGGTTCAGTTCAGTCCGGTTTCGGTCTTTTTCCGGTTCGTAGGACTGGACCTTTAAACACTATCCATGATTGACTGTTCCGTCAATATTGTACACCATTATAGGTTGCACCAGCTTGCGTGTGTTAATACCATTTCCAGTAATTAAGGATCGATTAATAAATAATCCTGTAGCACCACTGTCAAGCAACGCTTCCACATCAATAGCTGCATGCGTGTCCACTGTCTTCAGTCCCACAGTCAAGGTAATTTCGGGTTCTATTCGTGCAGAGCAAATAAAAAATTTAGGGGTTTTCGGAAATGACATGTGACAATTTTCTTTGTCACATGATTCACAACAGTTGTACTCCTCCTTGATTTCCTTTTCTGATTTACTCTGGGTTTCCTCGGATACTAATACATTGTAATGATTCTGGGTCACCAATGGGGAAACCTTCACTGGGACTCTTCCACAAAATTCTTCTGCCTGCCTTCCTCCAGCTTCACTTCCTCGATTGTAGCTTCCCTAATCTTTCTTTTCTGCTTGCAATTCTTAGAAATGTGTCCTAACTGCCCACAGTTAAAACATTTAAGTGGGGCTCGTCTCCCCACTTGATCAACCTCCATTGCCTCTGCTGGTGCTGCTGACTCCGTAACTATAGGTGTCACTGCCATGGCCGGTGGCTGTGCCCTTGGAGCTTGCGCCTGAGGCGCCTTTCCTTTCTCAGACTTTCCTCCAGATGACTGTCCAAATTTACTACTTCCGTACATCAACTTTGACTCCGCCTGTTCCTGCCGATATTGCTGGTCAAGGCGCATTGCCCAATTATACCACTCATCCAACTTCTCTGGCATAGAAGGTAGTCAGTAGATAGACTTGAATAAAGAGGGATTTAATCCTGCTTTCAAAAACTCTACCAATGTGGCTTCTCCCATGTCCATTTGCAAAGCTTCTGCTTTGAACTGCAAAATAAATTCATCCGCCGTTAAGGAACCTTGGTGCATGGTTTTTAATTTTGCATTGGCTGTCGCCTTTGGATTAGGGTCCCCAAACTGTGCCTCCAATCTCTCCAGAAATTCCTTGAAGGTTGCAAATGGTTTATTTCCCACAGCAATTTGATTAATAGCCTTGTTTCTCCAGAACTGTGCTTTCCCCCCCTGAATGTATGAGAGAGCAAATATAATCCTAGACTCGGCTGTATGAAACTCTGGCTTCCTCCCATGGATGTATAATACTATAGAGCTGATGAAGGATTTTGTATTCTCCATGGTACCATCAAAGATTTGTGGGGGTGCGTACTTAGGTAAGTGCGCTTTTCCATTTCCGGATTTCTCCACTGTCTCATCCTCCTGCGATATCCACTCCACCATCTCCTCCATCTCATCATCTCTTTCTCCTGTCGTCTCTGGCTGTACTTCCGCTTGTCTGGGCTGTGATGCTGCCAATACTGACACTAATTGCAACATTTGCACTGTGAGCGCATCAATTTTCACCTCTAGTGCTGGTATGGGATCAGGATTAGGACCGGGATTAGAAGTTGAAGGTTCGGACATAATTGTAGAATCTGTGATGAATCACTTCTTCAACAAATTCAAAAAAATTTTCTTCGAGACCTCTCCAAACGTCTACAGGTCACGTGATAAGGTTCGTCGAGGTTCGTCAATGGTTCGTCGTTCGTCGGGCGCCTATTTTGACACTTCAGATCAATAACCCTTCCAACAGTGCCTGATCTCGGAGATATCACTGAATTTGGCTTGTAACTAAAATAGTCGTCTGAATAGAGTGATGTAAATTGTAACTAAACCAGATCCAATCAGTTGTCTGGTTGCAGCTGTCCTAATGATGAGCGCTGCCTCTCGATCACTGGCGGTCGCAATGTAAGGCGAGGCCTGGCACCGGCTTACGAAAGAAAAGGTAGATTATGTATATACAAGTACTTCTGACTCATGCCGAAAGGATGAGTAATCGGATGTGGCATGGTGAAACAATGACGTATGCACAAGTAAGAGAAGGCGCACTGATATGGGAAGTTGTGTTCTTCTGTTAGGGCGACACCCACTATCTGCTAGCTAAGACCGTGCGGGTTCTCTCTACAAGAAGGGGGCGGGATCCGCGCTCGTGATGGGGGAATTGATGGTTTTGATCCAAGGGGTTATTAATAGGTGAGTTTGTTGAGATAGGCCTTTCACACCGAAAACGTAGGTGGAATACCTAAGAGAACACAACTTGGGTCCCCTAGGCATATATTTAGGGTTTATATACTATGTTACATATATTGTACATTGTTGTTACCGACGCACTTGTACATGCGCATACATTTTGATGCGTGCGAAATAAAATTCTCACGCTATCAAAATGTAGCGTCATTTGGCGTCATGTAGCGTAATTCGACATAATAAAATAAAAATGAAAGTTTATTAGGTAATGGGGTGGTTTCCTAACATTACCAAGTGTTTTACCACAGGTACTAGTATTTCACCACACTGATAACACTTCTAAGCCCCAAAACATCTCCAACCATTTTCAAATTGACAATCTGAGATGTTATAAGCATTAAGAACATTCCTTTAATTTTTCCCTGATTTTTGGTTGAGGTCATTGACAAGGTCAGTAAAAGATATATTGATGGGTGAATCTAGTGTTTAAGGGTCCAGTCCAGTTCAGTTTTTTGACCCAAAAACATAAAGACCACAACCTAAACCAGTCCAGGACTGACCCAGATACTGCTAGAGCCGAACTGGACCACCTAGGACCGGTCCTTTCCAGTTAAAAGACCGAAAAAGACTGGTTAAGACTGGTTCAGACCAATGTTTTGTCATGAAATTTGTCATATTAATATAACCCATATGTATCTTAGCAAATATTTCCTGGACCTTATAACCACTGTACAGATGGATAGACATTGTAATTCCCCATCATTCGGTCTACCTTTTAAGACATTTTATCAAGATTTGACTTGGCTATGATTAATATAAAAATACATCTACTGAATGACTCATGCTGAACACCAAGAAATGTAATGTGACAACCATAAATTATGTGATGCATAGCATGCATTGACAAATGGTGGGAGTATTATTATACATGTTAGTCCTATGATCATTAATAGAATCAAGCAAATGATCAACATATGAGTAAGATGAAATGAAAATCAATCTGATACAACAAAATACTCATACAAAAATAGATTTGGTTATATCTTGCTCAATTCTTAACCATTTTTTATGAACCAGAGGTCAAATTCACCGGATTTCATGTGGGAACATGGTCCAATATATGTTCCCACGATAAAATTAGTCCTAACCAGTTTAGACTGGTTTCCTTCAGTTTTACAACATTTTTCAAAATGGAAAGACTGCTAACTGAACTGCAAAAGACTGGTCCACAAATAGACCACTGGTCCAGTCTTTTCTGGTCCAATTCAGTCCAATTTTGGTCTTTTTTTTCGGTCCCATGGACTGGACCCTTCAACACTAGGTGAATCACATATTTATGACATATGTGAGGAGTGAACCAGTCCTTCCCATTTTTTTTTCTCAAAGCAATAATATCTATTTCCTAGACTGAGAGTAGTTGCACCATGATCATAGAGCAGTTTGTGGTTTTCTGGCTCACTGTGACATTTCATGGACAGCATTTAAACACTGACAAGTGTGCTATTTTGGGCAAACTCAATCAATAATTCTTTTTTATGAAAATGTATTTTGGCTTGTCAGATGTTAACATCAGATCACAGAATTCTGCCATCAAAAGTGTTACTTTTGTGACATAGTGGTGATAGACTGGTGGTGGTGATAGACTAGGTGCCTTTTGACATGGGGGCTCATTGTTGCTTCATCCTCACATTTCATTGAGATAATTGAATTTTCTGGAAGCAATGAAGCCTATCTTTTGAACCATGTATGCCATCAGTATAATTTTGTAGTTGATGTGGCAAGGGGGTGTTGGGACAGGAATCCCAAACCAGATGTAGGGGGGGGGGGGGGGGTCCTGCCAGAGGCTGATGTTTTTTTTTACCAAGGTGAAAATGAGGTCAATAGGGATAAGCAATGATTTCCTGTTGTAGGCTCTGTCAATCATTAGTATGCCTTCATAGTACTACCCACATGCACAATGCCTGTTTTGGTATTTTTTATTGTTCTCTCCATTTCAATGTGCTTGCTCCATTTTAGTTACTTTATTTATCTTCCTTGGTAATTATACTTAGTGTTTTAAGGTTTGGTTCAGTTTGGCTGTTGGACCCTATGATGGGTAGACCATAATTATAACCAGTCTAGGACTGACCCTGACATTGGGGGAACCAAACCAGACTGACTAAGACCAGTCCTTTTCAGTTAATAGACTGAAAAAAGACTGGTTAAGACTGGTTTTTTGTCATAAATTTTTGTGGTCATAGTTTCTTGTATGTGGTTGCAACTGGTCATAGCTGTTGAATGAATAAAATATACATGGTACAGATGTTTATTAGGGAACTGCATGGGTTTTACCTGCAGGTTTCCCATGCTTTTATTTCCTAATTTATTCAATGAGTTTTGCATGAAAACTCATGAAAAAATGATTTTCTGATAGCTATTCAATGGATGCTTGTGATACAAGGGACAAAATAAACCTTGTCACATGACAGATGTCACCCAAATATTGTTTTATGTGTTAGATCACAAAGAGCCAACAAAAAGCTTCCAGAAAATCTTTTTTTATGATTTTTCATGCAAAACTCATTGAACAAATTAGGAAATAAAAGCATGGGAAACCTGTGGGTAAAAGCCCATGCAGTTCCCTAATGCTTATATGTGTCATTGTTATGCCTTGGATAATATCCAATTGTACCCAACATTTGTGTAGCACAAGTTATAAGCAGTACACTCAAAGACATTCAAATCATAACAAAATGTTATGATTTTCATTATTGTAACTTGTGATGATGTGCACTGGTGAGACCCACCTCATTTTTCTGTTTTCCTATTCAACTTGACTCACTCCAATGGGAGACTCCTTGACATCAGGTCCTTGACATCAGACCCTTGACATCTAGGGCATGGCATGGGTAACCCTTGGGTATATTTTCTTATACCTGTACCCATACCTGTGAACATCATACCTGCATGGGTAGGGGTACGGTGTTACCATGGGTTTTTGTGGGTTACCCATGGTTATTTGTGGGTATTGATAATTTTCATTATATTTGATAGGAAAATGCTGAAAAAGATGTTTGCATCTTCTCGCGGGGGGTAAACCCATGAGTCAGGGTGACATGACTCACATGTTTTCCCATGATATGTCATCAAAAAGTACCCCTGCATTTTTTACTGTTATTTTTCATGATATTTGATAGAAATTTGCTGAAAAAGATGTTCGCATCTCATCACAGGGGGTACCTGCAAGTCAGGTCACCATGACTTGCGGGTTTTTCCCATGATATGTCATTAAAAAGTCGAAATCTCAACACAGATGATCACTCACCTGACCAAAATCTGGGTACCAGCATACCCGCTGATGATGCTCAACCCGGGAAAACCACCAGAACTGCCGATGAGGCAATCAATGATGTTTGCGACAAGTCAGAGGAAGGTTGCAAGACATTCTGAATGTTCGTGGTCAAACCTATGAGAAGATTACTAGTTAACACTAGTCGTGAAGGTAGTGTTATGAGAGACAAAAGCGTTTGGCGTGGTCCGATCGAGTATCATTCGATATCAAGGGTGAACAAGTTTATCATCAGTGGTCGATATGTGAGTTCTGGGGACCTTTTGATAGGTTGATAGTATACGGAGGGTGCGGTAAATGTCTATGAAGTGTTGGAAGGGTTACTAGAGCTAATGACAAGAGGATCAAGGGAGGATCGAGGACGTGATGATTGCAGAGGTTTCTCGTTGATCGAGAAAACCCCTAGAGACTTAGATTGTTTTTAGGAAGTTGATTGGATGCTTAGAACCGTATATGAGACGATATGTGAAGATGATTTCTTGTTATTTCCAAGTAGATACTACAGAGTTTTATATGTTTTAAAGAAACTTCCTAAAATGGAATGAGAAACATGTGTAGAACATGAGGCAAAAGATATGAGTTAAGGCACAAGGCCATAAAGGAGACTGGAATCCGAACAAGAAAGATATATATATCATATGATGAAAGAGTAATAAAGGGAAAGAACTAAAAGAGACTGTCCTTTGTGTATAAACTGCACTAAGTCTCGCAATAATGTGTCCAGTGGGTTCTGTGCGCGATAGGGACTTGGAACGAGGCTGACCTATGATCAGCAGGTTTGAGCACAAGTTGGAATATGCCCTATTGCATGGTCTTCCACCATTTAGATAACGAAGGCAGCACCCAATGTCACTCGTAGTCTCTCGATATTGATCGATGATGCTCGACGATAGTCAACGATGGTCGACGATGCTTGATCATGGTTGCAGCTTGTTCGAAGTTGGTCGGGGATGTTTGATGGTCATGTAGGGGGATCTTAGGGACTTTCAGGGTAGTCCTAAGGTTGTGTGATGTGGGCTCTTGATATGATCGATGTCGCTGGTGATGTTTCAACGCAGTCGATATGACATCGCAATCGATAGACTAGGTTGTGCTGTGTCTGGGACGTTGTAGGATTTAGCCGATGTGATTAGAATGATGCTAAAGTGGTGAATCAGTCCTTGAGCCAAGGAGACAACCTATCACCGCACATACCTGTAACACCATGGAAAAGGGTATGGTGTTGCCCAGGTATGGCAATCCCATACCCATACCCATACCCATGCATACCCGTGACTGGAAACACACAGTGTTACCCATACCCATGCCGTGCCCTATTGACATCAGATCCTTGACATCAGATCCTTGACATCGGACACCTCATGCCAGGCATGAGGCATATATACTTTGAAATACTTTATATCTATAAGTTCACAGTAATATAGCATCAAATACTGTATAAAAGTACTTTGATATCTTTTGGACATTAGGCTTAGTAATATTTATAAAATACTTTGATTTTGATGGGAATACTTTTCATATATCTTTAGAATACTTTTAGCAGAAGTATCCAGCTGTGCATCCAGTGTAATAAATAAAAACACAAAAAAAAATTACCTAGTGCCCAAATGATGATAGACATCATTTGGGCCCTTTTTTTCCATGCATCATTGTCATCATCCATCAGTGGTGGTGGATTTGTGGTGTCCCTGCCCCGTCCTGTCCCCCTCCCACTCCCTGTTATTCCTGTTGTCTGTAGTGCCATGCTTGTCTTCCCCATGGTTCCTATCATAGTCACCTACCATATTTTTTTAGCCATTGTCACTGTCCCCCATTCTTGTTCCCTGCATATGCTGACCCACATGTTGCACTCTTTACATGTTCCCTAGATGATCAATCATACACTAGTCCCAAAATGCTACCTGAGATCAAGATGAAAGAAACAAGAAAGCTGAATACAAATCAACATACCTAGGGTTCAAATGACAATAAAGAATGAAGAATGACAATAAAGGCAAGGGGGTGTCAGCACCCGAATCCCACACATCAGGTGGGTATAAGGGCAACCTTAGCCTCTAGCAAAGGGAAATCTGAAGTTAAAATTATACTACATATTACAGGGATTGGGGGCACACCTAGCAAAGGGAAATCCAAAGAGAAAACTCTAAGGATCCCTTTGCCGATGCCCAGTATATGTGAAGATGACAAAAATCAAATAATAACCTAAAAATGGAAAAGGCAGAGATAGGCAGATCAAGGCCGCTGAATGACATCATACCAAGGGGTAGATGGTGGAAGGGGTGCTCCACCTCTAAATATAAAACTGTCAACATGCACAAACATGACAGAAAGGGAAATTAGTAATAAAATCTGGAAAAATCATAGAAAATGAAGAATAGAAGGAAATGAAGTGAGGAAAAATGTAGAATGAATGTAAAAAATAGGAGAAACACACAGGGCACCCCCCCTAGTCCCCCTAATCCCCTTACATCACCCCCTCTCTAAGATGCATTGCCCCGATGCATTCAAAATCACATATGACCAAAGTCAGTGACTTGAATGCAATGCAGTGCAGCAGTGTGCTGTTGGTGGAATTCTTTGACTAACCGAGGGGCATTCACATTGGACTCTTCAACCCATGAGTTCTCCTCATACCCATAACCCTTCCAATGCACCAAATACTGGAGTTTTCCTCAATACAACTGGCTGTCCAAGATTGACTCAACTTCATATTGGGGTTCTCCCTCGATCACTGTAGGCAGTGGTGGTGGGCATGAATGGCATCCTGGGAATGGATCTGGGGGAGCTGGAAGGAGTTTGACAACATGTAAGACTGGGTGGAGTCTGGACATGGAGGCTGGGAGGTGTAGATGATAGGCATGCATTCCAACACACTTGACAATGGGGAAAGGTCCCAGGAAGTGATGAGCAAGTTTCTTGGATGGATGCATAGTGGAGATGTCACTGGAGTCAAGATAAACTCGATCACCAACCTTGTACTGAGGAGTTGGAGAATGGCGTTGGTTGTAAAAGCGTGCCATGTCATCCTCTGCCTTTGCCTCCTCCAAGCTATCCCATGCATTCTGTGAACTCATTCACCATCTCAATGTGTGAGGGAGTTTGGCAAGGTTCAAATCCCATGTGTGGATGTTGTCCAGTGTCTAAGAGGAAAGGGGTCTGTTGAGTGGAAGCATGGACATGGTTGTTGTATCCAAACTCGGCCAAGGGGAGAAGATTGTCCCAATTGTCCTGGCATTCATTGACAAAGATGTGGATGTACTGCTCCAGTTCCTGGTTGACTCACTTAGTCTGGCCATCAGTTTGTGGGTGATAATCAGTTGAAGCAAGGAGTTTGATCCCCAGAAGTCAGTACAGCTCACAAGTGAACTCTCCCATGAACTGAGGGCCACGATCAGAGAGGAAAGCACCAGGAAGTCCATGTAATTTCCACACATGGTGGAGGTAGAGTCAGGCGGCACCCAGGGCACTGACAGTGCATTATCCCACCTCCATGCCTCCTTTCCTGTCAAGTCGAACAGCGGTCGTGCATGATGTGAGAAATCCTTGATAAAACACCGATAGAAATTGATGAAGCCCAGGAAAGACTGCACCTCCTTCTTGTTCGTGGGCGTCGGCCAAGCTGTGACCCCATTTACCTTGATAGGATCCATCTCCACTTGACCCTCCGAGATAATCAGGCTGAGGTACTCGATCTTGGTCCTTTCGAACTCGCATTTGTCCTGACGAAGGTAGAGTTTGTACCGTCGAAGTCACTCTAGGACGAGGCGTGTGATGTGACGGTGCTCTTCAACCGTGTGAGTGAAGATGAGGATGTTGTCGAGATAGATGCAGACAACGCCTTCGAGGATGAGGTCATGGAAGATGTCGTTCATCATGGTCTGAAAGGTGGCAGGGCTATTAGTAAGGCCAAAGAACATGACAAGCAGTTCAAAAAGACCATGGTTGGTACGAAAGGCTGCCTTCCACTCATCTCCCTCCTTTATCCTCACATTATTATAGCCCCAATGGACATCGAGCTTGGTGAAGTATCGGGCTCCACGGAGCTGGTTTACAAGTTCGGAGATGAGGGGTAGTGGGTAGCAATTTTTGACTGTGATGTTGTTGAGCCTTCTGTAGTCTTGAACCAGTCGAAGTGAGCCATCCTTCTTCTTGACAAAGAAAAAGGGAGAGGCCATGGGTGACTTCGATGGTCGAATACGTCCAGAGGCCAGGTGCTTGTCGATGAACTGGTCAAGCTGCCGTTGTTCTTCTGGAGAGAGAGGATAGACCTTGCAAAATGAAGGGGTTGCACCGGGGGTGAGTTCAATCGCGTGATCCCATGGCTTACGCGCAGGAAGAGAGTCGAATGACTCCTTGGAGAACACGTCTTCAAACTCATGGAGATGAGGGAGTAAGGAGTTAGTAGAGGATTTAGCAGCGTTGTTTTTGTGGAAGGCCTCGGCGAGGCGTTGGGATATGTTCGATGTGGCACACACCTCATGCGATGAGTGAATCGCAGTGTAGAAGATCCGATCACCCTCCTCCACTTCCTCTGGGTCCTCATCATCATCATCCGAGTCCGGCATTAGATCAGGAACCCCTTCCAATTCCACTTCAGGTATAGGCAGGGGTCCAGCACGACACTTCTGAGTTCGTCGTATTGCCACCTTCTGTCCATGATGTTCTTGCCTGGCTTCTGTGAAACACATCCAACAGTGGGATGGACATTGGCTCATGGTAACCTCCCCGGTGCACCAGTCAACCTCTGGGTTATGGTCTCAAAGCCATGGATATCCCAAAATCACCTTTTGCTTTCCTAATTGAGTGACAGCAAAAAGGGCACGCTCACTATGATCTTTGTAATGGAGAACCAGGTCTGCAACCTCTCGGATGGCACCAGCTTCATTTGGGGATCCATCCACGTTATATACAGGTATCGGACGTGAGAGTGAGCGAGTACTTAGATGATGTTGTTGTACCAGATGGGAATCAATGAAGAGACCAGTCGCACCAGAGTCCAGGAGCGCAGAGACACCGAGTATCTGTCCAGTGTCGGTCGTCTGCAGTTTGATGGCTAGGTTTAAGGAATGTGCAGAGGGAGTGGATGCCACAATATACTTGCGTGGTAGTTTATGCTCCCATGATTTAATTTTGGGACGTGGAGTAGAAGGAGAGATGGGGAGAGCAGGTACGTCTTTAGCCAACTTCGAAGGGTCAGAGAGGGGAGCAGTCACAGAAATGGATTCATTCTCCGGGGATTCAACTGACAAGACTTCAAAGCGGTTATGGACAGGCAGTGAGGGCGTACAATTCACTCGCTGCGAATAGGAAAATCCTGCTCCTCTACAACTTCCAACTTAATCTCCTCTGCAACTTGATCCTTTGCTTCCTCAACATCTACAAGTGCCAACAAATCTTGCAGGAGTTCATCTCGTCCCTTGGGGGTGAGCATGCGGATATCCTGACAATGGGGACACGCTCCAGCCCTGTGTCCAGGTTCCCCACAATGGTAGCAGAGATCCAACTTACGTGCACGGCTGCGGGCTGCATCAACATCCATTGGTACTGGGACATTGATGGCTGGTGTGGGAGTTTGATGAACAGGAATGGGGTTAGGGTGGGGGAGGCTTCGATTGAAGGTGTAGGGTGTATGAGTGGTAGTTGGAGCACGGAATGCAGCATTAAACGCTGCATTTGTGAGTCAGTTCTCGTCACAGAGTGAAGCAGCTTCATACCAAGCAAGGATATCATCGTCCGCTGGGCGCCCTTCCAACATCTGTGCAATCTGGTCCTGAATTTCTCGGTTGAGCCCCCATCGGAACTTCACCACCACTGGTAACCCACTCCCATATCCTGCCATGTCCACCAAATCCTTGAACTCATCGATATAGTCGTCCACGGATCGACGTCCCTGGTGGTAAGTGGATGACTCAAGTCGTGTCACTGCTCAGTAGCATTCATTGAGGGGGCAGAAGTGGCGTACGAACTCAGCTCGAAAGTCACCCCAAGTGGAGAAAGGTAGAGAACCGAGTTCTTTAGTTTGACGTAGGATACGGTCCACATAGAGATAGGCGCATTCAGATTTCATGTATGTGAAGGCCCAATAAATTTTTGCAGCCTCATCGACGAATTGATGTGACTGGAGACTAATGTATAACTCACAGGAATTAAGGAATGCATGCCCCTGCACATGTGTGCCATTAAATTTGGCGGGGGGAGACGGTTTGATCTGGGCACACTCTTTAGTGGGCACATCTGGCAGCAGGTCATTTTTGGGTGCGCTTGGAGTCATAATGGGGGGAATATTGGTCATAGGGTTAGTTTGGAGGGTCCTGACAAAGTTTTCAATTGTAGATTTAAGTGAATCGATTTGCGTGTGTATTCTGGAAACATCGCTTTCAAGCGCATTGAGGCTCTCTGATGCATCCATGTCGCTAGGGGGCGCATTTGGTGAAAATCTGGAATGGTGTGTAGGGAGTCTGTGGAGCTTTGGGAAGTGTTGTCCACTCCATACCTGCCTATCTTGGGCAGTGTGTTCACAATTTCAGGCATTTTCTACTATAAGGGCAACCTCAGCCTCTAGCAAAGGGAAATCCAAAGTTAAAATTATACTACATATTACAGGGATTGGGGGCGCACCTAGCAAAGGGAAATCTGAAGAGAATACTCTAAGGATCCCTTTGCCAATGCCCAGTATATGTGAAGACAACAAAAATCAAATAATAACCTAAACATAGAAAAGGCAGAGATAGGCAGATCAAGGTCACTGAATGACATCATACCAAGGGGTAGATGTTGGAAGGGGTGCTCTGCCTCTAAATATAAAACTGTCAACATGCACAAACATGATAGAAAGGGAAATTAGTAATAAAATCTGGAAAGATCATAGAAAATGAAGAATAGAAGGAAATGAAGTGAGGAAAAATGTAGAATGAACATAAAAAATAGGAGAAATACACAGGGCACCCCCCTTAGTCCCTCTAGTCCCATTACAGTGGGGGGGGGGGGGTGGGTGTGGGTCCAGAGGACCTGCTAAAAAAAATTTGACATCCAAGTTTTGAAAGGTCAGGTCATGTCTAGGGTGTTCTAGAGCTGCAAATTTGGCTCCAAAACATGTTCTGTCTCTTGGTTTCCCCACCCAATGCAGCAGATTTGGCCTCCAGCCCACCCTCAGTGTTGTTCCTGACCTTCCCTAGTATATTATAATAATGCATTGGCATTATTGTACTGGAAATACCACCAAACCTTGTCAATTCTTTCAAGGTATTTAAATTGTTGGAATTTGGGTTTGCAAGTTGCATGATGCTGCCCCCTGTTATTTATTTTCTACAAGACTACTTGAGACTACATTTAGCTTTCTTAGGTTTCTCATTATGGTTTGCAGTTGTGGTAGTTTGACACACAATCCATTTGCCTCATGAGCTCACCAAGGCCAAACAAAAATATCTGATTGGGGTTGTCTCACCTTCACAAGATTACCAAATAAGTAATAGGTGTACTGGTGTACTACTAGTAAATCAAGTGTAAATACCTGGCTGATAAGAGAGGAAGAATGGGAAAATTACAGAAGAGCCTTCAGTGCACAAGGTAGCAGACACTGAAGGTGTATAGGAGGTGTGATGACTGAGGGAGTTGATCACACAGGTCGCGAAACACCTTGTCCACTCATTGACTTGAGTTTGACATGTGTGTGACAGGTTGGTTGATGATTTTGATCTGGGGAGTTACCCAAAATAGGCTGACACATGATGGGTAGGGCACGGCATGGGTATGGGTATGGGTATGGGATTGCCATACCCAGGCAACACCATACCCTTTTCCACAGTGTTACAGGTATGTGAAGGTATGCTGGTACCCAGATTCTGGTCAGGTGAGTGATCATCTGACCTTGTTGATTACTCATGACATGTCTAATTCTAAACTATAGGACAATCCAACCACCACCATAGCATGGCCCAAACGATGCAAATCATTGTTTGGGCCTATAGTAAGTTTTTTTGTGTTTCATTTCTTGTTTTTTTGTAAACTAACTGATTATGTTTCTTCTTTTTCAGGTTCTAAACTACTGATAACAATGGACAATGACAGCTAACAACACACACCCAATGGTGCCACATCACCTGGGCCCAAACGACATGATTGTGTCATTTGGGCCCATGGTAAGTTTTTTTTTGTTTGTTTGTTTCATTTCCTAGGTTGGAATTCCCTTGGAATGAGGAGCTCACACAGAACGACCCCATGCCAATGCCGCCACATCATGATGGCACACCACCCGCCCCAGCCTCATGAGCAACTGCTTGTGGGGTGGATAGCGGGTGGAATGATGATGATGACCAGGAGGAGGACCTGAGGACCACCACCATGATAGCACCCCCAACTGCCGCCATGAGCAACTGCTCATGGGGTGGAAACGGGGATCGAATGATGACTACAGGCAGCACCCCCCCCCTCTCTCGCTGCAAATGTGAGCGGGGGGGTTACTCATTCTGTTCTCGGCAACTACAGGCACCACCCCCCTCCCTCGCTCCAAACGCGAGAGGGGGGTCACTTTCTATATATTAATTTAGTGTAATTAGATTATTAAAATACATATTCATATCAATACCCACAAATAACCATGGGTAACCCGCAAAAACCCATGGTAACACCATACCCCTACCCATGCAGGTACAGTGTTCACAGGTACAGGTAGGGGTATAAGAAAATATACCCAAGGGTTACCCGTGCCATGCCCTAGTGATGGGAAACTACCATATATAGAAGGATGGGGAGGGGGGGGGTCCTGGATGGCCACTTAAAAAAAATTATCAGTGGATGTCTAAAATTCACAGCCTGTCACCCCCTTGAATAAAGGTCGTTCATTGCTATTATTGACATTCTCTGGTTGTTGAGGATCTAATAGTTGGTTGTTAGATATCAATGTGGACAAGTATGTTGATTACATCAGTGTTGTGCACCTCCTGTATGGCTACAGGTTTAAGGTTCGATGATGACATTTTCATGCATTGATGTGTATCAAAATTCAATTGTATACTTATAATTTTACATGTAGTATACTTGAGAATATAACTCACTGAAAAGCCATGGCCTGACAGCCTGGCTTTGGCTTTTCAAACAGCCAAGCCAGGCCAAAGCCACTATGAAGCCATCATCACAGCCTGGCTTGGCTTGGCCTATTTGGGCCCGGCTTGGCTTGGCTCACAGCCTGAGGCTGGGCCAAGCACAGCACTACATGGGAATGACTCAGACTTCTTCAACTTGAAGAAATGTGGTGCTTGGCAGATACTAAGTAGTGTTCACTTGATTGCAAACTTGCAGTAGGCTACGAGGACTCAATTCTGTAAGAGGATGGCACTGGAAAGCCTCTGAGTTCAGTTGGTATACTCAATGACATTTTTATTTTATTTTATTTTATTTTATTTTATACTGATATCATCGATGATGAATTGGGGGAAAAACATGTACACATGATCAAAACATACTTTTATATGGCAGGAGGGGGTCTCGAGGGCCGTGAAAAAAAAACCGACATCATATGAAAAATTCCTGTCCCGACCTTGCAATGTGGTGTAATTTAGCAAGTCGGTAAGTGCAGCAATTGCCGCAACATTGCAGAGAGAAAAGCAAGCATATGCAAACATTGCAGCTATTTGCAGAACGATAGGCCTTTCGCAAAATGCTTGTTTATACGCTGTATTCTAATGATGCTAGTCAAATGCTGATGTGCACACCCATGGCACATCACTGATGGAACAATGAAAAAGACATAAACAAGCCATTTTCGAAAGGGCTTATCGTTCTGCAAATGGCTGTGATGATACAGTCATACACCGCTCAGTGGGACAGTGAAATAAGATGTGTCTCGGAACAGTCTGTTAGAGGTTTTTTACTAAATCGGGCTGGATAGCCAACACTATACATATAAATACTATATATCAGAAACAACATTGCCATGACTTTCTGCAGAATTTGCTGCAGGATCTAGCAATCAGCTCAAAACCTCACCATCAGTATGAAACCAACTCAGTGGGACACGTGACATCAAGGGTCCGATTAGCCATAAACGGAAACAAAGCAAGTGGTGTAACGCTTTGTGACCAAAGCAAAGCGAAGTCAGATATTGCATTTAGGGATGCCAAAGTTCGGTTTGGTCCGGTTCTCTGAGAGATTTCTCCAAACCGCGAACCTGAACCCGATGGTGGGCAGGGAGAGGGCAGAACCATTAACCAGAACTGACAGAACCGGGTTTGGCAGGTTCGGTTCTGGTTCAAACTTGGTTCAAACCTTAGAACCTACATGGTTAGCAAAAAAGCGTGATTCACCCTATGAGCAGTGGCTCATAGGCGTGGGGGCTGGTGCCACTGTTCATCGTTGTGGGAGGGGGGCATGGGTGCTGGGGCGCTGTCTCCCTCCTCCCTTGCAGTAGACACCCACAATCCACCCACAATCCACCCTAGAGCAGGTGCTCATAGACATGGGGGTGGGTACCATGTTGTTCGGCATCGTTGTTGTCCATCCCTGGCGCCGTCTTCCTCTTTTTGTTATGGTGGGGTAATCATTTGTTGGCATTGCCCGACATTGCTGGCACCCACGATACCCTACAAGCAGAGGCTCATAGGCGTGGGGCAGGTGCTGGTTGTTCCTTGCCAGTTCTGGGTGTTGTTGTGTTGTAATTCCTGGTTTGGTGGGGTTTGGGGGAGCCGTTAGCATGGCGTGGCAGGCATGAGGGTGGGGGTACATACCTGGCAGGTACCCACTACACAGCGCCATCCCTCGTATGTCAGAGCTGCTGTTCCCCCCTTTTCATTCGTCGTTTGTCATTTGAGGTGCATGGATGGCCCGTTTTCGTGGTCATCATCACATCATTACTGTAAAAAGATAAAGCAAAATAATTAGCTAGTATAATAAAAAGAGAGAGAGAAACTTACAGGGGCCCAAATGACAAACACATCATTTGGGCCAGTGTTGCACGCGAGGTGGTTCGTTTGTAACCATGAAGAGTTGTTGATGGTGGAGTGGTATGGCTTTGTTTGCGCGAGTAACTTGAACAAAAGTAGCAAGTACTATATCGCCCAATTGGTCTGAAATCTCCCAGGGAGTCTGAAATTCAATTTCTACATTTTATCTGCTTGTGCAATCCCCCCGGAGTTTTACGGGATCTAATTGACTAGTAGTAACAGATGTATGTATGATTTGACTAAGGAATACAAGCTGTGGAAGCAGTCGAGAAACAGTAGCCGGAGTGATCAAACAGTGATACAAATGAAAATGTCTTGTTCACCATGGCAAAAACCACTCCCAAAGCCCGAAAAAATTTGACAGGACACCTACACTATACCAGACTACGGTAGCACACTCTCTTCAAATCTCCGGGGGTGTTGTGCCCATGTTCGAGAGCGATGAAGGGACACTGTCAATTTTGTCACACTTTGTCACGGTAAAATTGAATGTCCACTGGCCGGCTCAACGGCAAGTGGCTCGAGATGCTGAGGCACGAGAAATCACAAGCAAATGTAAAGCGCGTACACTACATACTGTTTCTGGGCGGACCTTGAATTTCGATGAGTTTTGTCACACTGTCTCTCCTCGCTCTTGAACATGGGCTCACCACCCCGGAGACTTGAAGAGAGTGTGTTACCGTAGTTTGGTCTAGTGTAGGTGTCCTATCAATTTTTTTCGGGCTTTGGGAGTGATTTTTGCCATGGTGAACAAGACATTTTCATTTGTATCACTGTTTGATCACTCCGGCTACTGTTTCTCGACTGCTTCCACAGCTTGTATTCCTTAGTCAAATCATACATACATCCGTTACTACTAGTCAATTAGACCCCGTAAAACTCCGGGGGGATTGCGCAAGCAGATAAAATGTAGAAATTGAATTTCAGACTCCCTGGGAGATTTCAGACCAATTGGGCGATATAGTATTTTGAAACTCAGTTGCGCGGGACAGGATTTTCGCCAATTTTTGACTTCAAAAACCTTGCGTCGGTTCTCGGTTCAAACCCGTTCGAACCGAGTTCACATAAATGCTAGAGGTGCCGAACCTGGGACCGAACCTACTGAGGAGGGAGAGAACCAGAACCAGACCGAACCAGAACCGCAGGTTCAGTTCAGGGGTTCAAGGTTCGAACCGAGGTTCTGGACCGAACTTCGGCATCCCTAATTGCGTTTGCAACATCTACAACGTAGATGGCCCAAACTAATGTTGAAGTATTTTAAGATTGTGTAATTATTTATGGATCTTAAAAAAACTGGAGCAAAAATGGCTTTTCCGTTGTGGAAACTCACAATTAGCATATTTCGGTCATGTATTTGCTATCCCATACATGCATCCCAAGCTGTTTTGGTCCATGATCATTCATAAAGATGGGTTTACAATGTATTTACATGTATAAAAAAACTCCGAGACATTTGGAGGGCTGAGTGAAGAGAAAAAGCTAACTGTCCCGCTGACTGGTGGTGTCCCACTGACCGGTGTATGACTGTAACTCCGGTGTATGACTGTAACTCACATAAATCAGCGTCGGCAAATGCGGCGCGAACATATTCCCACGCATCCCCAAGTCGAGGAACCTCATTCTCAATACTGAGAATTCGGAATGTCTGAAATTTGAAGCTCATGACAGTGAGACATTTTCATCGAATTGACCCAACGTTGACGCTATCAATAACATGCTGATGCAGAACAACCACGACGCGGCCGACTCGCCCAGTAACAGGGATACTGAAGTTGCAAGGGTGGTGTCGGGACATTGTACTGCTAACTGTTCAATTCGTAGAAAATACCATGCTAATTGACCATCATAGTCTGTGCCCTAGACTCTGACGTCAAATTCTTGTCTTCCGACGGAGTACTATTTTTCATCCACCGAAAGAACCTCGAAACGAACGCTGGGGGGTTTCCACCCGCTGAGGTCGAGGCACGAGACGAAGCAATCTCACTCACTGAGAATTCCTCCGTCCTCGAACTACTCTTCCAGTTCATCTACCCTATGCACCACCCTAACCTTGGTGGTACACCATTTTCGACCATTTGTATGCTCTCTGAAGCTGCAGAGAAATATGAGGTGTACGCTGCGATGAATATATGCAGTATACGCATGCAGTAAGCGGCTCTTACTACTTTCCAAACTGACCGTTCACGAAGCGGAACTCAGACTGGTCCTTCCCAAATATGCCGACGTCGTTATTGCGTATGCCGTGAAGCATGATTACCAAGACATTCTTCGAAAAGCTGCACCTCTTATGCTTAATAAACCTCTGAACGAAATAATAGCTAACATGCCTATGAACCTCGTCATTCCATGGGTAAGTATAACGTTAACCACAGCGCACGGATTACACATGAATATTAATTTTCGTGTCATCTAGGTTCAATATTATGAACACTGGAATCACGTCCTACAACTTGCCATTTCCTATCCAAATAGATGGAAAAGTAGATGGGGTTCGACCTGTTGTACAAGTACCGATATCTGCGTCTCCGTACTCCAAGTCGTGTGCAGATTGATCAGCGTCCAATCGCTCCAAAATCTCGATGCTGTCTTCAACATTGGCTCGGCATGTTGTAACGACACGGCTTCAAAAATGGTTGCATGGCGACACTCGGTGGAAGTATCAATGAAGGTTATCCCAGAATTTAGCACCTTTTGTTGCCCAGCTGTTTCGTAGTGAGAATACTTCATTCCGTTTTTTATTTTTCCAATCAAGAAACTCGTGTCATTCCATCTTGCTCCTACAGTTGCATTCCGTTCCGTGTCGTACGTTTTATCACATGGCAGGAATCAGTGTTGAATCAATTATCAGCAGGTCTCGGAGGTTGTATCGGCAAAATATCCAGATTCAGGCAACTGCATTCCAGTGAATTTCGTTTAGTTCAGTTTAGTTCAGTTTTGCTGCACCATCACTTGAATGAGGGGACATACTACAAAGACAGATTGCCCCCCCCCACTGGTGTGGGTGGAATTCGAAGTTGTCTGTTCGACAATATTCTTCGACCCTCCGAGACATCGGGCATGAAGGCCGCTAATGATACGCCACTCCGGATTCCGTTATTAATATCGCTGAAAGCATCTGCGTTTTTAAGATGTTATGATCGGTGTAATCATGGGACTCGCACCTGATTTAGTAGTACTTAGAGTGGCAAGATGACAAGATGACATCCAGCACATCGATAATGACAGCTCGACTTTTGCTACCGAGATCCAACTGTAATGATAGGCCGCTGGTATACTTACATACCTGGGACAGGCTACGCAACGCTCGGTCAGGATTGGCTGGGACGATGATGGCGGAACAGAAAGTGGAAAGACGGATCAAACCTTGGAAGCCCCGTGGGGTGTACTTATATACTTAGTAGCAAATCTCATGTACATAGATTAGATTTGAGAATGCATGCGGTTTCGCATGCTTTCGATGATGGTTAAAGTTATGCACGAGTAGAGATACTCCATTCGGCCTAGGGAGAGACAGGATCATGATAAGAGTATCAATCAAAACGTGGTGGTGGTTGTTTGATGTTATTTATTCCTAAAGATGAATTCACATGTTTCTTTTTGAATTTCATGTGGATCTAACCTTTACCATCGACCATCATGAACGGCGATGCCCCCAACCTCGACGAGCACGATGAAAGCGTCCGCATCGCTGTCCGCGCTCTTGGGGATATGCGGAATAATGCACAGCAAGGTCGCCCAGATCGTAAGCACCCGAATGGGTAATCAGGTGACGACCTTTGACGCCAATTGGTCCCTACAGTTACACCGACTTCGTCCACACCGGATGTCAACTCACCTTTTGTATCTCGAGTGTCTCATCTACCACTCGTGAATACTGCCCTTCGCGCCTATGAGCAAGGGAAAGCCTCTTCACGCGTTGTGAAGGTATCGCATTATCTGAGTCTATTAGTCTTATGGTTTGATAACCCAATGTTTTTGTAGTATGGCGTTGAAATGGTCGAGTCGAGTGTCAAAACCATCTCCCGCCCTGTCATCGATCGTCTTCCTGTCAACGTCAACCAGCTAGACGAGTTTGCGTGCAGGCAACTGGATAGAGTGAATATTTCTCTTTGTCACCCACCGACTGATATTTGATCCGCGTTGGCCGATTTGTTCTTTATTCTCGGCCTTCGTGTCAATGCCATTGTTAATCACGTCATCTTATAGTTCGATAGATACCGCCGGCCCTCATCTGTAGAAAGCAACCATGCTTCTCCGTCATCTGACCCCTCATCTTCAACCCGAGTGCCGACAGCTTCGGATCTACCGTCATCAAGCCTAGTAGAGTCCCAAGATCATGATCGACCGAAAGCAAAATTGAAGACCAAAACCTTCGACGGGACTGCTGCGACTGATCGAGAGGATGCGTTGGGCCTCGGTAAAAGCTGGACTGATAAAGGGCAAGGCAGTGTGCCCGGTTGGCTTGAAGGTTGGTGTTTACTGAAATAGGTGTCATGATATCTTCAAATGCACTACCTCTGTCACAGCAAACAGTCCATTCATGGGACCTGCTCCGCCGCCTCCAGATTCAAGTTCGTTAACACCAACTCGAGATCGATCACAATCCCGGCACCAAAATTCTACGCCAGATCCTCGAAACGAACAACAGATTGCGCAGCGCAGTAGATGGCAGGCCGTTCTGCTCGAGGCAGGGGGACTCAGCGCGGCCCTGAGCGAGGAAAACATGCGTCGACTAAAATATTGCCTGCAATGGCTACAGGTTCGTGTTTAACCCTGGGTAAATTATGTAACTGATGGCCATCCACAGTACGCCACAGCGCACATTGACGCACAGATCCTTATTCTCCGCGACTTTACGGCAAGTTTACAACCATTACCTCAGCACGCTCAGCTACCACGCACACACCCAATTTCACATGCGCACATGCGCACACTAACGACAGTGCGACGCGATATCGTGCAGACCATCCGACAGGTGGTGGACGTGGTGAGTCAATATGCTGGGGGAGCGCTGCCAGAGCCAGCGCGGGGGAGGGTGAGAGGATTCATCTTGGAGCTGCCGCAGCGGTGGGCAAAGAAGGCTCCAGGTACGGAAGAAGGGGAGAGAGAGAGGGACAGGGATAGGGACAGGGACAGGGAAATGGAGAGAGAGAGCGTGGCTGCTGCGAGTGGGTCGGCTGTCAGTGTAAGGAGGGGCAATCGACGAACGGCAGTACATAGGGAACGTGGCAGAGCTGGATCTGCGGCATCTTCGAGAGCTCCATCACCCATAACGAGTACGAGGCTCTCAAGACATCAGGACGGGGGGGGAGACGCTGTGTCGGCGAGTACGGCGATTTTGGCGGCACAGCGGATCTTGACTTTGGCGACGGAGAGTCTTGATATGGTGAGAGGGGTGACGGGTGTTGTGAAAGATAGCTTGGATAGAGCTGATGCGTGCGTATCATTTATTTGTGAATTTTCCTACACTGAGAAACTTTATCCTGTCAACAGATGGGTTGGTCGCCTCCGTACTGTGGGTATTCAACGTCCATCATCTCAAGAGGGCGCTGCAGCCGAAGATGGCGATCCCCCGTCGTCTAATGCCAGCGCTTTCGGCGACGAGACGGACCCAGAAATAGAGTCGACACAGAATGGCGGACATCGGCGCGTGAATAGCATTGCGAGCAGCTTCGACGATAGCGATGCAGGGACGTCGTTCTCCGGCTCGTCCTACGTAGGCGGATCCAGTGTACCTTCAACGCCGGGATTTAGTTCGGGCTCCTATGGCGGGTACGTGTATGGAGGTGGTTCAGCGAATCCAGCAGTGATAGGCCTCGAGGCGATGAATCTCAGTGGAAGCAGGCCGAAGTTCAGGGCGCCGATGAGTTCGGTTGTAGGGCTTCCGGGTGAGGAGGAGAGTGTTGTGAGTATCATTGGCAATGGGAAGGGGGTTGATACGGACGTGAAGATTGTTGGGATGGATCTTGAAGTTGGGGAGGGCTTTAGGACGGAGAGTGCAGAAAGGGAGTTTGGGCAAATGGATGTTGATCCATAGTTGCTTTGGAATTCTTTTTTTTCACAGCTGGGTTCATTTATTTATCACTCCTAAGTCTTTCTTTAATTTAACCTGCTTGCATATTCGATCCTCTTTTGCAGTGGAACATATGACTTCTTTGCTGCCTCCACTGCTTGTATCTCTTCTCCTTTGGCGTATCTCGAGCTCTATCTTGTCCCGACTCCATCAACCAAAGATAACAGATTTTGATTAATTAGTGGTTGGTTCGCAAGCTCCAAAAAAAAACAGAATGCTATACGTGCGTAGACGATAAGTAGATGCGATCACGGAATACTGAGAAACATGAAGGTGCGTCTCACGTTTACCTGCTACGCTCGAAATTTAATTAAAAGTAATACCAGGAAAGAACAGTGGAACAAGCATTGATTCACGTGTCGAGTTTTATATTCCCAGTCCCTAGCTCTCTGGGCCCTATATTGTTCTACCCGAAAATGAAAGCGAGAACTGCAAGCTCTTACCATTTTACATATCAAGGCTGTGCAGAAAAACGTGTAACCTTGCAAGCCCACGTTCCCTGCCGTGTCTGTTCCCCAGTCAATACCTAGAAGTAAGCCTAAATGGAAAGTGTAGAACATTTTACACAAGAATAAAAGACAAACTTTGATTCCACAATATTTGCACCGACGATTCCATTGAAGATTAATCGAACGTATATTCTGTGAATTGTTCAACACTGCCAACCGCTCCCACCACACAGATGACGTTGCAGTGGAAGGAGACGTCTGGGAAGAGTGACGAGCACGCTGATGTGCGGTGGTGTTTTGGTGTCTTGATGTAGTCGCCTGTTGCTCGGTGAAGTGAATTCTCCTACGTCGTTGAGAAGAAGCAAGCTGCAATCTACGATCATCACTGTATCCAGACATGTTGAAATGACCTTGGAGTCTACACGACTACAGAGAAAAGGAGTTACACGACTACACAGAGACAACCAGTAACAGTGAGTCTGACGACCCGAGTCCCGAAGGCGGACTGTGAATGTTGACAGACAGGGAGATTTTTAAAGTGAGTCTGATTATCAACAAGCGCCTCTCTGAGTCAGTCTTTTGTCACCCAGTCAGTCCACGTCGAAATACGTCGCCTGGTATCAACACATTTCTCACTGGGCATAAAGACTTGGTCTCAAAATATCCTCCCAACCATCAATTAACAAAGTAAGCCTTTTCCTATCCTTCATGTATACAATCTCCTCCAATTCCCTTGCGGCTTCAGCATCCATAATTGAATGTGACAGCACGTATCGGCTCGGTGCTTCGTAAAGTGGCCGGAGCTTCAGGAAATCGAGGAAAAACCAATTCTCAGATACAGAGAATGCGATATTGGTGTGAACAATAAAGCTTTGTTTGGCCATGGTGAGAAGCATCATAAATACACAACTTGATCAACTCACCGAAACAATTTAACATCAGCCCGAGCTTTCTGTACTTCTGAAAGCGGATAATCCACCATTCCTGCTAATGCTCCCGACTTCTGCTTCTTTATAGGGACCAGAGCTGTTGTCACGTCAACAGTTGACATGACATCACTGGCACTCTCCCCATTCCAGCAGGTGTCATTGTGTGAGATGACAAAACAAAAATAGTGTCGCTTGTTTTTCCCCGCTAAATAGATCAGGGCTTGCTTGCATACTCGGCAGGAACATTGGGACATTGTTTAGGATCTGCGAGGTGTTTGATATGTTTGTTGCCTTGGTTTTGCAGGTGGTTGCTGTCATTGGGACAATGGTTACATTGCATTCAGTAGCAGTTGGATTTGTCATTTTTCTTCTCAATAACCATGAAGTTTGAGGAGACAATTGCTGGGTGTTTTTCTGCCACCAGCCATTACAATGGAAATGGAAGTGGTTACAAATATTTCTAACTGAAGTTGTAGGATATACTCTATGTTTTTTTCAGGCACACATTAGTTCTGCCAGGTTCTGCCAACACTAGACTTACATGATTGTTGCCTGGAGGGATGTGAAATACATACGACTGCTTTTGATCGGTCGGATGTGCAAAGTAGATTCCCTTTCTGTTTAACGACAAATGTTTTGTTTGTGGTCCTCGAAGTACACATCGATTACCACCCATGCACCCTTTTCCTGAGGAATGGAACACTTTTCTTCACCATGCACATGCACCACACCTCGGATCTCTCTCTTGAAGTTTCAATAACTTATTCATGATGACAGCTCTTGGTGTATATGATGGCAATTCTGAGTTCTCAGTATTGAGGACTTGGTCTTACTGCTCAGGCCCAGCAAAGAATTGGGTCAGATGTCTATTCATGCGGGTTTAGCTGGTTGGTCTTTGAAAATGCTGTGCGCACAGCCTTGTGGTATCAATCGACTTATCTGCTACATATATCATCTACCAGAGACTAGCCTTGCAGTACATTCATTGATTCAATGTTCTCTTCTTGGCTGCTGCTCTCTGCTAACAATGACAATGTAAGGGGACTAGGGGGACTAGGGGGGGTGCCCTGTGTGTTTCTCCTATTTTTTATGTTCGTTCTACATTTTTCCTCACTTCATTTCCTTCTATTCTTCATTTTCTATGATTTTTCCAGATTTTATTACTAATTTCCCTTTCTATCATATTTGTGCATGTTGACAGTTTCATATTTAGAGGCGGAGCACCCCTTCCGACATCTACCCCTTGGTATGATGTTATTTGGTGGCCTTGATCTGCCTATCTCTGCCTTTTCTATTTTTAGGTTATTATTTGATTTTTGTTGTCTTCACATATACTGGGCATTGGCAAAGGGATCCTTAGAGTTTTCTCTTTGAATTTCCCTTTGCTAGGTGTGCCCCCAATCCCTGTAATATGTAGTATAATTTTAACTTCGTATTTTGCTTTGCTAGAGGCTGAGGTTGCCTTTATAGTAGAAAACTCTCTCCTAAGGCCCGAAATCGCAAACACACTGCCCAAGATAGGCAGGTACAGAGTGGACGATGCTTCCCAAAGCTCCACAGACTCCCTACACACCATTCCAGACAGTCCCGCCTTTACTGTGCTGCCATTTTTGCCAAACGCACCCCCTAGCGACATGGACGCATCAGAGCACCTCAATGCACTTGAAAGTGATGTTTCTGGAATACACACACAAATTGATTCACTTAAATCTACGATTGAAAACTTTGTCAGGACCCTCCAGACTAACCCTACAACCAATATTCCCCCCATTACAACTCCAAGCACACCCAACAACAACATGCTGCCAAACATGCCCACTAAAGAGCATGCCCAGATCAAACCATCTCCCCCCACCAAATTTAATGGCGCATGTGCGCAGGGGTGTGCATTCCTTAATTCCTGTGAGTTATACATCAGTCTCCAGTTGCATCAATTTGTCAATGAGGCTGCAAAAATTTATTGGGCCTTCACATACATGAAATCTGAATGCGCCTATCTCTATGTGGACCGTATTCTGTGCCAAACCAAAGAGCTCAGTTCTCTACCTTTGTCCACTTGGGGTGACTTTTGAGCTGAGTTTATATGCCACTTTTGTCCCCTCAATGAGTGCCACCAAGCAGTGACATGGCTCAAGTCATCCTCTTACCACCAGGCACGTCGATCTGTGCATGATTATATTGATGAGTTTAAGGATTTGGTGGACATGGCAGGATATGGGAGTGGGCTACCAGTGGTGGTGAAGTTCCAACGGGGCCTCAATCGAGAAATTCAGGACCAGATTGCACAGATGTTGGAAGGGTGCCCAGCGGACAATGATATCTATGCTTGGTATGAAACTGCTTCACTCTGTGATGAGAACCGACTCACAAATGCGGTGTTTAATGCTGCATTCCATGCTCCAACTACCACTCATGTGCCCTACACCTTCAATCGAACCCTTCCCCACCTTAACCCCATTCCTGTTTGTCAGACATCAATGTCCCAGTACCAATGGATGTTGATGCAGCCTGCAGCTGTGCGCATAGGTTGGATCTCTGCTACCACTGTGGGGAAACTGGGCACAGGGCTGGAGCATGTCCCCATTGTCAGGATATCTGCATGCTCACCCCTGAGGGGTGAGATGAACTCCTCCAAGACTTGTTGGAGCTTGTAGATGTTGAGGAAGCAAAGGATTAGGTTGCAGAGGAGATCAAGTCAGAAGTTGTAGAGGAGCAGGATTTTTCTATTCACAGTGAGTGAATCATATGCCCTCACTGCCTGTCCATAACCACTTTGAAGTCTTGTCAGTTGAATCCCCAGAGAATGAATCTATTTCTGCAACTGTTCCCCTCTCTGACCCTTTGAAGTTGGCTGAAGACATACCTGCTCTTCCCATCTCTCCCTCTGCTCCACACCCCAAAATTAAATCATGGGAGCATAAACTACCATGCAAATATATTGTTGCATCCACTCCCTTTACACATTCCTTGAACCTAGCAATCGAACTGCAGACTACTGACACTGGACAGATACTCAGTGTCTCTGTGCTCCTGGACTCTGGGGCGACTGGTCTCTTCATTGATGCCCATCTCACACAACAACATCACCTAAATACTCACTCACTCTCATGTCTGATACCTGTTGATAATGTGGATGGGTCCCCAAATGAAGCTGGTGCCATCTGAGAGGTTGTAGACCTGGTCCTCCGTTACAAAGATCATAGTGAGTGTGCACTTTTTGCTGTCACTCAATTAGGAAAGCAAAAGTTGATTTTGGGCTATCCATGGCTTCGAGACCATAACCCAGAGGTTGACTGGCATACTGGGGAGGTCACCATGAGCCGATGTTCATCCTGCTGTTGTACTTGTTTCATGGAAGCCAGGCAAGAACATTGTGGACAGAAGGCCGTGATACAATGTACTCAGAAGTGTCGTGCTGGACCCCTGCCTATACCTGAAGTGGAGTTAGAAGGAGTTCCTGATCTGATGCTGGACTCGGATGATGAGGAAGAGGAGCCAGAGGAAGTGGAGGAAGGTGATTGGATCTTCTACACTGCGATTCATCCATTACACGAGGTGTGTGCTACATGGAACATATCCCAACACCTTGCTGAGGCCTTCCACCAAAACAATGCTGCTCAATCCTCTACTAATTCCTTGCTCCCTCATCCCCATGAGTTTGGAGATGTGTTCTCCAAGGAATCATTCGACTCTCTCCCTGCGCGCGACCGTGGGATCATGTGATTGAACTCATCCCCAGTGCAACCCCTTCATCCTGCAAGGTCTATCCTCTCTCTCCTGAAGAACAGCAACAGCTTGACCAGTTCATCGATGAGCACCTGGCCTCTGGATGTATTCGACCATCAAAGTCACCCATGGCCTCTCCCTTTTTCTTTGTCAAGAAGAAGGATGGCTCACTTCGACTGGTTCAAGACTACAGAAGGCTCAATGACATCACAGTCAAAAATTGCTACCCATTACCTCTCATCTCTGAACTCGGGAACCAGCTCCATGGAGCCTGATACTTCACCAAGCTCAATGTCCATTGGGGCTACAATAATGTGAGGATAAAGGAGGGAGATGAGTGGAAGGCAGCCTTTCGTACCAACTGTGGTCTTTTTGAACCACTTGTCATGTTCTTTGGCCTTACTAATAGTCCTGCCACCTTTCAGACCATGATGAATGACATTTTCCATGACCTCATCCTCAAAGGTGTTGTTTGCATCTATCTCGATGACATCCTCATCTTCACTTGCACGGTTGAAGAGCACCATCGCATCACATGCCTCATCCTAGAATGGCTTTGACAGTACAAACTCTACCTTTGTCAGGACAAGTGCAAGTTTGAGAAGACCAAGATTGAGTACCTCAGCCTGATTATCTCGGAGGGTCAGGTGGAGATGGATCCTATCAAGGTGAACAAGGTTACAGCTTGGCTGATGCCCATGAACAAGAAGGAGGTGCAGTCTTTCCTGGGCTTCATCAATTTCCATCAGTGTTTTATCAAGGATTTCTCACATCACGCATGACCACTGTTTGACTTGACTGGCAAGGAGGCATGGCGGTGGGACAATGCACAGCAGGAGGCATTCAAAAAGCTTAAAGAGATGGTCACTTCCACTCCCATCCTTACCTTTGCTGATGATTCGCGCCCTTTTTGTGTAGAAGCCGACAGTTCTGACTTTGCAATGGGCACCGTGTCGTCTCAGCAGTCTCCGGAGGACCAGAAGTGGCATCCTGTTGCATTCTACTCCAAAAGCCTTAGTGCTGTGGAATGAAACTATGAGATCCATGACAAGGAGATGTTGGCGATAATGCGTACGCTTGAGGAGTGGTGACACTTCCTCAAGGGTGCCCTACACAAGGTGGAAATTTGGACAGATCACAAGAATCTTGAGTACTTTATGATGGCCAAGAAATTGAACCATCGTCAAGCTCGTTGGTCCCAGTATCTATCCAGGTTTGACTTCTCCTTGCACCACTGTCCAGGTCGCAGCATGGGGAAGACGGATGCCCTCTCCCGACGTGCGGATCACAGGGATGGTGGTGACGACAATCAAGACATTGTGTTGTTGCAGCCAAACCTGTTTACAATCCGGGCATTGGAAGGTATCGCACCCCAGGGCAAGGAGTGGAACATCCTACATGACATCTGTCATGCGAACCGTAGTGGTTTATATGAGGATGTCGTGGCCCAAGCTGTTAAGGAACTGAGGAGGGGATCTACCCTCTCCTTACGTGTGGCAGAGTGGGCTGAAAGGGAGGACTTGTTGTATTTCCAGGATCACATCTACGTACCCAACAACCCAGACCTTTGTCGACATATCATATCCCAACACCACGACTCACAGATTGCTGGTCACCCTGGACACTGGAAGACCTTGGAGCTCACCTCATGGAATTATTGGTGGCCGCAGATGTCACGGCTCATTGGTCAGTATTGTCATACTTGTGACCTTTGCTTACGCACCAAGATTCCTCATTGCAAACCCATCAGTGAGCTACACCCTCTCCCTGTCCCAGAAAGTCGTTGGGATGTTGTCAGTGTCGACTTTGTGGTGGAGTTGCCAGAGTCAAATGGGTTTGATGCAGTGATGTGCACAGTTGACTCTACAGGGAAATGCGCTCACTTCATTCCCACTCACACCACTGTCAGTGCCCTGGGTGCTGCCCGCCTCTATCTTCACCATGTGTGGAAATTACATGGACTCCCTGGTGCCTTCCTTTCCGACCATGGCCCTCAGTTCATAGCAGAGTTCACTCATGAGCTGTACCGACTTCTGGGTATCAAACTCCTCACTTCGAACTGCTTATCACCAAAAAACTGATGGCCAGACTGAACGAGTCAACCAGGAGTTGGAGCAATACATCTGTGTCTTTGTCAATGAACGCCAGGACAATTGGGATGATCTCCTTCCCCTGGCCGAGTTTGGGTACAACAATCATGTCCATGCTTCCACTCAACAAACTCCTTCTTCTTGGACACTACGCATGGGATTTGAACCTCACCAAGCCCCCTCACATATTGAGACAGTGAATGAGTTCACAGAACACATGAGGGACAGTTTGGAGGAAGTGAAGGTGGCCTTGGTGAAGGCAAAGGATGACATGGCACATTTCTACAATCAACGCCACTCTCCAACGCCGCAGTACAAGGTTGGTGACCGAGTTTATCTTGACTCCAGTGACATCTCCACTACCCATCCATCCAAAAAACTCTCCCATCGCTTCCTGGGACCTTTCCCCATTGTCAAGTGCGTTGGAACGCATGCCTATCATCTACGCCTCCCAGCCTCCATGTCTAGACTTCACCCAGTCTTCCATGTTGTGAAACTCCTTCCAGCTCCCTCAGATCCTTTTCCAGGATGCCGTTCACGACCACCACTGCCACCTACAGTCATGGAGGGAGAACCCCAGTAGGAAGTTGAGTCAATCTTGGACAGCTGGTTACGTTGAGGGAAGCTCCAGTATTTGGTACACTGGAAGGGTTATGGGTATGAGGAGAACTCATGGGTCGAGGAGTCTGATGTGAATGCCCCTCGGTTGGTCAAGGAGTTCCACCAACAGCACACTGCTGCACCATGTCGCATTCAAGTCAGTGACTTTGGTCATATGCGATTTCGAATGCATCGGGGCGATGCATCTTAGAAGGGGTGTGATGTAAGGGGACTAGAGGGTGTCCCACATGTTTCTCCTATTTTTTACGTTTGTCCTATATTTTTTCTCGCCTTGTTTCCTTCTATTCTTCATTTTCTATGATTTTTCCCTTATTTTATTACTAATTTCCCTTTCTATCATGTTTGTGCATGTTGACAGTTTTATATTTAGAGACGGAGTACTCTTCCGACATCTACCCCTAGGTATTACATCATGTGGCGGCCTTGATCAGCCTATCTCCGCCTTTTTCTATTTTTAGTTATTATTTGATTTTTGCAGTTTTCACATATACTGGGCACTGGCAAAGGGATCTTTAGAGTTTTCTCTTTGGATTTCCCTTTGCTAGGTGTGCCCCCAATGCCTGTATTATGTAGCATAATTTTAACTTCGGATTTCCCTTTGCTAGAGGCTTAGGTTGCCCTTATACTGAGCAAATGTTGTGTCCTCCAGAGCTGCTACTAAAGATCCTTTCATATTATCTTGATGATCATGATGAAAGTACATTGGAAGTCAACAGACACATCATCCATGAGGGCTGGCTGTCCATTTGACACACCAGTCCCCAATTCCACAACCTGCTCCACTCCCATGGTCTAAGCGAATGCAACCCCTACAGAGAACTTCACACAGATTTTGAGGGCCACACAGATGATGGACACATAATCTATTTCCAAAGAGCCACTGACATGTTTGGCATTTGGGGAGACCATATGAATGCATTGCAGTTGGCAACACCTTTCCCTATCACACTGATGATGAATTTTGTCTGTTGCTTGGTGGTACCCACAGAATGAATCCATTCCATTTTCACTGGACTGAGAACACCTGCCATCGTGAGATCCATCACTTTGTTCAGCTTATCCCTGGGATCAGACATCACACACACAGTGTATTTACCCATATTTCCAAACCTTGAAACCCTACACCTAGATCTCAATGACATTAAAACTGCTTGGCATCACAATTCGATGTGTTGCTGCTTCTCTACCACTGAATCAGATGTGCAGATGATCATCCGTGCCCCACAGCTACAATCACTCACCATAATCACCAGCAATCCATCCATCATCCACATCAAAGACACACAGCAGTTGAGAGTCTTGAATATCAATTTCCTAGGTGTTGGATGCAAGTGGGGATGTTGAGGCAGTGACAACCCTGCACCTTGCAACCTCCGGCACACACTGCTATGACCAAAGGCGATTTTCGATGATTTCAATGCCATAGCAACGAGGTTGACACATCTCAACCTATCTATCAAGTCATCATGGCTGGCAGGCATCAACATGCTCCAGTTGCCAAACCTGACAGTCCTGAAGATGTGCACAACATCTGCATTCCACTCACCTTGGTCCAACCCTGTCATGAGACTAGATGCTCCGAGACTCAAAAAAGCCAATCTGCAGCTATGTGATACACACATAGTTGACTTCAGCGGAAGCACATTTACTGAAACCATACAGCATCTTGTCCTGTGCACGCCCTGTTATATCATGAAGAGAATGGGGAGCAACATGTGGACCTGGACACAGGACAATTTTGTTGCTCATTACCCAAGACTCAAGAGGGTCATACTCGGCTTACATGGAATTCTGTCGTTGTCACCCTCCCAAAAGCACATCCAGTGGAGCAAGGCAAGAGAGCTCACGCTTCTGATGGATGTCGGCATAGTTGACATGCTCCAAAACATTGACATGCCTTTGCTAGAGTCAGTCCAGTTAGTGTATCCAACATGGCGAACAAAGGAATTGTATGGCGACACAATGGAGGAATGAGACACAATCAGCAATGAAGATATTGATCAGAGGGCAGCCTGGCATGTGTAAGAGTACCTCTTATGCACTTCACTCACCACCTTCCACTTGACACTTCTCGTGTTACCCTTCACATTACTTAATGTACACGATCACATGGTAGTCACGTGAGAGTACCTCTTATGCACTTCACTCACCACCTTCCACTCAACACTTCTCATGTTACCCTTCATATTACTTAACATACACAATCACATGGTACATGGCTACCAATTATTATTGTACGATGTAAACTAATTCCTTATCATCTTTGAATCATACTCTCATCTAGTTTACATCGTCTCATTCCTTGAGTGTGGAGAGTTACCACTCTCTTCCAGCATGTACCAGAACTGTGGATCAGACAGATGGTAGAGCAATTCTTCAGCATAGAACACAAGAAAATCATGGCCCATTTTCCCACAGCCCACATCAATATATGCTATAGCACAGAACAACCAGACAAGGACTATTTTGACAGACTTACCAGAATATCCATATACAAACGACAAAATTTATAATAAAAAATAAAGTATGGCCCGATTTTTAGGAATATAGCTCATGTTGTCTATAAGGGCAACCTCAGCCTCTAGCAAAGGGAAATCCAAAGTTAAAATTATACTACATATTACAGGGATTGGGGGCACACCTAGCAAAGGGAAATACAAAGAGAAAACTTTAAGGATCCCTTTGCTGATGCCCAGTATGTGTGAAGACAACAAAAATCAAATAATAACTTAAAAATAGAAAAGGCAGAGATAGGCAGATCAAGGCCACTGAATGACATCATACCAAGGGGTAGATGTCGGAAGGGGTGCTCCGCCTCTAAATATAAAACTGTCAACATGCACAAACATGATAGAAAGGGAAATTAGTAATAAAATCTGGAAAAATCATAGAAAATGAAGAATAGAAGGAAATGAAGTCAGGAAAAATGTAGAACAGATGTAAAAAATAGGAGAAACACACAGGGCACCCCCCCTAGTCCCCCCTAATCCCCTTACATTACCCCCTCTCTAAGATGCATCACCCCGATGCATTTGAAATCACATACGACCAAAGTCAGAGACTTGAATGCGACGTGGTGCAGCAGTGTGCCATCGGTGGAATTCTTCGACTAACCAAGGGGTATTCACATTGGACTCTTCAACCCATGAGTTCTCCTCATAGCCATAACCCTTCCAATGCACCAAATACTGGAGTTTTCCTCAATGCAACCAGCTGTCCAAGATTGACTCAACTTCATATTGGGGTTCTCCCTCGATCACTGTAGGCAGTGGTGGTTGGCATGAATGGCATCCCAGGAATGGATCTGGGGGAGCTGGAAGGAGTTTGATGACATGGAAAACTGGGTGGAGTCTGGACATGGAGGCTGGGAGGCGTAGACGATAGGCATGCCTTCCAACACACTTGATGATGGGGAAAGGTCCCAGGAAGCGATGAGCAAGTTTCTTGGATGGACACATAGTGGAGATGTCACTGGAGTCAAGATAAACTCGATCACCAACCTTGTACTGAGGGGTTGGAGAATGGCATTGGTTGTAAAAGCATGCCATGTTGTCCTTTGCCTTTGCCTCCTCTAAGCTATCCCGCATGTGTTCTGTGAACTCATTCACCGTCTTGATGTGTGAGGGAGTTTGGCGAGGTTCAAATCCCATGCGTGGATGTCATCCAGTGTCTAAGAGGAAAGGGGTCTGTTGAGTGGAAGCATGGACATGGTTGTTGTATCCAAACTCGGCCAGGGGGAGAAGATCATCCCAATTGTCCTGGTGTTCATTGACAAAGATGCGGATGTACTGCTCCAGTTCCTGGTTGACTTGCTCGGTCTGGCCATCAGTTTGTGGGTGATAAGCAGTCAAAGCAAGGAGTTTGATCCCCAGAAGTCGGTACAGCTCGTGAGTGAACTCTGCCATGAACTGAGGGCCACAATCAGAGAGGAAAGCGCCAGGAAGTCCATGTAATTTCCACACATGGTGGAGGTAGAGTTGGGCAGCACCCAGGGCACTGACGGTGGTGTGAGTGGGAATGAAGTGAGTGCATTTTCCCACTGAATCAACTGTGCACATCACTGCATCAAAGCCATTTGACTCTGGCAACTCCACTACAAAGTTGACGCTGACAACATCCCAATGACTCTCTGGAACAGGAAGAGGGTGTAGCTCGCCAATGGGTTTGCAATAAGGAATCTTGGTGCATAAGCAAAGGTCACAAGTGTGACAATACTGACCAATGAGTTGTGACATTTGTAGCCACCAATAATTCTGTGAGGTGAGCTGCAAGGTCTTCCAGCATCCAGGATGACCAGCAATCTGTGAGTCATGGTGTTGGGATATGATGCACTGGCGAAGGTCTGGGTCATTGGGGATGTAGATGTGATCCCTGAAATACAGCAAGTCCTCCTTTTCAGCCCACTCTGCTGCACGCAAGGAAAGGGTGGATCCCTTCCTCAGTTCTTTAACAGCTCAGGCAACAACATCCTCATGTAAACCGCTATGGTTTGCACAATGAATGTCATGTAGGATGTCCTGCTCCTCACCCTGGGGTGCGATGTTTTCCAGTGCCTGAATGGTGAACAGGTCTGGCTGCAACAACACAATGTTTTGATTGTCATCACTGCCATCCCCATGGTCTGCACATCAGGAGAGGGCATCAGTCTTCCCCATGCTGCGACCTGGATGGTGGTGCAAGGAGAAGTTGAATCTGGATAGATACAGGGACCAACAAGCTTGATGATGGTTCAATCTCTTGGCCATCATAAAGTACTCGAGATTCTTGTGATCTGTCCAAATGTCCACCTTGTGTTGGGCACCCTCGAGGAAGTGTCGCCACTCCTCAAGCACACACATTATCACCAACATCTCCTTGTCATGGATCTAATAGTTTTGCTCTGCAGCACTAAGGCTTTTGGAGTAGAACACAACAGGATGCCACTTCTGGTCCTCTGGAGACTGCTGAGACAACACAGCGCCCATCGCAAAGTCAGAACTGTCGGCTGCTACACAAAAAGGATGCAAATTGTCAGCAAAGGTAAGAATGGGAGCAGAAGTGACCATCTCCTTAAGCTTTTCAAATGCCTCCTGTTGCACATTATCCCACCTCCATGCCTCCTTTCCTGTCAAGTCGAACAGTGGTCATGTATGATGTGAGAAGTCCTTGATAAAACACTGATGGAAATTGATGAAGCCCAGGAAAGACTGCACCTCCTTCTTGTTCATGGGCATCAGCCAAGCTGTAACCTTGTTCACCTTGATAGGATCCATCTCCACCTGACCCTCCGAGATAATCAGGCTGAGGTACTCGATCTTGGTCTTCTCAAACTTGCACTTGTCCTGACAAAGGTAGAGTTTGTACTGTCAAAGCCATTCTAGGATGAGGCATGTGATGCGACGGTGCTCTTCAACCGTGCAAGTGAAGATGAGGATGTCATCGAGATAGATGCAAACAACACCTTTGAGGATGAGGTCATGGAAAATGTCATTCATCATGGTCTGAAAGGTGGCAGGACTATTAGTAAGGCCAAAGAACATGACAAGTGGTTCAAAAAGACCACAGTTGGTATGAAAGGCTGCCTTCCACTCATCTCCCTCCTTTATCCTCACATTATTGTAGCCCCAATGGATGTTGAGCTTGGTGAAGTATCAGGCTCCATGGAGCTGGTTCCCGAGTTCAGAGATGAGAGGTAATGGGTAGCAATTTTTGACCGTGATGTCATTGAGCCTTCTGTAGTCTTGAACCAGTCGAAGTGAGCCATCCTTCTTCTTGACAAAGAAAAAGGGAGAGGCCATGGGCGATTTGGATGGTCGAATACATCCAGAGGTTAGGTGTTCATCGATGAATTGGTCGAGCTGTCGCTGTTCCTTGGGAGAAAGAGGATAGACCTTGCAGGAGGAAGGGGTTGCACCAGGGATGAGTTTGATTGTGTGATCCCATGGCTTGCATGCAGGGAGAGAATCGAATGATTCCTTGGAGAACACGTCCTCGAACTCATGAAGATGAGGGAGTAAGGAGTCAGTAGAGGATTTAGCAGTATTGCTTTTGTGGAAGGCCTCAGCAAGGCGCTGGGATATGTTCAATGTAGCACACACCTCGTGCGATGGACAAATCGCAGTGTAGAAAATCTGATCCCCTTCCTCAACTTCCTCTGCTTCCTCCTCATCATCATCTGAGTCGGGTATCAGATCAGGAACCCCCTCCAACTCCACATCAGGGGTAGGGGTCCAGCATGACACTTCTGAGTGTGTTGTACCGAGGCCCTTTGTCCATGGCGCTCTTGTCTGGCTTCTGTGAAACAGGTGTGACAGCTGGATGGACATTGGCTCATGGTGACCTCCCCAGTATGCCAGTTAACATCTGGGTTATGGTCTCGAAGCCACGGATAGCCCAAAATCACCTTCTGCTTCCCTAACTGAGTGACAGCAAAAAGTGTATGCTCACTATGATCTTTGTAACAGAGGACCAGGTCCACAACCTCTTGGATGGCACCAGCTTCATTTGGGGATCCATCCACATTATAAACAGGTATCAGACACGAGAGTGAGCAAGTATTCAGGTGATGTTGTCGTGCGAGGTCAGCGTCAATGAAGAGACCAGTAGCACCAGAGTCTAGGAGCGCAGAGACACCAAGTATCTGTCCAGTGTCAGTAGTCTGTAGTTCGATCACCAGGTTCAAGGAGTGTGCAGAGGGAGTGGATGCAACAATATATTTGCATGGTAGTTTGCGCTCCCATGATTTAATTCTGGGGTGTGAGGTAGAGGTAGAGAGAGGAGGGGCAGGTACATCTTCACCCGACTTCGAAGGTTCAGAGAGGGGAATAGTCATGAAATCAGATTCATTCTCTGGGGATTCAACTGACAAAACTTCAAAGTGGTTATGGACAGGCAACAAGGGCATACGATTCACTCGCTGCGAATAGAAAAATCCTGCTCCTCTACACCCTCTAATTTGACCTCCTCAGTGACCTGACCCTTCGCTTCCTCAACATCTACAAGTGCCAACAGGTCCTGGAGGAGTTCATCTCGCCCCTCGGGGGTGAGCATGCAGATATCCTGATGATGGGGGCATGCTCCAGCCATATGTCCAGTTTCCCCACAGCGGTAGCAGAGGTTTAACCTGCGTGCGTGGCTATGGGCTGCATCGACATCCATTGGTACTGGAACATTGATGGCCGGTGCAGGAGTTTGACGGACGGGAATAGGGTTGCATTGGGGAAGGGTTTGATTGAAGATGTGGGATGTAGGAGTGGTAGTTGGAGCCCGGAATGCAGCATTGAACACCACATTTGTGAGTCAGTTCTCATCACAGAGGGAAGCAGCTTCATACCAAGCATAGATATCATTGTCCACTGGACGTCCTTCCAACATCTGGGCAATCTGGTCCTGAATCTCCCGGTTGAGGCCTCGTCGGAACTTCACCACCACTGGTAGCCCACCCCCATACCCTGCCATGTCCACCAAGTCCTTAAACTCATTGATATAATCATCCACGGATTGACATGCCTGGTGGTATGAGGATGACTCAAGTCGTGTCACTGCTCAGTGGTGCTTATTGAGGGGACAAAAGTGGCATACAAACTCTGCTCAAAAGTCACCCCAAGTGGAGAAAGGTAGGGAACTGAGTTCTTTGGTTTGTCGCAGAATATGGTCCACATAGAGATAGGCACACTCAGATTTCATGTATGTGAAGGCCCAATAAATTTTTGCAGCTTCATCGATGAATTGATGCAACTGGAGACTGATATACAACTCACAGGAGTTAAGGAATGCACATCCCTGTGTACGCGCACCATTAAATTCAGTGGGGGGGGACAGTTTGATCTGGGCGTGCTCCTTGGGCGTGTTTGGCGACACGTCATTGTTGGGCGCGCTTGGAGTCATAATGGGGGAAATATTAGTCATGGAGCTGGTCTGAAGTGTTCTGATGAAGTTTTTGATCATAGATTTAAGTGAATCAATTTGTGCGCATATTCTGGTAACATCGCTTTCAAGCGCATCGAGGCGTTCTGATGTGTCCATAGCGCTAGGGGGCATGTTTGGCGAAAATGGTGGCGTAATAAAGGCGAGACTATCTGGAATGGTGTGTAGGGACTCTGTGGAGCTTTGGGAAGCATCGTCCAGTCCATACCTGCCTATCTTGGGCAGTGCATTCGCGATTTTCGGGCCTTAGGGGAGAGTTTTCTACTATAAGGGCAACCTAAGCCTCTAGCAAAGGGAAATCCAAAGTTAAAATTATGCTACATAATACAGGGATTGGGGGCACACCTATCAAAGGGAAATCCGAAGAGAAAACTCTAAAGATCCCTTTGCCAGTGCCCTTTACTGTCTCTGAGCAAGAGAAGGCATGTGTACATACATGACTGTATCCATTTCTTCCTGCTTCATTCTGACTTCTTGATTTTTGTTTTAGGGATGTTGCTCAAAATGAATGACAAGAGAAAAATAGTCGCCATGGTTCTGTAATGCCACCTCCTGGCACAAGCGAGTTTGTACAGCTTCCACCTGTTTCAGTCTCATAAATCCCAGTGTTACTATGTTTTACACTTATTTCCTTACCATGCACTGTATAGGAATATGGTCTTGGCCACTATGCAGGCCATGTCTTGGTCTGCTTCAAGGAAAAACTCTTTTGGTTCGATCAAGACCGATACTCCTGTCAAGGACTTGACTTGGGATGTTCTTTGTTTCTTTGAAAATATGAGTTATCAACCTATCCTGTTGCATTTGCATTGAATATCGTGTTAATTATAGTCGAAGTGCAAAGACAGGCTTGGCTAAATTGGATGTCAACAAGCAACTGATTGATCGCCCAGAGTGAACACAGATCTTCCTGTTGTTTGTCTGTTACTCACTCTTTTTTTCCATCAGGCATATTAAAATTAAGACTGAGAAAGCATTGTATGCTGAAGATAGTGTTGTTTGGTAAGCAGTGCTGTAGCTTTCATATTTGATGTTTTGTTTCATTTGGTGTTCTGTAGGGTGAGCCTGACTGACAAATGTAAGGCCAAGACCACTGATGCCGCTGTTCCATCTGAACCAGTGCTACATGTGGTTCGTGATCATGGGTGTGTACCATATTTGATGTTTGCTGTTTGCATGTTTGGACTTTCAGCTCCTATCTCAGGACAATCAACGAAAAAAAGGCTGCTGTTCAAGTGCCAAGCCCTCCCCTCTCTGAAATGTCAGAGAGTGAATGGCCTATCGCACCAAGGTAAGCTGGATCTTGTTGGAGCTTTTGCAACACCAGGCACTTCATATTCTTTCTCTCTTGTTTCTAGAAATATCTGAGATGAGGAGGACATTTTAATGTCTCCTTTCCTTGGTGCCGTGTCATGGGAGCCTGATACCAATCCTTCCAGTCAACTGGACAACCACATCATTATGGCTGATAGTACACCAGCTGTTGACAATGTCGATGATGCCTGTGAGGCTGCTGAGACTGGTTCTGAGTATGTATAAATTTCCATCCAAGTGCTTCTGTTGCCTTACCAGGGAATGGGGCATTGGTGAGGATCCGTCATTGGTCATGCTGAAAAGCATGCAAGACCCACAGCTTGTGCTGCTCTATAAGGATTTGTTTGATCTTGGGTATGCCTTGCATTGTTGTCATGTATACTACTGCTAATTCATGTTGCTTTCTAGTGTTTACCGGTCTGTGAAACTGTTCTCATATGTCAAGAGTGCTGGGATGGGTGTGGTTACTATGGATGAAATAGAATCTTTTCTGGGTGTTGGCATAATTCTGTACGTCGCTGCTATGACTTTTCTTGCATGGTGCTTAACTGTTATGTTCTTATTCAGTCATTTGGTAAAAGCACTACTCTTCACCTGTTCTGGTTTCTTTGTGAATCCAGCCCATGCTTTTCCAGAAGTTTTCATTCAAGAGGGTGGTCGCCTCAAGGTGAAACATCTCTCTGCAACAGCAGTCTGTATTATGACTGGTGTCATCTCCAAATGTTCTATTGTTGCAGAGGGTGTCTCAGGAGCACAAGAGTCTACCAAAGCCATTCACAAAGTCTCCATCTTACCCTTCTGTCAGGATTTCAGGCATGATACAACCTTTCTGGGCATTGTGTTCCAGTTCAGCACCATACCAGGCTCTTGTGTCTGCCGATGGCATCGCCTTGACCATGAGGCCAAAACCTCTTTTTCCTGTTGCATCTTCATGTAAGTGATGGTCGAGTTGATGGTTGGAAGGAGTTTACCTACTCTGATGCCAATTTTTCAAGGATTGCAAGCTGGCCTCTATATGAGCAAGGACTGTGCGATCTTCCTGTTGACTCACTTGTGTCCATTGGGTATACTGTAAACACATTTGGTGGCACAGTTGGTGGCAATGGCGAAGAGGCTTGTACCTACACCAATCTTTTGACAAACCTTCAGTTTGTTATTTTGCTGGCATTGCCAGCTGACAGGTGAGCTGTCATGGACCTCAGTGTATTTTTCTTGTGTGCCTGGATGAGCACTTGTATTAGTGAAGTATACTTTATACTATCACTATGTCTGGTAGTCAAGCATATTTGGAATATTGATTTTCCAAGTTCTTGTTTCATGTTTTTCATGTTATGCAATCTGAATTGCCACATCAAAAGCTACTTTTTCACCTTGCTGCTAGCTCTCAGATATTTGAGGATGGCCTTCAAAACATATGAATGTATTTTTTGAACTTTATTGAGCCAATACTCTAAAAGTCAATACTCTGTAGTCGATACCCTGTAGCCGAGACTCTAAAAGTCGGCAGTGATGTCACATGCACTTGGTAGCTAGGAGCCAATACACAATATGGTGTATACTATATAATTTTCAGTTGGACATGTAGTGGAACAGTTTAATGGTGTTGGGCACTGCTCAAGGCTGGCATCTGCAGACTGGGAAGCTTAAGTTCAAGCCCAGCATATGACATGAAATTATTCAGTTATTTATTACTATTATGGCATCCAGACAGCTGTGCATCCCATTACAAGTAGGGTAATAGAGCGGCGTATTGCAACTCTTTTTTTCTGACATATAATAAAAATAGCTGTACCTTGGAACAGTGCAGTCTCTATTATTATGACCAGTTGTTCCCATTGGTTTGGTTGGTTGTTGACGCAATGTTGACATCTTATGCATCATGTATATCACATGTCAATGCATCATGATCATGTTCTTTCTTCTGCTCTGTTATTGAACATTGAATGTTGAATGTTGCTCCTTGCTTTAACATGCGTATGTGCTTGTTCCAGATTCCTGTGCTTGTGTTGTTCTGTTATCTCAATGTTTCCCTTATGGAATGTTGGTATACTGCGATTGTGAGTAAATTTCCATGCCTACTCAACTCCTCTGCTTACCCGCTCATGAGTAGTGTGTCCTTCCTCACACTATCAAATGGCAGTCCTCCACTGCTGGTGTCTCTTGCCCATTTGTGACTGTCTGCCCTGTCCATCTGGTGGAAAGTTCCATCTGGACTGTCAAACATCTTGGGCTGGATGTGCAGTCTCTTGAGCCAATTTGTTTTGTCCTTGAGCAAAGAGACAACAAGTGTCTGTTCTCTGCCCTTGAATCAAGTGTTGCTGTTTGTCATATCATTGATGCTAATCCTGATTCTTTGGTCTGTTATTCTGAATGTTCAATGTTTCTGAATTTGAACTATTGAGTTTTGCTCTCTGTTCTATGTGCCATTACAGATTTTCTTACTTGCATCTTTGTGACTTTGTTGGAATGTCTCTGTTCCCCTTTGTGGCAGTTACTATTTTGCACATATGTCCTTCCTTTGCACCACATCTCAGCAACCTGTCATCACATAGCTCTCAAACTCTTGCAAAACCAATGTTCTCATCATGATTATATGGCTATGATCTCTGTGCTGTCTACTTCTTGGTCTACTGTATCTCCATGTCCCCCTCAGCAGCATGTCTACACTTGCCATGGTAGGCATCATGTTGTATATGGAATGACTCTGCTGGTGTTGATGAGTAATATGTCACAAATTATTTCATCTGCGATCACTGACTTTCACTCCTTGTCTTTTGAAGACTGTAAGAAACATGTAAGTCATCAGAACCTACAAGCATTTTTGTCTAAGCCACATGACTGTGATCAAACTATGGTTCCTGTTGGTGGGGGAAGGCTGTATCTATTTTCACACCCAGCTGTCACTTCATTTATTAAGAGATGTAATGATCAGGTGTCCTCTGTCCATGTCTTTCATTATGTGGATCATGTAGATGACATAGGGTGCCTTTCTTATCCTGTACAGCATGGATTTGTACATGCTGATCTGTCCCTTACTGAAATTGTGCCTCACATTTCTAGGCAGATGGTACAGAAGATTGCTCAAATACATGAAATCCCTCTGAGCTCACATTGGCATCTCACCAAAGATGAACTTGTAAAAGCCTTTGAAGGCCACAATTGCATCAATCGTAATCTTTACTTTTCTGTTCTTGAAGCTCAACTTCCAGCTTCTGATAAAAAGAATAAGAAGTCTGCAAAGGCTTTCGCAAACATAACCAAGGAGAAAAGGGTGAAACAAAACATGAAGAAGCGAAAAGGGTTTAAAGGGGATGAAACCAAAGTTAGTACTGTATCTCCTGTGTTTCCTCCTCCACCATTAACAAAAGACTTGAGTGAGACTATAATCAGAGAATGGTGCGAAAAGTCAAAACCATCATCTTTGGAGGAATCTGGATGTGCTGTATGTGGTGAGCTGGTGCCAGTGGTTCATCTGAGTCGTCTGAAAGCCATAAAAACAATGCTCAGTATCCTGGTAGCTCCAGGTGTGACTTGATCTGAGCACAAAACCCCTTCTGATCCAATTTCAGAATTTAAAGGACCAGTCCTTGACTAGCAGTGTAACAGAGTTTGTGATAATTGCCAACAGAGCATTAGAAAAGGAAAGGTACCCCACCTTGCTTTGGCTAATAACCTTTGGCTTGGTGAAGTTCCAAAAGTGCTGTCAGACCTCAATTATGTTGAGAGACTTCTTGTTGCTCATATACGTCACAACTCTTGTTTTGTCAAGGTAGGTTCTAGTGGCCTCAGAAAAATGGTCGCCCATGTTATTGCATTTGAATCACCTCTTCCAAAGGTATATCATACTCTCCCTCCTCCTGTTGAAGAGTTGGATGATGTTCTTGCTATTCTTTTCACAGGACCTTCAAAACATACTGAGCAAGACCTGTCATGCATACCTCTTCTAGTCAGAAGAAACCAGGTTGCAAAGGCACTTGAGTGGTTGAAGCTGAACCATGTCAATTACAGAGACTTAGACATATCATATGATAATCTGAAAAGCTATCCCAAAGATTCTCTGCCTGTGTCTGTAGAATATCGCTGTGAGGTCTCCAACAAAGTTCCTGAAGGTACAAGCACATTTGATAATGAAGTTGATGATGGAGTTGCAACTGGTGAATGTCCTTTTGTTGTCCATGGTTTAACAGGTGCTCAACTTGATACAAAGACAATCAATGCACAAAAGGCACTTGCGCTTCAGCATTGGTCAAATAAAGGGAAGGCTCTTGCAATTGGGTGCAGCCCATATGCTGAATCTATATATGATAATCCAGGACTATATCCACAGTTATTTCCTTGGCTCTTTCCTTATGGTCATGGTGGCATTGGGTCTACTTCATTGTCTGATAAAGAGCATAAAAGACACCTCCTCATGTACCATGGCAAGCATTTTCAGCAAGACTCTGGCTTTCCATTTGTAGCATTCAGTCATGAGCAGATCAAGGCCAGTACCACAGGTGGATTTCTGTTGGCTGAGACCAAAAAATTTGATGACATAGCACAACGTCTTCTCAACCTTAATGAAGATGTCCTTTCATCAATTGTTGACAACATGTCAAAGGGGGATGTGATAAAGTCATTGACACAAGAGGAAAAGGGCTGCTTCCAGGTTATTCAAGACTTGGACCATATAGGTGGTAGAGTTTCAGGCTCAGTCACTAGTAAGAAGTACATGAGAAATGAAATATGGTCATTGATAGCTCATCAAGATGCTCCACTTTGGTATATTACACTTTCTCCTGCTGATGTCAAGAGTCCTATTTCTTTATACTATGCCTCCCAAGATGTAACATTCAAGCCTGATATTAAAATTCTTGAAGACTGCTATCCATTGATTGCAAATAATCCTGTATCTTGTGCCCAGTTTTTCCATTTCATGGTAGAGCAGTTCCTTGAACATGTGCTGGGTCTCAAATCTCAACACCCTGGCCTTTATGGAGATACATCTGCATACTATGGTACTGTTGAACAGCAAGGTTGACTTACACTTCATATTCATCTCTTGCTTTGGATTAAGGGTGGCCTGACTCCAGATGAGATAAGAGATCATATAATTGACCCTACATCTGATTTCCAGCAACGGATGGTTGAATATCTTGAGAGCACTTCTCAAGGTGAATTTTTAACAGGCACACAGGTGGATGTTCTGACTGATGTGTTTAATGCCACACAAAGCAAAGTTTATGTTGATCCAACAGAGACACTTCCTGAACCTCCACCTTTGCCATGTGCTACAAAGTGCAACAACTGTGAAGAATGCCAGAGACTAGATGCCTGGAGGGAGAGATTTGCTTGTGTTGTTGATGATATAGTATCTAAGTCTAATATACATACCTGCAGTAGCAATATTAACAAGAATGGTACTCAGAATAAAGCAAAGTCTTATAAAGGTTGTCTTGACAACAAGTGGAATAAATGCAAGTCCCGCTTTCCCCATGAGACCTTTGCAGAAACCCAGGTTGACCCAGTCACTGGAGCACTCAACCTGAAGAAAAAAGAGTCTTGGATAAACAATTTCTCACCTGTAGTGTCCTATTTATTCTGCTGCAATACTGATGTTACAAGTCTTAGGTCTGGAACTGCAATTAGAGGAACCCTGTTGTATGTCCCAGACTACATCACAAAGATGAGCTTGAAGACACATGTTGTTTTTGACACTATTCATTCTATATTTCAAAAGAATACAGAGATGCTTGGTGGCTGTGAGAGCAGACATGTGAAGGCCAGGAAACTCATGACAAAAATGGTAAATGCAATGTGTTCAAAATTGGAAATGGGTTCACCCATGATATGTTTGCACTTGCTTGGCAATCCTGACCACTATACCAGCCATGCTTTTGTCCCATTTTATTGGCAGTCATTTGTTCAGGAGGTCAGAAATGCATGGAATGAAGATCTCACAGGTGAGCAAAAACAGAAAGTTGCCATCTTGAAGCACAAAGGAAGGATCATTGGTATTTCAAATGTGGATGACTATGTCTGCTGCCCTGTTGAACTGGAAAATATGTCACTTTATGACTGGATATCAAAATACAAATGGGTAAAGTTTCCAGCAAAACCCACAAAAAAATCTGTGCCATCTGATCATGATGACTTAGATAATGTAGAGCATGCTGATCACCAGGAGCCTGCTGAGGATGATGGTTCTAGCTTGGATGACCACAAAATACCCAACAGCATGATGCAATTTACTGCATCACACCCCCTTGTTTCTATGCATGGCTTGAAATGTTTTTCTTCTCTGTTGGTGCCCAATTTCATAGGTCAAACACTCCCTTGATGTGACCAAGGTGATAGAGAGTTTTATTGCACAACCATGTTAACTTTGTTCAAACCCTGGCGATCTGGTTCCACTCTCAAAGCACCAAATGCCTCTTGGGATGAAGCATTCATTGCTCATCCATTTACTGACCAACAGCATAAGATAATGAAGAATTTCAACATCCGATATGAGTGTCTTGACCAGAAGGATGATTTCTTGTCTGAAATGAAGAAGGGAGCTACTGCTGTGCCCAGTTGGATGAATGTTGAGGATGTTACTTGTGAAATGAACCATTCAGATGTTTTGGATAAACTAGATGACATTTCTATAGAAGACTTGCCTATTGATGAGATTGATGTTGCAGTTGAACAAAGTCAATGATATCAGCAAAGTCAATGTCTATAACCAAACTTACTATGACCAGGCTTGGTTGGACTACAGTCAAACCAGAAACACTCCCAGACAGCCATCACACAACACCCCATGAGTCTGTATCAGGCATATGTATTGGATCTGAATGGAAGAATTGGTTGTAGCAAAAAGGTGGAACATCCTTGAGAGCTGTATGCAAAGCTATCAAGATAGTAGAACTGCTTGTGCCCCATCACCTGGAAATGATAGTAAGTCATGCAGTGAAACAGTTATCCAAGGTGTCAAGGTTGTTGACAAAGATTATCTGGAGAAAAAATGTGTCAGCCCTGACTGGGGAACTGAAAAGGGACAATGTGGCAAAGATGTTTCAACTGAATGCTGAACAGGAACATGCATTCTGCATAGTTGCTAACCACTCATGTCATCCAACTTCAGAAAAATTGAAAATGCATATTGGTGGGATGGGAGGAACAGGGAAATCACAGGTGTTAAAAGCACTAATGGAGTTTTTCAAGCAGAAGAAGGAGTCTCATTGATTTGTTATTGTAGCACCAACTGGCAGTGCAGCTGCTTTGGTTGGAGGATCAACATATCATTATATGCTTGGCATAAATGATTTTTCTACTGGCAAGTCTCCAAATGCACAGCTTGCAGAAGTAAAACAGAGATTGCAAGGAGTTGATTACATTTTCATGGATGAAGTGTCTATACTGTCCTGCACAGACATTTATAGAATCAGTGAATGACTTGCATGGGTAATGAACATTGTAGATAAACCTTTTGGTGGACTGAACATTATTTTTGCTGGTGATTTTGCTCAACTTCCTCCTGCAATTGGGCAGGAACATGCATCCTTGTACAGCAGAACAGTGGGTTCCAATTCACAGAGTCTGTGTGACCAAGAAGCTGCAATTGGGAAGGCTCTCTGGCATCAGATAACTACTGTTGTCATTCTGCATCAAAACATCCACCAAAAGACTCAGTCATTAAATGATGCCAGACTGTGTGAAGCACTATGCAATATGCGATACAAACCATGCACACCTGATGACATTGCATTCTTGCATTCTAGGATATCCAGTGAGCTTAAAGGTAGACCATCTGTGAATGATAAACAGTTTCAAAATGTGTCAGTAATTACACCCCTGAACCTACCAAAAGATGTCATTAACAAATTGGGTTCACAGAGATTTGCAGCTGAGACTAACCAAGAGCTTAGTACTTTCTATTCTGAAGACATGGTTAGCTCAACAGGTGATTGAGCACAACATTCACATAAAAAAAATTGCCTTGCAATTTAAAAAAAAAACAGGTTCCTTCCCTGTCGTCTGATCTCCAGAACACCCTTTGGGATTTGCCTCCATCTAGTAATACAAACAACATACCTGGAAAACTTTCCATTTGTTGTGGACTACCTGTGATTATTTAACTGAATAGTGCAACAGAGTTGTGCATTACCAAGGGTCAAGATGTGGTAGTCTATGACTGGCAGACTACTAGAGGTTCTAGGGGTCAGTGTATTCTTGATACACTGTTTGTCAAATTAGTGAATCCACCGCAGTCTGTTCAACTTGACAACTTGCCTGAAAATGTTGTGCCACTGACTAGAACACTCAGTAACATAGGATGTACTCCTCCAGATGACTCAACCATCAGTATCTCCAGAAGTCAAGTTGAGATACTCCCAAACTTTGCTATTACAGATTATACCTCTCAAGGAAAAACAAGAGAGTTCAATGTTGTTGATCTTTCCAGTGCAAGGAGCCACCAATCGTACTACACAGCACTTTCTAGGAGTGCATCGGCAGCAGGTACCATAATTCTGCAGGGATTTGATGCCTATAAAATTACTGGTGGAGCTTCAGGTGCATTGCAGCAAGAGTTTAGGGAGCTTGAGATGCTAGATGACATAACTACACTGCATTATAATGGAAAATTGCCAGCTGCAGTGAATGGCAACAGTAGAAATGACTTAATATCAGCCTTCTGTCTGAACAGAGGAGACAAATATGTGCCATCAAAAGTTCATCGAGCAATCTGTTGGAAAGAGAATGATCCATTTCACTTGTCAGATGGTACTGGGGCCAATTGGAAAGTCATGGAATCTTCCAAGCCAGTTGCCAATAACCATCCCAAAAGAAAAGAGTCCTGCTTTATATGAGCTGATGGCACAGGGACCTCAGTGTACCTTGGAAAATGGAAACTTAGTGCAGAACTTGAACAGGGGGAAGATGAAACTAGAGTAAAGAGGAGCAAGACAGACCTGAGTAATACAACCAAGGGTCACACACCAACTGATAGTCCTCAGGGCTCACAGTGGAGCAACAATAGCTGTGCGTATGATGCAGTCATGTCTATTCTGTACAACATATGGCAAGATGATCCAACACAGAGGACTATCAGTTCAGAGATGTCACCAATGAATACTTGGGACAAATTTCTGACAGCTTCTCGCAGACTAGACCTTGGGGTACTGCATATAGTCTTGAAGATGTCCATGATTTTACAGGACAGCACTTGCAGAGAGCTGATTCTGCAGTGTTTGGTTGGGGTAGATACACAGGAATTCAATACATTCTAGATTATTTTTTGGCTACAAGTCATCCTGTCACATCATCATCAGTACACTGCCCAAATGGTCATCCACAGGATAGGGTAAATTCACTTGCCTCCAGCTGCCAAATTACAGTGTTATGTGAATGCCCCACCATCCAGTCGTTGCTTGACAATCACACCATTGAGTGCACAGCATGCTGCCACATGTGCCAGTCTCTTCTTGAATGACAACATGTTTTTGAAAAGGTGCCTGCTATCATTACATTTGACCTGTCACAACACCAGACATTTCTGTCAGATAAGACAATAGTTACAACAACTGATGGACAGTGCACAATGTACAGACTCAGAGGTGTGATGTACCACCTTGAAGATCACTTTATATTGCGCTTCATTACAGAATCTGGTTCAGTGTGGTATCATGATGGCATGTCTACAGGCCAGCAGATGGAGAATGAAGGCAACTTTGTGGACATGATTGACATTGGCACATGTCGATCACGTATTGCAACCTGTGCCATATACATAATCCCCTGTGCTCAGGAGAACTTGGTCCTGCTGTGCTGAAAGCAACGGCCCACTCAAACCAGTTTCAAACATTTTGACACCAGAGTAGCTGCTGTCACATTAGCAGGTGGTCGTACTTATCGTATGATCCCTGCTACTGAAGGAGAACATGCAATTTGGTGGTTCATATATGATCCTTCTGTTTTATTTTTGTGTGGAGTCCAATTCAATATTCCTGAAAATTGGATTAAATCTGCTATACAAGGGCTAGAAAAGGTGAATCCTTATGTGTGACACTTGGATTGCCTACATGTAGTGTCTGAACATTCCGACCATGAATTGGCAGTTCATTTACATCTCCCAGAATTAATACCTCAAGATGAAATCACAGCAGTCATTTCTCTAGCACCAGCATGCCCTCCTACATCTTGAACTATCATCATCAGACAGAAAGGTGAAACTGTTCACCACTTCTTACCTCTAACTTCACCTTATGTTGAACCCCTTCATTATGTTTTACTTTTCCCATTTGGAGATCTTGGATGGTTTCCTGGCCATTTAAACTCAGAAGGAAAATCATTTTTACAAGCACGCTGGTATCGTTCCCATTTTTTTTATCAATGCTAGCCAAATGTCACTTTTTTCACACTTAACAGGTATGTGATTTGCTTGCATCATCTACACCATCATAATAATAGTTATTAGGAGAATATCTGGTAGATGCATGGAGTGCTATTGAAGAAGCTCAACTCAATTACATCCAAGAAAATCAACATGCTGAAGATGATGAAGAAGAATATATTGGCGAAGGTGATGAAGAACCTTTAGGAAACTGCATGGGTTTTACCCACAGGTTTCCCACACTTTTATTTCCTAATTTATTCAATGAGTTTTTCATGAAAACTCATGAAAAAATGATTTTCTGATAGCTATTCAATGGATGCTTGTGATACAAGGGACAAAATAATTTATTTCCGACCTTGTCACATGACAGATGTCACCCAAATATTGTTTTATGTGTTAGATCACAAAGAGCCAACAAAAAGCTTCCAGAAAATCTTTTTTTCATGATTTTTCATGCAAAACTCATTGAATAAATTAGGAAATAAAAGCATGGGAAACCCACAGGTAAAACCCATGCAGTTCCCTAAGAACCTTTGGATGACATCAAACTTCCCTCCACATTTGTACATTCACCTGCATGGTCTGCAGCAAATATATCAGATTGTTTAGCCCTTTGAAAAGCAATTGCTCCTATCACTCTCTTCATCACCTTCACAACTAACCCTACCTGGCCTGCTATCTTGTCTGAACTATTACTTGGCCAAAATGCTAGTGACTGTCCTGATCTTGTGGTCTGGGTTTTCCATCAGTATCTTTCTCTATTCATGAAGGATCTCACAAAACTTATGGGACCTGTCTTATATCACATTTGCATCATCGAATTCCAAAAACAGGGCTTACCACATGCCCATATTGCCCTTGCATTGAAAGACATCCCTCAAACTGCTGCTGAAATATCATCATTTCTTAGTGTGGAGATTCCACACCAAGAGGGTCCCCTTCATACTGCTGTTCTAAAACACATGATACATAAGCATGACCCTAAAAAGGAGTACCATTGATGTGGGTGGCCTACTTCTCCATGTTCTTATAAATATCCAAAAGATCTTCAATCTGAACCTACTTTCAACGATAGAGGTGTGTTTCTTAGTCTTACTCTCCAACATTGTCAGATTGAGGTCTTTCTGCATCAGGGTATTTTGAGCCATGTCGTACACAACCTGAAGATTGAAATGTTGTCTGTAATATTCCTTACCTTACTGCTAAATATGACTGTCACATCAATTTCAAATGGTCAGCATCCATCAACCTGTTTCAATATCTCTTCAAATATTTCTACAAGTAAGAAGTGACACGGGTAACCCTTGGGTATAATTTCCCATACCCTTGAACACCATACCCATATGGATATGGGTGCAGTGTTTATTGCAGGTTTGCTTGGGTTACCTGCAAATTTGCAGGTTTGGAGGTCTCTTTTACATCTCCACCCCTACAATGCCAATGAACAATATTGCAACCCATTTTCAACAAATCAATCCAACCAGCACTTGTCATTTGTCCCAATGCCATGGAATGCCAGACTCTGGCATGCAAGTCATGCTCCCTCCATCAATTCACTCCTATTTGAGATATTCCGCATGTCACTTTGATCAAAGATGCCACTATACATGACAATGTCCCTGTTTTGACAGGACTATGCAATGTGTGCAACACAAAATACAAGGCTGATTACGAGCGAGGGGTTGAAAATGAGGGGGGAAACAGATTCAGTCGATTATATCTGAATTCTGCAAAATACCTTAAAGTTGGGCAGGGGCTATGGGTGGATCAATCATTTTCCCAAGCTGTTTTGAATGGGTTATACAGCTTCCATGCCTCAGCTGGTGGATACACCAAATACTGGAATAACAGCTTTTGGAAACAGCTTGTTCAATTCAAGAAGCTCACTCAGTGTCATGTCTGGCAGGCATTTGTTCAAGAATCAATGTGTTCAATTGCCTCTGCATCAGATATTGATCTCATCCTTCAAGATGGGCTTTCTATTGATGAGGTTACAAAGGAGGCTTTGAGGTTTTGGGAGCAAATGGAGTTATCAGAGTTGCTGGAGAGCATTCATGTTCAGAATGCACACAAATATACAAGGCAACCACAGATGTCATACACAGCCCAAACACTGCAGCAGAGAGCAGCTTAGCTAGTGGTGATGACCAAATGGAGGTTGACAAGGCATTTGTGCAATTAGTTGTCCTTGATGGGATAGTAGCTGGCCCTTCAGTATGTGCCCTGTACTGGCATTTGAATGTGGTGGCTTATATAAAGTTTTTAGCACTGTGCATATGGGGATTGCACTGCTGAACTTGCAAATGCATGAGGTGGTGTATTTTGTGCTTTGCATGAAACCCAATATGGAGCAAAATGCTGAGTGGTTGGGTGTTCCAATCCAAAGATTGGTGGGATCCAGGCATATGAGCAACACCAGGCAGATTGGAACAGATTCCATGCAAGTTCATCTCACCAGAAGTTGTCAGGATTTTGGAGAATGATTTGGAGACCTGGTGAAAGCTTACCATGGGAGCTGGCTCCAGCACCAAATATCCAATGCTATGATGAGGAGATGCCAGAGATACAACATTCAAATTATTTCACTCCCCGCAGGTTCTATTGTGTTGAAACAATGTGCACCATGTGGGGTTGTAATTGCTTGGGCAAAGTTTGCAAAGGCAGAATCTGAAGAGAAAATTCTGCAGTTTTTGGAAACCATATATCCCAAAGGGGAGTCACGGCCAGCTTATATCTGTATTGACAAAGCCTGCCATGTTCTTTGTCATAGCATTGCAAATGGCACTTGGGACACCTGGGAAAAAACCAGCTGAATGATAGTGGACTCATACCACTATATCAATCATAGCACAACAGATTATCTGTGTCACAAATGGTGTAATCCAGCTCCAACAGATGGTTCAGCACCAAATCTGGTAATTGTTGAGCATGATGCTGATGGGACACCTCACTACAAGCATGCATTTAATACTCAGGCATGTGAGCAGTTGAATGCATGGCTTGGGGGGTTTGATTCAATCTTGAGAAGAATGACAGTCAGGAATTTCAACTGGTTTTTATATACAATGTTGTCTTATCACAGTTTAGTGGTGATGCAGCAGCAAAGGTCTGGTGGCAATAATAGTAGTAGTGGCTCTGATTCTGATAACACTAGTGACTATGACATAGTGACATGTAGTTGATCCTTGTATCTGTAAGCTAGTCAGTAGTGTTTATGCAATGACCCTTTAAACCTGAATTTAGCACAGACAAGTGCAGACTCAGCACAGACTTATGCGGACTCTGGGCGGACTAATGCAGACTCCATGCAGATTAATGTGGACCTCATGCCAAATGGGAAAGGATTCTTCATTTGGGTCACCACATGGTGGGAGTCCATGCAGACTTATGCAGACTCCACACGGACTTATGTGGACTCTGCATGGACTTATGTGGACTCTGCATGGACTTATGTGGACTCTGCATGGACTTATGCAGATTCTACATGGACTTATGTGGACTCTGCATGGACTTATGTGGACTCCATGCAGACTGGGGTGGACTGGGGCAGACTCTGTGCAGACTGGGGCAGAGTCCATGCCGAAAGGGGTGTAATTTTTCATTTTGGTCACCAGATGGTTGGACTCTGCATAGAGTCCACACAGTCCACATGGATCCATGCAGAACATATGGGGCAGTGTAAATTACTGCATTCTTATCAACAAGGGCATTGCCTTCCACTTCCAGTGTGCTGCTCATGTACTGTCTTCAAGATGGTGCTACCATTTAGTAGCCGATGCTGTGTTGAAGAAGGATCGGTATGTGAAACAGTCTCACTCAGCATTCTTGCTTCTTCCTCTCATCACCTATATGTGGCTTCACCCATCTTTTCATGCCTATCAGTCCCCTATCACTTCTTATCTTGTCATCATGGCTAATTGACATGATGAGGATGAGCTTAATACTGAAGCCATCCATGCAATTGCAGAGAAGTGCGACATTCTTGTCAATCAGGTTGTAATAGGGGAAATTTCGCAGGAGACTTTTTATTCTTGCCTCCATGATACTGGGGTTTTGCCTGAGGCAGCAGCTGACTATACTGAAATGATGATTCAGCAAGTACAGAGCCATGGCCATCACATTCAACCTCAACAACCCATTCATCAAACCCCTCCTGGCTCTCAACCTTCTTCTCCTCTCCAGAATAGGGCCAGCACTCCTGAAGGTCTGGAAGGATTGATTTTCATTGTTGTTGCAATGCGCTTCTCCAAGCCCAGCAAGGCCATCCAACAGATAATATACTTAACCATCAAGGGGTAGCTGATGCAGTTGCTTGGGCAACCCTTCAAGTGAAGATAATTCAATTATGTCTGCCTGATATCTCTTCACCTTCTGCCAACTGATCTGCTGCCCAATTTGCTGAAAGCCTATCCACATTGTTTTGGGATTCTCATGCCAGTGATTCTGCTGCCATTGTTGCACATCATCTGGCTCACATTGCAGGAGGAGCAAGGAATGATGAACATCTGAAGAAAACTTGAGAGATCAGAGCACTTTTCAAGAGTGACTCTTTCCATGACTCGACGATCACTAATGCTCAACTTGCACCTCTCAACAAACCTCTTTCTCATTCTATATGGAAGAAGATTGTTTTAGAGGAATTTGTTGACTTCACCAAGTTATTTGCTTCTATGGACCAGGGTTACAACCACTATTATGAGCCAGAAGATTTTGCAGCACACTTTGCCATCATCAAGAAAAATCATCTTTCTGCTAAACATGACATCATCGCTGAAGTGGATTGGATTTGGGTTTTTGATGCATGGAAGGATGGAGTTCTCCTCATCTTCCCTCATCAAGCCACTGAGTTACAGGGCTACCATCATTTTGTTATGGACATCTTTTGTTCCACTCCTCTTAATCCAGCTGCTGCTATCTGTTTTGACTGTGATGCCCATGATCGGTATGCCAAACAGCCATTCCACATGGATGATCGTTCTCTCCTCCACCTACTGCAAGGGGACTAGGGGGGACTCAGGGGGGTGCCCTGTGTGTTTCTCCTATTTTTTACGTTTGTCCTATATTTTTCCTCACTTCATTTCCTTCTATTCTTCATTTTCTATGATTTTTCCTTATTTTATTACTAATTTCCCTTTCTGTCACATTTGTGCATGGTAACAGTTTTATATTTAGAGGTGGAACACCCCTTTTGACATCTACCCCTTGGTATGATGTCATTCAGTGGCCTTGATCTGCCTATCTCCACCGTTTCTATTTTTAGATTATTATTTGATTTTTGCAGTCTTCACATATACTGGGCATTGGCAAAGGGGTTCTTAGAGTTTTCTCTTCAGATTTCCCTTTGCTAGGTGCACCTCCGATCCCTGTAATATGTAGTATAATTTTGACTTTGGATTTCCCTTTGCTAGAGGCTTGTAAGAGTGCCTCTTACATCATCACAACTTATCACATGCAACTCAGTTATCACATGTTATTCCATTAGTATATAGTCTATACTTGAATACTTGTGTACTGTATCTTAGTTTCCCCCCTCGAAATATACTAAGTTCCTTACATGTTTCTGTGCCCATGAGTCTCGAGTGTTGGAAGCTCCAGCTTCCTTCCAAGGCTGAGTGAGGTTGCCCTTATACCTACCTCTCCTCACAGAATTATTTGTGGCAGCCAACTCTTCTTCCTCATCACCTTCAGCTTCCCTCAAACAACCTCTGTCTTCCTCCACTACTACTGCCCCCTCAAAATGATTGGATGTTCCATGTTGCAACTGGAATTGGGGCAACTGTGAAGATCCCTGCTCCAATCATTGCAAGCATGGTTGTTGTTGTATTTGTGGTGAGGAACATCAAGCAAAAGAGAACCCTGCCTGCCTCACTAAACTCCAAAATCAAGCTCTAGAGAACATTCCTTAGTATGTTTTCCATGACTATTAACAATTTTTTTCAATCAGTATTACTATTGTATCTTATCATATTACTTTTTAATGTCATTCTGTTCCCATTAAACAGAAGGACCTCATTTCTGGCTCTGCCAACTTCCACATCACATTGAATTCATGTGGGCTACCACAGCAGTTCACATCTTGCAATTTATGGGCTACCATAATTCATATCTATCATATCCTTCCCTACTTTCACCTTCCTCACTTCTCACATCTCTACACACCTCCACCATCCCCCCCACACACATCATCATATATGCTCTTTTATTAGCCTCTCCACTCCTTGCCTATCATATGATGGGACCACTTCAGTGGCCCCAGTTTCTGCTACTCCATGCTTTGAGTCAGCAGCAGAGGTCATTGTAAATTTGGGTTCCAGGGGTAAGAGTGTTTTCAGAGGCCTCTGCACTTATCAAATGCATTTCCACATTCTTATCAACAAGGGCATCACCTTCCACTTTCAGTGTGCTGCTCATGTACTGTCTTCAACATGGTGCTACCATTTAGTAGCCGATGCTGTGTTGAAGAAGGATCAGTATGTTCTCACTCAGCATTCTTGCTTCCTCCTCTCATCACCTATATGTGGCTTCACCCATCTTTTTTGTGCAATCTCACTCAGCATTCTTGCTTCCTCCTCTCATCATCTATACATGGCTTCAACCATCTTTTTTGTGCCCCACCCACCACTCCCTCTTTTCATATGTAGTTTTAAAGTATATTACTTGTTTCTTAGCTTAGCCTCTCTGCTCCTCACCTATCATATGATGGGACCACTTCAGTGGCCTCAGTTTCTGATACTCCATGCTTTGAGTCAGCAGCAGGGGTGGGTCAATAAGATAGAATTCATCCATATGCAATGAACATTACGTGTCATTACTTTTCCATGACAAGCTCACTGCTTGTCCAAAATAGGAGAAATGTCTACAAAACAGCTACAGAGCTCACTCCACCCCCTCCCTTCAAATTCTGCTTCCAGGGAAATGTTGTAATATGTATTAAGTTGTTATATGCCAAGTGGCTTACTGTAATAATAAGTACTGGGTTTGGAATGCTAAAAGTAAGATTATCTACAGAACTTGATTGATGGCCAGGTATATGGAACTATAAAACAGTGAAGTAGCATTATAGAGTAAGTAGGCAATATGAACATATTAAGATATGAAGAAACCAAAGGGAGAGTGGGTGTTTGATCTATAAAGATTTAGATTAGCTTTGCTTTCTCAAGATCATCCATCAAAGTCTCAGGAAGGATGCGATGACTGCGGTACTTCCATGCTGCCCAGGCTGCCTGTTGGCCAGTGAGACCTTTGTCATATGCATCAATAAACTGATGTGAATGATTTGCAAACCTTCAAACTGTTGGCATGAGTAAGTAGATGTTATAATTAGACTAGATCAAAATGTACTGCTGCATTTAGTGTTTAAAGGTCCAGTCCAGTCTGGTTTTTGACTTCCAAATGGGGCAACCGGCAACCACAACTGGTTTAGGACTGACCCAGATATTGGAGGACCGCAACCGGACCCTTTAGGACTGGTCCTAATCGGTCCATGGACTGAAAAAAGACTGGTTCGGACCGGTTTTTTGTTGTAAAATTTATTGTGCCAAATAACCCATATGTATCTCAACAAATGTGACCATTACCTCATATATATTATATTCAGGGATAGAGATTGTAATGCTCCATAGATCGATCCAACATTTAAGCAATTCCGTCAAGATTTGACTGAGATATGGCCAAAACCAAAAGGACATGCATTCAAGTTGCAGTTTGTAGTTTGTAATTTGTAGTTTGTAGTTGCACTCATTTGGGCTATTATATGAATAAAATCCCATGGTACAGATAATTATGTGTGTTGTTGTTACTTTTATGATGTCATATAGCTGTACAAAAAAAATTATAGCTCAGGTAATAAGCAATGCAATCAAAGTTGTTCTGATACAACAAAATACTCGTACAAAAATGTTTTTGGTCATATCTCAACCAACTCTTGACCGTTTTTGATGATCCAGGGACCGAAAATGAAGTAAATATGTGTGGGAGTAAGGTCTAACATACATTGGGATGAGAGACCGGTTGCAACCGGTTTTAACTGGTTTTTGATCGGTCCTACTATATTTTTCAAAATGAAAGACCAGCAACTGGACTGAAAAAGACCGGTCCATAAATAGACCACTGGTCCGGTCCTAATTGGTCCAGTTCAGTTCAGTTTCAGTCTTTTTTTCGGTCCTACAGACTGGACCTTTAAACACTAGCTGCATTTACTTGAGAGGAATTCCATTGAGGGCTGCCAATGTGTTTCTCTCAAGATGATCTTCTTGTGATGAATCCAGGTTTAATCGGTAGAGTTGTTTTGCATAGCCCCAACAAAATTGAGCTCGCAGTGAAATTTTGGCAAGAAAATGACTTGAAACCCACAAGCCTCACAAGCAGCTCCAAGAATGGTGTTGACATCCTGAAAATCTGGTTGGTTGAAAAGCAGTTGCTGGCAGCAACAATCGAGTGCATTTAAAAATTTTACACTTAGCATGTAATTTTCATGCATTTGTGAAACCATGCTCCTGGAAAACACTGGAGGTTCATGGTTTTCAGGAAAATACAAGGACTGTACTGCCCCATCTGCAAGAATGCTATCCCCCATCTGAATTTTGTGCTTCTTGATTGATCTATTGGTGTTGTACTCCAGGTTACCAATGGCATCACATTTTGAAACCTTGATGCCCCAATTTGTGCCTGGTTTTGGAATGTTCTCCACTTTCAAGACTCTACCAAGCTCGGGAGGCCTTTTGCAAGATTGGAGATCCTTGACAGGGTTAATTTCCACTTGCCTCCCATGCAACCAGCACATTTAGAGAATACCAGGGGTAACCCTGGGGTAAAAATTCTGTACCCTTACTCTTACCCTCCAAAACCCTTACCCCTTCACAAGGGTAGGGGTTTCTGGGGGTGAGGGTAAGGGGTATGAAGAGTACAAGGGGGACATAATACTCTTGACTGTGACCATGACTGAAAGAGACTGGACTAATGGCCAGTTAAAGGACTGACCTCCATACATATTTCCTTCAATTCCACTCCCTAGTTCATCCAAAATGGTTCAGAACTGAGAAAGATATGACCCAATACATTTTCATACCACTATTTTGTCATGATTAGAGTAACTTTAATAGTACTGCTTATAACCTGTGCTACAAAAATACTGAGGGCAATTGGACATCATCCAAGGCATGAAAATAACATTTGTACCATGTAGATTTGATTCAATTAACATCCCTGACAAGTAGCAACAAATTCTGAACTACATTGCAGCCAGGCATGACTTCAGATAATGTACATTTGTGTTGCCCATAACTAGGTTAGATCTTGATGAAATCTCTTAACACTTGGACCAAACACTGGGGAATTACAATGTTCATCTGCCTATACCTTGGTCTGATGGTCTGGGTAACTGAGATACCAATGGTTATATAGGTATAACAAATTTCATGACAAAAAACTAGTCTTAATCAGTCCTTTTTTGGTATATTAACCAAAGTAATAGTCTGGTTCCCCAATGCCTGGGGTGGTCCTAGACCAGTTATGGTCTCAGTCTACCCCTTCTAGGGTAAAAAAACTGGACTGAACTGGACTATTCTGAAGAGATATCTAGTTATGTTGAGTTTCAGTTCTCAAAATCATTAACTCCATTGCTGAAATCTCACAATATGGCAGCTTTTTACTTTGAAAGGGCACAATCATACCCTGCCATACCCCTGCATACCCTTTCCAAGGGTAGGGGTAAGTCAAGGGTGACAACTCCTGTACCCTTCCCCCTACCCTCACATACCCTTCACCATTACCCTGGGGTTTTGCATACCCCTGGTATTCTCTAAGCACATTCAAAGGAGGCCACAAGGCTTTTACAAGATGCAACACACCAAAATTGACATGTTTGCAAACTATTTTGAGGAAATCATTTTCACCACATGTTCTTACATAAAATTGATTATCTCAGATCATGTACTAGCTAATTTAAAATGATTCCCTGAAAGCACTTTTTGTATAAAATATTTGTGGACTACAGAAAGTCCAATTTTCTAAAGGATTTCTTGTTTTGGACCTGTCACAATGATCATGTGACATTTGTTGCATATGGATGAATTTTTTTGTTTTTTGGTGGAAGCATTTTCCCCACAATTTGTGGGAGGCTTTGAGACACTAGAATTCCATTTCTGGAAGACCATCCTGCTTAATATGGGGATGACAATGTTACTGCTCTTGCCACCTGCTTAGGGATTCCAAGGAATTTGAACCTCAGAGTATGGTTACCAGGGAGGAAATGCATTTTATGCACACTGTATGATTACAGTAGTGTGGGACTCATCACATTGGATAATACCCACTAAAACCCCCCAGTGGCTGAACAGGGGTGGGATTTGAACTCGAGACCTCCTGCCTATTGTCAGTTGATCACAGGGCCTAGGCCAAGTATAATGGTTGCCACTACACCATCATGCCCCATATGGATGAATTCTACCTTAGCGTTCAGTGAAATAATGTCACGGGGATAGTAACAACAACAACAACAACAACCCCACCCCGCCCCATCCTTTAAGCCACTCTCAGCATCTGTAGTGCTCTTAGTTCACTCTCCAATGTTCATAACCATCTTGCTTTACCCATATCTTGTTTCCATCTGTCTTAAACCGAGCTTTTTTTTTTCTCTTTTCACTTGATGTGTTTCATCAAATTTATCTCTGAGTTTCTCCTTTGGTAAGGACCCTGAGTGTCTACAGATGGCAAATGCTGACTACCCCTCCTTTTACCCCAGCTAGGGCAAAACCCCCATTCTCCCCTCACACGAAAAACTGAGGTATTGTCAGACCAACAACTCCAGATTCCAATCTCAGCTCAGATGACGATGACATGGTGTTTTCCCTTGTGCTGCTGCCTAAGGGTCACCAATTGGTGGTGCGCGGTGTTGTCCCAGTGTCGAATGAGACCCCTGCTGCTGCCATCAGGGACCTACTGCACAACCTCAAATCTGAACCCCATTACTGTGGCTTTGCAGACTATGGCCTAAATGTACTGCCCTTCAGTGACCACACCTCCAACATTTCTTCAGCTTGCTATGTTGATATTCTGTCTAGTGGCGAGGTGGAGCTCCATGTGGACCTTCTTGAAACTGTTATGGAAGCCATTGTAGAAGCTAAACTGCAGTGGGAGGTTAGGTGGAGCACTAGTAAGAAGGGGAGGAGTGACAGATGACTGTCCTGCTGCCTCCTCGACCTGTACCCTGGCATTACTGACCACACGGCCATCCCGCCTGATCACCTCCCACTCATCAAGGCTCACATCAAAAAAAAGGGGTTCAAAATTTGTAGCATCTTTGCATTGTTTGGCAGTCCTCAGATCACATTCCTTCTACCTTCCAATGCAGATTGCTTCAATGCCCTACAGTTCATCAAAGTCCCTACCAAGGTTTCAACAGAGCATGCATGCATTGAGCCACTCAAAGAAATCCCTGTTCTTTGCCCCTTTGAGCTCATTGTCACTGGTGCTCAGGACTTTGACCATCTTGAAGGCATCCTCAAGAAATGGATCAGGAAGACAGTTCCCCACTCCCTGATTGATACTTGCACCACTCTGCTCAACTCTGACCTTATCATCTTCACTATGTCAACATGGACTGACACGGTTAAAATCCTGTGCAGCGCTGAATCCTTTCCACATAGGTAAGCTACATTGTATTGAATGATACAACCTATCAAATGCATACATTGTATTGAATGATACAGGTTTGATGGATGCTGTCGAACTCACTATATAAAGTCACTATACTATATTAACCAATGACTACATTGTACACTGATTATTATACCTTACAATAGACATGCATTAGGAATGTAATACAGACATTAGTAACATTTGAAATGCAATGGGCACAGACATGGCCACAGACACAGGGATGGCCATGGGGATGGCCATGGCATTGCCATCAGGCATGGACATGGGATTAACCTATGAATACTATTGACTGTATACATTGTATTATCTGTTTCGATGGACGCCGTCAAACTCACTATATATTTGTACATACTCTATTAATTAACCAATGACTACATTACTACTTTACTTGCTGTACCATACAGATAGACATGCATTAAGAACATAGTACAGACATTAGTAATGTTTGAAATGCAATTGCAGGGAAGGGGACGGGGACAGGGATGGGAGTGGGGATGGGGACTATTGACTGTACACATTATATTATCTGTTTCAATGGATGCTGTCAAACTCACTATATATTTGTACATACTCTATTAATTAACCAATGACTACATTACTACTTTACTTGCTGTACCATACAGATAGATGTGCATTAAGAACATAGTACAGACATTAGTAATGTTTGAAATGCAATTGCAGGGAAGGGGAAGGGGAGGGGGATGGGGATGGGGATAGGAGTGGGGATTGGAGCAGGGACGGGGATGGGGATGGGAATGGGGAAGCAGCACTGACATCGGAGCTTGACAGGACCACAAAAACAATGATATTACTACAATGATGTGCATTAAGAACAGAATACAGACAAAAGCTACATAGATGTATATATAATGAGTAAGGTATTAATTATCCTTCCACATCACTGGGAATCAGCAGGGGGATCAGCCATAACATCTGAGTGGGATGATGGCGTAATTTCTGAGAACCTCCTTTCAAATGATTTCAACTTATTTTCAACCCTTTCCTTCAAAATGTCATATGTTTTCAATGTTATATCTTGTTGTTCGAGCTTCTCCACCTCGGCCATGTACAGATGATGACTGGCATCCTTGTACGATGTGCCAAGCTGGATGAACTAATGTAGAAACACAAATGAGGATGACACTTACTGGATCAGCAAATAGGGTGAGCTGGTTGCAGGCCACCAGGTAGTATGGCGGCACAGTCATGTTGCCAGACTGTAAATTGATTATAATGTCAGTTGGGATAGACAAGACATGGGAGTGGATAGAGAAACGGGAGCAGCCAGGATACAGGAGTGGCCAGGACACAGCAGTGGCCCTTAACTTCAACCTGATTTGAAATAAATGAAGCTTACCCCTCCATCCACATTATGGACATCAAGTTCCAACTTCTGGCGATAGGCATTCATCGCCTGATGAGTGGCAGGAATCATAAAGTGGGGCACTAAATAGTGGTGCCCATCGTTGGCTCAGATAGGGACGTAGCCGTCTAGAACATTGCCTTGCGTTTGCTGCTGGTTGCTCATTGTGGATGGATCAATGTAACAGAGGTTATAATGTGCATCTAATCTAGTGATCAGATATTGATGTTGTTTGTTTGGCCTTGATGAACACATGTGATAGTTGATTTTCATTGTTCCAACTTTCGTTGACTTTCAAACCCCATCACACCCATCCCTGTTCCTGTCCCCACCCTGACTCATCTCAACATGAACATTACAGCTCAACAAGTCCTCAGCCACATCAGCCAGATCGAGCAGGCCATTCAAAACAGCCTTCAAATACAAAACATCAAGGCCGTCATGAGGAAACAAAAATGGGCACTTGTAAGTAAAATACTATCAGGACAACAGTGGGACTAATATACTGTAGAACACATTATTTTCATGGAAAAGACAGGATCTTGGGGAGGATTTGAAAGTGGCATTTGGAGCCAAGTCTTTCTTGTGGGGTTTTTTGGTAGCATGGGGAAGTTCTGATAGAATGGGAGATGAGATTTTCATGGAAGGTCAGCTGCGTGCAATGAAGAAATTTGACAAGAAAGGTGGGATTGCGGGAACCTCAGGGGTTTTGGCATCGGGAGTGGGAGGTGGAGCAGCTGCTGGTCCTTCAAGATCAGGAGCAGGAGCGGCAGGTGGGGGTGTGGGAGCCAGAATGGGAACAGGAACAGGAGCAGGCATGGAAATGGGAGCCGGAGCCGGAATGGGAGCTCTAGGGGAGAGCAGGCAAAGGAAACCACAGGTGCCAGCAGAGCCATCAGGATCCAGGTCATGCCAGCCAGAACATTGATGCCCAGATGTGCGCCCATCGGCACCACCCACCCCAACCACTCCAGCAAGACCAAGTGGGAGTGGCAGGACCAGGTGACTTCAGAGCAGCAGTGGGAGCTCTGGTGAGGATTTAGAAAATCATGGGGAATCAGAGGGGACAGAAAGCGATGGAGATGGATTGTTGGAGCAAAAGGAGCAAAGGGAACAATGGCAACAACTGGCATGTGGGGCAGTAAGGCCCACTCCCTGCATACGATGCTTCTGGCTTGGGCGACAATGTCATGAACAGGTCAATGGGAAGGGCACATGTTTCGAATGTGGGAAGGGCAAAGTCAAGTGCAAAAAAATGAAAGATGGTCATGGAGGGGACAAGCCAGAGAAAGGAAAGGGTGCAGCCAGAAGAAAGGTGAAGAAGGCTGGATCCTCGTGGAGGTTCACAAGGGAAGAAAAAGGAAAATTGAAGGGTAAGTACTATGTATCACCATACAAATAACCACTGAACATTGACCACAGCAACATATTCCTCTGACATTGAGATGGTTGACATTGTGCACAAATGCCCGCCCTCATCCTCACCCTCAGCCTCTCCCACTCCCGTTACTGCTGGGGAGCTCCATGACTTCAACAACCGTATACAAGAACTGAAGCATCATCTGTACAATCAGGGTGATTGGCTCCATCAGAACTTCCCCAGAGCAATGGCCAACATATGGGAGAATATGGCCAGCTTGAGCAGGAGGATGGATGAGATGGAAGAGTACATGGGGTTCTGCCCACAACCCCTTGTGTTGTACAATGGTGCAGATGAGCTGCACTATCTTGGAGAGGGTCCAAGCTATATGCAAAGGTATGGTATAGAGGTTGACAAAGGTGAGCAGGATGCTGGGGCCACTGTTTGGGAGGATCACTGGCACAGGGCTGCTGCCACTGATGCTGGTAGTGAGGAAGATAGACATGAGGTGGCCTGGCCTGAGGAAGATGGAGGCAAGGTTGCTCCCACTCCTGCCCCCATTCCTGCACTTCCACCTGCTGCCCCACCTGCTGCTCCTGCCCCCATTCCTACACTTGCACCCCCACCTGCTGCTCCCACTCCCGCACTTCCACCTGCCACCCCACATGCTGCTCCCGCCCCCACTCCCACTGGGCTTGAGGAAGAAGGACATGGTCCTCAAATCAACATCGTCCCTGCCATGCTCAGGAATCAGTTCAACATATGACCTCTGTGGATGTGCCCCTTCCTCCCCTCCTTCAACCCCCCTCAATCTCCAATGCTGACCCTGTGGAACTGGTAACGGTATCCACCAGCAATGTGTTCGTACCACCCACCCCTCCTTCACCGCTGGCATCACATTCCCCCCCTCCTCCACAATTACACCAGTCCCCTCACCATTTGGCACCCACCCAGCCTTTGAGAAGCACCACCCCTCAGCCAAACCCGAGGAAGAGAGCGGGAACATCCGAGGACAGAGAGGAGGTCAAACGAGGCAGAAAAAAGTAATGGTTGGACCATTTTATTTTACATTCATATAGAAATATTGTTGTATAATTAGTCTGAAAATTTCACAATTTTCCTCTTCTCTCTTTTACCAAGGGTTGTGATTAAAATGGCCTCCTGTTGCACAAGGTCATCAGCTGTCTTTTGGTGTCGACCCTCTGATTGGTTGATTGTCAGGTTTTGTTGGGATGGGGGTGGGGTCATTGGTTGATAGCTAACCGCTGACAATCCTACGTCGGGCATGCTGGCTGCTCCCATGTTCTGGCCACTCCCGTATCCTGGCCACTGCCATGTCCTGGCCACCAAAAAGGGGGCAAGGTTTAGGACATTGTGATGTTTGTTGAGGAGGTGGAGTGGAGTTGTTGTTTCAGAACAGGGATGGATCAATAGGGGGGTCATTCACATTGTTGCCTGACATGGGTCCCATGTACCTCATGTACATGTCTCGAGGTATAAGATACTGCAGTTCACCATCACCTGGACCATTAATTGGCTGTGGCTGAGCGACGCCAGCTCTACAGAGTATGTCCATCATCATTTGATGGACTTGTACATCATTCAACAGAGTTGCACTTGTGTTCCAGTTGTGTGCCTGTTCTGCCGTCAACCTTTGGCCAGGTTTCTTTGGCTTGGATTTGCCTTTTGCAGCTTTTATGGCTCTTGATTGTGAATGCAGGTTGGGAGAAGATGCAGCTAAGCCTTGGGATTGGCCCTCAGGGTTGGGCACAGGCATGGGCACAGGAGCAGGAGCAGGAGCAGATGAGTCAGCACTGGCCACTGGGTTGTCCACACCAGGCATGGCAGTGGGGGAGTCTACATCGGGCATGGCAGCAGCATCTGCATTACATTGGCCAGTGTGTTTGCTCATCCATCAAGAAGGTGTAGGGCTATTCAAATCATTAGGATATTGCACAGGAGAGACACTACCATTGTGTAGCTTGATTCTTTTGAACCTGAATGCCCTCTCAGGGCCCTGTGCCATTTGCCACTGCAGAATGTGGTTGAAGAAGTCTTCTATGACACTCTTTTGCATGTTCCATGGGTCTGTTCATTTGAACCTGGCTGGGAGATATTCAGGATTGATGAATGTTGATGTGTGCTCAGCAATTGCTGTAAATGGGACATGGCAAGTACAACCATTGTTTGCTAGTTCTGCATGCAGATAAGTAACAACTCATTGAAAAGGAAGTGATCATACTGTAATGCTGCCCAACATACAACTTAAACCATTCCTCCAGCTCTTTTTTCTTGTACAGTGAGCCTTTCCATGGTGTGGGTAGGATGGGGAACCCATCGCTAGTCATCTCAAGTCAGATTTGAGTTGAGTCACCATGCGCTGTTGACCTTGAAGCAATGTCTGATGCACATAAAGCCTTGATATAGCCCATGAAGTGGCACTTGAGCTCTGTGATCTCATTATTATATGTGTCTATGAAGGATTGTGCAGGGGTGACCATCAATGATGAAACATTTTTGTGACTGTGATCAGGAGTGGGATCGGCAATGGCAGTGGAAGATTTTCACTCACGTGTCAATAACCATCAAACCATCAGGTGCAGTGTAGGTGGTGAATGTCACAGAAAGCACCCCCATTTCTAGCCACTGTTGTCATGCAGTCTCCTCCACACGCTTAACCAGGTTCTTCTCTGCTCGACTGCAAAACATCAATAACATCATCGACAGCAGCAACAGGAATGGCAATGGCAATGGCAATGGTTTAACATACATTCGCTTCATTTTCTCTGGATAACCTTCCCCCTCCATTTTCTCCTGCTCGGCCTCAAGCACTGCCTTTTCCTCTGCAGTCATGCTTTCAAAAATCCTCTTGATGGCTGGCAGTCGGTTCTGGAACCATCCAGGCATACTTGTGGATGCATCCTGAACACCTAACATATCTCTGATCTCTTTCCAAACTCAGTCCTGGTGTAAGCTCCAGATCACTTCTGATCACTTCACTTTGAAGTTGTTTGACTTCCTTGAGGAGCCTTTCATCATTCACCAGTTGTTTGAAAGCCAGTTTGTTAGTTCCTGGCAATGTGATCAATAATACAACATTGAATGGGATGATAGCCCACCTTGGCACACATGCAACTCTCCTCTGGATCTATTGGGGTCATCTCAATTGATGCCCAGTAATTAAAGATGGTGGGGAGAATGTCAGTCTTGAGTATTTGCAATTGGGCAGCTTTTGATTCCTGAGATTGGAATCCATCTTTATAAGGCTCAATGATCTTCCTCTCTTCAACCATATATCGGCTCCCCTTCTGGTACTGTCTGTGTCCTGGGTTCTCTGATGGCTCAGGTGGCATTGGAGGGGATTGATGTGGAGGAAGGAATTGTCCTTGCCATTGGCTTCACCTGTCATTTGGCATGAGGATCACACGAGGATAACACAAGGTCAATAGTACAATAAATAGCCCATCAATGCAATTGATTCCCCCCAATCATCATGAGCCTGACAAGAGCTCCTTACAAGCAAAAGAGAAGATCAAAGAACAATGCCACCCTGCATGAGGACGATGATGTTGTGGTGGATACTGTCACACATAAGGAAGTTGAGGTCAACACAAGACATGGACCAAAAATGAAGCATATCAAGGTTCCCTTGCCTCCGGTTACAGAAGAACATGGTGAATTGAGTTCAGCTGGTATCCACAACAATCCAGGTCTTGCTCCAGAATGGGATATGCAAGAACCTCAGGTGGCTGATGAGCTGGTTTGGCCACGGATCAGCATGGTCAGTTTCTGACATTGATTGACTTACCGAGGCTTGTGTACAAATAACAGAGGCAGTGAGACTATGTCCTGGAGTTTGTTGGATGAATAGATGAACTGCTGCAAGCATCCCTGTCTTGGCAGGCATGGGCAATTGACAAACAAGTTTGCAACCACTGTTCATTCAATAAATAGGCAATTTGGAGATGCATCAATTGTTCACTAGGAAGAACACTTTGCCAAACATGTATGCAGGTAACACACAGGCAAAATCCCTTCCATCACATTGAATCTTGGACTGGCATACACTTTTGCAGGGCTAAGTTATGGGAGGTTGGCACATACCTCTTAGTTCAGCACCAGACAGATCAGCCGATTTGCAATGCTCTTCAGTTCCAAATGGAATATCTGGAAACATTCGAGGACATGAAGGATAAAGCAGAACAAGAGTCGGCCAATTGGGAGGGTGATCATCAGCATCAGCCTTCATCACATCAATCAGCATTGGCCCCGTATCATGAGTCAGGAGTGGCAACGGCAATGGCAATGGCAGATGAAGCGGGGGACAATGAAGCATTTTTTGATTCCATTGATGAGCTTCTGATTCAAGCACATGATACATATGTTGATGGTAGCCAGACTTCTTTGATGGCGATGATGCACATGAAGTTGAACATGCTGATGAAGACATCCATGGGTTTGATCCATATTTGCCTAATGCTACTGAAACAGCTGAACACATGAGGACTGATGCCACTCCCGCTCCTGAAGCCGATGCTGATGCTGATATTACATTCAAACCACCCACTGCCAATGCTGATGCTGATATTACATTCAAACCATCCACTGCCGATGCCTTGAACAACAGTTACATCCATGTGGTGCATACGAATGGAATACATCACTTGGCGATGGTTACCTGCCAGTGTCAAGGGGAGCACAGAATTCCCTTGGACCTGGTAAGCAGTAACTTGCTATCCACCAGCTTCAACAAAATATGCACTCTTTTCACCGTGCATGTCCTGGATCATTTTCGGCTCTGTAATATGGAATTGAAGGCATCAGCCTACCAGTTTTACCAATTGATTTGGCACATCACATTGCCAATGAGGCCTGCAGAAGTGGTCAACCTCTACCACAAGCTTTGGTGCATGTCCCGCTTATGGCATTGGATGAAAAGATTGAAGTGGGCAGGGTATGGTCACAATCAAAAAGATCCATTGAAACCTGAACCAGGATCACTCGCCAACTTCTGTCCAGTTTGTCCTCAAGTAGGCATAAATATACTGGAAAATTGGAAGGACAATGAGAACTGGTGGGTGATTAAACACCTGCTTTGTGCAGTGGTCTCTAAAATGATATTACACCTTATATTTGTTTTTAAATGCATATTTGTGGCCAATGGCAATTTCAAAGCTGACCATGTTCGGCAGAAAAACTCTGATACTGATATATGGCTATGGGATGGAGCTGGGATGGCCCCAAATCATGCTGAATACAAGCAGTTTCTCCAAGATGCCATAGAACAATTAACAGTAAGTACACTTCCCTTGCCATTGCTGCCATTCCTGTGGCTGTGGCCATTCCTGCCCCTGCTCCCATGCCTGCTCCTGATCTGATCTGATCTGATCTGTGCCCCTTTTGCAGAAGGCACCTTGCAAAAATAAATTCCTAGCCATTGTGAATGCTTTTCTGGCATTGAAGGCATGTGATAAGACTGGAGTAGCTGCCATTGCATGTGCGCGACATGGATGTTATGCACCCAATGCATTGGTAGACTTGTTCTGGGGAGAACAGCAAAAGAATGTTGACTTTGCTTTCCTTCAAGCACTGAAGACTACCAGGGTTGACCCTCAACAGGGAGTAATGCTGATTTATGACATTGTCTACATCATCTACAGTCAGGATGGTGACCTTGCCACATTGGGCAGAAATGCTCGACGATCATGCTACAGACTCAAATCACAAGAAAATGCTTGGCATGACTGCTATGCTGTGTGCAAAATCCCAAGAAGCCCTTGAGATCTCCATGCAACTCAGCAAGCACCATGCTGACCTTACAGCAGCATTTGGTCAACAGGTGGTCCAAAGATGGGAGGATGAAGTGACTGCAGCAGAATCGCTCAGGCTGACAGATGTTAAGGCCATGGATATCTATGCCACTCATGGATCAGGAGCGGGAGTGGGAATGGCATTGGCATTGGCAACAGGAGAGGCACCGGCACCAGTTCAATCTGCAGTTGAGGAGTGGATTGATTTTGCAATCATCGTTCAACAAATGCAGTAAGTACTGCCTAACATACTCATATATCACAACCCATTGTTGGCATACACCAGGATTGAATTATGAGACAAAGTCCACTGACTTGGTACATCACCAAATGTTTCTGACACACAATCTGTTGAAAGGGAAAGGGAAGCTCTCACATCCCACATGGAAACCTTAACAGATTTACAAAATGCTGCCAATGTTGCCAACCATGACATTGCTCCATCACAAATCAGCCATTACAATGTTGACAACTCTGATGACTTAGACCCTTCAGACAAAGACACACCCACAGCATCGGGGCCTTCACATCTTCCAGCTGACAGAAATGCTATTCCAGTCGAGGAGCAACAAGTATACCTCCCATTTAATGGCCCTCTGGCAGAGGTGGAGATTCAGCTCAGGAAGAATCAGGCAAGCTGACTGCTGCAGAGGCTGTGGGAGCTCATTATGGACAAGTCATTTCAATATTCACACATTATTTGAGCAGCCCCAAGAAAGGTAGTTCACACACGAGCACGAGCCACTGTCCAGGAGTTGGTTAACAAAATTGCCCTGCATTCCTGAATGTATAACCATTGCTGAAGCAGATTGGTGGCACTGGATTGTGACACTGACACCTTAAATATGTTTCAGCGGTTAAAAAAGGATGACCTCAATGCTAGCACAGCTATTCTGGACCTGAATATGCCAGGCTCCACTAATATTCGTCTGTCCTGGATTTGGCATAATTCCTGTAATTTACACTCCTCCACCTATTCCGATCAGACTCACTGGAGTCCACTGGATTTTGATCAGACTCACTGGAGTCCACTGGATTCCATCAGATTCCATTGGAGTCCAGTGGATTCCAGTAGATTCCGCTTATTCTGACCAGATTCTGGTTACTCCAGATGCTCAACTTAGAGTATATACCCTAATGGATAGTCAAATTTCAAGTCTTAAGTTGTCAAAGTGCCTACAAAATATATTTGTGCAGAGTAAGGATTGAACTCAAGACATCTTGATTAGAGTGATCACATGACAAACCAAACATGTGTGCTTAACCAGTTGAGCCACAGGAGAATTATTGGTTAGTAATATAATGTTTATTCATGACACTCTAATTTTTTTTGTAGTTAAGATCAAATTTTTTTAATTAACCACATCCCTCACATTGAATGCAAGGAAGTGGGCATGATTGTGATTATATACATAAACAAAAAATCCTCCCTCTCACAAGATGCAAGAGGGAGTTTTATTTATTTATATACATAAAAAGCTAACCCCTTGTGCCAAATGCAAGGAGGGAGGTAAAAACATGAAGAAAAAAATCCCTCCCCCACGCAAAACAGGGGAGGGGGGGCACAATATTAATAAATAATCAAAAGTACAAAAAAAATCCCTCCCCATACAAAGTGCAGGGGAGGGGGAGGGGACGTGACCCCACTGTTGTCTGTCCTTCCACCCATGATCCACCCCACAAGCAGTTGCTCATGAGGCTGGGGGTAGGTGGCTTGTCATCGTTGTCATTCCACCCATGATCCACCCCATGAGCAGTTGCTCGTGAGGCTGGGGGCAGGTGGTGCATTGTCATCTCCTACACCTGGGCGTCATTCCACCCATGTTCCACCCCACAAGCAGTTGCTTGTGAGGCTGGGGGTGGGTGGCTTGTCATCGTTGTCATTCCATCCACGATCCACCCCACAAGCAGTTGCTCGTGAGGCTGGGGGCAGGTGGTGTGTTGTCATCTCCTAGACAGATGCCTAGGCATCGTTCCACCCACGTTCCACCCCATGAGCAGTTGCTGGTGAGGCTGGGGGTGGGTGGCTTGTCATCATTGTTTCCACCTGCAATCCACCCCATGAGCAGTTGCTCGTGAGGCTGGGGGTGGGTGGTGTGTCATTGTTGTCTCCTGTCCCTGCGCCTGGGCATCATTCCACCCATATTCCACCCCATGAGCAGTTGCTCATGAGGCTGGGGGTGGGTGGCTTGTCGTTGTTTGTCGCCATTGTCCCCCATTTGGATTTCTGTCTTTTTTTTTTTTTTTGGGGGGGGGGGGGGGGGGGGGTCAAGGGGTTTGGGCACATCAGTGCAATGTGGCGTGTGTACAGGGGTTGGTGGGTGCTTACTAGGCAGGTATCCCCCTTCTGGGGTCTCCTGGCATCCCTCTGCACCCACCTAGCCCATGTTGACAGCCTCACATCCCATTTGAAAGGGGAGGAGGGGATTGGGTGGCTGTGGGCATGTGTTGCATGTTTTTTGTTGCAACAGGTCATCCCCAGTAGTATATAGCCTAAAAAGCAATAAATTACAATTAGTTGATTGATAAAAAGAAAAGAAAAAAGGAAAAAACTTATCTATGGCCCAAACGACAATTGCCATCATTTGGGCCCGTGTTCCATCCAGTCGGCTCATTTGAAGGTGGTGGTGATGGTGGCAGTGGGCATGGGAATGGTGGTGGCAGGTGCGCATGCAGTGGTGGTGGTAGAGTGGAGAGGAGGAGGAGGCATTGACAATGGTGGTGGTGGTTGTGAGCTGGCAGTCACATGTCACGTGTGCAATATGCATGTTTGCATATTCTGTTAATGGCTGTAACTATGCACCTTGGTTGGGTAATAAAGGTATTAGATGTATGTAGACAAATAATTACCTGGTAGCTCAGTAGTTAAGCATGCTGTTATGTGTGCAGACCCAAGGTCCAGTGTTCAATTCTTGTTGTACATCGAAATTTTATTTGGGAAAGCACATGCAGTCTGGTTATTCTGGTTATTCTGGTTATGCTAGTTGCTGTGCATCCAGTTGATCCAACTGTTCCAGGTAAAAATGAGTCTGGGTAGATTCCAGGGATTCCAGAGGTAAAATTGACCCTCCAGTCCGATTGGAATTATGAATTGTGAGAAAAATATATGTAAATGGAATTCCCCAGAATTTTGGAGATTCTGATTGGAATCCAACTGGAATAGGTGGAGGAGTGTAATGTACTCCATAATTCTCACATTCAGACTGGTGTTACTGCCTTCCCCAATGCCACTGCTGCTGCTGTACCTGCTCCTGCTGCCATACCCACTCCCACTCCCATCCCCACTCCTGCTTCCTTTAACGGCCCTGCTCCTGGTCCCGCCAATCAATTCTGGGAATGTACATCTATTTTGTGGCTATTCATTTGCATTGCACTGAACTTCTTGGATAGTCAGGCGAGTACATTGACTTCACTCATGGGCTCAGAGACATAGATAGAAGGAGGAATTTCTGCTGGTCACATATGAAATGCAGTGGACTGTGCGGTATTTCATTTATCACAGTGAATGGTGGCAGTCAGCCTTGCACTCAGAGAATACCTTGCCTGGCCCCCTAGCCTATCCTAACCTTCAGCGGGCTTTATGGCATGAATTAGCATTCAGGGCTGAGACTGCATTTACATCAGCAAATGTCAATTACATCTCCCCTCTACGACCCTCTATTACATAAACTCAATCATCTTCATCTCTAACCATGATCAACATGTCAAATAAATGTCTCTGTCTTCAACCCTTTTTCTTTACAATCAGGGCTGAAAGGTCTGCTCCAAATACATACACAGCAGATCATTTGGTATGCAGAGTCCTGTTTCCATCAAGTCCTGTTACACATGCAAGGGGCAAATGTCTTAAAGCAAAAATGGATGCAAAAGGTTCTATATTGTGAGCTTAGATTCATCACTGAAAATATTGCAGCTGTGTATCATGTCTCAAATTGGCTTCGCCACATCAATCGGCCTGGTGTTCGAGGTGCTGATCCTGCTTTGTTCGTTGGCTGACAGTCTTGCTGAGGTAAACTTCGACCACCTACCACTCAGATTCCATCCATCCCTCTTGGCTGTGTTGGATGATGGTGTCACCCCCAAACTTACAAGCAGTCTAGTGCCCTCATATGCCCTGGATTGGTGGAGACATCATAGTGAACCAGCAGCAGACAGCATTATGTACATCGACACCCTGGATCAGTGCCTTGATCACCATAAGCAGTACTTCACTGAGTCTGACTCACCTGCTCCTGCTTCCCAAGCCATTGCCACTCCCGTGTACCATTGCTGCTCCTGTGTCCCAAGCCATTGCCGCTCCTGCTGTCGATTGCCAATCCTGCATCAACCTCCAGGGTCTCGTGAATGATATGCTGCATGAAACATGCAGTACACTTCAGTTTATAGATGGCTGCGAATCATCAGCAGATGCTGCATTGAACACCAATGTCAGGAAAGCAGCAGCATTACACTGAGTTCATGAGCTTGCCCTGCTGAAGGAGCTCCAGGCTGAACCACAGGCTTTGGCAACAGGATCAAAACCCCCTCAATGTGCTGGGCAACCTTCAAGGCAAACAGTGGTAAGAAGAAAATCAGAACTGGTGGCAGCACATGCACAGGCAGAACTTGAGCACCTGAAGTCCCTTCCCCCCAGCTCCTACAAGTGGACCTGGGGTGTCGACATCACGGAAAGTGATGTTTTGTGTGCTAATGAGAAGACCAAGAGCAAGGGCAAACAACAGCATTCTGGGTATCAGTTGTCTCTGCCTGATGGTGTGAAGGGAAGAAAGGTGTGGTCGAGCACACCAACAGTCTCAACAGTTGCATCCAATGCCTATGGTCAACCACCCACTGTATCAGGCAATGGAGCAGACAATTCATCGCCTCCTGGCCCTGCTCCCTTTCCCGCTGCTTCTCCTGCTCCCTCTCCTGCTCCCTTTCCCTTTCCTGCTCCTGCTCTCTTTCCTGCTCCCCTTCTCACTCCTGTCCCTGATGCTGCTCCTGTCCCCGATGCCTTGCCTGATGCAGAAGCCAGCCAGCCCACTGCCATGGTTTGGCAAGGCGAAGATGATGTGTCAAGTGCAGATCAGCCCACTGCCTTTGAGGCAGCCATGGCATGGCAAGGCAAAGACGATGTGTCAAGTGATGCTGATCAGCCCACTGCCTTTCAGGCACTCATCACATGGCAGGGCGACAATGATCAGTTATTGTCTTCCCCTCCAGGTTCCCTGACTGGCTTTGATGCTGCTCCCTTTTATCTTTCTGATTCTACCTCCTCGTCTCCAGCTGCCAATCCAACTTTGACAGATGCAGCTGCTTTCCCTACTGCATCTGATGCTGCAGATGCTTTTCTGTCATCCTCAGAGACTGGATCTAATGGTGAATCTGATGCCGAGGCTGATTCTGATGTAGAAGATTCCATTACCACATCACAGATAGAGAACCCCACTCCTTCTCGTATCACTTTGCTGACCTACCCTCCTGCAGACTTCACTTTGCTGACCTACCCTCCTGCAGACTTCACTCTGCCGGTCTACACTCCTGCAGACTTCAGTTATGTCGATGAGACTTGGTTGTCTAGCTCTGATGAGATGATGGACACTGACATTGAATGATGCATGTATATATAGTGTTGTGGGTAGTAGTACATTGTACATAGTAATATCATTGTTTTTGTGGTCCTGTGAAGCCCCGATGTCAGTGCCGCCTCCTGGTCCCAGTCCCGGTCCCCGCCCCCACCCACCCCCATCCTCTTCCCCTGCAATTGCATTTCAAACATTACTAATGTCTGTACTATGTTCTTAATGCACATCTATCTGTACGGTACAGCAAGTAAAGTAGTAATGTAGTCATTGGTTAATTAATAGAGTATGTACAAATATATAGTGAGTTTGATGGTGTCCATCAAAACAGATAATACAATGTATACAGTCAATAGTCCCCATCCCCGCTCCCATCCCCACTCCTGCTCCTGCCCCCATCCCCTTCCCCTGCAATTGCATTTCAAACATTACTAATGTCTGTACTATCTGTATGGTACAGCAAGTAAAGTAGTAATGTAGTCATTGGTTAATTAATAGAGTATGTACAAATATATAGTGAGTTCAACGGCGTCCATCGAAACAGATAATACAATGTATACAGTCAATAGTCCCCGTCCCCACTCCTGTCCCCTTCCCTGCAATTGCATTTCAAACATTACTAATGTCTGTACTATGTTCTTAATGCACGTCTATCTGTATGGTACAGCAAGTAAAGTAGTAATGTAGTCATTGATTAATTAATAGAGTATGTACAAATATACAAATATATAGTGAGTTCAATGGTATCCATCAAAACAGATAATACAATGTACAGTCAATAGTATTCATAGGTTAATATTGCCCATTCCCATGGCCATCCCTGTGTCTGTGGCTGTGTCTGTGCCTGTTGCATTTCAAATGTTACTAATGTCTGTATTACATTCCTAATGCATGTCTATTGTAAGGTATAATAATCAGTGTACAATGTAGTTGTTGGTTAATATAGTATAGTGACTTTATATAGTGAGTTCAACAGTGTCCATTGAACCCGCATCATTTGATACAATGTAGCTTACCTATGTGTCCTTTTGGCATCATTTTCACAACCAGCTTTCTGCACCTCATCTGCTTTGGGATTACAATGACGACCCGCTGAACAAAAACTCACTTGGAGACCAGGTTGTGAAGGGTGCAATGCTGATCAGTGGGAATGTGGCATCACTGTCACATCAGATCCAAGAGCTCCGAGGCGAGGTCACAGTCATCAGGCGCCAGCAGGAAGACTTGGTCACAAACCAAACCAAGATGTGCCAAGCCATCTCGAGTCTTGATGACTGTATGGGCCAGACCCAGCAAGCTCTTCTCATCCAAGGTCAACAGTGCTTGTTATGCTCTCAGATTCGTGATGACAAGTCTAGAATTAGCAGTCTACGTGTTGCTGCCATATTCTCCAATGGCAAACCAAAGGAGGATTTTGACAGGGCTATTGTGGATTTTGAGGTGTCTGCAGCTGACAAGAGGGAGCACCTCTCGAAGTTCACTAACCAGCTTGCTGCGGTCACTGGGCACCCTCTCGGGCCTCTCCTTCCTGCTCCACCTCCTTTGACCTTGACCTCCCGCTCTCCTCCTTCTGTCCTGACCCCTCCTGATGCTTCAGCACCACCCCCTCCTCTAGCTGCCCCTACTCCTGCACCTCCTCCTCCTCCTGCTAGTGCTTCTCTGAAGATTTTGATACCTAGCAGTTTATCCATGTCCATGAGCATACCGGGTAATGCAACAAAGAAGAGGAAAGTTAGTGTTCCTCTGGGCCCAACGACGTCTTGTGTCATGCGCTCTGCAGTGCCACCACCTGACTCCACCCTGTCTGACCTTAATCCAGTGGCCCAAGGCAATCTCATGGATCAAGATGGAGATTGGTGAGCACCAACTCTAATCATTTGTTGCTTTCTTCAGTGGTTTACGTGGGCATTCAATGTATCAGTGATGATCCCTATGAAGTTGTGTTGACTTCAACCTGTGTTGCATTGCTGAGGAAGGATCACAATGCCAGGCTGGCTCAATAGAGGAAGTTGTGACTACATGGTACTACTCATTGCCCTGTATATACCATACCCAGCTTTCCTGCTTTCTCTTCATTTTGTATTCTTGATTCTATCCATACGCCTCCTCCTTCTTGCAATGCGGAGTTTTTGGTTCTCCCATCTGTGCTATCCTCTGCTTATTGTGTTGACCCACTGGTCAGCTGTGCCCCTGTCCCCCGAGCTGTATCATGCTCCAATCTCTTGCTTCTCACCGAACTGCCCTGCCCATTGTCACATACCTTGAACTTTCATTTTTGACTTAGTGTTCTGATACCCTTTCTTGTTCTGCTGTTATGTGCTAATGCTACTATGGCTATGCCCACATTTGCACAGTCTGAACTCATGGTTTGTGCACTGAATGCTAATGGACTGATGAGCTCAGTCAAGCTGGCATTCATTGGTCCGCTTCTCATGAAGTTAGCCCCCCATTTCTTTGCACTCTCAGAGACTAAGACCCAGACTAATGCTGCCTCAAATCTCCAAATCTCTAATTATGAGGTCTTCGAAGAGAAGGCAGTACCGTGTGCATCGCCCTCAACTTTGGCAAAGTGGGGAATCATTCTAGGTGTCTGGAAGGACATACAGATTGTGGCTCGTGTTCCACTCAATCTCAAACCTCTCAAGGGTCATGTTGTATGTGTTGATGTTGTTGTTCCATCTCTTTCTTCATCTTCAACTTCCTTTATTCATCATGTTTTTGCTGTCTATGCCCCATGTGACCCTGGTGCAGACGATTTGTCACTTGATTTTTGGCCATGTCTGACAGATGTGGTATGAGATACAAAGATGTCATGGTCCCTTTTTGGTGACCTCAATGCCACTGTTGCTGCCTCTGAATGTGCCTCAGACAATATAGTGGCTCGACAAGTGTTCAAAGATTTCCTTTGGAATACTCATGGTACTGACCTGTGGCAGATATGTACAGATCACAACCATTTCATAGATTGGACAAGCTGGGGTTGGTGTTCAACTGATGGTGGCAACATCATCGATCATGTAGTCGTCTCGACCAGCTGTGTTCTAGACTCCGAGATTTCAACTGACCTGACATGTGTCCCTGGCTCAGACCACAGGGCCATCAAAGCTAAGTTTATACTGAAGTCCTCTGTCCCTAACTTTTCAGCAGTTTCTTCAACTCCATTTGTCCCATCCATGCTTCTCCCACCTCCAAGGATCAAGTACCCATCAAAGGATGACAAGTATAAGTTTTCCCTCTTTGCAGATTCCATGGACTGTCTTGTGGCATCTAATGTGACAATTTTTCAAACTGAAATAACTAGCGATGAATCTTACACTGAAAGATATAATTTACTGACTACACTCATTGAGCAGGCAGTGGTCAACTCCTTTGGTCAGAATAAACCATATAGGTTTGTTGAGAGGCAGGTCACTTCTTCTTGCATCAGAGAGCTTGTCACCCTCATTAGACATCCTGTGGGTGCAATCTCATGATCCAGAGGCAATCTGAGGCAGATGTCCTATTGCTCACACTCAATCCTTGACCAATACTCAGCACAGTTTGCACTTCTCAATGAGTTGCTCTTCAATTCGGTCACTGAATATTTGGTTGATGCTAGATGTAACTGCCACAAAGAACTCTATGCTGCCAAGAAGGCCAAAATTCTTGAATGAGCCAGGCATTATGATACTGGTCAAATTAAGGGGGTACTTTTTGGTGGTTCTTTGAAGAAACTAATGTCTGGGTTCTCATCCTTTGTCCCCCTTCCTACAGCAGTTAACTCTACTTCATTACCTGGCATGATTGTGACTGACCCTGCCTTGGTTGCAGAAGAAACAAGGCAATACTTTACAGGACTCTACAAATGCTCAGTGGCTCCCGACAAGCCCAAACCATGGCTCAAAACTCCTCCAGTCTTGACTGTCAAGAGTCACATCTTGGATGACTCTTTTCTCTGGCCAATAGCAGCAATGCTAGCAGACTTTCGTGCTATGCTTCATAGAGGGAATCCACAGCCTTCTCCTGGTCTGGATGGGTGGGAAAAATGGTGCATCAAGAATCTTTCTGATGGAGCACTGATGATGCTCAACCCGGAAACCCAAACAAAACCTACTAAATGGCTTTGGATGGTATAACACAAGTCAGAGGAAGGATGCGAGGCCCTCTAGATGTCACCTGTCAGACTGACTGTCAAATAGTCATAAAAGGACTGCTTGTAAAAGCACTTCAAAGCTAAAAGAATGTGTTTCGAGGATTTTCGAGGAGCTGCAATATTTTTTGGGATTGCGAAATAGACTGCAAAGATATTGGTGAGTGATGGAAAGGTTGATAAATGATGCAAGAGGTGAGCGACAATGAATACGAGAGGATGACAATAATATTGAGAGGCACAATGAGGATGAATGAGTTTCAATGAAATCTGACAAATTTTCGGACTATTTCATGGATAGATCAACGAATTTGGAGTGTAAAAATATGTTCAGATGCAAGATCGGGGGAATAGACGAGTAGTATAAGAGAAGCAAAGGCAAATCGAGGGAAATGAGGGCAAAAATAGCGTAATGCGAGGATTTTTGAGGATTTTTGAGGAAGTTTAGCATAAAACACCAAACTTCAGACTGAATAAGACTAAACTGAACTCTCAAATCACTGCAATCTGGGAGGAAGATGACAACTCTCTTGTTTTTCTTTGTATCTAGTACATCTTTTTATATAAAATAAAGAAACTACCTAAAAAGGCTAGAGAACATGAGGCAAACATGTGGAAAACTCAAGGCAAAAGACAATAGAAGTATATCAGAACAATAAAGCGAGACTAGAAAGGGTGAATATAACACATGATGAAGAAAGAATAGCTAAAAGCAGACTGTCCTTGGTCATAAATTGCATAAAACATCGGAAACTGCTCCGAGCAGATTGTATGTGTGCACATGGGGTTGAAATGTGTTTGATATACTCGAGATAGTGTCCCATGTGTCCAGCATGTGTCCAAAGATCATTTGAATAGGAAATACTGTGTCTGAAGATGTTTTTTGAGGTTTGAGGTTTTTTGAAGATTTTTGAAGATTCTTTGGACTTTGTTTGTGGCCTGAAATTGGTGCAATATTGCTCGAGACTGGTTCAGATACGTCTGGCATGTGTGCTATGACCATTCAGATAGTGATATAGTGTCCGATGTCAATTTTCGATGTTGAATGATTTTTGAAGTCAGTCGAGGAAATATCGGACTTATTCAAAGGCCGATATCGCTGCGATATTGCTCGAAACTGGTTTGGAACTTATTGACGGTGTTCCAAGTGTATATCCTGAGCTGTATGAAGGTTGGGAAAATTGTATTATGGTGGCCAAAGGCATACAAAGAATTTTGAGGTGTTGCAAAGATTTTTGAAGCATTTTTGTGACTTTGTAGAGCTTTGTAGAGCTTTGTAGGGGTTTGTATGGGTTCGTAGAGCTTCGTAGAGGTCTGTAGAGACTCATAGAGCTTTGACAACAATTGTAGATGTGTTTTCCAAGCTTGAATGACAAGGTTGCTTCAACTTGTTCTTGATCTTCATAACTACTCGGTCATCAATGTAAGTTTCCCAGGAGATATCAAAGACACCCACCTCACCTACTTCCACAAACATGGAATTTATACTGACCTGTCTAATTGGAGAGGCCTCCTCATCTCTAATTTTTTAGCAAACTCACCTATGACCTGGCTCAATTCCAAGCTCTCACCTTATGCTGCATGGATGGGTATTATTCCCAAGATCCAAGTCACCACACAGCCTGGGGTTCAAACTCGTGACCTAATGAGCTTCCTCAGTGGACTGAAGATGTGGAGTCACCGTACGAAGACCCCATCTATCTCCTGAAGCAAGACCAGATGAAAGGCTTTGACTATCTTGCTCCACAAGGTTTTTATGATGCTTGTATAGCTTATGGTTTACCACCTGCAAGTGGCAGATCTGGACCGTGCAGCCCAATCCTCTACCCAATGTTTTCCTTGGATGGCTTTTGGCATTGCAGATCCTATCATCATTGAAGGTGTCACCAAGCAGGGCAGACCAATGTCGCTGTTCAAGGCCACCATCACCACTAGTCTTGGACATCGTTACTTGGATGACCTAGCTGTAAGGGGACTAGGGGGGTGCCCTGTGTGTTTTTCCTATTTTTTATGTTCATCCCACATTTTTCCCCACCTCATTTCCTTCTATTCTTCATTTTCTATGATTTTTCCGGATTTTATTACTAATTTTCCCTTGCTATCATGTTTGTATATGTTGACACTTTTATATTTAGAGGCGGAGTACCCCTTCCGACACATACCCCTTGGTATGATGTCATTCGGCGGCCTTGATCCACCTATCTCCGCCTTTTTCTATTTTTAGGTTATATTTGATTTTTGTTGTCTTCACATATACTGGGCATCAGCAAGGGGATCCTTAGAGTTTTCTCTTCGGATTTCCCTTTGCTAGGTGCGCCCCCAATCCCTGTATTATGTAGCATAATTTTAACTTCGGATTTCCCTTTGCTAGAGGCTTAGGTTGCCCTTATAGTAGAAAACTCTCCCCTAAGGCCCGAAAATCGCGAACGCGCTGCCCAAGATAGGCAGGTACGGACTGGACGACACTTCCCAAAGCTCCACAGAGTCCCTACACACCGTTCCAGATACTCTCGCCTTTATTACGCCGCCATTTTCGCCAAACGTGCTCCCTAGCGACATGGACGCATCAGAACACTTCAACGCGCTTGAAAGCGACGTTTCCGGAATGCACGCGCAAATCGACTCGCTTAAATCTACGATTGAAAACTTCGTTAGGCCCCTCCAGGTTAACCCTACGACCAATAGTTCCCCCTTTACGACTCCAAATGCACCCAACAACAACGTTTTGCCAAACGCGTCCACTAAGGAACGTGCCCAGATCAAACCATCCCCCCCCGCCGAATTTAATGGTGCACATGCGCAGGGACGTGCATTCCTTAATTCCTGTGAGTTATACATTAGTCTCCAGTCGCATCAATTCGTCGATGAGGCTGCAAAAATTTATTGGGCCTTCACATACATGAAATCTGAATGCGCCTATCTCTATGTGGACTGTATCCTATGTCAAACTAAAGAACTCGGTTCTCTACCTTTCTCCACTTGGGGTGACTTTCGAGCTGAGTTCATACGCCACTTCTGCCCCCTCAATGAACGCCACTGAGCAGTGACACGACTTGAGTCATCCGCTTACCACCAGGGACGTCGATCCGTGGACAACTATATCAATGAGTTCAAGGATTTGGTGGACATGGCAGGATATGGGAGTGGGTTACCAGTGGTGGTGAAGTTCCGATGGGGGCTCAACCGAGAAATTCAGGACCAGATTGCACAGATGTTGGAAGGGCGCCCAGTGGACGATGATATCCTTGCTTGGTATGAAGCTGCTTCACTCTGTGACGAGAACTGACTCACAATTGCAGCATTTAATGCTGCATTCTGTGCTCCAACTACCACTCATACACCCTACACCTTCAATCGAAGCCTTCCCCGCCCTAACCCCATTCCTGTTCGTCAAACTCCCACACCAGCTGTCAATGTCCCGGTACCAATGGATGTTGATGCAGCCCGCAGCCGTGCACGTAAGTTGGATCTCTGCTACCATTGTGGGGAACCTGGACACAGGGCTGGAGTGTGTCCCCATCATCAGGATATCCGCATGCTCACCCCCAAGGGACGAGATGAACTCCTGCAAGATTTGTTGGCGCTTGTAGATGTTGAGGAAGCGAAGGATCAAGTTGCAGAGGAGGTTAAGCTGGAAGTTGTAGAGGAGCAGGATTTTCCTATTCGCAGCGAGTGAATTGTACGCCCTCACTGCCTGTCCATAACCGCTTTGAAGTCTTGTCAGTTGAATCCCCGGAGAATGAATCCATTTCTGTGACTGCTCCCCTCTCTGACCCTTCGAAGTTGGCTAAAGACGTACCTGCTCTTCCCATCTCTCCTTCTACTCCACGTCCCAAAATTAAATCATGGGAGCATAAACTACCACGCAAGTATATTGTGGCATCCACTCCCTCTGCACATTCCTTAAACCTAGCCATCAAACTGCAGACGACCGACACTGGACAGATACTCGGTGTCTCTGCGCTCCTGGACTCTGGTGCGACTGGTCTCTTCATCGATTCCCATCTGGTACAACAACATCGTCTAAATACTCGCTCACTCTCACGTCCAATACCTGTATATAACATGGATGGATCCCCAAATGAAGCTGGTGCCATCCGAGAGGTTGCAGACCTGGTTCTCCGTTACAAAGATCATAGTGAGTGTGCCCTTTTTGCTGTCACTCAATTAGGAAAGCAAAAGGTGATTTTGGGATATCCATGGCTTCGAGACCATAACCCGGAGGTCGACTGGTGCACTGGGGAGGTTACCATGAGCCGATGTCCATCCCGCTGTTGGACGTGTTTCACAGAAGCCAGGCAAGAACGTCGTGGACAGAAGGCAGCAATACGACGAACTCAGAAGTGTCGTGCTGGACCCCTGCCTATACCTGAAGTGGAATTGGAAGGGGTTCCTGATCTAATGCTGGACTCGGATGATGATGATGAGGACCCAGAGGAAGTGGAGGAGGGTGATCGGATCTTCTACACTGCGATTCGCTCATCGCATGAGGTGTGTGCCACATCGAACATATCCCAACGCCTCGCCAAGGCCTTCCACAAAAATAACGCTGCTAAATCCTCTACTAACTCCTTACTCCCTCATCTCCATGAGTTTGAAGATGTGTTCTCCAAGGAGTCATTCGACTCTCTTCCTGCGCGTAAGCCATGGGATCACGTGATCGAACTCACCCCCGGCGCAACCCCTTCATCCTGCAAGGTCTATCCTCTCTCTCCAGAAGAACAACAGCAGCTTGACCAGTTCATCAACGAGCACCTGGCCTCTGGATGTATTTGACCATCGAAGTCACCCATGGCCTCTCCCTTTTTCTTTGTCAAGAAGAAGGATGGCTCACTTCGACCGGTTCAAGACTACAGAAGACTCAACAACATCATGGTCAAAAATCGCTACCCACTACCCCTCATCTCCGAACTCGTAAACCAGCTCCGTGGAGCCCGATACTTCACCAAGCTCGATGTCCGTTGGGGCTATAATAATGTGAGGATAAAGGAGGGAGATGAGTGGAAGGCAGCCTTTCGTACCAACCGTGGTCTTTTTGAACCGCTTGTCATGTTCTTTGGCCTTACTAATAGCCCTGCCACCTTTCAGACCATGATGAACGACATCTTCCATGACCTCATCCTCGAAGGCGTTGTCTGCATCTATCTCGATGACATCCTCATCTTCACTCGCACGGTTGAAGAGCACCGTCGCATCACGCGCCTCATCCTAGAGCGACTTTGACAGTACAAACTCTACCTTTCTCAGGACAAATGCGAGTTTGAAAGGACCAAGATCGAGTACCTCGGCCTGATTATCTCGGAGGGTCAAGTGGAGATGGATCCTATCAAGGTAAACGGGGTCACAGCTTGGCCGACGCCCATGAACAAGAAGGAGGTGCAGTCTTTCCTGGGCTTCATCAATTTTTATTGGTGTTTTATCAAGGATTTCTCACATCATGCACGACTGCTTTTCAACTTGACAGGAAAGGAGGCATGGAGGTGGGATAATGCACAACAGGAGGCATTTGAAAAGCTTAAGGAGATGGTCTCTTCCGCTCCGATCCTTACCTTTGCTGATGATTCGCATCCTTTTCGTGTAGAAGCTGACAGTTCTGACTTTGCGACGGGCACTGTGTTGTCTCAGCAGTCTCCGGAGGACCAGAAGTGGCATCCTGTTGCGTTCTACTCCAAAAGCCTTAGTGCTGTAGAGAGAAACTACGAGATCCATGACAAGGAGATGTTGGCGATAATGCGTGCGCTTGAGGAGTGGCGACACTTCCTCGAGGGTGCCCAACACAAGGTGGAAATTTGGACGGATCACAAGAACCTCGAGTACTTCATGACGGCCAAGAAATTGAACCGTCGTCAAGCTCGTTGGTCCCTGTATCTATCTAGATTCAACTTCTCCTTGCACCACCGTCCGGGTCGCAGCATGGGGAAGACCGATGCCCTATCCCGACGTGCAGACCATGGGGATGGCAGTGGTGACAACCAAAACATTGTGCTGTTGCAGCCAGACCTGTTCACCATTCGTGCACTGGAAGGCATCGTACCCCAGGGCAAGGAGTGGGACATTCTACATGACATTTGTCACGCAAACCATAGCGGTTTACATGAGGATGTTGTCGCCCAAGCTGTTAAAGAACTGAGGAAGGGATCGACCCTTTCCTTACGTGCGGCAGAGTGGGCTGAAAAGGAGGACTTGTTGTATTTCAGGGATCGCATCTATGTTCCCAATGACCCAGACCTTCGCCGGCACATCATATCCCAACACCATGACTCACAGATTGCTGGCCACCCCGGATGCTGGAAGACCTTGGAGCTCACCTCACGGAACTATTGGTGGCCACAAATGTCACGGCTCATTGGTCAGTATTGTCACACTTGTGACCTTTGCTTATGCACCAAGGTCCCACATCGCAAGCCTATTGGTGAGCTACACCCTCTTCCTGTTCCAGAGAGTTGTTGGGATGTCATCAGCATCGACTTTGTGGTGGAATTGCCAGAGTCAAACGGGTTTGATGCGGTGATGTGCACAGTTGACTCAGTGGGAAAACGCGCTCACTTCATTCCCACTCACACCACTGTCAGTGCCCTAGGTGCCGCTCGACTCTACCTCCACCACGTGTGGAAATTACATGGACTTCCTGGTGCCTTCCTCTCGGATCGTGGCCCTCAGTTCATGGCAGAGTTCACTCGTGAGCTGTACCGACTCCTGGGGATCAAACTCCTCGCTTCAACTGCTTATCACCCACAAACTGATGGCCAGACAGAGCGAGTCAACCAAGAACTGGAGCAGTACATCTGCCTCTTTGTCAATGAACGCCAGGACGATTGGGATGATCTCCTTCCTTTGGCCGAGTTCGGGTACAACAACCATGTCCATGCTTCCACTCAACAGACCCCTTTCCTCTTAGACACTGGATGACATCCACACATGGGATTTGAACCTTGCCAAACTCCCTCACACATCGAGACAGTGAATGAGTTCACAGAACGCATGAGGGATAGCTTGGAGGAGGCAAGGGCAGCCTTAGCAAAGGCAAAGGACGACATGGCGCGATTTTACAACCAACGCCACTCCCCAACCCCTCAGTACAAGGTTGGTGATCGAGTTTATCTTGACTCCAGTGACATCTCCACTACACGTCCATCCAAGAAACTCGCTCATCGCTTCTTGGGACCTTTCCCCATTGTCAAGTGCGTTGGAACACATGCCTATCGTCTACGCCTCCCAGCCTCCATGTCCAGACTCCATCCCGTCTTCCATGTCATCAAATTCCTTCCAGCTCCCCCAGATCTGTTCCCGGGATGCCATTCACACCCACCACCACCACCTACAGTGATCGAGGGAGAACCCCAATATGAAGTCGAGTCAATCTTGGACAGCCGTTTGCGTCAAGGAAAACTCCAGTATTTGGTACATTGGAAGGGTTATGGGTATGAGGAGAACTCATGGGTCGAAGAGTCTGACATAAATGCCCCTCGGTTAATCAAGGAATTCCACCGACGGCACACTGCTGCACCGCGTCGCATTCAAGTCACGGACTTTGGTCGTATACGATTTCGAATGCATCGGGGCGATGCATCTTAGAGAGGGGGTGATGTAAGGGGACTAGGGGGGTGCCCTGTGTGTTTTTCCTATTTTTTATGTTCGTCCCACATTTTTCCCCACCTCATTTCCTTCTATTCTTCATTTTCTATGATTTTTCTGGATTTTATTACTAATTTTCCCTTGCTATCATGTTTGTATATGTTGACACTTTTATATTTAGAGGTGGAGTACCCCTTCCGACACATACCCCTTGGTATGATGTCATTCGGCAGCCTTGATCCGCCTATCTCCGCCTTTTTCTATTTTTAGGTTATATTTGATTTTTGTCATCTTCACATATACTGGGCATCAGCAAGGGGATCCTTAGAGTTTTCTCTTCGGATTTCCCTTTGCTAGAGGCTTAGGTTGCCCTTATACTAGCGTCCTTGGACCCGGACTGTGTTGTCATTCAGAGCATGTCTAATATGGTCAATGACCCCCATCTTCCCAATGATGTGGCCTCCTTCCATTTCTCTATGGCTGAGGCCACGGATGACTCTTACATTGCAGCACTAACCTTCCCAGCTCTCCAGCATTTCACACTTGCCATGGAGCACTTTCAGTTCATATATGGATGGCTAACCTCATGGGAGAAGACCACCTTACATATTCTCAATAGTCCAGTCACACCACCAAAGACTCTCCCACTCCTGTCGATCACCAACATCCAGGGAATAGATCCCTGGACGATCATGGAACATGAGGTTCCTGTATCTACTAACGAGTTCAATTTTCTATGCACACAGGTAGACAATCCCAAGACCCATTTCCTAGAACTTGTTGATATTATTGACTCCTTCTCCTTCCCAGCCATCTCATTCCATACTCCATTCACACTCCTATGCAAGATCATATCGCAGGATATCATTTCCCAGTGTTGAGCTTTACTCTCCCTCCAACCAATTCTCCATGCTAACGCAACCAGATTAGACCAAAGAATCATGAAACACATTCACTATAGTCTTGGATTTCCTTTTTGTCCCTTGTCTATGCTGTTGACACTTCCCCTGTCATTGGGAGGTTTTGATTTCCCATCATTGGTGTGCATTAATGCAGGTATTGCCATTGATGGTCTTGCACAGGATCTGAACCACCATATTCCAGCCTATAGGACAATGGCTCTTGTCATGTTAGTGGACTGGACTTGTCAGATCAACAGATGCATGTACCCTCTTGATTGCATAGGCTTGAGAAGATCATTCACTCGTCTATCCCTGCTGCATGGATCATTGCACAGGATCATATGCTGAAACTTGATCTTACTCTCTGCCAAACTGATCAAAGTCATCTCCTTGATGGTCATTGTTCCATTTCACATGCACTATCACTCATCAGACCATCTGTTCCCCATGCTGAACACCCCAATAGCCATGTTATCCAGTTGCTTCACTCTATGGGCTTCTGTTTGCTAAATCATATTGGTGGCTGGACAGTGAATTCCTTGAATCTCACCACTTTCATTGTCAGGGCTCTTCCACCTGGGAATTGGTCAAGTGCGCAAAAGAAAAATTGGAACCTGATCCAAAATGTTTTCTCTCTAGCCCATATTGGTGCACTCTACTCTGGTTCAGCTGACCTGTTACTCTCTAGATCAATTAGGCAACAGCGAGCTGAGAATCTCATTCGTTCTTTTGTGTTAGCTGACCTCTTCCTCCCCACTGAAATTTCTCAGGGCACCCAGCTCTGGGGAACAGACGGTTCCATGATCCCAGCATCTACAGGCCCTCTGTGTAAGGGGACTGGGGGGTGCCCTGTGTGTTTCTCCTATTTTTTACGTTTGTTCTATATTTTTCCTCACTTCATTTCCTTCTATTCTTCATTTTCTATGATTTTTCCGGATTTTATTACTAATTTTCCCTTTCTATCATGTTTGTACATGTTGACATTTTTATATTTAGAGGCGGAGCACCCCTTCCAACACCTACCCCTTGGTATGATGTCATTCGGTGGCCTTGATCTGCCTATCTCCGCCTTTTCTATTTTTAGGTTATTATTTGATTTTTGTCGTCTTCACATATACTGGGCATCGGCAAAGGGATCCTTAGAGTTTTCTCTTCAGATTTCCCTTTGCTAGGTGTGTCCCCAATCCCTGTACTATGTAGTATAATTTTAACTTCAGATTTCCCTTTGCTAGAGGCTTAGGTTGCCCTTATACTCTGGACAACAAATCTGTCACTGCAGCAATTGCAGGTCCACACACTATCATCATGAAGCTTCTCAGCCACAATGAATATATTCACCACGGTGAACTTGTTGGAATCATTGGTGGTCTTGTTCTCTCAGACTCCCGAGATAACTCCACCATGATCTATACTGATCATCTCAACTCAGCTAGACTCATTGATGATAGCCAAACCTCTGCAAACATTGATGTGCATCTTTGACACATGAACGGTCACTCTTATTACAAATGGATACTTCACCTTTTGGGCTCTCACCATGCAGCTATCCTTTATACAAAGGGTCATTCAGCTGAGTCATCTATTCCATCTACTCTCAACGCTTCCGCAGATTACTATGCAACCAAATCTCAACACATCCATCCCAACCTTCATCATGTGCCTCTCCCCACCTTCTTCATGAATTGTTTCACCTTTTTCACCTCTACTGATGGCTGGATTGAATCCAACATATGAGGCTTCACTGATCATCTGCTCTCAAATCAGACCGCTCGTGAATTGGAGCTCTCTCATGGCCTCTGACTAGTTCAATCTGTCTATGACCCTACCCCTCCCCCATTCTATCTATACTTATGCTCTTTATCATGCTATTCTGCACTTGTTCAGCTTTACTTGTGCTCAGGACAGCTTCCCATGGCTGTTCACCTCCACTCCCAACACAAGATTGACTCTCATCAATACCATTTTGGTTGCCTCAACATTGCTGAGGATGATCATCACCTCTTCATTGAATGCCCTTATTTTGCTGAACTACAGTCAAGCAGTCTCTCGGCAGTTGTGGAAGTCATGGAAGTCAAGTGTCAGGTTATGGTTGAAAAGCGCCTGCTGTCTCGTGAAATTGTGCAACATCTCATCACTGCAGCTAAGTCCCTGTTCTCTGATGACAGTGCTATCTGGCCACTGCATTCTACTGCATTCTACTTAGGCAGGATCCCAGATGTCACCAAACTCCTTGGATTTGAGCAGCCAGCACTACATTCCTTCCTATCCCCCTCCTTTCTTATGTCTCATGACATCAACTCCATTGCCATGGAATGGCACACTCACTCAATTTGTCTTGCCAGTCACATTTGGGGCCAAGTCCAGCACATTGCTGCCATTGGAGCTGGTCTCTGATTTTCTATAACATCTTACTATATCCTGCACATCACAGTGTATTTTGCACCACAGTGGTGGCAAGCTTTCCACAATGAGGTTTTGATGCTACCCCACTAGTGTCTTTACTTACTTTAGCTCATACTTCTACTACTTGGTCTATCAAGGCTTACCTCTTAGTATGTCCTTAGCTGCTTATGTAGCATAGGTAGATATCAATGTAGTAACATAGTAACACATCTCTTACATGTGTACCAAACTGTCAAGCTTGCTAATAGAACTTGGGTTTTAACAGACATTTGCATGTTTCCTCCATCAGCTCAACTAGTGATGTGCAGGGCCCAGCTCAGCTGGAAAGCCAGGGCTTGGGCTCAGCTTGAGCAGGCTCAGGCTTTGATACATCACGAGCCAGGCCCTAGTAGCAGGCTTGGCTTGGCTCAGGCTTGGCTCAGGCTTAGGCCACGGCTTGAGTAGGAAATCTGAAAATCTCATAGAGGATATAAATATAATGGTAAAAATACCTCGAAAAGTCAGTTAAAACTAAGTCTGACAGACTTACCATAGTTGATCCCTAGTACATGAGCAAGCATTGATGTATAGCATATGTATAGGCTCATGTATATAAGAGGGAGTGGGACCACAAGTCTAAGTTTCCATATGAACTTGAAGTTGCAGTGTTCAACATTGTCCAGAACTTGCCACCGACATTGATCAATGATGCACAATTTGTTCGACACCCCTCTCATTGTTCTGCTCAGCATAGTTGCAATGTGGGCTCTTCTTTCTACTTATGATATTAATACTTTTTTTCTTCTTACTTTAGATCATTGCTTTCAACATACCACTTTTGACATTTGTTCAATATACCCCGACAGCAAAATTTTCTTGATCTCAACCGCGAGGGCCTAGGTTTGATTCAGATGAGCTTGAATTGTATACACCGCTTCTGGTGTGATTCATCTGATGTTTGGGGAGATCTGCCTGGCAGGACAGCCACAAGGCATGTGTTCACCAAATATGTTCCTTTTTTGGCTGACCCCATTGATCAAGTTAACACCCTCCTTCACAAGCTCAAATTTGGACAGTACTCACCCTTGGTGCAATCATGCACACCCACCTATCCCAGCTCCCTGACTCTTACATCATCTGTGCAGCTCCTGGTAAGCTAGACATTAGGCATTTGCTTACTGCTGTGCCCCAGGAGCTTCCAATTCGCGAGAAGAGGAGTCGAGAAGTGCACGATGCAGCGCTGGTGAATCACAGCCACCAAGCCGGGGCTTGAGGGCTCAGCTCAGGCTTCAGAAACATCGAGCCGAGCCCTGGGCCCTACCAAACCTCCTCTAAGGCTCAGCTCAGCTCAGCAGCCAGGGCTTAAGGGCTTTGGGCTGGGCCTTACACATCACTAAGCTCAACATGCTGATTGGTGAGACATGTAGTTATCTGGCTATGAAAAAGATTTTCACCAAGTCAACACATGTTGTAACCTTCTTCAATGGTTCTCATTACTGGGGAGGACAATTATTGCTAAGAATGTCATATAAAGAAAGACATATATATATGGTTGCCAAAGTTCAGTTCAGTCCGGTTCTTGGCACTTTTTGCCGAACTGTGAACTGAACTTTCACTAATTTTCTAGAACCGAACTGAGAACTGAACAGAACAGGAAAGAACCGGTCTCAACAGTTCTGTTCAGTCCGGTTCTCGGTTCAAACTGGTGAACTGAGATAAAAAAAAATTAAAAAAGTGCTACATACCAATTTCCACACACCAGACAAGCCCAGTGACATGTACAACTTCAAGTACATTCAGTTGTTAAAATCTTATGTATTCGGAGGTACAACACTATTATGTACATAAAAAAAACTAAGCCCCGTCATGCAAACGCGAGGGGACAGAGCAACAATATTAAACTGAAAAAATAATAATTCCCGCCCCACACAAAACGTGGGGGGAGGGTCATCCCATCATCCAGAGCATTTAAAATAAAATAAAACTAGAGTACCCTCCTCTCGCAAAGGATGCGAGGGAGGGGGGTTAAAGGCATGGGCCCACGGTACCGTTGGCATGTTGTGTCGCGTTGTCATCGCCTTCCTCGTGGTCATCCCACCGTTTGCTTGTCCCCCATCTTTCTGGTGATCCAATTGGTCCTCCTCCTCCTATCACCCTTGGTTCATCGTCGAGCACACCCCTGTCATCGTCGTCAGCAGTTCTGGTTAGTACCTGAAAAAATTTGTTGGTAACAAAATAATGAAACGAGAAAGAAAGAAAAACTTACCAATTGCCCAAGAGACGTTTGACGTCTCTAGGGCCTTTTATTTGCTTGCTTTGCCTCCTTCTTGTCGTCTCCCCCTCGTCTCCCGCCCTCTCGTCGTTCCATTGTCGTTCCGTTTAGTTTGGTGGCGGCGTTGCCGTTCTCTCGCGGATTAGTTGTATGCATTCCCACGAGCATTTACTCGCGGTGGTGGTTGGGGGTGCTTCCGTGGTCCTTTTAGTGACCACTGTCGTCGCCCAGGTGTCGTTTCGTTGTTATAAATCAAATCTATAAGAAATGAAAAATATAAGCTGAAAAAAATATAGGAAATGTCAGTGTGGGGCACCCCTCAAAAAGTTCGGTTCGAACTGGTCCGAACCTCGGTTCTCTTGCCACACCCATGTCCCGAACCGAGAACCAGAACCGTTACGTCCAGTGGCTGGACCGAACCAGAACTGAACAGAACCGTCGGTTCGGTTCTACCGGTTCTGGTTCTTTGCGTCAGTTCAGAACTGAACTTCGGCAACCCTATATATATAGTGTCGTCCTCTCCTCCCCACAAAAAAGACACAAATTTATAGTCTGTCTATGGGAGACTAGGTGGTTTGTAAACAAATTGTCATCAAAATCCTGCCATAAGGGGTGTGTCTTGACCTCTACTTTGAAAGAAAAAGTGGACGGCAGTTCGGAATGTTGCTTGAATGTGTATTCAGCATGTAGTACAGGCTTACAGCCTCTGATAGCCTCGGACTCTAACCGAGATAAAATTACATAACGGGGAGCAAGGTCGGAGGCGCCGTCAGGCGACCGCTAGTATCGAGCCGAAAATCAGGACTACGGTACGGACCCCAAGATGTTCTTCACTGGGACCCTGGCATAGTTGACTCTCCCATTTGACTGGAACCTAATTACTGCTCCCAAGGATGTCTAAGCTTGCCTTCGTTGAAGATTCAGGCCTGATGGAATTGATAGATGTAAACAATAGACTAAAAGCCATGGCGAGAGACCAGATAAAAACAATCTCTGTATCACTGAAGATCTGAGGTAAACCTAAATGTAAAGAAGCATGAGCGTAGATCATAATCGACAATTCAACCCGAGCCCATCATATGCAAGCGAACATGCTGTCCAAGGTTATCACGGCGGCTGAACGACTTGTTGCACCCTTCATACGGGCACGGATGGGCTAACATACCAGGATAAGGCAAGGAAGAATCAGAAATACCGTCAAGGAATGAACCCAAAAGAGGCACCCACGTTTCTCATTCGTATGGATACTCCGCACATGCCGCTTCAGATGTTCCCCACGCACAAAGCACTTCCCGCACCCCGGAACCTGGCAGACGAACGATCTCCCTCCATTTCCACCAGCACTTCCCCGCCCACCCCGTCCTCTCCTACTCGACGCTCCCCTCACTGTATGCTCTCTATCAGCTGTTCCATCAGAGTCGTCATCCTCCCTACCCGCACTCGCACTAGGTCCGGCGCTAACCCCCCTCGCCGTCCGCACATCCACGTATGGCACCTTCCGCCCACGGCTTTTCTTCGTCAGATGTGGCACGGGCACAGGCAGTGAGATCGTGCCGTTCTTCCGTCCTCTAGATGTCGACGTTGACGCGCCCCGCACAGATGTATAGAGCGGAAGCGGCTGCCACTCTCCGTTGCCATCTCGCCCTGTCTCTTCTCCTATGCCATTCCCACTTCCGTGCCCATTTCCAATCCCCATGTCATTCCCGTTCGAATGACGCGCCGCCACTTGCGCCAGCGCCTCTGCCGCACTGATGATCGGCATCCTGTCCTTGCCCTTCAGCACAACCCTTCTTTTGTATGGGCTCTTCAGCGATCCAGAATCAGAATAATCGCTCGCAGACGCTTGGTCAGGAGATGCAGAACGCGATGGCACATACACATATTCATCCCCATCGTCCCCGTATTCAGCTTCGTCCTCGGACCAGATCCTGCTCGCAACGACCTTCGCTTTCCCGTTTCCATTTTGGATTTGTCGAACACGCTTCGGTGGCAACAGGGCACTCCCGCCTTGATCGTGACTATCAGAGGACGGGGTGGTGTTATTGTTGGAGGATGAGGATGAGGTGTATGAGGGCCGTCGGCGCTTGAGGCGGGATGGGCTGGCGGTTGGAGCTGCAATCTGGGAACTGGGAAGCACAGCGGGCGGGATGTGCTGTCCGCCCCGACCTGCCCTTCTGCCCCTTCCACGGCGTGTGCTTTGGCTTGCTCCTCTTCCGCGTCCACGTCCACGCCCCCGGTTGTGAGGGGAGCCGGAAAGATGATCAGAATGCAGCTTCTTGCCCACATCAGGGACATCCGAACCAGTAAGCTGAGCTATAGAGATGTAGCGGTGCCGTTCTTCAGTGCTAGAATGTGGGGAGGGTGTAGTGGAGTGGACGGAAGGGGCGAGGAAGTGATGATTGTCAAAACTTTCGTGGGAGGGGACGGCAAGGAAGGTAGACGGCGGGGTATGGTATTCACCAGAGGTTGTGTGATATTGTGAGGTGCTGGAAGAGAATGGGGCCGGGGTGTGGTAAGAGACCTGAGAAAGCGAAGTTAAGGGTGGGAGATAGTCGGACGCGGATGGGTGGATATCGGGTAGATACAACGACGGACCAGCAGGATCCACGGTCTGGAGAGGCGGGAGGTGAATCTCCTGACCATGAGTACTGTATGGATCTGATGAGCTTGGCCACTGGGGCTCGCTCGCGCCAACAAATCCAAGCTGGGTGTCGTGTGGAAGACCTGAAGGGGTGTGGTTGTACGAGTGCGAAGATGGATGACTACCAGAATCAGACCGAGTGGCCGTAGAGTAGGAGTGGTCTGACAGCGGGTACTCCAGATCACCACTGACGAGGGAATGATCGGCAGTAATGTAGCGCCCCTCCATCTCTGCAGACCAGGACATATCGAGGTTAGAGGGTGGGTTGAAGAGTTGTCCAAACTCGTACGAGTCAGCCGCACGCCATGAGAGAGGGTGTGTTGTCGACGATGAGTGCTGATCAGACGTTGCTAGGTAGCGGACGAGGTTAGCGTCTGAAGGGGAGTACGAAGCACCATCCGTATCTGTGATCGTGATATCCATTGAACACAGAGAGGAAGGAAGGGGGCCGAAAGGAAAGATGAAGATGAGAGGGTTAAGAAGACGAAAAGCGCCGAGTCGCAACTACTTGTGTAGGTGCTGGAGGCTGACGCTGTCGTCGATCAGACCAGATCAAAATTTTGCGAATCTGAACTTTGGCCAATGATAGACCTTGACCAGAATATTGTATGCTGGTTGAGTTCGCGTGCCAACCAAGATTCTTGCCCCGTGAACGAGCTAAAGCTCTACGCAGTCTGTCTGACATACACCACCTCCGAGGTCTAAGATCCCGATCAGGGACGCACAGCGGAGAAGTGGCCATTAGGATCCCTCCGCGGGCTGGTACCAGTAAGAATAAGCTTCCAAAGCAGGAAGGCCTTCAAAACTATAGTGTTCAACGTGACCCTCCGTTAACTCTTCACAATTTTTCCTGTTTGACAGAACTTGAACGTGTAAAACACGTCAACACCAATCAGTACTAGCAGGAGCATGATACCGATATAGTTATTACATGATAACACCGTAGTCGTTGGGAAATACAGAAGTTGGGCTCAACGACTGGGTGGAAGTCGAAAAGAAAAAGTGTTGTTGACCAGTTGTTGACCCCTGTTGACTTCAAATGCTCATGAGGACAAAAACTTTTACGATATTCATATCAAAGTCTTATGTGGATTTCTAAATGAAAAAAAAAAGTCATATTCTACTGGATCGCAAGCCCGGCAAACGACATCACCATTTCATGCCTCACCTGCCCATCTACTACTGCAGGTGCACCATGGTTTGTGTTAGGGTTGCCAAAGTTCAGTTCCGACCTGACGCAAAGAACCAGAACCGGTAGAACCAAATGGTGTCAGTTCTGTTCAATTCAGGTTTGGTCCAGCCACTGGATGTAATGTCTCTGGTTCTCGGTTCGGGACATGGGCATGGCAAGAGAACCAAGGTTCGGACCAGTTCGAACCAAACTTTTTGAGGGGTTAGGGGGGCGCTGAAATGGGCAATAATTACATCTTGTGCATGCTAGGTGCAAGACTCAAGCAGTAGGACCCTCACCGGGACAAATCAATTAATCACATGACAGTTCCCAGATCTTTGATGTGTAAACAATCAATGAGTTTCTTTAAAACTTTCACTGTTTTCCATGTCGTCGTGCCTGTCGTCAATGTTGCGTCACCTCAACTATGGTGCCAATCACTTAGTCACCGCTACTTTTGTGCAAAATTCATACAAAATTCAAAAAAAATCCCTGATTTATTTCCTCTTGGGAAAATGCTCCTATCCTCAAGAGGAATTAAATTTAGACTCAATATTGAGGGAGTTTTTTTCTCCACCCATCCCCAAGTTTGCACATGGCTGACAAATCAGGCTATTTTACCAGATTTTCAGCCATTTTGGTACCAGAAAGTTGAATGCTGCATGCTCAGCTATTCCGAGCGGCCTGTAGGGCTATGCTGCATCAAAATGTTCACTCCTCGTGGCCTTACTTATGCCCATATATAGTAAGAGTGTATATTTTTTGACCCCCAAAGCGATTTTGCATCTGCACACAAGTAGTGGTGACTAAGTGATTGGCACCATAGACTCTCCCTCACATCTCCCTGTATTTATTTCTAGTAAGATTAATATGTTCTATGTCTTCTTTATCTGTGTATGTTGACTCTTTTCCCAAAGCCAATGGTGATGTCCCACCTACTTCAAGCTGAGAACACCCCAGGCCCAGCCCAGCCACATCTAGCCACTGCCACCACTGCCCTTGTGGTGAGGGTGGCATGCCATGACTGTGTCCGCTGACAATGACGAACTGTACATGGACAGTGGGATCATGTATGAACAAGTGATCGCATGGTTGAGAGACAGAATGGGGAAGGCCAGATGGGGACTGCAATTAGGGTGGCAGGTGCTTATTGTGCTGCAGAAGATGTAAGGAAGTTTCTGTGGCCCAGGTTTGAAGTGATGAGTTCTCCTTTGCTCAGCAGTGGACATATGAATGTTTTTGGCTTCATGTGTATCTCTATGTAGTACATATATTGTGTTCTACAGGCCTCTCTCAGACTGAAAACTCTGGTTTTACAACCTATGTATGCTGATACCCAGGAACTTCAGTCTTCACTCTATAATCCAAGATGGCTTGCCAGGCTACTTCATGAAATTTGCCATGAAGTCATGTGATCTGTCCCAGTGAGGGGTCCTACTGCAGGTGTTTAGGTGCAATGGAGCTTGAGGGGATGTCCTGTAAGCGATGAAAGCTGCTCTATCACCCACACCAACCTCAAGAAATGGCAATCTTCTATGTCACATGTCATGTCACATTGATGATGCATCACGGTCCAGTGACTCCAAGCCAGCCATGTTGAACAATGTTAATCATTGTCCACCACTAGTACTCCTCTCACTAAATGCCATCTAGGTGATGTTTCAAGCCCTCAAGCCCATTCTTGCTCCTTCCACTGCTGGGAGTCAGAGATAACAAGAGTGCCGACTTCCAGGGTCTGCAAGTAGGCTTTCAACATGTCATTGGGCTTGTCTGGTGTGTGGAAATGGGTACATAGCACATTTTTTGTTTTTTATCTCAGTTCACCAGTTTGAACTGAGAACTGGACTGAACAGAACCATTGAGAACCAGTTCTTTCCTGTTCTGTTCTGTTCTCAGTTCAGTTCTGGAAAATTAGTGAAAGTTCAGTTCACAGTTTGGCAAAAAGTGCCAAGAACTGGACTGAACTGAACTTTGGCAACCCTAGTTTTTGTACACATGAAGGCCCAGGAAAATGACATTCTGTGGATCTTCATCTGTCAACAAGTTGTCCTTCAGGTCATTCTTGTCCTCATTTTCATCCTTGTCGCTAGAATCCAAATCATCTGATGATGACAAACTAGATCATCGGCTTAATCAGAGTTACCTGACTCATCATTTGTGCCTTTGTTGGCCCCACCATCTTCAAGTTGCTTGTCATCATTTGATTTCTTGACATTGTCAATCTTGGTGCTGTGCTCAAATTTGACTTCCTGCTTATCATCTGTGGAGGAAGCCTCATCCTTGTACTTTTGCTCAACCTTCTCCTTCATCTTCTTCCTGCTCTTCTTCTTAGTCTTCCTTAGGGTATTTCATGCATGTGGGTATTCCCACAGTGTTTTGGTCATGGGTGTGATGGGTATGGGTGTGGTGTTGGACTCTGCTTCACCATGACAGACCATCAACCCATACCCATGGTTTGTGGGTATTCCATGGGTTTACTACAAGCACCCAGTATTTCTATTTGCAGCCTAGTTCTTTTTTTATTTATTTTACATTTTCATTGTTGACAGCATCGCACCATCTGAAACACTCTGACATGTGATCAGCCTCAAGGCTGTCCAGGTCTGCCCATTTCTCCATCTGTTTTATCATGACTCCCCCCTCTGGTCTGCATTCACAACCTCCCTAGACCACCATCTGTGCCATCTGTCCCACTCTGGTCCTGCTCCCTGGGTTTGGGGTGACACAATGGCTTCAGTCTCCATCACCTATTACCTTCACCAGCAACTCCTTCCTTCACCCACTCTCCTTGAGTGATAACGATGGTGTTCAACATATTATAAATGTCAGTATCCATCATGTTTACCATCAACCTAGCAATTACTTATTTCTATTCTCAGGCCTTTCTTGTTAAAATTATCTATGATCTTCCATCGATGGACACCATTACTGTGTTGCACATGCCACTGTAGATGAGGGGCCTGCAAAGCCCCTTTGTCTTTTCACTAGCCTCCATTCTTTTTCCACAGCAGGTTAGCTCTCTTTCTGCCATCTCCTGTTCGGTGTTCATTCTAACTGCAAAAGGATACAGCCAACCCTCCCAATCTCCACAAAATTGTATCATTCCTGCACTGTCTACTGTTCCTGTGCCACTTACTGTTGCCACCCCATTTACTGTTCCTGCGCCGTTTACTGTTCCTGTGCCACTTATTATTGCTGCACTATTTTCTGTTCCTGCACCCTTATGTCAGTCTTGGGCAAAGAAGAGGAGACGAGTGGAAACTGATGTTAAAGACTAGTTACTGGAAGGACTTGTTATGTATATCACTTGAAATTCAAATTGACTTACTTGAAGCAATAGATTGACTGATACAACAAAATACTGGTACAAAAAAATTTTTGGTCATATCTCAGCCAATTCTTAACCATTTTTGATGATCTAGGGACCAAAAATGAAGTAAATATGTGTGGGAGTAAGTTCAGACACATGTTGGGATAAAGGACTACTTGCAACTGGTTTAAACCAGTTTTTCATTGATCCTACTATATTTTTCAAAATAAAAGGACTGCAAAAGACTGGTCCATAAAAAGACCTCTGGTCCAGTATTTTCCAGTCCAATTCAGTCCAGTGTGAGAGTTATGGTCACCCTCGCATGGAACTCCATACTTAGTTAATGGCCTCTGTAGTTTTTCACAGCCTTTGCACACTACTAGTTTGTATTATTTGATTGTACCTCGACGTCTTGGCTATTACTGGTCTCATTCAGATCAGGCTTTCCCATTTGGTAGTTCTCTTTTGTTGAATCAATGCCAGTTTTGGTTTACTCAAACTTTTCTGAACATTTCCCTCAGTTTTCACACACCCATTATAGTTTGATTCAACCCAAAAACTCCTATAACATTTTCAAGCATTTGTTTGGTTGCAATGCCAGGCACTCATTACTGATTATGATAAAGCTTTGTATCTCTCTGGCTACCTGAAGGATGGTAGTCCTAAATCCTGGTATCACACCATCAAGAACAATCCCACTCATGCACCCATTCTCTGTGATTGGGATGCCTTTTTGGAGGCTTTCCATCATCTCTGACCAGCAATTTCTGCCTCTGAGGAAATGGATGTGCTTTGTCACACTGGAGGCATGTTCCAGCTCATGTCAAAATGACATGAGTTCAGTTCATGTCTTCGGCACGTCTCCGGAAGTTGATCTGTATGTCATATGTCAGTAATTGATCTTGTGGAAAATGTGCCTCATAGTCTCCTTCCTTTTTTGTATTATATTATTATTTAATTCAAAAAGAAATTAAGAGCTAAATATGCCTCATCAGGTGATTCTCAGTTCTGTCACGTCAAGACTCATTTAGTCAGGTGACCATATGTGAAGCCTGCCTCATGCACGACATTTGCTCTTTGTCTTCTTCCATCGACATATCTTCCTCACATTCCTGTCATTAAATTCTCTGTACTATCCAAAGCCATGCCACCATCCCCCCCATCAAAGTCTTCCATATGTAAAAGACCCCAGGTATCCAAATCATCAACCTCAAAGTGTCCGCATCAAAAGGCCTTTGTTCCTGGGGAAGGGGAGAGGAGTGGAAAAGAAGATAGTCATCATCTGAAAAAGACAGATATACCTGATGATGCCAGCCAACTTAAAGTGCATGTTTCTTTGACTATTCTAATTTTATCCTGAGCTCTGAGACGGCACAACCCAGCTTGTCCTCGAGACCCACCTTCGTGTCCTCATGGGTGCTGTAACCAACACATCAGTTCCTGAGGCCCCTGATAATCATACCTTGAATATCTTTTCCCAACAATTCACTTCTGCTGGGGAAATAAATGCATTACTCAAAGGCAATACCCATAATGCTCAGTTTCAAGCAGCGGATACAGCAGCACTTGATTCAATCACAGAACTTCGCAGACAATGCAATCTGGTGCCAGATTCTAATATTGCCCTCAATATTGCCCACATCCCAGAGCATCATCTTTGATCAATCTTTTTAAAGGTTCACTCATTTGGTCTACCAGCATGGCATCCTGATCTTCTTGGTGGCACACACACTTCATTGTATAATGGAGCCCTTGAGTCGATTGCTATCTGGACTTTCGAGCAAGCAGCTATTACATTCGCTTACCAACATCTCGCTCCAAATCTTGCTTACCTCCAGAATAGACCTATCCTCAAGAAATTATATTGCAATTTCATTTGGGGTTATATGAAGAAGCTTGCTGGGAAGGAGGCAAAGGAGAAGGGCAGTGTTTGTTGAGGTGTCAAGGATAACAAGGCATACAAGAACCACTGATTGGTATGATTCTATTTTTATCTTTCAAACTCAAATCGCTAAATTTCACTCCAGCTTACTCTCAAATGCTGCACCTATCTCAAAGAGCATGGCTGGAACCAGTGTATCAGGCTTCTAGCTGGGTCATACGAGTGCACATCTGATGATGAGAGGAACCCTGATGGTGGTTTCTTCATTATGAGGAAGAAAGCGTGCAATCCCCATGTCACCGAGTTTCTGCGCCACATCAACAATAGCCGCAAAGCAGGGAGCCCTCTTTTCCATGGGAGCAGGAAGCATGAGGATCCTCACATCCCGCATCCTGAGAACCTGGAGAGCCGAATTTCCACTCGTGTTCCTGTGGATTGTCCTTTGGATTGGTTCAATCCAGCTTTCTTCAACGCAATGTCGCTTAGGAATCGTGCACTCTTTGCCACGGCCCCAGTCGCGCTTCCTTTGAAGAGTGATTGTCATCCAACTGACACTGATCCTGATTGGAAGAACATGCCCCAGCGCACGTTCATGAAGAAGTATGGAAATAGTGTTTGGGCTTTGTATAACATTCCAATGACCGCAGAAATGGAAGCCCTTGAACTTGAAGATGGTGACAACGATGATGAGGAGGATGAGGATGATGAGGAGGATGATCAGAATGTGCAGGAGGGGCAGGGTGAGCAGGAGCAGATGGAAGATTAAATGGCCTGGGGCCCATCATGTCTCGTTGTGTCTTCGTCTATCCACGGCCTCTTCTGTATGCACCATGAACCATCTTAGTTACTAGCATATGCACTGTAGTAGTTATGATTTCATATGAATATGACTATGCTTTATGAACATTGTAAGTATGTGTCGTTTGGGTGTTCTAGATCGCTATGAGACCTTCTCCTCCTTCTTGTTAGCTTTTGCTCATCACAGGGGCTACATATGGGGGCTGAGGGTTAGGGGGCAGGGGGATTGCTCACATAGGTTGGCAACACCCAGTTGTGGCATCCTGGGTGTCCATCATAGCACCCGCAATCCACCCTATGAGCAGCTGCTCACAGGGCTGGGGGGGGGGTGCTGATTGTCCAGCGTCATCCTGGTGTCCTGGGTGTTTGTGGCACCATCCCCGTCATCGTAGCACCTGCGATCCACCCTACAAGAAGTGACTCGCAAGGCTGGGATGGGTGCTGGATGATGGATGTCACGTCGAGGCCCCAGGATCCACGCCGTTGACTGTAGGATGAGACAGAATGGGAGAAGATCCAACTGCAAGGGAGAAACGAGTCTCAGAGCTCGTTGTCGAGGAATGGAAGCCGTGTTTGGAAAACCGAGACACGGAGATGAACTCGATGCGGTCGCGTCGAGTACCAGATGTGAAGAAAAATAAAACCTGTTCTGCAATAGTAAACATCAGTAAATGATGAGTGGTGTCCATGGCACCCCCCCCTGCAGCTCAAATGGACTGTGTACCTGCTATCCCATACGACCCCCAAGCAGCCATGTACTCCACCTGCCTGCAACCCTCCAAGGAGTCATGTCACTGCCATCTTGATGATGACGTACTATGCCAGAACAATGAAGGGCATTGTTCTGTAATGGAGGCCATCAATGAACGATGGGTGGTGCATCCAGCACCTCCCTCCATAGCTCAAATGAGGGACTCACCTCGTTCCCAATGAACTGTGCACTCAAGACTGTGCATCGACACCCCACATGGACCCCCAGCAGTCGTGTTCTCCTTCCAACCCCGACTCCGGGAGGAGTCATGCCACTGTTGTCTTGATGACGCTGGGCCTTGCCAGAATGACACACCACATGGTTCTGGAATGAAACTTGTCAGCAATCGATGAGTGGCACACACGGCGCCATCCCCTGCTTTTCCAATGAGGAACTCACCTCATTTCCAACAAACTACGCCTTCCCAAGTGCATAGCAAATCCTCCTACAGGCCCCAGAAGGCCATAATGTTGATCCACCAGTGATTCTGCAAAGAATTGCCTGGCTAGCATCCGGGCTTTTCCAGAATGACAAACAAGATTGTTCTAGAAATAAAGTCGTCAGCAAACAGCACTATCCTCATACACGCAGGTGAGCTGCTTACCTGTAATTGATGATCCAATGCGCTTCCAAGCACATCGTCCTCCAACATACGGCCCCAAGGTGGCCATATCCTCAAACCTCCCACAGTGGCACCAGCAAATGCGGTGTCGTCATTTTGAATTCAATACGGCACCATAGAGATGCCGTATGCGTATACCGTTCAAGTCCGAGTGTTATACAGTGAGCTGATGATCTGGGGAATCCAATACACGAGGCCATTTAAACCATGGGTATGAATATTGAAGAGGGCGGTGTTGTAATCGTTGAATTCTAAACGTGTGAGATATGTATGTAGCAGAGTAAAAACTTTCATAGTTACCATTACCCACTATCAGACGAAAATTTGAGTGATTCATCTGACAGGTGTTGGGTTCCGCTTACCTGTGATAGACTAAAAATGTCAATACTCATCATCAGAAGGACAGTGGGACTTGACATACCATTGAATGTATATTCTGACCAAGAGCCACAGACGACCCAACAACACCTCCTACATTAAAGATCTTCAAAAAGATACTGACGAACAGCACACAGGCCAAGATAAGTGACGAACACACAGGGAATGAGAGAACAGGGTGAAGTGATGAGGGAGAAGAAGAGGGGACAACATTGAGCCTCACTACCCAGGGGCTCCCACTGTAGAGGCTGGACAGCTCAGTCAATGCCACCCCCCATTCACAGACATTAATGAAAGAAGGAGAGAGAGGAGACAATGCCAGCAATCAGCGACACGATGCGCACGCGAGCTGCCAGTGGCAGCATGGCAGCTTGGCGTGATTGAGCCTACAGCCGAGAGCCCGGGAACCAAACAGACTTCCCATGGCTGCAGACATCCCTGACTGAGCATCTTTTTCCAGAGAGAAGTCTGTTGTTGCGGTGTTTAGCAGCCTGTGCATGACTGGTTGCTATGTGGCATGAACACGGCTAACATTCATTTATTTGAATGTTCACCATCATATGCAGTCTCTAGTTGATGGATCATCTCAGGTGAGTACGATTAGTATGATCTTTTCCTATGAGATAAGATAAGAAAATATCTAATGTTCCTTTACAACTTGAAGGTTGTCAATTATCATCTCGACGCTGTTATCATCCCTAGCCAATGCTAGCATTGGCCATCAACAAAACTCGGAGATGATGGGGGTTTGGGTGCCAAGGAAGGAAATATGACAAGCTTTTGAGCTCGTTAGGTTTGGGTCAGCAGGTATGTAGCTTGTTTGAGCTACTGGGGGCAGCATCAAGGATGCTGTCCATCGTTTACTGACACATTTTTGTTAAAAACTAGGTATTTATTTTTTGTTATTTCGGTGCTCGCAGCCATCGCTAAGGCATTAGTGAGCTTCTCAATGCCCATTGCATCATGAACGAATGTCAATTGACGTTTGTTTTTTGCAATTGGGGGCAGGTTCGGCACTAGCATGTCTACGCGCTAGTGGATCTTCCAGAACAAACATTCATACGCATTCATCCTTGCCATTTCTGTTTACACCCACAGTTCCTCATCTTCTTCTATGCAGGGGTGCATCATCTTGATGCACCATGTGTATGGTTCATGCGAGTCTCAAATGAGGAAACTGTTCATTTCTCAATATGTTAGGGGTGTCATATGAAGCCTCGTTTTCTGTGTCCGTAGGTAGCAGGTAAGTCATTTTTATTGACTATTGAGGGTGGTGCTCGTAATCTGTATGTCATTGATAAATTAGCTTGGGGACATCATATCTCGATGCCCCATAGGTTCTTTTTCCTTTTCTCGATATTCTTGACAACCCGCATGCATCGACATGACGCTAGTGGATCCTTATTTACCCACTGACTTACGAATGAACATCTGTTGGTGTTTGTTCTCTGCAAGTGGGAGCAGGCTTGGTGCCTGGTATGTCTATGCTTCCCCTCTCTTCCCTGGGTCAAGCGGGAGCTGATATGCTGAGCACATGTGCTGTTCAGAACAAGTCACAAACACTTGAGGTGGTGGCTCCCCCTTTGAGCCGTGTTTCGTCGATGTTTTCTGTTATGCCTGGGTCGAGGTCTGAGGAGAATTGTTGGCAGCGACGGGTCCGCGAAGGGGGCGCTACGGATGATATGGTGGTGGAGAGGAAGAATGAACGATGGTATAGGATCTTGTTCAGCCATCATTTCCATTCCTCTTGTATGCTGATTCTCAACTTCTCATGCTTGTATGTTGGTTACTGACCTTTTGTTTTTGTTGTGTAGTGACACTGCCACTGTGGGACCCAACGGTTATTGAGCTGGGCATCAATTCACGCTAGATTCATGAGTCATGACCATCTATAAACATTCAATTAAACTTGTATAATTTATTCATGTCTCCTATCTACATTTACAGTTGAGCGACCAATTAATGACCGTAATCCCCTTCTTCAACCCATATGTGCCAACAGGGATTGTATATGTAGCAAGGTGGCAAATGATATGCTGTGGTTCAAGAATGTACACAGTGTTTGATAGCTCACAGCTGACAGCCTTTGATTGCAGCCTTGAGCAAGGCTCAACTGTGTATGTAGTTTTTTTCTGCTGAGCTGGAGAGAGTGGATGATGTTGACGAACAAAGAAAAATGTTTGCCAGAGACCTTCAAGAGGAAGCTCCCAAATTTCCTCAATATATCCAGTCTCGATGGCAGCTCCATGTGTTGGGATATAGAACTGAATGTGGCTATTTCCCACATGGCTATTATTGCAGCTGTATGTTCGATCCTCAAAGACCACTTGGTGAGGCTGTTGAGCAGTGGGAGGGAGCAGGAGGGTGCCAAGAGCATAAGGTCCACCAGTGTATACTGAATTGTAGTTCCGGCCAATGACTCTTAGATATTGAAGAAGAAGGTCATAGTGCCTTCAGTCAAGAGGCTTTGCACTTGCATAAGCAGCAGCAACTTCAGGGCCATTCAGATTGTGTTTTGGCTGAGAAGTGGGATGTGTACTTGGTTGTAAAATCTCAGCCAATTCAGGAGCATTGGCTCAGAAGGTGTCATTGCCAAGAAGTGCATCTAAGCACCCATGACGAGCACTCTGGCGAAGCATGGCAGTTTGTTTTGATTTTCCCATAATCTCCATTCATCCTCTCGCCAGGAAATTCACTAAGCAGAGCTAGTGGGCCCCAGAATTTAAGTAGTGCCCCACTGTGCGTAGCATAGTGATGGTTGGGCATTGAGTGAAATACAGCACCAAAAAGGTGCTGCATAGAAGAGCGGTAATTAATGTAGTGGTCCATATATGCATCTGCTTCAGCATTGCTGACAGAATAGCCTGCAATGATATTTGTTGCACAGACTAATTCACAAAAGTTCCATAAAAGTTCCTGTTGTTCCTCAGTGCCATTCCACCAGAGTGCTGGAATGACAAGAGGAAATATGATGGAGAATAGAATGAGGAGCTCATGAGCTTTCAAGCTTCCATGACTGGCTTCACCAAGCTTGGTGGGAGGCCGCTGAACCCAAGTAGGAAGCTGAACATCTGAAATGCATGCTCAAATCATAGCTAGCTCTGCAGGCATAAAGTTGAATGCACCACCAATAGACACAGGCTCTTCATCATCTTCATTGTAGTCACCAGAAGGAAGAGGCACATCATTTGAACTGGGAGTAGGAGTAGAGCTGGAGGTAGGACTCAGGGTAATGTTTGTGTTGTCAACATCCATATTGTGCAAATGCTCTGCAAGATCTGAAGTGCTGCTGTGTTGACTTGCATGATCTGAGTCATCTTCAGAGTAATTGGATGAGGTCTCCACATCATCAGTATCATCATCAAGTTGAAGGCTTTCCAACAATTTGATTGCAGCCTTAGTTCACCCGATGCCCCACAGAACTCGAAGATGATACTGGAGGATTCCTTCAAGAAAATTGTGCATGAATCCTAGAATGACATATTGAACAGGATCCCAGTAAGGAAGATCATGGAGTGGTGTCCATCGTACACCAGTTTCTTTGGTCAAAGCTATTTTAGCCTTGATAGTTGTTAGATTGTACCACTCTTGAGCTTGAGTGTGAACTTCAGTTCCACACCGCAGTTCCCAGTTATGGCAATCCAGATTTTCAATGTCATCATGATGACACTTACAGAAGGAACAGAATAACCCAGCAGCATGAGAAACAAATCCAGACACCTTGCAAATGGCCTGCAAATCTGCCAGCAGTGGAATAAGCCGTGCTGCTACTGCAGTGCCCTGTGGGTTGCAGAATGTAGGTAAGACCTTTCCTGGGAGGTCTAAATCTAAAATCATGTTCTTGATAGGCTCCAGAACATGTGGTATCGTCCAAATGGTTGGAGCATGTGGAGATGGAGTTATCCTAATAGTCAACATGTTTGCATGAAGGAATCTGATGGAGATGGGCAAGTTCAAACAGTATAAGATAATAGCACCACATGAAACTACTTTGCCTAAAGATTTGTTAATTTCCATCCACACCCCAAAATTGACAGACATACCTGCAATTTTATTGGTCAAAGGATTAAACCAGTCAATATATAGTGCAAAAACAAGGTGGTAAGGTGATTGAAGAAAAGGGCACAGTGAACTCCAGGCAGGGCTGTCATATATATTGTGCATCTGTCCAGGATTGAATGCCCCTTGAGACTTTGCAAAAGTCTGATGCAAATGGTCCTCAATTTGAGAACGAGAGAGTAAAAATATGAGCCATGACTCCAATGACTGAGTAGTGTAGAGGCATTCAGGGATCCTCTGCAAGCCACTTGAAGTCACATGTTGTGTGTATAGATCAGTGTTACAAGGCCTGGACTTTGGAGAGTGATGCCAGTTACATCGTGATGGACCACCATTAGGATATTGCTTGAAGCACTTTGGGCAACAAGTGACCTGGACTATAGTAGGATCGAGCTGACATTGGGAATATACTGTCCGTATATCCAGTGGCATCTTGAATTCTGTGAGTTCTGCAGTCTCGATGTCAGCAGCAGCAAGCGCAAGTTTAATGAGCCTCAGAGTGGTGAGGATGATAAACTTGAACAGGCGCAAGAGAATATTGGCAGTATCTCTACTGATTCCAGACTGAAGAGAGAGCCAAGCAACAATGAGACAGCATAGATCAATGACAGGCATAACAACTATAGTTTGAAGCTTAAATTGTAATTCAGTAACTGTAAAAACAGTGTTCACATACCTTGTGTAAGATCTATGCATTGAGTAGCTTGAGGGTGTGGCTCAACATCAATGATGGTGGACCTTGCTGGAAGTGAGTATGGATCATCCTGGGAATCATGTTGATCTCGAGTTTCATGCTTTCTTCATATCTGTGAACTGACAAGGTGGCCAGGCACATTTTGGCCATGTGAGTCCAAATAGGTTAAGCAGAAACAGACACTACAAGTGCAGACAACTTTACGAGGCATGGAGAGAATCCAATGATGTTGTGGTTATCAGACAATCAATGTGTGAACAAGTTCTGACTCACTACTGATCGGAGAATTCAATAATAATAATAATACAATACCAGAAAGGAAGGAGACTATGAGGCACATTTTCCATGAGATCAATTACTGACTAATCACTATGTATGACATACAGATCAACTTCCGGAGACGTGCCGAAGACATGAACTGAACTCATGTCATTTTGACATGAGCTGGAACATGCCTCCAGTGTCAGACTGGATCCTGTGCCACATTTGCATCATGTTACCATGAACTCCTCATGGATTTAGATCTTAATTAGTTGAATATTTCTGAAAGTGTCTTAAGGACAATGTTCAAGATGTGTTGGCCTTCATTAAGAAGCAGGATGTTCCCACAGATTTTGACAAGTATGTCGACCTTTGCAACTCTCTTCATCATTGTGAACATGAGAAGAACACCTCAAAATTTACTTCCAACTCCTCCCCCCACACCCTCATCTTCCACTACTCCTCCTGTTGCACCCACTGTTACTGCTGGCACTCCTATGGAGATTGATGCCACCAAAACTAGTTGCCCCCATGCTCCCCTTTCCAAGGAGGAGCATGAATGTCATCATTGTGAAGGTCTTTGCAGTTATTGTGGTGGTAAGCATGTAATTGATAGTTGTCCTAACATGTCCGAGCATGCAAAGAAAGCTCTTGCTACCTGCAAGGCTTTGCCTGCTTTGGAAAAGGCTTGACCAACAGCCCACTTGTCCTGGGGCAATTGGTTGATGATGGGACACATTCTGCACCTCAATATGTGCCATTGCCCACCCATGTGTATCTGATGGATGGATTATGGATTGCATCTTTTAAATCTTCCCCTCAATTTCTTTCTTCTACATCTGGTCCATCTCTTTTTTCTCCATCTCATTTCTTTATTTCTATTTGTCCTTCTTTCCCTAATCACAAGCTAATTAAATCTTATGCCCTTGTTGACTGTGGTGCATCCACTTCATGTATTTCAGAGTGCATTGCATCCTGTCACTCTCTTCCTTGACATCTCAAGAATGTTCCTATTCCTATTGTTGCTCAAACTGACTCCTTGATATACCCTCAAATGCAAAAGCATCATCAATCAGAATCATCCAGCTGATTTCCTACGGCCTCAAGAATGAAGCCTCATGCACAATTTTATCTGAAACCAAGAAATGGGGTTCACATGGACCAAAAATGAATGACAAAGCTTTTGACCCAATTTCTTCCCTCCTATCAAATTCCCTGTCATGCCCCACACTCCTTGGGTTGAATGTAACATCCCTATACCTCCTGGTCTGTCTGTGAAATGCTGAAGAAGAAGATAGAAGCAGGAGTATACGAGTTGTCAAACTCATTGTATTGATTGTGATGGTTTTGCATTGTGAAGAAAGACACAAAATCACTTCAAATAGTCCACAGTCTTGAGCCTCTAAACCAAGTAATGATTCAGCACTCTGGCATTGTCCCGATCCCTGAGCATTTGGCTAAACAGTTTGGGGGACCTTATATGTCGCATTCAATGAAAGGCTAGTAGCTGAATCTTCTTGAGATCTAATGACTTTCCAGACTCCATTTGGCATACTTCAAATTGTCACCCTACCAATGGGTTGGATGAACTCGGTTCCAATCTTACATGACGACATCACATTCATCCTACAACCTGAAGTCCCTCATATCACAATCCCTTACATCGGTGAGCTCAATGGTTCAGTTCTTCATCAACCAGTAGCCACTTTCCAAGTTCTTCCCTATATAGCACAAAAATCAATTCCCCTTCCTCCCAACTTCCTCAATATCAACAAACATCAGCTTGAACAACTTTGAACAACATCGGATGTTGACAGCAACATTGATGAAGGTATTCCTGATATTGATGAAGATAACTAGACTATTCTCCTGTATTTTCTTTACTTGTGATATTGAAATCAAGTCTTGATTTTATAACAGAGTACTACTACAAGTCGTGATATCATTTGAAATGTGTTTGTGCAGCCTCAACAGGGTTTTTCAGCTATGAAGGGGTTCTGAGCCTTTCCCCTATGTCTTATTTTGATAAATCACACAAGAGAAACAATAAAATAAAGTGCAAAACAAAAGATCTACTGGGACTCATCCCACTTCCTCTCTAATACTTTGATCTCCTCCATCAAAATCTCCACCTCCAGCTTTTTCTGGACAAGGACCTCCACGAGACAGTGACATCAAAGTTCTAGTGTTGCCATGGCTTGAGCTGCATTATTTGCTATCTTGGGAAGTAAATTACATAAAATCACTAAAATATTTGAGGAGCTAGATCCCATCAAAAGCTGAGAGGTCTCCTGCCAACTCTAAGCAATCAGAGAAGCAGTTCCTCTGATTGCTTAGAGTTGGCAGGAGACCCCTCAGCTTTTGATTCTAGCTCCTCAAATATTTTAGTGATTTTATTTAATTTATTTCCCAAGATAGCAAAAAATGCAGCTCGAGCCATGGCAACACTACATCAAACTCTTGCGACCTCCGACAACATCATTCTGGCCTCGACAGATGCCTCGACCACCAACTCCTCACTCTGTGTCCTTTACCTTTTTCTCCATCTCTCTTGATTTCCCTTTCACCTTTGCCTTCAATGACTGTCTTGGGGGCTCGTCAACAGTAGAGGGTCCAGCCTCTACATTTTCGATGGGCTGGATGGCCTGAATGTGTATTGCTAAACAATAGAAAAGAAGTATCAGGAAACAAAAACTTTATCAAAGGAGATTTACTTACTTCATCTTGAGGTAGACACCTCCATTGACTCCCTGGTGCTCTTCAACACTCGCTTCGAGCCTACTTGTTTCCTCAACTTGCCTCATCACAGGCCTCACCTTGACACACCCTCCCAGTAACACCCCTGCAGCCCATGTGTGCATTGCACACACTTTGGCACTCCCTCAATCACAATGCACTCTTGAGGAGTCTTCAGTCCAGCACAGCAATCACACTAAACCAAAATCTAAAGATAAATCAGTTTGAATGATATTGATGTCAAATGATGACTTACCAGGCCATGGAAGGTAATCAAATCACCTTCCCCCATCCTGACCTGCTTTGCAACTACAGGCTCCGGGTCTAGCTCGTCCTCACCCTCCCCCTCATCCTCAACATTGTCAGCCTTCCACTTCTTGATAAAATGTTTGACAATGGGTGAGTTGATAGGGACCTCCTTGTCCATAGCCTTGTCCTAATCAATAGAGAGATGCATTGCTTCAAGTGCAGTGGTGTGATCACAAAACTCATCCTTTGAAACATTCTTAGCCTGGACTTTGGCCAAGAATGCTTGACACATGTTGATCAACATGTCCCATCACTCCTTGATCCTCTTTGCTTTGGCCTCAGTGGCCACCTGCCGAGCCACCCTCTCTTCCTCTCTCCACCTCTCTCCCTCGATCTTCCTTGAGTATTCCTCAAACAGATACTTACCACCTTGTGAAACCCAAGCCTCATGAGTGAAAGGGACATAGAGCCTGATTGCCTCATCTAACGTCACCTGCACACAGTTGTTGCATGCCTCATCAAATGATCTGATCATGTCATCATACTCAGCCTATCAAATGATGTCAGAAAATACACAGACAAAGGAATGTGAAAAACATACCATTTTTTCACAAAACCATGTGGCCCCATATTTCGAAGTCAAATTCCTCAGCCTTACCAGCTTTGGGCATCGATTTTGTGTGGTCAAGAAGAGGAGCAGCAAGTTCATCGAGGATGGACATAACAGGTGATGGAACAGATTATACAAAAGAAAGAAGTTTGAACCATGACATGTCTTATATCAATGATCAACAATGTCACATGACCCAGTTATTTCAGCTTGACTGACCAGGATGGTCAGAATTTCAGTAAGGGGGAGGATGATAGGTTGTCTCCTTGGCTTAAGGGCTGATTCAGCATTACAACCACATTCTAATCACATTGCCTAACTCCCATGAAGTCCCAGAAGCAGTGTGATCACTCTCAACCAAGTTATTGATCCTGATATTACATCGACTGGCTCGAAACATCACTAGGGACATTGACCACCTTGAAACATCACTAGGGACATCAACCATCCTTCAAAACTCCATCACATGACTCTGGAACTACCTAGGAACGTCCTACAAACCCTCTGAACAAATGTTGAATGTATCCAATCACTTTGACCAAGATCAACTGAAATTGAATGTCATCGGCCATTGTCGAGCATTATCAATTGAACTTGAAAACTTTGAATGACTTTGGGTGCCATGTTCATTGACTCAATGATCAAGTACCATGCACTAGAAAGTATTCTACATTGTGCTCAGAACTGCTGATAGTAGGACAGCCTCATTCCAAGCCCTTATTGCATACAGAACCTGCTGGACTGATTATTGTGACATTTAGCACAGTCTCTACACAAAGGACAGTCTCCTTTTGGTTTCCTCTTCTTATTACTCCTGCATCAGATGATATATCACCTTCTTGTTCAAACTCCAGTCTCATTTTGGCCTCATGATCTATATCATATCCTTTTGCCTCAGGTTCCTACACATGTTTCCTATACCATTTTAGGAAGTTTCTCTTAAAACATATAAAAGCTTGTAGTATCTACTCTGTAAAAGGGTAGCAAAGAATGATCTTTGTATATCACTTCATATAAAAGTCTTAAGAGTCCAAACCCATCTAATTTCAAAACCTTTCTATGAGTTTTCTTGATCATCAGAAAACCTCTTTGATTGCATCGCTCTCGATCAACCCTCATCCTACTTAATCTAAGTACTATTACTATGTTTTCTCAGTAACCCTCTGATAATACTCAACCCAGAAAAACCACCAAATATGCCAATGAGACAATCAATGATGTTATGCAAGTCAGGGGAAGGGCACAAGATGTTCCAAATGCTTGTGGTCAGACCAATCGTAAGGCTACTGGTTAATATTGGCTGTAAACATAGTCTGACAAGAGAAGGTTTTTGGTGAGGTCCAATGTGGTATCGATTGATATTGATGAAGATCAATGAAGATCAATAAGAATGATGTCGAGTGATGCATATCGATGAAGTCAATATGAGAATTTCAAGGAGTTTATTGAAGGAAAATTGTATCCAAAGATGATAGTCGATAACTGTGATGTGTTGGATTGATTTCAAATGTTGGGACGATGAAAATAATCAAAAAAATAAAAATATTGCAGGTACAGACACCACAATGTCCAAGTCATAGCAACTTCTGACACATGGTGTGTCAGAAGTCACAATATGGATACACAAACACAGAAATCACTGTGTTCTCTCAAAGATATCACCTAGGTCAGTTATGGGGGAAAATTACCATGATAGGCTCAGATATCATGTATATCAGTACCACTAGCAGCCTCAGTTGCCTAAGTACTTATCTAGTTTGTTGCTAATTTAGTTGTGGTGAGAAGTTCTCATTGCTGATTGATGAGGATAAATTGAATAGCTTGTGGAGGTGGATGGATGTATTGCCACACAACAGACAGAACAAGGTTTTGACACAGGTAAAATGATGAGAAAATAATGCCAAAATGATCCTATTTATCAATAGGGTTGTTCACAGTAGCCATTTTTGGCTCATTTTTGGCTTCATTTTTCAATCATTTTCAGGTGTTTGGCAGAAGAATGACCAAAAAATGATTTGAAAAATGAAGTGAAAAATGGCTACTGTGAATGCTCTGAAATGCAAACTTCTGGAAAACGAAGTAAAAATGCATTCAAACTCTGCCTCAAATGACTTCATGAAAATTTTCAATGAGCTGGTCACTAAAATTGATAGTATCTCCTCATAGTCTTCAAACTTATAGTGTGTAGTACATATATTCCTTTATATATACTCCTTTGTACTATGACAAAAATGACTACAAAACAAAACAAAACAAAATAAGCAGCCACACACAGGATGGCAGGTTGTGGCCCTCCTTACCATGTCTTGGTGGTTCCTCCTGTTGCATTGCACTGCAAGTCAGCCCCCAGCGTGTTGCCTTGTTGTTGGTCCCCCTCTCCCTGTCATCACCTGTATGCACCAGCCTTCCTCCCTATGAGCAGCTGCTTGTAGCAGAGGGGTCTAGTTCCATGGGTGTCGTCATCTCCCCTTCATCCCTGTTGTCATCCCATCCTGCATTGGCAGTGCTGGTGCTGGTACTGGCCATGGCATTGGCAGTGGTGGTGGCATGCTGGGTGCTCATCATCATGGAGCTGTGACAGGGCCATTAGCACCTGATCCACCCTGCAAGCAAGGGCTTGCAGTGGTGAGAGGTGGGTGCTGGCATCTCTGCACACCTGGTGTTCTAGCTGAGCTGCACCCATGATCCACCCTACAAGTGTTCTTGTAGGTGTGGGGTGGGTACTATTGGGCATTGTTGTTGTCATTCCACCCATGTTCTACCCCATGAGCAGTTGCTCATGAGGCTGGGGTGGGTTGTGTATTGTCTGCTGCCAGTGCTGGTAAGGGTGTGTCATCATATCATTCACAATCAGCTCCACGAGCAGTTGCTCATGAGGCTGGGATGGGTGGCATGGCTGTTGGGCTGTTGTCATCTGGTAGCACCCATGATCTACCCTACGAGCAGATGCTCATAAGGCTGGGAGTGGGTGCTGGGTCAATGTTTTATGTTGGGGTGAGCATTGTGTATCAGACATGGCACCAAGAGAGGGGTTTAGTGCTCACCTGATGGGTGTCCCCCTCCATGGGTCTCCAAGTGCCCCTCCCTGTTCCCCACTGGGCTGGGGTAGTCATTGTCATCATTGTTGTCAATAGTTAGGATCTAAAAACTTTGTGAGTAACAAAAAAATGAAATGAACAACTTACCACAGCCCAATCGACATTGTTGACATCTTTTGGGCCCTTTTTTGTGTTCCTCATCATACCATGCTGTATCTGTCACCTGCACCTTCCATTCTTGTCCTGTCCTCATTGTCCCCCCTCATTGTGCACCACCACCACCACCATTTTTGTTGTGTCACATTGTTGTCCATCTCCACCCCCATCTGTAGTTGTCTTGTGGTGGTTGTCCTTGTTGTTGGCCTTTGTCCCCTGGTCCCCATTGCTGTTGCTGCTGTTGTTGTCTATCTCCTTGTTGTCAGTGTCAGTGTTGTCCTGTCCCATTGTTTTTGTCATTGTGGCTCCCCTTCTTTTTGTCATTGCACCCCCCTCGACTTCACTGTGCAAATTACTCATTCCCACCCTGTGAGCAGCTGCTCACAGCAGTGGGGTGGTGGTCCCCATTGTTGTCTTTGCCTTGCTGTCCACCCCTGTCCCCCATTGTCCCATTTTAGTGTTGTCCTGATCCATTATCCACCCCTCAAGGTGCTTGTAGCAGTGCCATGTGTGTGGGTGTGGGTATGCCATCTTGGTGATCTTGGTGCTGTCTTGCAGTAAATAACATAGATAAAACCTAGATAAAGCAAATGGAAACATTAGTTGAAATGAAATGAAAAGAACTTGAAAAAAAATTTACCTAGGGCCCAAATGACATCTGTTGCCATTTGGGCCTGATGTGACTGGTTTGCAGCCATTGGTTGCATTAGTTGATGTGGGAGTGGGCATGGGAGTGGTGATGGCAGGTAGTGATGGAGTTGTGGTGGTGGTGGAAGAGGTGTGAGGAAGCACCATTGTTGATGGTGGTCACTGCAAAGGATTAGGCATCAGAGCAGAGTTTGAAAAAACAACAAAAATGAAAAGTGAAAATGAAAGTGAAAATGATCATTTTTGTAAAAGCAAGGGCAGGGTTCAATTTTTCAAAAATGATCATTTTTAGGTTCATTTTCAGGTTCATTTTCATCTCATTCTCAAGTCCATTTTTGAAAAATGAGATTATGAAATCAAAAATGAGCCGAAAATGAGCCGAAAATGGCTACCGTGAACAACCCTAATGTGAAGTCCAGTATAAAATAAGGAAACAAAGAGTACTTTTAAGTCAGAGGGAAAAAGTCTTTTTCTCCAGGTGAAAACATAGTCAAAAGACATCTTAAATGTGTCTGAAATGGCTAAAATGATGAAGAAATGATTCATTTTTACTATATTTGTACTTGTTTTCATCATTTCAGCATGCCTTTTGACTATGTTTTCACCTGGAGAAAAAGACTCTTTTCCTCTGACTTAAAAGTATTCTTTTTTTCCTTATTTCAGACTGGACTTCACATTGATAAAAAGGATCATTTTGACATCATCTTCTTATCATTTTACCTGTGTCAAAACTGTGTTCTGTCTGTTGTGCCACTTCCCGTATCCATCAATCATGATCATGATCAATGACTCCTTTACGTGCGCTATTCAAGTTGGACTTCGCATCTTTAACAATGCCAAAAATACTATTACTAGTAGCACACACTTAGATTGACTTGAGATCATGAAAAGCTGGCGCAGTTCCGTCTAGCATTCACTCGGACACCATCCGCTAGGGGTCAAGTTCCTCATCCAGATCTTTCCTGCGTATAAAATCTCTGCATGGTGCCAATCGCTTTCGAAGAGATCAAATAAACCAGGAGCGGCGACTGCCGAGGGAATAGTAATTACTATAGTGAGCTGAGAAAGCTCCGAGCTCTACTAGTATCTTTAGAAATGTCACAGTCGCGCTATGGTGCGCGTAGATAACGTTAGCCTGAGTACCCACCTACAACGGTGATGAAACTGCCGATATATCGGAGAAGGTTTACTGGGCTATTCGGACGAATCGGACCAAGCTTTTCAGATCCTTAAGTTGAGCGTGACTCGGTGCTGCAGCTTCAGGCTGGTTGAAATTTTTTTGCAAACCTGTAGTACGCGGCGCATTACAATTTGAAAATTGTTTTCACCACGTGCCAGTGACCCTCGCTGGCAGTACAACATCTTTAGTAGGATATTTTTATCTACGATGAAAGCGATTCACCCGCCTCCAACGGTGTTGACTCTGTTGAGTCTTGACGGCGAGAGACGGAATCCTCATGCTTCGGAGATTGCATCTATAGGACACTTTGGCTACAAGCCTACAACACTGGCCGGGTTCAATCGCTAAATCAGTGAAAACTAAGTGGCACTGGAAGGTTTGATGGGGATGACGTTACGGTAAAATTTGAGAGTTTCAACATCCCATCATGAGGTCTCCTTGGGGAAATTGGCTGAGGCTCGTGTTTAAAACATTCTTTGCAAGCGGCGGAAAGTATAACTCAGGCTGAGTGTTTATTAACTAGCTGCTATCTGCCTTCCCGCGACGCACATCTTTACTACCTTCGCATAAACACTACGGTTTTCTCAATCATCAATGACCTCATCCATTGCCAGTCGTGCTAGTACTTTTCCCGTCACCATCCCAGGCACATTGCACTTCTGGCCCTGGCCGCGACACATTAACCCCCATTATTCTGTCTGCAAAAAAGAGTCTTCAGAATGGTGCGAATCATTCAAAGCCTTTAGCCCCAGTGCGCAGAGGGCATTCAATAGATGTGATTTCAGTAAGTGGCCATCCACACTCTGCATAAAATACATCATGCCAATCCATTCTTCAAGACCTCCTCGCATCCCTGGCTTACCCTTTGCTCGACAAAGGTCAGAAATATAATTTACGTTAAGAGCTCGTCGCTCACCGTCTTTACCACTAGATGGATGCAGGATTGGATGTGACTTGATGAACCTCTTCTTCGTCATCGATGAACACACCGATGTAGCCGACATTGAAACCGTACGAGCTCAGGCAGACGTCATCATGGATGCCATTCGCGATCCACAGACACCAAGACCAGAAGACGAGTGGATTGGCGGCAAGGTAGCCCGACAGTAAGTATAGCGGCGTCTTTAATCGTCTTATATGTCGTCTGACGTAGAGTTTCCCAAGGTTCTGGCTCAACGCGATCAAAGTAGCAACCGCCTCCTCCCAGAATCGATTCGTCAATACGTTCCAGTTGTACATGGACTCTGTCGTCCAGCAGGCTGTCGACAGAAACAAAAACCACATCCGTGATATTGATGGTTATTTCGAAGTTCGCAGAGACACTATTGGCGCTAAGCCATCGTTTGCCATCTGCGAGCTGTACATGGATATCCCCGATATGGTCATGAATCATCCAGTAATTATGAAGTTGACTGAGTTATGCATCGACATGCTCATTATCGGCAATGATTTATGCTCGTACAAAATCGAGTAAGCCACCTTATACTAATCATGCATTAAGCGACTCGCCTGACACGTTCCTTTTGCAGACGTAGCCGCGGAGATGATGGCCACAACCTTGTCACTATCGTGATGCATCAGTTCAAATTGGACCCCCAAGCTGCCATGAGCTATATGTCGGATCTTCACCACGACATTGCTACACAGTTCTTGGATGAATGGAATAAGATCCCCACCTTTGGAGGGCCACTTGACCTCGATGTTAGAACATATTGCGATGGATTAGGAAACTGGGTTCGTGCAAATGACTCATGGAGTTTTGAGGTTCGTTTCCGAATCTTGTTGTGCGCTGCAATAGCCCTGACCAAGTTCCAGAGTGAGCGTTACTTTGGGAAGCAAGGTCTTGAAATCCAGGCGACTCGACTGATCCAATTAAATGACCTGAGTCGTCTTTAATTGGCGGGTGAACCGTGACTCGGACTCGAGCCATGTTCCGGGCCTGTTCTCGTTCTCATTAGCATAGTGATCCGGTTCTGGTCTGGATCTGTGGCACGTCAGTTATTTAATAATATGTAGACTAACTTCGTCTCTACCGTGACCCGAGCCCTCTCAAATTAGCGCATCTTCAGCTTGAGCAAGCAATAGAATCCTTGTAACTATATGTTTAGAGTGTGGACAGATCGAGCAAACCTGTTAGTGGCACTGAAATAAATGTGTGATGTATTCATACTGGATCCTTACCTGGCAAGTTAGCGCTCGCCAGTAACTTCGCGTAATGCCGCGGCACGGGCGATTGTTATTGAATCTATGAGAGAGGTGATGCATGATGGAAGTCGAGAGGGCGCAATAGTACGAAGATAGGTTCATACATAGCAGGAACGGTCAGATTTTCTGTTTCCACAGCCAAATTCAAGTTCAACACACTTGTCGCCTTTGGAACAGATCACATGATCATGATAGTTCCCACACCTTGCCAGGCTCGATAGCGGTGTTTGTGGACAACCCTAATTTGTCAAAAAATAAATTCCAAAAATGGAAATTCCAAAAAAGGAAGGAAGGAAGGTCGACAGAATTTTCTGTTCACCTCCTCGCAGTAATGGTACATCTCACCATTTAATGAGTTGGGTCACTTTAGGTGAATGTATTTGTGCTTTTCCTGTGGAATACAGAATTGTTATCCTAGCTTGCATAGGCTACAGAGCTTCAATTGCAAAGTATACATTAGCATCACACACCTGCAGGACTAGCAGATGGATAAAAACCTATTGAAATGTAGGATTGAGAAGCTGCATTCAGTTTATGTTACAATTTTCCTTGTAACTCATGAGACCTGACTGACCCGACGTACCCGACAATCCCCTCCAGACAGGAGGCACTCCCTGATTCATGCTTAGAGCATGTCCTTGACACCAGACACACACACACGATGCATGCCAACAACATGCATTTGATCCCCTTCCCATGGAAGGCACCCTTGATGCATGGTGACTCCATGCACCCGAACCCATTCCCACACATGCTGTGATACAACCGCCCTTTGACATGAGGTCCATGATGTCGGACTCTCACGATCGACATGCTGCGCCACAGCATGTCCCTGACATTGGATCCTTGACATTGGATCTGTGACATTGGATGCCTCATGCTAGGCATGAGGCCTATTGTTTCTATTCTTACTTGATACACATCTATCTTTCCGATTGGATGATAAGGACCTCCCTTGTAGTATAAGTACTGCAACTTGTAGTAGGGATGTCCTTAGTTTAGATCTAGGCAATCTACAGCCTTAACCTGCAAGCTCATTCGAAACTACTAAGGAATCCCCTTAGTACATGAACTCACTTGAAACCACTAAGGAAGCCCCTTAGTGCGTGAACCCAGATGACTCTATGCAGAAGTCCTGCTAGAGGTGTACTATCATCTTACATCGGATGCTCCAAGTAAGACCAGTACCAAACGACTCAACGAGGAAGCACCTTGTTGGACGACATTGACTAGATCAAGTGGTTGAGGCTTTGCCCTTAACAGTTTAATTAGTTTGGGATAAACACAGAAATGATAAGTAAAGGATGGATGAGTAACAGGAAATGCAAGAAATCTGGAAAATGTAAGAGTAGGATGAGGAGATCATCCAATGTCTCAGAACCAAGCACACTGTATAGGCCTATTATAGTATATTAAGTATCAGAGAGAACTAGATAGATTGTGGGTGTCCTTGCAGTGGAACAGGAAAATCTGAGGGGGCTTCCAACTTGAAGATGCATGGAATTTCTAAAATGAAGGATCACAGATGGGGATTAATCATTGCAGGTAAGTGTAAACCATTCTATATGCAAATTAGAAAGCAAAAAAAATTGATAGAAAATGAGCCAAGGGCAGGGGAGATATGGTAGTCCCAAGATTCTCATTGAGAGTGTGGCTGTGCATGTGACAAATGTGGAGACCCAAATAACTGCAGTTGCTCAAGAATTAAAATATCTGTCAGTGGGAATATCTAGAGTGCAGGGATGAAATGCCATGAGTATGGGCCCCAGGAATAGAGAGAGAGAACAGTGAGACACCAAGACTTTCAGATCAAGAACAAATGAAAAGCCAATGAAAAGCAAAAGACAAGGTATCAAGGAGACCTGAGTGCATGCAGTAATGGAACTGACAATCACAACTAACATTATATCTGAAGGTGGCAGACCCAGAATACCATATATTGCAGGTGGTAGGCTAATGAGGCCAAATGCAGCCTCGATACTGGCATGGGAACTCAATACTGGCTATCGAGACCACAAACACCATTACTGCGCCACCTTGCCAAGGCCAATGCATGCAAACATTGAAAATGAAACAAGCAACAACTTTACTTTTAACACCTGACACCTGTTTTTCATGTTGTCGCGCGTGTCGTCAACATGTTACCTCCCCTAGACCCTGCACAGATCTCTGAGCTCCTTGCCTTTTATTTCTAGTAAGATTGGCTTGTTCTATAAGGCTATCTTCTTTATCAACTCCCTCCAAAGCTAAACTGATGGTCTGCCACTCATCACACAACATGTTCAAGATTCTCAAGCTGAGAATACTCCAGCTGAGCCACACCCTGGCCACTCTCGTGGTGAGGGTGACACGCCACAACTGCTTGCCATGACAATGATGTGCTGGACACAGGATCCATGGACAAACAAATGATTGCGCAGTTGAAAGACAAGGCTAGATGGTGATGAGGACTCGGATGGAGGTAGTGGGTGGTGGGTGTATACAGTGCTGCAGATGCAATGATTGTCACTGCCATTTGGAAGTGGCTTGTCACTCACTGCTCGATAGCTCAACGCTCAGCAGGCAACATTGCCAACAAATGTAATTATTATTTTGGCTTTGTGTAAATCCTTAGTAGTATTTAAATGACATACATCGTCTTCTTAAAGCTCATGGTCTGGCTTTACAACTTATACAAGTACTACCCACTAGGACTTTGCCACAAAATCATGTGATCTGTCCTGAGGTTTTTTGGCACCTTGCTTATTATTTAAGAAACCAAACATGGCAAGCCGATGTCGATGAAGTATCACAGAGCCTGCCTGAGACATATACCCAAAAGAAATTTACCAGTCAGATACAGTATTAGACCGTCTTATGCACCATGACCATTCATGTGCACTAAATCAATTTTATAATGGCTACATACTGTGTCCAATCTTACACATTTGTCCAAGTGAATGTATGATACCTAAGCATGATTTGAGCAGGTATTTTGTAGGGATGGGTTGATGTGCTGAATATCAAAATCTGGTGCTTAGTCATGGAACTTCCAAAATAGGCAGTGATCAAATCTTATTCACAAGGCCAAAACAGAATGGCTGCACCTAGGACTGTAAAATAACTTGCATTTCAATAGGACATATAATAGCAATTCTGGAGCACTCTTACATCAAAATGGAGAGATCACACCTTAGATCACAGGGGTTCAAAGTATTTTACTCTGGTGCAAAAAATCATTCCATTGTGTCCTCCTCATTGCGGCCATGTTGGATAGATCTGTGGAACTATGGGTAAATCCAGTGTCTATATACCACAAGCTACATTCTTGGATCTTTATAATGCCCTGTTGTGCCAAATCAGATGAGCAGAAGACTGTGGAGTTTAGCTGTGCCAAATGAGCATTGGAGGCAGCTGCCACTGAACCATACCATGCAGAGCTAGAAAAGAAGAAACAGGGACTCCCTTACTTGAGTGCCAGGGCAATTTGCAAGAAATTCACAACAGAACACCAACAGAAAACTGGAAAAATCATTCCACTTGTTCATATGACCATCCTTCATCATTTGGAAGGCTAGCAAACAGGTGCACAGGCAAATGAAACCAAGTCATGGTTGACAGCAGAGGAACAAAAGGTTGTGATAGAGTATATTACTGAGACTGGAGTGCAGGGATTTCCATTGAGCTACAAGCGGTTAAAGGAACATGTGGACGAGATATGCTGGGAGAAGTATGGGGAGGAGTTTCCTGAAAAGGGAGTAGGAAAACAATGGACCCATCAGTTCATTGTGAAGCATTCAGATGAAATTATGATGGCTTGGTCAACCCAGTTGGAAGATAAGCGAGGACCTGCAGTCAGTCCAAACACAAAAGCAGCATGGGACAAACTATTGGGTTCAACCATTGAGAAATATGGCATCACTGCACCATTGATGTATGCTGTTGATGAAATGGGTGTCACTGGCCAAATGGGTCAAAAGGAGAGAGTTATGGGTGCATGGAAGAAAGGGCTACATTACCAGCAGGTTGGAGGTTCATGCGAAAATATGATGGTGCTTGTTACTATCTGCGCAGATGGTTCATCACCTCCTCCAGCTGTCATTTTCAAAGGGAAAGCATACCAGACTGACTGGAATGATAATAACCCTGAGAAGGCATCATAAGATTGTATTTATTTTATCACCATTGCTTTCTAACATAAATTTTGAGGATCGGTTATGCAAAGAAAGAGTGGACTACAGGCAAAATTGGGATTGAATGGATCAAGATATTTGATAAACAAACTCACACAAAGGCCAATGGCCAGTGGTGGCTCCTTCTAGTTGATGGACATAATTCCCATTATACACGAGCTTTCCTTCAATACGCACATGAGAACAACATTGCAATCCTATGCTACCCTGCTCACACCACACACATCTACCAAGGTCTTGATGTTGTTGTCTTCTCAATCTTGAAGAAAAATATTGGTGATGAGCGCAGGGTGTACAAGAGGAGAACTGGGAAACCTATGAAGAAAGAGAACTTCCTCGAGATCTATGGACATGCTCACATCAAAACCATGCAGGCTGACACTGTAAAAGCTGCATTTTGGAAAATAGGCACATGGCCTGTAGATCCAAACACCATTACACCTGAAATGATGGCACCAAGTAAAGTAACTTTGAAGGATGCCCATCTCCTGGTTGTCCCACCAACTCCTGTCTGTGTTGTGGCTGATATGCTAAAGGAGGTGGCAGGTCTCTTGATGACTGAGGACCTCGAAAGTGACGAGGACCTACTGGAATCTGATATTGAGGTTGGGGATGAGGAAGGTGAAAATCCCTTTGTCGACAAGGTCCAGCTGCCACAATGGGGACTTGCCCCAATCCCCAAAGATGAAAATGAGATGGAGGATGATGAGGGTGGTACTGGAGAGATGGGAGGCAAAACACATGGTGTCTGATGTGTCAGAGACGAACCCACTGCTGCTGCCCAGCCAGCAATACAAAGTTGGTTACATCAGGCCAAAGAATCTATCAGAAAGGCTTTCAAGCGACTCAGAGAATCATCACTTACCATGTTCATTGCTTCCCATTCCATTCTGAATCCAACATCTACCCTGAACTCTGTCACTCTGGAGGTGGCACTTTCTATTGAACCGAAAACAAACAATGAACATATTCTTCTTGCTGCCCTTTGTGAATCAGTCAACCAATTGGAACACCAGAAGCAATGAAATCTTGAAATCCAAGTGGCTGGGATCCTGAATGCAACATATTGCAAGTTGCTCACCGAAAAACTAGCAGTACAAGAAAACGCGAAATCAAAACCCAAGAAAAAGAAGCTTATGAGTGATGGCCTACCTGTTTTGTTGACAGATGATTTCTTCTATGAAAGAGTGGTTGAATTTGAAGCTGAAGTGAAGTACAAAGAGGTGGAAATGAAGGCAAAATGGCAGGTTAGGGCTGACAAAGCAAAGGCAAATGATAACTGGATAAAGGAACGTGAACAAAGAGAAAAAGAAAATGCAAAGCAATTGGAGGCATACCTGGAGGCCTTAAAGGAGTGGGAAGAGCATAAAGCACAGTGGGCAGTTGACAAGGCAGCCAAAAAGGTCAAGGGCAAGTTTTCATTGGAGAAGCCTAAACTGGGTAAGCTTCTATCACTTATAAAGCCAAAGGGAGGGTGGATACAACCTCAGAATGAAGCTGAAGGGTCCCCAAGTGAAGCAGAAAGCAGTGGAGAGGAGACATTCAACATTGAAAGTGACGATGATGTTGTTATCAGTGATAGCGATTAAATGAAATGATTTTTTGGCTATTTTTGGCTATTTTCAGTCCTTGGTGCACATGACTGTTTCAGTGCCATTTCTGGGGAAATCTGGCAAAATGGCTATAACACGATCATTTTCCACTTTCTCGTCACAAAGAGTGTACCTACTGACAGCCCCAGGTCGACTTAATGGTCTGACAACCCAAAATTGGTCCTCAAGCCTGAGACTCTAGTACAGTAGATTCAAACATTTTTTGTTGGTGCATAAGACAGTCTAAAACTGTAGCATAAGTGAATGAGCCAAATTAGGGTCAACACATTCCCACACTAAGTTTCGCTCAACACGCTCAGCACCATCTCATTGATGTCAACCACGACCAGTCTCAAGTTCTTTATCTATTCTGGCAGTATTCATATTTGCTTGTCACCACTGAAAACAGGGGGATGGGCCACTAAACTCATTCAACACACCCTTGTCTCTTTTCTCTGCTTATCTTTCTGTATTCTTAATCACGCCAACTGCTCTGTTGTATCTTGCTGTCTTCTTTTTTTACTCTCTTGAAATTTCACATCATTTCACATGGGGAACTACCTAGTTCACACACTACAATATTGGGGAGGCTAGCCCTTGCTCACCTATAAATTCTCAGCTTTTTAGGTGTCTTTTTCTCTGTCCAGCCCACAAACTTGTTCTTGTTTCAGGCTTTGTCACTGTGTCTGCTGCTTCTTGAAGTCTTGCCGGTTCTTCTTTCTACTCTGATTTTCTGTTCTTACTGTTCTTCACGCAGTAAGAGCCTGTTTCTGTATCCATCTGCTGTCTGACAATCCCTTTATAGTTCATTTCTATTCAATGTATCAATATCTTTCAACTGGTTACTTTACTCTTTATTACACAATATAATGTGAGTGTAATCAGCTCTGGGTTGACATATCTAACAAGTATTAATTAGTGTCATGTCACTCCAAACACCTACACTTAAGATCTGAATCAAGAAGCCATCTTGCAAGAGGCGCACTTTACCCAATAATGTGAAGCGCTGACAGCTTGCATCTGGCAAGGCTGAAAACAGTTCAACTCTTGCTGTCACGTCTAGTGCTGCCCCAGCTGCACCATTCAAATTTGTGCCCAACACCCAGGATTCTTTTGAAGTAATGGCTAATACTCCACCCATGCTCACCACCCCTCCACTGGTCACTGCCACTGATCCTTTCAGGGTGCTGGCAGAATCTTCACCCATATTCACAGCCTCTCCACCTGTTGCTGCCACCTCTCCATATGCTGTTGCTGGACCTGATTATTTAAGCAACACTCTACAGGCAGATGCTGATAATGCCTACAGAAAGGTGATTGCCCATGAACAAGATGACAAGCAGATGGAGTGCTCATATGATTTGAGTGACTGATGTTTGAGTGAAGTCATGAAAGATGGGGGAACAGAAAGGTGGGTAGCAGAACATGTTGGCATCAGGGTACATTGTGTAGAGAACCACTGCATCTTGGAGCAGGACAGTATGGGACCAGATCAGGACCTCCAGGAAATTATGGAGGGCAACATCTTGTGCAAACTGGTAGTCATGTTGACAAGCAGCAAGGGCCATGAGCTCAGCTTCAACCCAGGGGAAAAACTGGGCCAGAAGGGCAGGAGGAGGAGCTGTAAAAGTAGATGAGTAAGAAATGCCCAAAAAAAACATTTCTTAACACTGACTGAGGAGAGAGCAAGGAACAAAATAAGAATCTTGTCTGTTGGCATTGAACATTGCAGAACAGGCAGTGCCCAATCATAACAGGGATGGTAGATGCCACTTTCATTCCAGCCACCCAGTGCCTTGACCCCCATCACTGATGCACCATGTTCATGGGAGGTCTTGGCAGTGTATGGTCAGCCGGCATGAGTCACCTTGCTGATGTTGATGTCATTCTTCACATGCATCACATTTACATGCTCACAATGATCTAAGGTTCTTATTATCAGTGATGCAAATTGAACAAGAAGCTCAAACTTACTTTCATATAACATAGGGACTGCTGGATTTCATACAAAAAATGGATGCAATCCATACCATTCTTGCTTTCCCCATTCCCCAGATTTGGGATCAGAGAAATCAGTAGTGTTTAAGGGTCCAGTCCAGTTCAGTTTTTTGACCCAAAAATGTAAAGACCGCAACCTAAACCAGTCCAGGACCAACCCAGATACTGCTAGAGCCGAACTGGACCACCTAGGACCGATCCTTTCCAGTTAAAAGACCAAAAAGACTGGTTAAGACTGGTTCAGACCGATGTTTTGTTGTGAAATTTGTTGTATTAATATGACCCATATGTATCTTAGCAAATATTACCCGGACCTTATAACCACTGTACAGATGGATAGACATTGTAATTCCCCATCATTCGGTCTAACTTTTAAGACATTTCATCAAGATTTGACTTGGCTATGATCAATATAAAAATACATCTACTGAATGACTCATGCTGAACACCAAGAAATGTAATGTGACAACCATAAATTATGTGATGCATAGCATGCATTGACAAATGGTGGGAGTATTATTATACATGTTAGTCCTATGATCATTAATAGAATCAAGCAAATGATCAACATATGAGTAAGACAAAACAAAAATCAATCTGATACAACAAAATACTCATACAAAAATAGATTTGGTTATATCTTGCTCAATTTTTAACCATTTTTTATGAACCAGAGGTCAAATTCGCCGGATTTTATGTGGGAACATGGTCCAATATATGTTCCCACGATAAAACCGGTCCTAACCGGTTTAGACTGGTTTTCTTCAGCTTTACAACATTTTTCAAAATGGAAAGACTGCTAACTGAACTGCAAAAGACTGGTCCATAAATAGACCACTGGTCCAGTCTTTTCCAGTCCAATTCAGTCCAATTTCGGTCTTTTTTTCAGTCCTATGGACTGGACCCTTCAACACTAGAAATCAGGTGTAAACTGAGGGGTAGCAATCCCCAAGATGTGGAAGATCACAAAGAAAAGAGTTGAAAGCCCACCAATGGGGCATGGCTCAATGAGACAGTGGCAGAAGGCACCAAATTCATCAGTCCATCCAGTTTGGTTATGCTTTGCATTGTTGGCGAATATGACAAGTGCCTCGAGTGCAATGTCAGTAACTGAAAAGAAAGGAAAGGAGGAGTAGAAATAAAATATCACCTTTATGCATGCATCAAGACTGATATCATTCATAGGAACATCAACTGAAAATAAATCTGACATCAGAAGAGCTTGCGTGTTGTTTCCCCGGAATGTAATGCTAGTTGATAGGAGGAGCATGGCACAATCACAACAACCAATATATGTCTGATAGAGCCCTGGATGGTCTCGCAGGCACCATATCAAACATTTGATCAGCTCAGCGGTAGTGTAGGTGTCTGGGAGAATTGACATCCATAACTGTAAAAATGACAACAAAATGGAAGGACTTACCAGAGGAAGTTCCAGTTGCTTTCAGTGCCTGGGCCTGCTTGATACATTTTGGTTCATCATGGCCTGCAGCAGATTCATATGCATGGATCTGTTCATTGTCCCAAAGGGGCCACTGAGTCTCAGGATCATCCTTAAAATGTCATTGGTTGGTGAAATGCCAGTGCTCGAGTGCAGTTATAGTTTGTTTGATAGATGAGCAACCAACAGTGGATTGACTGTTGGTATCATCGGTGTGTTTGCGCTGTGGGTGAAGGCACTCAAAACTATAAGTTACAAGAAAAATTGGCTACACACCTTTTTCAGCTGTTTCAACTCATAGTCAAGAAACAGAACCACTTTTGTGGCTGTAATTGGCAACGTGGGGATGTAGGTGTGATTAGGGTCTTCTGCCATTACCTGAGCTTGATAGTGGTCCCACCAAGTCTGATAGGTAGTGAGATGATGCCCAAAGAGATTGAAGAAGAAGCTCGCACCACCTTTAAAAACATTCCCAAAAATCTAGTTACGGGTCTTCAGGGAGCTGTCACTGCTGTCCAGCTTCAGAATAGGAAGGCTGACAATGAGAACAAAGCATGCTTTGATGCTTTGCAAGACAGTGTACTGCAGATGTCGATGGCTATTAACCAACTTGCTGGCTGTCAAATGTGTCAACAAAGGGAATATTCAAGTAAGTTACCAATCTGTCATGTTCTCATCTTTCATTAACCACTCTCTATTTTGCAGCTGTTTCTACCCCTCCTCCTCCTCCTCCTCCTCCATGTACACTCCCCAACCTCTACCTTCACTTGTGCTGCCTACTACTGAAATGCAAACTCCAAGTCCTATCACTATGCATACTTATCCAATGGCTTTGAATTCTAATGTTGACTCACATCAAGCAATATCACTGCCATCCACGAACATCAGTAATACTATCAATTCAATCCTCTCTTCTCTCCTGGGTTCTTTGGGGCCTCTTGCACCGGAAGCATTGATTTCAATGCAGCTGAACCAGCGCAGCAGGTCATGTCACCGCACTGTTCAGATAAGGTCTGGGCTACCCTTGTCACTTGGTTTGGTGATGCAAAGCTTCGAAAGCACACCCCAGAGTGGGTTGAGCACCTACTCACATGGCTCCCATTCTACCAGTTTCAACCTGTCTTCAAGATCATGGACATATGGAAGGAACACAATGAGGGTCTCAATGGATATATTTTGGTGCATGATCTCAACACTGTATGGGGTGCAAAGTGGAAGCAGAATAAAGGAACACTTAAGATGGAGGCCAGGTGATGAAACAAGGTGGTGGATCTGGTTGAGTGCTTATCAAAGAAACACCACTGGGATACTGCACATGCATTACACTTTCTATGTGAGCGATATGAGGGCAGGATGGGCTGTCATGCATTCTGTGATTATCTTACAGCTAAGGGTGGCACGGGTCTTACTGAAGTTCTCCAAGTGGCAGAATCCTTCTCTTAGTTTAGTTGATGTATCTACCATAGGTTTCAATTAAGGAAGCATTTCTATGCACAGTACTTGTCAGGATGAGCACCAAAATAGATACAGCAAGGTGATGTCTCACTATCGGTCTCTCCCAATCTTTACCTTGCAACATGGGCATCAACAGGCTATGGGAGGTCAGTTACATCTTTTGGGCTCTGTTCAACTTGTGCATCATTGAGTCTTTACTGCTTCAATGATGATGACAGATAATTGGGCCAGCAGCAGAAACACAGTCCCTGACGAGATTGGCAATGGTCAAAGGGTTTGAGTGCAATGCACATAATGCATGCACTCTCTTGATTGGTGTTGATATCAGGTGTGATATGCCTCACTTCAAATTTAAACCAGTCGTCTAACAAGATGGACAGCATCTGGTCAGAAATCTGGCCTTCATACACAGCAAGGGGAAAACCCAGAACTACAAAGGATGTTCTTCAAGTTCTGCAGATTTCTCAAGATTCCTGCCATGTTGATCTTTGTTTTTGATGGTCCTGGACATCCACCTGTGAAGCGCGGCAAGGATGTTCACAATACACCACTTTGGGTAATCTCTCACCTCAAGTTCCTTATCACCACTTTTGGATTCTATATTCACAAGGTAAGAACAATTATTATCTGTCATCCTGCCCTCCAAGTCTGAATATACATGCCATAGGTGCCAGGAGAGGCTGAGGTGGAACTGCCAATGCTGAACCAGCTTGGGATCATTGACACAATCATTACTGATGACAGTGACACATTTGTGTTTGGTGAAAACTGTGTGATCAGATCCAGGTGTGAAGAACTAAGTTGCTTCAGTGACAGTCACCCTTAGTTCCACAAGCAAGTGGGGTAATGGCCTTGGTGGTGATGAAGCCTCAATCTATTCTTCAGAAGCCATAGAAAATGTTGACACAGTTGCACTCACACCTGGCAGCCTTCTCCTTGTGGCACTGATGGCAGGTGGCAATTATGACTCTGGAATTTCAGGCTATGGCATCAACTGCACATGGCTTAGCAAAATGTGGCTTTGGAGATGCATTGCTTACAGCTGCCAATGCTCTACCTGACAATGATTCCTTTCAGATGCTTCTCAGTGCATGGTGAGCTCAGATGCACCTTGAGTTGTCAACAAACTCACGTGGCTTCCTCCCATGTCATAGCATAGTCTGGGCCTCAAAATTGAAAGTTTCTGCCTTTCCAAATGTCGATGTTCTCAATCTATATCTACACCCAAAAACATCTTGGACTGTAGGATTAGGTGCACATGTGAGAGACATGGTTGCCCCATCTTGGAAGCTCTGTGAGCCAGTGATCCATGAAATTACCGCATTTTGCCAGCAGCGCTTGGGATGGTCAGATCTGGCAGCCCTTCTGAAAAGGTTTGAGAATGTGCTTTCGGGTGGGGTCATATGCTGCATGTTTTGCTCAGTATGCAAGCTCTCCACTTGATTTCACAGCAATCTACTTATATTGTGTGGTTGTTTGAGCCACTTGTTCTCTTTGATGACATTGAACACAACCTCACTACACCCAACACCTGAACTCATGTGCTAAAGATCTCACCCAAACCTCACACAGTCCAGTCAAGTAATGGGACCACCTTTGCATACCAGAGACTCACAGTCACCATCAGTGACTTTGTTCATTTGATGGGTTGCATTGTACACCTGAAAACAACCCCTCAACTTCCATCAATCTATGGGTCCCACAATCCTTGACTCATTCTGTAGGACTTGTGACTTTGGAGGATCAGCTGCATGCTGTAAGTAGGTTCCAACACTATACAGTCAAGTACTAATTCCAAGTTCAACCCAGAACCCTACTCTGAGTCCTGCAAAGATACACTCTCTGCAACAGCTAGATACTATTGACTTGACCCAGGATGGTATGATCTGGCCTAATGAGGCCAGCACTAGTGGCAGAAATGCTCAGATTGAAGTTGTTGATCTGACAGGCTATTACTTAATCTGAAGCCACTTGCAATTCATAATTCATTGTATCATGAACAAACAATCTCATTTCTTCCTCTACATATCTAATTAGCTGTTAAAGTGTCTAGTTATTTCTTGTACTATCTACTGAGTGTATATTACAATGCTTGACAAAAGAAGTATAACTGTGACTAATAGGCTAGTTCAAATTGATAGTCCAACAAAAACAAATTTAGATAGAATAGCATCGCAAGAGATATTTGACCCCAAGTCCAAAAATCACCCAGCTTCTTCACCATCTCAATGAGGGATGCCTGAAGACTGCTGCACAGAAAATAAGTCTCACAGTTGATCAAGAAGCAAGTGAGAGTGCATACAAACAGCCACATTTGGGTTTACAGTGGTGGTAGACAAGCTTGCAGCTAGGCATCTTTACTAGGCGTCGGTGATTGGAGGTGGTGTTGTATGGTCTGCATTTGCAGAGTGGTGTGGTGGTGGAGGGTGACTTGTTGGGCCATCAATAGAATTGGTGTTTGTGCTGGCAGTTGGAGGTGGTATTGTAGGGTTGGTGTTTGCCACCAGGTGTCTTAACTATGTGCCGGCTAGTGTTGCCATGGCTTGAGCTGCATTTTTTGCTATCTTGGGAAGTAAAATACATAAAATCACTAAAATATTTGAGGAGCTAGATCCCATCAAACACTGAGGGGTCTCCTGCCAATTCTAAGTGATTGGAGAAGTGGTTCCTGAGATATTCCAGTGGCTTTGAAATGGCTCAAACCAAGCCATTTCAAAGCCACTGGAATATCTCAGGAACCACTTCTCCAATCACTTAGAATTGGCAGGAGACCCCTCAGTGTTTGATGGGATCTAGCTCCTCAAATATTTTAGTGATTTTATGTAATTTACTTCCCAAGATAGCAAAAAATGCAGCTTGAGCCATTGTAAGGGGACTAGGGGGGTGCCCTGTGTGTTTTTCCTATTTTTTATGTTCGTCCCATATTTTTCCCCACCTCATTTCCTTCTATTCTTCATTTTCTATGATTTTTCCGGATTTTATTACTAATTTTCCCTTGCTATCATGTTTGTATATGTTGACACTTTTATATTTAGAGGCGGAGTACCCCTTCCGACACATACCCCTTGGTATGATGTCATTCAGCAGCCTTGATCTGCCTATCTCCGCCTTTTTCTATTTTTAGGTTATATTTGATTTTTGTCGTCTTCACATATACTGGGCATCAGCAAGGGGATCCTTAGAGTTTTCTCTTCGGATTTCCCTTTGCTAGGTGTGCCCCCAATCCCTGTATTATGTAGCATAATTTTAACTTCGGATTTCCCTTTGCTAGAGGCTCAGGTTGCCCTTATAGTAGAAAACTCTCCCCTAAGGCCCGAAAATCGCGAACGCGCTGCCCAAAATAGGCAGGTACGGACTGGACGATGCTTCCCAAAGCTCCACAGAGTCCCTACACACCGTTCCAGATACTCTCGCCTTTATCACGCCGCCATTTTCGCCAAACGCGCTCCCTAGCGACATGGACGCATCAGAATGCTTCGACGCGCTTGAAAGTGACGTTTCCGGAATGCGCGCGCAAATCGACTCGCTTAAATCTACGATTGAAAACTTCGTTAGGACCCTCCAGGCTAACCCTACGACTAATAGTTCCCCCTTCACGACTCCAAGCGCACCCAACAACGACGTTTTGCCAAACACGTCCACTAAGGAACGTGCCCAGATCAAACCTTCCCCCCCCACCGAATTTAATGGTGCACGTGCGCAGGGACGTGCATTCCTTAATTCCTGTGAGTTATACATTAGTCTCCAGTCGCATCAATTCGTCGATGAGGCTGCAAAAATTTATTGGGCCTTCACATACATGAAATCTGAACGCGCCTATCTCTATGTGGACCGTATCCTACGTCAAACTAAAGAACTCGGTTCTCTACCTTTCTCCACTTGGGGTGACTTTCGAGCTGAGTTTGTACGCCACTTCTGCCCCCTCAATGAATGCCACCGAGCAGTGACACGACTTGAGTCATCCACTTACCACCAGGGACATCGATCCGTGGATGACTATATCGATGAGTTCAAGGATTTGGTGGACATGGCAGGGTATGGGAGTGGGTTACCAGTGGTGGTGAAGTTCTGACGGGGGCTCAACCAAGAAATTCAGGACCAGATTGCACAGATGTTGGAAGGGCGCCCAGCGGACGATGATATCCTTGCTTGGTATGAAGCTGCTTCACTCTGTGACGAGAACCGACTCACAAATGCGGTGTTTAATGCTGCATTCCATGCTCCAACTACCACTCATACACCCTACACCTTCAATCGAAGCCTCCCCCGCCCTAACCCCATTCCTGCTCATCAAACTCCCACACCAGCCGTCAATGTCCCAGTACCAATGGATGTTGATGCAGCCCGCAGCCGTGCACGTAAGTTGGATCTCTGCTACCATTGTGGGGAACCTGGACACAGGGCTGGAGCGTGTCCCCATCGTCAGGATATCCGCATGCTCACCCCCAAGGGATGAGATGAACTCCTGCAAGATTTGTTGGCACTTGTAGATGTTGAGGAAGCGAAGGATCAAGTTGCAGAGGAGGTTAAGCTGGAAGTTGTAGAGGAGCAGGATTTTCCTATTCGCAGTGAGTGAATTGTACGCCCTCACTGCCTGTCCATAACCGCTTTGAAGTCTTGTCAGTTGAATCCCCGGAGAATGAATCCATTTCTGTGACTGCTCCCTCTCTGACCCTTCGAAGTTGGCTAAAGACGTACTTGCTCTCCCCATCTCTCCTTCTACTCCACGTCCCAAAATTAAATCATGGGAGCATAAACTACCACGCAAGTATATTGTGGCATCCACTCCCTCTGCACATTCCTTAAACCTAGCCATCGAACTGCAGATGACCGACACTGGACAGATACTCGGTGTCTCTGCGCTCCTGGACTCTGGTGCGACTGGTCTCTTCATCGATTCCCATCTGGTACAACAACATCGTCTAAATACTCGCTCACTCTCACGTCCAATACCTGTATATAACGTGGATGGATCCCCAAATGAAGCTGGTGCCATCCGAGAGGTTGCAGACCTGGTTCTCCGTTACAAAGATCATAGTGAGCGTGCCCTTTTTGCTGTCACTCAATTAGGAAAGCAAAAGGCGATTTTGGGATATCCATGGCTTCGAGACCATAACCCAGAGGTCGACTGGCACACCGGGGAGGTTACCATGAGCCGATGTCCATCCTGCTGTCGGACGTGTTTCACAGAAGCCAGGCAAGAACGTCGTGGACAGAAGGCGGCAATACGACGAACTCAGAAGTGTCGTGCTGGACCCCTGCCTATACCTGAAGTGGAATTGGAAGGGGTTCCTGATCTAATGCCAGACTCGGATGATGATGATGATGAGGACCCAGAGGAAGTGGAGGAGGGTGATCAGATCTTCTACACTGCGATTCGCTCATCGCATGAGGTGTGTGCCACATCGAACATATCCCAACACCTTGCCGAGGCCTTCCACAAAAACAACGCTGCTAAATCCTCTACTAACTCCTTACTCCCTCATCTCCATGAGTTTGAAGACGTGTTCTCCAAGGAGTCATTCAACTCTCTTCCTGCGCATAAGCCATGGGATCACGTGATCGAACTCACCCCCAGCGCAACCCCTTCATCCTGCAAGGTCTATCCTCTCTCTCCGGAGGAACAATGGCAGCTTGACCAGTTCATCGATGAGCACCTGGCCTCTGGATGTATTCGACCATCGAAGTCACCCATGGCCTCTCCTTTTTTCTTTGTCAAGAAGAAGGATGGCTCACTTCGACCGGTTCAAGACTACAGAAGACTCAACAACATCACGGTCAAAAATCGCTACCCACTACCCCTCATCTCTGAACTCGTAAACCAGCTCCATGGAGCCCGATACTTCACCAAGCTCGATGTCCGTTGGGGCTATAATAATGTGAGGATAAAGGAGGGAGATGAGTGGAAGGCAGCCTTTCGTACCAACCGTGGTCTTTTTGAACCGCTTGTCATGTTCTTTGGCCTTACTAATAGCCCTGCCACCTTTCAGACCATGATGAACGACATCTTCCATGACCTCATCCTCGAAGGCATTGTCTGCATCTATCTCGACAACATCCTCATCTTCACTCGCACGGTTGAAGAGCACCGTCGCATCACGCGCCTCGTCCTAGAGCGACTTTGATGGTACAAACTCTACCTTTGTCAGGACAAATGCGAGTTCGAAAGGACCAAGATCGAGTACCTCGGCCTGATTATCTCGGAGGGTCAAGTGGAGATGGATCCTATCAAGGTAAACGGGGTCACAGCTTGGCCGACGCCCACGAACAAGAAGGAGGTGCAGTCTTTCCTGGGCTTCATCAATTTTTATCGGCGTTTTATCAAGGATTTCTCACATCATGCACGACCGCTGTTTGACTTGACAGGAAAGGAGGCATGGAGGTGGGATAATGCACAACAGGAGGCGTTCGAAAAGCTTAAGGAGATGGTCACTTCCGCTCCGATCCTTACCTTTGCTGACGATTCACATCCTTTTCGTGTAGAAGCCGACAGTTCTGACTTTGCGACGGGTGCTGTGTTGTCTCAGCAGTCTCCGGAGGACCAGAAGTGGCATCCTGTTGCATTCTACTCCAAAAGCCTTAGTGCTGTAGAGAGAAACTATGAGATCCATGACAAGGAGATGTTGGCGATAATGCGTGCGCTTGAGGAGTGGCGACACTTCCTCGAGGGTGCCCAACACAAGGTGGAAATTTGGACGGATCACAAGAACCTCGAGTACTTCATGATGGCCAAGAAATTGAACCGTCGTCAAGCTTGTTGGTCCCTGTATCTATCTAGATTTGACTTCTCCTTGCACCACCGTCCAGGTCGCAGCATGGGGAAGACCGATGCCCTATCCCGACGTGCAGACCATGGGGATGGCAGCGGTGACAACCAAAACATTGTGCTGTTCCAGCCAGACCTGTTCACCATTTGGGCACTGGAAGGCATCGCACCCCAGGGCGAGAAGCGGGACATTCTACGTGACATTCATCGCGCAAACCGTAGCGGTTTACATGAGGATGTTGTCGCCCGAGCTGTTAAAGAACTGAGGAAGGGATTGACCCTTTCCTTACGTGCAGCAGAGTGGGCTGAAAAGGAGGACTTGTTGTATTTCAGGGATCGCATCTATGTTCCCAATGACCCAGACCTTCGCCGGTGCATCATATCCCAACACCATGACTCACAGATTGCTGGCCACCCCGGACGCTGGAAGACCTTGGAGCTCACCTCACAGAACTATTGGTGGCCACAAATGTCACGGCTCATTGGTCAGTATTGTCGCACTTGTGACCTTTGCTTATGCACCAAGGTCCCTCATCGCAAGCCTATTGGTGAGCTACACCCTCTTCCTGTTCCAGAGAGTCGTTGGGATGTCGTCAGCGTCGACTTTGTGGTGGAATTGCCAGAGTCAAATGGGTTTGATGCGGTGATGTGCACAGTTGACTCAGTGGGAAAATGCGCTCACTTCATTCCCACTCACACCACTGTCAGTGCCCTAGGTGCCGCTCGACTCTACCTCCACCACGTGTGGAAATTACATGGACTTCCTGGTGCCTTCCTCTCGGATCGTGGCCCTCAGTTCATGGCAGAGTTCACTCGTGAGCTGTACCGACTCCTGGGGATCAAACTCCTCGCTTCAACTGCTTATCACCCACAAACTGATGGCCAGACGGAATGAGTCAACCAGGAACTGGAGCAGTACATCCGCCTCTTTGTCAATGAACGCCAGGACGATTGGGATGATCTCCTTCCTTTGGCCGAGTTCGGGTACAACAACCATGTCCATGCTTCCACTCAACAGACCCCTTTCCTCTTAGACACTGGATGACATCCACGCATGGGATTTGAACCTCGCCAAACTCCCTCACACATTGAGACAGTGAATGAGTTCACAGAACGCATGAGGGATAGCTTGGAGGAGGCAAGGGCAGCCTTAGCAAAGGCGAAGGATGACATGGCGCGATTTTACAACCAGCGCCACTCCCCAACCCCTCAGTACAAGGTTGGTGATCGAGTTTATCTCGACTCCAGTGACATCTCCACTACACGTCCATCCAAGAAACTCGCTCATCGCTTCTTGGGACCTTTCCCCATTGTCAAGTGCGTTGGAACACATGCCTATCGTCTACACCTCCCAGCCTCCATGTCCAGACTCCATCCCGTCTTCCATGTCATCAAATTGCTTCCAGCTCCCCCAGATCCGTTCCCGGGATGCCATTCACACCCACCACCACCACCTACAGTGATCGAGGGAGAACCCCAATATGAAGTCAAGTCAATCTTGGACAGCCGTTTGCGTCGGGGAAAACTCCAGTATTTGGTACATTGGAAGGGTTATGGGTATGAGGAGAACTCATGGGTCGAAGAGTCTGACGTAAATGCCCCTCGGTTAATCAAGGAATTCCACCGACGGCACACTGCTGCACCACGTCGCATTCAAGTCACAGACTTTGGTCGTATATGATTTCGAATGCATCGGGGCGATGCATCTTAGAGAGGGGGTGATGTAAGGGGACTAGGGGGGTGCCCTGTGTGTTTTTCCTATTTTTTATGTTTGTCCCATATTTTTCCCCACCTCATTTCCTTCTATTCTTCATTTTCTATGATTTTTCCGGATTTTATTACTAATTTTCCCTTGCTATCATGTTTGTATATGTTGACACTTTTATATTTAGAGGCAGAGTACCCCTTCCGACACATACCCCTTGGTATGATGTCATTCGGCGGCCTTGATCCGCCTATCTCCACCTTTTTCTATTTTTAGGTTATATTTGATTTTTGTCATCTTCACATATACTGGGCATCAGCAAGGGGATCCTTAGAGTTTTCTCTTCAGATTTCCCTTTGCTAGAGGCTCAGGTTGCCCTTATAGCCATGGCAACACTAGTGCCAGTGGTTGGAGGTGGTGTTGTATGGTGTTTGCTGCCAGGTGTCTTAACTATGCGCCGGCAGTTGGAGGTGGTGTTGTAATGGTGTTGTGAGGCTGGCATTTGCAGAGGGTGACTTGTTGGGCTATTGAATGGGGCTGTATAAACTCTGTATGAACAGTCAGTTGCAAAGATGGTATCTTCATGACTCACCCTAAGCTTGGAATGTGAAACACAACCCTATGTTCTCATAGCATTCTTGCAACCTTAGCACCCCCAGTTCACATTCACAGAAGATAGAAAAGAGGAAGACAAGTCACAGAAAGACACATAGAGCAATGGAGCCAAGCACATGAAGCACACATGGCCCAGAAAAACAATGAAACAGTGAAGCTGGCAACAAGATAGATGATAGTGAGGACAAGAAGATGATGAACAGCAAAGGTCACCAGAGGTGACTTAGAGGTGACCTGGCGATGCTGGGTGGCAGGGTGGGAATGTCTCACGTGGGGTCACCAGTGGTCATGGGATGTCACCTGGTGGCCACTGCAACCTGTGATACATAATGATATGCACATTTCAATGACAGTTCCCACAATAAAGTTTGCCTTCAACTGCATCCTCATCAAAGCTTCAAGCTTCCAGTTGCAAGTTGCTGCAAAATAAACCAGTCAATCATCGAGTAGACACAATTTTCATTCTACTCTGCACATATTGTGAAAATTTTTATTTTTGCACTCTTAGTCAAATTGTAAGCTCTTTTAGTTCACTGCCCATCTACTGATAGATGTTTTATCCTGATTATTGGGGATGTGGCCTAGATGTCTGGCCTGGGGAATCCATGCATTCAATCAAAATGATGGTGCACCAGATAGATGACATTGGCAGATTTTGTGGGGCTCAGGTAGTAAAGACCAAGTCCTCAAGGCTGCAATACTGGGAACTTGGAACCCATTGAGTCTGGGCAGAGCAGTTCTTTGATTATTGATAAGCACTAAGCCCTCTCAGGCTCTAAACCATTCCCAGAGAGTTGAGGAGATCCAAGATTAGTGGGAGTGGGTAGCGGTCCTTCTTTGAGATGCAGTTGAGTCCCCAGTAGTTGACACATAACTGGAGGCTTCCATCTTTTTCTTGACAAAGAGTATGGGAGTGCCATGAGGAGATTTGGAGGGGTGGATGAAGCCAGAACAAAGATTCTCTACAAATACTTGCAGGGCCTCTAATTCAGAGGGAGAGAGGGAGTACATGTGACCCTGAGGTGGGGGAGCATTGTTCTCCATATCTATCATAAGGCCATAGGAATGGTGTGGAGGAAGGGTATTGGCTTTCTGTTTGTTGAAGACATCTGCAAATTTGTGATACTCCTCAGGAATGTCTGAAAGATCCAGTGAGTTTCCAGATGTTGTGGAAGATTCAGCTGCAAGACCTTCCAGAGAGAATGTCATCTGAATGGCAACAGCCCCAGGATGTTTGCTTGCATGCATATAAGCAGCAGCATTGATGAAAGAGATTTCAGGAGGTATGAGTTTCAAGGGTTCAGAGACAACAGGAATTGTTTGGGTTTCCACTGGAAGGTTTGGAGGTGGAGGTGACTCAATCAGAATAGAAGAGTTGGTGGATGTCAAGGGGGCAGGACCTCTTTGAACTGCAGAGGAGAAAGTTATTTGGCCTGAATGCCAGTCAATCAATGGATGGTATTGCTTCAGCCAAGAACTGTGGAACAGGAAGAGTCCAGTGAGGTTACATAAACTGTCAGATTGAACACTTCACCAGATGGAAAAGTGACCAGGAGTTTCACAACTTGGGTTATGGTGGAGTTACAAGTTCCATCAAATAGTCGGAGTCTGATTGGAGAGATGGTTTTCTGTACTGAATCAATTGTCCAGTACAAAAGACATCCAGTAATTTTTTTTTTCCCATTTATTCTCCATTGTGGCATACCATATGTCAGAGATAATAAGTGTGTACAAGTGTAATCCTCTTGTGTCTCTCTCCTATTGTTGTGTTCTTCCCATCTGCCATGAGTATCCATGAAGCAGTTCTCGTAGCACTGGTTGGTGCAGTAATAAGTGGTTCTTTGACCATGTATAAGGTATCTTCATCATCCTCTCTTCATCTGCATTCCTTTTCCCTCCTCTCTCTTTCAGGCAGTGTCAGTATGTCACCAAAATTGTTGTGACAGTGGTTGGTAGCTGCTATGAAGCTAAAGAGTGCTTGTAGTGTCTTCTGTGTTGTGAACAGTTTTTTGAGGTTGATTGCCACTGCTCCTGTGCTGTTATGGAGTACTTGTCTGGCGGGCTGGTGTGCTGTGCAGTATAGAAGTAGGTGTTCAACTGTTTCATCATTCTGTTGGCATGCAGGGCATGTTGGTGAGCTGTTTTTCCCGATGCGATGTAGGTGCTTAGCTAGTAGTGCATGTCCCATTCTTAGCTGGATTAGGATGCTAGCATGTTTTCTTGGCAGGTCTGTAATGAGTTTGAGGTATTTATCCGATACCGCCATGGGATCTGTCTTCTTTAGTAGTGAGTATCATGGAGATGATTCCCATATCTTTTGGGTGCATATCTTGAGCTTCTCATGGTATGCCCATTTCATTGCTGATTTGCTGTGTGGGAGCATCTTCTTGAGCATTTTTGGTAGGTCGCTTTGGTTGCTGCTTCCTTCTGTTAATGACTTCTTTGCTTCTTCATCCACCTTCTCATTCCCTTCTACTCCTTTGTGTCCTGGCATCCATCTAATCAGAATCTTTATTCCTGGGTGCTGTTTCCTCACTCCTTCTAGGCTTTGGTGTAGCATGTTGAAGATGTAGTGCCCTGAGTTTGGTTTTGTCAGTTGTGTAGCTTTTATTGCTGCTTGGCTGTCAATGCATAATGTAGCTGACTGTATTCCCCATTCCTTGGTTATCAGCTTTGCTCCTAGCACTGTTGCTATTCCCTTGCCTTCATACACTGTGTGTTGTTTTTGTGGTCCCACTTTGTACTGTAGTTGGGTCTTCAGGCTTCCTTGTCAGTATAGCATGGCAGCTGCACCTATCTTTCCCTCCATGCCCGATCCATCCATGAATACCTTCATGTCTGAGGTGTCTAGCTGTACTTCCCTGATTGCATTTCCCTTGTTTTCAGCTACATGTACTTTGATGTTGGGTTTCCATTTTGTGTCCTGTCTTACTGCCTGGATCATTTTGATTTTTTGCAGTTGGATGCTGAATGAGTGTATGAGGTCATGTAACAGTGTAGGGTGTTGCTTGACTAGTCAGTTCCCTGCATTTTTTACTGGTTTATGTAGGGGTGATTTTTTGGGAGGGTTGCTAGTTGTAGTACTGCCCTGTGCTAGTGTTTGTCCACCAGAATGCAGAAGGGTAGTAGCCCTGCCATAATATCTAAGATGTAGATGTGGTTTTGATTGCACCTGTGATCATGATTGTGGCCTGTCATTGTATAGATGCTAGCTTGTTCACTATTGCTTGTTTGTGTTTATTGTCACCTGCTTTTTTGCCTACCTTTTTTTGCAGTGTGAGGAATGTCTGCTGCATATAGCATCCATGGTACAGTGATGGATAGGTACAGTTTATGGACATATCTTGCTGTAGTGCCATGTGATGCTCATGTTATCCTGCTGAACTGAATGATCCAATTTTGTCCCTTTGCTAGGGCTGCTGCCCCCTGTGCTTTCCAGTTTAGTTTCTTGTCGACTATGACTCCTAGGAATTTTGCTGTGTCTGTTGATGGGATGCAGTGGTTGCTGAGTGTTAACACTCTTTGTGGTAGCAGGATCCTCTTCCTGGGGTTGAGGGCATGTGGTACCATTTTTCTTGCAATGTTGAGTAGCTGGAATTTGTTGATGCCAAATTCACAATTGTGTTTTTTGGCCCATTCAAGAACTCCTCCTGCTCAGTTCATGATGTTTTGGATCTTGTCATGTGTTTCCTTTTTCCCTGTTATGATTATTAGCGCATCATCAACATAGAGGAGGATGTGTTCACCATCTCTGATGATGGATATTTTCAATAGGCCTGTGTTGTATAGCAGGCAGCATATTCCCGAGAATGGGTCCCCTTGATCTAGGCCATTGATTACTGTGAAGGATTCCATGTGGTAGTTGTTGAAAAAGATTGATGTGCTTCAGTTTTTTAGGTGTCGTCTCATCCATTCTGTGTATTCTTTTGGGATGCCTCTCTTTCTCATACTGTGGATTAGCCTGTTGATGTCTATGCTGGGGAAGGCACCTTTAATGTCCAGGAATAGAGCAAAGGTGACTTGCCCTTTTTGCCATGCATCCTTCACAGTTTTTGTTAGCATGTGTATTGAGTCCATGGTTGTGTGTCCTGGTCTTGCTCTGAAGTGGTTTGCTGGTAGGATATTGTGTATCTTGCAGCTCATGACAATTTCCTCTGTTTGGCAGCTATTGAGTAGATGGGCCATTCCATCTGAAAGTACAATGGGGTGCCATGCTGATGGTGATGTGTAATCTGGTTTGCTGGGCATCTTCATAATTAGTGTTTCTGTGTGTGCCCATTCTTGCAGGTAGTATTCCAGTATGTTCATGGCTCTGAAAAGTGGCCCTAGGTGTGGTACTAAGTCTTCTCTTCCATGTCTGAGTACTGAGTTTGGTACTGTGTCCTTTTTTGATGCCTTGTATGATTTCATTTTCTTGATCACTCAGTGTATTTGTTCATCTGTGACATTAGTGAATGTCCATCTTGGCAGTGGGTATGTGGGGTTCTCTGGTACTGGAGTTGGCATTGGGTTTGGTGGGGGGAAGAAAGTGTCATAGAATAGTTTTCCTTTGTTCACATTGTCATTGGCCTCTCAGATTACCTTTTTTGTTTGTGGGTCTTTACCTGTAGTGTTGGGATTCTGGATTTTGCTGCATCTGTTGCTGGCAACATTGTTAAGAACTGATCCTAGAGGGCATGTCAGAATCTGGTCAGACCCTGCAAGTGAGAATAGCAGAAGGTTGTTGGGTCATGGCAGATTCTGTGGAGGGGAAAAGGAAAAGGACTTGGCTTCAGCTTGTAAGAAGCTGTGCCCTTCACCTCATCTGTTGTCCTAATTTCAAGATGAAGGTTTGGAGGTAGAAGCAGGCAAGTGTGGGTAAATGTGGGAAGGAGTACGGAGGGACTTGGGTTAAGTTCAGATGAGATTAGAACTTCAGAGGGAGACTAGAGGTCGAGTCAAATGGAGTTCAGACTCTTAGAGAACTGAGGTAGGAGTAGAAGGAGGTTTAGATTGGCAGGTTTAAGTCAAGTCTATGTTGATATATGAACTGAGGAATACAAGGTGAAACTAACTAAGCTTAAATACTGTTGTCCAGAATAAAGGTGGAATGGAAATGAAGACTGTGGCAGTGTCTCGACTGCATAAATAAATTACCTTGTGGGAGCCACACAGGAATCCATAGTTGAATTTGCAAAAGAGACAGCAGCCTTGGGAAGGCAGCCTGGTACACAGCAGTGTGGGCAGTGCAAGGCAGCTGGGAACAAAAGTGGGAGGAGTAGACAAATGTTGGGTTCAACATGCGGAAAAGGGTCAGATGGATGCAGGTTCTGATTGGGCAAGGAACGGTTCTTGACAGACATTAGTAATTTGCTTGTGTCCCATATACTTGACTCATCTATCTCTTTGAGCCATTCTGCCCAGTGTTCCGCTTTTGCTTTGCATATCATCTCCAAATATCAGTTTCGCTGTTGGTGGTACTCTTCATGTATTGGGTGTTGTTTGTTGAGTCAGTAGTATTTTGAGGCTGCTCCTAGTTGTCACATCTTTTTCCTGGCTTCCGTGAGTTCTGTGGTCCACCATCTTTTGGCATAAGGGCTCAGTTTTGTGTGTTTTATGTTCTTTTCAATTGCATTTTTTATTGCATTGTTGAGGGTCTTGAGTTTGCAGTCAAATTCTTTGATCAACTGTATTTCTGTGGGTGCAGGGATGTCAGCTAGATTTCCTTTCAAGGTTTTTATTAGTTCTGGCCAGTTGGTGCATCTGAAGTTGCATCTTGGTTCCCATTGTGGTTTTTGTGCCTGTATATCAATTTCTGTAATGATTGGGAAGTGGTCCATTTTGGGTGGGCATGTTTTGTCTGTGGTGTTGCACTTTATGATGTTGCTCAATATGCCTTCCATGCAGAATACATTGTCGACTCGAGTGTAGTTGCCCGTGCTGTGCAATTTGAGGGTGGGTATGAATGCTGGTAACACCATTTTCATTTTGTGTCAGCCCAGAATGTTCAGTAGCGGCTGCGTGAGGTTGAGTTTTTCTTGTGTGAAGAGGTGCACATTTCAGGCTTTGTCCCATATTGGGTGGTGTCAGTTGAAATCCCCCATCCACATTGTGTTCAGAGGGCCATGAGTGTACTGTTGGCATTGGTGATCTTGCATGTGTGCAGATAGGTGTGTTAGCGAGCTATTGTTGTCACAATTGTTGTATATGTTCACAATTCATAACATCCTATATTGTCCCTGCAGTTCTATTGCAGTAATGTCCAGGTGTTACAGGTTGATTTGTTTCCATGAGTCTGTAGATAGGTTAGCATTGACTAGTGTTACCGATCTTGTGTTATCTGGGTATTGTTGGTGCATATTTGGGTATATGATGATTCAGTTGCAGTTGGCCCTGGTTTTGCCTCTGAAGTTGATGTACAGCTCTTGAATTAGGCATATGTTGTAGTCATTTTTTCTCAAGCTTTGGAGTAGGTCAAGTTGGCTTATCAGTGATTTGTTTGTGTTTTGTTGATGGATGTGTATCGTGTGTTGTCTGTTTCCTGTATGGTGGTTAGACATATTTTAGGTTGGGAGAAATACCTCTTTGTGGGACTGGTCCTATATTCTGATCATTTGGGTCTTGGTTGCTCCACTGCATGTTGTACTGTGCCTGGTTGTAGTCATATGTTTTATCCTGTGTTCTTGCTGTTCCAAAGTAGTTGTCTATAGATGCTTGTATTAGTCTTGTTGGCCATCCATTATCTCTTGTTTGTGTTTGCACTTTGTGCCTTACCTTGTTTTGGTATTGTTTGTAGTGCTCCCTGTCTTGATTTTGCTCATTTGCTGTGGATTGTCTACCTCTGCACTGTATTGTCCTCCAGTTGTTTGTGAATTCCTTGTCTATTTGTGCATTCCTAGCTGTTGTCACCCAGTCTGCTCCTTGCTGCCATGTGAGTTCCTGGTCATTTGTGTGGCTTTGTGGTTGGTTTAGGAGTTGCCACATACAAGGTTCATTGGTGGGGAAGAACATGTATTTATTCTCTGTGATGCACTCATGGAGCTTACCTTTTTCTTTGAGATATGTTGGGCAGTTTCTGTCTGCCACACTGTGGCCTTTTTTGTTGTCTGTGCAGTTTGCACATTGGATCTCCTCTGCATTCATAGCTATGCACTGTGTGGTTCTGTGCTTACCACTGCACTGTGCACATATGTCTTTCTCTGCTTTGCGGTCTGCAGCATAATGCCTGAATTTCTGGCATTTCAGGCATCTTTTTGGTTCAGATAGTAGTTTGTGTACTGTTACTTGTTTTCCCTCAATGAATAACCCATGTTCAATGGCCCGGTTCACCATTTGCGGAGCATTGAACCTGATTGTGACATGTGCTACCTTTTGGTTGCTTGCCTGGAGGTGTTGTGGTTTGATGTACTTGGAGTATGCCATGGCATCTGTCTCCAGTGCATTGTCTTGTTCCACTTGTAGGTGTGCATATCTAGTCCCCATGTCAAAGGTAGTCAGGACAAATTCTGCTACTGTGTAGTAGAGTTTGTTTTGGATCTTTGATGCACCTCTGTAGCATTCCATAAAGGCTTTCTTTACCTCTGGTTGACATAGCCATGTTGTTGCTTCTGGCGAGTCTAGTTGGTATAGTACATTTCCATTTTGTAGTTTCTTTGCCCCAACAAATCTTGTATCTTTGGGCCAGTCTGCTGCCTCCATTCCCATTAGATCTAGTGCCGTGTTTGCTTTCGCTACCAGGTCTTTCTCTGTTAGGTTTTCTAGAGTGTTGTTGGTGGCATTCATGTCCTTTTGAATCAGAATCTGTTTCTCCTCTTGTGATTATGGTTAGGTGTGCCATGGGTATGTGTTGTTGTGTGATTGTGGCATACATAGCTGTGTGTTTCTTGTGTGGTGTGGTCTTGCGCTGTGGCTTCTTGGGTTTTTTCTGCTAGATCTTGTGATGCTTGCACTAGTTTTTCAGATGTTTCATGGAATTCATCTGTGAATTCATTCATCTTGCCAGTTATCTCTTTTGCTGCTCCTGTTACATGTTCTACTGCATCCCTCATGGTTTCCACATTCATGTTGAAGTTTTCTAGTTGTTCCTGTAAGTGTGTTTTGACTACTGTTGTTACCTCCTCTGCTATGTGTTGCACCATTGCATCCACAATCAAGAAGGCTATCACCCATATACCATCAGTTAGTGGCTTTGGCATTTTTGTTGCTGAATAACTGAACTGAAACAGTATGTTTGAAAGCGTCAGGAGGTCAACTGGCTTGCCTGGTATTAGGTAGTCTCTAGCATGCAAGAATGCGAGTGCTTGCTCCTTTGTTCACACATCGGTGTTTATACCCTCGGGTTCTTTGGGTCTTTTTGTGTTTTGCTGGCCACTGCTGCAGTGCTTTTTTGTCTAGTTTTGGGCTGGGAGGGGGAAGATGGTTGCTTCATAGTATGGTATGTTATGGTGCAGTGGTTCTATGCTATGCTATGTTCTTGTTTGTCCCTCCCCTTTGTCTCCTGTGGTCATTGACCATGAGAATTTTTGGGATGGCGGCAGTACCAGATCAAGGAGCATCCCATCCAGTAAATGTTATCAGCATCCTGAGCTTTTAGATGTAAGGATGCTAGTGTTTTGGGTCAACCACCCTGCAACACTTCTATGTGAAGGAGGAGTGGAAGCCTGCAAAAATACCAGTTGTGAAGCTTCCAGTTAACCTGGGATGCAAGTTTCCAGAAGTCAACATTATACTTGACTATTTGACCACCTTTCTTCATTGTGGGTTCTGAAAGGGCCTTCTCTGTGTCCCCAACTGAGTTGTGAGGGCCAAAATTACCTTCCAGCTCACTGAGGAATACCCCATTGTCCCACATTCAATGAGCAGAATCTGTTGGGTCATTGAGACCAGGTTCAAACCAGCTGAGGGCTGGCCCTTTGATGTAGGAAAGGATGAACAGGATCTTCTTCTCATCAGAGGCAAAGACCTGAGGACAATCACAGAAATGAAGATTGCACAAGACTAGAAAGTCCCAAAGTTTCTGGGGGTTGGCTCCATTGAAAGTGTCATCAAATTGATCTGATTGTATGGACTCATTATTTTGCCAAACATTATACAAAATAGATATGGCTGCATCAAAAGCACAACTGTTATTGTGCCATTGTGTTCCTTGTGGCTGAGAAAGCATCTTATGTTCTGTTTTTTTTTTCACTTTGGAGCAGGGGGTTTTTGATTTAAACTGATTTTACATTTCTTGGTATATATAGAAGAGTCAGCTTTGTGCCTTTGGCAGCAAATGGAGATATAGTGGCAGATGATATTCTTGGTCTTTTTGTATACATTGCTTTGGTTTTCAATCCTCCAACAAGTGACATTTAGGTTGCTAGACAACTGAAGTCTGAAATATGTCAGATCTATTCCATCAGATGGCTCTATGAACAGCATTTGGTACATAATATTCACCTTTGATTTTACAAAAGGCTGTGATAAGGTCATTTTGGCACTTACCAATTACTGTAGCATGCAATTTTCCATTGTAGTCCAATGCAGTGCTATTATCCAACAATTCAAGTTCTCTGAATTCTTGGCATAGTGCACCTGATGCACCTCCAGTGATTTTTTTTGCATCAAAACCTTGCAATATTACTGTTCCAGTTGCAGATGTGCTTCTAGACAGAGCAGTAAATAGTTTTGTTTTTCTCTGTGAAGTATAATCAGTCATTGCAAAGTTTGGCAGGGCTTTGACTTGATTGTGTGATACATTGAGAGTTGTATCATTTGGAAGTACACATTGAGTATTCATAGTAGTTCTAATTAATGGTACAACATTTATGGGTGTTAGGAAACAGCCCCATTACATAATAAAATTTCATTTTTATTTTATCATGTTGAATTATGCAGAATTATGCTACATATGTGAGGCATGAGAATTTTATTTCACATGCATCAATATGTACATGCATGTATGCATGTGTCAGTAGCAATAAAGTACAATATATGTAACATAGTATATGAACTTAAACATATGTCTACCTCAGTTGTGTTCTCTTAGATATTCCACCTACACTTGTGGTGCAAAATGCCTTCCTCAACCAGCTAATCTATTAATAACCCATCACATCAAAACCATCAATTTCCCCATCACATGTGTGAGCCCTGCTCCCTTCTTGTAGAGAGAACCTGCATGGTCTTAGCTAGCAGATTAGTGTTTAAGGGTCCAGTCCAGTTTGGTTTTTTGACCCAAAAATGTAAAGACTGCAACCTAAACCAGTCCAGGACCGACCCAGATACTGCTAGAACTGAACTGGACCACCTAGTACTGGTCCTTTCTGGTTAAAAGACTGAAAAAGACTGGTTAAGACTGGTTCAGACCAATGTTTTGTCGTGAAATTTGTTGCATTAATATGACCCATATGTATCTTAGCAAATATTACCCAGACCTTATAACCACTGTACATATGGATAGACATTGTAATTCCCCATCATTCAGTCTAACTTTTAACACATTTCATCAAGATTTGACTTGGCTATGATCAATATAAAAATACATCTACTGAATGACTCATGCTGAACACCAAGAAATGTAATGTGACAACCATAAATTATGTGATTCATAGCATGCATTGACGAATGGTGGGAGTATTATTATGCATGTTAGTCCTATGATCATTAATAGAATCAAGCAAATGATCAACATATGAGTAAGATGAAATGAAAATCAATCTGATACAACAAAATACTCATACAAAAATAGATTTGGTTATGTTATATCTTGCTCAATTCTTAACCATTTTTTATGAACCAGAGGTCAAATTTGCTGGATTTCATGTGGGAACATGGTCCAATATATGTTCCCACAATAAAACTGGTCCTAACCAGTTTTCTTTAGTTTCACAACATTTTTCAAAATGGAAAGACTGCTAACTGAACTGCAAAAGACCAGTCCATAAATAGACCACTGGTCCAGTCTTTTCCAGTCCTATTCAGTCCAATTTCAGTCTTTTTTTCGGTCCTATGGACTGGACCCTTCAACACTATAGCAGATAGTGGGTGTCACCCTAACAGAAGAACACAACTGCCCTTTACAAGTGCACCTTCTCTTACTTGTGCATACATCATTGTTTCATTGTGCCATATCAGATTACTCATCCTTTCAGCATGAGCCAGAAGTAATTGTGCATATGTAATCTACCTTTTCTTTCATAAGCTGATGCCAGGCCTTGCCTTACATTGTGACTGCCAGTGATCGAGAGACAGTGCTTGTAATTAGGACAGCTTGCAACCAGACAACCAATTGGATCTGGTTTAATTATGATTTACATTACTTTATTTGGACAACTATTTTAGCTGCAAGCTGAATTCAGTCATAGCTCCAAGATCCACCTTAGCTGAAGAAGTGATTTATCACAGATCTATCCATTATCTCTGAACCATCAACTTCTAATCCCAGTCCTAATCCTATTCCCACACCAGTGCTAGAGGTGAAGATTGACATGCATACAACACAAGTGTCACAACTAGTGTCACTGTTTGCAGCATCCCAGCCCAGGCAAGCAGAAGTGCAGCCACAGACAACAGCAGACAAAGATGATGAGATGGAGGAGATGGTGGAGTGGATTTCACAGGATGATTTGCAGGTGGTGAAGGAGTCTGAAGATAGAAAAGCATGCTTACCTAAGTACATGCCCCCAGAAGTCTTTGATGGTACCATGGAAAATACAAAATAGTTCATCAGCTCTATAGTATTGTACACCCATGGGAGGAAGCCAGAGTTTTGTACAGCTGAGTCTAGGACAATGTTTGCTCTCTCATACATCCAGGGGGAAAAGCACAGTTCTGAAGAAATGAGGCTATTAATGAAATTGGCATGGGAAACAAACCATTTGCAACTTTTAAGGAATTTTTGGAGAGATTGGAGGCTCAGTTTGGTGATTCTAATCTGAAGGCGACAGCTAATGCCAAATTAAAATTCATGTGCCAAGGTTCCTTAAGGGCAGATGAGTTTATTTTGCAGTTCAAAGCAGAAGCTTCACAGATGGATATAGGAGAATTTTGAAAGTCAGGATAGAACCCCTCATTATTCAAGTCTATCTACCAACTACCTTCTATCCCAGAGAAGTTGGACAAGTGGTATGATTGGGTGATGCACCTTGATCAGCAATATTGGCAGGAACAGGCCAAATCAAAGTTGATGTATGGAAGTAGTAAATTTGGAAAGCCATCAGGGGGAAAGTCTGAGAAAAGAAAGATGCCTCAGGCACAATCAGCAGTGCAAGCTCTGAGTGCACAGCCAGTGGCCATGGCAGTGACACCTAATGTTGTGGTGCCAGCAGCACCAGACACTATGGAGGTTGATCAAGTGGGGAGACATGCCCCACTCAAATCTTTTAACTGTGGGCAGTTAGGACATATTTCAAGCAGAAGAGACAGATTAGGCAACCTACAATTCAGGAAGTGAAGCAGGAGAAAGGCAGGCAGCAGAATCTTGTGGAAGAGTCCCAGTGAAGGTTTCCCCATTGGTGACCCAGAACCATTATAATGTACTAGTATCAGGAAACTCAGGGAAATTTTGAAAAGGAAATTAAAGTTGAGGAAGACAAAATTCAATCATGTGATGAAGAGAATTGGTGAACACTATTTCCAAGAACCTCTAAATTCTTTATTCACTTTGCGTGAATAGAACCCAAAATCACTCTGACTGTAGGATTGAAGACAGTGGACATGCATGCAGCAATTGATGTGGAAGTGTTGCTCGATAGTGGTGCTACAGGATTATTTATCAATCAGTCCTTAATTACCAGAAATGGTATTAGCATGCACAAGCTATTGCAACCCATAACAGTGTATAATATTGATCAAACGATAAATTGTGGAGGAACTTTTAAGGAGGAGGTGACTATGGTACCAAGGTATCAGGGCCATCAGGAATAAGCTGTATTCAAAGTGTGCAATCTTGGGAAGACCAATCTAATAATAGGATGTCCATAGTTATGCAAGCATAATCCTGAGATTGATTGGAAGACTGGGAAAGTACAAATGACTCATTGTTCCTAAAGAATGTAATGTATATGAGAGGAAGAGGTGAGAAAGGAGAAGAAGGAAAGGAAGGAGAAATAACATCTGAGGAAGTATTCTGTAATGATGGAGGAGGTGGAGGATGAGGATATGCCAAATGGGGGAGTTCTGATTGTGATTGAGAAAGAATAGCAGGAGCAAATGTTCAGAGAAATTCATGGAAGACAGTCATGGGACAAGAATATAGTGAATGTGGAGAAGCCAGTGGAGGATTGTGTACCAAACAAGGATTTGTCAGTCTTTCAGAAGAAAGAGTCTGAGCAAATGCTGGTGTGGAAGCCATGGGATCATGCAATTGAGATGAATCCAGGGTTTGTGCCAAAGAAGTCAAAAGTGTATCTGTTATCTCTGAAGGAACAAGAAGAAGTTGATGCATTCCTAAATGAGCAATTATGCAAGGGATACATCCAACCTTTGAAATCCCCACAGACATCACCAATATTCTTTGTGCCAAAAAAGAATCAGAGAAAGAGAATGTGTACAGATTATAGGTATCTGAATGAGTGGACAGTAAAGAATGTGTACCCCCTACCCTTGATCTCAGAAATGATTGATAAAGTGGGGAAAGCCAAAGTCTTCATGAAATTGGATCTATAATGGGAATACAATAATGTATGCATTAGGAGAAGAGATGAGTGGAAGGCTGCCTTTGCCACATGCCAAGGATCCTTCCAGCTGCTTGTCATGTTTTTTGGGATGACAAACAGTCCCCTGACTTTCCAAAATATGATGAACCATGTGTTCAAGGATGTAATTGACAAGGGCGTGGTGATAATATTTATTGACAACATTCTGATATTTATGGAGGATGAAGAAAATCATGAGGCAATAGTGCAGGAGGTGTTATGGAGAGTAGTGGAGAATGATCTATTTTTGAAAACAGAGAAGTGTGTATTTGGTGGAAGCAAGATTGTCAGGGGACCACCTGACAAGGTCTGCAACCACCTATGACCTCTAGCAACACCTGTGACCCACTTCCGACCTTTGTGTGCACTTCTGACCCACTTGCAACCCTTGTGCACACTTTGACTCACTTGCAACTTGCATGCAACTTTGTGCATGATTGATTTCAACCTCAATATGAATGCCATAACCATTCCTAACTCACTCATGACTCCCATACCCAGTCCTTGCTCTTTCCTGTTGCCTGCAACAACATTGCAGAAGTTGCAACTGCCCTGTGTGCTTCCCACATAGTTGCAACCTCATCACCCACTCCTAGGATGCTTTGTATGGTCGTGCAGACTGTGTACAGTGTCCCACACTCATTGCACAATGTCCAGGAACACAGGAAGCAGCCAATATATGTGACCCTTGATGGCAGATCAATGGGTTCACTTCCACAGGTCTGCTTCCACATTGGGACAGATTCATTCTACTTTGTTGCATGGTTACTATACATAGTCTCACCCTCTGCAGGAAGAAAGACCTTAGACCTCTCTCTTTGGTTTTCCCTTGCAAGGTGTGTAAATATTTCTGTGTTTAGAGTTGAAATTGAACTTTGGTTTTCCCTTTGCGACTATCATGCTGATCATAAGGTTGCCCTTACAGAGATTGAGTTCCTAGGATTATTGATTGGCCTTGATAGAATTAAGATGGACCCAATAAAGGTACAGGCAATCACTGACTGGCCTGCACCCACCTGCATCAAGGAGGTTCAAGTGACTTCAGTAAATTCCACAACAGCTGAGAGACTATTCATCTGTAGTTTGGCAAAATACAGGCATTCACAAAGAGGTGATGATCTTCCTTGGGAATGTCAAGGCAGCCAAAGTGGCATTGATGGGAGTTGATTTTATGTTGGGAGTGGAGACACATCACTGTAGGAAGCTGTCCTGAGTGCAAGTAAAGCTGAACCAGGGCAATAAAGATTGCAAGTAGGAATATTAAGGGGGAGGGGTTGGGTCATAGACAGATTGGATTAAGCGAAGGCCATGTTTGAGCTCCAGTTCATGAGAATGAACATTGAGCTGAAAGCAAGCAGTCAGTGAAGGTTTGTATGTTAGACTCAATCCAGCTGTCAACAGGGGTGAAAAAGGTGAAATGATCCATGAAGAAAGTGGAGAGGGGAGCATGGTGTAAGTAGGAGGGGAGCATGGTGTAAGTAGGGATGGAGAAGTTGAGATTTGGATGCATAGTAATCTGCAGAAGCATTAAGAATAGATGGAATTGTGGAGTCAGCTGAATGACCCTTCGTATAAAGGATGGTTGCCTGTCATGAACTCAAGAGGTGAAGTAACCATTTATAGTAAGCACGATTGTTCATGTGTCAAAACAAGCATCAATGTTCACTGAAGTTCAGCTATTGTCAATGAGCCTAGTCAAATTGAGATGGTCAGTGTAAATCACAGTGGAGTTGTTCAGAGGGTCTGAGAGGATGAGACCACCAATGATTCCAACCAGCTTGCCATGATGGATTGATATGTTATGGCCAAGGAGCTTCATGATGATGGTGCAAGAGCCTGTGATTGCAGAAGTGACTAGTGTTTCAAAGTCCAGTCAGGTTCCAACTTTTTGCAACTTTTTTGATCTCAAAAAGCTGTATTATAAATTCAGGGAAAATCCAAGAATTCACCAAAATATCAGGTAGGTAAGCTACATTGTATCGAATGATACAGTTCAGTGGATGCTGTCAAACATACTGTATATAACTGTACCTATACCTATTGTAACCAATGGAGTGCATTAGAGAGCATTCTGTGTGGAACACAAGCTGCTATTTAAGCACATATAGTGCATCGAATGCATGGAAACCCAAGTTGTCACATAGGCGATTGGCAATGGCAATGGCACAGCAACAGCACAGCAACAGCACAGCAACAGCAATGGCAATGGCAGTTGGGTGACCGCTGAACCCCGGTCTTGTTGTTCCATTTTATATTAGTTAAATTGAGCCAGGTCATGAATCGATGACACCTTTAATTAAAGCCAATAACTTGAACTTAAAAACATCAGCATTGGCCAAGGAAAATGGTATCAGCCAAATCAGAGCATGAAAGTAGATACAGAAGATACAAGGTCATCCTAGCTATAATGTGTGATAGCCCCTTCTCATTGGGTGATGCCACACCTCCAGGAATCAGCAATGGCTTCACTACACTCATGGTATGGCATTCTGGCCATAATGTCTGCCAACCTGCTTTCAAATAATTCTAGGGTATCCTCCACCCTTTCCTTCAAAGTCATGTATGTCTTCAAGGTGATATCTTGCTGTTTGAGCTTCTCAACCTCAGCCAAGTAGAGATGATAACTGGCATCCTTGTACAATATGCCAAATTGGTCTCGCAGGGCCTTCAGTGCTGCATGGCAGCTCAACAACTCCCTGTCTGTCAAGGCCTGCAACAGCATGAATTGATTAATGACCAGACAGAGGTGACAACTTACCAGATCAGCAGGTAGCATCAGTTTCTCTTGGCCCATCATGAAGTATGGTGCATCTGACATATTTTGGCACTACAATTGGGTTTCACATTAGCAACAGCATCGGCATCGGCCCCGAAGTGCACAGCATCAGCCCTGAATAGGGATGGCATATTTGTGTTCAAATGGATTGACTTACCCCCCCATCAGCATTGAACACATTGAATTCTGATTTTTTTTGATAGGCTTTAAAGGCCTGACTGGTAGTGGGAATCATGAAATGCAGCACTAGATATTGCTGCCCATCATCACTGCTGATGCTGATGTAGCTGTCCAGAATACTGTCCATCCTGGTGTGCCACTGCTTGTTCATATTGTCATATGATATGATTGATCACTTATCTTTGATGGTAATGTTTGTGTATAGTTATTGCTGTTATCATGTTCATTGGTCATAACATGTGATGGTTGAAAAAACATCATTTAACATCTATATCACCCATCCAAAGTAGACAACCATGAATGAAACATGGGAACAAGTCCTCAACCAAATAACTGACATTGAGAATGTGATCTGCAATGGCCTCCGGATGGATAACATTGGGGCCATGATGAAGGAGCAACATTGGGCACTGGTAAGTGATTGGCATGGATGGGTGAGAATGGTACTTATAAGGAATTAGAAAACATTATTCACTTGGCAAAGAGATATTCAGGCCGAGAATGTACAGGCAGTATTTGGTGCCACAACCTTCTTGTGGGGCTTCATTTTGGCATGGAAGCAGTCAGGGAAGACGGGAGACAAAGCTTTTGTGGAGGAACAACAGAAGGCAATGAAGAGGTTTGATGTGAACAAAATTAAAGGGGCAACAGGAACAGGAATGGCCATGGCAACTGCAATGGCAGGACCAGTGGCAATGGCAATGGCAATGGGAGCACCAGCAGCATCATCAAAGGCAGTGCCAGCACCAGTGGCAAAGGAAAAGGTAGTGCCAGGAGCAAAGGCAATGCCAGCGCCAACAGCAATGAAAATGGGAATGGGAATGGGAACAGGAATGGGAACAGGAACAGGAACAGGAATGGCATCAGCATCTGGGGGGACAGCAACATTACCTCATTCTCAACCTATTCCAGCCCAATCGACACTCCCAGCAGTGGTCACACAACAACCCACAGTATCACAGTCTCCACTTACACCTTACAGGCAATGGAGAGCGCTCCATCGCCAGGAGAAAATGCCAGCTGCAAGGGCACTGTCCTTCCCTGACATTGTAATGGTGGCCAAGAGTGAGGATTCTGGGGATGAATATGGCCAGGAAGAGGATGAATTAACAGACAGTGCTGACAACTGGCAGAAAGAAGTTGCCTGAGTGAAACCTCAGGGTGGCAACCCGGAAGTTATGCCTTGCTCATGCTGCATCGAATTTGTGTGGATTTGCTATGATCAGGTTAACAGCAAGAAAGCCTGTTATGATTGTGGTAAACTCAAAGTTCATTGTGAGAGAGGGACAGTTGGTAAGGCATCAAGGCCACAAAAAGGTAAACAGGTGACGAAAGGAAAAGGAAAGAGGGCTTAGTGTTGCCATGGCTCGAGCCATGGTTTTGCTATCTTGGGAAATAAATTACGTAAAATCACTAAGATATTTGAGGAGCCAGATCCCATCAAAAGCTGAGGGGGCTTTTGATGGGATCTAGCTCCTCAAATATTTTAGTGATTTTACATAATTATTTCCCAAGATAGCAAAAAATGCAGCTCAAGCCATGGCAACACTAAGAGGGCTCTGGTTGCATTTGTGTCACCTCTTTCCAATAATGAAGGATCAATAGGGCATTGGTTGTGGTTGTGTGGTGAAACAACATTAGTGCGCTTTGCATATATCTCTCAAGGAACCAAGTACTGTGGGTCACCATCAGTGGGCTGTGGTCGAGGGACACCAACTCCATAGAGTCTGTCCATTTCTGTTTGACTGACTTGTACATAGTTTGCCTGATTTGTATCTGTCAGCTGCGAGGAACTGGGGCATGCTGGGGGAAGGGTTGTTGAGCTTTGGTCCAGGTTCACTTTGCCCTTTGCTGGTCTCTTTTCCATTAAGTGGCACCTTGTTTTGCCTGTCCTCTCAGCATTGGCAGTGGCAGTGGCATCAGCACCAGTAGGCCTAGCAGCATTGTTACGTTGGCCACTGGATGCAGATGGTCTGGAGGGTGGCACATTGCTTGTGTAGCATGCAGGAGCCACACTCCCATCACTGGCTTTGATTCCCTTGAACCTGAATGCTCTTTCAGGGCCATGTGTGGTTTGCCACTGCAGAACATGCTCAAAGAGGTCTTCTATAAGACTCTTCTGCATGTTTTGTGGGTCTCTCAGTTTGAATGCAGCTGGGAGATATTAATGACTGATGAATGATGAGGTCTGATCAGCAATTGCCTTGAATGGACATGGTGACTATGACCATTGTTAGCCAGTTCTGTTTTGGTCAAGAAGCATAAGATGATGGTTTGTGGACCAGGAAAATTTTCCACAGTGTAATGCTGCCCAACATACAAAATAAACAATTCCTCTAGCTGCTTCTTCTTGTATTGTGATTGGCTCCATGGTGATGGCAGGATGGGGAACCCATCATTTGTCATTGGAAGGACTTGTGATGGGGCACATTGCATTGCTGACTGTGAAGCAGTGAGGTCTGGTGCACATAGAGACTTAAGATATGTCATGAAATTCTGTTTAAGCTCCTGGACTTGATCATGATACATGTCAATGAATGATCATGCAGGGGTGGCCATCAGGGAGGCAACATTTTCATGACTGCTTTCAGGGTCAGCATCAGCAATGCATTGGCAGATGAAGATTTGACCACTCATGCATCTCCAACCATCAAACCATTGGGTGCAGTATAAGCTGTAAATGTCATGGACAACATGCCCATTTCTAGCCAATGTTCTCATGCAGTCTCCTCCACACGCTTACATGAATTCTTCTCTGCCAACCTGTCATATTATGTCAGCAATGGCAACAGCAATGGCAATTGCATACCTTCACTTAGTCTGTTCAGGATATCCTTCTCTCTCCATTTTTTCCTGTTCTGCATCAATCTCTGCCTGTTCTGCTGCACTCATGCTGTTGAAAACCCTCTTTATTGCTGGCAGTCACATTTTGAACCATCCAGGTGTACTTGAGTTGGCTTCCTCAATGCCTAACATGTTTGCAATCTCTTGGAACACTTGATCATGGTATAAACTCCAAATAACTTCTGATCTCTTTACTTTGAATTTGTTTGATTTCTGTGAACAGCCCTTGGTCATTTGCCAGTTGTTGGAAAGCCATGTTGTTAGTTCCAGGCAATGTGATCAAAATTGTAAACTTGACATGCTTGACATGCTTGGTAGTTCACCTTTGCATGAATACAACTCTCTGCCTCATCCTGTGGGTCATTTCCAGTTGTCCTCCAGTAATTGAATATCACAGGCAGAATGTCACACTTGAGTATTTGCAATTGGCCTGCTTTCAATTCCTGTGATTGGAATGCATCCCAATATGGCTCAATGATTGCCTGCTCTTCAATTGTATATTTGCTGTTCTTCCAGTACTGTCTCCTTGTTGGGTTGGCTGATGATGGCTCAAGCAGCATGGTGAAGGGACTGGTGTGGGTGAAAGAATGGCTGTTATCAATGATATCGAAAGATTAGCACAAGCATCACATGTCAATATTATTTACACAGCATTTCAGGGGGGATTGATGTTGGCAAAAGAATGGTCGTATCATACTTAATGATATCGAAAGATTAGCACAAGCATCACATGTTGATATTATTTACACAGCATTTCAGGGGGGATTGATGTTGGCAAAAGAATGGTTGTATCATACTATCAAGATATCAGCATGAGGCTCACACATGGCTGATAATATTTACACAGCCCACCCACATATTCCATCAATCCACATATTCCATCAATCCTCCTCAAATCATCATGAGTCTAACAAGAGCACCATACAAACGAAAGAGAAGATCCAAGAAGAATGCCTCCCTGCATGAAGACGATGATGATGTAGTAGATACTGTGACACATGTGGATATTCAGGTCAATACAGACACTGGACTGACAACAAAGTGTATCAAGGTCCCCCTTATTGCAATAGCAGAAGGCTATCCTACTACACAGGATAATCTCCACATTCCCCTGGAATGGGGTGTTCAAAATCCTCAGGTGCCCAAGGAGACAACACAGCCACATATTGGGATGGTCAGCATCTCACTCTCATTTGCTTACAAAGAGAGAAGGTTCATAAGTACATAACAGAGACAGCGAGACTATGTCTTAGAATTTGTGGGACATGTGGATGAATTGCTACAAGCATCCTTATCGTGGCAGGCATGGTCCATTGACAGACAAGTGTGCAACCACTGTGAATTCAATAAATGGGCCATTTGGAGATGCATTGATTGTTCACTAGGCAGTACACTGTGTCATGCATGTATGCGCATAACATGCCAGCACAATCCCTTCTATCATATTGAATGCTGGACTGGCACACACTTCCGCCAGGCCAAGCTATGGGAAGTTGGAACATACATTCTCATCAAACATGAGACTGATCAACCGATTTGCAAGTCTCTGGAGTTTCAAAGTCAATATTTGGAGGCATTCAAGGAGATGAAAGATCATGCAGAGCAACAGTCTGCCACTACACCAGCTGATGCATGGCATTGGCCCTGAGATACATTGGCATCAGCCCCATCCCCTCGGCCCTGAGAAATGTCGGCATCAACCCCATGACCTGACAATGACTCAATGAATTGCTCAAATGCAGAGCAACAGTGGGCCAATCTCCTGGCCAATCCATGGCATCGGCCTGAGATACAGAGATGGATAGCACAATGGAAGGCAATGATCATGCAGATGACACCCAGGCCGATGCCAAATTTTTTGCATGCCTTGATGCCCTCTTGCATGAAAGACAGGGCAATACTGAAGTTGGCAATGATGGTCTTCAAGACTTCATTGACAGTGATGATGAATGTGAAGTGCAAGCCACTGATGAAGACATTCTTGGCTTTGCACCATACTTGCCTAGTGATATACCAGCACATCAGAACCTGGCCGATGCTGAGCCAACCAATGCTGGGCTGATCATGGCACCAACTTCTGATGCTCTGAACAACACTTATGTCTGTGTGGTGCATACTAATGGAGTCCATCACTTAGCAATGGTAACCTGCAGTTGCATGGGGGAACACCGAATTCCATTGGACCTTGTGGCCAGTTGCTTACTTCCTACAAGTTTCACCAAAATATGGACTCTTTTCACTGTCCACATCCTTGATCAATTTTGGCTCTGCAATCTGGAATTGAAGGCATCGGCATATCAATCTTATCAGCTGATTTGGTGCATAATGTTACCAATGCAGCCAGCTGAAGTTGTAAATCTCTACCATGAGCTTCAGCGCTTGTCCCACCTATGGTATTGGATGAAAAAATTGAACTGGGCAGGGTATGGACACAATCAAAAGGATCCATTAAATCCTGAACCAGGATCACTGGCCAATTTCTGTCCAGCCTGTCCTCAGCCAGGCATAAATATACCAGAAAATTGGCAGGAAGATGTGAACCAGTGCGTGACTACAATCAACCACTGCATTAGCATCAACAATGAATATGTCATTCAGATTTGTTTATAAACATATTTTTGTGGCCGATGACAATTTCAAGGCCAACCATGTTCGGCAGAAGAACTCCAATGATGTGTGGCTATGGGATGGAGCAGGCATGGCTCCAAACAAGGCTGAATATGAGCAGTTCCTCCTGTCTGCCATAGAACACTTGACAGTATGTACCAGTCCCTTCCCAATGTCCAAAGCTGGCCTGATGCATATTTGCTTGGCCAGAAGGTTCCTTGTGAAAATAAATTCCAGGCCATTGTGAATGCTCTACAGGCATCAAAGGCCTGTGATATTACTAGGTTGGTGGCCATTGCATGTGCATGGCATGGCTGTTATGCCCCCAATGCATTGGTAAACCTGTTTCAGGGAGAACAACAGAAGAATGTCCACTTTGCTTTCCTTCAAGCACTGAAGACCACCAGAGTTGACCCTCAACAGGGAGTCATGCTCATTTATGACATTGTCTGCCAGTACATTATCCACCTTCAGGAATGTATTGGTGCCCATCTTCCAGCTGGCTTGACCATTGACCAGGCCATTGGGCTTATGCATGTTCATGGCTACAAGGATGAATGCTTTTTTTGCTATGCTCCATCTTTCATTCCAGGGTCCAGCATTGTAGCAGGCAAAATACTTGAGTCTCTATGGTCAATGCTGAATTCCATTTCCCCCACAGTCAGAACAGCAACCTTGCCACATCAGGCAGAAATGCTTGATGATCACACTACAGATTCAAATCACAAGAAAATGCTTGGAATGGCAATTACACTGTGCTCAAAATATTGAGAAGCCCTTGAGACCTCCACACAACTCAGCAAGCATCACATACAACTCACAGCAACATTCGGCAACCAGGCTGTCAGTCAATGGGAAGATGAAGTGATAGCTGCAGAAGCAATGAGGCTTGTCAATGTAAAGGTGATGGATATTTATGCAATGTGGGCACCAGCAATGGAAGGGGCATTGGCACTGGCACCAGCATTGGCACTGGCAATGGCATCAGACACTGCATCAACAGTGGTTCAATCTGTTGAGGAGTGGATTGATTTCACCATCAGTGTTGAAGAGATGCAGTATGTCGAATTGTTGACTGTATATCTCATCTCACCATTGTTCTGCAGGATTGACCTGTGAGACCAAGTCTGTCAGCTTGGTAAATCACCACAGGTTTCTGATGTGCAATTTGTTGAATGTGAAAGACAAGTGCTTGCTTCCCACATGATAACATTAACACAATTACAAAGTGCTGCCAATGTTTCCAATCATCAGATTGCCCCCTCACATATCACCCCCGACAACAAAGCCAAATTTGACCTTTCAGATAAAGGAACTCCAGCTGCATGCACTTCACAATTTTCAGATGTCACATATGCCATTCCAGTCGAAGAGCAACAAATACAACTACCATCCAATGGACATCTTGCTAAAGTGGAGATTCTGCTTTGGAAGAACCAGGCAAGCCATTTGCTGAATCAGCTTGGGGAGCTCATTGCTGAAAAATCATTTCAATGTTCACATATCATTTGACTGGTGCCCAGGAAGGGTGTTCGCACCCAGGCCAGATCTGTGGTCAAGGAATTGGTAGATGACATTACTTTGCATGCCAAAATGTATATGCATTGCTGAAGGTGCTTGGTTGCTCTGCAATATGATGCCAACACATTAAGTATGTTTCAGCCATTAATGAAGGATGACCTGAAGGCTAGCACAGCTATTCTTAAACCCAATGTGCCTGGTTCAACCAGTACTTTACAGTCCCCCACCTGTCCTACTGGACTCTGACCAGACTGACTGGAGTCCAACTGGAGTCCAATTGAACTACACTAAGTCATGTAGAGTTCAATCCCCCATTGGAGTCTGGGTGGAGTCTGAGTGGAGTCCAACTGGAGTCCAAGTGGAATGCATTTCAACCAAATGATAGGTCAATTAGATGTGAGCTCAAAGGACTTTGGAGTTGGTGAATTTCATAAAGTACCCACAAAATAAATTTGTGTACTGCAGGAATTGAACTCAAGACCTCACCATAAGGAATCACATGACAAACCAAACAAGTGTGCTCAACCACTTGAGCCACAGGAGATTTATTGGGGATCAATATAAGGTTTATTTATGACTCAACTTTTCATATTCTTCGAGGAGGCATTTTTCAAACAATTAAGATCAAATTTTTTTAATTAACCACATCCCTCGTGTAGGACACAAGGGAGTTGGTATGATATAATAGTAAACAAAAAAAAACCCCTCTCGCATCTTGCGAGAGGGGGGGGATTATTACTATGTACAAAAAACTAAACCCCTCGCATTCGGCACGAGGGGGGGATTTGTAAGTACTACAATATATATACCCCTCACATTCGGTGCGAGGGGGGGGGGCAGAGATAAATTAAAAATAATGAAGACCCCTCCCCACACAAAATGCGGGGGAGGGGGGGTTGGGGGATGCAGTCTGGGGTGGGTGTCATCGCCCACCCCTCCTCACACATGTCTGTTGCCATAGCAAGCCACACCCGTCATCCACCCTACGAGCAGAGGCTTGTAGGCGTGGGGATGGGTGCTGTGGTCATCGTAACCCTGGTGTACCTGCCATCCACCCGATGAGCAGGTGCTCATCAGCATGGGGTGGGTGTGTTGTCAGTTTTGTGGGTCTCCTAGTTCGGAGGGGTTGGGGGGAAGGGTCAGTGATGTGGCATGCGAGGGAGGGGGTAGGTGGGTGCTTACCAGGTGGGTATCCTGCTCTGCAGGTCTCCCGGTACCCCTCTGCCATTTCCTATCCTTTATCGACACCCTCACATCCCATTTGGATGGGGAGGAGGGGGCTGGCATGGGTGTCGTTGGGTCTGGGTCGTTCTGGGTCCTGGTGCTGGTAGGCGGCATTGTCGTTGTCATTGTCGATAGGCATGGGGTGGGTGTGTTGGCTTGTTTGTGGGTGGTGGTGTAGATTATAACCTAGAAAACTAAAAAAACGAGTTAGTTAGTTTATAAAAACAAAAACCAAATGAAAAAACTTATGTAGGGCCCAAACAATGTGATCTGCATCATTTGGGCCCATGTTGGCTCGTTTGTGGGTGGTGGTGTCGTTACTAGTAGATTATAACCTAGAAAACTAAAAAAACGAGTTAGTTAGTTTATAAAGACAAAAACCAAACGAAAAAAACTTATGTAGGGCCCAAACAACGTGATCTGTGTCATTTGGGCCCATGTTGGCTTGTTTGCAAGTGGTGGCATCATTGCCAGTAGATTATAACCTAGAAAGCTAAAAAACAGGTTAGTTAGTTTATAAAAACAAAAAGCAAACAAAAAAAAAACTTATGTAGGGCCCATCCATTGGGCTCATTTGGGGGTGGTGATGGCGGATTGGGCATGAGAGCAGTGGCGGTGGGTGTCCACACAGTGGTGGTGGTAGAGAGAGGAGGGAGGCAGCGTTGATGGTGGTGGTGGTGGTGAGTGATGAGCTGGCACATTTGATGATGCAGCTATATGCTTTGTCATACACAGCCACACTACGGTACCTAACATAAGTAGATGATACCTTACACAAGGTACTGTGGTGTAATGGTTATATTGTGTATTATTATTACCTAAGCAACCTATAGGGATCTGGGTTTGATTCCTTTTCTTACACACTTTTTCAGTGGAATCCAACTGGACTCCACTGGACCAGTCCAAGTGGAATCCGGTGTTTGAGTGGATTCCACTCGGAGTCTGGTCGGACTGGACTGGGACTGGACTGGCAACTTTGCAGGCAGTTGGCTGGTGACCAGTCCCAGTGGACTCCAGTCGGACTCCAGTCGGAGTCCACTAGAAAAGGTGGGGGAGTGTAAAGACCTCGGTTCAACCAACCTTTATCTTTCCTGGATTTGGCGCAAGTATCACTGATCTGGTTATCTAGGGGACACCGCATTTGCTGCCAATACCGATGGCGGCTGACTCTGGGAATGTATGTACATTTTATGCTATTTATTTTCAATCCACTCACATCTCTCAGTCCATCGAGTCCATTGGCTTAGATCACAGGCTCAGAGCAATAGATAGAAGGAGGAGCTTCTGCTGGTCACATACAAAATACAGTGGACCATGCACTATTTCATGTATCACAATCAGAAGTGGTGCTCCACCTTGATCTCTGACAATACCCCTCCTGGTAGCCTAGCATATGCTCATCATCAGCAGGCTGTCTGGTATGACTTAGCCTTTAGGGCTGACACAGCATTCAGATCAACAAATGTCAATTATCATTCCCCTTTGTGACTATCTATTATGTAATCTAGATTATCTTGATAACTAACCACAATCAGTATGTCCAACAAATTGCTCGCTATCTTCAACCCCTTTTTGTTACAGTCAGGCCCAAGAGGTGCCCTGCAAAATCAGACACAGGAGGTCATCTGGTATGCGGAGTCACGATTCTGGCGGGTATTGCTAGAGATCGAACAATCCAATGTGATAAAACAATGGATGCAAAAATGTCTGTATAATGAGCTTGTAAGATGTCACCCAAACATAGGGATCCTTGTAATTATATATCACAGATGTATGTCATGTCCTGGATCAGCATCAGCAATACCATCAGCCTTATGATCGAGGTGCCAATCCTGCTTCAGTCTTTGGCTGACATCAATATTGAACATTTGCCACTCGGATTCCATCCATCTCTCTTGGCTGCATTGGATGATGGTGTGGCAACTGAGGCACCCATCTGCCTTGTGGATTCATATGCATGCAATTGGTGGAGACACTATTGGGAGCCAGGACCCAAGCGCATTTTGGGCATCACCACCCTGGACGAGTGCCTCAATACCCATTGGCAATATGTTCTGGCACCCATCACTGACTCATATCACCCTGGTAGCCAGGTGCCACTGAGTCAGCCTTGTTGGAGCAGACTATATATGCTGCACAGGGGAAGAGACAACACGTTCCTTACAACCTACCTGGGGTTTAGTTAGACTTACAGCTAGGGTTAGCAGAGGTAAGAACACTGTATTCCTACTACGGTACAGGTTCTCCTTATATACATAATATTAAGGATGTCACATGACTCGGGAATGTGTTTACCACATGTATGTGCAGTAAGCACAGTAACATGCGTATGCTGCATGTATCGCCTCATGTATACAGCATGCATCAGGGATTAATTTCAACACCCCCCCTCAAACTGTACAGCGCTCTAAGCAGCTAAGTTTGAATCTCGAAAGTAATTCCGAGAGAGTCTCTAAATTTCCTGAATAGGATGGCGCCAAGGTTCTTTGTGAACATGTCAGCCGGATTATCACTTCCAGGAATGAAAACAACTGTGACTTTGTCATTTTCTATGCATTCGTGGGTGTAGTGGTAGCGAATGTCTATATGTTTGGTCCTTCTTTCCTGAACTGGATTTGATCCAATAAAGATGGATCCTTGATTATCAGCGCAGATTGGTACGCGCTTCAGTGTATATCCAAGTTCTTGGAATAAGGACTCTATCCACACTATCTGCCGACAAGTGTCGGAGAGAGCCATGTATTCGGCTTCTGTGGATGACAGTGCTACAGTTTTTTGTAAACGGGACTGCCAGCACACAATGCCACTCGCCAGAGTAGCAAAGTAACCCGTTGTAGATCGGCGCTTGACTGTGTCAGCTGCCCAATCAGAATCTGTGAAGGCCTGTAGCCCCTCGGATTTCTCTCCATCATAGACCATACTGTACTTCTGGGTTCCCACCAGATAGCGCATTATGTACATTGCTTTGTCTAGATGTTCTTGGCTAGGATTAGCCGAGAATTGCGACATCTTGATTACTGCATAAGCGATATCAGGTCGCGTTCCGAGCATCAGATACAATAAAGATCTGATCACAGACTGATATTTTGATCTAAGTGCCGCGTTTGGCGTCGCTGTGTTCTCCGACGGTTTGTAGCCAGTCGGGAGCGGAGTGGGGGCAATCTTGGCATTTGTCATCTCGAACCTCTCAAGCACTTTGGCAAGATATTCTGTTTGATCGAGTTTGACTTTTGCAGCAGTCTGGGTGACGCGCATGCCTAAGAATTCCGTGACTTTTTCAGTACTACGGCACTCCCAATGCTTCAGGCAAGCATTCTTCTTTTCATCCACAAGTTTCTTGTTCTTGCCCATGAACAAGCCATCATCAACATAGACTAGCGCAATAACGATGCTGCCTGTCTTAGGATCCTTGTGTATGAAGATGCCGGCATCGGAGCTGGCGCGCACGAACCCAATGGTGTGCATAAATGCCTCTAGCTCTCTCCACCATGCTAGTGAAGCCTGTTTAAGGCCATACAATGCTTGGCGTAAGTGCATTACTTTGCGCTCTTTACCCTCGGGTTGATCCATATAGATCTCCTCATCAAGTTTGCCATATAAAAATGCGGTTTTTACATCTAGACCAGTCATATACATGCCTTCTAGAGACGCAAGGGCAAACATGAGGCGTACGGTCTCGTAGCGGACTACTGGTGAGAAAATCTCATCAAAGTCAATGCCTTCGACTTGTGAAAAGCCTTTGGCCACAAGTCTGGCTCGTTTTCTTCCGTCCGATTTCACAGAGAAAACCCATCTATTTTTGATCGTTTTTCGATCATGTGGAAGATCGACGATGACATAGACTTGTCGCTTGCGAAGAGCCTCTAACTCTTCATGACAAGCCTGTTTCCACTCAAGTTGCTGCTGCCGGGGTAGGCGCGCAATATCGCAAAATTGGTTTGGAACTAGGCTTTTTCCGCTTGATGGTGTGACTGCTTTTGACAACAGCCAGCGGATAAGCTCATCTCCACCTTCCTTGGTTATCTTTTTAATATAACCTGCTTCGTCCAGTTCCCCCATTGGGTAATCATGTTCTTGATTATTGGAATCGGGCACACTCTCATGGGGTGCTGAACTCGGTCCAGTAACCGGTTCTTGCTGTTGAGGTCGTGGTCGTGTTCGGTTATGATCCGAATCTTGACCCACAGACTTCTTCCAATATCGATCACGCGCAATGTCTCTCTCTATGTCAGAGGGGAGTCGCTGTTCTCCATAGGTATTGCCGGGACGGTTTGGGATTTTCCTCTGCCTGCCTGATCGACGGGGCAATTGCTGCCATTCCTGTTGATCTTCACGTCTTGGACGAAAGTCCTCAGTGCTAACTGGAGGCGGCAGAGGAGGAGCGTTAGTCGCATCGTCATGCGCCTTTTGCTCGCTTGGTAAATCATCATCATCATCTTCTGATGATGGAGGAAGGGGCGGATTTTGTGGCGGTATAGGGTCATCGCCATCCGTTCCAGATGAGTGGTCGTCATCTTCTGGTTCTGGTGGAAAATCACCAAGGTCTGTCTTGGCAGGAGTTTTAGCTCCGGGACAGCATGGAAACATCGTTTCATCAAATAGTGCCGTAGCACCAATGAATATTGCGCCGTTTTGTCGCATGAAACGATATGCTTTAATGCCATCTTCTACTCCAAGGTACGTCATTAACTCCGATCGAGGAGACAATGTTGTTGGACGTTTTTCCTTTGGTAGATAGACATAAGCACCACAACCGAAGACCTTCAGATTGTTTAGATCTGGGTGGACCTTTGTCAGGTCCTCAAAAGGTGTCAGCCATTTCAGGCGCCTTATTGGGGTTCGGTTGTATAAATGTGTTGCATGTTCTATGCAAAATTCCCACCATGATTGTGGTAGACAAGCGGTGAATCGCAGGGTTTGCGACTTTTCCATTATTGTCCTTATAGCGCGCTCTGCACGCCCATTCTGTTGATGAACGTGGGGTGCAGACATCTCTATTTTGATGCCTAAATCCTTGAGCTGTTTTTGTAGCTCACGATCCTTGAACTCCCCCCCTGGATCGACACGCCAGCGCTTGATTGTAGCGCCATATTGGGTCTTAGCCATTGCTTGAAATTGTCTAATCGCTGCAGCAGCGTCAGATTTCTTTCTAAGGCATTGGACCCAAATATGTGACGTTTTGTCATCCAGAAATACAATGAAGTATTTATGTTTGTGGTATGATAGTACTGGGAGTTCCTTTAGGTCGGAATGTATTAATTCAAAGGATTTGTCAGCTTGTGAGTCTGACTCGGGAAAAGATTTTGAGGTCATTTTCCCTTCTGCACACCCTGGACATATAATTTTGTCTTTAGGAATAATTAAATTCCTTGGGAATTTTATGGTGCTTTTAGGCATTTTCCCTAGCGCCTCTTTGGATGGGTGTCCAAGTCGCCTATGCCAAGTCAAGTAGTCAGCGACATTAACCTTTTTGGTGCTCAATATATGAGTCTGAGCCCAATAGATCGTGTCATTCCTCCTTAGAGGGACACAATGCATGATTGGGTTTCCATGCTCGATGAATGAAATGTATGCGGAGGAACCACGCACATCACTTCCATCTTGTAAAAAGACCCCCATTGACATCAATCGAGTATTAATGTCGGGTATGTAGTAGACGGGGTATAGCCGCGTTTCACGCGTCTCTGACTTCCCATTACATACTACCTGGTGCCTAATGAAGACTGCTCCTTTTCCTACTATATGAGTAGTACCAGTGGCCGTTTGGACCAAGGTAGAGTCCTTTCTTGGTAAAGGCTCGTAAGAAGCGAAATCTTTCATTTCACCAGTGAAGTGTTTTGATGCGCCTGAATCCATGATCCAGTCAGCACCTTTCTTACAATCTCCCTTTGCACACATAGCACATATATTAAGATCTACATAATTCCATGATACATTTAATAGCGGTAAAATTTCACATGAAAAGTTCGCTGTATTCATAGGAATTTTAATCTTAGTGCTTGTGGCAGGGAAAAGGACTGACCTGTCATCATACGCCCCTGTGTCAAGGGGTTCAACGACGAGCATTTCGTTGACGGCTTTCCACACTTCCTCGTCAGTTACTGGAGGTTCGGATCCGAGGGAGACGGTATCGTCTTCTACCTCCTCGATCGTTGCCTCAGTTTCTGGCTCTATCCTCCTTCTCTTACCTTCTTGCACCATAAGGTGTTCTTCCAGCGGTCACAGGTTTTTTGCGCTGCGCGGAAGTTGCATGCGCTCGAGGGTGTCTCGAGCTTGCTGGTATTCGGTGTAAACCGAGCGAGAAGAGGAGGCCGCGCCCGTGTATGCCTGTGCAGGCGGTCGGCGGCGAGGATCCCTTGTGGGAGTGTGTTCGCGTCGCTCGATGCGCTGTATGAGCGGCATCGGCGGTATGATGGTGCCATTACCATTTATGGTGGTAAAGGCATTGGAGGCGAGGTGGGTATGTTTCTCTTTTGGCTTCTCCTCCTTAGTCTTTCTGTCCCCACGTCGTCCACGTTTTCGGGACGAGTCTCCGTTGCTGTTTTGCCCTTCTTTGGGCTGCCATTTGGGGTTTCCCCCCTTGCGCTTAACAGCAGAAAGTTTGTTGGCCTGAGGCTGGCCAGCGGGCTTTCCAACTGCTGTGCGCCTTGAGGCTTCAGCAACAATGGAGTCCTTGACATGTTTAAATGTCAAGGCGCTAGTGGCGGTCATGTTAAGGACCGTTGCAGACAATGAGTCATACTCGCGCGGCATCGCAGCAAGTAGAATCATCGCCTGTACTAGCTCGGGGATGGCGACGTTAGCAGCCGTGAGGCGCTCAAATTTGTCTGCCATTCTCGCAATCTCTGGTGCGGGGTTCGCAGCCGGGATTTTGATTGTTATTGCGGACCTAAAGTCCGAAAAGACTTGGGAGGGGCCATCCACACCATAATCGGTGCGAATGAGAGCCCACACCTCCTCAGCAGTGTCCTTTGTGTTGGCACGCTGCCGAATGGAGGGGGCCAGGCGGAGCACTAGGCTACCAATAGCCTGGTCATTTTTGTTGCTCCAGGTCTGGAGCTTGGCATTAGCATCCGCTACCAAGGTAGCGTTCATCGCCGTCAAAGGAGGCGCCAGGGGCGGTTTTTGCTCCGCCCCGCTAGTTATTTGCCAGAGGCCCTGAGACCTGAGCCACGCCTTCATTGAGTCGGCCCATAGAATGTAATTTGATCCGTCAAAAGTTTGAACGAGTTTTTCAAGAGTTGAAGACATGATTCTGTGGTGGCAGCTGTTAAAAGCGCTCAATCAGTCTTTTTACTCAATAAAACACATTTAACATTCTCAGGAGAAAACACTCCTTCAGAGTGGTTAACCCTAGTCAACCTAGGTTTTATATGCAGCTCGCAGGGAGCACAATGCAGCTCACAAAGAGCGCAAGGTTATAAATTTGGAGACGATGAAGTCTACGTCGTTCGCAGCTAATTAAAGCGCGTTCGCGACGTGCCCAGCAGGGCCCATAACCTGTTGGAGCAGACTATATATGCTGCACAGGGGAAGAGACAACACGTTCCTTACAACCTACCTGGGGTTTAGTTAGACTTACAGCTAGGGTTAGCAGAGGTAAGAACACTGTATTCCTACTACGGTACAGGTTCTCCTTATATACATAATATTAAGGATGTCACATGACTCAGGAATGTGTTTACCGCATGTATGCGCAGTAAGCGCAGTAACATGCGTATGCTGCATGTATCGCCTCATGTATACATGTGTATGCTGCATGTATTGCCTCATGTATACAGCATGCATCAGGGATTAATTTCAACAAGCCTGATTGCCAATCATGTCTCAATCTCCAGGGTCTTGTGCAAGATAGTTTAACCAAACTATGCAGCATGCATAACTTCATCAATGGTTGTGAATCCTCTGCTGATGCTGCATTAAATGCAAATACCAGGCGTACAGCAGGGTTCCATCAGCTTCATGAGCTCGCCCTGCTCAAGGAGCTTCAGGCTCAAACACTGGCATCAGCAGTGGCCACAGCACTGGTGGCCTCCTCAAAGGCATCAGTAACAAGACAGTCAAACCATATCGCAGCACATGTGAAGGCTGAACTTGAGTGGCTTCAGTCTCTTCCTGCTGCATCCCACAAGTGGACTTGGGGTGTTGACCTCACAGAGAAGGATGTTTTGGGATCCAACCAGACAACCATGGGCAAGGGAAAAACACTGAACTCTGGGTACACATACTCTCTGCCTGATGGTGCCAACGACAAGGAGAATTCAATCACAGCAAGCATCCCAACAGCTGCCTCTGCCAACTACAGTCCACCACCCAATGCAACTGGCCTTGACACTGCCCTTTATTTTACAGACACTGAGTTGAACAAGCCATTCACCAATGCTAATGCCAATGCCATGCCATTGCTGATGCAGGCAAGGGTGAGAGCCACACCTATTCCAATGACGATGCTACTCCCAATGACAATGAGGATATCGAAAGTGATGATGATGACAGTGATGACAATGGTGATGGGGAGGATGATGCCACAGCTGATCACCCACTCAGTGTGCCCACAGCCTCTCAGGCTGCTATGGCATGGGATAGTGAAGATGGTAGATGGCGATGAAGATGATTGGGAGGCAGGCGATGCTATTGCCATTGACAATGACAATGACAATGACAATGACAATGACAATGACAATGACAATGAGGACAGTCAAAGCGATGGTGATGATGACAGTGACAGCGATGGTGATGATGGTGATAGGAAGGACAATGCCACAGCTGATTGCCCACTGCCCACAGCCTCTCAGGCTGCTATGGCATGGGATAGTGAAGATGATTCACCTCATGCTGACCAGCCAACTGCCTTTGAGGAAGCCATGGCATGGCAGAGCAATGAAGATCCATCCCCTCCTGCTTCTGGTATCACAGCACAATCCCTAACTGGTGTTGATGCCACTGCCTTCTACCTTGCTGACACCACCTCTTCAGCATCTGGCCCCACGATTTCCATTCCAACAGCAGTTCCCACTGTGTCTGATGCAGCAGATGTTTTCTTTTTGTCTTCAGAGACTGATTCCACCTATGAATCTAACAGTGAGGATGATGCTGCATCCAATGCCGAGGTCCCTGATGTTGACTCCGATCTCTCTCATACCGCGTCCCCTACTAGCTCTCAGATAGACTTCCCCACTCCTTCTCACATCACACTCCCATGTTCCAATCTCTATGGTCCTGCAGACTTCAGCTATGTTGATGTTATTTGGTTGTCTGGCTCTGATGACATGATGGATGCTGACTCATGATGCACTCTTCATATATATAGTACTGTTTCGTGACTTAGAATGTGTAATACTATTGTAGATGGTTTAGTCTGTGCTGATCATGGTGTAAAAAATGCTCAATTTCTTCCCCATACATGGGATGTCATTTGTGAGGCCAAAATCATGCTGCATTGGACTGCCAATGCCAATGCTGATCCCACTGCCACTTCCAATGCAATGCCATAGTGAAGGACTCACATATAGGTGAGTTAATGCACCTTCACATTGAATGATGCAATGTATCCTTCCTTGGCTGGATAGTGCTGATGAGATGGCCCACATAGTGAGGTCCAGGTCCCTGTCCAACTACTGCTACCAGTGCTGATGCTGCTGCCACTGCCGATGTGGATTTAATAATTAAAGGTGTCATCAATTCATGACCTAGCTCAATTTAAATAATATCAAATGGAACAACATGAGACCAGGGTTCATGTCAGTCACCCAACTGCCATTGCCATTGCCGATATCTGATGTGACAATGGGGGTTTCCATGTGTTCGATGCACCATATGTGCTTAAATAGCAGCTCGTGTACCACACAGAATGCTCTCTAATGCACTCCATTGGTTACAATAGGTATAGGCACAGTTATATACAGTATGTTTGACAGCATCCACTGAACCATATCATTCAATACAATGTGTACATTCGATAGACTGTATTATTCGGTACAGTGTAGCTTACCTATGTGAAAATATTACAGGAGATAGAATTTGCAAAAGACTGGGGTGGGATGGAAAGATTTCAGCCACCCACTGTCAAGATAATCACAAAATTTAGGAGTGGATAGAGAATGAAAAATAATGGGGGGTCCTCCCTCAGAAAAAAAAAATCTGTCCAACCATTATTAAGATATATCAAAAATCAAAAAACCAGACTTTGAAACACTAGAAGTGACTGATATTATTATCTAGCAGGCCAGCAGAGGCAGGAACCATGGAACCATCAGTTCCCCAAAGTTGGGTACCCTGAGATGCTTTGGAGGGGAGGAAGAGGTTAGCCCACACAATGGATTGGATAAATTTCTCTGCCAGATGCTGCCTACAAGACTGAGAGAGCAACAGGTCAGCCAGACCAGAGTAGATTGCTCTGATTTGGGCTTGAGAAAAGAAGTTTTTGATCTGGTCCCAAATTTTCTTTTGTGCAAATGACCAGTTTCTGGGTGGAAGTGCCCTGACAGTAAAGGTGGTGAGATTCTGATAATTCACAGTATCAATGTGACTTAGCAGATGGAAGCCCATGGAACAAAGTGATCAGATAGCATGATCCCATTTGGGTGTTCAGCTTGGGGGACAGACAGCTTGATGAGCAATAATGCATGTGAGATCCCTTGAGGAGATGACTGTGATCAGTTTGGTGGAGAGTGAGACCAAGCTTAGACTTTTGACCCTGCACAATGATCCATGTGGCAGGAATCAAGCCTAAGAGATGAGTGAATTATCTGCTCAAGCCCTCATAATCAAGGGGGTATACACATCTGTTGATCTGACACATCCAGTCTGCCAAGGCCCAAAGTGATAAGAGCCATTGTCCTATATGGTGGTTCAGATCCCATGCAAGACTGTTGATGGCAATACCAGTGTTGATGCATGCTAATGATGGGAACTTGGAACTGCCAAATGCCAGGGGAAGGGTCAATACCAATGATGAGGGACAGAAGGGGAATGTGAGGGTGAGGCTGGTGTGTACACACTTTGTGATTCTCTGGTCCAATCTGATTGCATCATCATGGACAATCAGTTGAAGGGAGAGTAGTGCATGACACTGGGAGACAATGTTCTGTGATATGTGTTGGAGCAGACTATATATGCTGCACAGCAGAAGAGACAATAAGTTCCTTACAACCTACCTGGGGTTTAGTAAGACTTACCGCTAGGGTTAGCAGAGGTAAGAACACTGTATTCCTAGTATGGTACAGGTTCTCCTTATATACATAAATATAAGGCAGTCACATGACTCAGGAACGTGTTTACCACATGTATGCACAGTAAGCGCAGTAACATGTGTATGCTGCATGTATTGCCTCATGTATACAGCATACATCACAGGGATTAATTTCAACAATATGATTTTGCATATGAGCATAAAGGGAGTTTGGAACAAAAATGCAGGAAAAGGGAAGGAGTCAATGATGTCAACAAGCTCCAGGTAACGGGTCTTGGGATTGTCAACCTGAGTTCATAAGAGATTAAACCTGCTAGTAGATGCAGGAACCTCATGCTCTGTAATTGTCCATGGGTCAGGTCCCTGGACATTGGTAATTGACTGAAGTGGGAGTCTTCAGTGGTGTATCAGGGCTATTGAGAATATGTAAGGTTGTCTTCTCCCATGAGGTCAGCCATCCATAGACAAACTGAAAACACTCCATGGCCAGTGTGAAATGCCTGAGAGCAGAGAAGGTTAGTGCAGCAATGTAAGAGTCATCAGTAGCTTCAGCCATAGTGAGGCTGCATCTTCAGGAAGGTGAGGGTCATTTACCATTTTAGATGTGCCCTGGATGATAATACAGTCCAGGTCCAATGATACTAGATCATCCAGGTAGCAATGACCAAGGCTAGTGGTGATGGTGGCCTTGAAAGGTGACATTGGTCTGCCCTGCTTGGTGACTCCATCAACTATGATGGGATCTGCAATGCCAAAGGCCATTTGGGGAAAGCATCAAGTTGAGGATTGAGCTGCACAGTCCAAATCTGCCACCACCTGCAGCAAAGCATAAGCTGTGCAAGCATTGTAAAAACCTTATGGAGCAAGGTAATCAAAACCCTTCATCTGGTCTTGCTTCAGGGGATAGAGAGGAGTCTTAGTATGGTGACTCCACATCTTCAGCCTGCCAAGGAAACTCATTAGATCATGAGTTTGCACACCAGGCTGAGTGGCAACTTGAGTCCCAGGAATAATACTCATCTGTGTGGTGTAGGATGAGAGCTTGAAGTTGAGCTGGTCATAGGTGAGTTTGCTAGAAAATTAGAGATGAGGAGACCTCTCCAGTTTTACAGCTCAGTACATATTCCATGCTTGTGAAAATGGGTGAGGTGGGTGTCCTTGATATCTCCCAGGAAACTCATGTTAATGACTGAATAGTTATGTAGATCAAGAACTAGTTGAAGAGCTTTGTCAGAAAGATTCTTGATGCACCACTTTTCCCATCTGTCTGGACCCAGCAACAGTTGCAGATTCCCTTTGCAAAGCAGGGCATGAAAATCTGCTAGAGTTGCTGCTATCAGCCATAGGAAAGGGCCATCTAAGACATGATTTTTAACTGTTGAGACTCACAGAGTAGTGAGCCAGGGTTTGTGCTTGTCTGGAGGTGCTGAGCATTTGTAAAGCCTGGTGAAATATTGCCTAGTTTCTTCAGCAATGTCAAGACCAATTCCTCCAACCAGATTTCCAATCATTTTTTGCTGACTTTTCCAGCCACCTTGCAGCACAACTCACCTCCTATCTGCAGCACAGCCTGGAGATGAAATTCCCTTATTTCCAATATGATGAAACAGTGTCAGGAAATTGTCCTGGGAGCTCAGTTTCTAGTTATCACTGCCTCAGTAATTCCAGTTCCTTCCAGACCTTAGTATTTAATGTAGCCATTTCTGTCTTGTATTAGACAGTTTGTAGATCAACCAAGTTAACTCCAAATCCTGATCTAAGTCTTCCTCAATTTCTACCTCATTCTCCTCTGGAAACCCTCTGGAGCTTATATCTCCCTCCTTACCCTTGTCTTGAAATTAGGACACTTGACAAGGAGAAGGGCGCAACTTCTTACAAGTTGAAGCCAAGTCCTTTCTGTCCCCCTTCACTTGATGCGTCATGCCAAGTGGATTCTGTTCCAGAATTCTGCTGGATTTTCTTTCCTTTTCTGTCTTCCCTTGTATCCTCCAACAGCTATCAACTGGGTCTGACTGGAAATCTGACATTCTACTCCATTCTGACTCAGAACTTAACAGTATTTACAAACTCCCACTTCTCTCATCAATTTTCACCATTTTCTAAACCTATCCTATGACCCACACAGAATCACAGACTCAATGGACTACAAGAAATTCCTGCTGTGCAGGCATGGTACAAGGTCTATCAGCAATATGATGATCTATACTTCCTTCCCCTAGACTTGCTTCTACCTTTGGTGCATCAACCAGACCATCTAACATTTTCTGACAAATTGGCTCTGGAGCACCTTCCATCAGTGCAAACCTCATGTCTACTTAGCAGCCACCAGAGACCCCTCGGAACATGACTCCACTTGAGCATGTAGGGGACATTTGGTGGCCTAACCCCTTTACTGAGGAAGGTGCAGGCAAAGGGGACAGACTTCCTGGTGGTCCCAAAGACTAGGCCTAGTGGTCCTGACAGCCCTGGTGATGACCCTGATCCTGACAACCCTGATGATCAACCTCCTGAAGGTGGAAATCCTGATCCAGGAGATAGGTTTCTTGATGCTCTCTTTGACCTCTCAGATAATCTCCAAACCCTCCAGCAGAATCAAGCACCCAAAACCAAGAAGATTAAAGTCTGGGAACCTGCCACTAACCATGTACATTTGGGAAAGCTTGCAAAGAGCTTTGAACAGACCACTCATCCAAACCCTACATATACCATTGAAGAGGTTTGTGATTGTATTAGACGTTACTTTCAAAGGAAAAATTCAACATTGTTTGCATGGGGAGCATTCACTAGTGTCCAAAATATATTAGACTATATGTTGGCCTCTTCTTAACCTGTTACAACATCATCTATGCATTGCCCAAATGGTCATGATGTGCAACAAGCAGAAATATCTGCTTTCAGCTGCCAACTTACAATAAGATGAATTTGTATGTGAGTACCTCACCTACATAATGGGAAGCTTGCCTTATCTGCTTGGCTCAAATTCAAAGTCAGTTAGCAAGCAGCTGTGCAGCTATTCTCATGGAGGCTTCAAAAACCAAACAACCACATAACAAGCATCACTTAGTAATCATCTGCATTTTTGACTGTAGCAGGACAAATAAGCACCTGCAGTAGGACCCCTCACTGGGACAAATCACATGAGCATATATCATGTGTTTTACTTGCTATTTGTATCATAATCTAAGAGGCTAGTTTGATCTAATCGAGGTACATGGTGTTATTATTGGAGTTCTTCCAAGTGCATTGGGATAATCATCTTCACTTATGTTGTCTGATGTCCCCCCCCACCTTTTCAATGTTGGCCAACACTGATTTGACTATGTTAGTCATTTTTGGATGAAGTCCCCCTGGCTGCACTATCACCGCCATCAGATCTGAGAAGCATCATTTCACATGAGCTTGTTTAGCATCTGAAATGAATACCTAACAAATCAATGCCATTAGATTACAGTGCTCGATTCACAATGGGATTCATACAATCAGCTTCAGGATCACTGAAATTTTATTCATCCAACTCTGAGTCTGCCAGTGATCCCCCATCTTCATGGCTCTCCTCCTTGTTATCTTCTCTAACATCCTTGTCATGCACCACTTTCTCAACCACATCTGAATCAGTTTCTTTGTTAGCTTCCATAGCTGGAGATGCACAATCTTCTGAACATGTTCTGCCAGTGTTGGATTCCTGCTGTGTTTGTCGAAGTTCATGACCTAGAACCCGCATCTCAGTCTCTAGAACTGATGTCTCTTCTTTGTCAGCCTCAAAATGGATGCCCTCAATAGAGTAGTATGGCAGATAATGCTGCCACTTCATGTTTGCAAAGAAAGCTAGTTAGGGAACTGCATGGGTTTTACCTGCGGGTTTCCCATGCTCTTATTTCCTAATTTATTCAATGAGTTTTGCATGAAAAATCATGAAAAAAAGATTTTCTGGAAGCTTTTTGTTGGCTCTTTGTGATCTAACACATAAAATAATATTTGGGTGACATCTGTCATGTGACAAGGTTGAAAATAAATTATTTTGTCCCTTGTATCACAAGCATCCATTGAATAGCTATCAGAAAATCATTTTTTCATGAGTTTTCATGCAAAACTCATTGAATAAATTAGGAAATAAAAGCGTGGGAAACCCGCGGGTAAAACCCATGCAGTTCCCTAAAGCTAGTTCACAGTGTGGCTGATAGTCGAGGAGATTGTCTGCCTCTCTAACCAGGTGTTTGCACAGCAAGAATTGGCTAATGAGGTACACAGGGCAGCTGCAATTCCAATGATCAATCTCAGTAAGATATCTGCCATGAGGTCAATTCTCTTCTTCAGCAATCTCAGCCAGTCGCTCATTACATCCTTTGTCTTTTTATGTGCTTTCAGCCATTTAAGCTCTTTCTCCACCAACCAATGCTCATCACTGCGAACCATATCCATCCAATCAGTGGAAAAGTCAGTTTTCCAACCTGCTAATTCCTTTGGCCATCCTACCCACCTCAATCCTTGGACATATTCCAGTGTCCTTTGTACCCAAGGTAAAACATCCAATATGATTACATGAGCCACTAGGTCCAGCTGTGGACAGTTGAACTCATGAAGATGTCTGTGCTTGATATTATGCCATAGACTCTCAACAACCATGGTTGTTTTCAGTGTATGGATTGCTGTGTTGGCTGACTGAGCCCACAGCTTCCATTGATTTGTTGTGTACCACTGATTCCACAGATATGCCCCCACCTGTGCAAGATCATTCCAGTAGCAGAAATCATACATATCTTTGATGGCACCATGGTAAATTTCTTGTGATGTCAGATGCATAAATTGTTCATTGTTGAGGGGAGTCTGTGGGCATTGATGTAGATTACAGCAGAAATCGATTGTAATGACATGTTTGAGAAATTACATACCCTCACATCCATTCAATGTATGTTCCCTCTTTTTTCAAAACAAGGATGCCATCAAAGGACTTGTTTGATGAAGAAATCCCAGAAATCATAGCCAGTCTCCCTGATGCTTGTGTGTATTCTGTACATTGTAGCCACATTCCTTCTTACACTTCAATCTTCACAGCCAAAAAGTATTTGTTGTGCCACAAGCAATACAGCAGAAACAAAAGAAGGCAGCCAGTCAAGCTAAAGCACGGAAGAAGAAAAGGAGGATGGGAAGCAGGGGAAGGCTCATGAGACTGGAGGCAATGAAGACAATGAGCAATAACTAACTGGTGATGTTGAACTGGTTGAATCTCTGAGTTCTCCCCCACAGCGTGTCATCAGGGTCACCACCTACATCGAGGTCCTAATACCATCGCTGGCCCAGCCAAAAGCTTGAAATAAGGCTACCCCAACTGTGCTGATGCATGGACTATTCTTCTTTGAAACCAATATCTCATTCAGTGAATTCAAACTTCTTGTTTCACAAAACCTTTCTGCTCCACCATCAAGCCTCAATTGGTCCAAGATGTGATGGAAGTAAGATGTTGCGAGCTGCACTCTGAAGCTGATATCAGACTTACTCAGCTATGAGGCAATGATTATTGCACTTTGTGAGCAGACCAAGAACCACATCATCAAAGTCCTTACCCCACCCCCTGTAAAGTCTGAAACAGTATGTCAGTTCACTTTAGATATCTATCTTGGCCTCTCACATGTCCCATTTGTTTTTATCAGCCTTGAGTGACAGGAGAAGATAATGACATCCCAGAGGACACTGATTTGCATGCGAATATCCAAGAAATTATGACTGGTACATCAAACAGTGCACCAAAGGCCCAAATTGTACATCATACCCACCCTGCCACAACATAATGTAACTAACTATGATAATCTAGGCTTCCATATCCAAAGATACTACCAGTATTGTAGCACAGCTGAGCAAGCAATACCCCCTTGGAAAGATTGTGCTCTTTCTTCACATGCATGTATATCAAGATGGTGCACAATACTGGGAACTCACACTGCTCCAGCTACAGATATGGGCTGTAGGAATTGTACATCACTGCAGTTCACTTTTATTGTCACATACTAACTTGATCCAGGCACATGGATCTGCTACATACAATGCACCCACCACCTTGAACCATTTTTCTGATGATAAGAAGCTACATGTTCCTAGTGTGATTGCCACTGCTCTGCCTACTGCTGCCCCTCTTGGGCTGTCTACAACTGTGCACCCACCAGCTGACATTACAAACCAGGCCCTGCTGTACCAGATGCATCACAATCAAATGTTAATGCTCTCAAACCCTTACACTCATGGTTTTGGACATACTTTTCAACCTCAACTCCAGCCAAGAGCTGCTCTGCCCTTTGGATTTCCTGCATCACTTCCACCATATGCTAATATTACTTCTGCTCCTGCTTCCAATGCTTCTGCCCCTCCTTCTGCCTCTGCAACATCCTCACCAAGCTATGTTATCTCATTACCACAGGCAACCAGCTTTGAAGAATTTGCTGCATTCTACAAACTTCCTGTGACCAACATTGCCAAACTTGAAATTCTTGAAGTTTGTCTTGGTGATCATCCAGTCAAACAATTGAAGTGAGAAGACTGGAATGGGGAGTCAAAATTTTCAGTGCTCAGTTGGGCTCAATTTCTCAAGGCACATGAATGGCTTGTCAGCAATGTTTGGAATGGACTGTGGGATGCTGTCCCCAGCAGTATTGATGTGTAGAATTGTAGCTGAACTGATAGCTCTTCCTGCTGCACTGATAACTTTATTGCTAATATTTCCTGCTCCTCATCAATTATACTACCTATTCTATGATATAACCAGCATGCTTGAACCATGCATAACACTTGTCAGCAGTAATTGATCCACATGCCTCTAACAATGCTGTAATGGCATCATCTTCATTACAGATAGTCCAGCCATGATGTCTAATAGATGCCTTCACTATAAGGGGATATGTGGTGAATTGACAGGTAGAAAATTGCCTTGACTCACATGTGCTGTATGATTCTTCAATTGGTGTCAAGTCAGGTGAATATGGGGGGATAGGCAAGAATACAGCCTTGAAATTCATCAGCAATGTAGAAAATGACATGCATATAATGATATACACACCTGAGTTCTGAAACAGTTCAATGAGTGCCTCATTATGATGTATCCAGCAATTATTGAGGACCAGAATTGATTGCTCATCTGGCCAAGGATTCATGTGTGGAAGCTATGAGAAATCAATCTCAGAAACGTAGAAAGAATATGAATTTACACCACCACTTGCTCAGCAATGAAGTCAAAAAATGACAAGCTGTCATAAGCTCCAGGCACCTCTGTCATCATAGCAGCAAGCACATAGTAGTGATCTCCACAAACAAATACATCCACCAGATCACCATGCTCTCCAGACATGGCATACCCATAACATCGAGCAAGGGAGTGATCATTTTTGCTTGTCTCATCCACCACAACAAATTCCTTCCCTTGTCCCTGGCTATTCTCAAGGATGAACTCTCTCCAATCATCCTGAAGGGCTTTGTCATGCTCTGCAGCAAGCTTGTGGAGCATCTTTTGAGTGAGGCCTGCTTCTTCAAGATTTCAGTGGAGAGTGGGAACTGCAACATGTATTGCAAGCCACCACACAAGCTCATCAGTATAAGTATCCAAATTGGCAGAGTACACTTCCTTGACCACAGTTAGAACAGCATGAGTGATCAGTCATGTCCATCCAATGAGAGGAGACAGCAGTTTGTTGACAGACCCAAACTCCCAGAATATCTTCTGCCAGCAATAGAGGCTGCTCCAATACACTAGAAGAGCATTGCAGATGTCTTGTTCATCCCAACCATGATTCCAAAGGCGAAGCGCACAGTCCTTGAGGTCAGAACTGATTTTTCTGTTCACCATTTGACATGATGGGAAGAAACTTGGCAGGATTTCCTTTTTGGGATGCATCAAGATTTATTTCAATTATGTCATTACAATCAACTTCTGCTGTAATATGAAACTTTTCAACAATGGTCATGTGGTGCTCCTTTGGACAGAATATTGGCAAGTCTGCCTTCATTACTTTGGGTGGTGCAGGCCAGACTGGTGTGCACTTTCTACCCACAATCAACATGAACATAGGAGGGAGACAAGTCGAGGTGCTTGCTTGCATCTTGTAATGACCAAGTAAGAATCATATTTATTGTACATTAAGTGGAACATATGTGCTGATCCAGTTTATCCTCCTCATTGTCATTCTTAGTTTTATCACATTCTGCATCTTTCTCCAGGACCCCATCTTCCAACCAACCAGACATAACACCTGGAGCCCATGTTGGATCCATGAGATCAAATTTTGTGTGGGCAATGCATGGGTTGTACCTTGCAGGCAGCTTGTCTTCCACCAGGCATGTTTCCAGGTACTTTATTGCATGCCAATAGCATAACTGTCTTCTTGCATTAGGAAAAACTTTGCTGACTGTGCTCAGCTCAGTTTGATCCTTATCTGTGTTAACAGATACAATATTTGTACAATACTGAGCAATACACTGAAGGACATCTTGAAGCATGTGATCTTTAGCACCTGAAGTGGCATTGCCATCCATTGAGCATGTAAATGTGAACACAAGTGGAAGTACTTGGCCATCTGCCTCTCCCATGACAACATATAATTTATAGCTCAAGGCATTTGTTTTCCCTTCAACACCACATAAGAATACTGATGACATTCTTGATCAGATTAAATGCTCCTTACATGTAGAATCCATTGCAATCTCATCCAGCTCTTTGCCATAGTCCCCCAAGATATTCTTGAATCCAAAAGCAAGTGATGAAATCCTGGCTTCAGTAGGAACAGAAATTATTTCAATATCAATATCATCAATGCACTCCAAGAGCTTGACTGCAGATTTCACTTGGTCATTGTCAAGTTGCCATGTTGCTTCATGAAGGTGGGCCCAATATGTATATACCTGTTAAGACTATAGGTCTTTAACTCAGCCTGGGCTTCGTATGTCACAGTTGGAGGCTTTCCAACTATATCGGTATCACACTAGGAGGCTTTCCTAGTGTATTGGGCTTCTGGCCTTCACTTGGGTGCTTCCTCAAGTCGTTATGGCTATCTGTACTCAGAGGCTTTCTGAGTAGACTGTCAGTTCGTGTATCACAGTTGGAGACTTTCCAACTGTCAAGTTCAAGTTATCACAGCTAGGGGCTTCCTAAGCTGTCAAGTGTTCTGGTTGAGTCTAAGACCATTGATTGAATTAGGTCAAGCTGAGGAATACAGGTAGTATTACTACAGCTTATATACGGTTCGAAGATATCTATTGTCCAATTGGAATGCAGGATCATTATCAAGTATAAATAGAAAGAACAATAGAAAAGACAGGCCTCATGCCTTGCATGAGGTGTCCGATGTTACAGAGTGCTGCAGCGCAGCATGTCAGGGATCAATAAGAGAATAGCCTCATGCCTAGCATGAGGTGTCCGATGTTATGGATCCGACATCAAGGATCCGATGTCAAGGACATGCTGCAGCACAGCATGTCGATTGTGAGTGTCTGACATCACAGACCTCATGTCAAAGGGCTGTTGTATCACAGCATGCATGGGAGTGGGTTCGGGTGCATGGAGTCACCATGCATCAAAGCGTCTCCCATTGGAAGTGAGTCAAGTCAAATGAGAAAAGGAAAATGAAGTGCCTGGTCTTGCGGGTCCAGATAACAAATCGTAACATCACCCTCTCTCTATCTTCAAAGTCACTGACTTCGATCAAAATCTCTTTCTCCTCTCTAGTCAGGAGGTGGGGTGGGGTCGTGGGGGTTGAGGGAATCGGTTGGAGCGCAACAGTGTTCCCAACTCTCCGTGTTCTCTGAGCAGGAGCCTCTTCGCCAGGCTATATCCGCTCTCATCATCATAGTGGGTATTCCACTGCAGGTCTCTCCACAGGGGCACACTTACCCCTGATAGTGGTCTTCTGCCATGGGCGAGTCCTTCTCGATCGATGTAGAAGTCCTCTGGGAAGTAGTCCTCCTCGTCTAGTTCTCCCTCGAAGCACCACTCTTTGTACTGTGCCCTCACCCAATTGTAATCCGCTTTCGTGCTTCTCCAGGCAAAGAGACAGCATTTCGGACACGTCGAGGTCATCCTTCTTATCCAATCATCCCTTGTAATCCAGAAGAGAATCCCATGCGGGCATATCCATGCAGGTCTGCCAGGGAGTATGTTTGTCAGTGGTTGTTGGTCAATGACCATTCACCCAGTCCTTGCTGGGGTTCATGGTAGGTGTAGTGTCAATGGGATGGTGAGCATTCTGTGGTTTCTTTTGTGGTTTGTTTTGGTCTTGGGGGTTCTACAGCTGTCATCGCTGTTTATATGCCCCTAGGATTCTCTTGGCATTAGTCAGGTTCCCCTTGGGCTCCCACGAGTTCTCCGAGGTTGGGTATCCAACCCACTTCACTAGGAAGTGCATGGTCCTTCCTTTCTTCTTGTGTCCAACGATCGCTTCCACTTCGTACTCCGATTTGCCTTCAACTAGATCCGGCAGAGGTTTTGGGAAGTTTGGGCCATGTGTCTTGGTTTCTTTATAAGGGGAAAGAAGTGCCATGTGGAATACAGGGTGTATCTTCCACTGTTCTGGCAACTTCAGTCGGTAGGAGAGTGGGCTCAGGACCTTCTCGATAGAGAATGGTCCTTCTCTTTTCAGTGTGAGCTTCTTTGTTTCGTGCATTGTTCTGAGGTTCTTTGCTTTTAGCCACACTCTGTCTCCTTCTTTGAATGGGGTGAAGTGCCTTGTCGTTCTTTCCACCATCATTTGTCTGGCTAACTCATGAGTTGCCTTCGCTTCATCTCAGGCCCATTGCAGTGCAACTATTTGTTTTTCTATGGCCGGTATGTTCATCTTCAGGTAGGGGAGTGGGATCGCCTTGGGCTCATAGCCCATCATGAGGTAGAATGGGGAGTTCTTCTGTATGGAGTGCGTTCTCTGGTTGTGCGTGAACTCCGTGGTTGGGAGGAGGTGCTTCCAATTCTCCTGGTTGTTCGAGCAGAAGATCCATAAGTATACTTCCACTTCCTGGTTCACCTGTTCTGTCTCCCCGTCGGTCTGGGGGTGGTACGCTGTGCTCATCGCCAGCTTGATTCCGAGCAGTCTTCCTAGCTCCTGGAACAGCTGCGAGGCAAATCTGGGATCTCTGTTGGAGATGATCTTGTCTGGGAGGCCAAATCGTTTGTAGACATAGTCTAGATAGAGGGTGGCCACTCCCAATGCATCCACAGTTTTCCTGCAAGGGATAAAAATCACCCCCTTCATAAGCCCATGGTCTACCACGACCATGAGTGCATCATAACCATCGGACTCTGGTAGGTCGGTTATGAAATCTGTTGTCACCATCGCGAATGGTCTTGTCGCTTCATATTTGATCAGTTGTAGCGGGGGGGTCATCAGGTGCGTGTTGACCTTCATCTGCTGGCATATTGCGCATCCAGCAACGTAGTTCTTGATGTATGTCATCATCCCTGGCCACCAGTAGTCTCTCCTGATCATTTCAGTTGTTTGCCATTGTCCCAGGTGTCCGCTGGTCACTCCTTCGTGGTACTTTTGCACCAGCTTCTTTCATAGATCTCCATTGTCTGGGACATAGCACCTGTCTCGGAAGAATAGAAGGCTGTCTTCTATCTTCCAGTCTTCCAATGCCAACCTTATTGGCAGCATTCCCTTGGTCTTTAGCGCCTCGATTGTGCTTTTCACCAGGTCATCTTTCATGATACTCCCTGTGAGTAAGTCATGCATTTTGGTGTCAATGAATTTCATGAATACTGTTTCTGGCAGCATCATGATGTCTTCATTATCGTTGTCTTCTTCTGGTACGTGATCCGCTCTCTGTGATAATGCATCGCTCTGTACCATCTGTGATCCAGGCACATGGACAATTTGCAAGTTGAATTCTGATAGGAATAAGCTCCATCTTGCCTGTCATCTGTTCAGTTTCTGCGCTGTTCAGAAGTACATCAAGTTCTTGTGATCCGACAGGATTACCACTGGGTGTTCTGAACCCATTAGGTAGTGTCTCCAGGTTTCTAGCAATCATATTATCGCTAGTAGCTCCCTGTCATAAATCTCATAGTTCCATTCCATTGGTGTTAGTGCATGCGATATGTATCTGCACGGGTGCCAGTCCCCCTTTGTCTCAGCACTCCTCATGTCGCATGTTTTGAGGCGTCTGATTCAATCGTGAATGGCTTTGTCGGGTCTGGCATCAGCAGTACTGGGGCTTCTGCGAATTTCCTTTTCAGCATTTGAAAGGCTTGTTCGCATTCCATTGTCCAGTTGAACATCTTGTCCTTCTTTGTTAGTTCATTAAGTGGTCTGCTTGTCTCCGCAAAATGTCCAATGAATTTCCTGTAGAAATTCCCAAATCCCAGGAAGGATCTGACTGCCTTTACATTTGTCAGGGTAGGCCAATCCTGTATACCTGCCAGTTTCATGTTGTCCATGGCAATTTCATTGGGTCAGATGATTAGACCCAAGAATTCCACTTCGTGGACGTCAAACTTGCATTTCTCCAGCTTCAGGTATAAGTCGTTTTCTGCCAGTCTTTGCAGTACTCTCTTTGTCCTTTCCTGGTGTTCTTGTTCTGATCCTTGGAGAATATCAGGATGTCATCCATATAAATCACGAGCCATCCTTCTCTGATCATGTCATGGAATATCTTGTTCATCATTGCCTGGAAGGTTGCCAGTGAGTTGCATAATCCAAAGAACATCACCGTTGGTTCAAACAGCCCTCGGTTTGTCTTGAAGGCTGCTTTCCATTGATCTCCATCCTTGATTCTGACGTTGTGATATCCCCATCGGATGTCCAATTTCGTAAACCATTTTGCCTCTCTTAGTTTGTCCAACAGGTCTCCTACCAGCGGCAGCAGGTAGGTGTTCTTGATCGTTCCATTATTCAAGTACCTGTAATCTTGGCAGGGCTGTAGCACGTCTGAGTCCTTCTTCGCAATGAAGAAGAATGGTGATGCCATGGGCGATTTCGATGGTCGAATATATCCTTTCTGTAGGCTTTCATCGAAAAATTCATCGAGTTTCTTTTGTTCTGCCGGTGACAACGGGTAAACCCTGCAATCTTTTGCCATAAAGTCCATTTTCAGTTCGATCACATGATCCCAGGGTCTTGATTCTGGGAATCTCTCCGATGCTTCCTTTTCAAATATCCATCAGTATTCCCTGTACTGTTCGGGGAGTAGTTCGTTGAGGGTCTTTTGTTCAAGGTCTCCTTCCTTCTTGTGTGTCAGGTGTTGTGAGACCGATGTTTTTGCCCTGATCCAGATATTTTGTCTGTAAGCATATCATGGTGATCCCTTTGCCTTTACGATCCGAGAGATTGTCTTCGTCGATTGGGAGTACCCGTATCTTGGTTCATCGTACTCCTCTGTCAATGGTGTTTTGGCTGGTTCAAATATTCTGATGACGGGTTCTCCTCGGATGTAGGCAACTAGTAGTTCATCATCTGCGATCCTTTGTTTGGGTGTCCCTTCCAGTTGTTCCATTGCCTGTTTCTTTGCCTGTTTGTGGTTTTCCAGTGCTGGGTTTTCCTTCCCAGTGTCTTCTTCGTCTTGTGGCCCAATGGGCTCCGCATCTTGACTGCAATCTCTTCATCCTCCACTTCTTTGATTGTCGCTCTCCTTGTTTTGGTGGGTGTCTTGCCCCCTTCCCATTTAGTTCGGAGTGCCTCTCCCATCTCTTTTGCTTTAGCAGCAATTCTTTGGCATTGTGCTAGTCATTCCTCATTTGCCAATTTCTTTTTGAGGGCGAGCTTCTCTAGTTCTTTAGCAGCTGTGTGGCGCCACATAAGTTGCTCTTCTTCTTTTGCCTTTGTCTTGAGGCCCATCTTTTCTTTTGCTTGGGCGACCATCCTTTGGGCCCATGCCCGTTTCTCCTCTCTTGTCATTTCTTTGAAGGGCCTCCCTTCTTCTTTGACCGTTCTCCAGTGCTAAGCCAGATGTTCGTTGTCAGGTTTCTCCGTTCATACCCTCCCAATGAGGGTTTTCCCTTTCCCAAATGAGAATTCTGGGTGGGTTCTGTTGGTTGTTCAGAATTGAAAGGTTCCAATTCTCCAGTCGATTACTGGATTGATTCTTCTGAGCCATGGCAGACCCAGGATGATTGATTCTTTCCCTAATCCTGCAATGAGGAACATTGTCGGGAACGATCTCCCATTGATTGTCAGGAATCCTTTGGTGTAGTGGGAAATCTCCCCTTTCTTGTTCGGGGTTCCATCCACATTCTTGACCCTGATTGTCCTCTCCAGGGGGTGTAACTTGAATCCGCCACTTTTTGCAAATTCATGGCTCATGAATATTCCTCCTGCTCCTGAGTCAAGTAGGGCTTCGGTTTCGATGGCTTTCCCTCTGCCTGCTCCTAGCACTTTGACATCTAAATGCATAGATTGATTCTTCAAAGTAGCTAGTAGTACAGAGCAGACAGAGAGTTCAGTGGTACCTGGCATCAAGGCAGGCCACCTCTTTAAAAACCCTTGTCCCCTATTAAGGTGAGAGCTTTCTCCTTTCCTTCTTTGTCGAGTTCTTTCATGATCGCCCGGATCTTTGAGTAGGCTTCTTTGCCTTTCTTCTTTGGGAATGACCAATTTTCGGCCCTCGTCTCCCCTTTCTTATGTTCGGTTGCTCTGTGTCCTGATTGGTGGCACACAAAGCATAATCCATTCTTCATATGCTCAATCCTCTCTTGATTGGAGAGTCGGTTAATCTTGAGTGGACCTTCCTTCGATTTGGAGTTGGGCAGCTTCCTTGCTAAGGCCTCTTGTGCCTTCCCAGCTATGGCCCTTGCTCTTCTCCATTGTCCGTCGTACTTGGAGGCGGCGTTGATCATCCCTTCTAATGTGGTGGGGATTGTTTCCATGTTAAAGACTCTCTCGAGGAGTCTTGGGTTCAGCCCATCCATGAAGAGCTCAATGAGGGCGGTGTCGTCATTGATTCCCACCTTCTCTTGCAGGATTCGGAACTGCGCTATGTAGTCCTCCAGGTCCTGTCCCTGCTTCAATGTTTTCATGTCTGTCCTGGCTCTGCCAGCTTCATCAATCGGTGTGAATGCTGTTTTGAGTGCCACTTCAAAAGTCGACCATGTTCCTAGGTCTTCCTTCTCTGCCCATGTCTGTGCCCAGGGTGCGGCGGTTCCTCTGTTCATGAATGACAGCGTGAAGATGATCTTTTTCTCGTCGGTGTCATAGATTCCGTGGTTCACTCTCAGATAGAGTTTTACTTCTTGTAAGAACTTTGCAGTTCTGGTTCGGTCCCCTGTGAAGTCCAAGGGGGTTCGTATTCTGATTTCTTTTGTCAACGCAGTGGGTTCGGTAGACATGTTGGTGTTGTCATTAGATAGGGAGAATGAATCTTGTTCTGGGGTTTCTTCCTTATTGGAAGATCTAAAGTCTTCTTCATCGAGGTATCGGGGTTCTTCGTCACTGGTTCTTCTTGAGAACCACTTCTGTGCTGGTTCCGAGTATCATACTAGTCAACCCTGGTATCTATACCACGGGGTTCTTCCTGATGTCGATGCTCCAGTTGGAGGTCTGTCTGGGCTTTGTCTGAAAGACGTTGTGTCTGCACCTAGGTAGGTGGACTTCGTAGATCAGCTTGACCTTTTGCTAAGACTATAGGTCTTTAACTCAGCCTGGGCTTTGTATGTCACAGTTGGAGGCTTTCCAACTATATCGGTATCACACTAGGAGGCTTTCCCAGTGTATCGGGCTTCTGGCCTTCACTTGGGTGCTTCCTCAAGTCGTTACGGCTATCTGTACTCAGAGGCTTTCTGAGTAGACTGTCGGTTCATGTATCACAGTTGGAGACTTTCCAACTGTCGAGTTCAAGTTATCACAGCTAGGGGCTTCCTAAGCTGTTGAGTGTTCTGGTTGAGTCTAAGACCGTTGATTGAATTAGGTCAAGCTGAGGAATACAGGTAGTATTACTACAGCTTATATATGGTTTGAAGATATCTATTGTCCAATCAGAATGCAGGATCGTTATCAAGTATAAATGGAAAGAACAATAGAAAAGACAGGCCTCATGCCTTGCATGAGGCGTCCAATGTTACAGAGTGCTGCAGTGCAGCATGTCAGGGATCAATAAGAGAATAGCCTCATGCCTAGCATGAGGTGTCCGATGTTATGGATCCGACGTCAAGGATCTGATGTCAAGGACATGCTGCAGCACAGCATGTCGATCGTGAGTGTCCGACGTCATGGACCTCATGTCAAAGGGCTGTCGTATCACAGCATGCATGGGAGTGGGTTCGGGTGCATGGAGTCACCATGCGTCAAAGCGTCTCCCGTCGGAAGTGAGTCGAGTCAAATGAGAAAAGGAAAAATGAAGTGCCCAGTCTTGCAGGTCCAGATAACAAATTGTAACAATACCTGCTTCTGTGTTAATTTGGTCCCAGGATGTTTCTTCAGGATCGCTTGCCAGATGCAAGAATCACTCGATGTGAGTGTTGTTCCACCTGATTATAATGAGTTATATATGTACCTTTGCTGCAGATAGATCTTTTAATCTCTTGATCCCCTGTGCAATATCAGGCAATATTGAAATGTCAAGGTAAGGATGGTGGCACTGGTAGTGCATCATGCATATGACTGCCACATCCAGATCTTTGTCATCCAGTGTGATATGAATCCATCCATCACAGTCAAAGTGTTCCATTGTCATATGCACATGTCTTTTCCTGGTGTCTTCATTCAATTTATGCTTGGTATGTTCTCCATTGAGCTGTGCACAGTAGAAAGTGTAGACTGCAATGCTCTCATTTCCATGACTCTTCTGTTTTTTCTTGAAGCTGATTGACATGAATGTTTTTGGAGGCTTGGAAAAACTAAACATACTTGAATTGAAAGCCAGTTGCTTCCCAGGCAGCCTTTGCAATGTTCTTGGCCAGATCATGGGCAGAATTTTCTGGCAGTGCTTTTGGTGCAGTCTCATCACTCTCAAGTGTGATGATGGCATGGAGCTCAAGCATGCTGTCCTTGTTCTCCTCGATGGCTGAGATGCATACACTCCACATAAGTGTCAGAATGCCACCTAGTGTCCTATCCTTGCCAGCTGCATGCCCCTTTGGCTTGTCCCCACCCTTGGCCTGTGGCTTCTCTACTTTCTTTGTGGTGCATGGTCTGCACATCTTGTAGTACTAAAGATTTGATTTGTGAGGAAACTCATCCTGTTTGCCTTGAAATGTGCATTGTTGGCACTTGATTTTCAGCATTACCAGAAGACTGAGGAGACATTGTGTTCAAGTTTGTCATATTAGAACTATTAGTGGTGGCCAAGAACAATGAATATATTTTTGCAGTGGCCATCAAGGCTTCAACTTGAATGGCAGTTACAAACTCAGGCTCGCGAGTCATGACAGACACAATCATGATTTAAACACGTGATATATATGCTCATGTGATTAGGGAACTGCACAGGTTTTACCCACGGGTTTCCCACACTTTTATTTCCTAATTTATTCAATGAGTTTTGCATGAAAACGCATGAAAAAATGATTTTCTGAAGGCTATTCAGTGGATGCTTGTGATACAAGGGACAAAATAATTTATTTTCTACCTTGTCACATGACAGATGTCACCCAAATATTGTTTTATGTGTTAGATCACAAAGAGCCAACAAAAAGCTTCCAGAAAATCTTTTTTTCATGATTTTCCATGCAAAACTCAATGAATAAATTAGGAAATAAAAGCGTGGGAAACCTGTGGGTAAAACCCATGCAGTTCCCTACATGTGATTTGTCCCAGTGATGGTCCTACTGCCTGAGATGGACAAATGGGGAGCAAGCTCCCAATTAACACCCTCCAAAATTTTGTTGACAACTTATCTGTTGAATCCTCGTCCCATTGTCATTCTTGTGATTAGCATTTGATAAGGACACATGTATTTGATGATTTTCCTCCCATGTTAGCATTTGACCTTTCAGGGCACACTACATTACTGACAAAGTCATTGAACATTATTGGAGCAGACTATATACGCTGCACAGCAGAAGAGACAACAAGTTCCTTACAACCTACCTGGGGTTTAGTAAGACTTACAGCTAGGATTTGCAGAGGTAAGAACACTGTATTCCTACTACAGTACAGGTTCTCCTCATATACATAGTAATAAGGATGTCACATGACTCAGGAATGTGTTTACCACATGTATGCACAGTAAGCGCAGTAACATGTGTATGCTGCATGTATTGACTCATGTATGCAGCATGTATCTCAGGGTTAATTTCAACACCTCCCCTCAAACTGTACAGTGCTCTAAGCAGCTAAGTTTGAATCTCGAAAGTAATTCCAAGAGAGTCTCTAAATTTCCTGAATAGGATAGTGCCAAGGTTCTTTGTGAACATGTCAGCCAGATTATCACTTCCAGGAATGAAAATGACTGTGACTTTGTCATTTTCTATGCATTCACGGGTATAGTGGTAGTGAATGTCTATATGTTTGGTCTTTCTTTCCTGAACTGGATTTGATCCAATAAAGATGGATCCCTGATTATCAGCGCAGATTGGTATGCGCTTCAGTATATATCCAAGTTCCTGGAATCAGGACTCTATCCATGCTATCTGCTGACAAGTGTTGGAGAGAGCCATATATTTGGCTTCTGTGGATGACAGTGCTACAGTTTTTTGTAAACAGGACTGCCAGCACACAATGCCACTCGCTAGAGTAGCAAAGTAACCCACTGTAGATTGGCGCTTGACAGTGTCAGCTGCCCAATCAGAATCTGTGAAGGCCTGCAGCCCTTTGGATTTCTCTCCATCGTAGACAATATTATATTTCTGGGTTCCCACCAGATAGTGCATGATGTACATTGCTTTGTCTAGATGTTCTTGGCTAGGATTAGCTGAAAATTGTGACATGTTGATTACCGCATAAGCAATATCAGGTTGCGTTCCAAGCATCAGATACAATAAAGATCCGATCACAGACTGATATTTTGATCTAAGTGCCATGTTTGGCATCGCTGTGTTTTCCGACAGTTTGTAACCAGTTGGGAGTGGAGTGGGGGCAACTTTGGCATTTGTCATCTCAAACCTCTCGAGCACTTTGGCAAGATATTCAGTTTGATTGAGTTTGACTTTATTTGTGGTCTGGGTGATGCGCATGCCTAAGAATTCTGTGAATTTTTCAGTACTATGGCACTCCCAATGCTTTAGACAAGCATTCTTCTTTTCATCCACAAGTTTCTTGTTCTTCCCCATGAACAAGCCATCATCAACATAGACCAGCACAATAACAATGCTGCCTGTCTTAGGATCCTTGTGTATGAAAATGCTGGCATCGGAGCTGGCACACACAAACCCAATGGTGCACATAAATGCCTCTAGCTCTTTCCACCATGCTAGTGAGGCCTGTTTAAGGCCATACAATGCTCAGCATAAGCACATTACTTTGTGCTCTTTTCCCTCGAGTCTGAAACCCTTGGGTTGATCCATATAGATCTCCTCATCTAGTTTGCCATATAAAAATGTAGTTTTTATATCTAGACTGGTCATATACATGCCTTCTAGAGACTCAAGTGCAAACATGAGGTGTACAGTCTTGTAGCAGACTACTGGTGAGAAAATCTCATCAAAGTCAACACCTTCAACTTGTGAAAAGCCTTTGGCCACAAGTCTGGCTTGTTTTCTTCTGTCCAATTTCACAGAGAAAACCCATCTATTTTTGATCATTTTTTGATCATGTGGAAGATTGATGATGTCATAGACTTGTCGCTTGTGAAGAGCCTCTAATTCTTCATGACCAGCCTGTTTCCACTCAAGTTGCTGCTGCCATGGTAGGTGCGCAATATCATGAAATTGGTTTGGAACTTGGCTTATTTCACTTGATGGTGTGACTGCTTTTGACAACAGCCAGCGAATAAGCTTATCTCCACCTTCCTTGGTTATCTTTTTAATATAACCTGCTTCATCCTGTTCCCCCATTGGGTGATCATGTTCTTGATTATTGGAATTGGGCACACTCTCATGGGGTGCCAAACTTGGTCCAGCAACCGGTTCTTGCTGTTGAGATCATGGTTGTGTTTGGTTATGATCTGAATCTTGACCCACAGATCTCTTCCAATATTGATCATGTGCAATGTCTCTCTATGTCAGAGGGGAGTCACTTCTTTCCATAGGTATTGCCAGGACAGTTTGGGATGTTCCTCTGCCTGCCTGATCGACAGGGCAATTGCTGCCATTCCTGTTGATCATCACATCTTGGACGAAAGTCCTCAGTGGTTACTGGAGGTGGCAGAGGAGGAGTGTCAGTCGCATCGTCACATGCCTTTTGCTCACTTGGTACATCATCATCATCTTTTTCTGATGATGGAGGAAGGGGTGGATTTTGTGGTGGTATAGAATCATCACCATCCATTCCAGATGAGTGGTCATCATCTTCTGGTTCTGGAGGTGGAAAATCACCAAGGTCTGTCTTGGCAGGAGTTTTAGCTCTGGGACAGCATGGGAACAATGTTTCATCAAATAGTGCCATAGCACCAATGAATATTGCACCACTAAGTCGCATGAAATGGTATGCTTTAATGCCATCTTCTAATCCAAGGTACATCATTAACTCTGATCAAGGAGCTAATGTGGTTGGACATTTCTCCTTGGGTAGATAGACGTAAGCACTGCAACCAAAGACCTTCAGATCGTTTAGATCTGGGTGGACTTTATTCAGGTCCTCAAAAGGTGTCAGCCATTTCAGGCACCTTATTGGGGTTTGGTTGTATAGGTGTGTTGCATGTTCAATGCAAAATTCCCACCATGATTGTGGTAGATAAGTGGTAAACTGCAGGGTTTGCGACTTTTCCATTATTGTCCTTATGGCGCACTCTGCGTGCCCATTCTGTTGGTGAATGTGGGGTGCAGACATCTCTATTTTGATGCCAAAATTCTTGAGCATATTTTGTAGCTCATGATCTTTGAACTCCCCCCCTGGATCAACACACCACTGCTTGATTGTAGTGCCATACTGGGTCAAAGCCATTGCCTTGAATTGTCTGATTGCCGCAGCAGCATCAGACTTCTTTCTAAGGCACTGGACCCATATATGTGATGTTTTGTCATCTAGAAATACAATGAAATATTTATGTTTGTGGTATGATAGTACCGGGAGTTCCTTTAGATTGGAATGTATTAATTCAAAGGATTTCTCAGCGCATGAATTTGATTCAGGAAAAGATTTTGGCATCATTTTCCCTTCAGCACACCCTGGACATATAATTTTGTCTTTAGGAATAATTAAATTCCTTGGGAATTTTATGGTGCTGTTAGGCATTTTCCCTAGCACTTCTTTGGATGGGTGTCCAAGTCGCCTATGCCAAGTCAAGTAGTCAGCAACATACATGGTCGCGACATTGATCCTCTTGGTGTTCAATATATGAGTCCAAGCCCAATAGATCGTGTCGCGTCTCCTAAGAGGGACACAATCCATTATTGGGTTTCCTTTCTTGAAAAATGAAATGTGTGTGGAGGAACCATGCACATCACTTCCATCTTGTAAAAAGATACCCATTGACAGTAGTCAAGTACTACAGTTGGGTAGGTAGTAGACAGGGTATAATCGTGTTTCATGCATCTCTGACTTCCCATGACATACTACCTGATGTCTAATGAAGACTGCTTTTTTTCCTACTATATGAGTAGTACCTGTGGCTGTTTGAACCAAGGTAGAGTCCTTTCTCAGTAAAGGCTCATAAGAAGTGAAATCTTTCATTTCACCAGTGAAGTGCTTTGATGCGCCTGAATCCATGATCCAGTTGGCACCTTTCTTACAATTTCCATTTGCACACATAACACATATATTAAGATCTAAATAGTTCCATGATACATTTAATAGCGGTAAGATTTCACATGAAAAGTTTGCTGTAATCATTTGAATATTAATCTTTGTGCTTGCAGCAGGGAAAAGGACTGACCTGTCATCATATCCTCCTGATTCAAGCGGTTCATCGATAAGCATCTCATCAACAGCTTTCCACACTTCTTCATCAGAAACTGGAGGCTCTGATCCAAGGGAGACAGTATCGTCTTTGACCTCCATGATCCTAGGTTCTTCCAGGACTTCCAGTTCTTCTGGTTCTTCTGGTTCAATCCTCCTTCTCTTACCTTCTCGCACCATCAGGTGCTCTTCCAGTGGTCACAGATTTTTTGCGCTGCATGGAAGTTGCATTTGCTCAAGGGTGTCTTGAGCTTGCTGATATTCAGCGTAAATTGTAGAGGCTGCACCCATATATGCCTGTGCAGGTGGTCAGCAGCAAGGGTCCCTTGTGGGACTGTGGTCGCGCTGTTTGATGCACTGAATGAGCAGCATCAGTGGTATGATGGTGCCATTACCATTTATGGTGGTAAAGGCACTGGAGGCAAGGTGGGTATGCTTCTCTTTGGGCTTATCCTCCTTAGTCTTTTTGTTCCCACATCATCCACACTTTCAGCACAACTCTCCATTGTTGTCTTGCCCTTCTTTGGGCTGCCATTTGGGGTTTCCCTCTTTGCACTTGACAGTGGAAAGCTTATTGGCCTGAGGTGGGCCAGTGGGCTTTCCAACTGCCATGTGCCTAGAGGCTTCAGCGACAATGGAGTCCTTGATGTTTTTGAATGTCAAGGCACTAGTAGCAGTCATGTTAAGGACTGGGGCAGATAATGAATCATACTCACATGGCATTGCAGCAAGTAGGATCATCGCCTGTACTAGTTCAGGGATGGCAATGTTGAGCCATGAGGTGCTCAAACTTGTCAGCCATTTTAGCGATCTCTGGCACTGGGTTCGCAGCTGGGATTTTGATCACTATTGCAGACCTAAAGTCCGCAAAGACTTGGGAGGGGCCATCAACACCGTAATCAGTGCAAATGAGGTCCCACACCTCCTCAGCAGTGTCCTTGGTGTTGGCACACTGCTGAATGGAGGGGGCCAGGTGGAGCACTAGGCTACCAATTGCCTGGTCATTTTTGTTGCTCCAGGTCTGGAGCTTGGCAGTAGCATCCGCTATGAGAGTAGTGTTCGTCACCATCAAAGGAGGCGCCAGAGGTGGTTTGACTTCCACCTTGCTAATTATCTGCCATAGGCCTTGAGACCTGAGCCACACCTTCATTGAGTTGGCCCATTGAATGTAATTTGATCCATCAAAAGTTTGTATGAGTTTGTCAAGAGTTGAAGATGTGATCTTTGATGGCAGCTGGTAAAAGCACTCAATCAGTCTTTTTACTCAATAAAACATGTTTTAACGATCTCAGGAAAAAGTAACCATAGTCAGCCTAGGTTTTAAGTGCAGCTCACAGGGAGTGCAATGCAGCTCACGAAGAGCGAGAGGTTATAATTTGGAGACTATGATGTCAACATCGTTCGCAGCCAGTTAAGGTGTGTTCGTGACGTGCCCAGCAGGGCCCATAACCTGTTGGAGCAGACTATATACGCTGCACAGCAGAAGAGACAACAAGTTCCTTACAACCTACCTGTGGTTTAGTAAGACTTACAGCTAGGGTTAGCAGAGGTAAGAACACTGTATTCCTACTACGGTACAGGTTCTCCTTATATACATAATAATAAGGATGTCACATGACTCGGGAATGTGTTTACCACATGTATACACAGTAAGTGCAGTAACATGTGTATGCTGCATGTATTGACTCATGTATTCAGCATGTATTGTCTCATGTATGCAGCATGTATCTCAGGGTTAATTTCAACAAACATAACACAAAGGAATGGACAATATACTACATATGAGCTCAGGGTGTAATATATCACCACAATGACCACTTTACAGCTCCTATCATCAGCTCCTATCATCATGTCTGATGGCATGGAAGGCATCATGATGGAATTGCTACAGGACAACAAACAGAATATGAAGGACACTTCAATCATGTCTCTGACATGTCTACAAACTGTTCAAGAAGAGCAACATCAGCATTGTACATTAGAGTTGTTAAGAACTCGGACCTGCTGTGCGTCTAGCAGCGGCCCACTCAAACCAGTCTATTGCTACACCGATCCACATTTCCGACTTGACTGAGAAACTATTCTTCACTAGCTGGGTGGTCCAAAACAACCAGCACTACGTGATATGTAGGTAGTTCTAGAACTCTAAATTACTAGGTATAAACATCACTATCAAAAATTATATGTTAAAACCTAGGTGAACCAAACATCGAACCGCTATAGGTCATTAATCTGGGAAAATGCCATTAGCTGAATCGCAAGGGGTGATAATGAAACAATCGTACTTCGCTTCTCATTGACAATTCCTTCGGCAAACGCCCACTGACAAGCTTCATAATTGATTAGGGAGGTTTCCCAGTCTTCCAGGGCGTCCGCATCAGATAATACCACTAGTCGACTGTCATCGAGTTCCGCAAGAGAACTCGAGGCCAAGACCATGACATCGTCATCGGGCACCAAGCACAACAGCACAAGCAACAATTGACAGGAATCCAAAATATCACGTAGTCGCCTGATAATTCTATCATCAAAGCGATCTAAATCCACTGCGAGGTGCGTCAGACAAGGGAGGAGCGCAAGGTTGGACGATAACGGCATCCATGGCCAGTCAACGATTTCTAGGTGGGTGACATTCGCAAAAAAGGGCTGACCGAGGTCTGCTGAGGGGCTTTCACCAAAGAGGCCACGTGTGTTGATTGAAAGTCGTTTCGGTCGCAAGGAAGTGATGGTATGTAACGAAGGCGGTCTATATGTGATCCAGTATGCGAGATTGATAACACCCTGGCATGCGACAAGGATGCGCTCAGCATCAGGGGGATCAATATCACCAGGTATACAAAGCGATTTCACGTTAGCGGTGAAGAAGGAAGGCGGCCTTGCATCGATCGCACGTAGAAATCGCGTACACATGACCGCATCGAATAGTATGATAGACTCATAAATGACACTCTCCATCCTGTAGAAAGACAATCGCACCATTTCGAAATCATTGAGAACCGAAAAATGAATCTCACCAAATTTGAACTCGCCGACAAACGAGTGCAAGGATCACCCCAGTCCCACGATAACTTCTAGCTGTCCTTTCAAAGATTTCTCGCTCAAGCTCTGGCGGGAACGTCGGGCGAGTTTCAGGACCTGATTCTACCACAGGCTGCAGCATCACGATGATTCGGGCCGCGTGAACCTGAACCAATTGTCAAATCAGCCGTTCCGTATGGCTTTCTCTACAGATCCTGACAATGACATGGACCTTGAGGGTCCTGTAGAAGGGCTTCTAATTGAAGAATGGGGGCAGAGCTGGCTTGGCTTGCGCAGTGGGGTATGCAAAATACTGGTCGGCCGTTTCCGATCAATGTCTTTTGCTTTTGCCTACCGTCACGCTAGCCGAACCAATATCTTTCAAGCGAACTTCAAGTCTTCATCGACGTCTGCCGTCTTCGGCGACCCAAAATCTGCAGAATTTGTTGCAGCAGCAGCTTCGGCTGATTCACTTCCAAGACTGCATGGTTTACCTGAAGTGTGTACCTCCTACTCAAATTTCTGACCAACCTAAATTCCTTTTCAAGGTAATCGTAACAGGTGTCTATTGGCGGGTTACCCATGTTCAGGAAACATTGCCGGTCTAACGGACTATTTCTACTTCACAACAGGACGTGCCAATGTGGGCAAATCGACTTTGCTAAATGCCGTGCTTGGGCGTAAAGCTCTTGTGCACACGAGCAAAACGGCTGTCAGTCATGAACTAGATATCTGTCCGCGATGGAGCTAACTTCTATCCTCCACAGGGCCGTACTCGGCTGCTGAACTTTTTCCGAGTGGGCGCCGCCCCAGGGAAGCTTATACTGGTAGACGCGCCGGGTTATGGATCACGGGGTAGAAGGGAATGGGGAGACTTGTTCGAGCAATATCTAGAGAGGCGAAAGGAGTATGTGTGCGTGTCATACCATCGCTACGTCTTATAGCTTTTTGACAGACTTCGCCGGGTGTATATCCTCTTCAATGCAAAACATCCCCTCAACAATTACGACACCCAGATGCTTTCTTACCTCTCAAACACCCTTATATCTGCCCGAGGAACGCAACTCTTCACTCTGCAATCTATCATCACGAAAGCGGACTGTATACCGTCAACTGAGGTCTCACCGGTGATAGAAAAGATGCGCAAAGAGATATGGGAAGCAGCACCCCTGTGCATGCCCCCGATAATTACCAGTGCCGCGATGAGTCCAGTTTTTGGAGTCGAAGAGGTCAGGGAGAATATTGCCGAGGCATGTCGTCTATTGCTGCTACGTCCGCTCAAAAAGCCCCATCCGAGGTGACCAATCCAATTATTTTTGTTGTTAGTATACTCTAGCTAGTGCCGTACGGCGTGGTCCACTCTGACGGCTCTTTGGCACATAATGGGAATTCAATCATACTACAACATCAAAAGCGTCGAATCGATCTCGAATATACAGTCCGTAGATCCAGCAAGGGGTAGATTACGCTATCATATAATATCAATGATGGAGGGCCAAATACTAACGCGCTTCGTCAGCTGTGAATAAATCAAATATATGACAGACTCGCCACATAAGACTAACAAGCACTTGGATAGCGGCTAACAAGAACGGTATCCAACTGCCGAACGATACATTAGCACGTACAATGGGACAAATGTGAGAAAAACTTACGTGGACATATTGAAGTTGGCGGCTTTATAAAGCCCAAACACAGTGAAACCTAGAACAGCAGAAGCAACCACGGCACCGGCAACGCCCAAGATCATGAACGTCAAGAAGACCAATAGCGCAAAGGCAATTCTGGATCGACGCTCATGCCCCTTTGGAAGCTTGGAAGGCCGTAGATGCCTTGCATGGCCACGATGGGTTGGCAATTGAACGAGTTCATGTGCTTCGGGAGACAAAGGATCGTGCTTTGAAGAGAGAAGGGGAGATGGGGGAAAGTTCAAGTTCCAAAACGCATAACTTCCGCAGAGGACAAATATAGGAGTGTAAAAAATAAGGGTCCAATAAAGCGTGAATCGAAAAATATCTGCAAATCAAAGAACATGTCAGCCATAGTTTCCCGACAATCCGATATAGCGACGGACCAATTGAATGGTGAAGGTAGAAACCCTCTTGCTGAATCGGATTCCTGTGTGGTATGTGGATTACTTCTACACCAGGATCGTAAAGCGAAGGCCAAGAAGGTGCTGTCGCCATAATGGTTTCCAAAAAGTGTGGTTACCGTGATTCCTTCGTTGTCCTCGAAGGGATTTTGGCATCACTCTTTTAACAAGATCAGCACCGACAAAGAGCACAGAAAGGAAACTAGTTACCAAGAGGTGTCCGATTCACCGATCGCGGCCATGGCTCCCACGGTGGGGGGGCCCCAAAAAAGGAAGCTAATGTAAGCAAAGCAAGAGAACGGCGACGCAAGCGAGATTGCTCGGTAAGGTCGGCATCTCAGATGGCTTTTGCGATAAGCCTTCATCTCGACTGACGGTTTGGACGCGTATCTTCAGACGCGTCAACGTCAACATCTCCTTCTCAACATGGAAACCTCACAGTATACATAGTGTTCCATATCAACAACATTCCTTTCCCACTGTCCCTATATCAGATGTTCTCTCTCACAACTCTCCGGCTGCGAATTCCGCTTCCTCTGACTGCCCACCTGTTCATATCTCTTCATCTTTTCCAACTACTGCTAGTCCCTTGTCTAATGAAAATACACCACCTTTCAATCCTGCTACTCCTAATGAAGTCCTCTGCTCACACTGTGGTATCTATATCAATCATGGCACGAATAATCACATGAAGTATCCGCTACATCAACATCAGCAAGGCCAGAAGTGTAAAGTGGGCTTCGCTAGTATATCTAACCCCTTTAATATGGGAAAGCAATGCGGCCTCAGAGCTCAATGAATTCTGTGAAAAGATCACCGTAACCAACGAGGAGGAGAATAGGCTAAAGATACCAGAAAGTAAACAAGGTTGGTCCACAGTCATATACACTGATGTGTATGATTTACATTGTCTCAACCACCTCCCATTTATCCACAATGGTCGGGGAGATTCTCCACAAAGATCAAGGCAAACATCTTTTGTGCCTGCTTCTCTTGAACCATTTCCTCCAATTTCCCACCTAGACTGAATTACACTTCAGGTATGCATGGTAAAGATGTGTTTTCCTAGATTACTTGTCGTATATAATCTTTCATATTAAACTTACCAGCGCTGGACTTGGAACAGAGTTGATTCAAATTTGATGGCAAGGGTCTATGCCGTTCACATGCCATGTCCCGGAAATCACCAGTTGTGCTTTGTCATGAATGGATCTGACAGCCATGATTGGTGGATCTGACACCTCTTGCTAGTTACCATACTTTGCTTATGCTTGGTTCTGTTTATGACTCGGCTCTGTCATGGGTAGGTGTTTGAACAATTTTTGAAAACATGTCTCAAAGTTGTGGTTCCTGATCTTCAACTTTCTTGAGGGTATATATATGCTTCTTGTCTAAGCTTTCGTGTAGTGAAAACATGAGTATAGCCAACTGTGCAACTGGCAATGTGATGCCAATTTGAGCAAAAAGTAGGCTTTTGAACAGTTTCAGTCACATCAGTCACAGTTCCTGACATGAATTCAATCTCAGCTCTGAAATTACCAACATAGCATGCTGGTGTGACAGAGCCCACTACCTCACCTTGCCTCCTGCCTTTGGGTTGTTGTCTCACACTCACCCTTCCCAATGGTGTTCAGTGGATGTCTAGCCTCCTGCCATTTGCCATCGTAGGAATCTATTATACCCTTGATCATCTCAACACCCCTTTTGCTGCCTGCACTGAAGTCCTGCTATTTGGTTTAACATCCTATTTGTGTTCCTCTCCTATCCTCTTTCCCTCCTCCTTCTCCAGCATGAGTCTTCATCACCCATTAAGTATGTTTCTCCCTCTGTTCCCAGTGGCTCCTTGACCTTGCTTACACTCCTCCAGTGGCTCCCACTGAGTGTGCTCGGTAAATGAGTTTGACAACTTCCTTTTTTGAGGAGCTCAGCTAGAACCCCAATCACTTGTGCTGTCTGTGCCCTGATTGGTTTGTCTCCCCAGTATTGTGTGATGACTCTTTCAGGTGTCACTCGCACTTTGCAAGGCCAGTGTCCAGTCAGACACCAATTCCATTCATGTCTGTCTATCTTGTGTTCTTTTCATCCATCACTGCATCACCCCACCCTACACTCTTACAACCAAGTGGGCACTAGCCCCTGTTTCTCCCAAACTAGCTAGGGAAATGCACAGGTTTTACCCATGGGTTTCCCACGCTTTTATTTATTCAATGAGTTTTGCTTGAAACATCATGAAAAAATGATTTTCTGGAAGTGTTTTGTTGGCTCTTTGTGATCCAACACATAAAACAATATTTGGGTGACATTTCTCATGTGTCAAGGATGGAAATATATTATTTTGTCCATGGTATCACAAGCACCCAATGGATAGCTACCATAAAATCATTTTTTCATGATTTTTCAAGCAAAACTCATTGAATAAATTAGGAAATAAAAGTGTGGGAAACCCATGCATTTCCCTAATTTAACTAGCTGGTCTCACATTCCTTGAGCAGCTTCTTATCACATCATGAAGTGTCATCACTTCTCATGACAGCTCAATTCCTCCCAGTCTCCAATTGTCTCACCATTGTTTTCCATTGACTGTCAAGACCGATTCCTCTGACTGGACTTCCGATTGTTTTCCACCGTCTTTTCTGGCCACCTTGCATCACAGCTTGCCTCCTATCAGTAGCACTGCCTGGAGATGAAATTCCTTTATTTCCAATTCAGTGAAATGGTTTCAAGTCATTTGTCTTGGAGCCCAGTTTGCAAATTATCATAACCTTGGAACCTCTGACCACCTCCAATCCTTAGTATTTAAGCTAGCTACTTTTGTCTTGTATTAGGCAGTTTGTAAATCAACAAAGTCACCTAACTTAATTCCAACCAAGTTAAATGTCTCCAATCCTCTTCTAAGTCTACCTTGAACTTTACCTTCTTCTCCCCAGAAAACCTCCAGAACTCACCTAACCCTTGTCTTGAAATTAGGACACTTCACAAGGAGAAGGGTGCAACTTCTTACAAGTTGAAGCCAAGTCCTTTCTGTTCCCCTTACACTTGGTGCATCACATCAAGTGGACTCTGCCCCAGAATCCCACTGGGTTTCCCTTCCTGTTTGGTCTTCCCTTCACCCTTTGACAGATATCAACCAGGTTCTACCAGAATTCTGACATCTTCTTTTGTCTAGCTCAGGACTTAACATTGACTCTGTTCCTTTCCTTTATAAGTCCACCTTTTATTTGACTGACACTCTTCCTCTGTCGCAGCACCTTCTTCAAGTTGTGTTCCTTGTCACTCTTTGTCTCTGACATTTTTTGGATTGTCTCATCATCTGCCACCACTGTGTGGCTTCAGCTCTTTCTTGGCTCTGTGATCATAATCACTACTATTGTGATGTTCATATTAATCACTCACATTTTTCTTCTTTTCCTTGTTGTAGGCCCCATCTCCATCTCCTGTGCCTGCTCTCCATGTGCTATTCCTGTCCCATTATTTTGTTGTTGGTGTCATCATCATCTGGAGTTGGTCCAAGTGGAGTGGCTTGATGGCCATTGTTACAATATATTTAGAACCTAAAATTGAATCAAAATAGTTGATTAGTAAAGGAAAACACAACAAAAGAAAAAAACTTACTGAGGGCCCCAAATCACAATAAATGTGTCATTTGGGCCCTCCTTGTCCATGAAACAGGGCATCTCCAGCTACTGAATGTTGAATATTGAATGTAGAAGTGTGAGAATCATTTCCTTTTAAAATCGTGTCTCGGAAGAATCCGCTGGGCTTCAAATCTAATACTTTCAAAATCAAGGCTTACCGATGTTGAAATCTGTGCTGCAATGGAGGGCATATGTGGAATGGAAACGCCGGCGAAAATGCTAGCGATCTGACCGGCGATCACTACAGCGGCATGTCAGCCGTCGATCACATTTCACACTCCGACAATTCTCGATGCACTGAGGACGTGGCCTCGCAATCCTCTTGACATGGGGTACGTGTGTGTGTTCCAGCAGCTTGAGCAGCACCCAGTGTTATGTTGGCTTACACTATGTGAAATAAACCAATTCATTCGACTAGCGGCCCAGCTGAAGAGGGACATACAACTTCCACTACCACCAGAGCAATCCAATCCTGAATGTGCGCCTGATGTCCTACCTCCCAGTATCGAAGAGTTCATTAGTAAAGCAACTGGAGTCCCTCTCTCGTGCATTGATGCTTTATGGGATATCCTTAAAGACAATGTTTGGAGTGCCTCCCCAGGGCTTCTCTTTGATGATGACCTTATGTTGTTCAAGGAACACAGCTGGGCACTAGGACTCAGTGTGTCCCTATTTTATCATTCTCTTGTCTGTCCTCATCTGTCTTAGCCTCGCTAACACTTTTCCCTCCATCTGAAACATGTTCAAACTCGGATTGCATGCAACATGGGTCCATACTCAAGAAAGAAGAACAATGTGCTGTTGTTGTATATACAACAGGGCACGGTGTCCTTCCAGCCTGGTCGATCCATCTTTCCTGCTCTGGTAAGTGTGTATAGTGTCAGGTTATGTGCTCTGCAGACTGATTTTGTGTGCCCAGCTTGTCACACCAATTACCATAACAACTACAGTGTACGCAACAGCATTCGCATGTATTGCCCCAAGAAGCCTACTTATATTCAAGTCGGAGAGCATCAGTTTGTTGAAGAGAAGGTTGTTGCACTGTGGACTGGGCAGATGCTTCTTGGATGGTGCGTGGCATAGCCAACATTCACATTCGTCAACTGACACTGATGCGACAGGGTCTCTGCATCTAATGCTGCCAAACTCTATGATATGGCTATGGCTAGAGACTATCTGAAGGGGAGCGAGTGGCCCTTTGGCACCAAGCTTACCACTAACCATGTCTGGGATGGGTTCATTCTTGCCGCCCTTCTCGCTGATCACCAGTGCCAAGGAACATGTCTCCAGGTACCACATACAGGTGAACAAAAGGACCACTTCAAGGCTGCCATGGAGTCACAAAATGAACACATTGTTCTTTATGGCCAACCCGGGGCAGTCTGTCATGTTTGCCACAAGTGTATGCATGTATACGAGATGGATGGCGAATATCATACGTTTGCTGCTCCCATCTAATGTAATGCTGAAAGCTTACCTTGCAGTGTAGGAAAGTGTCAGGTAATTGTTGGTGATGGCATTAACATGGGCCATCCATGCTGTGGCATCTTCCGTTGTGTTCTCCCACTCGACAACAACCGCCATTGCTTTTGCCTCATGCATTTCTCTCACCATGACATCTGTGCTATTAAAGGGTGCGACCTGCCAGTTGTAAAGGATAAAAAGACTTGTTTGTTAGCAGCACACCAGAAGATGGAAGAAATCAACACTGCCCATGGAAAAGCTGCATTCATGCTGAAGGAGCGACTGCAGCATGCTAAGGTCTCAAACCCAACGCATGCAATTGTTACGTTGTACGAGATGGAGGCAGAGGCAGATGACGTGGAGGAGCACAATGAGTGGTTCAAGATTGTGGGAGAAGACGTTCACATGTTCAATGCACCTAACCCTCCTTCTATCGGGGTTGTGGACAACACCGTGGATATTGAGGTGCCATGCCCATCCAAGAAGTCGGACACTGGGAACACAAAGGTCAAGGCACAGTTTGGGAGACAGCACACACACAATGAGCAGACCTTGGTGCGTCCATGCGGCATCATTTTTGCATGGGCCACTATGTATGGTGCTGAGGCAGTCTCAAACTTTCTGGTATTCATATCTCTCTTCAAGTCCTCTGATGTATGCTCACACTGCTCTCAAGGTCATGGTCAAGAATGCATTCTCTGTTCCTGGAGCTCAGAAACCTGAACACCTTATCTACGATAGCAACTGTGACACTAAGCAACAAACGATGGCATCCCAAGATCCATACTTCCAGGACATGGGTATGTGTGTCGATGTATGGCACTTCTTGAACAAGCACAAGGTAACACACCACTTCTGCCAAGAAAATTGCAACCCTGCAATGTATCCAGAGCTCCAGGATGGGGAGAAGGGGGCATGGTTCTTCAACACCTTGGTCGTGGAGCAAACCAATGCATGGCTTGGAGGCTATCATTCAATGTGTCAAGAAATGCTCCCAGCGAAGTTTAACTTTTTTCTTGATGAGATGATCCGGCTTCACAATGTTGAGGTTCTGAAGAGACTTGAGGTGGCAGGACATAAGCCTCATATATTATGACTTTCGTGTATAGAAAATATGTAGCTAGTCGACTGGTACATGAATATAAGCTGCTGGTGATGATTGAGCTACAGGAGATGAGGCATGAACACAACAAATGATAGTCGACATGACAAATGATAGGCAAAACGAGACTGACAAGAGACCTACAGAACAATATTAAATCCAGAATGAACAAGGGTCCTGATCACTGCTTGAGCCGCACTTGATGGGCAAACACACTCCACAGTCCACGAGCAGAGCAATGTCCAGCAAGGGCATGATCCTGGGCTTCCTGGGAAGCTCTGAGCCAACGATGGCGTTGATCCGTGTAGGTGGATGCCACAAACGGCTCATTGAACACTTCTTGAAATTGTTGTCGTACTGGCAAGTGCTCTAGTTTGTCCATCCTCATGAAGCCTTCTACCATGTCCATAGTGAACATCCCATATGGCCATGGACAAAGAGCAGGCTCAGTGATGGAGGTTGGCGATGCCACAGCAGGACCCTCAGCGATGATGATGGGCGACAATGCAGAACCGTCGAGTCTGGCAGGTGGTGGCAAGCTGGGATGCAAACGAGCTGGTGAGTCAGGAGAAGGAGTCCGCACCAGGCACTGATACTTCAGCGGGTGTTCCAAGTCACACCCTTGCTTCCCTCGTCGTCGCTTGATGGCACCAAAGTCACCCTCTACAAACTCAATCTCCAAGTCACTGCCCTCTGCTTGCACGTCGAGCATCTTCTTCTGCAGCTTCTGCTTAGCAAGTCTTCACTCCTCACGCATGTCCACTCGAAGACGGGCCACAGGTTTTGAGAATCGTCGGACAAGGTCATCGAGATCAATACAAGTCACATCGCGCCGTCGGAGAAACACGTACATATCTGCTGAAAGCATGTATGGATGGAGCAGATCGGTCTTGATCCACACAAGGTGCTTGAGATCATAATAGTCAATGGCATCGATGTTGTTGCCCAGGACTGCTAGGACATCGAGCCTCTCACCAAGCCTAAAGATTGGCCACTGGGGACAGTTGTGAACACACAGAATATCACCTGGTTGGCCATCTTGATCCCAAAATACGACATGGAACTTGTGTGCAAGCACAGCCTCGACATTATGGGCATCCGTTTTGACCACTGTTGCTTTTGATCTATCTTGATAAGCGCGCATCCAAGTGGGACTCAAGTGTGTAGTGATCGTTGGGCAACGAGTTGGGGCAATGAGGATGGTAGAAGGTGGTGGGAGTGCAGAAGAGGAAGGGCCAGGCGATGGTGGACAAGGTGAGGTCGAGTTGGTAGGTGAGAATGGTCCAGGGTCGCTGAGAGAAGCGGCAACAGCAGCGGCAAACACCTGGTCTTCCTGAGCCTCGTGCTCAGCCTCGGCAGCCATGAGTGCAGCCTGTTGATCCACCTGCTTCTGTAGAACTTCAAGCAGTGACTTCCCGACGAGGCCCTCTGCCACTTCATCCACCAGTTCATCAAAAGAGCCACCTTCAAATGAGCCATCAAAAGAGCCAAACTGGAAATCGGAGGGTACTGGGGGTGGGGAGGAGAGCAGCGATGGATAGTGGTGGTGCTGCATAGGAGCCATAGGTCACCGAAGATTGAACTCGCTCATGTCAGGTGCAGAGATCCGTCGCTTGTCCTTTTGGCATGTTGAAAGGCTTGAGTAGTTATGTGCAGGTGCTACACACCCTCCCATTGTATCTACACAATGGCCCTTGCACATTTTGTTGGTGCATGAGCTGTGCACAGTTCTGGCACATCCAGCATGAGCACAGAATGCCAATTTCTTCCGGGCGAGTTTGGATGCAGATCCAGGTGTGCTAGACAAAGGCAGAGCCTCCAATCCTGTCGTTGCGTGCTTAGGGAATGTAAAATGATAGTCGCGACAAGAGTGGCACTCCATTTCAGCAGTTAGTACAAACAGATATTCTTGAGCCTGTCAGGATGCATACATGAAGATAGAAGTGGCCAGGTGCCTTCCCGCCCTGAGCTTTTTTCGGAGTGAGGAAGCAACCACAGTGCGGGCAGTTGTGGGGACCAGTTAGCGCCATGCTTGCTGCCATATGGTGGTATCGCGCGTGTCGATGGAAGAGAGGGAAGTGTGGACTCGTGCATGTTAGTGTTTGTCTCTGGTGTGGCCAACGGCTGACATGCCGCGGTAGCGATCGCCGGCGTTTCCAAACCCCATATTCTTTGCCGCAATGCCGCTCACTTAAACCTTATTTCTGGTAAAATCGATATATAAAGACGAGTCCTCGGACTCGTAACTCTGGCAACGCCCACTACTCAAACTCTCTCCCAAACTCTCTCCCATACCCCCCCGTCGTTCCTTTCGGAAAATGCCACACTTTTTATGCAGATCCTGGCAGGCGCCATTGCACATGTTTCATGCTGCTATCTATTGCGGTGTATGCGATTTGGTGGAAGAATCGGGACCGATGGGGGCCGTTGTCGTTTCTCCCGCCCAGGCAAGCACCGCCGTTGGTCAATGCTGAAGTGAATATATATTATCGCTATCCCTTCTCTCCAGGTCCTGGTGCTGATTCGCGAACGCCTTTTGTTGGTGGCAGGAATAGTGTCAAGGTCGAGAGTCTCGTGGGCTTCTAGGAGGTGGCGCGGAACGGTCCTCATAATTAGCCCGACGACAACTTCGGGCCTTATATGGATACGCAGTGGTTGATGCTGTCGAATTCCTACGGAGGGCCGTCTACCTTCTTTACCAAATTTCCATCACCATCAAACCTCCCTAGCGCCAGCGCCCAGTCACATCCCGCCTGCAAACCCACTCTCCAATAGCAACCAGCTGCGACGCTGTTCGTGCCACATGCTTAAGAGCCTTTCGTGTGCTTCGTGTGTGGCGCCAGCTGGAGACGGTCCAAAGCCGCCTCCTCTGTTGTGTTTGGCACCGACAATCAAGCTTGAACCGGATATGTGGGAGCCTCATGCTGCGTTCCAAGCGAGGATTCCGCATGTCCAAGATCGCCAATTGGTCCTTCTCACTGAGACGGGCCGAAACCACCCACCACCGTTGCATTTGACGCCGTGGGGTGAACAGACGCGTGGCATGCATATGCTCCATGTCGTGTGGGGCTCAACATCGGGAGGAGTTGATCTCGCTGGTGACTTTTGGACACGCGATCTTCTGGTCCTACGGTGCCACCAAGAATTGCTCGTGCGTGATTGGTGTGGACCTGTTTCCCTCGGATGTCGTTGGTTGGTCCTCTGCAAGTGGATTACCCTCGGGCCCTGATGGCGTTGAGATGTGGATGCTAGCCTACCACGCAAGCTTGGACGAATCGACTGCGGAGCGTGTTGTTGCGCAGGTGCAGTGGTGGTTCCTTCCGCTTGGCGTGCTTGACCCTGCACTGTTACTTTCAACTGACGAGTCTGTACTTACTGATCTGTGCTTACTTATTCTTCTGTTCACTTAATGGCTTGGTGTACTTGCTATACCTTACTCAACGCTTGCTTGCTTGACATGCTTATCCTATATGTATTGCTGCACTTACTTTTGTTCTGCATAATTTCGTCAAGTAAAAAAATAAGCGACTTGACATACTTGGTGGACTTAGACTAAGCCTGGTAAGAATTTTCTTGATGCTATTCCAATATGTCGCCAGAGGATGATGTAGTGCATTGATTTACGAGTCGCTACACGTTCAGGTCTCAACCACGAACTAAGGCACCCGAAACCTACATGTAATGTTGGACGCGTCTCAATCACGACCTCTGGGATTTGTCGTGCGCTTCGAGTGTTTGTCACGACCAACTAACTCCTTTGTCATCCGTGGTCCCAATTTTCACGTCCAACCTGACTCATATAAGGTATAAAATAAATTGAGTTACTCGAAAATATACGTGTCAAGTACTACACTCTCTTCACAGAACTGTATCATAATTGTATCATGTTTCAGCAAACCACCAGCAACGAAGAGCAGCGAGCTTCACGACACCTCCGTCAAGACTGAATCCTCACGTACCACCCTCAGGCTTCGAAAACACAAAGCCATCATACCCTTTCTCTGCGCTCTCATTGCACAGCTGGATGTACAACGGCACTCCACCTGCAAAATTCAAAGACTCCACGACCTTTCCCGGGATATTGGCCCCATTGTACCACGATTTAGCCTTGCCCCATAGGTACTTCTCATAGTTCTTGTGCAAGTACTCGACGTACGCCGTCTGAGCAGCATCCGTAGCTTCGACGCGCGTAAAATCGTTGGTGCGCATGTGTTTGATGCAGTTGACGATCCAATCGCCTTGAAATTCCTATATGAAGAACATCATAAGATATCGGATTAGTAGCAGATTACGAAAAAAGGGGTATACATACAGCACAGGTGGGACCGTTGCAGAACCCAGTGGGTCCATGAGGGCCATACGTGAAGAACAAATTGGGATACTTGGCGACCGTAAGCCCCAGGTAGGTCGACAATCCCTTCTCCCACTTGTCGCGTACCAGCTCCCCGTCTGTTCCTCTTATATCGATCTGTGCGATGCTTCCAGAGACAGCATCAAACCCTGTCGCTAGCACAAGCACATCAAGCTCGTGCTCCTTCCCATCCTCCGTCTTCACTCCCTTTGGCGTAATCTCCAATATCGGATTCTCAGAAACATCTATGAGGTCGACATTCGGTTGGTTGTACACCTCATAATAGCGCTGCTCTAAGCAAGGGCGCTTCACCCCAAACGGATGAGGTGCAACTTCCGGAGCCAGCTTACGACGCATCTCTTCATTCTCTAGCCTATCCGCCACTTTCTTCTGCCAGAACCTATACACCTCATTGTTCGCGTTCTGATCGAGGAACATGTCCTGATACACACCGAGCCAGTAGTTAAACCCACCCTTGGACCAGAGGTCCTCGAATTGGAGCAGACGCTCCTCTGGGGAGATGGAAAACATGCTATGCGGGATACCGTTGAATTGGAACCCTGCAAAGGTCTGGTACCGCCTACGAAAGATATACGGGTACAGGTGCTCCTTCATCTTGTCCTGCTTTCGCGAATCGATGGTCTGTTGTACCATCGGCAGCGCGAAATTCGGAGTGCGCTGGAAGACAGTGAGGTGGGCAGCTCGAGGGCCGGATTCTTGGATCAGCTGCACACCACTAGCGCCGGTTCCAATGACCCCAATGCGCTTTCCGCATAGATCTACGCCGTCTTGCGGCCATAACCCTGTGTGGTGGAGAGTTCCCTTGAAAGTATCAAGGCCTGGATAGGGAGGGGTGTACGGTTTGGAGGCTAACCCTGTGCAGAGGATGAAGAAGCGGGAGTGCACGATGGTGCCATCTTGAGCAGTGACGGCCCAGCGGTTACTATCGGCATCGAAATCGGCTGAGATGATCCGCTTGTTGAATGCAACATCTTTGCTGATGTCGAGCTTCTTGTCAACATAGTCAAAATAGGCACGGAGCTCTTTCCAACTGGGGAATCGCTCAGACCATGTCCACCCGCGCCATAGTTCCTCCATAGAAAATTGGTAGATGGAGAAGTCGGAATCGGTGCGTGCACCTGGGTAGCAGTTCCAATACCAGGTGCCACCAAGTCCACCGCCGGCTTCGAAAATTTTGGCAGAAAGACCGAGGGAACGTAGCTGGTGGAGTAGGTGTATGCCGGAGAAGCCTGCACCGACGATCAGGACGTCGAGGGTCTCTCCGGAAAGGTATGGGGTCTGTTGAGTAGAAGTCATTGCAGAAAAAAAGAAGCCTGTGCTTGTAGGTTGATGATGATGGCGCGCGATCCGTTCTTATATGGCCTTGGAATACATGTCATGTGGTCATGGCGCAGTTGGGAGAAAGCCATTATAGGACCAAAAACATGGAAACGATAGGCGGTGCTCAGCTTACTCCATACAAGCAATTGCAAGATGCTATGTGGTCCAAACTGCAACCTCGTTAACGGCTTTACTAGACCCGAAATTAACTTAGAGTCTAAATCTCTATGATTCAATGGCGGGGTACATACCAATGGAGTCAATGGGTCAGTTCAAAAGGTGGTCGCGTAAACATCAGATAGGCCACAGCCGCAGGGAGATAGACTGAACGATAGGCCCTTTAAGTTTCAACTCACTCCATCAGGGGCTAAAGCATATAGCAGCTCATATTCAGATGCGATACATACCAACTATTGGGATAGTTTTTTAAGTAGTCGCGTGAACATCGGAGACAAGCCACAGAGAGAACGACTATACATTTCAGTTCACCTGTGCTGAAGCCGATAACAACTCATTACCCCGCACGTTGGTAAGCCCATATAGTTTGGCGCAAGAGTATCAACCACATGTGCTGTTTTTAAGCTGCCGACAGTGTGGGGCGCTCCAGATTCCATAGTGGAGGCATTGGTGTTTCACCACAGGCCTGAAAATAGTGTTATTATCCCTTGCCCACATGTCACCATGTACCCGTGCTCACCGACACCAGCTTCATTCGGCGTGAAAGGTACAGGAACAGACAGACAGCATCGCAGATTCTCGGAAAGGACAAGAGTGTACCGTTCCAAGAATTCTGGCCTTACCCGCCCTGACCTGTCTTACAAGTTACATTCCTCCATTAGAATCGAGACATCCTCTTTGAGGTCCGCACGCCTAGTTAGAAGAGGTATTAGAGCCGTATCAATCGAGATGCTCCATCTGGAAATGATCCATCATACGCGCCTTTCGGGGAATGAACGTTTTCCTTCCTTTAGCAACTCCTCCCCTCCCGTTTCTGGCTAGTCAATGTAGGAACTGCAAGCGCAAATAATGGCAGTCATGCTTGTCATTGCTTGATACCTTTGATCGCAATCATCCGTGCAGGCGGCATACATACCAAACAAACCTCATTTGGCTTTACAAGATCGAATAAGTATCAGCGCTGATGCACGTTTTAACTGGAGACGATTCCTGCGATGAAAATCTGGGCGCCGGGGAATTAGTTGATATGTGGCAAACAGGGGTGCAGATGTGTGTTTCACCACTTGGTTGTTGATCCTTGTGCGTGATGTTCGGCATAGCGTATATGAGGAAGCCGGATTTGAACTTGTAATTTGCCTTGGCAGGAGGTACGATTGGGTTGATAGCGTACGAGTGAGTTTGTGCTTTGGTAGAATTCGGACAAAGGATTGAACGCATGTAGAGTTTTAATTTTGGTTTGGTTTAGTTTAGAGCTAGTGTTTGACGAGGGTAATATATTTGGGACTACAATGTTTAGTACTAGGAGGAGATTGATGACGTACGTGAGTGGGGATGGGCTCATTGAATGTGATTCAACAAATTCGAAATCCCCCGCCTCTCCCAGAAACGCGACTTGAACTCTGCATATTCCCGCTCCCTTGCCCTCGGGGAACAATACCTTCCTCACCGTCGAATGAAGGCATACCGCCCTACGCCAACGTCAACGCGAGCGCCTCATACACCGACGTCCTCATACGTGAGGGCCATCGTACGAACGTGGCACGACATGCAAAGAAAGATAAGTTGAGTTTAACGTTTAACGTTCAACAGCCACGTGTTTGGACAGGTATGGCTGAACATTTTAGTGCAGAAGTCGGGAATAAGAGGACGAATCCAACATGAGAAAAGCACAAATGACGTGAGGTCGACAATATGTTGAGAAGTTTCAGCGCGGATTGGTTTAAGAACTACTGAGTGGAGATTGATCATTGATAAGTAATGCCTACACAGTCCCATGTAAATGTTTTTCGAAATGACCAACAGACTGGAGTACTAAAAAAACGCCAATAATAAACTGTCTATCAGATAATCCTCACCTTTCATTATGGCTCAACTATAACTACAATATTTGCATCCGTTATGCATAAATGTATTGTAAAGTGGCCACCAGCGCTTCGCATTTATATATATTCAGGTTTGAAGTATACGTACGCGTATTAGCTCCTAGTCGTTGTACGGCAGGGGATAGTGGACAGCACATGGGGAGGGTTCGCGGATTGGTTGATTATGATCTATGGCTAATATATTCCGCTAGGGTTTAGTTTCATATAGCGTTTAGTAGTACGAATACAGCTGCAGAACCACAATTGAGATCCGCAGAATCGGTAGTTGGCCTTGAGTTGAGTTGACCCACTTCGTGAGTCCGTTCCTGGTCAACTTGTTACTTGTTTGCGCTCATCTCGGACTGACATCTAACGATAAGATTGTTTCTCGATAGACAGGTCGGACCCTGATCTGATATTGAGGGTGTTAGACACAATAAGTAAGATACATACAGACAGAGCAGATACGCTCTATTCCTGCGCAACGTATTGCAATGATACAAAAATTGCCTTTTATAAAGGAGTTGTAGATACGTTTGTATGTGCAGGTCAGTAACAACACTGTTTAAATTCAACTTTCTTTCACCGGTACAGCACCTCCCATTGGTACATGTTCAGCTGCAAAATGAGCAAGAGCATTGTCCTGAAAGTCCTTCTGGGCAGTTTGGGCAGTTCATTGGGACATTGGTATGGAGAGGTTTTAGAAAACTGTGCATACATCGTTTTTGTATAATGATATGGAGATATTGATAACTACACTTTGGGACTTGTATAAGGAATATATTTTAACAGATTCGACATGCTTTGGTTAGATCCTCTAGATAGCTGAGGTTCTGCTAGTGCTTCTTTCTTACATTTGTTTGAGTTTCGAATGCATGCAAGGTCAAACTGTACAATATCTGACAAAGGAAAGTAGTATCTGAGGCGCTGAGGACTTCTGCCTCGTACTACATTGGGTATCTTGGAGTTCAGGTCCTCCAGACTTGACTATCTCTATCTTCACGAATCAAAAAGGATTCGCTTATTGGACGGTTTATTGCTACCCCAAGCAGCACGGCAGTATACTTATTTAGTTGCAATCAGCGCCAAATTCACGATCGGACTTGGATTGCATCCAACTTGACAACTTGTACTGATGGCCACGATATCCACGGCGCTGCGCAACTTCAAAGAACCAAGTAAAGAACAGCTAACGCACATATTCTTCTCAATTCCCCCAGATCCTACTGCCAAAGCAGGCAAGAAAGGAGACCAAGATGCAGATGCTACTGAAAAGATGGATATCAACGCTGTCCTAAGTCTCGGCGTGCAGGGCGTAGAAGATTCGTATGTGAGTATCTCTTGGTGCTCTTACTTAGAGTTCTGTTACAACTAACGTATGGCACAGGCGGGGAAACTCCATCTTATGCCGCCATATCTTGCATTTGCTTCACTTGACCGCAAATCAGTGCAATTCACACTTCCACTATCTACCATTCGACGAGTAGAACGCCTCAACGCACGCGCAGGAATATACGCTCTCAGTCTTTCAACATGGCATGGCATGAAAATAGTCTGAAATTCCATCTAATAACTCATTCAAACTAACTTGCTAACCTAACCATAGATAGTACAACTAACCTCCCTACGCCCTACCGCAGACCTCTTCTGCTCTCTTCTCCGTGACGCCCTCAAAGTAGAGCTCCAGCGCGGCCAAATGAAACTCGTCAAGCCATTCGCTAGGACCTGCTATTCCGAAGCACTCGTTTCCGAAACTTCATCCGTCGCGGACAACGAACGTGAAGACGGGAGTTTGATCAGCGAAGAGAAGGACGATCCTACTCCTAGACACTCAACCTACCATGGTGGATTGGGTCTACGCTTCAAGTTCCCGGGGGACCCCAAAAAGTGAGCCTCCCCACTCGCCAACCTCATCACTTCTCTCCTCATTCCTAACATAGACTCCGTGAAACATCCAAGACAAAACTATGGTCCGCCTATCTCCAGACACATGGCCGGCACTTGACACTCCTTCGTTTCCCCCAATGTACTCGTCTAGTCCAAGTCGGACTTCCTAACCGCCTCCGCGGCGAAATGTGGGAAACCCTGTCGGGGTCCATGTTCCTCCGCTTCTCTCACCCAGGATACTACGCTACGCTCCTCAAGGAGAATGATGGGCGCACGAGCACCAGTACAGAGGATATCGAGAAGGACCTACATAGGAGCCTACCTGAATATGCGGGGTACCAAAGTGAGGAGGGGATTGACGCCCTGAGGAGAGTGTTGAGGGCGTATTCGTGGAGGAATCCAGAAGTGGGGTATTGTCAGGCTATGAATATCCTTGCCGCTGCTATTCTGATGTGTGTTCCCTTCCTATTTTTTTCGTTCAGTACATTTTAACGTGATCGATATTTAGCTATATGTCGGAAGAACAAGCTTTCTGGCTCCTCGAAGTCCTTTGCGATCGTCTCCTACCAGGCTACTACGCGTATGTCTTCCCATACTTCTATGTATACTACATTCTCACACTACCCGCCTACAGCCCCTCAATGCATGGCACTCTCCTCGATCAACGCGTATTCGAATCTCTCGTCCAGCGCTGTCTCCCCATCATCCACGACCACTTCCAAGAAGTCGACGTTCAACTCTCCGTCGCTTCCCTGCCGTGGTTCTTGAGCCTGTGAGTCATTGACCCTTTCTTTGAGGAGAGTTTCTGAATCCATGGGAACAGGTACATCAACAGCATGCCCATGATATTCGCGTTCAGGATCGTAGACTGCTTCTTCTGCATGGGTCCAAAAGTGCTGTTCCAAGTAGGGTGAGCTTCCTCTCTCTGCCTCCCTCCGCTAGTACCAGTGCTCAAACATCCCCTTAGGCTCGGTCAGTCTCCATCTTTCACTCGACGAACACACTTACCTTTCCTCAACCAGCCATCCTCAAAATCAACGGCGAAAAATTACTCCAAATCCAAGACGACGGTGGTTTCCTAAAGTACGTTCCATTCCCACCTACCCCCCCTTATCCCAAACCCCCCCTCTTAACTCCTCCCTCAGCCTAATGCGCCTCTACTTCACCACCCTTGGTGACTCCGCCCACCCCAACTCCCCCGACCCGCGCCTCCGCGCCATAACTAACTTCCAACACCTCCTGCTCATCGCCTTCCGCGAATTCTCCCTCATCACAAGCGAGACGATCCACTCTGAACGACGACGATTCAGGGGGGAGGTGGTGTTGGGAATAGAGGGGTTCGCGAGGAGGGCGGCGGTTAGGAGTTTGAGGGATTTTGGGAGGTTGGGGAAGGAGGGCGTGGGGAGGGTGTACGATTTGCTTTATAGTGCTTTGTGCATTGTTCCTGGAGGGAGTGGGGTGGTTAGTGTGGGGAGTTTGGGGGAGGGGAAGTTGATCAATACGGGTGCGGTGGGGGAGGGAACGGAGGATAAACCGGAGACGAGGATCGGTTTGAAGACGTTTCAGTATTTCTTGAGCGAGGTGGCTACGTGGGCTAGGAACGAGAAGGTTGTGATGAATGGGTTTCAGGTGTGTGTGTTTTTTTTTTGTTTTTTTTTTTTTTGTTTGCATTTTTTTCTGGGGGTTGGGAATGTTGATGTGTTTGTAGCAACGCGTGGATAGGGAGATTCCGGAACATGAGTTTATAGATCGGTTATTCTACTTTTGGGATACGTCGTGTAGGGGGGCGTTATCATTTCAGGTGCGTTTTGTGTCATGTCGTTTTGGTTGTTGAAGGCTGATTAGTGTTGGGTGGATTCGCAGGATCTCGTGTCGGGTCTAGATGGCGTCATGTTCAACGACCTCATGGAGAACATCGAGTGGTTCTTTAACATGCACGATAAGAATAAGGATGGATATCTGACGAAGGATGAGGTGTTGACGTTGTCTGAATCGTTCTTGGTACGCAACTCCCCTCCTTTTCCCATTTTGTGTTGTTGGCTAAGTAGTGACGCGCAGTTCATCTTCCGATATGAACTCGGAGACGCGTATTTGGGCGCTGTGAGCCGGTTCATGAGTAATGCTTTTGAATATGGAGATGCGCTACTTCCTCAGGCTGCAGAGGGTGAACACCCTCATGGGAATGAGAACAAGAGTGGAGACGGAGATGGAGAAGGGGAGCTCACCCCGCGACAGCGTATTGAGTCGAACCAGCCTTACCTCAACCTCGCCACGTACGTGTTCCCATTTTACCCCCCCAAAACACTTACTTACTCGCTCTTATGCAGGTTCCGGATGGTCGTCCTCGCAGACGAGATCCTCGAATCCTTCTTCGAGACGGACCTCTCCGCGTCGTTCAGGCTGGACCCACACCCTGAGACGGAAACGCTTCTCCCCTCATCGTCGTCGTCGTCTGCTAGCTCTGGGCTCTTGGGCGATCTGTGGTCGACGATTGCGACGGATAGTAATAAGAAGATGTTTAATATCTTTACCGACGAGATTGGGAAGACTATTGGGAAGCATCAGGTGTGTGTTATATGTGGTGGTGGTTGTCGTGTGTCTGTGTGTGTGTGTGTGTTGATTGTCATGTGTGTGTTAGGTTATACATCGACCGTCGATCGGGAGGTATACGAATTTGGAAGAGCCGAAAGCGCGTGAATCGCTTCTTACGCCTTCTATGCGTAAATCGTCGTCTAAATCGAGTCTCCAAACTCAAACTCAAACCCAAACCCAAACCCAAACCCAAACCCAAAGTCAAACCCAAAGTGAAAGTCAAACCCAGAGCACCCCGACCCTCGCCTTCGCCTCCTCGTCCTCTTCGACGCTCTCCGTAGACGTCACAGGCGAACATGATGCACCCAAAGCCAAAAAAGGAGCCTCCGTCCCGGATAGCGCTGCTGCAGACGCGGTGTTCGTCAAGGTGCAAGCTGCGAATGCGAGGCTGATGGAGAGGACACCGTTTGCGATTGATGATGCGGGTGATGAGGAGGAGGTTGAGAGTGAGTGGGAGGAGGGAGATGGGGATGGGGATGATGATGATCAGGTTATGGATGAGGTGAGTGTGTGCTTGCATTGGTAATACTTGGGATTGGGTTTACGTTTTTGGTTGGGCTGGGTTGATTTTTTTTGATTTTTTTTTGATTTTTTTTTTTTTTTTGCTTGCTTGATAGGTGGATGCGTTCCTTGAGGCGCATGATTCGGGACTTACGGAGGCGGATAAGGAGGTTGCGAATGGTGTGTTTTTTTTTTCTTTTTTTTTTCGTGCTTTCTTGGGGAGTGTAGAGACTGATTATTGGTGTGTGCTGTCTCTTGTGTTAGATTTACTACATGCGGAGCCTGTCAAGTGAGAGTACGCGACTTGTTGGGTTTCGGGGTGTGTGGATTGTTGAGATGGGCGTGTTTTACGCTTTATGCCTCCCGTGTAATGAAATGAAATGACGCGTACGACATACATACATACATACATACGTAGGAGGGAGGACAGGTCTGATCTGGGGACTTGTGGCCGCGGAGTCATGTAGCTTTGCATCTATTTCGGTTGGTCTTCGGTTGTTCTCTTTGGTTCAAGGCAGACACTACCACGGTTAGCAACAAACAAAGGGATGTATGTACTTGTCGCAATTGTTACAATAAGAAATCTACTTGCCAGTTGTAAGTACATCTAGTTGGACCGTGATAAGCCTAGCCATTTTGAGGCTGAGAGAGAGAGAGGGTTCACGCCAAGTTACTGCACGACGGTAAGACTTCGATGAATCAAGATTGCTTATATCGTTCAAATTTCAAGTCCGGTGTTGTATTGATCGATGAATCACAAAGCTATTTACGCGCTGAGATTGAGCATAATATTAGATATGGGACTTGAGAGTGATCAATTTGACTATACATGGGTTTACCTCAACCAGACCATCTATTAGATCAAACGGGGAATAGCAATCGCAAAGCTGGGTAGTAAGATCGAATGCGGAACACGGAAGAAGGAACGAAGAGGTCAATCGGCAGATCATCAATCAATCATCAGTCAATCCTTGGAATTCCGTCCAGGATCAGTCCATATTCTTATTGTGAGATCAGAATCGATAGAGCCTGTGGCGATTGTGTTCTGGGTGGGATGAGTCTGGAATATATGAGAAAATTTTTTGAGCAATTGAACAAAAGATGGTTGAGCTGTTTGATACACATACAGCAACTGCTACCACGACGTCTGTACATATCAAAGCGTCATCAAACGTCGTCGGTCATTAAAATAGGTGATATACTCACCAGTGTGACCCTCCAATATCTGCACGATTTGACGCGTTTGCAAGTCCCAAATGTACGCTTTATGATCCTCGCTTCCTGCAACGATCCATTTCCCACCCGTTACGCTAAAGCATGCCGAGATGCAGTATTTGCAGTTAACATGGCCAGTGTACGTTTTCAAACATCGAGTAGACTGATAATCCCAAAGACGAATCGCGTTGTCATGAGCTGTGGAGAGGATGTATTTGGAATTAGGTGAGAATTGCACTTGTTGGCTTGGCGAACCATGAACGTCGATAAGGAAAAGGCGAGATCGTGAACATACCAGATTGCGTTGTGCCCTTCAGCGAGGGTTTTAAGGCATTGGCCGTCACTTGTGTTCCAGATTCGGCTAACGATCGAAGTCAAGGGTAGATGAGGGAATGAAGCTTGGAAACCCACATGAGACCATCTAGCGCACAAGAGACGATTAAAGTCGCGTCCCGATTGAAATGTACAGCTGTAACATAGTCCAAATGGGCGTGCAGAGTCTTCATACACTTCCCTACGAAATAAAGATAGAGCACAGGGGTTGAGAAACAGAAAAAGAGAACCAATGTACCTCGAGCCACATTCCATATCCGTACGTCGCCTTCACATCCCCCAGATACGAGAAGATTCGAGGCAGGATTGTAGTTCAGACAGAAAACCCATTTTGTGTGTCCTTTTAGATGTTTGTGTGTCAATCCCTTCTTGCAGGTCAGAGAATTAAACTACAGGAATATAAGGAGGACGTACATTTTCGACGTTCCATATTCGGATAGTCGTGTCGTCTGACGCAGAAGCCAAATATACGCTGTCAGATGACCAGGCGATATCGGATAAACCTTGCGTATGCCCGATAAGATTCCTTAGAAAATCTCCAGTTTCTGGAGACCAAATCTTTACCACCTTTTCCGCGCCTTGATTGAGAAAAATCAGGTGTAGTGCTCGTGACTGAGAGGTAGCACGAACTGCAGGAAGCCAATAGGTTTCCATCAGGGCTGAATTTGACAGCAGATATTGACCCTGTATGACCGCGTAATGTATGTTTCAGTTGGTAATTAGGCTTTTCTCGAGGAGGCACTGTAGGTGATGGTTGTACGGTTAGATGAGGGATAGGCAAAGACGTTGCTTGATTTTCTGGGACTTGAGGATCGTCTTCAGTTGTTTGAGAAGCAGTGTCATCATCTGTGGATGAAGCTTCCTCCATAACAACCTAAGATAGCAAGTTAGTATATGTCTTCATTTATTTGTTTTCAGAATATAAAATAGTAGAACACTTTATGTACAGTTGTTTGCCCTAGATGGTATATATATATGAGAACAAACATTGTTACATAAAGCATGTTCAGAGCCACACGTTCGAAACATGTTTGGCGCATAACTCCATCTTGGAACACATTTGCCAGCTACAGTACACATGGCGCCCATGAAAGTGCTACCCGTCAGCAGCTCCGCGAACTATTGAGGAATACAGCCCAACCTGTGGCTGTCGTAACTTCGTTAATACAGTCAAAAAACGATGATGAGCGCCGATACCATGGTGCAACACTCTCTTCTTTTGCATCGGTAGCGATGGATCCACACCCACTCATATCTTTTGCGCTTCGTATACCCTCTCGCATGGCCTCTGCTTTGAAGTCTGCCCTTTCGGATGGGGCTTCTCACATGGTCATCAATATCTTGTCTTCTGAACAAGCTGCGGTTGCTGTCAAGTTCTCCAGACCGGATCTCCATCCAGAGCCGTTTAATTCGGTTCCATATAACTTGACGCAGGAGGGGCTTCCGGTCTTCGAAAGATCGTTGGGTGCACTATCGTGCAAGCTCGTATCTGCGATACCCCTGCATAACCTGGGCTACTTGGGAAAAAGAAAGTTGGATGAAGAGGATCTTTCTGTCCCACGAAACATGGTCGTTTCTGAGCTTTTCATTGGGCGTGTAGTGCGTGTGGAGAAGGTGGAGATGGGACCTGCAAACGAAGAAAATCCACGAACGCTACCCTTGTTATACCATCGACGACGTTACACCAGCTGTGTGGTTCCACCTGCTCCCTCCGAATCCATGTAGTCCTTCTTGGTGTGGTACTATGAAGATGTACAGCCATACAACCTACGCCTTGAAACGAAGGTTTCTGAGAAGGCCCCATCAACGCTACCAGTGTCGCCTAATTTTATAGAGTTGTATGGCAAGGGCATGGGAGTGGGCAGACGCATTTAGTTATATTGGTGTTCTATCGTCGTCCAGCTACCACAAATGTCTAGAGCGTTCTAATGTCCCTATAGTGTCGATTTTTGCCGATCAACCCTGGGCCAACTTTTTACTTCTCCCGATAGTATAACCTCAGTTGCTCGCGTCACGAGAGCTCCATCTCGTACCGTTCTAAACGAAAGCTCTAGATCGGATTTTATCATCCTTCTCGTGCCTCTTGAAATATTACTAAGTAATACAAGTTCTTCACGCATTCTCAAACTCGATAAACCGCGTGGGGAATTCAGCGCCGCTAAGAGTGACTGGCGATGATTTACGAGGTTAGAATTGTCCGTTCTTTTGCAAAGAGTATTCACTAACAAAGGTTGTAGAATTCATCTTTCGACAGGTCCGGCAATCTCTGGTGCGGAGCGCTGAGAGGCACCCCAAATCTCTGGAACGATGTTGATCGATTAACCTTGCCCTCTAAAGGGAAAATTAGTATACAAACCTTCGGATGTACCCGATGACACGATCGACGTCGTAATTCATACCCGTCGGCAATTTCGTCCGCCTCCTCCTGGTTTAGATATTCCTCGAATGCCGCCTGATGGTCGACGAATGCATCCAGAGACTCTATCAGCTTCAAAACGGCCGGCGATTTCATCCCTTGTGCAAGAGCAGTCCTGAGGCCAGGATCCTAGATATCTTTCCGATCATTATCCTGGTTGAAAACGTCATTTCACTCACAAATGTACACACGGACTTGCAGCGCTCCACAAGCATTCTGACTGCTCGCGGATTGGCATGCGCAATTGCGTTCGGCAGGGTACCGTGCCATTCCCTCGAGTGCATGAGAATATTTGCATGTTCGTTTCTTCTGCTCAACAACGGACCCCAGTGGGTCAGACACTCGCAAATACCAATATCATCCACTAAATTTGAGGTCTCCACCCGGTCGAAACATGAGCCGTCGAATCCCGGGATGGCTCCAATTGCGATGCCCTTGGAGAGGACTCGAGGGTCGAATTGGGTCAGATGGATGTCGATATGAAAGTCTCTCATGCGACGTGCAAAGTCCATGAGTTCACGTTTGACGTGAACGAAGAGGCATCCAAACATGTCCGCTGGGTCTATTCCGTATTTAGCCCCAGTGGCTAGGACGCTTGTTGCGTCCCATCCATGCAGAGGGTTGGCGCCGGCGTTCCCTAACCAGTCTCCGTTAACGGAGAACATGAGGCTATCTATCAATCAGCCAGATGACTACTTGGGGGAACGAGTTAACCGCACCGATTTGGTTGACTGAAACGCCGGACATCGAGGGAATATGGAACTAGGACGCCAGTTTGCCAGAAACGGGCGAGAGACAGACGATGGGGTGGCTTGAGGCTCACGAAGGTTTTCTCGCGGTCGTCCTCTCGAAGCGGGTCGGTGAGGATACTTCTCATGCTCTGCAGTCCCCTTGGAAGCTCGTATGTCGAAAGGAACATTTCCATGGGTCGTTTGATCGCCATCGTGGTCTGCATCGTCAAGAGTCGTCCTTCACCTCTGGTTTTCATACAGCTTTGGAAGGACATATCTCCATCCGATGGCCCATCCCCGTAGATGACGCATATACACTCCCTCAGGTATGCCGCGCTAGTATGCGATAATGCTGCCGAATACATCAGGTGCGTTGCGAGTTCCGCTGATTCTTCTATGGATGTCCCAGAACTGAGGAGAGCGTACAGGATTACGAGGCTCCGATTGACTACGACCGCATCAACATCGTTCAGTAGAATCTCGCATTTACCGCGATAATCTTTGGGCAAACCATTAACGGTTTTAACCAAATTACGGATATCGGTTGAGGCTGGTGGATTATCAAGATGGGGCGATTGAAAGTCTGAATCCACTTACCAGCGAAACACAGTTTGAAGTCACAATTAGTTTCCTTTCCTTCATTGTAACACAGCTGGAGACAATCTATGCTGGGGACTTTTCCAAACAAACTTCGTCTACCCGTGCGGTCACTCGATGGGCTGTAGTTTCGGCTGAAATTTGGCTCGCGTCCCTCGTCAACCCATGTCGGCTGCCAGTCCGGATCCATCAACGGGTGTTCACAGTCTACACGATGTTTAGGCCAATGTTGCCTCTGGCACTGCTCCGAACAGTACTGTCGGGGAGAGTGTGTTTATCTAGGGGATTCACTCAAATATTCTACACTTACCTTGACCAGACAACACTGTCATAACGTACGAATGTTTAGCTCTCGAGCACGATGACACTCTAATATTGTGAACTCACTTTTGAACAGACCAACATGCCGGAATTTGGGCATGGTCTGAGCGTTGAACCGCGAGTCAAAACATCCCTGTTGGCACAACGCGGGTGCGAAAACGTTGCTCCATTCTCCTCTGAGCCGAGCCCGAGGGACATAAAAGTATCCAATGTCCCAGTATAGCGCTCCCTTTTACTCGTGGAACGTCCTCGAGGCAAGCTCTTGATTCGCTCAAGTACGGCACGATATTGGACTCCATGATCGACCATAGTTGAAGCTGGGAGATAAGTGATACCAGGACATCGTACCATCGTCCTGCGTCTGTATATTAAGACCTAAACTGTTGCTTCGAGAAGCACATGTGGCCCCACATTGCTTTCGAAAGGCGAAGCAGCCAGGGGTAGTAGCTTACGTGCTAGGAAATCAGGACTATACGGTTGTGCCCGCACTGAAGGCGCTCGCCGCGGCGATTCTGAGTGAAATTGCCTTTCGCTTCTCGCTTTCAATCGTGGGACGCGGATGAAGTGTACATGTTCCAACGCCGCGGCTTCTCGTTAGTTACATTGCAAAGGATCGACCCAGAAGCATGCTGCATAATGCCATACGAATCGTCCGAGAGTCTCGTGGATCTTCGCAAGCTGACCGGGTACAGGCCGATCAGGGCTACTAAGTGCATTTTGGTTTTCAATCTAGTTAGTTGAGCAGTTATGGGCATCGACAGTCTCGAGCAGTCTCGACCCCGTGGCAGCTCAAGCCACCGATACAAAACCAGCCACTTACAAGCTTCTGTGTGATTGCGCTTGTTGACATTATGCCACAACTTCACCAGTCTTAGTTGCTTACTCGCCTGGTTGGGCTCCGATGAGATTACTGTTTCGCCAAGTTCTCCACCTCCATGCTGGTACTACCATAGGCTTATTATCGGGAGACTTCTGGCATGTGGGCCCTGCCCTGAGTTCTATGTTATCATTTCATTCATCTATAGTGCCGGTGCCTATACAAATAATCGACGGATACATATCGGCAAGTACACATTTAAACGGCTACTTCAAATTCGACAAATCTAATGGAGGGTTGGGCACCCCCAACTATAACTGCAAAACATGGAGAAACATAAAAGGGAGGGGCTAAGCAGGAACATAGTCATTGGAATGACGGACACACTCACACATGTTGTAGAACTCGGACTTTGAGATGTCCGGCACCTTTCGTTGAGGTGACGAAAGAGACAAGCCAAAGCGCTGATAAGGGACATCGACTTTGAGCCAGCAGAAAGGGGAAGGAACAATCATAGCATTACCTTTGGATGGATGCGGTGGACTTTTCTTTGCGTCAGACCTTGGCAGACTGCTGTATGATGGGTATCCATATCGCGCAAGTACTTGTCAAACTTCTCGCCCTCGTCAATAAAAGCCCCGATGTTTTCAATAAACTGGAACATCTTCGGCGAATGCTGAAGATTGTCGTGACGATAAACTTCAGCCAAATCAACGCCCTTTTGGAAAGGGTGAATTACAAACAAACGCTTGCAAGAATAGAGAGACCATACTATGATAGATGCATATTTTGTCATCAAGACTTTGCTCATCTTACTCAAGGAGTCGAGTCCGGCTTCGTAGCCTTGCCAATTCATCATATACATCAACAAGGTGGAACGGCAATTTTGACGATTTAAGAGCGGTCCCCAGTCATTGAGAATACGTGGTACTGTGAGGTAATCCGCAAGATTGGACGTTTCAATCCTATCAAAGCCGCCAGGCGGATGGAATGCAGACAAACCCCCTTTGAGAATGATATTTGGGAGATGGCGAGCGTCGACGTTTGTCATGGTGAGGTTAATGTCGAAGTTCCGAATACGACTAGCAAATTTCACGAATTGGTCTTTGACGTGAAAGAACAAGCACCCGTAAAGGTCGCAGGATTCCAACCCATGCGATATTCCAGAAGCTATGACTTCCGAGACGTCCCAACCAAAGAGTGGGCTTTCACTATCGCGAAGAAGCCATTCTGCCCGCGGTGAAAATAGAAGACTGGTTGGTGTAAACAGGTCATTAACAACGGCAGGGTCAATCAAAAAGGGCGGATGGTTTTACCGATTGGGTTCGGTGAAGTGAATAGTGTCCAACCAAAATGGTGCAAGGACACCCTGATGTCGGAATCGAGAAAATGCCAATCGGTGATCAGGTCGCAAAGTCGAGATGTAGCGGTCGCGATAATCTTGTCGCTGGGCGTTCAGCATGATTCCATGGTAACCTTGCAGTGCGGCCTTTCGGTCGTAAGTGGAACGAAGCATGTTGATGGTTCTTTCAAGAGTACCTGCTTGCATCAACGCAAGTAGCGTTCCTGGGCCTCCGTGTGACAAATTTCCGGAAAGAGGTGCGTTGCAGAGAAACCCGATCGCACTGTTTAAGAACAATGACGCTGGCTTCGTTATGAATGGGGAATACATGAGATGTAGAGCTAGTTCTGATGCCTCTTCGAGAGGGATGCCACGGTTGAGAAGAGCATTAAGTATGACGAGGTTATGCCCGACAATGAGGGGATTCAAATCATTAAACAAAATGTCGCACTTTCCACTGTAATCTTCTGGAAGGCCGTTGATTGTTTTGATAAGATTGCGAAGGTCACCAGAGGCTTCAAATTACTCATAAAAATAGGCTCCATGTATATCTTTGGCAAGACATACCAGCAAAACAAAGCTTGAAATCCTGACTGACGCCTGACGCCTGTTCATTATGAGAAATGTTGAGGCAGTCGATGGCGGCAGTATTTCCCCAAAGATAAGATGGTGATAAGCCAAAAGGCTGGTGACTTGGTCCCGGGCCGCCGGAGGAATCCACGAATGCAGGTGTTCGCCCTTCCACCAGCCACATTGGCTGCCATGAAGAATCGAGATACTTGCTTTTACAGACCGGGCGATGCTTTTTCCAGTGCAGAGTTTGGCATGCCTTGGAGCAGTACTGGAGTTGCACCGCATTTTCTGATGGAAATGCCCCCAATCAAAAAAACTCACCGCAACTAGTCGGCACTATAGCAAGAATGATATGTGAGACCAATTTTTGGACCTTTACAAAATGCTGGCAGACAGACCTTGGAACATTTTAAGGACCCTGGTTCCTTGCATTGAGTTTCGGCCACGTTTCCGCATAGCTGTCGAGACACGGGCTGACCGGCTGGCCCTGATCCAAAACCATTATGCTGACAACTTATCGCTGTGGTAGAGGCTGTCTTCATTCCTGAACCGAAATAGTAAGAGTGAGGAGGAAGGCGCAGACCGGGAAGGAGGTGTGGAGAAAGCTGGCATTTAAATCATGCGCAGCAACATAATTAACTATGCCTCATGCCGAGATCAGATGCACGGAGGTGTTCTGGAAGTCTAGTTACTCGAGAAGAACATATAAAGTTAAGGTTGTCAATACGCATTGTTGGATGGGAGGCAGGAATTGTAGTCGCACCATCCAATGTCGCGTAAACAGGTTGCATTCTGAATCTGAGGACAAATATGTTCTGCGAGAATTCGTTGGTGCGAATTTTTAGAAAATTGTGAGAATGATTATTATGCACATACTTAGCAGGCAGTTCATTCAGATCGTGGATCTCACTAAGAATTATGATCGGTCTTCGGCACACTCGATCCGTCGAGTACTTTACACTCCCCCACCTATTCCGGTTGGATTCCGGTTTGTCTGGCCAGAATTTCTGGAATCTGGTGGAATTTTTTTTGTATGTAGTTTTCCCTATGCAGCACAATTCTGGTCGGAATAAGGATCCAATTTACACCCGGAATCCCTGGAATCTGACCAGACTCATCACAACCGGAATAACAGGAATAACTGGACTAACCGGAATAACCGGAATGCATGTGCTTCCCCAAATAAAAGTTCGACATACAACAAGAATTGAACCCTTGACCTTGGGTCTGCATATCACAGCGTGCTTAACCACTAGTGGTGGGAAAGTTCAGTTCAGTCAGGTTCTCGAGGGATATCATCTGAACCCAGAACTGGACTTTGGGTTCGGTTTGACCCCTCCACCCAAATGTTGGACTAAGGCTCCAACTGTTCTATCTATATAACTATCTTATACAGTTTATACTGTATATGTATATGTTTATGTATAGGGCTTGGGCCTCAAGGTGGTGTACACAGTAGTTATACAGTATATAGATGGTTAAACAGTTTATCTATTATGATGAACAGCAATAACAAATAACAGGGTGTCACAAGGGGGTTGCGGAACGGGAAAGTCACATGTTCACTGAGTTTTTTTTCTTGGCCCCTTTCTGCAATATATGGAAATTTCCCATCATGTGCAGTTTTTTCCCCAAGCAATTTTCCCAAAGAAAATTGATCACTGTATAGTACAGACTGGCTAGCAGCACAATTCCTATGCTTCTTACTAGGGCTAGCTGTGATTTTGAACCCATGTAACACCTGCAACTTCAATATTTTGTGTGTGTGTTGAGATATCAAGCTCAGCCATCTCAGGCTGCTCTTTGGCCCTGATACCCTTCTGTTATTTATCCTTATCAGTGTTCTGCCTTTGTTAGCTAGTTACCAGTATATATACTTCACTGTACTGTATTGTGCTTTTTGAGCACTTGTAACCCATGGGCACTATTCCCCCTTTTTGCAACAATATGTTGACAAGAAACCATGCCATGTCATGCCCAATTTGCTGATGATGTGTCAACAGAACAATTTCTCCTGGCAACTTTCTTAGGATCACAACACACATTTTCAGTAAATCTACAGTTTCTACTGGTTTGGGAGCTATTCTACAACCATCCTAAGTAATTCATGCCCAAGGAAAGTCATTGTTCATAGTTTACAAGTCTATAGAACCCATTTGGTGGCTCAACAACACCTATCAGTGTACCCTAGTATAGTTTTTTTTCAGCCTCCAGCAGGGCCCCCCTAATCCTACCTGCAGTTTGGGATTCCTGTTCCACCACCCCCTTGCATTCACTCTTAGAATCTCTTGCTTCCTGGCTGCTGAAGCAGCATGAAGTAAGCTTTGTTCCATATCTGATATGTGCAAATTTTAGTTATGGTGATAAAGGAAAGAAATGATAATGTTAGCATTTCAACTCTGTAGATCAAGTGTATATCTGTTTATTAAACAGTATATAGATGGTTATATGGTTTAGACAACTGTTTATGTATACTTGGCCTTTGAGGAGTATACATAAACTAAACAGTTGAAGCCTTACGTTGGACCGGACCATTGGTTCTGGTTCAAGAGCATTCAGTCCAGGTTCAGAGAGGCTATGAACCCAGAACTGGACCATTGTAGAAGTAAATCATAATTTTTAATATTGCCAGCATACTACAGGTAGTTCTATTGAAAGCAGTCACTTGTCAGACCAATCTGAACCACCATCATACTCCATAATCAAAGTGTCAATGTGTTTGCTAGCCTGATGAGCTGCTGTAACATGCCCATTGCAGTATGTGCTTTTGAGGATCTGGAGGGCTTCGAAGATTTCCATCGACAAACTGCTTCGGCATGTGGAACCAGTAATCCCTCCACTGCTGAAAGTGTGCTCTGATGGTGTGGCAGAACCTTGAATTGTGAGGTAGTCTCGTGCGATGTGCCTCATGGTTGGATACTTAGTGTTCATCTGTACCAACATGCTCATGAGATAATATAGCTGTCAAATGCAAGTAGAAATGCACCCCCCACCAAGCAATTACATCTTCTGTTGACTCAACACCTGACTCAAGGTATAGTTTGAGCTCATCGTGAGGACTCCCAGCTGCATGCTCTTCATGTTGGAACAACTGTACCGCTTCAAGTAAGAATGAGCTACTGTATTGTGGCACAGCCGAAATCACTGCTGTGAAATGTGGTTTCATTTGTTTTGAAGTTAGAATGTGAAATGTATCATACATACCTTGGCTGACAATGGTTTCATGCCCTAACGAGATCGACAGTGCTTCTGGGGGAACATAGTACTCATCAAACTAATCAGCAATGAATTTAGAACTATTGAACAGAAGAAAGGGAAAAGTCTCACCACTTCTTCTAACCTCGTCATCCCAGCTGCATACTGTTCAGGTTCCCACCAGCAACAACAATACAGATCCTTGACGTTCAGATTGAGGACTACAGGAGTTGAAAAGCATTTGTGTTTTTAGATATATGAGAATGTACCGAGGCAGATAAAATATGCAGCTGAGGTATGATCAACTTTGTGATACCATTTTTTGAAGCTTTGGACTTTTTTGGTGATTGCCTCCTTGACATCACAGTATTGAGGTTGTCCAACCATAGACTCCCAGCACTTGATAAGGAACTCAAGAGAGGGGATAATTTGCCATACAGTGGGTGTTTGTTTATTGGAAAATGTCTGTTGTACATTTGATGGCTCCTGTGGTAAGAGTTATGAGAAATGAGGCCAGTTAAGTAATAAAATGGTACATGCACCCAGAGAACCTTGTGAATGACCTCCAGTCTATCCCAATCCTTCTTTGAGAGCTGGAAATCAGCATATGTTTGATCTTTTGACAAATTCGGTACTTTCTCACTGGCATTAGCCAGGAGAACAAATTGATCCACACCCTGCAAGATCGCTATCAGTGGCCAGAGTAAGTTTGGTAGAAGATCACAATACCTTTCATAGCATCAGTAACCTATCAAGAAATTTGTAAAGTGATGCCCATCAAGTACAAATCCAGAGAAGAAGCTTGAGGGGTTTGACCCCAACCTGATTTGAAAAACATCCTCGCCTGGGGAGACATCCAAATCTAGACTCAGGATTAGCAGACATTGTGATGTATAATGGATAATTTTATACCTGCTTCACAAGTGCAAGAGCCTTTCCGAGTGAGTCTCCTGGCATAAAATCACCATCGCCCTTGTCAACATCACCATTGTGATTGTTGGCTTGATCCCCAGCATTGATTGAGGTGAGAGCTTCGTTGAATTCATCAAGGTTGAGTTCACCATTGTCCCTAGCCTTTGCCAATGCTGCTTTGACCTTCTTGCAGATGGACATGGGTGATGCAGGCACCACAGCTTCAACAAAGTGCTTTGAAGCAATGTGAAGGGAATGTTCCATGCATCTGATAATGCTTTGGTGATCCAGACCACTTAGAACTTGAAGTAAACAGGTGTACATACAATATATTGTGTTCCTGAGTGGTCCAACCATCATCGGCATCATCGATTTCATTTTCAAACTCACGGATGGTGGTACCATTGACTGAAGCCCCATCAGTGGTGATAGGTCCACTGTATGCTCTAAGCTCTGGGAATGTCTCCAGAGGCATCAACACATCAACACACAAGTTCTGAACCCCTATGAACACTGCGACACCGCTCTGAAACTACTTCGATCAACTTCAAACGACTTCAAATGACTTCAAATGGCTTCGAACAACTTCGAATGACTTTGCAGCACTTCTAATGCCTTTGGCTGCCATACACCTATTGCACCGCCCTTTGGATACATGCAGCACACCTTGTAAGAGTTAGTACGTTGCATATTGAGCACCACTGGACATGAGGAGACACAATGACAGGATTTTAGGATGTGATTGTGGTGCTTTGACATCTTGATGATATATTGGATCAATGGGGACAGGTACCAGTGATAAATCATGCCTCTAGACATTTCCCTTCTTATCTTCTTTCAATTATTCTATGATTTGCAAAGATTCTCTATTGTTTTATATCTTGCCTCATGTATTCCTCATGTTTTATTTCCTTTTTAGTATCACTTCTCCCAAACATATATAGCCTTGTACTAGCTACTTAGAAGAACAGAATATATTGTCCTCTCACACCAATCGTCTGATTTAAGAGCCATTCTCTTGAGTCCAAGCATCTCGACTTAGTCTCGAGAGTCAGTGTTTATGCTGAACTTCCTTGAACTCCTCGTACTAGCTTCTTGAAACTATCGCATATTGTCTATCCTCTCTTGACACCTTTCTACATCCTTATAGTCTATCCTCAGCCACTGTCAAAAGCATCTTTGTCTTCTATAAAGGCCTTTGAACTTCCTTGAACATTGTTGCATCTCTTTGAACTTCTTTGAACATTGTCGGACCTCTTCGCACACTCTTTAAACTTCTTTACACTCTTTGCACACTCCTGAACTTCATTAAAATTCTCTCAAACACTATTGCAGCACTTTGTACACTCTCGATCATTATTGAATTTCTCTCAAACGTCATCGCAATGCTTCGAATACTTTCAAACCTCATTGGACTTCATCACACACCCTCTAGAGTTGTTTTTATACCCTTGGTTTACAGCGGTGATATTTAGTACCACCTTGCAACCTTCCTCTAACTAGCGTTATACCATTCGAGCCCTTATTATGGGTTTTGTTTGGGTTTCCTGGTCGAGTATCATCATTTTGGAGCCCACTGCGAGGGGTTTCTAAATCATTTCATCACCTAATCCATCTTGAATCTCCCAGCTTAGGCCAACACAAGCTAGAAACCTACAAATCGACACTCACCATGCCTTTGAATCTCTTGAACAATCGGGAGATATTCTTATACCTGTTTCTGAAGCAGAATCAACTCATCATCAACTATTCCCTTCACCAATCTCATTGCCCTCAACATTATCCTCTACTTCTTTGTCTACATCTTCATTCATCCTTCCAACAACTTTGACTCCTCTACCATCATTCACACAAGTTTTAACCCCTACCCCTAGAAATATTGCATTCATGACTATGCAAGCAACGATGCCAGCTCGTGGTCATTCCATGGCTCCAGAATTCAACCCTACCCAACCATGAGAACTTTGCAGATACTTTAATGAGATTGAATTGCTTTTCTCAGTGTGCAATGTCATGAACTCAGAAGATATGAAGAAGCACTCTTGTCGCTACCTCGATATCGACACTTCCAAACTCTGGGAATCAATTCCAGAATATGATGCCGGCATTTCATTCCAGAACTTTCACATTGCCATTCACCAACTGTACCCTGGTTCCAAAGACGATCGGAAATGGTCAATTTCAGACATGGACAAACTCGTCGGCAAACAACTTCACATAGGTATTTACAATGCGAGCAATTTGGGATTATACTACTGGTCATTCTATAACATTACAAAGTTTCTATCTACTAAAGGCAGGATTTCCAATGTGGAACAAAGCAGAGCCTTCATCTGGGGTTTCCAACCAGGCTTGTGGGCTAGAATCGCTCAACGACTCAAACTAAAATTCCCTGATCACTACCCCGATGACCCCTATCCACTCGATGATATTCATGCAGCGGCAAAATTTGTTTTAGCAGGATCTATCAGCTCGGATTTGACATCACTACTTAGTTCACATTCTTCAGCACCTTCGGCAATCCCAACAACATCAACATCTTCGCCCCAAATTAAATCAGAAGACCTTACAGCAATCCTCGAGAAATTTGCAGCCACTCTTGTAACAGCTTTAGCAGGTTTGAAGACCATGAACACTACTCGACCTAACAGTGGATTTCATTCGGACCAGCTCAAAACCTTAGTTTGCATCTTTTGTGGGCTTACAGGACATTTTATTAGCAACTGCTCGGTTTGCCAGTCTTATATCAACGAAGGAAAGTGTAAGAAGAACACAGAAGGCAAAATCATTCTCCAAAACAGTCAATTCACTCCTTGAAGCATCCCTGGTCATTTTATCAAGGACAGGATTGATGAATGGACTCGATGAAACCCTCCATCTAAGCTTACCCCTTCGCTAATGTATAATATCGCACCTTCAACAGTTTCTTCGACACCATCTACCAAATTACCGACTTATCCACAATGGCTGAAGATCATATCGCACAACTCGAACAAGAGATATATGCTTTGCAAAGTGGTAGACCTTTTATGTGAACTGATCCAAATGTGCCAACAGCTCCTACCTCATGGCCCTCGATCCCTGCAATGGTCAAACAATCCATCCCACAACTACCTGCACCATCAATATTGTCCACAGTGACCAACCCACCTACTTTGAATCTGGCACCATCTTCGACCTCCGAGAAATCATCACAATTGGTAATACATCCCTACAATGGTGCTAAAGAAAACTCGTACCTACTTCCTCACGAATGCAATTTTGCATCAACAGGAAAAGCGAAAGATGCCCATCATACCATACCCAAGCTCCCATTCAAAAGGACAAAATCACTGAAGATGTTTTCACTCAATCAATGAAAACACTGATTATTACTCTAACACCTGAAGAATTACTTTTGCTATTGCCCAAAGTTCGTACAAAATGGAAGGAACAGGTCACTGCATGTTGTATCCAGCAACTGGAAGGAAATAACGCTATGAATCTCCTTCACAATGACATTTTTGTAATTGATGACCCTTACAAAACCTATATTAGCAGTCTTCACCCTGGAGAAATACCCGAACCTTTTATCGCAGCAAAGGAATTGCATTCCATTAGATTGGTTATTATGAACATCAACGGCAGAAATCCAGTTGAAAGTGTAGTTGATCCAGGTTCATTGATCATCACAATGTTGGAAGAAGTCTGTCATGAACTCGGTCTCACATACGATCCTTTGATACACATCCCTCTACAATCGGCTAATGGTGGTATCGACCAGAGTCTAGGTTTAGCATGGAATGTACCTTGCGAAGTTGGTAGCATCACTCTCTATATGCAAATACACATCATCTGTGATCCAGCATATGACATTCTGCTCGGACAACCATTCGACGTTCTCACTGAGAGTACGGTGAAGAATTATCAAAATGAAGTGCAAACGATAACGATATTCGATCCAAACTCGACACAATCCTGCACTATTCTGACTATCCACTGATCTAATTGTCGAAGAAGAGTAGTTCACAAGGATTTTTGCAACTAGAGGATAAAATCTCAGAGAATAACCAGTGCACCCTCATTATTTCTTTCGACCATTTTAATTCCTCTATAACTATTGAGTACACTGCGATTATTCCTGATATTGACTCCTCAAACTCTTCGAACCCCTTTTCCTTTTCCTCAATTCTTTCAAATTTATATTTAACAGCTAGTCGCCAGTATGCAACATCTTTATCAGCCTCGACAGCCACCTCTATCCACAATTCCGCTATCATTTCCCCTCCTGATGTCTTGTCAACCAACTCTATATACCCAACCTTTGCAGCCTCAAAGAAGAAATACAAACCAGTCACACAGAAAGTATGACCAGTTATTACTGAACTACCCAATCGATTTCGCATCATTTGAACAATCACTGGTGACCCCCTTGAGAAAATGCTGAAACTCAATCCTCGACCCCCATCATTCATCCCTTCTCCCTGATATACACTCGAACACAAAGCTATTATCGACAAAAACCATCCTGGCAATTTTCTATGGCCAGAAGAATGAAAGCTTATGCATGATTTTATTCAAAATCATGAAACAGGTTTTGCATGGACAGAACAAGAATGAGGAAGCTTTTGCCCTGACTTCTTTCCTCCTATCGAATTCCCTGTTATTCCTCACACTCCATGGGTCGAACATAATATCCCTATACTTCCTGGTCTGTATGAACAGATCTGCGAGATGCTGAAAAAGAAGATAGAAGCAGGAGTTTACAAGTTGTCAAACTCATTGTATCGATCACGATGGTTTTGCATTATGAAGAAAGAGGTGAAATCACTTTGAATTGTTCACAGTCTCGAGCCTCTTAATTAAGTAGTGATTCAGCACTCTGGTGTTGTCCCGATCCCCAAGCATCTAGCTGAACAATTTGGCGGATGCACTTGCAGTGGAATGTTGGACTTATATGTTGCATTTGACAAAAGGAAAGTCACAGAATCATCTTGAGATCTAACAACATTTCAGACACCTTTTGGAGTGCTTCGAATCATCACCCTACTGATGGGTTGGACAAACTCAGTTCCAATCTTACACGATGACATAACATTTATCCTACAACCTGAAATCCCTCATATCACCATCCCTTACATTGACGACACACCAGTTAAGGGTCCAAAATCAGAATATCGAACTATCAGAGGATCTTACAAAATGATTGCCGATAATCCAGGCATTCGACGCTTTGTTTGGGAACATCTCAGGAATCTAAATCATATAGTCCAACACATGAAGTATTGTGGAGGAACATTTTCTGGTCCGAAACTTTACCTTTGTGACCCTGAAATAATTGTTCTAGGTCATTGATGCAATATTGAAGGTCATATGGCCAATCCCACTTGCATTGCAGCAGTTAGCAAATGGGGGCCTTGTCAAAGCCTTACCAAAGTCAAGGCATTTCTAGGAACTATTGGAGTTTTTTGTATCTTTATTCAAAACTTTGCTCAACATGCTACAGCTGTAATACACCTTACACAAAAAGATGTCCCTTTCAATTTTGGACTGAAACAAATTGCAGCACAGGAAGACCTGAAGCAAGCATTGATCAATTCCCCAGCAATTTGTGCTATTGACTACTCATCCGACGCCCCAGTTATCCTATCAGTCGATACTTTGTACATTGCTATTGGCTTCTTTCTCATGCAATGCAATCCCGACAACCTTTGAAAACGATATTACAGTTGATTCGGCTCAATCATGCTTAACGACTGCAAATCCTGGTTTTCGCAAGCAGAACTTGAACTCTACAGTCTATATCATGCTCTCGGAGCACTTCGATTGTACCTAATAGGGGTCTGAAACCTCATTGTCAAAGTCGATGCAAGGTATATCAAAGGCATGCTCTTGAACCCTGATATTGCACCTAGCACTAGCATCAATCAATGGATCATCTCGATCCTCACTTTTCACTTCACGATAGTTCATGTCGCAGGTATACATCATGGTCCAGACAGACTTTCAAGATGTCCTCCACAAGATGAAGATGACCAGTTCAATAACAAAAATAATTTTGGAGACTGGATCGACTGTCTTCATGGTTTTGTACACCAAATCAATCCCATTATGACTCGACCCTTCACTTCCTATCAAGTTTTGACACACTCTCTCTCTTCAGATCTCAGGGGGGAGGATCCAACCTATGACGATGTCCCACAAATGAACAATGTGAAAAAGGAAGATGAAAGATTAATTCGCACTCGAAAATGGTTAGAGGATTTGGTATAACCTCCAGATTTATCAGATTCTGAATATGCTACCTTTGTTCGATATTGCACCCAATTCTTCTTAGATTGCAGCAAACTTTGGAGGAAAAACTCACATGGAGCTCACAAAATCGTTGCAATTCCTGAATGTCATCTCGAAGTCATTTGTGCAGCTCACGACAATATTGGACACAAAATGGTCTTCATGACGAAAGCTGTTATTTCCCTATGATTTCGGTGGCCTAACATGAAAGCAGACATTGCATGGTATATTTGCACTTGCCACCTGTGCCAGGTATGACAAACTTGAAATCTCCTTATCCCACCTACTGTTGCCACACCCACACCTTTATTCGGCAAAGTCTATATCGATACCATGCAAATGCCTCCCTCAAGCAGATTCAAGTATATTGTACAAGGTCGATGTTCACTAATGACTTATCCCAAGTGGCAAAACCTTCAACGAGAAAATGCCATGACCCTCAGGGACTGGATCTTTGAAGATATCATTTGTAGATGGGGTTTGCTATACAAAATCGTGAGCGATAACAGATCAGCATTCATTGCAGTGTTGGAGTACCTTTCGAAATGATATCATATTAACCACATTCGAATTAGCGGCTACAACTCTCATGCAAACAGAATTAGTGCTTAAAAGTTTGGTCCGGTCCTGGTTCTCACGCTATTTTTGGCAAGACCGGAACCGGACCGGTTCTCCATAAAAGGAAATAACCAAATAACCAGACCAGAACCACAAAAAACTGCAAAAAACTGGTCCTAACCAGTCATGACTGATTTTACTAAAAGCCAGTAAGACTGATGTACAAAGTGGAAATAACTGCTCAAAAACACTTGTGGGAAACCTACCCATAGTAATTCCCTTGAAACCGGTCAAAAAATTAAGCAGATTGGTGAAGAATTGAGTGAGATATCACCAAAAATGAGTTTCCCAATGTGACCGGTTTTACTAAAAGCCAGTAGGACTGATGTATGAAGTGGGAATAACTGCTCAAAACCACTTGTGGGGAGCCTACCAATAGTAATTCCCTTGAAACCGGTCAAAAAATTAAGCAGATCAGTGAAGAATTGAGTGAGATATCACCAAAGATGGGTTTCACAACCTGAAACCTGATCAGGACACTCGTTTTTGGTGATATCTCACTCAATTCTTCACTGATTTGCTTAATTTTTTGACCAGTTTCAAGGTAATTACAAGAGGATCATGTGGCTGTGCTTAACTGGTTATGACTGGTCTTGTAGGACCGGTCTTTTGCAGTTTTCTAACTTAAAATTTGAAAAAACTGGACTGATGGTCCAGTTTTTTCTGGTCCTGGTCCAGTCCAGTCCCGGTTATTTTCCAGTCACATGGACCGGACCTTTAAGCACTAAACAGAATTGTTGAATGAGCTCATTTTGATATTCGACAATTGTTATTCAAAGCAGTCGATGGAGATCAGAGCAAATGGTCAGCTGGAGCACACTTGGTGTTTTGGGCAGAACAAGTTACGGTTCATAGATGCATGGGTTGCCCTCCTTACTTCGCAATTACAGGATCACATCCCCTAATCCTGCTCAACATCTCCAAAGCAACATACTTGCAACCCCCTCCCAATTCTATCTTATCGACAACTGATCTCATCGCTCGAAGAGCAATAGCACTGCAGAAATGATCATCTGACCTTGAAATTCTCTATTCGAAAGTCTATACTGCTCAACTTGAAGCTGCAAAACATTTTGAAGTCATTCACAAATAAACGATGCATGACTACAACTTCGAAAAAGGTGACCTGGTCTTACTTCACAACATGCAAATTGAGAAATCCCTCAATCGCAAGATGCAACCTCGATATTTAGGTCTGCTCATCATCATCGATAGAAACTATGGAGGAGCCTACATCATCTGCGAACTGGATGGATCAGTATTTCATTGACCAGTCACAGCCTTCTGACTCCTTCCCTATTTTGCATGAAAATCAATTCCCCTGCCACCAAACTTCCTTGATATCGACTCTGAACAACTCAAAAAACTTTGAAACACCTCAAACGTTGACGAAGATATTCCCGAAGACCTTCTGGACTTCGAAGACAAATCCCCTTTCTTTGTTTGTGATCACTTTCCTATGACCTTGATTTCTTTTAGTGTACAATACAAGTCACAATATCGCATTATAGCATGGTAGTGCAAACTCCAAAAGGGTTTTTCAGCCATGATGATCTACTGAGCCTTTCCCTTATTCCTTTTTTTTCTTTTTTTTCTTCTTTCTTTTCCTTCTTACTTTTCTTATCACTACTTTTGAGACTCACAAAAAATCTAAATTATAAAACAGAAAGACTGACACAATCTTCTACTCTTCTAACATCTCCTCCACCACTTCTATCTGCCTGCACAAAACCTCCATCTCGACCTTCAACTCTGCCAACCTCATTGCCAGATATCAATGATGAGTCACAACTTCCTCTTCGACATCCTCACTCTCTTCAAAACCATGCAATACTTTCATTTTTGTCTTTCCCTTTCCCTTCGACGACCTCTTTTTCTCTTTCGATGGTCTTAAAGGGCCTGCGACCAGTTCGATGTCGGCAATAGGACCTACTATGTGAATCCAAGGCACTTTCAATCTGAAAATAAATTAGCATACACTACGAGATTATATCAAATGAGTTTTGTACCTGGTTTTGGGCGTGAATCCAGTTTTGCAATCCTGAATCTTCTCGCTTCACCTTTGCAAAGTCCCCACCTCGAGACCCCTTTCCAGTAGCACCCCTGTGCTGCCTGAGTGCACTTTGTGCTCCCTCCTTGACAACGCACGATGGCTGGGATATCATCCCAGCACATCAATCACACTATGACATTGATTAGCACTCCAAAAACCCTTCAAAAACAAAGCAAAAACTCACTGGACCCTCAAAATTGAGAAGTCCGCCCTCAGCAAACCTCCTCTGCTTGCTCTCTACCTCGTCCTCATCATCCTCGCCTCCCTTGATCTCCACTGCCTTCCGCTTCCCAATCCTGATTATCGGCAATCCTCCCAAATCTTCTTCCTCGTCCTCCTCTCCAGCCTCTAGCCTCTCAATTGCTTGCGCCTCTGCTGCGAGCTCCGCATTTTGTTGCTGCAGTTCCTCCTTTGACAAAGTTTTAGCATGAAATGCAGCAAGAGCTGCATTTCGAGCATCTACTAATGCCCCCCTCCAAGCCTCGATCTTCGCCTTCTTTGCATCTTCCTCTGCCCTGCGAGCCTCCTCCTCCTCCTCCTGAACCTGTCTCGCTTCCTCTTCCCTTCACTCTCACTCTACCTGCTCACTCAGATCTGCAAATAAAAAGTCTCCCCCCAGGAAAGCCATTCACATCAAGCCATTGGTTTGAAAAGCTCGAAAAGCTCGTCGACGACTTGCTGCACAGTCGAGTCACATTCCTTGCCCAAGTCGTCTGCCAGTTCATTGTATTCTGCCTGAACATATCACGTTAGAATCCAAATATTGAATAAGAATCAAAAACTTACCATCTTCTCACAAAACCCTTTCCCCCACACTTCAAAGTTGAGGTCTTCTGCGACACCACAATCTGGCATCAATTTGGCATATTCCAGGACTTCAGTATTGAGTTCAGCGAGGAAAGACATAATGAAAAGCTAGTATTGAGAGTTTAGAGGTTGAGGAAGGAGAACGAGAAGTTTTTGAGTTTTGTTTACAGCTTCAACACAATCATGCATTTCGCACGTGACTCTGATCAGCTGACTGGGACAGTCAGGATTTCAGTAAGGGGGAGGATGATAGGTCCACTGTATGCTCTAAGCTCTGGGAACATCTCCAGAGGCATCAACACATCAACACGCAAGTTCCGAACCCCTATGAACACCGCGACACTGCTCCAAAACTACTTTGATTGACTTTGAACAACTTTGCAGCACTTCTAATGCCTTCAGCTGCCATACACCTATTGCACTGCCCTTTGGATACATGCAGCACACCTTGTAAGAGTTAGTACATCGCATATCGAGCACCACTGGACATGAGGAGACACAACAATGGGATTTTAGAACACGATTGTGGCGCTTTGACATCTTGATGATATATTGGATCAATGGGGACAGGTACCAGTGATAAATCATGCCTCTAGACATTTCCCTTCTTATCTTGCTTTCAATCATTCTATGATTTGCAAAGATTCTCTACTGTTTTATATCTTGCCTCATGTATTCCTCATGTTTTATTTCCTTTTTAGTATCACTTCTCCCAAACATATATAGCCTTGTACTAGCTACTTAGAAAAGGTTATGTATTCATGATTAAAACTGATTGGTTTGGCCACTTACAGGCAAATCTTGCACCAGTGTCCATCTTGGACTTTCCCAGTGTCTGGGTTCTTGTGCTCTTTATCTTGGTGAAACATTGTGCGAACATCAGTGGTAGCATCACTCTTCAATTTTTTGTAGATCATCTTGATATTACTAGGTTATTAACGCAGACAATGGTTGAAGCAAAGGCTGTGCTTACCTCATGATCAGCCTCTGCCATGGCCCTTAGTGACATATACTCTTGTCTGCTTACTGCATCCTTGGTTTCTTCAACATCCATCGACTCCCCATGCATGGGCCGAGATGTTGCGGCATCCTCACTGTCAGACTTGTCATTGCATGAGTCTTCTGACAGATGGACAGTCTTTTGAATGACATGACGAGATGACTTGCAAACTGGAGCTTATTGCTTCTGAGTAGATGAAGTAGAATTCATCACATTGTCAGGGTCAACAACATGATTAGATGGGTGGATGGTGCAGCCGGATCAACAAGAACCTGCGACTAGGATAGCTGGTGATGCCTGACCCAAGAAAAATGGATGAAGGGTCTGAGAAGAACCAGATTCTGGTGATTTTGCAGCAACAGTGAATGGGGTGTTGTCATCCTTGTCGAAGTGCCAATCAATTTCTGAGGCATCTTTGAGGGAGCCATTGGGATGAACAGCACACCCAAGGTCAGGTGGAGGTGTCATTATTTGAGTGATTTATACTGCTGTAGAAGTCTGGCTTCGACACATTTTATAGTTGATGTTCTGAAAAATATTCAATGATGCATAAGTAGGAATTTGAAAGAACAAGATGAAAGGAGAAATCTTCCAAGTGAAGCATGAGCCAGGTCCCCATTTCAATTAATTAGTGGTCTACAAAAAATAAAATAAAGAGGCCTGCCCTGTCACTTTCAATGTACAGATTTTGAAAAGCAAGGGCAATAAAATGGGGGCTGATCATGCAAAGAAATTTATGTGATGACCATATGGTTGGTGCCAGGGGAGATGAGAACTGCCAATGTGGGGCAACAGGAGAAAAAGAGAAAAACCTGCAAATCAGATGGGGGAAATTAGTTGTGCAAGGGTGATACCCACATGCTTTGTCAGTATGGGAGCTATAATGCTGACTAATAAGTTGAATTGTGCCCAATCCCAGATCAAGTGACTTTGCGAGACTTGTCAGTTTGAACCATGTTTGAACATGTTCAAGGGGGTTCTTATATTCCTCCTGCTGGCCAAACCCAGAACCTGACCTTGGGTTTGGTTCAGCACCTCTACACGAACCTTGAACCAGATGCAAGGTTCAGTTCTGCAAAAGTCCGGTTTGAACCAAGGTTTGGAACTGAACTTTCACACCACTATTAACCACTGAGCTACCAGGTAATCATTCCTCTACATACATTTAATACCTTTATGACCAAACCAAGGTGTGTAGTTAACCACAGCCATTAACAGAATAAATAATAAGTATGCATACATGCATGACATGTGACATGTGACTGCCAGCTCACAACCACCACCACCATCGTCAATGCCTCCTCCTCCTCTCCACTCTACCACTACCACTGCATGCACACCCACCACCAGCACTCCCACACCCACTCCCACCATCACCACCACCTTCAAACAAGCCAACTGGACAGGGCAATGTTGTTTGGGCCATAGATAAGTTTTTTTCTTTTTTCTTTTTTCTTTTTTCTTTTTTCTTTTTATCAACTAATTGTAATTTATTGCCTTTTAGGTTGTATACTACTGGGGATGACCTGCCACGACAAAAAATGCGAGCCGACCAGACGGAACGTGGGCCCAAATGACAGCAACATCATTTGGGCCATAGATAAGTTTTTTCTTTTTTCTTTTTCTTTTTATCAATCAACTAATTGTAATTCATTGCTTTTTAGGTTGTATACTACTGGGGATGACCTGCCATAATGAAAAATGCGCAACCCATGCCCATGCCCACCCGATCCCCTCCTCCCCATTCAAATGGGGATGTGAGGCTGTCGACATGGGCTAGGAGGGTGCAGAGGGATGCCAGGAGACCCCAGAATGGGGGTACCTGCCTAGTAAGCACCCACCAACCTCTGTACTTGCACCACATCGCACTGACATGCCCAAACCCCCCCCCCCCCAAAAAAAAAAGAAAAAAACAGAAATCCAAACAGGGGACAACAGTGACAAATGATGACAAGCCACCCACCCCCAGCCTCATGAGCAACTGCTCATGGGGTGGATCATGGGTGGAACGACACCCAGGTGCATGGATAGGAGATGACAATGCACCACCCACCCCCAGCCTCATGAGCAACTGCTTGTGGGGTGGATCATGGGTGGAGGGACAGACAACAGTGGGGTCGCGTCCCCTCCCCCTCCCCTGCACTTTGTGTGGGGAGGGATTTTTTTTGTACTTTTAATTATTTATTAGTATTGTGCCCCCCCTCCCCCATTTTGTGTGGGGGAGGGATTTTTTTCTTCATGTTTTTACCTCCCCCCTCATGTTTGGCATGAGGGGTTAGCTTTTTATGTATATAAATAAAACTCCCTCTTGCATCTTGTGAGAGGGAGGATTTTTTGTTTATGTATATAATCACAATCATCCCCACTCCCTTGCATTCAATGTGAGGGATGTGGTTAATGAAAAAAATTTGATCTTAACTACTCCAAAAAAAATTAGAGTGTCATGAATAAACATTATATTACTAACTAATAATTCTCCTGTGGCTCAACTGGTTAAGGACACATGTTTGGTTTGTCATGTGATCACTCTAATCAAGATGTCCTGAGTTCAATCCTTACTCTGCACAAATATATTTTGTAGGCACTTTGACAACTTAAGACTTGAAATTTGACTATCCATTAGGGTACATACTCTAAGTTGAGCATCTGGAGTAACCAGAATCTGGTCAGAATAACTGGAATAACTGGACTCTGACCAGAATAACTGGACTCCAACTGGAATAACTGGACTCCAACTGGAATAACTGGACTCTGACTGGAATAACTGGACTCTGACTGGAATAACTGGACTCTGACTGGAATAACTGGACTCCAACCAGAATAGGTGGGGGAGGGTAAATTACAGGTTTGGTCTAGTGTAGGTGTCCTGTCAAAACATTTTGGGCTTTGGGAGTGATTTTTGCCATGGTGAACAAGACATTTTCATTTGTATTACTGTTTGATCACTCTGGCTACTGTTTCTTGACTGCTTCCACAGCTTGTATTCCTTAGTGAAATCATACATACATCCATTACTACTAGTCAATTAGATCCCATAAAACTCTGAGGGGATTGTGCAAGCAGATAAAATGTAGAAATTGAATTTCAGACTCCCTGGGAGATTTCAGACCAATTGGGTGATATAGTACCCTAATGGATAGTCAAATTTCAAGTCTTAAGTTGTCAAAGTGCCTACAAAATATATTTGTGCAGAGTAAGGATTGAACTCAGGACATCTTGATTAGAGTGATCACATGACAAACCAAACATGTGTCCTTAACCAGCTGAGCCACAGGAGAATTATTAGTTAGTAATATAAGGTTTATTCATGACACTCAAACTCACAACTCTAATTTTTTTTGAAGTAGTTAAGATCAAAAAATTTTAATTAACCACATCCCTCACATTGAATGCGAGGGAGTGGGGATGATTGTGATTACATACATAAACAAAAAATCCTCCCTCTCACATCTTGTGAGAGGGAGTTTTATTTATATACATAAAAAGCTAACCCCTCGCGTTCAGTGTGAGGGGGGAGGTAAAAACATGAAGAAAAAAATCCCTCCCCCACACAAAATAGGGGAGGGGGGGCACAATACTAATAAATAATTAAAAGTACAAAAAAAATCCCTCCACACACAAAGTGCAGGGGAGGGGGAGGGGACGCGACCCCGGTGTTGTCTGTCATTCCACCCATGATCCACCCCATGAGCAGTTGCTTGTGAGGCTGGGGGCGGGTGGTGTGTTGTTGTTGTCTCCTGTTGCTGTGCCTTGGCATTGTTCCATCCACAATCCACCCCATGAGCAGTTGCTCATGAGGCTGGGGGTGGGTGGCTTGTTGTCATTCATCCCCATCGTCCCCTGTTTGGATTTCTGTTTTTTTTTTTTTTTTTTGGAGGGGAGGTGTTTGGGTGCATCAGTGTGATGTGGTGTGAGTACAGAGGTTGGTGGGTGCTTACTAGGCAGGTACCCCCATTCTGGGGTCTCCTGGCATCCCTCTGCACCCTCCTAGCCCATGTCAACAGCCTCACATCCCATTTGAATGGGGAGGAGGGGATCAGGTGGGTGTGGGCATGGGTTGCACATTTTTCATCCTGGCAGGTCGTCCCCAGTAGTATATAACCTAAAAAGCAATAAAATACAATTAGTTGATTGATAAAACAAAAAGCAAAAAAAAAAAAAAAACTTATCCATGACCCAAATGACAGTTGCCATCATTTGGGCCCGTGTTCTGTCCAGTCAGCTCGTTTGAGGGTGGTGATGATAGTGGGCGTGGGAGTGCTGGTGGTGGGTGCACACACAGTGGTGGTGGTAGAGTGGAGAGGAGGAGGTGGCGTTGACGATGGTGGTGGTGGGCAGTCATGTGTCACGTGTCATGCAATGCATGTGGCTATGTGTATGCCCTTAATTGGGTAATAAAGGTATTAAAGGGTAATAATGGTATTAAATGTATGTAGAAATAAAGACTTGGTAGATCAGTGGTTAAGCATGTCATTATGTGTGTAAACCCATGTAGGCCCAAGGTCAAGTGTTCAATTCTCACTGTATGTGAAACTTTTATTTGGGAAAGCATGTGCATTCCAGTTATTCCAGTTAGTCCATGCATTCTGATTAGTCTGGTTGTGATGAGTCTGGTCAGATTCTGGGGATTCCAGGTGTAAAGTGGATCCTTAGTCCGATTGGAATTGTGTTGTGTAGGGAAAACTACATATAAAAAAAATTCCACTGGATTCCAGAAATTCCAGAAATTCTGGCTGGACAAACTGGAATCCAACTGGAATAGATGGGGGAGTGTAAAGTACTCGCACTCCCTGTCAATGAACAAGCTAAACTCTCAAACTTACCCTATCATTCCTTGGTCGGGTGCCTATTATACCTGGCCATCTCAACACGTCCAGATATCTCATTTGCCATCCAACAACTTTCACAATTCTTGGACTCTTATTCCTTTGAACATTGGCACACTGCTCTATGTCTTGTTTGCTACCTTAAAGGAACACGGGATCTTAGACTCTACCTGGGTGGAGACAACCCTATCTCATTATTGGCCTATACTGATTCTGACTGGGCTAGTTGCCTCGATACTAGGTGCAGTGTTGGTGGCTACATGTGTTCACTTGGGTCTGGAGCTGTTTTGTGGACTGCTTGCAGACAAAAAATGGTTGCAGCATCATCATGCAAAGCTGAGTACATTGCAGCTTTTGAGACTGCAAAAGAGTGTGTTTGGATTTGTACATTGCTTACTGCTATCAGTCATTCACCCAACATGCCGACCCCAATGTTATGTGATAACACCACCTCAATTAGCCTGTCAGAAGATCCTCTCCTCCACTCCAGAGTTAAACATGTCGACATTAAATTCCACTTCCTTTGCAAACATGTTCAATCTAAGGAACTAGCTGTATCCTATGTCAATACCAAGGATAATATCACCGACATTTTCACCAAGGCTCTTGATGTCAAACAATTTGTATGCTTATGTGACTTCTTGGGTCTCCAATAACATGTGCCGATTCCATGTGAGGAGGAGTATTCATGGTGAGGAGGAGTGTTGAGATCTACACCATGAATGTGCCCTTTGATGTGGCATGCTAATTATAGCACACAAAATGCTGTGTATTTCCCCTTGTCCATATTCCTTTCTAATAGTCTCTTTATCATATTTTCCATTGTCATACTCATGGTATATATATATTTGACCAGATAGACATAGACACCTCAGTCCATTATACACAGACTGAGGTGAGTAGATTTGCTAGTGCTCACTTCAATCAGATTACTTACTGTACTATTTATAGCTTATTTGTGTATTATCTAGATACAAATATATAGTCCGTTATACACAGACTGAGCTTATTCGTGTATTATCTAGGTTGGATTTCTATACCAGGACATTAGGAATGGGATTTGGGGATAAGAAAAGCTCTGTTTCTGCTACTCAACAATATACCCTGCATGCTTGAACCACTGATACACTTTCTCTGCTGTAATACAACCACCATGCCTCAAGCAATGCCTCGGTAGCATCATTCTCATTTTGTATAACCCAGCCATTGCATCAAATATATGCTTTTACCTCAGAACCTTTGTGAATATCATGTATTACTATGGAGTAAAAGACCTACAGCAGCTGAAAGATTCAATTGGAGTCAAGTTGGGAGAATATGGGGGAAGGTATGCAATAATACAGCCTGGACTGTGTCAAATGGCAATTGCAATGCATATATCCACCAACTCACCAGCATTTAGGGATCTGCATGGGCAACCCATGGGTATTTCATGCTGTAACCATACCTGTACCCATGGCAAATTTTACCTGTAAACCTGCAGGTCTTAGCTACAAAATGCACTAAAAATCAAGCAAAATGGTCAAGAATTGAGTGAGTTTTGTAGCTCACAGGTAGGACTATTGCAACCTGTACCCATACCCACATGTACCTGTATCTGTAACCCATATGGGTACACAAAACCCATGCAGATCTAGGGATCATCATGGGTTTTCACCTAAGTGTAATGCCAAATGTTTGCTACTGTTAAAGATCTCCTACTTCTAATGAAGTGCTGAACTCAAATGTTTTATCAGACATTCTTTATATGCTTAACTTTGATGTTCACATATAACATTGTGCAGAAACATATAATTTACACCTGTTAAAAATGAGAGAATCATATTATTCTCTGCAAACTCTGAGGTTTTTATTACTTTTAACCCTTGGTGATTAACCCATGGGGTTTGTACAACAGTTTGGGCAGTATTGGTGCAGAAATTATCCTGTTGGGTTTGTCATTTGGGATCAATCTTGACGTGGTTATTACCTATCCTTTTTTCCAAGGCACTAAAGCATCTCTTATTGAATTGAGCTCATAATTTACAAAATTATTTTGAAGTTCTCAAAACTCTTTAAAACCCATGATGATCCCTATGCAGATCCCTACCAGCATTATGTACAAGATCAACAAGAAGGGCATTGTGATGGATTCTACAGTTGTTGAGAACCAGAATTGACCACTCTTCTGGCCATGGGCTCATCTGTGGCAACTACACAACTTGTCAGTAGATATCCCAGCAGACAGAGAAGACAGTTGCACCACAGGTCCACAGCTTCCACAATGAAATCATAGAAGGTCATGGCATCAAAAGAACCTGGAACAGCATGTGCAGCAATGTAGCCATCAACCATCATTGCTGCAACAAGGGAATAGCAGTCCCCTCAGATGAAGACATCAGTCAACTTGGTGTGTTCACCAGATATAGTGCGGCCCCAACATCATGCAGTTGAGTGGTCATTCTTGCTCATTTTGTCAACAATGACAAATTCATGAGCAGGCCCTTCACCATGTTCAAGAACAAACTCCTTCCATTCAAGCCTGAGAGCTGCATCCCTTTTTGAAGCAGTTTCCATGTCAGCCCAGCTGCCTGTAGAGTTTCTTGAAGAGTGGAATGACTGATCATGATGTTGTGATGTATAGCAAGCCACCAGACAAGTTCGTCAAGATAGATATCAGCAGCAGCCTTATAGACTTGATGTACAGCACTGAGCATGGCTCTAGTGATGATTCTTGTCTGTCCTTTGAGTGGCGAGGGGGGCTTGTTGACAGTGCCAAAGGTATCAAAGATGGCTCTCCAATGAAGCAAACTAGCATGAGACATGAAGAGAGTAGAGCAAATGTCTTCATCCAATTCAGCCACCCATAATTGTAGAGTGCATTCTTTGAGGTCAGCACTGATCCTGCAATTCACCATTTGCAGCAAGAGAGAGTGTGGTTTCTATTTTTGGAAGGTGCAAAAAAAACACATGTCTCATTATAATCTGGAACTGCTGTAACCATATTATGTATTACTGTCTACCTCATGGTTGTACTTGTAAGAAGAATTGTCAATTTGATCACCCTGCACATATTTGGCTCAACCCCCAGAATTCCCACTACTTTCAAGTTAGTAGTGGGTTTTAGACCACCAAGGAGTGCAACATTGATGTTCACCCAATTTGCATTACAAACTGTAGGAATGCAGAAAAGATGACCAGACTGGGGATTGAACCCAGGCCCTCCTGGACATATACCAGATGCTCTGACCAACTGAGCTATCAGGTCTTATAGGGTTCAACAGAACAAGGATACCATATAACCAGACACAGATTGCTACAACTATCACATCACTTGTGTGTGTGTGCAAACTATGGTCTGCTAAGCACTGATTAAGCAGTGACAGATTATATAATCCAACACCCCCCCTTAATCTGGCACATCTTAATCTGTTCAGGTAATCTGACAGAAGTGCCAGAGTCCATAACCTGTAGGAATGCAGAAAAGATGACCAGACTCAGGATTGAACCCAGGCCCTCCTGGACATATACCAGATGCTCTGACCAACTGAGCTATCAGGTCTTATAGGGTTCAATGTAAGGATGTCCCTTGTTGTTACTTATTTATCAAAGGCCTCATATCAGCCTCACTCATCCTTACAACACTTAACTGATAACCACCACCATTATTATTAGTCCATACTCTAGAGTCTCAACAACTTATCTCTGTTGCTCATTCTTTCACTGTGCCTTTGTTTAGTGAATCTCTCCAAGATTACACTTTTTTTTGAACATTGCATCAAGAGATTTACCAGCTCATCACTGGTCCCCCATGCCTAAGACCCCCCCCTTTTGTTTTGTTTTGCAATCTTTGATCATATTTGTTGCCCATCCTGCCATGCACAAGCAAGCACTTGCTGTTGCTGACACTCTTGCAAGTGACCAGAACCTGCCATCCCCATCCTTGCCACCTCTGACACTGAGTGTTGGACCTACCCAGTCTGACACTGGAAATTTCATCCTGTCTTCTGCCTCACAGCAGATTGCAGATTCTGTCCAGTCCCTAAACCCACTTGAGATCATGTATACAGTCACCCCTGATCACAACATTTCAGATTCTGACTCTGACTCTTCCTTTTCTGACATCATCACCACATTTGCACCCCATAAGATGACATTGAACTCTGCTGCTGAAGTACTCCATGCCAAACCCAAATGCATCCCCTTACTATCACTTGGCGACATCTCCCCCTTGGTCATGCACCAATGGGAGATGGCTTGTGATGACTTCTTCTCCACCAACAAGAAACTTGAGAAAGAGGATTGGGTTGCTGCTGTTTTACCAGGTTTGAAAGGTATGTGTGCACATGATTGGGTCACTATGCATTGTGTTCACCTCACCACCCTCACTTTCCCAGAATTCATGAACAAATTCTATAAGGAGTTTCTCCCTGGTGGGTGGGATGATGAATTGCATGCTTGCATCTGCAATTCTTGTCTCAGATTCTCAGACTCATTCCATAAGTGGGTCAATGACATTCAGCACTCAAACATCATTCTACATGGCACTGCCTACCATTTCTCTGATGACACACTCCATATCCAACTTGAGACACTCCTTGATGCAGACCTCTGCATTCATGCAAAGAACTGCAACATCAAGGACACTGTTGAGTCCACCACTAGCACCAGCAGTGAAAGGACACCTGATGCACAGCTCACCTGCTGGATCTCAGAAATGCGAAAACTTGCTGATGAATGTGCTCACAACACAAAAAGATACCTGGATGCTGCTGAAGATTTGCAATGTGCCCCTAAATGCCAAGCTCTTTGTAACAACCCTCACACACAAAATGTCTCATCAATGTCAAAAATGCATGCATTTGCAGCATCTTCATCTTCTCACTCAAAACCCCCTTGTCTCACAGAAAATGAATGTTCCCTGTATCAAGGTTGCTTGAAATGCTGTCAGGGATACCAGACCCATTGTGCCCCAGAATGCCCCAATGATTTTCCTGATGGCTATAACTACAAGGAACTTATGGATGAACTTCTTCTCAGCCACAAACAATCAAACAGCCACCCCAGCAGCAGCAAACCAGTCAGCGCGGTTACATTTCCTATCCAGATTGAAGACATTACAGATGAGAATGATGCCTCCTTTGTTGCTGGAGCCATCATTCCTTTAGCTGTCCTCAGTTCTGGCTCTGAGAGCGAAGATGATGTAAGTGCTCCCCTTACTGTGGCACATCTCCATTGGCCATGTTCACTGTCAGGACCTGGCACTGATGAACCCATCACAGTGAACAGCATGCTCGACTGTGGGACTCATATCATTCTCATTGATGCTTCTTTGACTGACCAGCTCAGCTTGCACTGTTATTGTCTGCATAAACCTCTACCTATTTCCATTGCACTAAATAACTCATCATCATCAGACAGTCATTTGCACAAATATGTTAAACTTGCCCCTTATGCCCCTGACTTCTCATACAATCAAAGCCATTGTGACTCCAAATTTATGTGTACCCTTGCTACTTGGACTGCCCTTCCTTACCGTGAATCATATTGTTGCAGATTTCAAAACTTGTACTGCTATTGACAAGCAGAATAAATTTGACCTTTTGAATCCACCAATGCAAAAACCTCATCATAAAGTATCAGATCCTAAACATATAATATGGCAAATAAAATAGAGCATTATGACTATGCTACCCAAACTACTACAGGTCTGTGAACAGAGATGGAAGGAAGGCAAACATGTACCTGAGATTGTAAAACCATTGAACATTGCAGGCATGATAAAAGAGCGCATTGAGACCCTTGCATTTGAAGAAAAAGTTAAAACTCTGGAAACTGATCTACTATCAGAATTTAAATCTGTGTTCAAACCTCTTCCCCATGTTGATAAACTGCCACAAAACATCACTGTGCAAATTAAGCTTAAGAATGTGAAACAAACTATCAAAACATGTACATATGCTTGCCCATGCAAGTTTCCAGAGGCATGGAAAATGCTTATCCAGCAACACCTGGACACAGGCCACATCTGCCCTTCATCATCTCCACATGCTTCACCAGCATTCATCATTCCCAAATCAGACCCTTCCATCTTACCACAATGGGTCAATGATTAACACCAACTGAACAAAAACACTATATCAGATTCACATCCTATCCCATGAATTGATGACATCTTGAACAACTGCGCAAAAGGTAAAATCTGGTCAACCATTGACATGACCAACAGTTTCTTCCAGACCTGCATGCATTTGGATGACATCCCACTTACCACTGTTTCAACACCATTTGGTCTGTTCGAATGAACAGTGATGCCTATGGGCCTCAAGAATGCACCTGCTATTCACCAACATAGGGTCACTGCAGTGTTGCAACCTTGGATTAGCTCTATCTGCCACATCTATGTTGATGACATCATTGTCTAGTCAAACTCACTTGATGAACATTGCCAGAACATGCATACAATCTTGAATGCACTTCAGGATGCACAACTTTATTGCAACCCTAAGAAAACACACCTCTTCCTAACAGAGGTCAATTTTCTGGAACACCACATCTTGACTAGAGGTATTGAAGTGGATTCCAAAAAGACAGACCACATCATCAACTGGCCTCAACCTCAAAATGCAAAGGATGTTTGTCACTTCTGTGGACTGGTTCAATACATCATGCATTTTTTACCCCACATCACCAACCACACTCGCATCCTCTCAGAACTAACTTCTAAAGAGTGTAACAAGAATTTTCCACCTTAGACTGAGGGACACCAGTTTGCATTTGTTGAAATCAAGAAAGCCATCATCAGTTGCAAATGCCTTATGACAATTGACTATGATCTCATGCCTGATCAGAAAAATGTTCTGTAGTTTACACTCCCCCACCTAGTCCATTTGGAGTCCAAGCTGTCCAAGCAGAATGCTAGGAATCTGCATGGAATCCTAGCAAAGTCTGAGCTCAGTCCAAGTTGTCCGCATGGAATGCTCAGACTAGTCAAATAGTCTGAGCAGCTGCTTGTTCTGAGTGAATTCACAATCAATTTCTGAGTAAAGTCCTAGCAGTCTGAGCTCAGTCTGAATGAAATGTGGACTTAGTAAATTTTGACAAAGTCCACACAAAAGATTACAGCTAAAACATGATGTGAACCCATGACCTCAAGGTTACAAACAAATCACTAAAGACAATTATACCACTCTGCCACAGGTGCAGCATTATTTCTTATGATAAATGTTATTTATTACCTATTTACAAATGATATACAACAAAAAAAATCACCATTGCTTGAAATGAGCAATGGTGCACAAAAAATAAGAAAAGCCCCCCTATTGTAGAGGGTGGTGGCTACTAAATGTAAACTACAACAAAAAAAAAACAACAAAAAAAAAATCCCCATTGCTCAAAATGAGTGACAGTACACAAAAAATAAGAAAAGCCCTTCTATTGTAGAGGGGGGCAACTACTAAATGTAAAAATGGCTGCTGTGCAAGGCAGTGGGTGTGGCATCCCCCCTTTGTCCTTGGGTGTCCCCTTGTTCCCCTCATGGTCATGGTTGTCCCTGCACCTGTCCCTGTTGTTGGCTTCCATTCTTGGTGTTTTTTTTGTCCTTGTTTCCTGTTTCAAAAGGTGGTGGGGTGATTAGTGGCAGGTGGTGGCATCAAGGGCATTTCATGTGCCTACTTTGTGGGTACCCCGCTTCCTTGACCTCCTGGTGCCTCCCTGGGGTCTCTTAACCCCAAATGACCCCCTCACATCCCATTTGGATGGGGAGGGGGGGGTGGGGGTGCATCACATGTTGTCATTGTAAAAGTAGTAGATAACCTAAAAATAACAGAAAAAAACTTGTTATAACATCAAAAACAACAAAAATAACAATAAAAATACTTAGTTTACATTAGGGTTGTTCACGGTTGGCAGTTTTGGTTCATTTTTCACTCATTTTTCAATCATTTTCTATTTCATTTTGATTCCATTTTTCTCAAGAATGGAACTGAGAATGAATGTAAAATGAATGTAAAATGGAACCCTGCCCTTGCTTTTGTAAAAAGGGAACCAAAAAATGATCATTTTTCATCTTTTTAGCACTGTGCCTGGTGAGAAAAATGCATTTTTGCTCCATTTTTCTAAATTTTCCTTCCCAGGGTGTTCACAGTAACCATTTTTCATGTCATTTTCCATTCCATCTTTCGTTCCCTTTTGTTTGTTCCTCTGCCAAATACATGAAAATGAGCTGAAAATGGCCCAAGAATGGCTACCGTGAACAACCCTATTGGCCCCTCAACACATGTTGACAGCTGTCGACATCTCAATCTGCGTGTGACGTGGCACTCTTGTGGCCATGCCATTCATTGTTTGCTGTTGATGGATAGGTGTGGGGGCAGTGTTTGCTGCTGTTGATGGCAGTGGGAGGCAGTTGGTAGTGGTGGGAGGCAGCAGTGTCAGCAGTGGTGGTGGTGGTGGTGGTGGTGAGGTGGTGACAGTGTGCATTGGCAGTGATGATGTGGCCTGTGCACATGTTTGTCATTGCACAGCCACTAGAAATAGCATGTAGGTAAAGTATGTACATACCCTACTAAGTCTCTGTGGTCCAGTGGTTTAATGTGTGCATTTATGGGTTACATAATTGGGGATTCGACTCCTGGTTAAAACAGTACTTTTATTAAATACCTAGGTGAGCTCAGACTGCTCAGACTGCTCTGCTCAGATTAGGTGGGGGAGTGTAAAGACCTCAAACTTTTGTGACTACAGATGCAAGCAATTACCAATCTGGGGCTGTCCTCTCTTTTGGGAAGGAGTGGGAGACAGCACACCCAGTGGCATTTGATTCGATGACCTTCAAAGGAGCAGAGTTGAACTACCCTGTCCATGAGAAGGAGATGATTGCAATCATCCATGCTCTCCAAAAGTGGCATGCTGACCTTGTGGGTGCTCCATTTGTCATTTACACTGATCACAAAACTCTGGAAAACTTTGGCCCACAATGAGACCTTAGCTGGCAGCAGGCTTGATGGATGGAGTTTATGTCACAGTATGCCTGCAAGATTGTCTATGTTAAAGGGGCCAATAATTGTGTGGCTGACACATTATCCCAAACCTTTTATGATGCTGAATTGTCTGCATCTTATCCTTACCCTCCTGACAACTCTAGTCTCTGGCCCAGTCGCCCTTATCAATAGCCCAGATGACTCTTCATTTATGTGTGCACACATTTTGACAAAGTGTGGTACAATACCCTTCCCACCTGCTGCCATTGCCACAACATTTTCAATTTCATTGGATGAGGAATTCTTATCTTCCATCCATTCAGGTTATGCAGATGATCCTTGGTGTAAATGCCTGAAGGATGCTCCCTTCCTTCCACATGGGATCAAGGAGGTTGATAAATTGTTATATGCTGGAACTTGATTGATTGTTCCCTGGAATTCAAAAGTATGTGAATCTATCTTTCATTTGGCTCATGATGCTCTAGGCCATTTTGGCTTCTCAAAATTGTATGGTTCCTTATGAGAGTTGTTCTACTGGCCTAACATGCAACAAGATTTGGAGAATGCATATGTACTGGCATGCACAGATGTAACAAACCCACCACAAAGAAACCTTTAGGACTGTTGCACCCTCTCCCCATCCCTGATCAACATGGTGACTCTGTCACAATGGACTTCATTGGACCATTACCAGTAGCATTTGAAGGTCTGGTTCATCAAACTGGAAAAAAACTGAAGTTGAACCAGACTGAACCATGGTCCAGTCTTTTTTGCAGTTGCAGTTGACTTAGTTTGTGTACATGGTTGGTTGTGGTCTCTCAAATTGTATATTTTTTGAAGCAACAAAAGTTGGTTCAAACTGGTTGTAACCAATCTATAGTAAACTAATATAATTAAAGTGGGGATGTCCCTGAGGAATGACTGACAAAAGCGAGGGTTTATATACCTTGGGGCTGTACATGGACCACTTGGTCATGTTTGTGCACCCAAACAAAAAAAGTTGTGCCACTTGTTCACCATTCCCATGGCTGCCAAACCATCAACACAACCTAGGCTGCATTCATCAACATCAACTAGTGTTTTAAGGTCCAGTCCTATGGACCAAAAAAATACTGGGAACTGAACCAAACCTAACTGATGTTAACCAGACTGTTGGTTATGGTTAATGTCCAGTTACAGGCAGTTATGGTTATGGTCTTTCAGATCTCGAAAATATTATTGACTGCACAAAAACTGGTTTAAACTGGCTGAGACCAGTTAATGGGTCATGTAAACTACACCACCCTGTTCCCACACATATTCGTTTCAATTTCGCTCCCTGGGTCATTAAAAATGGTTGAGAACTGAAAACGATATGACCAATACCATTTTATGACAGGTATGTTGTCATGATTTGGATGACTTTGATTGTACTGCTTATAACTTGTGCTACAAAAATGTTGGGTACAATTGGACATCATACAATCCATAGAAATAACACACATAAACATATGTACCATGTAGGTTTCATTCATTTAACATCCCCGACAAGTTTTAACTACATACTACAAATTATGAACTACAGACAGAACTTGAATGTAATGTACTTTGTTTGAACCATAACTAGATCAAATCTCAATAAAATCTATTGAAAGTTGGACCAAACGATGGGGAATTACAGTACCTAACCCACCCTACGACGGCTATAAGGTCCGAATAATGGTTACCAAGATACATATGGGTTATATAAGTACGACAAATTTTATGACAAAAAACCAGTCTTAACCAGTCTTTTTTCAGTCTATTAACTGAAAAAGACTGGTCTGAGTCAGTCCGGTTATGGTCCCCAATATCTGGGTTTGTCCTGGACCGGTTACAGTCATGGTCTACCCATTTTGGGTCAAAAAATCGGACCTAACTGGACCTTAAAACACTAACATCAACCACCACTACCACCCTTGACACTGCTGCCACTGCTCTGCCTCCTTCCACCACCACCACTTTGTCAACACACTGCTACTCCTGCATTCCCCACATTGGACAACACTGCCAAATGCCACAAACAAACTGCATCAGGCCCAAACGACATCTGTCATTGTTTGGGCCCATAGTAATGTTTTTTAGTGTTTTTTTTTTTGAACTAACCAATCCTTTCTTTTTGTTTTTTAGGTTCTAACTTTGTTGTAACAATGAGCTGGCACCAATGCAGCACCCACATGCCCACCCATGCCACTGCTGTGATCCCCTGCTTGCAGGGTAGTAATGGGTCCCATTCTGGATGACACCACTGCAGAACTGACACACCCACACCTCCGCTGTGAGCAGCTCATGGGGTGGATGAGGGTGGTGATGACAGATGATTTACCAACATGACAGATGTGAATGCCAACACCAGATGAGGACACAAATGCCAATGCCAATGCCAGATGAGGATGCCAATGCCAATGCCAGATGAGGACACCAGGGCCAACAAGGATGCTAATGCCAACACCAACACCAATGTAGCACTTTTTTATTTTATTATCCATATGCCTGCTCATGGGCCCCTGCCCTGTGAGGGGCTTCATGTTATTTTAGAGTAGTAGTATTACTCTTAACTACATATGTAGATTTACAAGATGGTTCTGACTGACCTTCAGTCAGCAACCAGTTGTGGCTCAAACCAGCCCCAACTGGTTTCTAAACTGGTTAGAACTGCAATGAACTGGTTGCAGGGGGTCCGGTCCAGTTTTATGTAGATGTTGAATTGAATTAAACTGGTTGTGGTTGTGGTTTGGCCCCAAGATGGGAAAAAACTGGACCAAACTGGACCTTTAAACACTAATTACCAGAGGATGAGGGTTTTAACTGCATTGCGTCTTTCAATGATTGTTTAAACAGTGATGTGAGAATCATCCAAACACATACTGACATCAGTGCTGAAGACTTGGCAGTCATATTCTCTGATGAATGGTACTGCAAGCATGGACTCCCACTGGAGATCATTTCAGACCACGATAAGCTGTTCCTTTTGAAAATTTGGCAGACATTACATAAACTAACTGGTGTTAAACTGAAGATGTCCACAGCATATCATCCCCAATTGGATGGCACTAGTGAGTGTTCAAACAAGACTATCAATCAATGTCTCCAGTATCATGTCAAACACAATCAAAGTGGTTGGCGGCAAGCCCTACCATGTGTGTGTTTTGATATCATGAATTCCATCAATACTTCCACTGGCCTTTTCAGTTGTGTATGGGCTGGAGCCCCTGTGCAATTCCCCCACTCATATCATCTTCTGATGGAAGACATCCATGCTATCGATGTTATTGAGAAACTTCAAGTGGATGTGAAGGAAGCTCAAGACAACTTACTTAGGGCTAAGATCTCACAAGCTCTTTCTGCAAATGAGCACTGATCTGATGATTTTCCTTTCAAAAAGGGTGGCAGAGTGGTCTTGTCAACCTTGCACCGATGCAGAGAATACAAGGCAAAGGATGAACACTGAGTCACAAAATTTATGCCTCGATATGATGGTCCATATCAAGTTACCAATATAGTGCTGGAAATTTCAACAATCACCATAGACATGCCAAACCATCCTAACATGTTCCCTACCTTCCATACATCTCAAGCTCTTCCTTTCATTGAAAACAACAGAGAGCTTTCCCCAGACTGTGAACTAGAGTCACTGCCTCCCCTCATCATGGACTCGCATGAGGAATACATCATTGACAAGATTCTTGATGAATGAAAACATGGCCAAGGGGTACAGTACCTCACCAATTGGCATGGCTATGGACCCGAGGAAGACTGATGGCTGCCAGGACATCAACTTGAATACTGCAAAACACTTGATATTTGGTTGGCTCAAAAGGAGAAGGTTTTCCACTAGGTAGATCTTTCCTCTTCACACACTGACTGGTAGCTTCTCCCCTGTGGGCTTTTGATGCACCTGTGATCATGCACCTTATACCTTACATTGTCTTTGGCTGTCAGGGTTTTTCTTTATTTTTGATGGAGGGGGAGGGTGTAAGGATGTCCCTCATTGTTACTTATTTATCAAAGCCCTCATATCAGCCTCGGTCATCCTTATGACACTTGACTGATAACCACCACCACCATTATTAGTCCATACTCTAGAGTCTCAACAAGCTATCTCTGTTGCTCATTCTTTCACTGTGCCTTTGTTTAGTGAATCTCTCTGAGATTACATTCAACAGAACAAGGATACAATATAACCAGACACAGATTGCTACAACTATCACATCACTTGTAGTGATGTACAGGGCCTGGCTCAGCTTGAAAGCCCAGGCTTAGGCTCGGCTTGAGTGGGCTCAGGCTTCAATACATCATGAGCCGAGCCCTGGTAGCAGGCTCAGGCTCAGCTTGGGCTCAGCTTGGGCTTAGGCCTGGGCTTGAGAGGGGGAATGAAGAAATCAGTAGGGACATCAAGAAATGTTTTGAGAGGTCTGAGCTTGCCATGATTGTGGGGACAACAGTGAAAAACATGAGAAGCGGTAGTGGTGGATGTGAATCCGAGTGATGTGGCACAGAGAAGGGCTTTCAAATTGTGGTTGGGACAGAGTTTGGGGGTGTTCTGAGGGCTCTGGTAGCTTGTTCTGTTGTTTCTGAGCTGTGGCTTGTGGTCTGAAGTCAGGCAGAGTGTGAGGCTCAGCTGTCATCTCTGCACCTTTCAGCAAGGTGAAGAATTCATCGACAGGCAGCTCCATGTGGAGGGTGGCACACTGATGTTTGGCAGTTGTAGGGGCTGTGTGGGTAGCAGTGTGGGTAGTAGTTCGAATTCAGGGGGTCGACACCCAGCCCTCATACACATCGTCTTGGGCCTTCATCTCATCCTCCTTCCTCAACTTCTCGAAAAAATCATCCCTGGGTCTGTCCTGAAGCCCCACGTCAACCCCGCATCATATTCCTCATCATACCCATGGGTCCTTCCTCTTTCATGGCCCTCTTTTCATCCCTTTTTGAGGACATCGAGTAGCAGATTCTTTGTCTTTCTGTCCAATCATAACACATAATTAGCTGGTGGTGAAAGCCAAAGAGGTGAGAACAAACCACTAACAGGGTCCCATGGTGACTGCCATATCCGAGTAGAACCCAGCTTTCCATTGCATATCCCTCAAAACTGATTTGACAGGGGATGCAGAGGTTATACGGCAGGCCAATCATCCCTAGTATGTGCAGAGCCTGTAACTAGTGCATAATACTCAGTGCTGTCTGTTGAAGAACTTAGAACTAGGGAGTTTTGATGCCACAGGAAACAAGGATATTGCAGAGGACTGATAATAAGTGATAATGATGACAGGTGATGCCTAGTTCATAGAGGGAATAAGCGAAATGATCAGTATAGGGGCTGAAGTGGCTGTGAACAGGTCCCAATCAAGAAGTTCCAGTAAAACAATGCCTCATAGAGTCGATTTCCAGTTCACCATGACTTTTCAGGCCATAAATCCTTCGTCTCGTGAACATCCTTCTTCACTACCATAAAGCCCTACCAAGCCCACTCCAAAAGGCTTGGCTTGGCTCAGGCTTCTGGGGCTCAGCAGCCCAGGGTTCAGGGCTTTGGGCCGAGCCTTGCACATCACTAATCACTTGTGTGTGTGTGCAAACTATGGTCTGTTAAGCACTGATTAAGCAGTGACAGATTATATAATCCAACATGAACTTTGTTTCTCATTGGCTCAAGGTCACTGAGGTCAGTTGCCAGTGATTTGCTTGTAAGTGGAATGTGTCTTGACACTGTTGACATGTTACATCAGCAAACCCTGATCTGTCTGCAGCCATCTGCACAGCACTGCACAGATGGCCATAGTGAGCCATAGTGTCATAGATACCATAGCAAAGGTATACAATATATGCAGCTCTGTATAGATGGGTCAGTTACTATGGAGTTTTAGGATATCACTATGCAGCTCTACATAGCACTGCAGAGCACTGCACAATCTGGTCATTCATTGCATAGATAGCATGAGAATGAGTATATTATGTATCAGGTACTTGCTAGTCTAAACAAACAGGTGGATGCATGGAAGTATTCATATGTTTGACTCTGGAGTCAAGTTCATGACACCAGAATAACATGTATCTACCACTACCAAATCCATCCCAAATTCTAATCCAGCTCCACATCATACTTGTCAGGATTGACTGCAGGCATATGGTGACCTGTATACTTGGACCTGCAAGACAAAAGATGAGCTATGATAAATTGACAAAGTGGCAAAGTGGTACACATGGGAATAAAATTATACTCACTGGGCATTATCTCTGATCAATTGTAGCATCTTCTCAAATCAGTTGCTATGATAAGCATTGGCCATGATGCAGGCAATTAAGCCTATCATGGCCCTGTGCACAGGTCCATAAAATGAACAACTGAAGTTCACCTGGTGAAAATATCCCAGCTGGAATTTGTCCAAACAGTTTCTCACCTGTGAGCCACATCAGTAAAATGAGTGAATTATAAATAGGGGGACATATACACAAGTTGTGGCCATCGCAATGCACTTCCTCCCTAATGATTCAAATTTGTCAGGGAATACAAGTGCCAAGGCATCTTTCCCATGGTAATAGAATTTTCACAAAGATCTTCCATGATGCTATGGGCTAGATTGTGAGTTTTTCCCTAAAGCAAATTAGAACTAAGAAGGAATTTGAACTGACAACTTACATTTTCATTGAGACCAGCCTGCAAGTACAATGACTTTTGAAAGAGATTCTTAACATTTCTAGAGACTATGCTATAGCGATGTGGTTGGTTTGGGGTATCATTGTTGGATTCCAAGTGCTCCTTATAGTGTACTGTCATGAGATTGCTACATAAAGTTTTCAACCATCTGCAATATGTGGATGCATCTTCAAAAGTCTAGTTCAACCAATCAGTAACAAGAGTAAAATCATGTGCATCATGGTGCACTTACTAGGATGGACATATTTGGCTTATCATATTCATCTGTAAAGGCAATTGTAACTTTGTAAGTCCATGACGTGGAATAACAGAGCTAAGTTGTGACGTACCTGGGTCAAGACGTAGTAGGGCAGGGTTTTTTTAAATCAATTTATTGTGTGAGAAGGGCTATGCCCTTATGGTACACAGTACATGTGATCAGGTAATATGAGTGAAGGCTTGGGTTGTGAGTGGAGTGATAAGTCAATGCTGAGTCTAGTAGACTAAACTACAAGAGCCATGGAATACCTTGCCCCCCCCATTGACAAAGCAGTGGAGAATCAGCAGGTCAGCATATCCACCACTGTTTTAGACCATGCTACCCTGTTAAAACCTGAGAAAGAAAAGAAGTGGGATGGAGAATGGGGGGTCCAGTTGTCTGCAACAATCCCTCCAGAGGAGGGGGGTTAGGGGGGGTTAGAGTGACATGTGAGTGACATGTGAGTGCACCCAAACCAGCTAGAAGGGGGAATCAGTAAGGAGGATGGGGCTGAGGATGGCCTGTGTGGGGTATAGGGTTTTATGTGGTTGAGTTAGGCATGGATGGGGGTGGGAGCAGGGGTGGTGACAGGTGGGCCAGCTAGTGTGGCAACAAATGCACATATCATGGCTGGGAGGTTGGGGTTTTTGCAGGCAGATTTGGCTTGAGTCTTGAAGCGTTTGGTGGAATGGATATAACTGAGGAGGGGTTTAACAGCATTGGGGTTTGACAGGAGAAAAGACATAGACTCAGCTTTGCACTTGAGTTTGCAGTGTAGCTTGTGGTGTTTGTGTTAGTAGTGTGGGCATGCAAGGAGGTAATGTTGGACCATTTCTACTGTGATGCCCTGGCAGTGGGGGCAGGATGGGGTTTCAGAATGGCTGATGCAGAAGAGATGCTGGTTAAGTGGGGAGTGTCCAGATCAAAGTTGCATGATAATGGAGGATTGACACCTGTCAAGAAGGTCAATGAGTTTCTGGTGGGTGGACCAACATATAGTGAATGGCAAGGGTTTACATACCCCTGGGGGTATGGGCAAAGGGTATGTGAGGGTAAGGGTAAGGGTATGAACTTTCCTACCCTCTACATACCCTTACCCCTGAGGAGGGTACAAGGGTATACAGAGTCAGACTTTCAAAGATGTTAACCACCCATGATATCAGTATAGTAACCCTTATGAAACTTGATGACCTCTCTGACCACTCTTTGCAGTGCAAGTTGGGTTATTTTCTCTATGGTCCCAGCTTATTGAGTTATTCAAGCAAGGGCATCCTCCTAAAGACAGTACTAGACTACTACCTTGTGCTTCTCAACATGCTAAAAGCTCAGCTAATTAAAAAAAATGGATAGGACCATGTTTGAGCATAATCAGGAAGCTATTTGAAATAAACCCTTGCATCATACACCCAAGGGTATTGAATACTCTCTATACCCTGAGGTAAGGGTAACAATGAAAATACTCTAGGGTTACCCCTGCCAATCTCTACCAACATAGTGTCACACTTGCTACCACTTTTGCATGGTGGGTGGACCAACATAGTTTGGGGTTGAAGATGACTCCTAGGTATTTGTAGGTTTGGATTGTGTTCACAGTCTGGGTGGTGGTTGATTTATCATGGTTAAGCCTGGAGATAGAGAGGTTAGTTGGTATGATATCACAGTGAGAGTGGGGAAAATTCATAAGTGCGAGTTTCGACAATTCAAAGGGAGAGTTGTGGGATGTAGACCATTTGAAGCCTCTGTTGGGGCATTCCATCATGTTCTTTAGGATGGTGTGACATTTGGGGAGGGTGATGGTGATGGCAAGGAACATAGAGTCATTGACAAAACCTATGGAGGATTCAGATTTGTGAGAGGCTGTGGAGATTAATGGCGCATTGTAGAAGGCATAGAAGATCAGCAGCCTTGGGTGGTACCATTGTCAATCAGAATGGGCTTGGAGAGAAAGTTGTTGAACTTGAGATGAGTTTTGCAACCTGTGAGCATTCATTCAGTAAGGTGGATGTAGCAGGAGGGGACTTGTCTAGTTTTCATGTTATGGATCAGTTGGGCACAGACAATATTGGGAAAAGCTCCCTGGACATCTAGAAAGAGGGCAGCTGCTACTTTACTGGTTCTCCAAGCCCCATTAACTTTGTGGGCAAGGACATGCATAGCATTGGTTGTATTGTGGCCAGGATGGCCACCGAATTGGCCTGGGGGAAGCATACCATGTTTTTTGGCTATGTGGGAGAGGTCAGCTGCAACAAAGGTGGATAAAAGTTTACCGACGGTGTCTAGAAAGCTGATGGGGCAGTAGGCATTTGCTACATTGTAAGCTGGCTTGCCTGGTTTGTGAAGGATGAGGGTTGTAGAGGTTAGCCAGTTGCCATGGTACACATCTAGTTCAATGACAGCTCGGAAGATGTAGAATAGTGAATCTTCAATGGTGCAAATATATTTCTTGAGGACCACATTAAGGATGCCATCTGGGCTGGGGGTTTTGTGGGAGCAGAGTTGAGTGACTGCTTGGTGGATTTGTTGGTGAGAGAAGAAACAGAGGCCTGGGATGGGGTCAGGGTATTTAAATGTTGTGGGGACTGAGGAAAAGGTGGGGGGAGGGGGAAAGAAGGACACAGTGAGGGCAGTGGCTTTGTCATTGTTCATGGAGGCTAGTGACATGGTGCTGTTGGTGACTGTCTTGAGGTCAGGGATTCTGGTAGATGAGAAGTTGGAAGGTTCATTGACAACATATTTGTTTGTGGTGTATATTTCCTGGGGTTTGATGTTTATGAGCCAGTTGATCCAGTGTTTGGTGTGCTTATTTTTGATGGCCTGAATGAGTTTGTGGCTAGCTGCCATGTATTCTGTGTTGGCTGGGTGGTTGGTGATGTTGCAGAATTTGTGGGCTTTGTAATTGAGTTTGTTTTTCTTCTTCTTGAGGTCGTTCAGTTTGGAGTACCACCATTGCTTGGAGAATGGGGTAGGTTTCTTCATAGGAACATGTGGGGCTATTGTTTCCTGGATAATAGAGGTAAGTTCATTGACACAGGTATCAAACTCAGCTTTGGAGTGTACTTGCTGGGGTGGAGGATGAAGGCTGAGAGAGAGGGCTAGTGTTAGGGTGACACCCACTATCTGCCAGCTAAGACTGTGCAGGTTCTCTCTACAAGAAGGGAGTTGAATGCATGAGCATGATGGGGAAATTGATGGTTTTGATGTGAGGGGTTATTAATAGAATAGTTGGTTGAGAAAGGTGTTTCACACCACAAGGGTAGGTGGGAACACGACTGGGGTCCCCTAGGTGTATATTCAAGGTTTACATACTATATTACATATATTGTACATTGTTGCTACTGACATGCTCATACATGTGCATACATATTGATGCATGTGAAATAAAAATTTCATGCTAGCAAAGTGTAGCATAATTTGACATTATAAAATAAAAATGAAATTTTATTAAGTAATGGGGCTGTTTCCTAACATTACCCCCCTTTTATGCCTCAACTTCCAGGTGAGAAAATATTGTATCTGTCCCCTCCATGAAATTTTGGTAAGGCTAAAATTTCATCCCCTCATACACCATTCTTGCAATGTGACATGGAGCATTTGGATTACATTTAAAGAATTGGGTGATTGTGTTACACACTTGCTTACAATTCTCTTTGTGTTCCCATGAATTATTTTCATTGGTATAGTTCTTCCACTTTATTAGGAACTCCAATTTATTCTGTCAAAGATGTGAGTTTAGAATTTCTTTGACTACATATTCTGGAGCACCTTCTACTATTATTGGAGGTTGTGGAGTGGTTTGTTGGCCAGGAATAGTGGGCAGGTGGTAGGGGCATAGGCAGGAAACATTAATCTTGGGATCACAGCCATGGCAGCTAGATTTGCATATCAAAACCCAGTAGTTACCACATGAAGCTCATGCATCACACACAGCAACTGCCCATATGGGCAGTTGCCTAACACCCTAATATATCTTACAATACTACTACATATGTTAAGACTATAGGTCTTTAACTCAGCCTTGGCTTCATATGTCACAGTTGGAGGCTTTCCAACTATATCGGTATCACACTAGGAGGCTTTCCTAGTGTATCCAGCTTCTGGCCTTCACTTGGGTACTTCCTCAAGTCGTTATGGCTATCCATACTCAGAGGCTTTCTGAGTAGACCGTCGGTTTGTGTATCACAGTTGGAGGCTTTCCAACTGTCGAGTTTGAGTTATCACAGCTAGGGGCTTCCTAAGCTGTTGAGTGTTCTGGTTGAGTCTAAGACCGTTGATTGAATTAGGTCAAGCTAAGGAATACAGGCAGTATTACTGTAGCTTATATATGGTTCAGAGATGTCTATTATCCAATCGGAATATGAGATCCTTGTCAAGTAATAATAGAACGAACAATAGAACAATAAGCCTCATGCCAAGCATGATGCTAAGACTATTGGTCTTAACTCAGACTTGTCTTTGTCTATCGCACTAGGAGGCTTTCCTAGTGTTTCGGGCTTTCTGCCTTTGCTTGGGTGCTTCCTCAAGCTATCACGGTTGATCGTGCTCAGAGGCTTTCTGAGTGTACCGTCAGTTCATGTATCATAGTTGGAGACTTTCCAACTGTCAAGTTTGGGTTATCACAGCTGAGGGCTTCTTAGACCATTGAGTTGTTCAAGTTGAGTTTAAGATCGTATATTGAATCAGGTCAAGCTGAGGAATACAGGCAGTACTACTGTAGCTTATATATGGTTCAGAGATTGTTTATTGTCCAATCGGAATAAGAGATTCTTGTCAAGTAAATATAGAAGGAATAATAGAACAGTAAGCCTCATGCCTAGCATGAGGTGTCTGATGTCACAGGTCCGATGTCAAGGAGTCCGACGTCACAGAATACTGCAGCGCAGCATGTCGATCAACAGGAGTCAGTTCAGGGGTGTCTCCATCGGAAGTGAGTTGTGTTGAGTCAGAAGGAAAAATAAAGTACCTGGCCTTGCAGGTCACAACAAGGAAATCGTAACACATGAGGCATCCGATGTCAAGGGTCCAATGTCAAGGACCCAACGTCGAGGGCTGCTGCAGTGCAGCCTGTCAGTTGGTGGGAGTCATATTGGAGGGTCCATCGGGATGAATCATGTCGAATGCAAAGGAAAAATAAAGTACCCAGCCTTGCTGGTGTACATCTGGTTGTCCTGGGTTATGATAACGAAAATCATAACATCACCCTCTCTCTATCTTCAAAGTCACTGACTTCAATCAAAATCTTTTCTTCTTCTCTAATCAGGAGGTGGGGCGGGGTCGTGGGGTGTGATGGAGGAATAAATCATGTCCGAACTCAGACCATGATCAGATTCTTCTCGTTTGTGCTGCCTCAGGCAGTGGCGTCAATGATTCAGTGGTGTCATTGGAAAGGGGTTTCTCCATAGGGCATTGTAAAATGGAGAATTTGATGTCAGTAATTGGGGGTTCGGGTCTTGGTCGAAAGATTGCATAAAGGCAGAATGCAAAGGTAAGGGCTGTCACAACAGCTAGGGTTGTGCCAACGACAATGGTGAGAATCTCTATTCCAGTGAGCATGGTTCATCTTGTCATGCCATCATGGGTTCATCTTTTTCTTTTCTAGAGGTGGTTTCTCTGTAGTCGGTTTGGTGGGTGCTTTGGTCTCAGTTTCTACAGCTGTTGTCGCTGTTTATATGCCTAGGATTGTCTTGGCATGTTTCAGGTTTCCCTCGGGCTCCCACGAGTTCTCTGAGGTTGGGTATCTGACCCACTTCACTAGGAAGTGCATGGTCTTTCCTTTCTTCTTGTGTCCAATGATTGCTTCCACCTCATACTCTGATTTGCCTTCTATCAGGTCGGGCGGTGGTTCTGGGAAGTTTGGTCCATGTGTCTCAGTTTCTTTGTATGGGGAAAGAAGTGCTGTGTGGAATACAGGGTGTATTTTCCACTGTTCTGGCAACTTCAGTTGATAGGAGAGTGGGCTCAGGACCTTCTTGATAGAGAACAGTCCTTCTCTTTTTGGTGTGAGCTTCTCTGTTGTGTGAGTCATTCTGAAGTTCTTCGGTTCTAGCCACACTCTGTCTCCTTCTTTGAACATGGTGAAGTGCCTTGTCGTTCTTTCTGCCATCATTTGTCTGGCTAACTCGTGAGTTGCCTTCACTTTGTCTCGGGCCTGTTGCAGCATGACTATTTGTTTCTCTATGGCTGGTATGTTCGTCTTCAGGTATGGGAGTGGGATCACCTTGGGCTCATAGCCCATCATGAGGTAGAATGGGGAGTTCTTCTGTATGGAGTGCATCCTCTGGTTGTGCGTGAACTCCATGGTCAGGAGGAGGTGCTTCCAATTCTCCTGATTGTTCGAGCAGAAGATCTGTAGGTACACTTCCACTTCTTGATTCACCCATTCTGTCTCCCCATCGGTCTGGGGATGGTATGCCATGCTCATCACCAGCTTGATTCCAAGCAATCTTCCTAGCTCTTGGAAGAGCTGTGAGGCGAATCTGGGATCTCTGTCGGAGATGATCTTGTCTGGGAGGCCGAATCGTTTGTAGACATTGTCTAGGTAGAGGGTGGCTGCTCCCAATGCATCTACAGTTTTCCTGCAAGGGATAAAAATTACCCCCTTCGTAAGCCCATGGTCTACCACAACCATGAGTGGATCATAACCATTGGACTCTGGTAGGTCAGTTATGAAATCTGTCATCACCATCGCGAATGGTCTTGTTGCTTCAGATTTGATCAGTTGTAGCGGGGGGTTTGTCGGGTGTGTGTTGACCTTCATATGCTGGCATATTGCACATCCAGCAACATAGTTCTTGATGTACATCATCATCCCTGGCCACCAGTAATCTCTCCTGATCATTTCGGTTGTCTGCCATTGTCCTGGATGCCCACTGGTCACTCCTTCATGGTATTTTTGCACCAGCTTTTTCTGTAGTTCTCTGTTGTCGGGGACATAGCACCTGTCTTGGAAGAATAGGAGGCCATCTTCTATCTTCCAATCTTCCAATGCCAATTTTATCAGTAGTGTTCCTTTGGTCTTTATCACCTCAATTGCGCTCTTCACCAGGTCGTCTCCCTGTGAGTAGATCATGCATTTCTGTGTCAATGAATTTCACAAATACTGTTTCTGGCAGCATTGTGATGTCTTCATTATCATTGTCTTCTTCCAGTACATGATCCACTCTCTGTGATAATGCATTGCTCTGTACCATCTGTGATCCAGGCACATGGATGATTTGCAAGTCGAATTCTGATAGGAATAGGCTCCATCTTGCCTGTTGTCTGTTCAGTTTCTGCACCGTTTGGAAGTACGTCAAGTTCTTGTGGTCCGACAGGATTACCACCGGGTGCTCTGAACCTAGTAGGTAGTGTCTCCAGGTCTCTAGTGATCGTATTATCGCTAGTAGCTCCCTGTTGTAAATCTCATAGTTCTGTTCTGTTGGTGTTAGTGCATATGATATGTATCCGCATGGATGCCAGTCCCCATTCATATCCCTTTGTCTCAGCACTCCTCCTGTCACATGTTTTGAGGCATCTGATTCGATTGTGAATGGCTTTGTCGGGTCTGGCATCAGCAGTACTGGTGCTTCTGTGAATTTTCTTTTCAATGTTTGAAAGGCCTGTTCACATTCTGTTGTCCAGTTGAACATTTTGTTCTTCTTCGTCAGTTCATTAAGCAGTCTGCTTGTCTCTGCAAAATGTCCAATAAACTTCCTGTAGAAGTTCCCAAATCCCAGGAAGGATCTGACTGCCTTTACATTTGTTGGGGTTGGCCAATCCTGTATACCTGCCAGTTTCGTGTTGTCCATGGCAATTTCATTGGGTCGGATGATCAGACCCAAGAATTCCACTTTGTGGATGTCGAATTTGCATTTCTCTGGTTTCAAGTATAGATTGTTCTCTGCCAGTCTTTGCAGTACCCTCTTTGTCCTTTCCTGGTGTTCATTCTGATCTTTGGAGAATATCAGGATGTCGTCCATGTAAATCACGAGCCATCCCTCTCTGATCATGTCATGGAATATCTCATTCATCATTGCCTGGAAGGTCGCCGGTGAGTTGCATAATCCAAAGAACATCACTGTCGGTTCAAACAGCCCTCGGTTCATCTTGAAGGCTGCCTTCCATTGATCTCCATCCTTGATCCTGATGTTGTGATATCCCCATTGGATGTCCAATTTTGTAAACCATTTCACCCCTCTCAGTTTGTCCAACAGGTCTCCTACCAGTGGCAGTGGGTAGGTGTTCTTGATCATTCTGTTATTCAAGTACCTGTAATCTTGGCAGGGCCATAGCGCATCCGAGTCCTTCTTCATAACAAAGAAGAATGGCAATGCCATGGGCAATTTCGATGGTCAAATGTATCCTTTCTGCAGGCTTTCATCAAGGAACTCGTCAAGTTTCTTCTGTTCTGCTGGTGATAATGGGTAAACCCTGCAATCCTTTGCCATAAAATCTGGTTTCAGTTTGATCACATGATCCCAGGGTCTTGATTCTGGGAATCTTTCTGATGCTTCTTTTTCGAATATCTGTTGGTACTCCTTATACTGTTCGGGCAGTAGTTCATCCAGGGTCTTCTGTTCGGGGTCTCCTTCCTTCTTGTGTGTCAGGTGCTGTGAGACTGATGTTTTTGCCCTAATCCAGATATTTTGTCCATATGTGTATCGTGGTGATCCTTTTGCCTTCATGATCCGAGAGATTGTCTTTGTCATCTTGGAGTATCCATACCTTGGCTCATCATAATCCTCTGTTAGTGGTGTTTTAGCTGGTTTGAATATTCCAATGACAGGTTCACCTCGGATGTAGGCGATCAGTAGTTCATCGTCTGTGATTTCTTGTTTGGGTGTCCCTTCCATTTGTTCCATTGCCTGTTCCATTGCCTGTTCATGGTTTTCCAGTGCTGGGTTTTCCTTCCCAGTGTCTTCTTCATCCTGTGGCCCAATGGGCTCTGCATTTTGAAGAGTTGTGATTGTGATCTCTTCATTGTCGATTTCTTCAATCGTCAATTTTCTTGTCTCGATGGGCATCTTGCTTCATCTTGGTTCTTTGTGGAGGACTCCTCCCATCAGTTTTGCCTTGGTGACAACTCTTTGGCATTGCTCTCGGTGTTCTTCTTTTGCCAGTTCTTCTTTCTTGCCCTTCAGGGCTATCGTTTCCCTTGCTTTTGCGACTATCCAGGCTACTGCCAGTCATTCTTCTTCCTTCCTGGCAGCCAGTTTCTCCAGCTCTCTGGTGGCCACCTTTTTCCATCGTGCCCATTCTTCCTCAGCAGTCTTCTTCTTGAGGGCGAGCTTTTCTTGTCCTTTGGCAACAATCCTTTGGCACCATGCCTGTTGCTCTTCTTTTGTCATGTCTAGGGGGTTCTTCTTCTTTTTGGTTCCCCTCTGGCATCAAGATAGGCATTCTTCATTGGGTTTCTCAGTTTACACCCTCCCAATAAGGGTTCTTCCTTTCCCATATGAGAACTCTGGGTAAGTCTCATCCTTCATTCTGAACTGGAAGGTTCCAATCTTCCAGTCGATCACTGGGTTGATTCTTCTGAGCCATGGTAGGCCTAGGATGATTGATTCGCTTCCCAATCCTGCAATGAGGAATGTCATTGGGAAAATCCTTCCATTGATCGTTAAGAGTCCCCTGGTGTAGTGGGAGATCTCCCCTTTCTTGTTTGGGGTTCCATCCACATTCTTGACTCTGGTTATCTTCTCCAGGGGGCACAATTCAAATCCACTGCTTTCTGCAAATTCATGGCTCATGAATATCCCTCCCATTCCTGAGTCGAGTAGGGCTTCGGTTTTGATGTCTTTTCCTCTGCCTGTCCCTGCCACTTTGACATCTAAATGCATAGATTGATTTTTCAAAGTGGCTAGTAGTACAGAGCAGACAGAAAGTTTGGTGGTACCTGGCATCGAGGCAGGCCACTTCTTTAAAAACCCTCATCCTCAATTGCGGTGAGAGCTCCCTTCCTTTCTTCTTCATCGAGTTCTCTATGATTGCTTGGATCTTCAAGTAGGCTTCCTTGCCTTTATTCTTTGGGGATGGCTGGTCCTCGGTCATCTTTTCCCCTTTCTTGTGTTCGGTTGCTCTGTGTCTGGGCTGGTGGCACACAAAGCACACCCCTTTCTTCATGTGTTCGATAGGAGAGTTGGTTGATCTCAAGTGGGGTCTCTTTTGCTTTAGAGCTTGGTAGCTTCTTCGTCAAAGCCTCCTGCAGCCTTCCTGTTATGGCTTTTGCTCTCCTCCACTGTCCATCATACTTGGAGGCGGCGTTGATCATTCCTTCCAAGGTCATCAGGATTGTTTCCATATTGAAAACTCTTTCAAGGAGCTTGGGGTTCAGCCCATCCATGAAGAGTTTGATGAGGGCAGCATCATCATTGATTCCCACCTTCTCTCGCAGGATTCAGAACTGCGCAATGTAGTCCTCCAGGTCCTGTCCCTGCTTCAATGTTTTCATCTCAGTTCTGGCTCTGCCAGCTTTGTTGATCGGTGTGAATGCTGTCTTGAGCATTCCTTTGAAGGTTGACCATGTTCCTAGGCCTTCCTTTTCTGCCCATGTCTGTGCCCAGGGTACAGCGGTTCCTCTGTTCATGAAGGACAATGCAAAGATGATTTTCTTCTCATCGGTGTTGTAGATTCCATGGTTCACTCTCAAATAGAGTTTCACTTCTTGTAAGAACTTTGCAGTTCTAGTTTGGTCTCTTGTGAAGTTGGAGGGGGTTCGTATTCTGATCTCCTTAGTCAATGTGGTGGGTTTGGTAGACATGTTGGCGTTGTTGTTGGATAGGGAGAATGGATCTTGTTCTGGGGTTTCTTCTTTATCAAAAGATCTGAAATCCTCTTCGTCAAGGTATCAGGGTTCTTTGTCACTGGTTCTCTTTGAGAACCACTTCTGTGCTGGTTCCAAGTATTGTACTAGTCGACCCTGGTATCTATACCACAGGGTTCTTCCTGATGATGATGCTCCAGTTGGAGGTCTGTCTGGGCTTTGTCTGAAAGACATTGTGTCTGCACCTAGGTAGGTGGACTGCATAGATTAGCTTGACCTTTTGTTAAGACTATAGATCTTTAACTCAGCCTTGGCTTCATATGTCACAGTTGGAGGCTTTCCAACTATATCAGTATTGCACTAGGAGGCTTTCCTAGTGTATCGTGCTTCTGGCCTTCACTTGGGTACTTCCTCAAGTCGTTATGGCTATCCATACTCAGAGGCTTTCTGAGTAGACTGTCGGTTTGTGTATCACAGTTGGAGGCTTTCCAACTGTTGAGTTCGAGTTATCACAGCTAGGGGCTTCCTAAGCTGTCGAGTGTTCTGGTTGAGTCTAAGACCGTTGATTGAATTAGGTCAAGCTAAGGAATACAGGCAGTATTACTGTAGCTTATATACAGTTCAGAGATGTCTATCATCCAATCGGAATACGAGATCCTTGTCAAGTAATAATAGAAAGAACAATAGAACAATAAGCCTCATGCAAAGCATGAGGCATCCAATGTCAAGGGCTGCTGCGGTGCAGCCTGTCAGTTGGTGGGAGTCATATTGGAGGGTCCATCAGGATGAATCATGTTGAATGCGAAGGAAAAATAAAGTACCCAGCCTTGCTGGCATACATCTGGTCATCCTGGGTTACGATAACAAAAATCGTAACAACATACATGGCAGTACTACATGGCATAAATGGCATCAACGGCAACAGTCATCATCATTGGTCACCATGTCCTGATCAATCAGCTCATCATTGGAATGGCAGGAATGGGCAGGATCCAAAGATAGATTGCAAAAATCAAAACCTGTGCACTGTGCATCTAGCCAGAGAAGTGGGGACCCACAATATACCTCCTCATTGATCAGCTAGCTCATTGTCACCTTGCTGGAAATGGTAGGAATGGGTGTGATCCAAAAATAGATTGCAAATATCATGAAATCCTGCAGTGCCACTCATCCAGCAGGGTCATTGAAATCTGCATCCCACTCATCTAGCAGGGAAGCAGGGACCCACAATATACTTCCTCATCAATCAGCTCATTGTCACCTTGCCAGAAATGGTAGGAATGGGTGTGGTGATCCAAAAATAGATTGCCAATCTCATGAAATCCTGCAGCACCACTCATCCAGCAGGGAAGCTCATTGGCTGACTGCCAAAATGAAATTATAGGGTGAGCAGTCAGTGGTTGTTAGAAGGGGGAACCTAGAGGCAGCTGATTGTGGGATAGGGCAGCTTGATCCACAGATAGAATATTATTAAATCTTGCAGCACTAGGCTGGTGGATCATTGTAGTAAATTGTTGTAGGATAGGGTGGCTTGTTGCCAAGTGAGGTGGTCATGGGTGAGGCAGTTTGGATGGTCATGGGGGACATTGAGCAGGGTGGCTTGTTGGATGGAGAGGCATGTCGTAAGTGGGGCAACAAAACTTGCATTGGTGTAGATCTGTTTATTGTCAGTGTTGGACTGGGCAACTCGTCATTCATTGTGGGGTGGGGAGAAATGAAAAAGAACATCGATGGGTGGATGGTGGATGGGGTTGCAGTCAAATAATGAAAGGGGTGGGAGCCGCAGAAGTAAAGAATTGAGGGAAATTGTGTATAAGTGGGGTCAAGGTAATTCGGAAGACACAGGGAGCAGTTGCAAAAGTTTGGAATTGAGAGAAATCGCCTTATAGTGCCAAAGACTCCTCATCTTCTTCTTCATCAATTTCAAGGTCACTACCATGCATCTTACCATCTTCACCAACTTCATCTTTGTCTTCATCATCATCATCATCTCTAAGGTCACCCTCACCAACAGATCCATCATTCTCACCCTGAGGTCCATCTTCAAGTGGTCTCTTCCATAGTGTTTGAAAGCTGGTAGACAGCAGACACTGTGGACCTGCCTGCTCACAAGCATAGGACTTCAGTCCCTCAGCAAGGGCTTTATCTGCAGTCAACTGTAATCCCACCTTACTGAGCCATAATTTTTCCTTCCACTCCAAGACAGTGAGCACTCTTTGCATCTCCTCATGGAACAGGAGGACCTCCTCAGTGGTGCATGCAGCCCTTGCCCTACTTTTAGCCCACTCTACATGGAGAATCTCATCCTTATCAGCCCCTGCATCTGCACTACTCCCCTCAGTGACCTATATCCATGAAAGTGTTTGCCTGGTTTCTCCTGTGCCATCTCATACAGAGCAAGTGTCAGGAAGAAGGGTTGATTCCCTCTGGTTGTAAAACCCCAAGCTGTTGATGAGCCTTCCCCCCCCTCCTCTTCTATTGTCCCCTGCTGACCAGGACCTCAAACCAAATGATCAGAATCAGTGCATGAGTACACATCACCATCAAGGAGGGGCTGGAAGGTCTTCTCCCAATCACCAGGCCCAGAAAGCCAGAGTCTTGCAGCACAAGCAGCATGGTACTTCTCAGCAAAATTCTGAGCATGGGCATGGACCCAATCAATGACAGCACATGAGCAGAGTCCATCCCTTTGGCCACACACATTCTTATTCTTGAAGAGGACCATTCGAGATTTAATCTGAAGAATGTGGCATAATCCATCGAGAGAATCTTGCATCTGCACTGTTTGGAGCTTGATTTTGATGGAGGGCAAACCAACATGACAAACCACACTGTGCTCAGGTGGGAGACTAGAAGGTAACCAGAGCAAAAGGTCTTCCACATGAATGTGCCAGCTGACTTGGAACCCAATGTCAAAGAGGAATGCCTCTCCAACTCCTGCTGTAGTTGAAGTAGGCCAGGTATGTACAATGCATGAAGTGGCTCCCAATGGTGTATCTTGGTGCACAAAGCATTGCATTGCTCAATGAGAGATGATTCTTGGTGCAAGGTGGCACCTGTGGCCAGTTCCTTTGCCAGGTTATGAAGCTTTCGCCTTGAAAACCAAGGCTTAGCTCAAGAACCTACAGGGGAGCAAAACAAGAACTTACAGGGCCTCTTCCAACTCTAGACCTAACATCAGAAATATGGAAGGACTTGTTGCATGGAGAGGTGTGTCACCAGCCACCTGTCAAGAAGCCTCCTCTGCCAGTTCCTTCTGTGCTTGAGCTTCTGTGATGCCTACGACAGATAAGCACCAGATACTGATAAATAGATAAAACTGTACTTACACACACTGTCGTGTTGATATGGACTTTTGGCCTTCTTTGGAAACATGTCCACATCCCATTCTTGGCACATCATTTCCCATTTTGTCACCAGCTCCAGAGGGATTGTCACCATAAGTCCTCGGTGAGCCTCAACCTGAATATTGTGGTCTCATATTGCAGCTTTATATTTACCCATGAGGGTGGTACCTACAATGACAACTAAATGAGAATAAAATGAACACAACTGAGGGTTATGCTTACCCATTGAACTGTACTTTAACCAATTCCAGAACCCAAAGTAGTCATCCAAGACATTGTGGTGTAATCCTGGGCCCTGTGTCTTGGTTGCATTTCTGAGTGCATTATGTCCCACCCATATGCATTCAGGACATTCGCCATCCATCGACCCAACTCCAGGCACAAACTTAAATGAGAACTCTTCATGGCCTGCTTTCTTCTGGCCAGGTTCATGGAGTTTTGGTATAAGTGGTTGCAGGACAAGCTGTGGACTTGGCTTAATTGAGGTCTTTACACTCCCCCCCCCAATCTGAGCAGACTCCGCTTGGACACTTGGACAGTCCTAGGACTTTGCTCGGACTTTGCTCAGACTTTGTTGGCTGAAAGTCCTGCCAAACTAGATGTCCAGTCTGAGCTGAGTCCTTGGACTGTCCTAGGACTGTCCAAGCATCTGAGCGGAGTATGAGTGGACCAGCACTTGGACAGTCCTAGGACAGTCTGAGTTGCTTATATAATTGACTGAAAAATCAGTGGCTACCACAGGGATTGAACCCTCATAGTCACATGCAACAATATAACCATTAGACTAAAGTATCATTATAGGTAGATAGTTTTATTTCTCTATGTACCGCCCCGGGTGTGATGACAAATCAACACAGCCGCATCACCAATGATGATGCCAGCTCATCATCGATCATCACCAACCACCACCACCACCACCACTTGACAATGCCGCCTCTGTCCTGCATCCTGCTGCTGCCACCACCCCCTGAATACCCCACAGCCATGGGTCCCATGCCAGCACATAATGAAATGGGCCCAAACAACGATAGAGTCATTTGGGCCCCAGGTGAGTTTTTTCTTTTTTCTTTTCTCATGTTTTCTTTAAGCTAACACATTTTTTCATTAATTATAGGTTATATCTATACTGTAGCAGCATGATGACCCCCAAACCACCAGACAAGGAACAATGATGAGACCATGACCCAGCACCCACCCCTGCCAGTGTGAGCAACTGCTCGCATGGGGGAGAGCAGCTGCTAACAGCAACAATGATGGCAGGGAATGATGACACCACCCGCCCCAGCCCTATGAGCCACTGCATGTAGGGTGGACAATGGGTGGAACAACAACAATCAGGGGAGACACCAACAACAGCCAGCAACCCCCATAACTACTGCAGGCAACTGCTTGCAGGGTGGATGGGGGGTGCGAGAGTGCAGGTACCAACAGGGAGACAAAAAAGGCCCAAGAGACATCAACGTCTCTTGGGTCCTAGGTAAGTTTTTTTTTTTCTTTTCTCATTTCATTTTTTGATGCTAACCAACTTTTTTTAGGTACAAACTACTACTGGTGATGACAACGATGGAGGGACACCACCACCACCACTGCTGTGAGCCCCTGCTCACAGGGTGGAAGGTGAGGGTGAAGAGATGAGGGGGAAGGGAGACAAGAGGGAAGGGAGATGAGAGGGAAGGGAGACAAGAGGGAAGGGAGACAAGAGGGAAGGAAGGCAAGAGGGAAGGGAGGCAAGAGGGAAGGGAGGCAAGAGGGAAGGGAGATGAGAGGGAAGGGAGACAAGAGGGAAGGGAGACAAGAGGGAAGGGAGACAAGAGGGAAGGGAGACAAGAGGGAAGGGAGATGAGGACTTGGAGGAAGGGAGATGAGAGGGAAGGGAGATGAGGGGGAAGGGAGATGACGACAAGAGTGGGGACACCCACGACAACACCTGCCCCACACCTATGAGCATCTGCTCATGGGGTGGTTCAGGGGGGAGAAGAATGGGGACAGGAGAGCAAGATGGCCAGGGGACGACCCAGGGAGAGACAAACACCACCACGAGCAACTGCTCATGGTGGGTGTTTTTAATTTATTTTTATAATTGATAGTTACGGCCCCCTCCCCTCGAGCTTGCGAGGGGAGGGCCTAGTATTATACATATTAATTACCCCTCGCACAGATGCAATTTAATAATCTATCCATGATATATATAAAATTAGATTTCAGTAATAAATAGATATAATGTATGTAACTTTAAATGACTACTTGGCTTAAGTGGTAGAGTGTGCATGTTTGGTGATTGCTAGTCCAGAAGTCTGTTGGTTCAATTCCTGCTGTGCACACATCATTTTGTGAGACTTATAAGAATTTCTCTAAGTCTGGAACTCGGACTTTACTTTACTTGGACAGTACTTTAAAGGTGTAAATAAATGCACAATTGATGTTGTCCAAGCAAAGTCTGAGCAAAGTCCGAGTGCAGTCCAAGCAGAGTCTGACTGAAGTCCAAGGACAGTCTGAGTGTCTGAGTGAAGTCTGAGGACAGTCTGAGTGTCTGAGCAGAGTCTGCTTGGACTGGGGGGGGGGGGGAGTGTAAAGTACTGGGCTTGATCTGCTCTGGCCACTGTGATATGATATGCTGCAGCACATTGATGAACCACTGGCAAGAAACATCATAGCTTATGTTGGTCTCCAGAAGTTCAGAGTCTTTGATGGCAGATCCAAAAATGTAGTCCATATTGGCATATCTAAGTCACCACATCAGATCTCAATACTTTAATGATGAACCATGAACATTACCTTTCACCCCTTTGAAGGTTGCCTACTGCCCATGGAAGCACCATCTCTCCTCAACCACGAGAGACTGCTCCAACACCCATGAAACAAAGACCTTGTGAGAATTTTGTGTTGGCCTTAGCCAGTGCTGCAAAGCTGACACACATGGTAGTCTATGTTAATAACTGTTAGTCATAAAAGCATAGCATTCATAGTCACCTCGAGCAACCATGTATACCATTCCGATGCCCAACCCAGGATCAGAGGAAAATGAAGACACTAATTGGTTCTTAAGGTGGAACTTGCTGTCCATGCACAGTATAGAGAAACCTAATTGCATAAACAATCATGAGGAATGATATAGAAAATAAGAACCTTATCATTGGGGGCATGCTCCCAATTCTCTGGTAAGTTGATTCCAGGATGTGGACATGATGGACACAGTAACACTAGCTCACCCTCATGTGTGCCTGCAGCCAGTTGGCTCATGTCCTTGCCCTCCCCTCTTCAGTAAATTGAGGTGCCAGTATTGCAACATTACACACATAAGTGCTTTGTATTGAGATTTTGGAATGTGAATGCTTGTGTTACATGTAATCTTCTCCAAAGTGCAATAAAAATCATACATGGAGGGTTTTGATGTCAGGGAGAGAAGGTGCAATTGATCAAGGAGGCAAAAAGTTGCACACATCTTCACAGTATGCTGGCTGGCTGGATAAAGACTGCACTGAAGTAACTGAATTTGATGTGGAATGGCCTATTCACAATCACAATAATCCACTGCAACGTCATGAATTCCATTGTTGTAGGGGAAATGGTCTGTTGGAGGTTCCATTGACCAGGTCATCACATCACAATAAATGGGGTAAACAGGAAAGCACAGATGAGTGGAGAAGTAGAATATGAGTGGGGAGATTCAATGGGTGTGTGGTAACTTTGAGCTACTGTAAGGTTGACATGACACATGTAAGAGAAAAGACTGCATGAGCATTAAACAAAGTCACATGGTTCACATACAAAAACTCAGAGTCATTGAACACAAGACATAAATGGGGCCCAATGTGTATGAGAATCCCCAACAAAAAGAAGCATGACATGTAATATGATGACTTGTGGAACTTTGGTGTAGGAAGAGACTGAAAGGGCCCATAACAATAAGAACTTAAGAACTTAACTTGGTTTCTGCACCTTGGTGTGCAGGAAGCTTGAGGGACAAGAGAAAACTTGGTGAGGGGAGCATAAAAATTGGGAACCAGATGATGATCTCCATTCAACAGGTGGGAGGACACCTAAATACAAACAAGCTGTAGTTACAAGCAAAAACTGATTGCACATGTTCTCTCATGGCAACAGTCTGAGCAACCAGAATAAAATAAAATGAAAAGATGAAAAGGAAAGAGGATCATCAAATTTGGGGTGTACAACTGGAGTCCAAGAAGGATGTTCAACCCTATGAGAAGTCTTGATGTGATGGCTTTATTGAATCTTCATCTCAGAGTTTTCATGACTGGGAATGACTCAGGGAGAGGCTGATGTACACCTCTATTGACAGTACATCACCTGTGCCGCCAGCAAGCATGGAGGACACCCAAACAATGCCCCTCAACCCTACTGTCCAGTGGTCCAACCCATTGATTTGAATTTTAGCTGGCCAAAATGCTGACACTTGACGTTGCAGATCATCATAGCAATAAGGCACAAAAATATAACTACAAAAGGTAAATGAAAATGAAATGAAGATACCAGTACCATTCCTTTGAACCAGGTGATGTTGTTGACCCAGAGGCCAAGGGAGCAGGGAATCATGAGCAAAACACATGACTGATGCATTGTGTAGGTGAAACATCATCCTAAAATAAAATAGAAGATCTAAGAAATAAAAATGTCAAATAATAAATCAGTAAAATGAATCTAGGAAGAGTATAGGAGACCCCCTGCATGTGGAATGACTTCAAGTGTGCCATTATTGAATGCCATTCTATAGGAACTCAAGGCTTCTTCCCACATAGGGAACTTCTCCATAAGAGCTCCCTTAACTTGCAAAGTTCTAGCACCCATTGAAATTCTACAACATTTTGTTTAGACAAAATTTCAATATGGAAAAATTAAAACATACCAATCTCCCCAGATTCCCACTTCCACCCCATGAGTTACAACATAATAATTTGGACTCCTCCCTCCCATGAAGGGAATCTGGAGCTCATCAGGATGGGGTACATAATAAACAGAAGGCATGCTGATGCTGGGACTGCTGTGTTTGATACCAGCATCAACACTGCCCTGGGGAGCTGGAGCGGGAGAGACATGAGCTGGATCATGAGAGACATAAGCTGGAGCATGAGAGCAATGAGTTGGGGTGGGAGAGACTCTGGAAGCTCCATGTGTACTGCGTGAAGGGGTGGAAGGAGGTGTCAGAGTCTTATTGGCGGGAACTGAGTGTTGATGATGGGGTGTGGCTGAATTGTGCACAGTGCGAGGGCTAGAACCAACATCAACAGTATGAGTAGTGGTTATGGTGCAGATGGTGGTCTTTGTGGTCTTATAGACAGTTGTCTGACTGCCTATCATGTGAGTCAATCAATCGAGTCTGTGATGAGTTTCACATCAACTTACTAGGAGAGGTGTACTCTGCTACCTCCTCTAATGCACCAGTAGGTTGGAACAGCCTCGGAGTCTTTGGTTCAGGCATGATTTGCCCAAATGTACAAATCGAGGGAGAGGGAGAACCTGGAATTCTGTTGGTCAATTGTTTTGCTAAGATGTAAAATAAAATAACTTGGAGGTTGAAGGTTGCAAGCCTGGACTGTTGGAGACAGGAGACACAAATAAACTGGCAGGATTGAAATTGTCATCAAGGGACTCAAAGTGACAAATGATTGCTTACATTCTCCTGGTTTTGCAGGTGTGCAAGGCAATGACATTAATTAAGCAGATGGCATCAGAGAAGACTCAGTCAGAGAGGTTGGAGAGGACAAAGGGGAAAGGAGAAGAGATTTCTGGGGGGATTTCTCAGCCATTATGGAATAGCAAGACAGCGGAGCAGTCAATTTTGAGGCTTGCAGAGTTGTGGAGGTTGAATTATCTTGCACTCATGTTTGGTTTGCAGGTAGAATCTCAAGTGAAATAATACAGGGTCCTCTAATTGGAGGCTGAGGATCAGGGCATCAGTATCATGCTTTGAACTGGTATGTAGGTCCATAAACAAATGTTGACACATTGATTGCTCAGAATAAGCAACACCAATATTTGACTGCAATTCTAGACCTGCTTGCGCTGATACCTTTATCAAGTGAAAAATCACCAGCACCTTTTACTTATGCAAGGGCTCATCACCTTTTTTTGGTATTCCTGCACAAGAATTCAAAATTCTTATTTTTCCTTGCTAAGTTTAGAATGCCACATATTTAAACCATGGCTTTCAAGTTTGAGCTCTTCTGGTTGCTTCCCTCTCACAGTGCACTTCGGTTCTATCCAGTCGGTGCTTGCCTACAGTTGTTGAAGGTCAGCATATTGACTCATTCTGCTTCATCAATGTGAACTTACAATACATCTAGTACAACCAGCTTACCAGTAGGTGATGGTCAATCCCAGCACATTCCAGGGCACTCAGAAGAGTTTTCTCACTGAGCAGTTAGAAGCTTATGCTGCAGCCATTGTCAGAAATTACATGAAGGATTGTTTGATGGACATCCAGCGATGATACTTCAAGCACTTTCCAATCAAGCAAGACCACAATGTTGATCCAGCCCCAGAAGTGTTATCCAATGTTGATGACAACACTGCAGACCATGATGAGATTCCTCCAAATAGTTCCATGCATTCACGTGCCATGTCAAGAACCGTTCCTTGCCCGATTGGAACCCGCATCTGTCTGACCCTTTCCTGCACATTGAACCTGACCTTTGTCTAAGCCTCCCAATTTCATTCCTGGCTGCCTTGCACTGCCCACACTGCTGTGCACCAGGCCACCTTGTACAGCATCCACAGCTGCCTTCCCAAGGCTGCTGTCTCTATTGCAAATTTGACTATGGATTCCTGTGCGGCTCCCACTAGATAATTTATCTATTCAGTCAAGACACTGCTGCAGTCTTCATTCCTGTTCTGCATTATTCCAGACTACGGTATTTAAGCTTAGTTAGTTTTGCCTTGTATTCCTCAGTTTGTATATTGACATAGACTTGACTTTAATCTGCCAATCCAAACATCCTTCTACTCCAACCTCAGTTCTCTAAGAGTTTGAACTCCATTCGACTCGACCTCCAGTCTCCCTCTGAAGTTCTAACCTCATCTGAACTTAACCTAAGTCCCTCCGTACTCCTTCCCGTGTTTACCTGCACTTTCCTGCTCCTACCTCCAAACCTCCAACTTGAAATTAGGACACCAGACAAGGTGAAGGGTGCAGCTTCTTACAAGCTGAAACCAAGTCCTTTCAGTTTCCCCTCCTGCAGAATCTGCAATGACCCGACAACCTTCCATAAACAACACCTGCAGTGTCCGATTGGATTCTGATGAACCTTCCAGGATCAGTTCTTAACAGTATATATGAACTCACACTTCACTCGTCCAATTCCTCTCTATGACCCCTACTGAGACCCACCAGCGCACAACAAGAAATTCCCAATGCACTGGTACTATTCCAGGGATCTCTGCAATCCAGCGATCCACCCTTTCTGACCCTTGACCTGCCACTACTTTTGGAGTGTCTTCCAGACCCTCAAACATCTTCTGACAAATCGGCTCAGGAGCCCCCTCAATCAGTGCCAATCTCATGTCCACCCATGCCCCACACCCTTCTGCCAACCCGGAAGGTTTTTGATCAAGAACTCCCCTTGAGTATGTAGGGGGCATCAACCAGCCTGAACCCTTTGGGTTGGAAGATCCTGGTCTAGAGGATGGACCCCCCAGTGGTCCTGATGGCCCTGGGGGTGACCCCAATCCCAATGATCCTGAGGATCAACCTCCCGTGGGGGAAAACCCTGACCCAGGGGATAGGTTCATAGATGTCCTTTACAACCTCTCAGAGAGTATCTGCACCCTTCATCAGAATAACAAACCTAAGATCGAGAAAATCAAAGTTCGCGACCCCAACACTTTCAACAGCACCAACCTGAAGAAACTTAGAGACTTCCTAGTCTCCTGCAATCTTTATTTCCACGACTGTCTGCACGTATTTTCCTCTGATGAGAAAAAGATCATATTCATCCTTTCTTATCTTAAGGGATCAGCTCTCAGTCGGTTTGAGCCTGGTCTGAATGACCTGACAGATTCTGCACACTGGATGTGGGACTATGAAGCTTTCCTCGCCAAGCTGGAAACAACTTCGGTCCGCACGACCCAGTCAGAGATGCGGAAAAAGCTCTGTCTGACTTAGCAATGAAGAAAGGTGGTCGTATCACGAGATATAATGTTGACTTCTGGGAATTAGCTTCTAGGGTCAACTGGAATGAGCAGCCCTTTGTGACCACTATTTCCACGGTCATCTGCACTGACTTCGCATAGAAGTTCTCCGGGGTGGTAAACCCAATACTCTTGCAGAACTGCACTTGAAAGCACAGGACAGCGATGACATCTACTGGATGCAAGAAGATGAATCCCATTTCGAAACAAAGAATTCCAGTAACATCACTAACTCTAGTTGGAAGGACTCTTCCAAAAGTCCTTCCCCATCGACAAACCAAGCCTCTTCAAACTCCGCCCATGGTAACACCTCCAACCAGCAGTCTTCCATTTCCTGGGACAAGCCCAAGTTGTCCATCTCCAATAAGTTGGGAAAGAACGGGAAGCTTACTGGGGAGGAATGAGAACGTCACATGAGAGAACGACTTAGTCTCTACTGCGGTGAGGAAGGGCACATAGCAGGAAACTGCCCGAAATCCAAAGCCGCAAAAGCCTGTGCATCCACTGTCATTCCCAAGACTATGGACTCAGAAAAATAGTCTGCAACCCTCAGGATACAGCCATTGGGGCTGGGGGTTGCATTGATTTTACCCATTTGGCTGCCTATGTTTGTCTCAATGTGTCTGCTCTTTCCAACCCTGACTCCCTAACCATCCTTTTAACCTTTCCTGACTCTTCCACCCCTTTCTGAACCCTTATCAACTCTGGCTCCTCCCACTGCTTCCTTGACTCCTCTTTCATGTTGAATAACCAACTCAGCATGGAATCCATTAACCCGATTGGTTTATGACTCTTTGATGGATCTTGCAACTCCACCATAACTCAGATCGTCAAACTTCCAGTCACCTTCCCTGCTGGTGAAGTGTTCAATTTGTCATTTTATGTAACCTCACTTGACTCTTCCTGTTCTGCCATACTCGGTCATAACTGACTGAAGCAATACAATCTGTTGATTGACTGGTCTTCAAGCCAACTCACTTTCCACTCTGCAGATCATAGAGGTCCAGCACCCCTGACATCACCTTTGTCCCCAAATCTTCCAGTAGAAATCCTCGACTCCTCTGCACTTTCCAAAACCCCCATTCCTCCTAAGTTTACACCTCCCAACATCTCTTTCATCAACACTGCCACTTATGTGTGTGCTAGCAAACTTCCTGGAGCAGTAGCTTTTCAGATGACCTTTGCTCCAGAAGGGTTATCCGCCTGTTCCGCCCAATCCACTAACTCATCTGACCTCTCCAATATTCTGCCCGAGTATCACAAATTTGCTGATGTCTTTAATAAGACTAAAGCAGATACCCTTCCTCTGCATTGGTCTTATGACCTCAAGATAGAGACAGAAGACAATACTCCTCTGCCTCCAGGCTGCATGTATTCTCTCTCCCCCTCTGAATTAGAAGCCTTACGAGTCTTTATTGACAAAAATGTATGCTCAGGTTTCATCCACCCATCCAAGTCTCCGCATGGCGCTCTGATTCTCTTCGTCAAGAAGAAGGACAGTAGTCTCTGACTTTGTGTCAACTACTGAGGACTCAACCATCTTACGAAGAAAGACCACTACCCACTTCCTCTCATTTCTGACCTCCTTGACTCTCCCTGCAAAGCCCACTTATTCACCAAGATAGACTTGTGGCATGCTTATCACCTAGTCCACATCGCTGAGGGTGATGAGTGGAAAACCACTTTCTGCACCCGCTACAGATCCTTTGAGTGGTTGGTGGTTCCCTTTGGACTCACTAATGCACCCACAGCTTTCCAGCAGTTTATGAATGACATCTTCAGCGACATGCTGGATGTTTGTGTCATCATGTACCTTGACAACATCCTAATCTATTCTGACAACAAGTCCCAGCACGGGGCTCATGTCAAAGAAGTCCTCCGCCATCTCCAGAAAAATGGACTTTATGCCCCTCCACAGAAATGTGAGTTCCACAAAGACACCGTTGAATATTTAGGTTTCATCCTTTCACCAGATGGACTGTGGATGTCCGAGGATAAAGTCAAAACTGTGCTTGACTGGCCCAAGCCTAGGAAAGTTAAGGATATACAATCCTTCTTAGGCTTTTGCAACTTTTACTGCCACTTCATTAATGGCTATTCAGACATTGTCATCCCACTCACCCGCTTGATGCGGAAATCCACACCCTGGGACCTCAACAAGAAGTGCCGTGACACTTTTGAAAAGCTCAAACAAGAATTCACTCACACCCCCATCTTAACTCAATGGGTACCCGACTCACAGATGGTACTCGAAACTGATGCTTCTGACTATGCCCTAGTGGCTATCCTTTCGGTTTATACTACAGATGGAAAAATCCATCTGGTCGCTTTCCATTCCTGCTTCTTTAATCCCGCTGAACTAAATTATGACACCCATGATAAGGAACTCTCGGCCATTTTCGAAGCCTTCAAACACTGGCAGCAGTATTTTGAGGGTTCTGCAAACCTGGTTGATGTGGTCACTGACCACAAAAATCTTGAGTACTTCAGTACTACTAAGTTGCTCACCTGCCACCAGGCCCGATGGTCAGAATACCTTTCCCAGTTCAATCTCATCATCTGCTTCTGGCCCAGAAAATTAGGGGCCAAGCCAGATGCACTCACTAGATGTTGGGACGTCTACTGCAAAGGGGGGAATAGTGACTTTGCCTCTGTAAACCCAACCAACTTCCGACCTGTATTCACACAGGAACAGCTCACCTCTTCCCTTCATGCCTCCTACCTTGCAACACCTATCCTTTGACAAGCCATAATCATGGATGTTGAGAAACTCCATAACGACATCCACACCTCTCTACCCCTTGACCCACTATCATCCGCACATCTTCCGACACCTGTCAACCCCAACTGGACCATAGACGAGGCAGGTCTTCTCTGCCACTTCAATCAGATTTATGTTCTGGACATTGCAGACCTCTGCCTCAAAGTCATTCAATACAAACACGATCATATCCTCTCTGACCACTTCAGACAAAACAAAACCCAGCAGCTTGTCCACTGGGAATATGTCTGGCCAAACCTCCACACCTTTGTGCAGGAATTCTGCAAATCCTGTACCACTTGCAAATGATCCAAATCACCTCAACACAAGCCCTACAGGTTTCTAAAGCAACTTCTGGTTCCGGAACGACCTTGGAACTCCATCTCCATGGATTTCATTGAGCAACTACCCGACTCCAATGGTCACACTGCTATCCTGGTCATCATTGACCATCTCACCAAACAAGGCATCTTCATCCCAACTGTCAATGAAATCACAGCCCAAGAACTAGCCAACCTGTTTGTCCTCCACATCTTCTCCAAGCATGGCGTTCCATTGCACGTCACTTGCAACTGGGGATCTGAGTTCATCTCCCATTTCTTCCACTCCCTCGGAAAAGCACTTGACATGCAGATCCACTTCACTTCCAGTTATCACCCACAAGGTGATGGTCAGACAGAACGACTAAATCAGACCTTGGAGCAGTACCTCCGGATCTTCTGCAACTATTAGCAGGATGACTGGTCTCACCTCTTACCCTTGGGCAAATTTGCCTACAACAATGCTACCTATGCCTCTACAGGTGTATCCCCTTTCTTTGCCAACAAAGGCTATCACCCAAACATTTCTGTCTTCCCTGAATGACTTAGCCTCACAGTGCGCCTGCGAGTTCATCGTTGACTTAGATGACCTTCATCAGGAACTTCGGAAACAGCTTGCAGCTGCTCAAGAGCATTATCAAGGCCCTGCGGATAAACATCGGGCACCCGCACCTGACTTCAACATTGGTGACTCTGCCTATGTCACTGTGGAAAATATCCACACCACTCATCCTTCCAAGAAACTTTCTGAAAAGAACCATGGCCCCTTCAAAATCATTGCCCACCTGGGCACTCATTCAGTCACCCTGTGGCTACCGGATCACATGCGGGCCATCCACCCTGTTTTCCATGTCTCTCAACTAGAGAAACACTCCCCAAACACAATTCCAAATCGAGTACAACCTCCACCTCCTCCAATCACCATCAACGATGAGCTCGAATATGAGATTGCTGAAGTCCTTGACTCCAAAGTCAACAACTGATGTCGCTGCAAGATTCTCCACCTTGTCTGATGGGAAGGTTACCAGGGAACCGATGAAGAGACCTCCTGGCTACCTGTTACAGAACTAGACCACACCCAAGAACTCCTTGCAGATTTTCACACCCGCTACCCACAGAAACCTGGACCATTACCCACTTAAAGACTATTCATGCTACTTATTCACTCAGTCTGAACTCAGAAACAAACTTTATTAAAAAAAAAAAAAAATTTCTGGATCCAACCGGATCCCTACACTACCTCTGCTTCTCCCTCTCCATCTTCATCACCCTCTCCCCCAACTTTGCCCTCTTCTCCACCTTTGTCCTTCTCTCCACCCTCCTCATCTCCACTCTCGCTCTCCTCCTCATCATCCACCCGCCTTTTCTCTGGAAGGCCACCCAGTCATCTCCAGACTTGTGGATCCCACATCTTTTCTGCTGGGACTCTTGCACCACCCACTCCACCTCTTCATCACCCTCATCACTCTCCTCCCTGGCACTTTCTTCCTCCACCCACTCTGGGTCCAAAGCATCCCAGATCTCCCCCATCGACTCCCGCACCGCATTGGCCACCTCAGTGAATCCCTTCCTTATCAACTTCATCATTTGTTGCATTACCTCTGGGTTTTCCCTGGTTGCCCCTGTCGTTCCCACCGTTTTTGCTGCAGGGGCTTCCTGCCCCTCCCACACTACCTCCTCGCACCTATGTTTGATATGTGTGCAGTTGTCACGCATGCATCCCCTTGCACCCATCTTGAAACAAGCAATCTTCTGATATTTGCATCTAGGCCACTTATCAGTAAAAGAAGACTGAGAAGGGAAACAAGTACACACCTTTTGCAGGGCAACGTGGCCTGCACCCACACTGGACCCTCTGACTCCTCTGACCCCACTCGTGCCTTCAACTTGGCGACTTTCTTTTTCTTTGGGGACTTGCTCCCCTCGGCCTCATCTTCCAAACCTGCATCCGCAGCCACCTGCTTCTTCTCCGCTCATCTTGTGGCCACTGCCTCTTTTTTCTGCACCTCTGCCTGGCGCGCCTCCTCAGCCTTTGCAGCCTCCTCTGCTGCCTTTTGCACCTCCTGCACCTGGCATTCCTCCTCCCTTGCTGCTTCCTCTAGCTCCTTCATCTCCCTTTCCATCTGCTCCCTCAGTGCCTGCTCCCTCTGTTCATGTTGGACCTTCATTGCGGCCATTTTGATCTGCGTGGAGACTGCTGGGGTGGACATTTCTGAGAGGTGATGGGAGTAGGAAACGACGTGAAAAATTTTCAACCAATTGCCACATTCAGAAATTCAACCCACTTCCTCATTCAGACTCAAACCCTCACATGCCTTGTAGGCTTGGCACTAAGGGGGTAATACTGTCAAGAACTGTTCCTCGCCCAATCAGAACCTGCATCTGTCCGACTCTTTCCTGCACATTGAACCTGACCTTTGTCTATGCCTCCCAATTTTGTTCCCAGCCACCTTGCACTGCCCACACCGCTGTGCACCAGGCTGCCTTGTACAGCATCCATGGCTGCCTTCTCAAGGCTGCTGTCTCTATTGCAAATTTGACTATGGATTCCTGTGCAGCTCCCACTAGATAATTTATCTATGCAGTCGAGATGCTGCCACAGTCTTCGTTCCTGTTCTGCATTATTCTGGACTACAGTATTTAAGCTTAGTTAGTTTTGCCTTGTATTCCTCAGTTCATATATTGACATAGACTTGACTTTAATCTGCCAATCCAAACATCCTTCTACTCCAACCTCAGTTCTCTAAGAGTTTGAACTCCATTCAACTCGACATCCAGTCTCCCTCTGAAGTTCTATCCTCATCTGAACTTAACCTAAGTCCCTCCATACTCCTTCCCGTGTTTACCTGCACTTTCCCGCTCCTACCTCCAAACCTCCAACTTGAAATTAGGACACCAGATGAGGTGAAGGGTGCAGCTTCTTACAAGCTGAAACCAAGTCCTTTCAGTTTCCCCTCCCACAGAATCTGCAATGACCCGACAACCTTCCATAAACAACACCCACAGTGTCCAATCAGATTCCAACGAACCTTCCAGGATCAGTTCTTAACATGCCACATCATCACGCTCATTCCTTTTTCATTGCATTTTTGCATGGGCCATTGTCCTACTCTTTTGACATATGCGTACTGGCCCCACATTTTCATCATCATTCAACAAATCTGGCAGTGGATGATGTACCAACATTCCAAAAGTCATGAAAGCCCTACAAAGGACCTCTTGACAAATGATCCTATAATGATCATTATGGCAAAGCTCACAGAAGCCCCCCTCTTGAAACCTCACAAACTCATCCCTTACAACCTCTGGGCAAAAGCAAACCCAGGCATTGTCAAGAGGGAATTCAAGCATGGTTGCAAATCGGCTCCACCTACAAAGAAGGATTGCTTGACCTTTCTAGGTCAAGTTACCTGCAAGTTATTTGAGAAACTCTCTTCACAAGAGAAGGCTGTGTGGATGACTGCTGCAGAGGTGGGGCATATGCAGGCTATGAAGGAGTGGTCTTTGGTGATTAAAAGTTCACCCTCTACCCTTCCACCAGATCAACAAATGTAAGTTGTTGGTTTTTCTTTTTGACACATATTGACTTTTCTTCCATTGTATTGAAAGACTTGTTGCCTTTGCACAACCTATCCTTGATCTCATATGCGACCACACCAGTATGAAAGCATCACTTTTTGTGGGAGGTTTTGAGCCAGTGGATGGTGGTCAGTTAAATGTTATAAGGTATGCTAATTATTCTGTTGTTAAATGCTTATGATACTAAATATTATTCTGTAGTTTACACTCAGGGATGACATTGGGTGCTGTCAAAATGTAATTTGGAGAGTGTGAATGACAGGCAGTTAAACAAATGGTCATTCCTCTGTTTGGATGGTTCCTCAAAAAGTGTTATAGTAAGTTCTCACATATATTCTGTTGCCTTCATAAACTCTAACATATATACTTCAGCTGTTGAAGAGTGCTGGGGTATGGCCTTGCCAGATCCAGGATCTTCACTCCAAAGCTTGCTTGCAGGCAAGGAGCCTCATGTGTCCCTACACACAACCCACTGGGATGAATAGGGCCCACAGGTTCAGCCTAATGGTACCTCAGGTCCACCTCCTTCACGTGCTCCCTCTGCTCCCTCTCCTCCTGCATTGCAAGCTACTTCCCCTCCTGCATTGCAAGCTCCTTCCCCTCCTGTGTTGCAAGCTACTTCCCCTCCTGCATTGCGAGCTCCTTCCCCTCCTGCATTGCCAGCTCCTTCTCCTGCATTTTGAGCTCCTTCTCCTCCTGTGTCATGAGCTCCTTCTCCTGTGTCACGAGCTCCTTCCCCCCTGTGTTGCATGCTCCCTCCCCTCCTGCTTCACATGCTTCCTCGAAGCAGAAGTGCGAAGATACAGCAAGTATTAATGCCAAATGGCCAAGAAAATATGCCAATAAGCCCACAATCTCTATGAACTCACCCCTTCCTTTGTTGTTGCCTGTTCCCCCTACCTCCACATTACCAGCAATTCCAATGCAAGTCAGCTTACCTTCCGGTTTGCCCCAATGGATGCAAACTTTGTCCAAGATGCTGCATTCCAGCAAGTTTGGAGATAAGTGGGCAATGTTTGTTGGACTTTGGGAGCAGTTCAAAGCTATGGATGGTTTCAATGGGACAGGAAAACTTGGGACTTTGGGTTGCCCTGCTTGTATCAGCAATTGGATTCAACATGCAAGGTCAGCCACATACCACCCACCTTCACCCAATGTCGACAAGTTGGTGAGCAACTTCATGACTTGGTGGACCTCTCTTCAGCCTAGTTGGTGGGTATCTGATAATGGAGGACTTTTGAAGACATTCGGGGGTGACCTGCAGCAAATCTGCAAGTCTGGTGTTAACAGCCTACTCAGCATGCTCACCATGCTTTTTTTTTGGTGATGCACACTGGCACTTGATGCTCAGTTTGGTGTGTGGGAATATGCTATTGATGATGTAGCATGGGTTTTTGAAGAGTTAGTGACAGACAGTGCAAGGTCTATGTAAGCTGAGCATTTTTGTATATATTTACTATTTTGATCTGGGTTCCCACCCTCCTGATGACAATGGGTGGGGCAATACATTACAATGATCATTTAGCATGTCATCATGCTATCTGAAGTGCAGTGCTGAGCTGTAGTGCTGTGCCAAGCTAGTGCTGGAAGTAGCATGTAAGTATTAGTATATTGAGGTATTGGGCAACTGCCTGTGTGGTCAGTTGCTGTGTGTGCTGTATGAACTATGTAAGATAACTACTGGTCAGTGATACATAGATATAGCTGCTACAGGTGGGGATCAATCTTGAATGATCGAGGTAATTTTAACACTACCGCATTAGGTGAAATTATTTTAGAGATTGCATATGGGCCAACTTGTTTCTCTGTGAGTTTCCTAGAAGGTCATGGAATATTTAGGTCCTTGGTACTTAGCCATACCAAGTCACTGACATTGTACTCTGGAACAAGAGCTCAAGTACAATCTGTGTGCTGCATTATATCATCACGTGCTTTCATCAATGCCACCTCCACTTCTTCCTGTACCTTCTGCATCTTAGATACAAAGTCTTCTACCAGTTGTACCTTAACTTCCCTTTGGGGTAGTGCTTGAAAGTCTGGTCCAATCCCAGTTTTTTGCCTCAATTGGCTGGAACCAGGACCAAACTGGTTATTTATTCTCAAGCTTTCAATGGAACCATGACCAGAACTGGATAAAACCGGTCCAGTATGGTTACAATCAGTTCTGGGCCTGGTTACAACCAGTCCCAGAATGAACTTTGGTCCTGGCCAGGACTGACTAATTACAATTACATACAGACTACCAAAATGAAATTCTACTAATAAATAAGCAAAAGAAAAAAAGAAAAAAAGACAAATGAATTCACCCCATGAGCAGTGGCTCACAAGGCTGGATCCACAAAGGCTTGTTAGTACTAAATAAATGAAAGATAATGGCCCCCTCCATCTCACACTTTGAGCAAGGGAGGCCTGCTGCTGCTGCTGCTGTCATCATCCCCATTGTTGCCATCATCATCATCATCATCATCATCATCCCCTGCCACTGTTTGTCTTTGTCATCCCCTGTTCGTTCATCACTCATTGTCCCTCATTTGTTTGCTGTGCCTCCCTCATTGTTCCTCATTTGTTTGCTGCTGGTCGCTTGGTTGTCATCCATTGTTTGTTGTTGGCTTGTCATCCCCCCATTGTCATCACCCTTCATTTGTTGTTGGGCAGTTAGCACCCACAATCCAACCTACAAGCAGTGGCTCATAGGCTGGATGTGCTGAATCACTGGAATATTGGGGTGATGTGGCACATACCTGGTGTTGTCAGCAAAGTAGCACCTGTTAAGAACTGATCCTAGAAGGTTCATCGGAATCCGATCGGACACTGTGGGTGTTGTTTACAGAAGGTTGTCAGGTCGTTGCGGATTCTGCAGGAGGGGAAACCAAAAGGACTTGGCTTCAGCTTGTAAGAAGCTGCACCCTTCACCTCATCTGGTGTCCTAATTTCAAGTTGGAGGTTTGGAGGTAGGAGCGGGAAAGTGCAGGTAAACACGGGAAGGAGTATGGAGGGACTTAGGTTAAGTTCAGATGAGGATAGAACTTCAGAGGAAGACTGGAGGTCGAGTTGAATGGAGTTCAGCCTCTTAGAGAACTGAGGTTGGAGTAGAAGGAGGTTTGGATTGGCAGATTAAAGTCGAGTCTATGTTGATATACAAACTGAGGAATACAAGGCAAAACTAACTAAGCTTAAATACTGTAGTCCAGAATAATGCAGAACAGGAATGAAGACTGCAGCAGTGTCTCAACTGCATAGATAAATTATCTAGTGGGAGCTGCACAGGAATCCGTAGTTGAATTTGCAATAGAGACAGCAGCCTTGGGAAGGCAGCCATGGATGCTGTACAAGGCAGCCTGGTGCACAGCAGTGTGGGCAGTGCAAGGCAGCCAGGAATGAAATTGGGAGGCATAGACAAAAATCAGGTTTGACATGCAGGAAAGGGTCGGACAGATGCAGGTTCCGATCGGGTGAGGAACAGCTCTTGACAGCACCCCCTGATCTACCCCATGAGCAGTGGCTCATGAGGCTGGAGGTGGGCACTGTGTCATCACCTTCTCTTTGTCAGTCCCATCATTTGTTGTTGGGTAGCTAGCACCCACAATCCACCCCACAAGCAGTGGCTCGTGAGGCTGGGGGAAGGTGCTTAGGCTTGTCTGTTGCTGCTGGCAGCCATTTTGGGTAGAATACATTGTAACGACATTGTTACAGTAATAGAACCTAAAAACAGAACAAAACATAAGTTAGTTACTTTCTAAAAGACATAAAGAGACTTACCTGGTTTGGGCCCATTCTGTGTGTGATGTGGCACTTGATGGTGGGTTGTTACCACAGTGGGCAGAGGTGAGAGGTGGCACGGTGGTGGTGGTTGATCAATGTGGTAAACATCAATCAACAACTACAACAAGTCCAAACATGTAAACAAAAGCAAGTAAATGAAACATGTGTCAGGTAAACAAACAGGTGCAAATGGTCTGTGCTCACCCTGGGCTATTTTAACAGCTCACATTCCAAGTCTTTCATCTGGGTGCCACCCATTCTTTTGTATATAGGTATATTAGAATGTATGATATGCTACATTTAATAGATTTATTTACTACATACAGGCAAGACCACAAGTTTGGTTTGAGACCAGTTGTCACTGGTCTTGAGCAGTTTGGCTGTCCATCTTGAGATCAGTGAACCATTACCACACCTGTACTGTAACCACTAGGGTTGTGACTGCAGGTCCAGTTACAATGGTTACAGTTCAGTTCAGTCTCAGTTATTTTCTGGTCTGCATGGCCAGACCTTCAAGCACTACATACTTTGGGGTTCTATTCCCATGCAGGGATGATACCCATAATTAGCAAAGAAGGGTGACATGTGAGTAGCTGAATGGAATTTGTTATTGTGGGAAAATTTGGCAATTGCCAACCATTTGGGCCAGTCAGTTTGTTGATAGTTAACAAACATGCATAGGTATACTGCTCCAACTCCTGGTTCATTCTCTCTGTCTGCCCATCAGTTTGTGGGTGATATGCCATAGATAATTTAGTTTGAATCTCCAATACTTATGTTGTTTAATTTTTGCATAAACATGGAAGCATATTGTGGTCCACAATTGGAGATTAGGCAATAGCATGGGTATGGGTATGGGTCATGATTCCATGACCTGTAACCCATACCTACCCATCACCAAGAGAGAGGTCACAGTCTGAAGTTTAATGCAGTAAACTATCATACATAATATAAAAACTATACAACTACTTAGTAAATGGGGCAAGCCCAGTTTACATGTAGAAATGGGAGGTTTATATACCCCGAGGTGCACAGACCATTTGGTCTTGTATAGCAAGTACTGTACCAGGTCAGGAAGTGGGCCACCCTGTCTAGTGGGCCACTTGGCACTTTTCTGATGAATGATGCCACTTACTGCTAATCTGTTATGTGCCAAAGGAGTACCTGTAGGGGACACATCTACAGCAGAAAACTGCAGCTGAAGTCATGTGATAGTGGTTTCTAAAAATATGCCCAAAGATCGGGGATAGCCCTGAAATGCTGGTTTCCTTAAAAGGCATGTGATATTGAAATCATGGGATGTAGGGCATAACAGGATTGCCCAAAAATTCTGAAAATATTTGGGGACATAGAGAATATATATGTGAATGTAATAGGGTCAAAATATATAGGATTGTGTTAGTAACTACTTGGTAAAACCCTTGGTGGCCCACTTCATGGTCATCTCCATATTTGTGGCCCATGTGGCAAATCATCCACCTAACCCAATCAAGTTGCTTTTTGTCCATTTTTGCTGTCTACACAACATCTCAGGACATTTGTCTACCCATTGAAACACCCAAGCAAGTGGCAAGGGTCACACATTCTTACCCAAAGACCCTTTACCCTTTGGTGGCCCATTTTCTGAGTAAGTACATCAGGAAAATCTAGAAAATTCTTAGCGAACTTAGTCTGCTTATTTCATAGATAAGTATGATAAGCTGCTCAAGTTGCTTATTTTCTACTGTAGTAGGGCATGGCACAGGTAACCCTCAGGTATATTCCCTTGTACCCTTACCTGTACCCATGAACACCGTACCTGCATGGGTACGGGTACAGTGTTACCACGGGTTTCCATGGGTTACCTGTGATTATTTGGGGGTTTTGAGAAGAATACATATTTTAATAGTAAATTAAGTTAATAGAAACCCCCTCGCTCATGTTTGGAGTGAGGGAGGGGGTGGTGGACCTATTCTAATAAATAAATTACATTAAACTAATATAGAAAACCCCCCCCCCCCCTCCACATTTTGAGTGAGGGATGGGGTGGTGGTGCCTGTAGTCAATGAAAACAAAACAAAAAACCCCCCCTCTCGCATTTGGAGCGAGGGAGGGGGGTGGTGCCTGTAGTCGCCGAGAACAGAATGAGTAACCCCCCCACTCGCATTTGCAGCGAGAGAGGGGGGGGGTGCTGCCTGTAGTCGTCGATCCCCAATTCCACCCCATGAGCAGTTGCTCGTGGCAGCAGTTGGGTCCTTGGGTCCTCCTCCTGGTCATTGTTGTCATTCCACCTGCTATCCACCCCACGAGCAGTTGCTCATGAGGCTGGGGTAGGTGGTGTGCCATCATGATGTGGCGGCGTTGGTGTGGGGTCATTCCATGTGAGCTCCTTGTTCTGAGGGAATTCCAACCTATGAAATGAAAGACACAAAATAGTTAGTTTACAAAAAAAGAAATGAACAAAAAAAAAACTTACCATGGGCCCAAATGATGCAATCACATCGTTTGGGCCTGGGTGATGTGGCACTGTTGGGTGTGTGTTGTTAGCTGTTGTCATCCGTTGTTATCAGTAGTTTAGAACCTGAAAAAGAAGAAACATAATCAATTAATTTACAAAAAATAAGAAATGAAACATAAAAAAACTTACTATAGGCCCAAACAACAATTCACGTCGTTTGGGCCATGCTATGGTGGTGGTTGGATTGTCATATAGTTTAGAAATAGACGTGTCGTGAGTATTCAACAAGGTCAGATGATTACTCACCTGACCAAAATCCAGGTACCAGCATACCTGCACATACCCATAACACTGTGGAAAAGGGTACGGTGTTGCCCAGGTATGGCAATCCCATACCCATACCCATACCCGTGCATACCCATGACCAGAAACACACAGTGTTACCCATACCCATGCCCTATTTCTACTTAGTAAATCAGTTAGTAAGAGCAAGGAAAAACCTAAGCATGTCATAAGGATGTCAAGTGGTTGTAGGTAAATAAGTAGCAAAGGCATGTAAGTATGCAGGGTTATTAAGTGAAAGCAATAGTTTCAAGTCATCAGAAAAACCCAAAGTGCCTCAATCGTACTTAGATTTGGGAATAAGTAAGGGAAGTAGCCCAAGCAATGAGTTTGGTGAGCCATTTGTTGCAAAAAGGGGAAAGCGCCGAATGCTACATGCAGATAACATGGCTACATTGTCAGGTTCTTCTTTCTTGACCTCGACATTAGGCTCCAAAGAGATGACTTGGCGACTTTCTTTGTTGAGAAGCCAGGTGATGACAAAGTCAAGCATGAGCTCAGTAGCTTTGACAGAATTGAGGGAAATGATGACAGGTGCATAGGAAGATGGTAGCCCAGCAGTGAGAACAACAATAATATCCTCATTGGAGACAGACACATCAATGACTTTGATTCTGTTTGAATGAGAGCGTACCTCCCCAATCCAACCTTCCATGGACTGGTCCTTCTTCATGGTGGCAGTGATGAAGTGGCGATGAAGCTGGAGTCGACTACCAAAACCTTGAGCATGATGAACAGAGGCAAGAGCATTCCAAATGGCTTTCATATCATGATCTGCCATATGGGGTAACTGAGAATCTTCAACCCTCAACATAATCTCTGCTCGGCACTGAGCTTGCCTCTGTGCAAAAGCTTTCTTCTTCTCATCCACCTCATCCTTGCCCAATGCCTCATTCCCAGTGACTAGCCCCCAGAAGCCACCCTGAATCAAGATTGCTTCCATCCGCAAAACCCATTCAGCATAGTTGGTGTGATTGAGAGATGGGAACCGAATAGATTTTGAAGACATTGTGATAAGATAGATTAAAGATTGTCAAAGATAAGACTAGGAATGAATGAATGTATGGGCCGTATGCGAGTTGGCACAGATCACAAAGGCTGAAGCAGAAGTGCATCTCTGCAGGTTCCAAAAGTTATGTCACAAGTAAGAAAGCAGAGGTCCAGTCACTGCTGTGCACAAAGTTCCAAGCAAGGCAGAAGTACAGTCTCTGCTAAACCAAAATGTGGAAGTACAGTCTCCACAGAGATGTTGGACACACAAGTTTTAAGCCACACATGGTGATGAGCACTTGTGTTGCAAAAAGGGGAAAGTGCCCATGGGTTACAAGTGCTCAAAGAGCACAATACGGTACAGTGAAGTATATATAAGTACTGGTAACTAGGCAACAGAGGCGGATCATGATAACAGAACAGCATCAGGACCAAAGAGCAGCCTGACATGGCTGAGCTTGATATTTCAACACCATTCTGTGGCTTGTATGTCAAGTATTTCTAGTTTATAAGAGTCTGTACGCATTGAGGTAGTGAAGGTAGCTATTGGAAAAGAAGGCTTAGCACAAGTGGCAGGTGTGGGCATTAGTAGGCCGAGAAGCATCAGGGAATGGAGTTACCCAGCATGTCAGTGGACAGCGGGTGGTGCACTCAATCCCACCCTGTTCTGAGGCCTAGCATGCCTGGAAGCATGCCTGAGTCCCATGAGCCATTGCTGCCTGCAGCCTCACACTTGTATGAATGAGATCTTGATGAGTCAAAGCGTTGTGAAAATGACTAAACAACGAGAAAAAAATTAGAACAGAGACAAGGCTAGGGCCTCACCTCTGGTATGGCAGAAAAAGAATAAAATGAGAAACTCACCATATTTGACAGATATTGCTGTATTGAGCTATCCAGCACCAATGTACTTGATGTGTCAACATGCCTGTGACGAGGACCATGTTAGCCAAAACCATGACTGTGGGGAGAGACAAGTTGAGGATGTCACCAGGGGGCTCAACAAGGAAAGGAAGGGTCACCAATCAGAGAACAAAGCCATGGCAGGATGTGCATGTCGAAAATGGCAAAGGTATAGCTCAGAACGGAGCGTGGTGCATAGAAGCAGACTGGGAAACATACAACATGGAGGGAGGGGGTCGAGAGGTGTGGCACAGATGGAAAATGGATGTCCTGCATCGAAATAGTGCCTATGAAGTAATTAGCTGGTCTGTTTCCAGTGCCCCAGAGTATCATGACTTACCTGCAGCTTTGAAGAGCCCCAGCACACCTAGTGACTTGAAAAAACTTGAAGAAGTCAGCACCAGTGCCATTCGAGATGGACAGCATCCAGAGAGGAAAGGGAGCAAACGAAACTGCAAAAGGCCATTCAAACTCTGCCAGGCACATATCACATGCTAACATCACAAGTTGGTTGAAGTTGAACATTGTATTCCATCATCATGTGTTCCTGTTACTCCATCACCAACAGGCAGGTGTTTTTTCTTCTCCCATTGTTCTCCACAACACTGATAGCTTGTTAGGACTAGCGACAACCCCGGCAAACTGACACCCCTGAAGTACAAGTGGCAGACACCAAAGCACTAACCCCAGCAGAAACAATGATGTGATTCAATCGCCGTGGGCAACTGTCTCTTCCTGAGCCCTGACAAGTGAGTTCGTATTTTCTTATTCTGCTCTTTATTATGCATCAGTAACTTGGGACTCGGGCGGCAACAGGAATACCAACAGCAACAATGGTCGGCGAAAGCAAACAAGACAGTTGCCGAAATGACTCCGCCAAAGGAGGCAACTCTCCAAGCAGAGGAAGGCACATCCCTTACGACAACAGGAGTAGCGAGGGAGGAATGGCAATGCCACGAGCACACCAGTATGTTTCACTCCATCTTTCACCCTCCTTCTACTAATATATTCCTGGCCACCAGAGACAAGCTGCAGGAACAACAGCGACAGTGGTGGCACCTGCAATGACCGTGGTGACAGTACCAATGAGGATGGGAGTGGAGATGGGGACAATGATGGGATGTGGGCTCGATTGGCACATGGGCATTGACGCCAAGCTACTGGTGCTTCAAGTGCAGAGAATTTCTATTGTTTCTTTTCGCAGTTCCTTCGTCCTCCAGATTTCCTGCTTTTTCGTTGCTCCTCGATTTCATAATGATTGCTTAGCATGTTTAGCATGTTCTTATACCTGTGCTTTGGTGTCCTTGGTACGCAAATATATTGGGCTTTCTACTGCTTATTGAACTCTTGAGTGACTTGGACTCTCAGCTTACTCACGAACATTTAGCTGAAGATTGACTTAAATGGTAGCTTTGATCCGTCCTTAGCCCAAGTCCAGAGTAAGCCAAACAATAAGCCTCCTGTAAGCCAAATTCATGGGAGGACTTGGCTTAGCCCAAGCATGGTCAGGCTTAGAGACTTCCTACTTAATGGTGCTTAGCAACAACATTAAGCCATGATAAACATGGCTAAGTCTCGTTAAGAAAAATCTAGATTTTCCTGATGTACAACGCGTCTTCATTGATTGTTGACGTGTTATTTACTTACATTTGTACTCAATTTGTACTTGCTTTATTCTTACCACCATCATTGTGGATGAGGCGAGAGGCCACGACAGTCACAGAGGGCGAAAACGGAGCTGAGAATGGACGTCGTTATCCTAGAAGATCAAACTGTACTAATCGTCATTTTACACGAGAAATTGATGGATAGCATACATGCCGACAAGTTTTGTGATGATCCACACATCGTTGAGTGAGTAACAAGGAATCGAAGACAGGGGATGTGTTGAAGCGAAAGTTCTCACGTGTGGCCAAAATACTCATATCCCGACAATGAGGTCACACAAAAATATGGAACACATCTCGAATAGAAGACAAGTCCCTACCCAACATTACTAGAATATAGTGTAGCCCGTATTTCGTGTAAAATACATTGTTTTAGCTAGGGTGGCCGAGTACTAGGCCGAGCACAGTAATACTGGGCGTCGTCGTTCAAGAGTGGTAATACTCTCCCTTATTTCTTCCACGCGTTCCATGTTTGTTTTCCACCTGTGACGAATTTGTTCAAGGCGCGTAAAGTAAAAACAATCCCGCTTACTTTTCAGCGAGCAATTGTTCATGTCTTGCCGAAACAAGATGGTATTCCAATTTCCATACCATCTTCAGCACCCAGGAGGCGGTTGAAAGAGAGCTTCGTAGACAGGGCCTCCTTTGAAGGTCGGTTTATGGAAGCTGAGTAGCTAATGGGATTTTGCAACCAGAGATAAGAAGGTGCACTTCAACCTTGAGAATGGCAATTTTGCGTAGCAGGATGGCAGGTTGCGTTAAGACGTCTAAATGCTGTTCGATAACTGGCGACGCCGATACCATGAGACTAGTGAACGTTATTCAGTGAACGTTATTCAGTGAACGCTATTCAGTGAACGCTACATACTCGAACTCGAACTCCGAACGTCAACGCGGCCCTTCCACAATCCAAACTCCCGCGTCTCGGCACGCTAACCAAACGCTAACACTTGTCGCCCAACGTGTTGTCGCCTATTACGCGTTCCAGCCGGTAGCCCTATCAACCTTATTTCCAAGTGATTGAGTCGAGTGAGACCACCAGCTATATTCATGCCCTAGCGTTCACTGCGACTTCGAGCATCCGACCAGATGGGACTATCTCGGAGGTTGACTGTGCTTGATTTAGGGGGACGCTGAGGGTAGGGTCGTTGTGAGTGACTCATGAAAATGGTATGAGCGAGGATTATCCCAAGAGTTCTATGTAACCTTATATAAATTTGATGCATAAATTCCTCGTCCACACCAGCGGTCCTGCCCAGAATCACGGCTCAGCTCTCCTGAGGAAACAGTAGCTGGACGTTGTGGTGCTAGATTGAAAGGTATGTTACAAGAGGGGGTCGATTGTCATCGATCATCAGAAGGCACGAGGTACATACTTTAGCGCGCAAGCTCGTCCTTGTTCTGATTCATCATGCCCAAGTATAATCTCCTCAAGAAGTTTCGAAAAACCAAGGCCCGAACGCCACCCTCCTCTCCGTTGAGTTCCAATGTGGTTCACGAACAGCCTTTGCCAGCCCCGACTCCGAATCCTAATCCAGATGGCCCCACGATGTCGGAGGCAAAACCGCCCAGCGTCCCTGCTACCTCGGCAGCCCAGCAGCCATTGCGAGCCCCAACGCCAAATTCCATTCCACTTAGTTCAAAGATTACTTCTACGAGCGGTTCTACGGCGAAAGATACAGCGCTTAATGCCTTGAAGCTAGTGATGCAGATCGTGGCTGATGCTCCTGTGCCGGGCATTAAAGTTGCAATGTCAGGATTGTTGACAATCATTGTAAAGGTTCAAGTATGTTGGCAAAGGATTGAATGCTTGTGGATGCTGACCCAATGGGGCAATTGCTTAGGAAACTTCAGGAAACACCCAGGGTTTCCTAAACCTAGCTATGCGGATGGAGAATCTCCAACCTATCTTCTCGAAGATGAAGGATATGGAAGTCGAAGGCACTACTGCGGACATATTTCAGAAGCTGACAGTGTGAGTGTCATAGATATTCATTGATTGGTCTCCTTGATATTTTTTCACATTAGCGAAATCAACAGCCTGACTGCCGAGATAAAACGGGCGAGATCTAATGGAACACTGGCCAAGTTTTTCAATAGCACTGATGATGCATCTTCACTTAAAAGCCATAACGACCACCTTGATCAAATTATCTGTGGGGCTAATGTGAGTCAATCAGTCATTGCTGGTATGGTGGCCCCTAACTATCCTTGTGATGATAAAGCTTGCCATCACTGTTGATATCCACCAGGAAGTCCAAGAAGGGTTCAAGGTTGGATGATGCCACTCTGACTTTATCCTGTTGAAACTTAACATCATTTGCAGTTACTCCATAGTACCACCACAGGTTAATATTCTCTTATTCTGATGTTATATTCTTCCAAGTTCCATTATTAGCAAAGCTAATAAGTCATATTTTGTCCAGATGATGAACAAAAGAAAATATTTTCTTGGTTATCTGCAACAGTGCCCACTAACAACTATGATGGTGCACGTGAGAAATGTCTTGAAGATACAGCATCCTGGATATTTGAGGAGGACCATTTTGTGCATTGGAAGCAGGGTGCAGTTCCAGTTCTCCGGTTGATTGGAAAACGTGAGTCAAGAGAACCTGATTTCTGATTATCTGCTGATGATCATCTAGCGGGAAGTGGCAAGACAATATTAAGGTATGTAACTTCTACTGAACTGACAAGAAGGTTCCATGACTATGTATTCTAGTGCATCAATTATCAAATCTATTAAGGATGATGGTGCTACTTGTGCGTACTTCTTCTTTGACAGTAGAGATGCCCAAGGATCTCTACAATCATATGATGGCCTCCTGCGCTCTATCACTTATCAGCTATGTGGCCATCTTGATGCATTTCCTGATATATTGGTGGCAAGTTACAAGAATTCTCATTCTGGCACCACTCCACCATCACGGGATGTTGTTGAGCAAATTTGCACCTCTGCACTTCAACAGTTACCAGAGACATACATCATTATTGATGCATTGGATGAATGCACTGAAATAGACAAGGTTGCAGGATGGCTAAGAAAGATCATAACTGCAGAAGGAAGGAGATTGCATGTGTTGATAACTAGTCGGGATGAGCCTCATATCACTGGTCGTCTTTCAAGGATTCCACTGCAACAAGCCATCCATGTTGATGACTTGACTGGAGCTGATGTGGAGCTATACATCAATTCAACTATAAACAATTATGAAGGACTGAAAGAATGGAGTGCTGAAATGCAGATGTATATTAGACAGTCTCTGCTTGCTGGTGCTGGTGGAATGTAACTTGAGTTGATAATAATTCTCAAAGTCATATGCTAAGTTCTATCTGGTTTTACAGGTTCCGATGGGTGGCAATGCAACTTGATGCACTGAATGACTGTGACAGCTATGATGAGCTCACAACCCAATTACAGAATCTGCCTCATGATCTCAATCAAACATATCAGCAAATCTTTGCCAAGATTAGGCCTCATCACCATGGCATTGTTCTGACCATCATGCAATGGCTTGCTTTTTCAAAAGTACCACTTTCAGTTGACCAGATTTGTGAAGCTGTTGCAATTGTCATTGATGACAACCAATACCCCAGGTTTGAACCAGGGAAGAAGTGGACAAAGCAGTCAGTGGAAAAGGCTTGTGCTAATCTTGTCACAGTTACAGATGGTAATATATTTCCCAGTACTGACTTGAAAAAAAGGGGGCTGACAAAAATTGTAGGAGAGATTAAATTGGCACATTTCTCTGTCAAAGAGTACCTCATTGGATTAGAGGCCAAGTTTGACAAGGAGCATTCCAGCTGCTTTATTGCAGAATCCTGCATTGGATATCTGCTTCAATTCACCACACTTGACAGTTTGAATGAAGAAAATATCAATAACTTCAAGCTTGCTCCATACGCTGCAAGATATTGGGTTGATTATGCTCAAGATGCAGGAGAAAGTGGCAGAACATCAATAGTGTTGGAGAGGTTGATGAATGATCTCTTCCAGCCTGATGGTGCAGCATTTGTTACATGGGTACGAGTGTGGGATTCTGATCAACAATGGCCATGGATTGATCTAGCAGGAAGGCCAGCTGCATCCTCACTGTATTATGCATCATTTCATGGTCTGTGCAATCAAGTTCGACCATTGATACAGAAGGGAGCAGATGTCAATGCACAAGGAGGGAAATATGGTAATGCACTCCAAGCTGCATCATCTATGGGACATCAGGAGATTGTCAAGCTGCTGATAGAGAAGGGAGCAGATGTCAATGCACAGGGAGGGATATATGGCAATGCCCTCCAAGCTGCATCATCTATTGGACATCAGGAGACCCTCAAGCTGCTGATAGAGAAGGGAGCAGATGTCAATGCACAAGGAGGGAGATATGGCAATGCACTCCAAGCTTCATCATCTATGGGACATCAGGACATTGTCAAGCTGCTGATAGAGAAGGGTGCAGATCTCAATGCACAAGGGGGGGAATATGGCAATGCACTTCAAGCTTCATCATCTATGGGACATCAGGACATTGTCAAGCTGCTGATAGAGAAGGGTGCAGATGTCAATGCACAAGGAGGGCAATATGGCAATGCACTCCAAGCTGCATCATTTAGGGAACATCAGGACATCGTCAAGCTGCTGATAGAGAAGGGAGCAGATGTCAATGCACAAGAAGAGAGATTTGGGAATGCACTCCAAGCTTCATCATCTATGGGACATCCAGAGATTGTCAAGCTGCTGATAGAGAAGGGAGCGGATGTCAATGCACAAGGAGGGCAATATGGCAATGCACTCCAAGCTGCATCATTTAGGAAACATCAGGGCATTGTCAAGCTGCTGATAGAGAAGGGAGCAGATGTCAATGCACAAGAAGAGAGATTTGGCAATGCACTCCGAACTGCATCATCTATTGGGCATCAGGAGATTGTCAAGCTGCTGATAGAGAAGGGAGCAGATGTCAATGCACAAGGAGGGTTGTTTGGAAATGCACTCCGAGCTGCATCATCTATTGGACATCAGGAGATTGTCAAGCTGCTGATAGAGAAGGGAGCAGATGTCAATGCACAAGGAGGGAGATATGGCAATGCACTCCAAGCTGAATCATTTATGGGACATCAGGAGATTGTCAAGCTGCTGATAGAGAAGGGAGTTGATGTCAATGCACAAGGAGGGGAATATAGCAATGCACTCCAAGCTTCATCATCTAGGGGACATCAGGAGATTGTCAAGCTGCTGATAGAGGAGGGAGCAGATGTTAATGCACAAGGAGGGGAATATGGCAATGCACTTCAAGCTTCATCATCTAGGGGACATCAGGAGATTGTCAAGCTGCTGATAGAGAAGGGAGCAGATGTCAATGCACAAGGAGGGAGACATAGCAATGCACTCCAAGCTGCATCATCTATGGGACATCAGGAGATTGTCAAGCAGCTGATAGAGAAGGGAGCAGATGTCAATGCACAAGGAGGGCAATATGGCAATGCACTCCAAGCTGCATCATCTATGGGACATCAGGAGATTGTCAAGCTGCTGATAGAGAAGGGAGCAGATTTCAATGGACAAGGAGGGAGGTATGGAAATGCACTCCAAGCTGCATCATCTATGGGACATCAGGAGATTGTCAAGCTGCTGATAGAGAATGGAGCAGATGTCAATGCACAAGGAAGGGGATATGGCAATGCACTCCAAGCTGCATCATCTATGGGACATCAGGAGATTGTCAAGCTGCTGATAGAGAAGGGTGCAGATGTCAATGCACAAGGAGGGAGATATGGTAATGCACTCCAAGCTGCATCATCTATGGGACATCAGGAGATTGTCAAGCTGCAGATAGAGAAGGGAGCAGATGTCAATGGACAAGGAGGGAGATTTGGCAATGCACTCCAAGCTGCATCATATATGGGACATCAGGAGATTGTCAGGCAGCTGATAGAGAAGGGAGCAGATGTCAATGCACAAGGGGGGGGATATGGCAATGCACTCCAAGCTGCATCATCTATGGGATATCAGGGGATTGTCAAGCTGCTGATAGAGGAGGGAGCAGATGTCAATGCACAAGGAGGGAGACTTGGCAATGCACTCCGAGCTGCATCATCTATTGGACATCAGGAGATTGTCAAGCTGCTGATAGAGAAGGGAGCAGATGTCAATGCACAAGGAGGGGAATATGGCAATGCACTCCAAGCTGCATCATCTATGGGACATCAGGAGATTGTCAAGCTGCTGATAGAGAAGGGAGCAGATGTCAATGCACAAGGAGGGGGATCTGGCAATGCACTCCAAGCTAGTGATGCCACAGCTCGGCTCAGCTTGCCCATGGCAAGGCTCAGGCACTTGAGCCGATCAAAATGGCGCTGAGTCACCCTGAGCGGCTCTGAGCCAGCTAAGCCAATTGAGATTGCCCAAAGTTGTGGGCTTGCAATCCGAGTTGTATTTATGCTTCAGTTATGTATTTTAACAGTCAAATAGGTTGTGTAGACTATTATTACAAGAGAAACAAGTCATACTATTGAGTTTTGCACAGAGTGGTATCTTTGATGAGATTATTTGGGTATGTTTATCTCCTTGTACCTATTACAAAACCTGCTTGAGAGATGGCTCTGGGGAGTAGGGTATAATAATGTGTATTCACAATGGCAGTAGGAACTCCTACTGAGTGTTTTATAGTGTTTTAAGAACATTTAAAGCCCTCCAGTTGCTCTGAATTTGAGGCAACTTAGGGTGGCTCTGGGTGGCTCTGAGCTGTGAGCCAATTTATTGGTGCAGCTGGCCCAAAATAGCAGCTCAGCTCAACAGCTCGCAGCTCTGAGCCATGCCATTGGCAACACTACTTCAAGCTGCATCATCTATGGGACATCACACAACAGGCAGGGCAAAACTTTTTCATAGAGAAAATGTGGAGAAAATGTGGAGAAAATTACACTTTTTCATGTAGCAAACAAGTAAAGAAAAACTGGTCAAAATAGGATATTTTCTCTTTATTTTCTCTGCAATCTGCCTCTGGGAAAATATATCATTTGTGTGGAGAGAAAAAAAGGGGAATCTGAAGTGAAAAGAGCTTATTTCCTCTTGATTTCCCCCTGATTTTTTCCTAGGAAAAAAAAGGTATATTTCCTGCAAGAGCAAATCAGAAATCTCTGGAGAATACAAGTTATTTCTTACAAATTTTGGCCTAGAAAATTGCATGTGGAAAAGTGTAATTTTCTCCTCATGTTTGCCAGATTTTCACTTGGAGAAAATTACACTCCTGCCTGTTTAGGTCAAGGGCACAGCCACTAATGTTGACATAAGCAGGCAGGAGTTTCATTCTTTTATTTTCTTTACTTGCAATATTGAAATCACATCTCAATTTTAAAACAGAGTACTACTACAAGTCGCAATATCATTTGAAACATGTTTGCACAACCTTGATGGGGTTTTCCAGCTATGAAGGACTTCTGAGCCTTTCCCCTATGTCTCACTTTGATAATCACACAAGAAAAACAATAAAATAAAGCATAAAAATACATCTACTAAGGCTCCTTCCACTTCCTCTCTAAAACTTCAATCTCTTCCATCAAAATCTCCACCTCCAGTTTCTTTTGGACTAGGACCTCTGCAAGATGGAAACTTCCGATGGTGTCATTCTGTCCCCAATGGAAGTCTCGTCCACCTTGACTCAGCTACCAACTCCTCGATTGGTGTCCTTCACCTTTTTCTCCATCTCTTGCAATTTACCTTTGCCCTTTGCCTTCAATGATCATTTTTGGGGCTCATTGATGGTGGAAGGTCTGGCTTCAGTGTTTTTGATGGGCTGGATGGCCCAAATGCATATCACTAAATAATAGAAAAGAAGTATCAGGAAACAAAAACTTCATCGAAGGAGATTCACTTACTTAGTCTTGGGGTAGACACCTCCATCAACTCCCCAGTGCTCTTTGATGCTCGCTTTGAGCCTAATTGCTTCCTCGACTTGCCTCATTGCAGGCCTTGCCTTGACACACCCTCCCAGTAACACCCCTGGAGTCTGTGTGTGCATCGCACACACTTTGGCACTCCCTCAATCATGATGCACTCTTGAGGCATCTTCATCCCAGCACGTGATCACACTGAATCAAAATTGAAAGAAAAAGATTAGTTTGAAGGATATCGATGTCAACCAATGACTTACCAGCCCATGGAAGGTGATCAAATCACCTTCCCCCATCCTGACCCACTTTACAACTGCAGGCTCCAGGTCTAACTCATCCTCACTGTTGCCTTCATCCTCCATCTCATTGGCCTTCCACTTCTTGACAATGTGTTCAATGAGAGGCACATTTGTAAGCACCTCCTCGTCCATGGCCTCATCTCAATTGATCAAGAGGTGCATCATCTCAAGCACAGTGGTGTGATCATGGAATTTATCCTTCAAAACACTTTTGGCCTGGACTTTGGCCAAGAATGCTCGACACACCTTGATCAGTGTGTCCCATCGCTCCTCAATCCTCTTTGCCTTGGCCTCAACAGCCACCTGCCGAGCCACCCTCTGCTCCTCTCTCCCCCTCTCTCCCTTGATCTTCCTCAAGTATTCATCAAAGAGATACTTACCACCCCACAAAACCCAAGCCTCGTGAGTGAAAGGGGCATACAGGCTGATCGCTTTGTCTAATGTCACCTGCACACAGTTGTCGCATGCCTCATCAAATGATCTGATCAAATCATCATATTCAGCCTATCAAATGATGTCAGAAAATACACAAACAAAGGAAGGGGGAAAACATACCATTTTATCACAAAACACTTGACCCCAGATTTCGAAGTCGAATTCCTCAGCCTTGCCAGCTTTGGGCATTGATTTCACATGGTCAAGAAGAGAAGCAGCAAGTTCAGCAAGGATCGACATAACCAGCAATGGAACAGATCATACAGAAGGAAGAAGTTCAAACTGCAACATTTCTTATATCAACAATCAACAATGTCACATGACCTGGTTATTTCAGCTCAACTGACTGGGATGGTCAGAATTTCAGTAAGGGGGAGGATGATAGGTGGTCTCTTTGGCTCAAGGGCCAATTCAGCATTACAACCACATTCTAATCACATTGCTTAACTCCCATGAAGTCCCAGAAACAGCATGACCACCCTCGACCAAGTTTATCAATCCTGATATTACATTGACCGCCTCAAAGCATCACTAGCAACATTGACCATCCTTTGAAACTACATCACACAACTCTGGGACTCCCTAGGAACATTTTACAAACCCTCTGAACAAATGTCGAACATATCCGATCACTTTGACTATGATCGACCAAAATCAAACATCCTCAGTCATCATCAAGCAATATCGATTGAACTTGAACAACTTTGAATGACATCGGGTGCCATGTTTGTTGACTCAATGATCAAGTACCATGCACTAGGAAGTATCCTACCTCATGTTCAGACCTGCTGATAGTAGGACAACCTTGTTTCAAGCCCTTATCACATACAGAACCTGCTGGGAGGGTTATCGCAACATTTAGCGCAGTCCCTACAAAGGACAGTCTCCTTTTGGTTTCCTCTTCTTATTACTCCTGTGTCAGATGATACATCACCTTTTTGTTTGAACTCTAGTCTCATTTTGGCCTCTTGATCTATATCATATCCTTCTGCCTCATGTTCCTACACATGTTTCCTATACCATTTTAGGAAGTTTCTCTTAAAACATATAAAAGCCTGTAGTATCTACCTTGTAATGACAGAAAAAGAGAAGGAATGATCTTCATACATTGCCTCGCATAAATCCAAACTCGATTATAGTTTCAAAAACCTTCTATGAGTTTTCTCAATTGTCAAGAAACTTCTTCAACTAGCATCTCTCTTGATCGACCATCATCCTACTTAAGTCCCGATGCTCGAAATCAATCCAGCACATCACAGTTATTGACTAATCTTCCTTCGATACAATTTTCCATCAATAAACTCTTCGAAATTCACACATCGACTTTTATCAATATAAGACACTGGATATTGTTCTTACCAATCTTCATCGACCTTCATCAATATTGATCAATACTGCATCGGACCTCACCAAATGCCTTCCTCTCTCATCGGACTACATCTACAGCTGTAAGTCTGGCCCCACAGACTCATGACATTACAACAAGTTAATTTACCTATGCCGCTGTTACACACTTCCACAGCGCCGGCACACCACACACGTCGCCGACACAACCACCCTCGCTGCCGACACAGCCACCGGCAATAACACAGCCACCTACAGCACATAAACAACTCACCAACACCAGACATACCAATGTCTGTGTTACATTACTACACCACCATTACACACTTCCATGGTGCTGGCACAGCCACACAGATTGCCGACACAACCACTGTGGAAGGGGTAGTAGGCCTGTTTGCCAACTTCCCCATCCTCGGGAATTTTGTTGTGGATGCACCTTCACACACCGGAACTCTTGGACTGCCGTATACCCTTCCCTTTTTCCTACATTCTTCAGTACTTCCAGTTACTAACTTTGTCTTCATCCATTACAGTATGTTATTCAACCCTTCTCAGCATGAACAACTCATCTCTTCATACAACATGTCAATCACACATCTCATCATGTTTCAACGCTTCCTCAGCTCGCACGCTGACAGCTCTGCTGTCAGGAAGACAGAATGGTTCCGGTTATTAATTGTTTTTACATCCGACAGTTCCTTTTTCTATTTATAACTCATCTTGACAATGATCTGGGATTCAAGCTGATTCCCCTTCCACTGGCTAGTCAACTTCTTAGTACAATGGGTTGATCAACTGGACAGTAGGGTCAAGGGACACCTCTTGAGTGTTCTCCATGCTTGCTGGGGGCACAGGCAATGTGGTGTCCATAGAGAACTTCAACAATTGTCCTCTCCCCGAGTCATCCCCGGTTGCTGAAACCCTGAGATGAGAACTCAACGACACCACTGCAACATCATCTGCCATGCAAACACTGACCATATCTTGAAGATCAACAACAGTTTCCAAATTCGACAACCTTGCTTCTTTAATAGTTTATCTCTCTGGTTGATTGGTCCTGTCGGCACAAGAGAACAAGTGTGACATGATTTTCTCACTATTGGTACTTGACTTGTATAAAGGTGTTTCCCCACCTCTTGAATGGGAGGAATAACTTTGGACTCTGATTTCATGTTTCCCCTTAAGTTTCTCTCCAAGTTCACAAAGGCTACCCAAGTTTACTACACACAAAGGTGTAGAAGTTAGGCTAAGTATTCAAGTTATAAGTCTTTTGGCCCAATTTCTTTAGTTCTCTTGAAATTCCATTACTACAAGTAATATTTCCAGTGAAGTGGTTCACTTTGTTACTGATACTAAAGTCCAAATGAGCAACTTTTTCTTCGACACATCAAATATCCACTTTCAAAGATATTGGCATGTAATCTCGTGGTTTGGGTCTTTGATTGATGTTGACCACTCCTCTCGCTACACGGCTCATGCTGTCTTCGCTCTAGTGCCCTACTGCATGCCCCTCTCCCTTTTGTCGAGTCATTGGCTCATTTACCAACCTTTATCCTCTCATTTTACTGAGTTTGCTTACCATTCCTCTCACATTGTGACCACCTGGTCAACAGAGCACCAATAGATTACTCACCCTGCCACACCACCCTCGCCACCAGCACAGCCACCTACAGCACATAAACAACTCACCAACACCAGATATACCAATGTCTGTGTTACAGTGAGTTATGGCCACCCTATGCCACCAACACACTCCCACAGCACTGACACAGCCACACACATTGCCAACACAATCACCCTTGCTGATGGCACAGCCACTGGAGAATATGACAACAACACACTGGTGACATGCATCCTGGCAATGGCACCATACATCCTTATTACCCTTCTATCCACATCCAGCAGTGCCGACATTATCCTATTGATGTGGTACCTTCCTATTATGTGACTACACCCGATGTGGCCTTCCCAAATCACACACTATGCTTGATGCAACCTTTTACTTACATGGTCAATCTTTTTCTTATATATTATGTATTTTTTATTCCTTAACCTTCATTCCTACTTCCATGTAACAAAGGTATAGTAACTTCCTATTCTTTTATTTGTAGTAACTTATGGTTCCTACTTCCATGCAATGAAGATAATTTGATCCTGTCTTTTAGTAAACCTAAGTCTAGTGTAGGCTGCCAAACTCAGCATCCTTCCAATGGCTGATATTAACCAATAGATGTATGATTTGTCTGACCATGGACATTTGGAACATCTCATGCCCTTCCTCTGACTTGCATAACATCACACAACAGACAGGGCAAAACATTCCCTGAGAGAAAATATGGAGAAAATGTGAAGAAAATTACACTTTTTCATGCAGCAACCAAGTAGGGAAAAACTGGTGAAAATAAGTTGTTTCCTCTTTATTTTCTCTGTCATCTTCCTTAGGGAAAATATATCATTTTTGTGGAGAGAAAAAAAGGGGGATCAGAAGTGAAAAGACTTCTTTTTCTCTTGATTTCCCTTTGATTTTTGCCTGGGACAAAAAAGTTATATTTCCTGCAAGAGTAAATTAGGAATCTCTGGAGAATATAACTTGTTTCTTCCAAATTTTTGCTTTGAGAATTGCATGGGAAAAAGTGTAATTTTCTCCTGGTGAAAATCTGGCAAACATGAGGAGAAAATTACACTTTTTCCCATGCAATTCTCAAAGCAAAAATTTGGAAGAAATAAGTTATGTTCTCCAGAGATTTCTAATTTACTCTTGCAGGAAATATAACTTTTTTGTCCCAGGCAAAATCAAAGGGAAATCAAGAAGAAATAAGTTCTTTTCACTTTGAATTCCCCTTTTTTCTCTTCACAAAAATGATATATTTTCTCTAAGGAAGATTGAAGAGAAAATAAAGAGAAAATAACCTATTTTCACCAGATTTTCCCTACTTGTTTGCTGCATGAAAAGGTGTAATTTTCTCCACATTTTATCCATATTTTCTCTCAAAGAAATCTTTTCCCTGCCTGTTGTGTCATTGATTGCCTCATTGGCATATTTGGTGGTTTTTCTGGTTGAGAACTATCAATGGAAGCCAGGCAAGAACATTGTGGACAAAGGGCCTCAATACAACGTACTCAGAAGTGTTGTGCCGGACCCCTGCCTGTACCTGAAGTGGAGTTGGAAGGGGTTGCCAGACTCGGATGATAATGAGGAGGAGCCAGAGGAAGTGGAGGAAGGTGATTGGATCTTCTACACTGCGATTCATCCATCACATGAGGTGTGTGCTACATTGAACATATCTCAACGCCTCACCGAGGCCTTCCACAAAAACAATGCTGCTAAATCCTCTACTGATTCCTTGCTTCCTCATCTCCATGAGTTCTGGGACATGTTCTCCAAGGAATCATTCGACTCTCTCCCCACGTGCAAGCCATGGGATCATGTGATCAACCTCACCCCTGGTGCAACCCCTTCATCCTGCAAGGTCTATCCTCTCTCTCCTGAAGAACAGCAACAGCTTGACCAGTTCATCAATGAGCACCTGGCCTCTGGATGTATTTGACCATTGAAGTCACCCATGGCCTCTCCCTTTTTCTTTGTCAAGAAGAAGGATGGCTCACTTCGACCAGTTCAAGACTACAGAAGGCTCAACAACATCACAGTCAAAAATCACTACCCATTACCTCTCATCTCTGAACTTGTGAACCAGCTCCATGGAGCCCGATACTTCACCAAGCTCGATGTCTGTTGGGGTTACAATAATGTGAGGATAAAGGAGGGAGATGAGTGGAAGGCAGCATTTCATACCAACTGTGGTCTTTTTGAACCACTTGTCATGTTCTTTGGCCTTACTAATAGTCCTGCCACCTTTCAGACCATGATGAACAACATCTTCCATGACCTCATCCTCGAAGGTGTTGTTTGTATCTATCTATCTTGATGACATCCTCATCTTCACTCACATGGTTGAAGAGCACCATCACATCACATGCCTTGTCCTAGAACGACTTTGACAGTACAAACTCTACCTTCATCAGGACAAGTGCAAGTTTGAGAAGACCAAGATCAAGTACCTTGGCCTGATTATCTCAGAGGGTCAGGTGGAGATGGATCCTATCAAGGTGAACGGGGTCACAGCTTGGCTGATGCCCATGAACAAGAAAGAGGTGCAGTCATTCCTGGGCTTCATCAATTTCTATCAGTGTTTTATCAAGGATTTCTCACATCATGCACAACCACTGTCCAACTTGACAGCAAAGAAAGCATGGAGGTGGGATAATGCACAATAGGAGGCATTCAAAAAGCGTAAGGAGATGGTCACTTCTACTCCCATTCTTACCTTTGCTGACAATTCACACCCTTTTTGTGTAGAAGCTGACAGTTCTGACTTTGTGATGGGCACTGTGTTGTCTCAGCAGTCTCCAGAGGACCAGAAGTGGCATCCTGTTGCATTCTACTCCAAAAGCCTTAGTGCTATAGAGCAAAACTATGAGATCCATAACAAGGAGATGTTGGTGATAATGTGTGCGCTTGAGGAGTGGTGACACTTCCCAAGAGTGCCCAACACAAGGTGGAAATTTGGATGGATCACAAGAATCTCAAGTACTTTATGATGGCCAAGAAATTAAACTGTCGTCAAGCTTGTTGGTCCCTGTATCTATCCAGATTCAACTTCTTCTTGCACCACCATCTGGGTCGCAGCTAGTGTTTAAAGGTCCAGTCTGTAGGACCAAAAAAAAGACTGAAACTGAACTGAACTGGACTGATTAGGACCAGACCAGTGGTCTATTTATGGACCAGTCTTTTTTAGTCCAGTTGCTGGTCTTTCATTTTGAAAAATATAGTAGGACTGATGAAAAACCAGTTAAAACCGGTTGCAACCAGTCTCTCGTCCCAATGTATGTTAGACCTTACTCCCACACATATTTACTTCATTTTCGGTCCCTGGATCATCAAAAACGGTCAAGAATTGGTTGAGATATGACCAAAAACATTGTTGTACAAGTATTTTGTTGTATCAGAACAACTTTGATTGCATTGCTTATTACCTGAGCTATAATTTTTTTTGTACAGCTATATACCATCATAAAAGTAACAACAACACACCTAATCATCTGTACCATAGGATTTTATTTATATAACAGCCCAAATGAGTGCAACTACAAACTACAAATTACAAACTACAAACCGCAACTTGAATGCATGTCCTTTCAGTTTTGGCCATATCTCAGTCAAATCTTGCCGGAATTGCTTAAATGTTGGATCGGTCTATGGAGCATTACAATCTCTATCTATGAATATAATATATATGAGGTGATGGTTATATTTGTTGAGATACATATGGGTTATTTGGCACAATAAATTTTACAACAAAAAACTGGTCCGAACCAGTCTTTTTTTGGTCCATGGACTGATTAGGACTGGTCCTAAAGGGTCTGGTTGCAGTCCTCCAATATTTGGGTCAGTCCTAGACCGGTTACAGTTGCCAGTTGCCCCATTTGGAAGTCAAAAACTGGACTGGACTGGACCTTTAAATGCTAGTCACAGCATGGGGAGGACCAATGCCCTCTCCTGACTAGGGTGTAGCACAGGTACAGGTGAACCTGTGGTATTCTGACTGCAGGTAGCACAGATGCAGGTATGGGTTTGTATATCTGTACCTGTGGCCACACCACACCTGTACTCATGGTGTTACAGGTTGTCACAGGTTTGAGTTGTGATGTATTTCATATCAGGTTTTGTGGTTCCAAAATTCTTCTGAGCTCTTTGCTTTGAGTTAAAAGAATTTTTATCAAGTTTTATGAGAATCAATTGTTGTTACACTGTGTTAGGACATGTATCTGCCTGGTACTGTGGGATCTAATGATCTAATTTAGTGAAGTTGATGTTATTTTGCATGGTGACCTTGAGTGTTCCTTCCAAAAATTGCTCCTCTCATGCCAAAACTACTCTGCCCAGATAGAATGCAGCAAATTTCTAGTTTCTTTGTGTTCTTCATGATGGATAAAAAAGGTTGACAGATGATTTGTGAAAGAATTGAACATTATATCATAATTTATATCATATATGTGGATTCAAGTGTTGAAGCAGTATAGAAAAGTTGGATAACTTTCTAGTATAGCTACCTCTTATCTTTGTTTTAGCTACACATAAGTCCACACCATGTTACTCAAGTGCTACTGTAGTTTTGAAACACCATACAAAACCTGTGCTTATAACCTGTACCTGCAGGTATGGTGTTTGTACAGGTATGGTGTCACAGGTGACAGGTGTGGTGTTGCCAGTGAAACCCATGGTGTCACCTGTGCTACACCCTACTCCTGAAATGCAGACCATGGGGATGGCAGCAATGACAATCAAAATGTTATGTTGTTGCAGCCAGACCTGTTTACCATTCAGGCACTGGAAGGCATTGCACCCCAGGGTGAGGAGCAGGACATCCTATGCAACATTCATTGCGCAAACCATAGCAGTTTACACGAGGATGTTGTTGCCTGAGCTGTTAAAGAACTGAGGAATACACCCTTTCCTTGCGTGTGGCAGAGTGGGCTGAAAAGGAGGACTTGTTGTATTTCAGGGATCGCATCTACATCCCCAATGACCCAGACCTTTGCCAATGCATCATATCCCAACACCATGACTCACAGATTGCTGCTCATCCTGGATGCTGGAAGACCTTGGAGCTCACCTTGCGGAATTATTGGTGGCCACAAATGTCATGACTCATTGGTCAGTATTGTTGTACTTGTGACCTTTGCTTATGCACCAAGATTCCTCATTGCAAACCCATTGGCAAGCTACACCCTCTTCCTGTTCCAGAGAGTCATTGGGATGTTGTCAGTGTCGACTTTGTGGTGGAGTTGCCAGAGTCAAGTGGGTTTGATGTGGTGATGTGCACAGTTGATTCAGTGGGAAAATGTGCTCACTTCATTCCCACTCACACCACTGTCAGTGCCCTGGGTGCTGCCTGACTCTATCTCCACCATGTGTGGAAATTACATGGACTTCCTGGTGCTTTCCTCTCTGACTGTGGCCCTCAGTTCATGGCACAGTTCACTTGCGAGCTGTACCAACTTCTGGGGATCAAACTCCTTGCTTTGACCACCTATCACCCACAAACTGATGGCCAGACTGAGTCAACCAGGAACTGGAGCAGTACATCTGCATCTTCATCAATGAGTGAGTACTTTACACTCCCTCACCTATTCTGGTTGGATTCTGGAATTTCTGGAATTTCTGGAATCCGGTGGAATTTTTTTTGTATGTAGTTTTCCCTATGCAGCACAATTCCAGTTGGACTAAGGATCCAATTTACACCCAGAATCCCCAGAATCTGACTGGACTCATCACAACCATACTAACTGGAATGCACGTGCTTTCCCAAATAAAAGTTTCACATACAGTAAGAATTGAACACTCGACCTTGGGTCTACATAGGTTTACACACAGAACAACACACTTAACCACTGATCTACCAAGTCTTTATTCCTACTTACATTTAATACCATTAATACCCCTTAATATCTTTATTACCCAATTAAGGGTGTAGTAACCATACACATAGCTGCATGCATTGCATGACATGTGACATGTGACTGCCAGCTCACAACCACCACCACAATTGTCAATGCCACCACCTCCTCCTCTCCACTCTACCACCACTAGTGTTTGAAAGTCCAGTCTATAGGACCGAAAAAAGACCGACAACCAAACCAAACTGGACTGATGGCAACTGGACTTTTGGTTGTGATTGCCCAAGGTCTGGGTATTACCCAGTTGCCAGTCTGGCTATAATCAACAATATTAATAGACTGCTAAAAGATTGGTTGCAACCAACCCCATGTGCAACCAGTCTTATCACATGTGATGCATCAATCAAATCAACGTCAGTCAATGTTGTGTTCTCACCACCATCATTCAACAACAATGCAACCACCACAACCACTGTGTGACCAACAGAATACAGGCCTGAACAACATCCATTGTTGTTTGGGCCTAGGTAGTTTTTTCCTTATTGCTTCATGTTTTTTTGTCGAACTAACTAATGTTTTCATTTGATTTTTAGGTTCTAAATGTGTTACAACAACAAGATGGCCCCAGGACAGCAGTTCCACACCCACCTGCCATACCCCACCCATGCCACCTCATGAGCCACTGCTTGTGGGTGGACAATGAACAACTGGGCTGGCCGACAAACAGAGATGACAACAACAGGGTGGATCATTGGTGCTATCATAGCAGTTCTCCACCAATGCGACACCACCGCCTCTGCCAATGCAACCACCACCACCACCCTCAATGTGACCACCATCACTCCATAAACGAGGGCATTGCACAGGTAAGCACCCTCCCTACCTTGTAAACCTGCCATGTCATCACTAACAACCCCAACCACTTGAGAACAGGAACATTAACCCAGCACCTGCCCCCACCGCTGCAAGCCACTGCTTGCAGGGGGATTGCAGGTGCTAACAGCTATATCAACGCTGTGGATGACAACAATGCAACACCAGCACAATGGGCTATGATGAAAAGCCAGGCGAGGTAGCAAGGTAAGCACCCCACGACCCTGTAAACCCGCCATGTCACCACTGACCCCCCCATATCCCCTCTCAAAACAGGACCATTGCAACAACAGTATCCAGCACCTGCCCCTGCCATTGTGAGCATCTGCTCATGCAGGGGAATGTGGGTGCTAATGATGGATGGATGACATTTGACAAACAACAAATGACGAACTACAAACCACCTCAAACGATGAATGTTAGGAGGCAATGGATGAAATGTGGGTGCTAACGACACATGGACAAGGTCCAACCACCAGCTCAGGTATGCACCACACCACCTTGTAGACCCATCACATCACACTAACCTCGAGACCAGTGGCATAACCTAGCACCTGCCCCCACCACTACGAGCAACTGCTCATGGGGTGGATTGCGGGTGCTAACAGCTAATCAAGCAGACGAGGGACAACAAGCGAGGGACAACAAATGAGGGATGATGAACGAGGGATGATGAAGGTGGTAACCTAGTAACACATTCTGCGGGGTTTTATTTTAGGGTTTTATTTGTTTCATTACTGACATGCTCGCTCACAGGCCCCTGCCTGTGAGGGGTATTTTTTTTAAGTTCACTTTAGTTTCAAAACTGTATTATGTAGTGTACTTATGTAGTCAGTCCTGACTGGTTCCAAACTGGTCTGGACCAGTCTAACACAGAACCGGTGGCAACCAGTTCTGGAACCATAAGGCAACCATGACAGACCGGTTTATACCAGTCCAGTCTGCGGTTGCGTATAAATTCTGAAATACATGAACTGGTCTGGTTCACAGTTGCCCTCTAAGAGGGGCAAAAAACCAGACTGGACTGGACTTTCAAACACTAACCACCACCACTGCGTGCACACCCACCACCAGCACTCCCATGCCCACTCCCACCATCACCACCACCCTCAAATGAGCTGACTGGACAGAACATGGGCCCAAATGAGGGCAACTGTTGTTTGGACCATGGATAAGTTTTTCTTTTTTTTCTTTTTTTGCTTTTTTTTATCAATCAACTAATTGTATTTTATTGCTTTTTAGGTTATATACTACTGGGGACGACCTGCCACGACAAAAAATGTGCAACCCATGCCCACGCCCACCTGATCCCCTCCTCCCCATTCAAATGGGATGTGAGGCTGTCGACATGAACTAGGAGGGTGCAGAGGGATGCCAGGAGACCCCAGAAGGGGGGTACCTCCCTAGTAAGCACCCACCAACCTCTGTACTTGCACCACATCTCACTGACATGCCCAAACCCCCCCCCCCCCCCCCAAAAAAAAAAAAACAGAAATCCAAATGGGGGACAATGGCGACAAATGATGACAAGCCACCCAACCCCAGCCTCATGAGCAACTGCTCATGGGGTGGATCATGGGTGGAACAGCACCCAGGTGCAGGGACAGGAGACAACAATGACACACCACCCGCCCCCAGCCTCATGAGCAACTGCTCATGGGGTGGAACGTGGGTGGAACAATGCCCAGGCACAGGGATAGGAGACAACAAAGCACCACCCACCCCCAGCCTCATGAGAAACTGCTTGTGGGGTGGATCACAGGTGGAACAACAATGATGACAAGCCACCCACCCCCAGCCTCACGAGCAACTGCTCATGGGGTGGAACATGGGTGGAACGATGCCCAGGTGCAGGGATATGAGACGACAATGCACCACCTGCCCCCAGTGTCATGAGCAACTGCTTGTGGGGTGGATTGTGGGTGGAACGACAACAATGACAAGCCACCCACCCCCAGCCTCATGAGCAACTGCTCATGGGGTGGAACATGGGTGACGACACCCAGGTGCAGGGATAGGAGATACAATGCACCACCCGCCCCCAGCCTCACGAGCACTGCTTGTGGGGTGGATCATGGGTGGAATGACAGACAACACACCTAGCAGAGCAGGGTTGCGTCCCCTCCCCCTCCACCGCACTTTGTGTGGGGAGGGATTTTTTTTGTAATTTTAATTATTTATTAGTATTGTGCCCCCCCTCCCCCATTTTGCATGGGGGAGGGATTTTTTTCTTCATGTTTTTACCTCCCCCCTCATGCTGAATGCGAGGGGTTAGCTTTTTATGTATATAAATAAAACTCCCTCTCGCATCTTGTGAGAGGGAGGATTTTTTGTTTATGTATATAATCACAATCATCCCCACTCCCTTGCATTCAATGTGAGGGATGTGGTTAATTAAAAAATTTTGATCTTAACTACTTCAAAAAAAATTAGAGTTGTGAGTTTGAGTGTCATGAATAAACCTTATATTACTAACTAATAATTCTCCTGTGGCTCAACTGGTTAAGCACACATGTTTGGTTTGTCATGTGACCACTCTAATCAAGATGTCTTGAGTTCAATCTTTACTCTGCACAAATATATTTTGTAGGCACTTTGACAACTTAAGACTTGAAATTTGACTATCCATTAGGGTATATACTCTAAGTTGAGCATCTGGAGTAACCAGAATCTGGTCAGAATAACTGGACTCCAATTGGAATAACTGGACTCTGACTGGAATAACTGGACTCCGATTGGAATAGGTGGGGGAGGGTAAATTACAGCAATGAGTGCCAGGACAATTGGGACGGTCTTCTCCCCTTGGCTGAGTTTGGATACAACAACCATGTCCATGCTTCCACTCAACAGACCCCTTTCCTCTTATACACTGGATGATATCCACGCATGGGATTTGAACCTCACCAAACTCCCTCACACATTGAGATGGTGAATGAGTTCACAGAACACATGCAGGATAGCTTGGAGGAGGCAAAGGCAGCCTTAGCAAAGGTGAAGGACAACATGGTGTGCTTTTACAACCAACACCATTCTCTGACCCCTCAGTACAAGGTTGGTGATCAAGTTTAAGTTTATCTTGACTCCAGTGACATCTCCACTATGTGTCCATCCAAGAAACTTGCTCATCACTTCCTGGGACCTTTCCCATTGTCAAGTGTGTTGGAATGCATGCCTATAATTTATGCCTCCCAGCCTCCATGTCCAGACTCCACCCAGTCTTCCATGTTGTCAAACTCCTTCCAGCTCCCCCAGATCCATTCCCAGGATGCCATTCACGTCCACCACCACTACCTACAGTGATCAAGGGAGAACCCCAGTATGAAGTCAAGTCGATCTTGGACAGCCAGTTGCATTGAGGAAAACTGCAGTATTTGGTGCACTGGAAGGTTTATGGGTATGAGGAGAACTCATGGGTTGAAGAATCCGATGTGAATGCCCCTCGGTTAGTCAAGGAATTCCACCAACAGCACACTGCTGCACCATGTCGCATTCAAGTCACTGACTTTGGTCATATGCAATTTCAAATGCATCGGGGCAATGCATCTTAGAGAGGGGGTGATGTAAGGGGACTAGGGGGGTGCCCTGTGTGCTTCTCCTATTTTTTACAGGTGGAGCACCCCTTCCAACATCTACCCCTTGGTATGATGTCATTTGGTGGCCTTGATCTGCCTATCTCTGCCTTTTCTATTTTTAGACTATTATTTGATTTTTGCAGTCTTCACATATACTGGGCATTGGCAAAGGGGTCCTTAGAGTTTTCGCTTCAGATTTCCCTTTGCTAGGTGCGCCTCCAATCCCTGTACTATGTAGTATAATTTTAACTTCAGATTTCCCTTTGCTAGAGGCTGAGTGAGGTTGCCCTTATATAGTCTATCTTTGAAAATGGTTATGAGATCAAAATTACTGACATCCTTGTGGATTTTATTATAGAAACAAGGCAGCTAGCTTTAGGTCTAGAGGAATTGGATCATTAGTCACTGTGTCATTTTGATAAGCTTAAAAGAAGCCAAGCATGTGTGTTATCCTACACCTCCAAAACATCAATAGCTTTGTGTTATTGGAACATTAAATAATTACCATGCTAGAGAACAGGGGCTGACCCTGAGTCAAAAAGGTGACTCACAAAACTCATATTGACCAGGTGCAGGCTGTACAAGCATGATTGACATACAAACAAATTTAAAAGCTGAATGATTGAGTGAACAGTGGTGAATCAGATGACCAAGACACAGGTAATGCAGTAGGTACATGGTCCACCTGATAATGGACAATACAATGCAACTGGTTTCCAGGTAAGAACTGTAAGGACTGTATGATGGAGAGCAAGTAGCAACTAAAGATGCTGGTTGAGTGGACATGTGACTGAAAGAGGGGTAAATGAGCTACACTGGGTCAACTGGCATGAAATCTGCTCCCAGTACACTTTAATTTGTGCTAAATGTCTCATTATTACCCTCCCATAGACTTCTCTGTGTCCTGTCATTCTTTCATCCTAGATGAGTTTCATCAAGGCTTAAGACTGGACTTGGAGCCAAGTTAGATCCAATTGTGTTGCAAACTATAGTCAGACTTGTCAACAACAGCCAAGGGGGAGAGAATTTCTGGTGCATGTGACCCTAGCAGTTCAGTTCTACAGTTCTCTAAACCAAGACAGACTCTGATTCTATGGGAGAGGTGGCATTAGTAGAGTTTTTGAAGGTGGGATTAAATCCCTTACTATTCAAGCCTATCTACCAACTACCCTCTATGGTGCCCCTCCCCCATGTTTTGCATGGGGAGTGGTTTTTTTTGAGTATAATTGCCCCACCCCCACACATTTTGTGTGGGGATGTTTTAATTTAATTTTTAGTATTGTTGCTTCTCCCCCTTGCAAAATGTGAGGGGGCAGATTCTTTTTAGTACTGTTTCCCTGCCCCCTTGCATCTTGTGTGGGGTGGGTTTTTCTCTTTTGTTAAACTTAATTAGTATTGTTGTGGTTTTCCTTTTCAGAAAAAATGATGTCCCCCCCCCCCCTTGTGTGAACTACCCCCATCCAAACATAAGGTCAATCAAATTTAATTACAACCATGGTCAGAATCTCCATGGAATATATGGGGGAGTGCAAATCACTGATGTACTATCACAAGAAGGTCAGATTCAATGTGCACAAGGCACATGGGTGGGTAAGCTTTCCTTCATTTCAAAGTGTCAATGTTGCATCTCTGGCCAATGCTGTGTCTCTGGCCAATGCTGTGTCTCTGGCCAATGCTGTGTCTCTGGCCAATACTGTGTCTTATTTGCTGATGTTGTGTATCCACTGACTCATCATTAATTTACAGTCTGGAAACATGACTGATGAACCATACTATGCTATGGCCCAAAACCAGCTCGTACTACCTGCCAATCCAGCAAGTGTCTTCATCCTACATTTGTGTGGCTATATCAGTTGATCCTGTTGCAGAACCTGCACCAGTCATTCCCTCTACATGGCCGAGGTTGAGAAGCTGGAACAGTAAGATATTACCTTGAAGACATATGCAGCTTTGAAGGAAAGGATGGAGCATAATCTAAAATCATTTGAAAGCAGGTTCTCAGAAATTTCAATTAGACCATCATCCCATGACAATGCCAATGACACCATGGCTGATCCCCCTGCTGATTCTCACTGATGTGGCATAACTCAATAACATAGCCTACCTTACTCTTTTTATATCTATATAGCTAGGACCAACATTGTTATTTTAGGTAGGATGAACACAGTTTTTTCTGCTGGATCTAACTCATTAATATCACCCATACCTGTTAAGGGCAAAGCCTCAACCACTCAATCTAGTCGATGTCATTTGATGAGGTGCTTCCTTGACAAGTTGTTCAGCACTAGTCTTACTCGGAGCATCTGACATAAGATGGATAGTGCACTCTAGCAGGCCTTCTGCATAGAGTCATTCAGGTTCATGCACTAAGGGGCTTCCTTAGTGGTTTTGAGTAAGTTCACAAGTTCACAAGTTAAAGCTGTAGATTGCCTAGATCTAAACTAAGGACATCCCTACTACAAGTTGCAGTACTTATACTACAAGGGAGGTCCTTATTGTCCAATTGGAAAGATAGATGCATATCAAGTAAGAATAGAAACAATAAGCCTCATGCCTTGCATGAGGCATCCAATGTCATGGAGTGCTGCGGCGCAGCATGTTAGGAAACAATAAGAGATAAGCCTCATGCCTAGTATGAGGTGTCCAATGTCACGGATCCAATGTCAAGGATCCAATGTTGATCGTGAGAGTCCAATGTCATGGACCTCATGTCAAGGGACTGTCATATCACAGCATGTATGGGAATGGGTTCAGGTGCATGGAGTCACCATGCATCAAGGGTGCCTTCTGCAGGAAGGGGATCGAATCGGCATGCGTTGTCTGTGTGTCTGGTGTCAAGGACATGCTCTAAGCATGAATCAGGAGTGCCTCCTGTCTGGAGGGGATCATTGGGTATGTCAGGTCAGTCGGGTTCCATGAGTTACAAGGAAAATTGTAACATTACCCCCCTGCTATGGTTGAAAGTTCCACACTTCAACCTAAATCTTCATCTCTCCTCCGCAGTCTGATCAGTTGTGGTCTGGATATGTGGGCAGGTCAGGGTCAAGGGGTGCAGTGGAGGAATAATTCATGTCCAAACTCAGACCATGATCAGGTTCTTCTAGTTTGTGCTGCCCTAGGCAGTGGTGTCAAGGAGTCGGTGGTATCATTGAAAGGGGGGTGTTGCAGGATGGCAAATTCAATGTCTGTAATTGGGGGTTTGGGACTTGGTCGGAAGATGGCATAGAGGCAAAATGGGTCAGGGCTGCCGCTGCAGCTAGGGTTGTGCCAACGACGATGGTGAGGATCGTGATTCCTGTGAGCATGGGTCTGTCTTGTCATGCCATTGTTTTTGAGCTTTCTTCTTAAATCCTTCCATAGGGCTCTCCTGTCATGTTTCCCATTGCATCATTGTTGAAGTCATCATATTGTGAGTCAAAGAAGAGCTGCTGGTTGTGCTCGGCTTCTCTTTGATCAGTTTCTCGATCTTTCCGAGGTTTCCCTGGGCAGTTCATCCTATAATGTCCAGGGCCTTGCTGTTTGCAATACCTGCAAACATATCGTTGGCAAATCAGGCCGAAGTGGCCTATCTGCTGGCAGATGAAACATCTGGCATGTCTCATGTGTGGAGGGGACCAAGGTGGTTGGGTGATCTTTGGTTCGGGTTTGGGGGTGGTCAGATCAATTATTTCGGGTGCCCTAGGCACAATCTTCAGGTTCTTCATAGAATGGGAGGAGTCTCCAGAGGGAGCTCGTCATTCATCTCTGTCGCTCTGCTCGCTGAATGGCGAGAGCGAGGTCAGTGGCTGTCTGTGTCAACCTAAGGGGGTGTGAGGTCTCTCCTCAGCTATTCTCGGTCTGTCTGACTGTGGTGCAATCATTTCCTGGATTGTCTGTTCGATCCCCAGGGCATCTGAATCATTCGTTGCTTCTTCTAGATTTCGTTCCATCTGTTCGATAGTGCTAGCATAGTAGAAGCACATCCTGGCTAGATGGTATTTTGGTGGATCGTGGGCAAGGTGAACGCAAAGGGCATCAGTGTTCAATTGGTTTCATAGGTATTCTTGGGTGAATCATTGTTCAGCAGGCATATTGGGGAGTGTTGTTGTGGGAAGAAAGGGGGGTTTTGGGTTTCCATCAGAGGTGGTACCTCTTCTTATATGCTGTCAGGATCTCAGGGGCATTCTTTAGGTTCAATTCGGGTTCCCATGTGTTTTCAGATGTCGGGTAGTCAACCCATTTCACAAGGTAATGGCATGTCTTGCCGCGCTTCTTGTGTGCGATGATCGCTTCCACCTCATATTCATTTTCTCCTTCCACGAGGTCGGGTGGTGGAGTCAGGAGGTTTTGCCCATGAGTGTCGTTCTCATGGTATTGCATGAGTAAAGCTGCATGGAATACCGGGTGGATCTTCCATGTCAGCAGCAGTTTCAATCAGTATGTCATTCTCGACAGGGCATCTTCAATCACAAAGGGCCCTTCTCATTTTGGCGCCAATTTCTCATTGGGTAGCCAATCTTCAGGTTCTTGGAGTCAAGCCATACTTGTTCTCCAACCTTGAATGGTTCGTATCCCCCTTTTGTTTGGGCAGCCATAGCCTGTCTGGCCAGTTTGTGTGTGGCAAGAGCTTCCCTTCTCGCAGAGAGAAGTTCTTGGATTCTCTGTTTGGCGGCCGGTGATAGGTCCACCTTGTCATTCAAGCTCAGAAAATCACATCTACAATTGTTGTCAAAGCTCTACGAACACATATGAACCCCTCCGAACCTCTACAAACCCCTCTGAAGCTCTACGAACCTCTACGAACCTCTACAAAGTCACGAAAATGCTTCGAAATTCTTTGCAACACTTCAAAACTCTTCACAACACCTTGAAATTCTTTGTATGCCTTCGGCCGCCATAGTACAACTCCCCTGCCCTTCGGACAGCTCAGGATATACACTTGGAGCATCGTCGATGGGTTCCAAACCAGTATTGAGCAATATCACAGCAATATTGGCCTTTGAACAAGTCCGATATTTCCTCGACCAACTTCGAAAATCATCGAACATCGCAAATCGACATCGGACACTATATCACTATCTGAATACTCATTGCACACATGCCAGACATATCCCCTACCATCGTTGAACAATATCGCACCAATATTGGGCCACGAACGAAGTCCGAAGAAACTTTGAAAATCTTCGAAAAACATTGAACCTCGAAAAACATCATCGGACACAGTATTTCCTGTTTGAACGATCTTCGGATGCATGCTGGACACATGGGACACTATATCACGTATATCAAACACATTTCAACTGCATGTGCATGCATACAATCCGCTCGAAGCAGTTTGCGATCTTTTATTCAATTTATAACAAGGACAGTCCGGTTTTAGCTATTATTTCTTATTATTTCTTCATCATGTATTATATTCACCTCTTCTAGGCTTGCTTTATTGTTCTGATATACTTATATTGTCTTTTGCCTCGAGTTTTCCACATGTTTGCCTCATGTTCTCTAGCCTTTTTAGGTACTTTCTTTATTTTATATAAAAAGATGTACTAGATACAAAGAAATAAAAGAAAGTTGTCATCTTCCTCCCAGATCACAGTGATTTGAGAGTTCGGTTTAGTCTTATTCAGTCCGAAGTTTGGTGTTTTACACTAAACTTCCTCAAAATTCCTCAAAATTCCTTGCATTACGCTATTTTCGCTCTCACTTCCCTCGATTAGCCTTTTCTTCACTTCTACTACTCGTCTAGTCCCCCGATCTTGTGTCCGAACATATCTGCACACTTGAAATTCCTTGAGACTTTTTCGAAAAATATCGTGACATCTCGAAAACTATTGCAATGTCTCGCAAATCATTGCAACCCCTCGAAAATCATTGCAAGTCCTTGAAATACATTCTTTTAGCTTCAAACTGCTTTGAAAAGCAGTTATTTTATGACTATTTGACGATCGATCTGACAGGTGATGTCTAGAGGGCCTCGCATCCTTCCTCTGACTTGTGTTATACCATCCAAAGCCATTTTGTGGGTTTTGTTTGGGTTTCCGGGTTGAGCATCATCACCGGCACATTCGTCTTTTCATAGGGGGTGGGGATAGCACATGGTTGATATCCCATCATCAAGTAAAACGGCAAATGTTTTACTGCAGAGTTCATCTTCTGGTTATGCACAAATTCTGCTGTTGGGAGATAATGCTCCCAATCTTCTGGTTTGTTCAAACAGAACATGTGGAGGTAAACCTCTAGCTCTTGGTTTACTTGCTCTGTTTCTCCATTGGTCTGGGGGTGATAGGTGGTGCTCATGGATAGCTTGATTCTGAGCAGTCATCCGAGTTCTTGGAAGAGTTTGGACGCAAATCAAGGGTCTCTGTCTGAGATGATTCTTCTGGGGAGTCCAAATCTTGTGTATACATGGCACAGGTAGAGGTCTGCAGCACCAAGTGCATCGATCGTCTTTGCACAAGGGATAAAAATTACCCCCTTCATAAGACCATGGTCTACCACGACCATGATTGAGTCAAATCCATTTATTACAGGCAGGTCCATAATGAAATCTGTCATTACCAGCTCAAATGGTCTGCTGGCATCAGATGATATTGGTGTCGGGGGTGGGGTTGTTGGGTGGGTGCTGATCTTCATTTGCTGGCACTTTGCACAGCCTTCGATGTATTTCTTTATGAAGTTGGCCATTCCTGGCCACCAGTAGTCTCGTCGGATCAGTTCAATCATTTGCCATTGTCCAGGGTGCCCTGTCGTGATGCTGTCATGGTATTTCTGTATGATTGCTCAGTGGAGGGTTTTGTCCTGTTGCACATAGCTAGGGATCTGCATGGGTTGACGGGTATGGGTACTCACGGGTATGGGTATGGGTCACAGCTAGGGTACCCATGGACCTGCGCCCAACCCACTGCCATAGGTGCAGCAGGATGTTGCTGCAGTAGAATATATTTACAAGTCACATCACCACATTGATTGTGGGATGTGGCCATACATTTACAAGTTGATTATTATACTATCATCTATCTACAGTAAGTACCACAAAGGGGGCAGAGCCCCAGGTGAGAGGTGACAAAGGAGTATACCACTTATATATGTTCACTTTGTTGTGACATGTTTGTGTAAGTAAACAAGACATGTTGACATGTCACGGTATTGACACATCGAACCTACCACTGCACTATCACCACCACCACCACCACCCTCCTCCTTGGCCTCTACAACAACATCATTTTTTTCTTCTATTCTTTTTTGTTTTATCTACTAACGATCAGATTTTTTATTGAGGCGATTAAACTACATTCATAGAGATACCCACCGCTGCAAGCAACTGCTCGCGGGGTGGGAATGGGTGCCACTTCAAAATGGCAAGACAATGGCAACACTGCCACCATGCCAAACGGAATGACAATGAAATGACGGGCCCACAGGAGATGACTGAGGGGGAAACAATGAGGAGGAGGCAAAGCAAGGGAAAAAAAGGCCCAAGGGTAAGTTTTTTTTACTCCTGTTTCATTATTTTGATTCTACTGCTAACAATATTTTTTTGGTACTAACTAGGATACTACGACAATGATGATGACAGGACAATGAAGCTGACCAGCACCTGCCACCACCGTTGCGAGCCCCTGCTCGCAAGGTGGATCACAGGTGCTTGATGACATGGGGAGACAACAGGGGACATGCGTCTCCTGGACAGTTTCTTTTTTTCTTTTTCTTTTTCTTTTTCTTTTTCTTTTTCTTTTTCTTTCTTTGTTTCTCTGGGCTGCAATCCACCCCATACCTATGAGCGCCTGCTCATAGGGTGGTTTGATAATTGTAGTTAAGCATATAATTAAATATATGTATTTTTGTTACCTAGACCCCTGATGAAACCCATACCCATGGTGACCTGTAGCTCACGACCCACAGGTTGCGGGTGGGGGTAGATGCAGGTATGGGTATGGGTACGCTCAAAAGTACCCATGGGTTACCCATGCCATTGCCTACACATAGCACCTGTCTTTGAAAAAGAGCAGGCCATCTTTGAATTTCCAGTCCTCCAATGCAGACTTGATTGGGGGAGTTCCATTGTTCTTGAGGGCTCGTAAAGCATCATTTATGAGGTCGTCCTTCATTATTGCTGAGACCAGGGCTCCCTGGAGTTCAGCATCGATTGTTTTCATGAATAGTTTGTCGGTGAGGATGGTCTTGTCCTTGTTATCGGTGTCTTCTTTGGCTATATGATCTGCTCTCCTTGATAGGGCATCAGATTGTACCATCTGTGATCCTGGTATGTGTTGTAGCTTCAGGTTGAATTGTGACAGGTAGATGCTCCATCTAGCCTGTCATTGGTTCTGTTTCTGTGCCTGACGGAAGTATGTCAGGTTCTTGTGATTGGACAGTACCATCACAGGGAATGGTGTCCCCTGTAGGTAGTGTCTCCATGTCTCCAGCGCTCAGATTACTCCCAGTAGTTCTCTGTCATATATCTCATAATTTCTTTCAGCCTCGTTGAAAGAATGTGAGATGTAACTGCAAGGGTGCCAGTCTCCATTGGCATCCTGTTGTCTGAGTACTGTGCCTGTCACAAATTTTGAGGTGTCAGATTCCACCACAAATGGCTTTGTTGCATCTGGCATCAGCAGTACTGGGGCTTTGTTGAATTTCCTTTTCAGCACATCGAATGACTGCTGGCAGTTGTTCATCCATTCAAATTTTTGGTTCTTCTTCATCAAATCATTCAGCAGTCTAGCCAGATCCGCGAAGTGTCTGATGAATCTTCAATAGAAGTTCCCAAATTCTAGGAAGGATCTTACATCCTTCACTGTCTTTGGCATGGGCCAGTCCTTGATCCCAGCCAGCTTCATGTTGTCCATTGCAAGTTCATTGGGCCTGATGATCATGCCCAAGAAGTCAACTTCTTGCACATTGAACTTGCACTTCTCTATTTTCAGGTAGAGATTGCATTGTCGTAGTCATTCAAGGACCCTTTTGATCCTTGTCCTGTGTTCTTCTTCCATCTTCAAGAAGATCAGGATGTTGTCCATATAGATGATGAGCCATCCTTCATCTAGCATGTCTCAGAAGAGATCATTCATCATGGCCTGGAATGTCGCTGGTGAGTTGCACAGCCCAAAGAACATCACCATTGGCTCGAATAGCCCTCGGTTAGTCTTGAATGCTGCCTTCCACTTGTCTCCTTTCTTTATCCATACATTATGGTATCCCCATTGAATGTCAAGTTTTGTGAAAAATCTTGCTCCTTTCAGCTTGTCCAAGAGGTCTCCAATCAGTGGTAGAGGGTAGTTGTTCTGGATTGTTCCTTCATTCAGATAGCAATAGTCTTGGCAGGGTCGTAGAGCATCAGAGTCCTTCTTCAACACGAAGAAGAACAGGGATGCCATGGGTGATTTCAACGGTCGGATGTATCCTTTCTCCAGGTTTTCATCTAGAAACTCGTTGAGTTTCTCTTGTTCTTTTGGTGTCAGTGGGTAGACTTTGCAATCCTTTGGTACAAAGCCTTCTTTTAGGTTGATCGCATGATCCCACGGTCTTGATTCCAGGAATCATTCAGATGTGGCTTTCTCGAATACCTGTCTGTACTTCTGGTATTCCAGTGGCAGTAAGTTGTCCAGGGTCTGTTGGCTAGTCTCCTTTCCCTCCTCTTGTTCATGCACTAGTCGTTGAGATATGGATGTCTTTGCTCTAATCCATATGTCCTGAGTTGAGTAGGTACCATGGGGAGCCTTTGCTCTTCATCAGCCTGTTGATCATGTTTGTTTTTCAGATGTATTTGTATCTTGGCTCTCGATGTTCCTCCATCAGGGGAAGTTCTATATCTGGTCCAAATAGGCCAATGACCAGTTTGCCTCGTACATATGTGATCAATACCGAGTCATCTTTGATCACATCTTGTTTGGGGATCTGGTTTGTTGCTCGTATTTCCATGCCTGTGTCTGCCAATAGTTCTTCATTGGGTACCTCTTCAAACTTTACTTGAGGGGGGTCTCCCTGGGTATTGGTACTCTGGTGTCAGTAGTACCATAATCTGGGGTTCCGTAATCGTGTATCGGGGTAGCCTCCTGACGAGGGTCTTTTGTCCTGTTTTGTAGTGCCATTTTCAAGTTTCATTTGCCAGAGCTTTCCTCCCCTGTGGAGGTCAGTGAGTCTTTTTTCTTCCACAAGATCCATCATGTCTTGTCGCATTTGTTGTGTTTGCCCTTTTCCAGTTGCTTCTTCTTCTGGTTTTCTCGGGTCTTGGCAACAGCACGTCATGCTGCTTTGAGGTTTCTGGTTTCTCTAGGAGTGCTGCTGCTCCTGGTCTTTGTGACAGCTATCTGGGTGGAATCCAGTTCTTTGGCTTTTCTTTCAGAAAGCCTTTCCTTTGTCTTTGCCACGGCTAGTCGTGCTTGGGCAAGGTTTCTCTCCTTTTCTTCGGAGAGTCTTTCTCTTGTTTTTGCCACGGCCAATCTGGCTCGGGCAAGGCTCTTCTCTTTTTCTTCAGAGAGCCTCTGTCTTGTCTTGGCCACAATGCATTGAATTTGTGCCATCTTGTTGTTTGGTGCCTCCCTTCCAGTGTCAACCCTGGGGAGGTTTAGGGTGTTTGGGAGGGCCTGTTCGGCTCTTCTTGTCTTCTCCAAGATTCATTTGATCTGAGCCCATCGTTCTTCATCTCAGAACTCAAAAGTTCCCTTCTTCCAGTCGATGATCGGGTTTATCTCCTGCAGCCATTGCAGACCCAAGATTACTGATTCTTTGCCTAGTCCGGCGACTAGCTATTCCATCAGGTAGCTCCTCCCGTTGATGTAGAGCCTCCCTTTCATGCATCTGGTGATTGTTCCCTGCCTATTCAGGGTTCCATCTACATTTGTGGCCTGGATGGTGCAGCCTAAGGGATATGTCCTGATCCCTATTCGTTCGACAAATTTCAAGTCAATAAAGACTCCTCCTGCTCCAGAGTTGAGGAGCATGTTTGTTGCAATGTCTTTCCCATTGTCTGACTCAGCTACCCAAATAGACAGGCACATAGATTGTCTATTCATGGTAGCTAAGAGTACAGATCCTAGGGAGACTACAGCAGTGACTGGTGTCGTATCAGGCCGCTGTTCTAAAAACCTGATTCCTCCATGAGGTTGAGGGCTTGTTCCTTTTCTTCTTTGTCTAGTTCATCCAGCATCGTGTGAATCTTCTGGTAGGTGTCCACCCCAGTCTTTTTCTGGGTGAAGCGGTTTCAGTAGGGAGGGGGTGCTGACCCCATCTGGGTGGGGTTCTTTCCATCCCTGTGGTCAGATGATCGGTGTCCCGGTTGGTGACAGATGAAACACAATCCCTTTTGGAGGTGTTCCACTCATTCTTGGTTCATCAGTCGGTTGATGTCAAGAGAGGGCTGTCCTTTCTTTGTCGTTTCGTTTGTCTTCTGGTTCTGCCTGGTCTTTCCCAGGATTGCCATGGCCCGTTTCCATTGGCCTTCATATTTTGAAGCTGCCTTTGTCCAGTCTTTGAGAGTGTTGGGTACCATCTCCATTGTGTGTACCCTCTTCAGTAATTCAGGGTGCAGTCCGTCCATGAAGTACTCAATCATGGCTGCATCTTTGGTGATTCCTGTCCAGTCTTTCAGGATGTGGAAGCTTGCCACATATTCTTCGAGGTTCCCTGAACCTTGTTTGAGATTTTTAATCTCTGTCTTTGCCATTCTGGCATCATCGATCAGTGAGAAGGCTTCTAGGACCTTCTGTCTGAAGTCTACATATTCTCCGAGTCCCTCAGATTGGTGTTGGTTGACAAATGCCTGTGCCCAGGCAGCTGCTGTCCCTCCATTCATGAAGGATAGTGTGAAGATGATCTTCTTGTCATTCGTGTCATAGACCTGGTCATTGATTTGCAGGTATAGGTCTATCTCCTGCAGGAACTTGGCAGTCTTGGTCCACTCTCCTGAGAAGTCTGTGGGTGATCAGATTCTAATGTCCTTTATGGATGTCATGGGTAGATGTTTTGGGTGGGGGTGTGTGTGGTTGTTTGAAGTCTTCATCGGTGAGGAAATCTCCTCTTTGTCTGTCAGTTGATCTGTAGAACCAACACTGTGCTGGGGTCAAGTAACAGACTAGTCTTCCATTGTATCAGTACCAAGATGAACCTGGCTGTAGTTCTGCTTCTCTTGGTGGTCTGTCTGGGGTTTGTCTAGACCCAGGTCATTGTGGTGTGTTTCGAGATGTATTGCCTACACCTAGGTAGGTGGGCTAGCAGATAGTTTAGATCTTATGTTAAGGGCAAAGCCTCAACCACTCAATCTAGTCAATGTCATTTGATGAGGTGCTTCCTTGACAAGTCGTTCGGCACTAGTCTTACTCAGCGCATCCAACATAAGATGGATAGTGCACTCTAGCAGGCCTTCTGCATAGAGCCGTTCGGGTTCATGCACTAAGGGGCTTCCTTAGTGGTTTCGAGTAAGTTTGTGAGTTCACAAGTTAAAGCTGTAGATTGCCTAGATCTAAACTAAGGACATCCCTACTATGAGTTGCAGTACTTATAATACAAGGGAGGTCCTTATCGTCCAATCAGAAAGATAGATGCATATCAAGTAAGAATAGAAACAATAAGCCTCATGCCTTGCATGAGGCATCCGATGTCATGGAGTGCTGCAGCACAGCATGTCGATCGTGAGAGTCCAACATCACAGACCTCATGTCCAGGGGCTGTCATATCACAGCATGTATGGGAATGTGTTCAGGTGCATGGAGTCACCATGCATCAAGGGTGCCTTCTGCAGGAAGGGGATCAAATGCATGTTGTTGGCATGCGCCGTCTGTGTGTCTGGTGTCAAGGACATGCTCTAAGCATAAATCAGGAGTGCCTCCTGTCTGGAGGGGATCATTGGGTATGTCAGGTCAGTCGGGTTCCATGAGTTACAAGGAAAATTGTAACAATACCCATTGTCCATCTTGTTTGCTGATGCCGATGCACTTAATAACTTTCTGTGCCCAATGCCAATGCCAGTGCCTGTGTCTGGCACTATTTTATAGGTTACCAATGTCTATATTACATTCTTAATGCACATCTACTGTATGGAAGAGCAAGCATTGTAATAGTGCATTCATATATATATATATAGAGTGTTTGACATAGTCCACTGAATCCATATCACTCAACACAATGTATGTGTTCAATCAATGAGGTGTTGGACAGGAATTTTTCATATGACACCTGCCATATATTTTGATCATTTCCCCCCCAATTCATGAATCATCATCAATGATATCAGTATAAAATAAAATAAAAATGTCATTGAGTATACTTACTGAACTCAGAGGCTTTCCAGTGCCATCCTCTTACTCCTCATAGCCTACTGCAAGTTTGCAATCAAGTGAACACTACTTAGTATCTGCCAAGCACCACATTTCTTCAAGTTGAAGAAGTCTGAGTCATTCCCATGGACTATAGGCCATTTCAGCATCCATAGGTTTTAGTATTTACAAGTATACATGGTCACTGGTGTTGGATTGTGTGTTGTGAGTTGTTAGAAGTGCAACAACAAACATCAAATAACATAAGAATTGTGTTTGACCTCAGTGAGCTCAGGAGGCAAACAGATGGGTACTATAACGATAGACTACATATGTGATACTAGGAGTAGTATAATTACCAAGAAAGATAAATAAAGTAACTAAAATGGAGTGAGCGACATTGAAATGGAGAGAACAATAAAAAATACCAAAACAGGCATTGCGCATGCTTGCACAGCCCCTCAGCTATTCTAACAACTGGTCCAGCATGAGCGGGATTTTTTTCAAGTTCTGTTACAATAAATCACCTGGTATATTGTAAAGGGTAGTACTATGAAGGCATACTAATGATTGACAGAGCCTACAACAGCAAATCATTGCTTATCAATGCCTATCTACATCATTTTCACCTTGGTAAAAAAAGAATTCAGCCTCTGGCAGGACCTAGGGCCTACATCTGGTTTGGGATTCCCATCCCGACTTGGTCCTGACTGGCAACACCCCCTTGTGTTTGATAGGTCATATCATTTGACACAGTGTGGCTTACCTATGTGTCCTTGGCCCCTACAGAGAATGCGATAAAAGCTGTATACATACAAATATAAAGTTTAAACTAGGAATGAAAAAGAAAACTTGAAATGAAAGAACTCGGACATGCGATATGGAGTAGTGGCCCACTAACTCAATTATACTTTTTTCATATCCTGCAACTGCCTTACACAGTGGAAAATCCTGAAAGTTTTATGATCAGAAAGCCAGCCAGAAGCTGTAGAATAGGATAAAGAGGTAGTCACTTCTGGTGAATATGAGGCAAAAAACTCTCTGTTGCAGATAAACTATTCATTGGTCAAACTTCCACAGTTTCCCGCTGTGTTACCCTTCCACCATTACAACAAATATATTGTGTTGCTACTAGATGCAATCTTTTAAATATACTAGTATCGATAGATAAGATTGGTGGATTGTTGGTGGTCTCTGGTGGATCTCTACATGTGTATGAAGATCATGTGATCTGTTTTTTTTGCAGCAGTCATCAAAATGGCTCCTCAAAACCTCGACATGGGATAGGCCCAAGATAGGCCCAGGGTATCAATGTCAACAGTGCAGGTATCACAGCCATGAGGGGGCCAGGTGACCAAAATACCAATGGAGCTGCTGCCACAGCCCACCAATGAAAAGGGACAACAACACAACCACAGACATACCAAGAACATGGCTACCACATACCACCCTCCACTGTGACTGTGAGCGACTGGTTGCAGAGTCAACCAGTGGTGGTACCAGGCACAGGAACTGATTGGCAACCGCAACGATGAGGATGATTTATTTGGTAACTACTTGTATAACCCATGTAGGATTCACATAATAGATTATAGTATAATATACATTTTGCTGCTATTCACCTGATAAAGTTTTATAACCTCTTTTGAAAAGTCTGCCAGCTTACCCTGAGCCAACCTGAGCCTTGGACTGTGGCTTGGTGGCCACTTAGGACCTTTTTGCATGCTAGACACTTTTTTAAGAAAGTGGACCTGGATTGAAAAAGTGTTAACACTTTTTCAGCTTTTTGGCTTAGGGTTGCCGAAGTTCAGTTCAGTCCAGTTCTTGGCACTTTTTGCCAAACTGTGAACTGAACTTTCACTGATTTTCTAGAACCAAACTGAGAAGTGAACAAAACAGGAAAGAACCAGTTCTCAATGGTTCTGTTCAGTCTGGTTCTCAGTTCGAACTGGTGAACTGAGATAAAAAATTTAAAAAAATGTGCTATGTACCTGTTTCTAGGGAATGTCACAGGCTACCCTGGGTAGTGTTTTAAGGTTTGGTTTGGTCTGGTCTTTTGACCCCTAAACAGGTTAACCAGTTACCTGGTTCAGACTGGTTTCAACCAGTTTTGCCAGCTAAATAAGTTCTATTATATAGTAAATAAAACTATTTACAATCACACCCTGCAAGCAGGTGCTTGCAGCGGTGTGGTATTGCTAAGAGAATAGAAAAAGAAAAGAAAAGAGTTAGAAAAAAAAACCCACCATCCCACATTAGTAGCAAGGGTGGGGACTGCCATTGTGTCATCCCAGCCATTCATTGTCCCTGCAGTTCATCTTCCCTGTGGTTCATTGTCCCCGCAATTTGTTGTCCCCACAGTTTGCTGTCCCCCACATTTGTTGTCCCCCACATTTGTTGTCCCACCCTTCATCATTGGTTGTTTGTGGTCCTAGGTTCCATTGTTGTCAGCACCTCCATATCCCCCTATGAGCAGTGGCTCACAGTGGCAGTGCAGGGCTTCATGGGGTACCTGTTTGGCTGGCTTGTGGGTGTTGTTCGGCAGGTGGGCAATGTCATTATCAAGATACAGGAACCTAAAGATGAAGAAAAACATTTAGTTAGTAAAAGAAAGAAATCAACTAACAAAAACATACCTGAGGGCCCCAACAACATCAGTTCATCATTCAGGTCTCCTGTTTTGTGTTTGTTGTTTTGTGCAGTCATGGGTGTGGACAGAGTGGTGGTGCATGTTGAAAAAGGGTCAGAGGGTGGATAAGACTCATGAGAGAAGGAGGGGAGGATGAGTTGGCAGAAAGAATGTGTATGCACATTGTTGATCACTCGTTCTGGCAATTGCCAGATAGTGATTGATGCAGTGAGTGTGTTGTTTTCAACAACCCCAAGGCCTCCTCCACTATTGCCAATGGTAAAAATACTGTTGAGACATGTGTGGGAGTGTTGTACTAATCTACTACAGCTTAAATTTTTTATGTGAAGTATTCAATATTCAATTGAGAAAACATTGTCGAGGCAAATGAATTACAGAACTTGCATCAATGAAGTCCTCGAATCTATGCATTTTAGCATATATCTTGCCACAACTCTTCCACATCACAACATGCACTTAACTACTATCAAGGGTTACCATCTTGGCCACCCTGAGTACTTGGCCAATTCCATATTTAGAGTCTGTACAGCAAGGAATCCATAATAATGTGGATCTCAATATTGAGAAGAACCTCTTGGAAAACCATGTACCAAAACAAATCCACCAGTGATGGTGCATTACTGAGATATGGTGATGGTAGTGTGGCATTTCATCCTCCTTGGCATGTCTGTTAATCTTGCCCAATATGGAAAAACCTCCCACCCCACTGTAGCCTCGTATTGAAAAACTTGCCACTGTTATGGCTCCCCTCAATCCTTTGCCCATTATCTTTATTTTTTGGGTCTCACCCTGTACAATGAAGTCAATGTGTATTCTGTAGGCCATGACTGGCCAACATGGCAGGTTTGCTCAATTTGGCAGCCACTCTCAAATAATACTCACAGGAAGCAAAGCACTCCAGGTAAAACCATGGTGAGCATGTCAATTTCTTCCCAGCATCACAGACAACATACAAGCCAAGTTTGAAGACTTGAAAGTAGCTACTTTACTCTCAATTCTATCTGATACCCTTAGGTGGCCAAGAACCCAACCTCTGATAGTTCTTATTTTAGGACATTCAGACACACTTGATTGTTCATTTTTAAGCTTCCAAATTAATTTCTAACAGGTACTAGGCTCACAAATGGCAAAACTGTGAGAAATAACAACTTGCCATTTTCACTCTGATATCTATTCTATATGCTGGGGGGAATCTAGAACTGCGTGGCTTTCTAAATTGGACTCATTGGAACATAAGTTATAGCTGGAAAACTATCAAAATTGACACTTGCCCTGTTACTCACTTTCTTTCCTTTCAAATAAGATTTTGACTGTTGGGAGGTAAAGTTTGGAGCATAAATGTAACTTACTACATGTTTACAGGCCCCTATTCATTTGTGGTGCTTGATGTGCAGCAAAGTAACAACAACAACAACAACAACAACAACCACTACTGCCCACCGCTCATGCGGGATAGGGCCCTGGTTGCTTGCTGGTTGCTTGTTCTGGCTGCTACAAGGACAGGACTTTTATTGCCATTGGACAGGCTCAATTCCTGATACTGCTTTATGCAAGGTTTACTACACACACACACACACACACACCATGACACCAACTTCACATGTCCCACTTGCAAGCCCCCCACCATTCAAGCCATGCACTCCGCTGCTGCTCTGGCCTCTCAGCAGGTGGCATCTATCCTCTTTCTTTGATGATGATGCCCCATTTCACCTGCATCAACGCCTTCCAAACAGAGCAGATTCAGCTGCATGTGCATGCTTTCAGCTATGCAAAAAGGATCTCTGTACCATCCACACCCTCCAATCCACTCACTCTGCTCTCACACTGTTGCTTGCTGCAATGTCGTCAGTATTGCTGCAGATGTCAAAGAGCCTTGTGGGGTTTTCACATGACATCCAAACTGTTGCTCATGCATCCAGCCCATTCAGTGTGACTATCACCTCAACTTCCATTTTATCTATGACTACATACCCTGTCATTGGTGACAACACATCATTTTCCCTCAAAAGGTTTCATGCTCCTTTGTCATCACATACATTGCCTGTCAGGCCCACAACCCATAGTCAGATCACATGATTGTTGATTTTGGATGGTAATGGACTCTTTGCACAGTCGAGTACATACAGTATTGGTGGACACTTTTTGGACTCTCCATATCTACTTGGTCTATCAAGGCTTACTTTTTAGTATGTCCTTAGCTACTTATGTAGCATAGGTAGATATCAATATAGTAACATAGTAACATCTGTGCACCCAGCATCATATTTTCTGGCAATTGCCGTACTGATGCACAAGATTTTGCAAATGGTGCCACTTTCATTTTGGGACCACAAACATGACCACATGGTCCATGCACATCCACAGGGTATATAAATCCACTCAAAATTATGACTTTTCCCCCGGGCATGTCCCACTGTACTGCAATTCAAATTATAATAGTATAAATAATAATTATATTACTTGTTTTTCTTTGACTGGTATTGAAATTATATAGAACAAGTAGATATGGTAAGAAGACCAGTTCTAACTGTTTTTAATCAGTTTTTGATCATTTCAAAAACAAGGTAACCATTAACTAGACTGATCTTAAATTTGAGTAACCATAACCAAAAAATGGATGGAACCGAGGTTTGGTTCAGTCTGGTTCCCACTTTTTTTTTGGTCCTATGGACTGAACCTTAGAACACTAACCCTGGGGTTTTTCAGGGCAACCCATGCCTGTACCCATCAAAACCCATACCCATACACAAGGGTACAGGATCAAAACACATTAAAAGTGATCATTGATCATTTATATGTTTACACATATTTATATGCTCACCACATCAACCACCACTCTCGATGATGCTGCCACCTCCTCCCTTCCTCCTACCTGTAGAACCAAACACAGAAACGGGCCCAAACAACGATAACAGTAAGCTTCTTTTTATCCTTTTATTTTTCAACTAATGTATATTTTTTGTGTCTTATGTATAACAATGAAATGACACAGGACAACGGCAGCGGCCACTTACAGGACCATGAAAGCACCCCCAACCACCACCATGAACGACTGCTCATGGGGTAGGAATGGGTCCAACTACAAAATGGCAAGAGAACAGCAATGCTGCCACCAAACCAAATGAAAATGGAATGAGGATGGAACAATGGGAGAGGAGGGGGAGACAACAAGGAGGAGGCAAGGCAAACAAAAAAGGCCCAAGAGATGTCAAACAACATCTCTTGGGCTGTTGGTAAGTTTTTTTTTCCTTCTATTTCATTCTTTGTTACTAACAAACTTCTTTAACTACTAACTAGAACTGCTGACCATGCTGATGATGGCAGGATGACAAAGCCAACCCAGCACTCACCCCACACCACTGCGAGCCCCTGCTCATGAGGTGGATTGTGGGTACTCAGTGACAATAAGTTACAACGATGTGGAGAGGGGAGGACAATGTCAACAACAATGAGGGAAATAATTTAATAGTTTATACTAGTATTTGGCCCGAGCCATACATTCATGTACAAAACCCGCCATGCCCACATCATGGGTGCAGGTTGGGCAAGGATTACTAAACCCCAACCTGTACCCATACCCTTATGCACCTGTGGCATCTACCTGCACAGGTTTATGAACCTGTGACATTCCCTACCTGTTGGAGCAGACTACATACACTGCACAGGGAAGAGACTACACATTCCTTCCAACCTACCTGGGGTTCGGTTAGACTTACAGCTAGGGTTAGCAGAGGTAAGAACACTGTATTCCTACTACGGTACAGGTTCTCCTTATATACATAATAATAAGGATGTCACATGACTTGGGAATGTGTTTACCACATGTATGCGCAGTAAGTGCAGTAACATGTGTAAGCTGCATGTATCTCGGGGTCTAATTTCAACCCCCCCCCCTCAAACTGTACAGTGCTCTAAGCAGCTAAGTTTGAATCTCGAAAGTAATTCTGAGAGAGTCTCTAAATTTCCTGAATAGGACAGCACCAAGGTTCTTTGTGAACATGTCAGCCAGATTATCACTTCCAGGAATGAAAATGACTGTGACTTTGTCATTTTCTATGCATTTGTGGGTATAATGGTAGTGAATGTCTATGTGTTTAGTCCTTCTTTCTTGAACTGGATTTGATCCAATAAAGATGGATCCCTGATTATCAGTGCAGAATGGTATGTGCTTCAGTATATATCCAAGTTCCTCAAATAAGGACTTTATCCACACTATCTGCTAACAAGTGTCAGAGAGAGCCATATATTTGGCTTCTGTGGATGAAAGTGCTATGGTTTTTTGTAAACGGGACTGTCAGCACACAATGCCACTCACTAGAGTAGCAAAGTAACCCATTGTAGATCAGCACTTGATGATGTCAGCTGCCCAATCAGAATCTGTGAAGGCTTGTAGCCCTTTGGATATCTCTCCATCATAGACAATATTATATTTCTGGGTTCCACCAGATAGTGCATGATGTACATCACTTTGTCTAGATGTTCTTGGCTGGGATTAGCCAAGAATTGCAACATCTTGATTACCACATAAGCAATATCAGGTCGTGTTCTGAGCATCAGATACAATAAAGATCCAATCACAGACTGATATTTTGATCTAAGAGCCACGTTTGGCATCTCTGTGTTTTCCGATGGTCTGTAACCAGTTGGGAGCAGAGTGGGGGCAACTTTGGCATTTGTCATCTCGAACCTCTTGAGCACTTTGGTGAGATATTTGGTTTGATTGAGTTTGACTTTATTTGCAGTCTGGGTGACGTGCATGCCTAAGAATTCCATGACTCTTTCAGTACTATGGCACTCCCAATGCTTTAGACAAGCATCTTTCTTTTCATCCACAAGTTTCTTGTTCTTCCCCATGAACAAGCCATCATCAACATAGACTACTGCAATAACAATGCTGCCTGTCTTAGGATCCTTGTGTATGAAAATGCCAGCATCAGAGCTGGCATGCACAAACCCAATAGTGCACATAAATGCCTCTAGCTCTTTTCACCATGCTAGTGAGGCCTGTTTAAGGCCATACAATGCTCAGTGTAAGTGCATTACTTTGCACTCTTTTCCCTTGAGTCTGAACCCTCAGGTTGATCCATATAGATCTCCTCATCCAGTTTGCCATATAAAAATGTGGTTTTTACATCTAGACTGGTCATATACATGCCTTCTAGAGATGCAAGTGCAAACATGAGGTGTATGGTCTTGTAGTGGACTACTGGTGAGAAGATCTCATCAAAGTCAATGCCTTCAACTTGTGAAAATCCTTTGGCCACGAGTCTGGCTCATTTTCTTCCATCCAATTTTATGGAGAAAACCCATCTATTTTTGATTGTTTTTTGACCATGTGGAAGATCAACAATGTCATAGACTTGTTGCTTGCAAAGAGCTTCTAATTCTTCATGACAAGCCTGTTTCCACTCATGTTGCTGCTGCCATGGTAGGTGCACAATATCGCAAAATTGGTTTGGAACTTGGCTTATTTTGCTTGATGGTGCAACTGCTTTTGATAACAGCAAGTGGATAAGCTTATCTCCACCTTCCTTGGTTATCTCTTATAACCTGCTTCATCTGGTGATAGGTCCACCTCATCATTCAAGCTCAGAAAGCACATCTACAATTGTTGTCAAAGCTCTATAAAGCTCTATGGACCTCTCTGAAGCTCTACAAACCTCTACAAACCTCTACAAAGTCACGAGAATGCTTTGAAATTCTTCGCAACACCGCAAAACTCTTCGTGACACCTTGAAATTCTTTGTATGCCTTTGGCCACCATAGTACAATTCCCCTGACCTTTGTACAGCTCAGGATATACACTTGGAACATCGTCGACAAGTTCCGAACCAGTTTCAAGCAATATCGCAGTAATATCAGCCTTCGAACAAGTCCAATATTTCCTCGACAGACTTCAAAAATCATCAAACATCGCAAATTGACATCCACTATATCGCTATCCAAATAATCATTGCACACATGCCAGACATATCCCCTACCATTGTCAAACAATACCGCACCAATATCGGGCCACAAACAAAGTCTGAAGAATCTTCAAAAATCTTCAAAAAACATTGAACCTCAACAAACATTGTTGGACACAGTATTTCCTGTTCGAACAATCTTCGGATGCATGCTGGACACATGGGACACTATATTGAGTATATCGAACACATTTCGACCGCATGTGCACGCATACAATCCACTCAAAGCAGTTTCCAATCTTTTATTCAATTTATAACAAGGACAGTCCAGTTTTAGCTATTCTTTCTTATTGTTTCTTCATCATGTGTTATATTCACCCTTTATAGGCTCGCTTTATTGTTCTGATATACTTCTATTATCTTTGCCTCGAGTTTTCCACATGTTTGCCTCATGTTCTCTAGCCTTTTTAGGTACTTTCTTTATTTTATATAAAAAGATGTACTAGATACAAAGAAAAACAAGAAAGTCGTTGTCTTCCTCCCAGATCACAGTGATTTGAGAGTTCAGTTTAGTCTTATTCAGTCTGAAGTTTGGTGTTTTATGCTAAACTTCCTCGAAATTCCTCTAGATTCCTCGCATTAGACTGTGTTCGGCAATGGAAATTCACATTATTCTCAAGGCAGCCGAGCAATGCTGAGTTTCCCAGAGATTGTGACATAGGTGTGACCATCTACAATCACATTCCTCAGGCTTATCATGCCAGAAACCTGCCTCTCGTCAAGGAGCCCGTCAATCCCAGAGGTCAATCCCACTGGTGAACTCTGCTGCTGATGTGCTCGGAGATCCTGGTGCCCAGTGCTCCTGGTCCAAGAAAGAGGAGGAGCTTCTGATCCTATTTCTCTGTGATAACAAAGATAAGCAGGCCGATGGTGGTAATTTTAGAGCCGTCATCTGGAATGATGCTGTCAAACACCTGGCACCACACTGCAAGAAGGGGGGTGTGAAGACAGTAAAAGCATGCCAGTCTAAGTATGCATGGGTACGTGATTGTCTCAGTTACTTGATTTCTGGACTAACCACAATGACCTAGTTATGATCTGCTTACAACATGGTTACCACTCTGAAGGGCCTCTCAGGATTTTCATGGGATGCTGAATGAGGGATGAATATTGGTGTAAATGAGAAGTGTGCTTGGGATATGTATACAGTAGTATGCCTTATCCTTTGTTGATCAAGGATTCTGATTGTGATTACTGGCTAGAAACATCTGGGCACAAAGTCTTATGCACACAAGGGTTTTGTGCTCTATGATCTCATGGCTCCACTTATGCCCAGCCTCAGAAAAGGCAGCTATGCCTTTTGTCCATCACAACAATCCAGGGGTGCTGCTAGTACAATGTCAGTAGACCAACAACCATCAGAAACTCAGGGATCTGATCAAATGGATACTGGTCGCCTGGCTACTCCCCCAGTAAATGGTGATCCTGACCTACCACCCTCATCACCGCAGCCTCCACCACCATCATCTCCCCAGCGTCTGACACCATCTGTGCCATCCACCTATGCCACATCTACATCTGCTATGTCTACATCTCCATCTGCCAAGCGCAAACAGTCTGCGCTTGATGCTAGCCAGCTCCATTCAGAGACCAAAAGGGCTTGCACAGCTGCACCTCTCTCTGGTGCAGTTGCACTAAATGGAATCAAGGAGACCTTAGTTACATTTAATAATACTATTGAGCATACTCTTGGGCAACCAGATTGAATGCGTGCTGATACATCACCAGAGCAGTGGTCTAAAGCCATGGATCTCGTCCAGGAGAAGGAGGGCAATTTGTGTGATGAACAGCTTGTTGTGCTTATTGATCTTTTCCAGGGAAATACGGGTGTGGCTGATGCATACATATCACTGAAGCGTGACACACTCTGTCGGGTGTGGGTTCAGAAGCATCTCATTGAGCTCGGCTTTCCTCAAGCATGATTGTTGTACAAAAACAATACTATACATTTCAATATGATTCTGACTATACTACAAAGGATCGTGTCAAACCCTATGTGTGAGCTCCTGCTGATATTGATTCCACATTTGCTGGGCAATGATTTCCTTCCTCTGATCTGCTTCTTGCTTCTCATTTCTTCTCGCAGGCCCTGTTGCCAACTCTCCTTCATGTCCTCCTGGTTGTGGATCTTCCATATCACCTGTAATGTAGTTGTTGATCTCCTCGTTGTCATATTCATGAATGAAGTTATGGATTGCTGCGAGTGCTGGTGGGATGAGTGCCTGTATGCCCATGTCTACATCAGGGCTGGATCGTAAAATCCTGAAACGATTCTTGAGGATACCAAACATTCACTCAATGATATTACGAGCTGATGCATGGTGAAGGTTGAACAATTCCGGTGCAGTAGCTGGGCTATAAGCATATAACTATAAGCTTAGGTGCGAAAGACTATACTTGAAAATTACAGTATACCAAAGCTCAGCGCGTGCCCATTCAGCAAGATGATAACATACCCCCCGAAAAGGTATGAGAAGTGCAAGACAGATAGGGAAGCCTGCATCTGCCAGATAGTACCTATCAGGAGGAATTCTCATATCAGTGATACGGGTGTCGTTGAACATGGTTGAATCTGAAACAGATCCCTCCCAGCCTCTGATGATATAAACAAATCTGTAATTGAAATCGCATGTGGCAAGACAGTTCTGGGTTACATGCCCTTTGCGGTCACGAGCAATAGCATGTTGCTGTGCTGTACCAGAGCAGTCAAAATGTGTTCCATCAATTGTGCCAATTGCACCATCAAAATATGGGTGAAACTTCGGGTTGTCGAGGATATATGGGGCAATGGGGTCATTGATTTTTGGCAGCCAGACAAAGTCAGAATAGAAAGGTTTGGATGAAAAAATCAGTAGCATCTTCATGAAATATCTAAAGGCAAGTCACAGTTAAAATAAATCTCTAGCCAAAAGGAGGGAACATACTTGTGAATTGTATCATTCGAACGTTGAAACCTTTCGCCTACATGTCGAATTGAAAGTCCTGTAACACATTTATACAAGAATATTGCCAGCTGTTCTTCAAGGAGAACATCCCAAGAGTGTGATACTCCGATGATTTGGAGGTATGAGATGAGGATCTGAAAGACATGTTTATGGACACCAAGCTCACAGTGAATGCACTCGGGGTGACCATTTAATAATTCAACAACCCAAGCAGCACCCGACAAAGCAGAGGTATGGTAAGGTGTTTTGTTGAAGAGTGGTGTGGTGAAAGTAACAGATGCAGCTACAGCAGCATTGATGACAAGACTAGCAGCTTGCACAACGAAGTGTTTCCTCTGATTGTGGTCCATAGAAGATTAACCGACAAACATATCTTGTGAAATATATATACAGAGGAGTACCTATCCCATTAAAGCAAATGGTATTATCTTGTGTAGTCACTATATGTGTCTTGTGCTGCACAAGTACATGTATCTTGCAGATGAGTATGTGTATCGCGTATCTTGCAGACGAGTACACATATCAGATATCTTGCAGATGAGTACACAATCGTGTATCTTGCAGACGAGTACGCATATCACATATCTTGCAGATGAGAGCACATATCTTGCACGTGAGAGCCCCTATCTACAATGTATGCAAGAGTGCGTATCTGCAATGATGATCTGAGCAGACATCTGGTGTGCAAGACATATCTTGTATGTATAGATGAGTGCATGTATCACATATCTTGCAGACGAGAGCACATATCTTGTGTGTGAGAGCCCGTATCTTGTGTGTGAGAGTCCATATCTTGTGTGTGAGAGCCTGTATCTTGTGCATGAGAGCCCATATCTTGTGCGCGAGAGCCCATATCTACAATGTATGCAAGAGCACATATCTGCAATGATGATCTGAGCAGACATCTGAGTCTGGTGTGCAAGACAATCTTGTATGTATCCCATGCATACAAGACTGCACATATCTTGCATGACAGCTTTTCCAAATCTGACTAATCTAATCAGCAAAATTTGCAAAATATATGTGGGAGAAGAAATCCATTTGTGTTCTGAACATGACCTTACACTATTTGTGCTCTCGTTTCCCTCGATTCACCTTTGTTTCACTTCTACTACTCGTCTAGTCTCCTGATCTTGCATCCGAACATATTTGTGCACTCGAAATTCCTCGAACCTTCTCCAAAAAAACCTCGAAAAATATTGCAACATCTCAAAAATCATTGCAACATCTTGAAAATCATTGCAACTCCTCAAAACACATTCTTTTAGCTTCAAACTGCTTTGACAAGCAGTTATTTTATGATTATTTGACGGTCGGTCTGACAGGTGATGTCTAGAAGGCCTCGCATCCTTCCTCTGACTTGTGTTATACCATCTGAAGCCATTTTGTGGGTTTTCTTTGGGTTTCTGGGTTGAGCATCATCACCAGTTCCCCCATTGGGTGATCATGTTCTTGATTATTGGAATCGGGCACACTCTTGTGGGGTGCCAAACTCAGTCCAGCAACCAGTTCTTGCTGTTGAGATCATGGTCATGTTCAGTTATGATCTGAATCTTGACCCACAGATCTCTTCCAATATCGATCATGCGCAATGTCTCTCTCTATGTCAGAGGGGAGTCACTTTTCTCCATAGGTATTGCCGGGATGGTTTGGGATGTTCCTCTGCCTGCCTGATTGATGGGGCAATTGCTGCCATTCCTGTTGATCATCATGTCTTGGACAAAAGTCCTCAGTGGTTACTGGAGGCAGTGGAGGAGGAGCATCAGTTGCATCTTCATGCACCTTTTGCTCACTTGGTACATCTGATGATGATGATGATGGAGGAAGGGGCAGATTTTGTGGTGGTATAGGATCATCGCCATCCATTCCAGATGAGTGGTCATCATCTTCTGGTTCTGGAGGTGGAAAATCACAAGGGTCTGTCTTGGCAGGAGTGTTAGCTCTGGAACAGCATGGGAACAATGTTTCATCAAATAGTGCTGTAGCACCAATGAATATTGCACCATTACATTGCATGAAATGGTATGCTTTAATGCTATCTTCTAATCCAAGGTACATCATTAACTCTGATCAAGGAGCTAATGTGGTTGGACATTTTTCCTTGGGTAGATAGATGTATGCACCACAACCAAAAACCTTCAGATCATTTAGATCTGGGTGGACCTGTTTCAGGTCCTCAAAAGGTGTCAGCCATTTCAGGTGCCTTATTGGGGTTTGGTTGTATAAGTATGTTGCATGTTCAATGCAAAATTCCCACCATGATTGCAGTAGACAGGCAGTAAATTGTGGGTTTGTGACTTTTCCATTATTGTCCTTATGGTATGCTCTGCGCACCTGTTCTGTTGGTGAACATGGGGTGTGGACATCTCTATTTTGATGCTGAAATCCTTGAGCACATTTTGTAGCTCATGATCTTTGAATTCCCCCCCTGGATCAACACACTAGCGCTTGATTGTAGTGACATACTGGGTAAAAGCCATTGCCTGAAATTGTTTGATTGCTGCAGCAGTGTCAGACTTCTTTCGAAGGCACTGGGTCCAGATATGTGACATTTTGTCATCCAGAAATACAATGTAGTATTTATGTTTGTGGTATGAAAGTACTGGGAGTTCCTTTAGATCGGAATGTATTAATTCAAAGGTTTTCTCTGTGCATGAATTTGATTTGGGAAAATATTTTGATGTCATTTTCCCTTCAGTGCACCCTGGACATATAATTTTGTCTTTAGGAATAATTAAATTCCTTGGGAATTTTATGGTGCTGTTAGGCATTTTCCTTAGTGCCTCTTTGGATGGGTGTCCAAGTCACCTATGCCAGGTCAAGCAGTCAGCAACATACATAGTTGCAACATTCATCCTCTTGGTGCTCAATATATGAGTCCAAGCCCAATAGATCATGTCATGTCTCCTAAGAGGGACACAGTCAAATATTGGGTTTCCTTTCTCGAAAAAAGAAATGTGTGCAGAGGAACCATGCACATCACTTCCATCTTGTAACAAGACACCCATTGAGAGTAGTTGAGTACTACAATTGGGTATGTAGTAGACAGGGTATAATCATGTTTCATGCATCTCTGACTTCCCGTGACATACTACCTGATGTCTAATGAAGACTGCTCCCTTTCCTACTATATAAGTAATACCTGTGGCTGTTTGAACCAAGGTAGAGTCCTTTCTCAGTAAAGGCTCATAGGAAGCAAAATCTTTCATTTCACCAGTGAAGTGTTTTGATGCACCTGAATCAATGATCCAGTTGGCACCTTTCTTACAATTTCCATTTGCACACAAAACACATATATTAAGATCTAAATAATTCCATGATACATTTAATAGTGGTAAAATTTCACATGAAAAGTTCACTGCATTCATTGGAATATTAATCTTAGTGCTTGTGGCAGGGAAAAGGAATGACCTGTCATCATATCCACCAATGTCAAGTGGTTCATCGGCGAGCATTTTGTCGATGGCCTTCCACACTTCTTTGTCAGAGACTGGAGGCTCTGATCTGAGGGAGACAGTATTGTCTTCTACCTCCACAATTCTAGGGTCTTCCAGTTCACTCCTCCTTCTCTTACCTTCTTGCACTGTCAGGTGCTCTTCCAGCTGTCACAGATTTTTCACGCTGCGCAGAAGTTGCATTTGCTCGAGGGTGTCTTGAGCTTGCTGATATTTGGCATAAACCAAATGAGAGGCCCATATATGCCTGTGCAGGCGGTTGGCGGTGAGGGTCCCTTGTGGGAGTGTGGTCACACTGTTTGATGTGCTGAATGAGTGGCATCAGTGGTATGATGGTGCCACTACCATTTATAGTGGTAAAGGCACTGGAGGTGAGGTGGGTATGCTTCTCTTTGGGCTTATCCTCTTTAGTCTTTTTGTTCCCCCGTTGTCCATGCTTTCAGGATGACTCTCCATTGTTGTCTTGCCCTTCTTTGGGCTGCCACTTGGGGTTGTTGCCCTTGTGCTTGACAGCGGAAAGCTTATTGGCCTGAGGCAGGCTGGTGGGCTTTCCAACTGCCATGCACCTAGAGGCTTCAGCGACAATGGAGTCCTTGACATGTTTAAATGTCAAGGCACTAGTAGCAGTCATGTTAAGGACCATGGTGGATAATGAATCGTACTCATGTGGCATTGCAGCAAGTAGGATCATCACCTGTACTAGTTCAGGGATGGCGATGTTGGCAGCCATGAGGTGCTCAAACTTGTCAGCCATCTTAGCGATTTCTGGCACAGGATTTGCAGCTGGGATTTTAATCACTATTGCAGACCTAAAGTCTGAAAAGACTTGGGAGGGGCCATCAACACCATGGTTGGTGCGAATAAGGTCCCACACCTCCTCAGCAGTGTCCTTGGTGTTGGCACACTGCCAAATGGAGGACAGTAGTGTTTGTCACCATCAAGGGAGGTGCTGGAGGCTGTTTGTGTTCTGCCCTGCTACTTATCTGCCAGAGGCCCTGAGACCTGAGCCACACCTTCATTGAGTCAGCCCATTGAATGTAATTTGAACCATTGAACATTTGAACAAGTTTTTCAAGAGTTGAAGACATGATTTTTGATGGCAGCTGGGAAAGGGCTCAATCAGCTTCTTGCTCATCAAAACATGTTTAACAATGTCAGGTAAAAGTACTCCTTCAGAGTGTAAAGAACCCTAGTCATGCTAGGTTTTAATGCAGCTCACAGGGAGTGCAATGCAGCTCATGAAGAGTCCAAGGTTATAATTTGGAGACGATGAAGTCAACATTGTTCACAGCCAATTAAGGTGCATTCACAATGTGCCCAGCAGGGCCCATAACCTGTTGGAGCAGACTACATATGCTGCACAGGGAAGAGACTACATGTTCCTTACAACATACCTGGGGTTTAGTTAGACTTACAGCTAGGGTTAGCAGAGGTAAGAACACTGTATTCCTACTACGGTACAGGTTCTCCTTATATACATAATAATAAGGATGTCACATGACTTGGGAATGTGTTTACCACATGTATGCACAGTAAGTGCAGTAACATGTGTATGCTGCATGTATTGTCTCATGTATGCAGCATGTATCTTGGGGTCTAATTTCAACACTACCTGTTTCCACACACCAGACAAGCCCAATGATGTGTCAAAAGCCTACTTGCAGACCCTGGAAGTTGGCACTCTTGTTATCTCCAACTTCAAGTACCCTTGCAAACTGACATCCAAAAAAGGTTGCTTACAAAGACAACTTCAAGTATTACATTCAGTTGTTTAAAATCTTATGTATTCGGAGGTCCTATGCTATTATGTACATAAAAAAAACTAAGCCCTCTCATGCAAACATGAGGGGGCAGAGCAACAATATTAAACTGAAAAAATAATAATTCCCACCCCACACAAAACATGGGGGGAGGGTCATCCCATCATCTAAAGCATATAAGATAAAATAAAATTCAAGTACCCTCTCACAAAGGATGCAAGGGAGGGGGGTTAAAGGCATGGGCCCGCGGTACCATTGTGTTGCATCACAGCCCCAGCACTTGCCAACAAGCACCAGTGGGGTGCTTGAGTTGGCCTGGGCATCATTGTCATTCCCATGTCCCCACCCTGCCCCATGTTTCATTGTGGTCCTCCTTATCCCTGTTGTCACTGTCTTGTCCTGGTCCTGGTTCTCCTATAATTGTTGTCCTCCATCCCCTACCACCCTTGGTTCATCATCAAGTACCCACAATCCACCCTGCGAGCAGGGGCTCGCAGCAGTGTGTGGTGGGTACTGGGTCTTCATTGTCCTGTCATTGTTGTCAGCAGTTCTGGTTAGTACCTGAAAAAGTGTGTTGGTAACAAAATAACGAGATGAGAAAGAAAAAAAAATTTGTCAATGGCCCAAGAGACATTTGACGTCTCTAGGGCCTTTTATTTGTTTGCTTTGCCTTCTTCTCATTGTCTCCCCCTTGTCTCCCACCATCTCGTCGTTCTGTTGTCATTCTGTTTGGTCTGGTGGCAGCATTGCCATTCTCTCACCGATTAGTTGCACATGTTCCCACCCTGCGAGCAGTTACTTGCAGCAGTGGTTGGGGGTGCTTCTGTGGTGGCCACTGTCATTGTCTGGGTGTTGTTCCATTGTTATAAATCAAACCTCTAAGAAATGAAAAATATAAGTTGAATAAGTAAAGAACATCAAAAAAAACTTACCAGGGGCCCAAATGATGTCATTGTCATTTGGGCCCATTTCTGCTGTTGATTCTAGGGATAGGAGGAGTGGAGGAGGCGGTGTCATTGACAGTGGTGGTAGTGTGGCAATGAGCTGGCATGTGGTTGGGAAAATGAACATCGATGACCTTTGTCAGCATTTCCATTTTGGGAAATATCAGTATGGTGGGGCAGCTTCAGCCCCCTCAAAAAGCTTGGTTCAAACTGGTCCAAACCGAGAACCAGAACTGTTACATCCAGTGGCTGATAAGATAACTATTGCATCTTAGTCACAATTGTAATGTGGGAAGGAAGGACAAGTTATTCTTAGGTACAGATAACTTGGGTTTGCAGAGGACCTGGTGGTTTTGCCCTTTCAAAGTGGAAATATTTTGATCAGATGATCAAGAATATTCAATATTCCTGAGAATAAGGCAAACCAGAGCAGGTCCTGAGCGTTTGGACAGCCAGAGTGGGAAATGAGTGCCAAAATCCAAACCAGCTGTACAAAACACTGAAGGGAGCAGGTGGGTGGGACAAAGAAAAATGAGCACAATGGTTTAGGATGTGCTCACGGCAGAAACCAGACCTGATGTGTCCTCTTCTCTGTTGGTGTATTTGTACATATGTATCATGATATTACCAAATACGCTAGGTATAGATGTTGTTCTGCTCACAATTACACTATGGGGCCTGAGGGGTAGGAAAACTATCCCACATTTCATACCTTTAGATAGTGTAAAATGATATATTTATGGTATAGTTTTCATGTATTGATAAACCCCAAAATGGAATAAGTTTCATCAGGAGTTGGCATGAAAATCTACCACTAAGAGGAGTGAAAAAGAATGCCTTTTCCTACCTGTAAGGGATGAGTTGATGGGATGAAAACCTCCCACATTTTGTCCCCAGTTCATCCCACACCAAATTCATCCCATGGGATGGTTTTCATCTTTATATGGGCATAAATAACACCCCTCTACCTGGGTTGAATTTCATCAACTTTCCAGGGGTTTAAGAGGAATGAAAGAACCTGCCAATAATGTTTTTTCATCCCATTGATAGAATAGTTTCATCATGTATCAGAGTAAATTTCAAGCCACTAAGATACAAAATCTACTCGAAAGAAGCGAAAAAATCCCCCAGACCCCTGATGCCTCATTGTCAGCCTGTTGCCCCATCATGTCCCCATCCCCATCATTGTTGTCCCTGTCCCTGTCCCTCTCACCGTGTTGTCTCTGCCTCCTATGCACCAGCCTTACTCCCTACAAGCAGTTGCTTGTAGTGGAGGGGTCTGGTGCCATGGCCTGGTCATCTCAGTGGTGGTGCTGGGTGCTGGGTTGCACTTGTCATCACCCTCATCCCCATTGTCAGAGGATCCACCCATGATCCACCCCACAAGCAGTTGCTCATGGACATGTGGCAGGTGCTGGTTCGTCATGCCCTGGGGAAGGTGGTGGGGGGTCATCAGTGTGAGGTGGTGGGTAAAAGAGGGGTGGGGTGCATACCTGCCCTATATGGGCCTCTGAGCGCTGTCCCCTCCCATCACCATCTGTTCCCTGCTCCACCCCTCTCATTTCCTCCTTTGTTCATCACCTGGGGCACGGGGTGATTCCTCGAGTTTTTTCCCTAAAAAATCAATTAATCTAATGGTTAGTATGATTGAATAAGAAAGAAAGAAAAGAAAAAACTTACATGCCCCAAATGACAATACACATTGCATATCATCGGTTGGGGTCAGGGTGCCCATTTTCAGCGTAGCTGGTCGAGTTTTTCCCTAGAAAATGAAGTAGAATTGCTTATTAGTACAATTGAATAAGAAGAAAAGAAAAGAAAAAAAACTTTTGGTCATCGTGGGGCTCATTTGCAGGTGTCATTGTCGTGCCCCCTCATCAGGAAAATGCGGTTACATTGACCATACTTTATTACACTATATAAAAGCTGGTATGATATAAAATGTCCAACACATCCATAAGTCTTGCAGGTAGGCTGCTAATGAATTTTAAAGGACAGTAGCCTTTGCCAAATTCATCGAGGGTAGAATAATGCCATTTACTTTCATGAAGCACCAACCAGACATAGTTTGAAGAAAGGATCATGAATGCAATTGAGCCAACCTAGGTAATGTTCATGAGCAACAGATTAAATCTGCAAATGTACAATAGCTGCATGAAATCTGAATTGTGATCAAGATATCTAAGAGACGGCCAGCTTTCTGTTTGTTACCATGCCTAGAAGAACCCCACCTGAGGCCATCACCCAGTATAATTGGACCAACTGCAAAGATCTTGAAGCCATCGATGACTTGTTGCAAATGGAGGAACTCAGGTGGATTGGATGTAGTGTGGATGTTTTGAAGACACAGAAGAAGATGACTTGTGCTTCATGTGCCAAAGAATTGTAACAAAATTGAAGTGGTAGGAATCCTGTCATGAGATGGAAGAACTCAAGCCATTGACTGTAGCAGAGTTATTTCGGAGCTTACACACGGCACCAGACATATCAGAAAGCATACCATGTTTCACAAGCAGAAAAGCCATTGACAACTTGTCACAAATGGAGGAACTCAGGTGGATTGGATGTAGTGTGGATGACATCCAGACACAGAAGAAAATGACTTGTGCTTCACATGCAGAAGAATTGTAACAACATTGAACCCTATCATGAGATGGAAGAAATCAGGTCATTGACTGTAACAGAATTATTTCGGGGCTTATGAGACATATCAGAAAACATATCATATTGCATAAGCCAGAAGAATTATTCATCTCAACAATGTTGAAAGGCCATGGCAGATCTGGAGATGTGAGCATGGTTTTGTAGAATAGACAAAGATGGAAGGACCCCAGGTCAGGTCAGTCATATAAGAATTGTGAGGCTTGTGAACAATGCCTATATCTAAGCAGAAGAATAGCAAGTTGCACTTTTATTGAGTTCCTGGATGACCTGGATATGTGGTATACAGACAGAGATATCCTGTGAAGTATTGGAGACACTGTCTCTGGCAGAAGAACTATAACACAGGCAGATGACACTGGGAAAGTAACAACACTTGCTCATGATGCAAAGGGAGAAAAGGGAGCAAATTTATGATGGGAAATATTATCTCATTGGCATACATGTCTAAAACATTGGATAACTATAACTCATGGTTTTGTGCCTTAAGTGCAGCCCTTTTCTCCTTTAGTTTCGCTAATGCACTATTTTTGGTGACAGGACGTTGAGCAGAAGAGTAGGTGGGAAATATCTGGCTAGGTGACAGTGAGGAAAAGTTAGAGCTTGATTGGCTGGCAACTCACCGGTTCCACCAGATTAGCAAAGTGTCCGCCTCATTGTTCTCATCTGCATCCTCAAGAAATTGAAGGATGCTGTTGTAAAAGTGCTCAGAATCTGTGATCATATCAGACTGAGTAAACATTGTGGAAGATGATAGTGCGAATCTGACCTGTGAGAGCTCTAATCACAACAAGAAGCTGATGAAGACAGTGCAGCGCCGTACCTGAGTCACTATGTAAGTGATCGATGCCATAGTGACCTGGGTCATTCCGTGTATCCAGGCATTTCTGGAGCGTGTGGCCTTGGGTTCCTTTTCAACTGAACTCAGCGATGTGAATATGTATTTATAGGCCTTCAGGAAGGTAAAATTAGTAGGTCGCACATTTAGGGCTCGAGAACTCACCGAGACCAAGATGGCACTTCGCAGGAGCCCATCCCAAGGATCCTCTGGGTCATACTTATGCTCCTTGTATAAGAGGATTGGCCATTGATCACTGGGCACCGTGATATCACTGCTATGCAGCTGTGCCTTGACCCTGACCAAAGTGCATTAGATGTCAACTGTGCAGCAGGTGAGAAACTATTTACTCTTCATCAGACCAGTCAAACTCCACCGGGCACAATAGTTGGCCAGTCTTGTCATGATTAAACCCACGACTTGGCTTGACATTATGAGGAATAGGGGGAGTAAGTGAATCTCCCCGAGGGACAATCCAGTTGAGAACAGCGCTTTTCAGGCCTTTAGTATCATCTGATCGTGCACTTGATGCACCTTTCTGCAGCTTCAGATGTGATTCTTCATTAGCACAGCACAGCCTATCAGAAGTTTGTTACAGACCAGATCTGCAATCATTCATGTTTCTTCATCCGAGCTGTTAACTAAATGCTCCTCTAAACCTGGAACCATGTTTAGAAGGGTCCTGTAGATGTGATACTCCAGCCTTTGTCTGGTGGGAATCATCAGCGGGAATATGAGGCTGGGAGAAGCACTTACTCTGTGGTAAAGGATTCTTCTGGGTCATCTGCGCATTCACCATTGTGCAGAAGCCCGCTAGTAATTAATGCATGAACGTTACACAAGGCATGCACAGTGCGGCCAAAGTGATGCCCATAGTGTACGAGAGGGTCGCCAATACAGCTAGTTATTCACAAGGAGTTTCAAGAACTTTAGTGAGATTAAAGATGGTAACAATGCTTACGGCCTTTTATGTGGTCCCAAATGAAGTGCATTGTCCTGCTGTTGATGATGCATGGCAGAAGAAGTTTGGTGGTTTTCATCGTTGACAGGCATTATCAAGTGTCAAGCCGGTGAAGAGTGGCTAGGTCCCAGCCATAGCCTTTATATAGTCCAAGCTTCAGTCCAGAAGCTGACTAGTCAGGACTCTGAGTTGAGGGCCACAAGATATCTGAGTGCTGAGTGCTGAGCTCTGGGAATGATTACAGCCGATATCATGTCAATGATAGGCCCCTGTTTTGTTGTTTGTTTGGTTCTACATATCAGCGATGAACCCCGTGCCGAGCCCCTATGAAGCAAGATACAGGTGCAACTTTGCCATGTACTCGGCTCGTCAGCATGTAGAGTTCCATTGCTGATAGAACCAAACAACAACTAAATAGAGGCCGTTGTGAAGGGGCTGTACCATAGTGACAGCCTGGTCAAAAAGCAGAATTGAGTGACATATGTCACACCAGTATACTGTCAATTTTAGGCTCGATAGCAGTGTTTGTGGACACTCCAAATCCATCGAAAATAAATTCCCAAAAAGGAAAATACAAAAAAGGAAAGAGGGAAGATCGACAGCACCTCCTCGTAGTAACTGTGCATCTCACCATTTAATGAAGTGGGTCACTGGACATGAATATATTTGTGCATGTCATGTGAAATACAGAATTAGACTAGTTATTTTGGCTTGCATACACTACACATCTTCAATTACAAAGTATATGTACATCACACATATAGGATTAGCATATGGATGAAAACCTGTTGAAATGAGGGATGGAGAAGCTTTCTGCAGCATAATTAGTTGGGGTTAAGCACAAGATTGATAATGGATGGATGAATGTGTAACAAGAAAGTCAAAAATACAACAAATCTGGAAAGTGTGAGAGCAAAGTGAGGACCTAAAATTCCAGGACTAAGCACTCTGTATCAGCCTGTTATAGATTAAATGGCAGAAAGAACTAGGTAAACTGAGGGTATCCTGGTGGTGGAACAGGAAATTTTGAGGGACAAGATGCATGGGTTTCTTAAATTGAAGGATCACACATGTGGACTAATCATTGCAGGGAAATAACTCGTTAATTAGAAAAAAAGATGACAGAAAACAAGGCAAGGGCAGAGGAGATACGGTGGTCCAAAGATTTTCATCGAGAGGGTGGCTGTGCACATGACAAAATTTTAAATTGTGTCGTGTCGAGACCCAAAATATTGTAGATCCCCAAGACTTCAAATATCCATCAGCGGGAATACTCAGAGTGCAGGTATGAAAAGTCACAAGGGGATAAGCCCAAGAAATAGAGAGAGAGCAGTGAGACACCAAGACATTGAGATCCAGAACAGCACAAGACAACATATCGAGGTGACCTCAGTGTAGCAATAAAAGGGATGATCACAGCTGACACTATAGTGGTATTTGAAGCATGGTGGCAGACCCAGAATACTGAACATTGCAGTGGTACTAGGCTATCGAGGCCAAATGTGGCCTTGATACTAGTGTGGGAACTCGATACTGGCTATCAAGACCACAAACACGGTTACCGCACCATTGGTCGATCTTCCCTCTTTCCTTTTTTGTATTTTCCTTTTTGGGAATTTATTTTCGATGGATTTGGAGTGTCCACAAATACCGCTATCGAGCTGCAGATGCAGGGATCATGGACTTGTTACTTGCTTGATATCCACCTATGCTAACTAGAGCTAAGGATCTTCACTGGCACAACTTGCTCTACATAGTAAGGAATATTTTAACAGGTTCCCTACATAATTTCTCCTCCTTTTCTTGTTCTTTTCACTACTAATAGTCTCCTTTGTTAGATCATAACTTGTATTCTCACAAGTCACCAGATCCTTGCTTCCACCATCAAAATATGTAGTAAGTTTTTTCTTTCTCCTCAACTATAACTAGAAAAATGTTCTTTTCCATAGGTTACACTGCTACAGTGTTTTCAGCTTGACAACAGCCAACAATGCATGCAACACAACACCACCCCTCCTCCCCATCCAAATGGGATGCGAGGCTCTTGTTTGGGCATAGGAGACCGCAAAGGGGTGTTGGGAGACCTGAAGACTGCCAGGTACGTCCCCTATTTCCATCTCCACCCACCACAACTCACACCCCACCCCCAGATCATCCACCAACCCAGCACCTGCCACCATTACATTATAACGACGGAGACAGCGGATGAAAACGACGACGATGAAGGGAGGACAATGACGAGGACAACCACCAGGACAAGACCAACGCTCTAATGGACTGATGCTGTGGAAAATGACAGGAAGATGACAACATGGAGGACCACACAGCCACTGCTCAGGCTACCACCACAACAACAGCAGCACCTCCAACCCCCACAGTGAGCAACTGCTCGTGGGTGGAAACGGGGAGCAACGGGACAGGGGATGGGACAACTTCCAGACAGTAACCACCAGAAGAGGACGAACCACAAACAGTGGGGGAGAGCGAACAACCAGAAGTGAAGGTATGGGCAACATTACCACCACTGTGTCAGCATCAGATGAAGGATGCTAACACATACAGGGAAAACGGGGACAAGAGACACGGAAGCGGCAGCTCACCCAACCACCGCCATGAGCAGCTGCTCATGGGGCGGCCTCCCTGTGAAAAGTGCAAGTTTTTTTGTTTTGATCATTAATTACTTTTGTGGCCCCTACTTTTGGGCCCCTCGCTTCATGCAAGAGAGGTTAGTTAGCTCAATAAAAACCTTGAACACTTTCATCAAATACTAATATTTTAAACTGTGTACATACTGAAGTTATTAAATGGCATATAGATGGTTATACTGTTTAGGCTACCATTTATGTATACTTGACCTTCATTGAGTAAGCATAAACTAAACGGTTGGAGCCTTAGCCAGTGCCATGTCTGAATCAACTTGTACTATTATGAGAGTAATTTTTTTGCTAGTCTTCAACTTTCTCAATCATCACTACCTCTAGTACTTACTCTGTTGTACAACTGTATCAGGAAGGATTTTGAAATCAGATTTTGATTGCAAAGCATGGGGGATAGTAATTTGGGAGTAAAGCCATATTCAAGGTACACAACTGCCCAATGTTGAAACGTTGAAGGCATCAGGGTCATAAAAGTAGCGAGGTTGTAAAAAAATGGCAGGTTCAGAGACCTGTTGTGTGTGGTGAAAGCTGCTCCTAATAGGGAAGTGTAAGGGGTCCAGCCTTTCAGCTAGCCTTTTGTCGCTTTGCTATAGGATAAACATCAGTGAGCTACAGGAACTAAAGATAGGTCCAATCTCCACATACGAGCATTCTCCTCCACTGAGTCCTCTCCTGAACCTCCTTCTGAATGCCCATCCATTTCCACGTCCTGGTCTTCATCTTTGTCTTTGTCTTTGTCATCATCATCATCTTTGTCATTGTCTTCAAGAGGGCCCATCTCTATGCTATCATCTGGGAACAAGTCAGCTTAATGATGTTTATACAAAATGCATGCAAACCAAATTCATCTGCAGGGAAACACTTCACAGGTTGTCTGATGGAGACCTTGAAGTTTGCATCTGTCCATGATAAGAACTGTTGGGAATGACTGTCATTGATGGTGTGCCATGCTCTCCAAAATAGTCAGTTGTTTTGGAAAACTTGGTAAATAGCTGCAACCACTTGCTCGGATGTACAGCCATCTTCCTCTGGCTTCAAGTTCACCTTTAATGCCCGCTCAAGATAGAAGGAAATGGCCTTAGTTTGGCTAGCAAGACCTGTAAAATAAAAGATTCTCCATTTATCCCATGATCCAGCATGTTCCGCAAAGATGCTGAAGCTGTAGTTGCACCATAGCCAGTGCAGGAGCTCTCTACCCAGTTTATGGCAATGCTTCATGGCCTGCTGCTCTTTGTACGATAAGCCATTTTGAGTATACGTCTGCCAATGCAAAACTTCTTCAAGTTCTATGACATTGACGAGATTGACGATTTTGATGACTCCTTCCCAGGTATTAAATGCAGGAAGATGATTCCCTACTGGGATTGGCTGCTCTGGAGTGGCTGAAAACCCACTTGCCACTGATTCCTCATAAATATGGATAAGGAGGCAGCAAAGAAGGGTTCTAGAATTGGTGGCATGTTCCATATTTGTCAGAGTCTGGCTGCCAACAAAGGTGTGGATGATGGAGTAGACTGTACAAGTGATGGTTCCGATGCTGTAGAAATGGCCACCTAAACAGATAGCAGACTTGGGAGTGAACACAGCATGCAATGTACCGGGCCTCATATTCCTATCCATCCTGTATTATCATCCCAAATCCAAAAAGCAAAAAATGACTCACAGCTCCATGCCAGGCGTGAGGAGCACAGCTTCAAAATCATAGTTATCCACATCCACATCGTCAATGCCAAAGCTCCCAGTGAACAACAGGGTGCTGGCAAGTGCCTGGGGATTTTTGGGAGTTGCAATGACCCACCATTTGCATCCCCCTTCACTGATGACCTTGATGTGGGTACCAAATCCATCAGCATCAAGGTGGAACTTATGATGGGCACCTGATGTCGCTGCCAGGCCCCAAGCTAAACTAGCGAAGGGAAATGGATGGTATGAGACCTTGCAGAACTGAGAATCTGCAGGCATACTCATTGCTTGCTAATGATGGCAGAGGCATGCAATCAATAGGTGGCAAGGGAAGTGGAAAGTGTAGGGCATTGAGGATCTTCCCACCATCCCCTGCTCAGTGGCTTTGTAGTAAATCTTCAGGGGTTCCAATGCGTAATGCTATCCTTCCCTCATCATCTTCAGGAAGGGAGTGATCTGTGAGGGTATTTAGTCTAGCAAAAGTGCGATGTGGAGTTACTGACCCTGAATAGTGATTCTTTTACTCAGCTTGGGTGAAATGGTGGACATGCCATTTGCCTCAAATTGAACAATTTGCATAGGCTTGTCAGTGATGATGATACATTTATGGCTGAAGATATCTCAAATCACTTCCAGTGGCATAGAAGCACATTCAGTTGACCGCATCACATGAAAGATTGAGTGAGAGCTATTGGGTTGTAGATGAGGGGGCAGACCATCCACGAATCCCCTGGAAACTGCATTCCATACATCACAGAAGAACTTCAACACTGCTTTGGACTGCTTTTACATCAGTAAGGCTGACAACGCATGCCAACATGACCTACATGAAAGCCAGCTGTATAATTATATGGGATTGTGGACTCAGGCCCATACAGGGGAAGAGATTGAGGGGCCACAAACATCTAAAAAACAGTATGCTTAGGAATAATAGCATCATTTACAGCCACATCCCTCTGGAGGAATGTCCTCCCATGCAAAAGTAATATCAGGTTCAGACTGCTGTTCTGCGTTCAGAGCCTAGCGGTGTGAGGAATGGGCAACAGCTCTCACCATGTCTTCCTTTACCTCCACCAGAGTAAGGTCAATGAATTCCAGTAGCCTGCCATCCAGTTGTTCCTCAAAAGTGCTCCTCCCCTCTAATGCTTCCCATAGACCCTGGCTCTCCATCCCTGTCCCCATCTGCTGTCTCCCTGTCTCTTGGCATATTTGCTTCCTTGTCTCCTGCCTCTTGGCCTCAGTACGCTTTTCTTTCAAAGCCCCCAGGCTCTCTATCTCCTTGCGCTTCCTCTTCTTGGTATTCGAGGGGGACATAAGTTCTGTAAGAGCACTTGATCGTGAGGAGTGTTTTTGTTCAGAGCGTCGAAACACTAAGGGAGAGTCTGGCTTCGCCTGTTGGCATTCAATGCCAGCTACTTTTCCAGCCAGAATGTCTGGCAATTCTGACTCTGTGCAACAGTTGAGCTGGGCTATTTGTGACAGTATCTGCACATACCGATACCACCATTGACATCCCTAGCGTTGTCGGTATGTTCATGCCAGTCCTGTCCCGTCATATGTGAGTCATCTTCATCTTCTCCATCAGGCGGCAGGTTGGAAAGCTGTCTCTGTTGCATTACTAGTGAATGCCCTGTTGTCTGCTGAGGGTGTGGTTGCTCAGAGAAGTGCTGCGGAGTTGCCAGATGAACAATCAGAAGGACTACTCCAGGACCCAGATCCTCCTCTGATGTTATGGGTGGAAGGCATGGCTCCTCCTCTTCATCCTCAACCGTTGCTTTCTTATGCGGGTTTCTTGATCCCTGGACGCCACTACTACTTGGCTGCACTACTTGTGTGCCATTCTCAGTGCCCAGCATACCCTGATGCAGCTCTCCAGTTGCACAACATCCTTCTCCTGCTCCTGCCTGATGCATTGCATGCCCGTCCTCATCTCTCCCATGACCATTGTCTTCATACTGTCCATCCTCCCCATCATCTCCATCATCTTCAGCAATACTTGGCTCTGTATCTCACAAGATCAGAAAGGTTACAAAACTGAAACAAGTATCTTACCTGGACCTCCTAGCCAGAACACACATCTATCATCTTCAGCACTTGACCAGAGGATCACGAGTGAGGCATCTATAGCTGCCCACAGGATATCCTCCAGGGAGTCAGGGGAATGCGCGGCTTGAAAGAGGGCTTTCCACAAGATCTTTTCAATGTCAGAAAGAATCTTGGGGTGATGAGTGCCCAGGGCTTGCCAAACCTACAAAACCAGTCAACAATGTAACAATTTCATAGATAGTACTTGCGTTAAAAATTGCTTTCTTGCTTATTTTTTGTTCAATCAGAGGCCTCTTTGTCAACAAGCAGAGAGGAGAAATCCCCAGTGCAATGCAGAGGGGGATCTCCATCGATGCAGCACAGTTAGTGCCTTTGAAGGCCAGTTTCAGATCTGGGCCAGAGCCATTCACTTGCCTGCAATATTATCATGTAACAAATATTCCAATACATAAATACCCATTAACTCACGGATAAAAGTTGTCCAATATGTTGTTCATAATCCTAAGATGTCCCTCTGTAAGAAAAGAACGGTCCTTAGCAATTCACTGAAAGCTCTCAACACTATCCACAAACATTTAACTGCAGTGAAAGATCAAATGCTGATGCGATAAAGTTGTAAGACCTCCGGGCCACATTCTTGGTTGAGGTGAATTTAGAAAGGAGCTGGAAGCATGCTGCAGGCCCATTTTCCCCCATCACACCAACATCGCTAGCCAGACCCTGCACTTGGGCTAGACCCTGCACTTGGGCTAGATCCTGTCCTGCCTGCTCCAAGAGTTTTGGCCAGTCTGCAAAAACCCCTTTACGATCCTATAAAGTGCCCTGTTAGTACTGTCACATAATGGTGCAGAATTAAAAGTGACCAAGCACATTGGCATAGACACTTCAGCAGCCCTCTGCTTAGCTGGGGCGATCTCGTCAGGAAGGAGGTTGTAAACTGATGCTACGATGTCCAACAGTTGGTAGTTGAATAGGGCCCCATAAACAATGGCTTGGTGCTTTGAAATAGGCTCTCCAGGGGTAGATGACTCAGCAAGATGCTTAAGGACTCAGCAAGCATGTTGAATATCAGATGTCATCTCCAGTTGTTCCCAGCCTGTAGTAGTATCAATAAATTTCTGCAACACAATTTAAACTATCAGGATAGGTATTGAAGCTGAAGTCTTGAATTCTTACCTGAAATTCTGGGTGACTTTGGCCCAAATGCTTTGTACCCTCTGGGTCAAATAAGATGGGTGTAAACCAGGCCATTGTCCAGAAATTTGCATTGGATATCCTTCAGACAGTGAGGCTTTGCTGGTTGAAACCCTCTGAGCAATGCATGAGTGAGACAAGTAAGACAAGTAAGATGGAGCAATCAAGCTTCAAGTTCAAGAGTTGGGTTAGTACTTATATGGCCATATGTCACATGACACAAGCTCAAAAGTGTGCATGCACACTTTTGCTCAAGGTTACATCATCAAGGTTACATCATCAATCGAGACTCTCAATCCGGAAAAAAATAAACATTCTGAGTCAGTGAGTTATTTCAGGTTGCCATGGGCTGAATGACTTTTCACCTCTCTATTTTCAAAGAATCTGTGAATGGTACATGTCGACTGTCTCTAATGTGTCTGAGTCCAAATCCTCCTGCCAGGATTCCACATCCGAAAGCTCTTCATCAGAGGTCCCTCCTAGTGGTTCATTTTCTCTTTCATTGATACCATACTCCAGTGCATCAAGTCCCTCCACACCCTCTTCACCTCTGACTTTATTGTGTCCATGCTCTCCACATATCCACGGTTCAAGGCCATCAGCTTCGTTGTCCTCAGGCTGTTTGATTTGAGGCAAGGAGTCATGAGCAACAGGGTTTGAATCATGACAGTAAGTGTGCCCGATGCCTTGGCCCCAGTGATAATGCATCATCATGTCACGATCTACAAAGCTGATGGCACCAAAGTCAGTGTCCTTATCAGTCATGTTAAACCTGCTTCAAGTTCTGATCCACTCACCGTCCCACATAGTACTCCTTCCAATCTTCACCATCTTGAGCACATTTGGAAAGGGCCACCCCGTCTGAGTGCCGCTTCCCCTTTGCAAATCAGGGAATGACATGACAGCTTCACAGGACATCAGATGGATCAACAAAACCAAAGGCATCCTCACTGGCCATGGGAGGGAAGGATAGCTGATCAAGATGGTGAGCCTTCCACCCCATTATGTCACTGCCATCAGCTACCTCCCAATGCTGATACCATCGCACCCATAGGAAATCAAGTTGTCTAGGGCTATAGTCGACCATTCCTGGCCCTACATAAATGATGTTTGTGTGATAAACGCCCAGAATGTGTGCATAAAGATAAGGGTGGCATTGTTCCCCCATACTATTTAAGAGTATGATGTTGTGGTGTGTTGTGTTTGGGTTCAGAACATCCTGGGCTCAGCAGACATCATAGGCAGTGTAGTTGATTCAAACTAGCCAATGGTTATATATGCGGTCACTTTTGAATAGGACATGGTTGATGCCATTACTGCAAGGATCTCTGGATGAAGATGAAAGATGCAGTGCCGAGGAGGCTTCCTGCTGCACCATAAGCTGGATTCTAGGGAGAAGGTGGGCTTTTAATCTCGAAAGGAAGTCCTAGCAGCAGGGGCCTTAGAATGGATAAAGCAGTCTGCCAATCCTACTCACCTTGACAGCAGGGTCACCGCGATTGTCCTGCAAAAATACTGGGAGAACTACTGGTTTGTTTTGTGATTTTTCAATGCAGTATCTTGGCATTGGTGAGGATGCATACTCCACCTCATCATAGTGAGAGGCCTTTCCTGCATTCAGTCTCCTTTGAATTTGGCAAACATGGGCCTGGTGTCGCTCAATCTGAGCCAGCTGGTTCAGGTAGTTCTTTTTGCTCATCCACTTGTATCTGGACTTCGTGGTGCGATGCTCCAGTTCACCCTGGTCAAGAACATGAAGTATAAAGATAACAAAGAGACTCATGTGCAGTGCTTACCAGTTCCGTAGAGTATGATTCTGTTGTGCCATATTCTCTTATCGTGTTAGCAACATCCCCTAGGGCATGGTACTTGTAGGTGCTCATATTGAATTCCTTTAGCCCTTTACTCGCCTTTGCTGCATTGTCTTTTGCTACCACAGCCCTGTCACCATTACCAGCCCTAGCTCTTGGGTTGGGGGGGTTTTTTTGACCTGGGATGTTTTTTTCTGGGTGGCCTGCTTGCGCTTTCTAGCACTCTCCTCCTTTTTAAGTTTGCGAGTAGTGAACATGGAGCAAGTCTTCATCTCGAACTCGCGGAGGGCCTGGCCTAGCAATGCCATCACACTATCCAAGATTGCTAGAGTTGCATCTGTGTGAAGATGCAGTTTAGCAAGACCATCCCAATGGCCCATGAGGAAAAGTAGCTTCAAAACCCGTTTATTGTGAGGTTCTGGCAAAAGGCCTTCGAAGACTGGGATTGCACACTAAATAACTCCAGTAAGTAAGGGAGCCTGACTCTTTGGTAGCCTTAACCTGTAGGAGATCTTCGAAGTCACGAGCAGCAAGCTGCTTCATCTCAGAGCAGTTCACCGAGAACTTTTGAATTGTGTCTCAAGAAAACGTTGGCACTTCCCGGTATCTAATCTGAGTGCATCAGTGCTGCAGCATCGTTATGATGATTTTGTGAAAGGCACTTCACCGTTGATCTAGCTCACTAGTAAGGGTACTGTGGGTAGGCCCTGCACTTTCCAAGATGCGTAGCAGGTGGATGAACAGGGATCTCCATGTGCCCAGCTCCACCTCATGCATGATGTCAACAACAGCCATGGGAAACATGTCAAAGCCCAATGGAGCAAGTATGTCAGAAAATGTGTTCTTAGAACAATAAAAATTACCCCAGTACTCAAGAGAAGCAACCACTGGCAAGCATACCACAGAGGGGATCATTGACTCAGCATCCATTAATCTCTTCACTGGAGCACTATCAATGGCATAGTTTCCCTCTTGGATGAACTTTCGGGCATTGGAGATGTGCCTTCGACGGGCTGCAGTGTCTCTCTGAGCGAGGGTCTGTTGCCTCCTGGCATCATGGGCCATTCCAATTTTAAAGGCATCAGACAGAGGGATAAGACAGCGAGGGCATGGATGGCTCCCCAAGTTTTTTATGCCGACCAGCAAAATCCTATTGGTTGTGTTCAGTTATAAAGTGAAGGCATGAATGAAGTGGTGCTGAATAGCCTACTTTTCTGGGTAATCTGCCGAGTATGTGAATATCCAAAGGTAGAACCACCTTGCAAGCCCATCTGCACATGTTACAATTACACCGTGGATGTATGCTTCAACAAATTCATCATCTAAGATGGCCTTCCATTGTGCATGGAACAACTCTCAATTACAGTATGGCATAAAAGCTGGGCTGAGGCCTTTGCCCCCAGTTTTAGAAGTGATGAAGTCCTTGAACTCGTCTGGAAGCTGGGAAAAAAGCTAAGGAACCTCATCATCAAATGGGCTAAGATACTGACCTTACAGAAGTATGCAACATGATTACAAAGATGAAGTGAGGGTTTCCCACAATGGTATTTTGAGTCATTCCCAAAGAATAAATACAAAGGCCAAAGCTTTGTCTTGCCAAAGGAAGTAAGATGAGTCTGATCCGAGGCAAACATCAATCCAACAACAACACATGGAAGGCTGCACCCAGGCTCTCCCTGCAATGCCTGCAGCTCCATATGGGCTTTAAGAAAGGCTGGTGAGGTGTAAAGCTTGCCGTGAACCCGGATCGATGGGTCCTCTGATGCAGAGCTTCCCTGATGGGCTGGCTGCCATTTGAGCTCATAGGGTTCAATGTGGAAATGCCGGAACTCATGATCATCAATCAATTTCTCTTTTAGGATCAATACAATGCTGTGATGGCAAAAATCATGAACAACATAGTCCTGAAGGCCTGGCGATGCAGTGAAGCGATGGAATGGGACTTGAATGGTTACAGATGTTTGCTGCCATCCAGGGGCCAAGTTGTCTTCATCCTCCCACATCACCTCTCTGTCCCCACCTAGTTCATCGTCAATAGAATCCTATTTGGTATCTCTGACATCATTGGGGTGAAAGTCCAGCCTAGTGATGATGTCTATGAGGTTTTTAAAGTTTTTTTTTGTCTTTTGTACACTGTCACCCCAGTACCATTCCCCTAGAGCAAAGGAGCTGTGATTTGGGTAAGGCCCCAAGTCCACTTCATGACTCAGTGGGGGGTTGCTGACATCAGACAGTGCATTGAAGTCATTGAACTCCTCTGGATCGTGGGATGGGTACTTGGTACTGTAATAGCAGCGTGATAAACCAAAAGCGTTGCAAGGTGATCGCAAGATTGGGTGGCCTGATTCCTTGTCCACCAAAAGATTGTTGCTTGTGGGAAAGCTACTACTGGCAGTAGAACTAGGACCTCCATCAGCTTCCTCTGGTTGGACGGTGTATGATTCACTCGGAGGAGGCAGTGAGGCAGAAGCCTGGGGCAGATTGTCCTGGTATCTGTTTGGAATCTGCACCTGGCACCATTGCCTTCTCTGCGCCAATGACAGGTGGCTGTCCACATCAGCCCCAGAAGGCATATGTACCTCCACTTCTGGTGCTGAGTGACTGGCTGGTGGAGGTGAACTGACAGGCAACTAGTCAATGCAAAAACAGGCACTGCTGGATCCAAGTCAGCCCTCAATTCGCATGAAAAAATCAATAAGACTCACTGGTGCTGATGCTACAACTTCCTCATTGAAATTGAGAGCTGCCAGACTTTCTTCCTGCCGCTGCCATTTTCGTTCTCTTCACTCTCCAAATGCTTGCTTTGCCTTTGATAGCGCGCTTGTAATTTGCTTTTTGGCCCAGGCGCATGTCTGCATATGATGATTCAGAGCAGGGTGCTGCAAGAACAACTTGCCACAAACACACTGCAGTGCAGGGCTGGGAAACATCCACCTAGAATGAACACCATATGGTTGCACAGTGATTGCGAGATGCAGAAAACTAGCGTCATCGAGAGAGTTGGGGATGCGGTCAAATTTGGATCATCCATCAAACACGCGCTGCGTAGTGCCAAGACTCAACTAATTCATGCGAGCCTAATTCTATATTCTGTCAGTGGATCAGCAGCCTGGTCAAAATTCCCCTTATGAATTGGCAGAGAATTCTGTGAGTTGTGCTATGCTTAGACGGGAAAATAATTGTGATGCTTGATGGCAATGTGACATACTCAGGAATTCAAGCAGTCATCTCCCTGATCCTCTGCTCCGCCAAATAGTCATTTCTCTGATTGCTCATTTAGTTTTCTACACATGGCTGAATGTGTATAAAGCTGGGGGCAGCCAGATTCACAAGACCTGCATATCTTCTTTGATGTCGCATTCTGCTACTTGGCCGTCCACTCCTATGACCAACTCCACAACTCAGATCATGTGCGGCCTCAAACGCAAGTATGCATTCATCATCGAGTCTTCTGACTTGATAGACCACACTCCCACGCCCCAAGGGACTGCTGTAGTTCATGAAGGACACGTGCTACTGGCCAGTCTGATGCAAAACTCCGATTCGGAGGCACCACGGAGCCTTACCTTTGCAGTTCACGGTGTGTCAAAGTGTTAGGCTATTTTGCGAGTTCTCACCTTGACTCAGATGCCAAGGAGAAGATACCCCAGCATAGCATCCTAGTCCAGCAATGCTCCACTGTAAGGCCATTCACATATGGAGGCATGTACTGCCATGTTCATCCTTTATTCTATGCCTTAATAAATTTGTCTTTCTGTTTACTAGATGTAGCATTCGACACCTTTGACCCATCAAACATGCCACTTCCCAACTATGCCCTTATATTACAAATGGATTGGGTGATTAATGCCAGTGTCACTCAGGAGCAGTTTTCCTCTCTCTTCACTCAGTGCAATGAGTGCCACACTTGTCTCCCAAGCCAGAACAAGTTCTATCACGAGTGCGAGCAGGTGCTTTCACAGCACCAGAAGGCACTTTCCCACACCAGCGATAAGGAGTACATACTTCAACCACAAATGTGTGGGCTTCCAATTGATAGATTCTCATCGCTCTTTGCAAATTGCGAATCTTGCAATAAGTTCATGACCTGTGAGACTGCTTGCTTCCATGATTGTGTGACGGAGGAGCACTTTGTTTGAAACATATTTGATGGCAATACTAGTGTATAGAAATTTGGCCATCCAATGTCGAGTTATGCAGAGCAAGCTATACCGCTGTGTATTTCCACATTCGGAGCCATTGAAGCCAAACTTGTATTGCCAAGCCTTGATAGTCCATGCCAAGAAAGTTGCTGAGACAATGCCTGCTGCCATGTGAGTCATATTTGGGATGCTTGGATCCATGTCGTTCGATGTTGATAAAGGAGTGAACTAGCAATAACTTTGGTAAACAAACATGATCACACATGTCATGCATATCAATGTGACTAATTGATGAATTGGGAAATTTTCTCACCTTACTGAGTGTATGTGGTGTGACCATCTTGAGTGACAGATCTCGAACATCATGTTTCAACTTTCACTCAGCGCCCTGACTGAAGTCAGAATCAGACTGAAGCACCTATAGTCCCTCCTATACATAAAGGTGTTGACCCATGTAAGTTGAGGTTTCAGCCTTCAGGTTATATCCTGCGACGTTGCCCTAGTAAGTTTGTGATACCCACTGCTTCACACCAAAATCCATTTATGAACCCGGCACTGAGGCAGATCACCATGGCTTCACCATCTCCATCACAGGTGTGCTCTGGTTTGTCAGGGCCAGTCCAGTTTACATGAACACAATACTCCAAAGTTTTGGGATCTCAAACAGTTTATACAAAGATCAGGTCACCACATTGGGCCCGCACAGTGGGTGTAGCCTTTGGTGTCCATTCATGGGTAACTGATTATCTCTGTAGTTCGATAATTCCTACTCCATGTTCGACAAAAAATCTCAACATCAAGAATTGGTGATAGCTTGGGCGATGCGGGATACACTGCGTTTAGAGCTGCAGGTTGCTTCAAATCGGGTGTTAGAGGGAGAATGTGTTTTGCAATCATTGCGGGACCAAGTTCAGATAGCTCATATTCGGGTGGAGGAAATGAGTGAGGACATCGCTCACATGCAGGATTATTTCCATGAAATTGTGGATCCAGAAAGCAGCAATCAGGTGTCTGCCTCCATGGATGAAGTTGATGTCCAGCCATCTGCTGGATGCATCTCTGAAGATGGCACTTCTGAGACCAGTCAGTCTCAAGGCAGTGAGAGAATGGCTATTGAGGATGCTTGAAGTGCTGAAGACACTAGAGATGTAGAAGTAATACTGACTCCTACTAGCACTGCTACTCCCTTGACAGAGTCCGCCATAAAGAAATTAGCCAAAGATATCAAGTAGGGCACTGTAGAACCCAGAATGTAGTTTTATTGCATAAATGAAGCATCGCTTCAAGCTTCAAGTTCACTGATGAGATGAGATGCAGAAACCAGCATACATAACTATGCACAGGAGTATCCTCTGGTCATTCAATACCCAGATGAGGCTTAAGCACTGAGCCCCAGATTCAATGATTCATGACATGGTCAGTCGTCAGATTTGGTGGGGTCAGGATGGAGAGCACTCAGCTATGTGAGTACTTGAGTGCTTGAGTGATCGATCAAGATCTATTTATAGGATAGGATTACTTCCCTGTCAATGAATGGCTCCCACAAGAGCATGTAAGGAAGAAAGTTAAAACATGTGTGCTATGGCTCGCTCTCTCTCTCTGTGAAAGCCTGCTGATTCAATTTATAGTAATTCAATCGATGGATTTGGAATGGCACTGCACTGATACCACTGGCAAGGCAATGATCAAAAGCACTCACCTCTTCTGACTGATCAGACCCTCACACCAAATAGTGGCTTTTATGACCATGGCAATCTTGAATAAGCTCTGCATCATGTTGCTCTCACTGCAAGCTTCGGTCAAGTACTCACCATATCATTACAGATCTAAGACCACTGGCAGCTTGATCAGTATATGCAAGGTCAGCCATGGTCCTGACCTAAGGGCGAATGAGGCTAAAATGTAAATTGTGCCATGCTGGTGGCAGGGGTTCCAGGGATCTGTCACCTTGACCCTAGACCAGTTTGGTCATGATGTTAACTGCAGGCTGGTGAAGCACTGATGTTATGACAGACCTCCAGACCTCCAGGCAATGTCAGTCATGACACTGACTTGAGGCAAGGCTTGTGAGCAATGTGCAAACTCATCTCTAACTGGCACTTCCAACAGCAGTTCCAGATTCGTCCCTTCCCCTACTAAGAGTCAAAACCAAAGTCACACCGGTTGCCCCACTTTCAATGGAGATGGTTGGTGGAAAGGGGAAGTGGAGGCAGATCAAGGGAGGCTCCTCCTCATCCTCAGAGTCTGCAGGCTCATGCCCTTCCAATGTTGAGTCATCTCAGAAGAGGTCAAGCAAATACAGGAAGGCAAGCACTGGGAAGACTGCTGCATCTGGGTCCTGCTACTCTCAGAAGGCAAAGATCAGCTCAGACATGATGGACTACTTTGAGTTAACTGCCAAAAATAGGATGAGTGGGCTTGCGATTGCAACCCTCGGCTTTGAGGACATGGCTGCATGGCAGGAGAGTGCAGTTGATTCACTCCGCTAGGCAAAGGTGGAGTATGAGCGGTTGAGACAAACTGGTAAGTGCCCAGCACTCCAGTTAACCAGTGTTTTGCTCATGAGTGTCAAAGTTGTTGAAGCAGATTCCACATCTTGGCCTGAGGATATGGTCACTCGTGTGCATCTAAATTCCAAGGACTTGGGGTATGCTTTTGATGCTAGCTACAGGTTGCCAAGCAGGTCCAGACTTCATGGACCAACATCTACAGCCTTGCAAGACGAAATGTGCACCGCTTCTACAAGCTGGACCTGTTAGAAGAGCAGGCTTCGGGGTGCTCAGAGGAGCAGCTAGCAGGAAAGAACGTTGAGCATGCTGCCTGCAAGGCAAAAGAATTGCTTGACAACCAAGGCTATGTCCATGGGCTCGATGAAGAGGTAAGCTGAAGTTCATGCTGTATGAAGAGGTTGGACCGAGCTTAACTATCAACAGGGAAAGGTCTTCGAGCTCTTCAGGAGCGATGGGCTGAAGGCTTTCACGGCCGAGGTTGTGAAGTCACCAGCTGTGATGTTGAACAAGGAGCTCTTCATGCCGCACCTGGGTTTCAGGTGCATCTCCTTTCTCACTATTTGCATAGGTGCATGGGTCATGGATCACATTCTGTCACTCACCCCTGCTCAAGCTCTGCTCAGCATTGCAGGAGGTTGCTGAGAAAAACGCTAGTTCAAAAGCAGCTGGTAAGTCCAGGGATGGAGACAAGTGGGTGAGTAAAAGGGGAAAGCCCTCAACTTACCTTAGTGGTGATAAATGGAAGAACAAGCAACATGTGCTAACTGAGCAGCTGAGGGCTCTTTGGGATGACCCAGAAGAGGAGATGACATGGAGGAGAATCTGGAACATGGGATACAGCAGGAATGAACCAGGCCCAGCCATCATCCCTTCAATGGGCCCATCCTCCCAGCCAGCTCCTGTTCCCACCGAGCAGCCAGACAGCTGGGCAGAGCCTTTCTCCGATAGTGGGCAGGCTCCATTTGACCCTGCCATGACTTTGCGAGGTGACATCACAGGAATGCCTTCCAATCCTGGGGAGGCACCATTTCTTTCAAATGTGTACGGTGTGGCCAACTATACAATAGGCCCCGGCTACACCCCCAGCTTCATGCCTGCTTATGTTGATCCTAAGTACCAACAATGGTTGGCAGAGGATGGGTTCGTTTACCAGAATCCAGGACCATTTGATGCAAGTGCTAGCAGTACCAGCCAAGCACTCCCACCAGGTGATGGATCATTTGGCTATGCCTCTGGGTACTACCACCCATACAGCTGAGGGGAGAAGGGTTGAGCCCTGTCTAAGTTGGGCTTAGTTTGGTGTGCTGAAGTCATTTTTTCTGCTTGAATTTTATTTTAACTGTCTCAATTTGGACAACCCCTAGCCTCCTGTATAGATGCACTGTGTCTTTTTGTCTGTTGTCTGGGAGGAGGGTGATACTTGTATATATGATCAATTTTAGAAAATGAACTGCTAGGAGGGACCTCTGATGAAGGGCTTTCAGATGTGGAATCCTGGCAGGAGGATTTGGACTTGGACACATTAGAGACAGTCAACATGTACCATTCACAGATTCTTTGAAAATACAGAGGTGAAAAGTCATTCAGCCCACGGCGACCTGAAATAACTCACTGACTCAGAATGTTTATTTTTTTCCGGATTGAGAGTCTTGATTGATGATGTAACCTTGATGATGTAACCTTGAGCAAAAGTGTGCATGCACACTTTTGAGCTCATGTCATGTGACATATGGCCATATAAGTACTAACCCAACTCTTGAACTTGAAGCTTGATTGCTCCATCTTACTTGTCTTACTTGTCTCACTCATGCGTGGCTCAGAGGGTTTCAACCAGCAAAGCCTCGCTGTCAGAAGGATATCCAATGCAAATTTACAATGGCCTGGTTTACACCTGTCTTATTTGACCCAGTGCTTTGTACTTACAAAGCATCAGGTGACATTTTTACTGATTTGAAGAACTGTGACTGTTTTGCGTCACGATCACGTGTTGAATGTACCCACTTATATAACACGATTTCTTTCATTTATCCTACAAACACCTTCCCCTGCCGAATCACCACGCATGCTCCTCATTGCCGAGCTTGACGACATGGGGGCCTCACCATCTTCCCCACCTCTCTTTTCACTACCACCACCATCTTCTCATCTCTGCCGGGATGGTGCCACAAGGGCAGCATCCTCCTCCTTGACTCCATCATCCCCCGCTTTCACAAGCACTGCATCACCTCAAGCACTTGACCCTACTCCAGAGAGAACACTGCTGTTAAATCAGATGAGGTGTGTGCAGGTCTACAGTGGTTGAGTCTGTTTCCCTCGCTGGATCTCCTACAGCCCCCCTCCCCTCCTCTATGCCACACCCTGTCGCCTACAAATGCTTCTCAGTGACTATGTTGCCTGCAATGAACCACTTTCTTGTGCAGCCATGATCAAGGCTTGTGACTCCGAGATTAAAGATGATTTCCTGGCACTTCAATCCTCTGGCCTCCAACTTGGGACCCTGCTTCAGGAAGAAGCTTCAAAAGGCAGCTGTTTTGCCCCAGAGTCCACTATGCTCAAGCCTCAAAACAGGCAGCTGGTGGAAGAAGCCCTCCCCTGCATTTATGATTCAGACCTCAGTGAACCTGCTCCCCCAGCTTTCCAGGTGGAGAGCCAGAAGCATGCGCATGAGATGGGGGGGAATGCCGGTGGATTGTGGATGTGAGCAACTCAGGCTTCCTTTATCTCCTTTCACCCCTTTGCTAAGAGCAAGACAGCTATGGATCACCATGTGCCCCTCCGTCCACAGCCCAGCAGTCCCCCAAGCTGCTCACTGCAGTGCCTGCTCCAGTGCCAAAGAAGCGACAAAAGACTGCGCCAGCTTCAATCGAGGTGACTCAGCCCCTGGAAGCAGCTGCCCCCATGAGCAAAAGGGTCAGGAAGAGGGGCCTTGGGTCGAAGAGGCTGAGGGCAGGGAGAGAGAAGCAGGAGCAGAAGGCAGGCGTGAGTGAGGGCAGAATGCACCGGCTTCATGAGTGGACCTTCCGAGAGGGAGAGGCGGTGTGCTCAGATGAGTTCTCAATGCAGCAGCATGGCTCCGCATCTTCATCAGGTTGGCAAGGTCAGGCCCTGCCGAAAAAAATACAGGAAGAGCTCAGGGGGTTGTATGAAAGTGGAGAGATCCTGCAGCTACTGCAGGTGTTCTTCCCCATCCCCTACCCGGTGCCTCCCAGGTAAGTAGAGCCCTTGTGTGTGGAAACCGCACTGATCACAGGGAAAGTGTTCCAAAAGAGCGGGGGACCTTCCTCGTGGATGCTGATGGCTGCGTGTTCACCTACCGCTCCTTTCAAGCCCAGTGGCTCCGCTCTCAGGCCAGTGAGCTCTCTGAAGCAACACAGGCACTACTCGGCGATGCCCTCATGGACCAATCACTAGAGAAGAAGTGCAAGCTCAGGCCCCATGGGCCCCACTTCCCCTGTATTATTGGGCACCAGCGACAGTACCAACAGGTAAGCCCATCCATCCTGAAGCCCAAGGGGGTCTTCTGACACCCCCAGGATTTTATAGCGCCGATCTCACCGCATTCCACAAAAACAACCTTGCAAAAGTTGAAGTGCCCATCATAGTTTGGATAAAGTGAGCCATTGGAGCGCTTGGCTCCTCTCTTTCTGATGCCCACACAGCAGGTGGGTGGAGCAGGTTGTGCGGCAGGTTTTTCCCAGGGTTGCCAAGCACTTTGATGAATCCTCCAGTTGGTACAAGAAGAGGGGCATCATGCCTCTCTTTGGTGTGTATTGGAACCTGTGCATAAACGCCTCCTTCCCAAATCAGGTGTGAGTACACTGTGGCCCCCATGCAGACCAAAAAAACATAGTGGGCATCCTGCACCCTGCTGGTCTACGAGCTTCCTGGCAGTCAGTGCACCTTTCTTTCGGAGACAGTTTGCTCACGGGGTTTTCAGTGAACTTCAACCACACAATGAGGTCCTGGCTTGTCATCTGGGAGGCAGGGGTTGTGATTGAGCTCCCACCCTGGGTGCTCCTTCTCTATCCATCCTCCCTCCTATACCACTTCAACATTGACATTCATGGTAGGTCTCCCAAAGGGTTTTTTTTACCCATCTTACTGCACCCCAGCTATTCAGTTCCTGGCAACAGATGGTCTGCAGCGACCAACTCCTGCAAACTCCAGGCCTATCACAGCAGGTGATGAATGCGGTCAAGGAAGCCTGGTGTACTTCAACCAGGCAACCATGTACCAGACATCAGAGACAGGGTATGCAACAATTGGAGAAGCTGTTGAAGCAGGGGACTTGGGTAAAGTGGACTATGGAATGAGTGCCCAAGCAGCATTCACGAAGTATGCAAAGTACTTTCCAGTAAAGACAGCACCATGTGCACATCAGCTGAACTTGGACAAATAGCACTATTACTACGATTATCTGAGGACTAGCAACTGTAATAGGAGTCTTTCCTGCACCTGATAATCCCACCAATCACCTCTTATTAGAGGTGGAGCTACATATGAGGTCCTCTAATAAGAGGGAATTAAATGTGTATGGCCCTCCTCCAATAAACCTTGAATAAATATAGTGTAGACTCCTCCAAGACATCTACAGCATGTGCCGGACATCAGTACCTGCCATCAGTGTCATCAACTACTGTCACCATCAAGGCCATCAATTTCTCCCATCACTGTCAGCTTATGTCCACCCATGTCAGCTAACATTGTGCTCACTGTCTCTGACAGCGAGCTCACTATTTCCTTCATTCTGCCCTGTTTCCCTTGGTTTCTTTTGCTTACATTAACTACATGTGTACATAGAATGACTACCTGCCATCCTTTCCACTTTACCTGCCCTGATAAGCCTGCTAGAGCACTACCTTCTTGAAGTGAGAATGAGAGATTGTTGTACTTATGTTTGAGTGTTCTTCTTGATATATTACTCATTGTGCACCAGCTTCCTTCCAATCAAAACACTACTAGACATGGTAGGAGAGCAAGGCCCTCCACAGCCACTCCCCCTCCATCCCACACTGTGTCTTCTACAAGCAATTCTTCTACAGTGCCACCTACTCCAGCCACTGCACACCCTGCCCCACTGAGAAGGTTACCGTCACTTCCCGCTGTATTGTGGTCACAACCATGAACCCCGACAGGTTCCCATTTTCCAGAGGCCATTACACCCAACTGCCTCAAAGAACGTGCCACGTGCTATTGCTCGTGACCGCAAAGGGCGTGTAACCCAGAACTGTCTTGCCACATGCGATTTCAATTACAGATTTGTTTATATCTTCAGTGGCTGGGAGGGATCTGTTTCAGATTCAACCATGTTCAATGATGCCCGTATCACTGATATGAGAATTCCTCCTGATAGGTACTATCTGGCAGATGCAGGCTTTCCTATTTGTCTTGCACTTCTCATACCTTTTCAGGGGGTACATTATCATCTTGCTGAATGGGCACGCGCTGAGCTTCGGTATGCAGTAATTTTCAAGTATAGTCTTTCGCACCTAAGCTTATAGTTATATGCTTATAGCCCAGCTACTGCACCGGAATTGTTCAACCTTTGCCATGCATCAGCTCGTAATATCATTGAGTGAATGTTTGGTATCCTCAAGAATCGTTTCAGGATTTTAGGATCCAGCCCTAATGTAGACATGGGCATACAGGCACTCATCTCACCAGCACTCGCAGCAATCCATAACTTCATTCATGAATATGACAACGAGGAGATCAACAACTACATTACAGGTGATATGGAAGATCCACAACCAGGAGGACGTGAAGGAGAGTTGGCAACAGGGCCTGCAAGAAGAAATGAGAAGCAAGAAGCAGATCAGAGGAAGGAAATCATTGCCCAGCAAATGTGGCATCAATATCAGCAGGAGCTCACACGTAGGGTTTGACATGATCCTTTGTAGTATAGTCAGAATCATATTGGAATGTATAGTATCGTTTTTGTACAACAATCATGCTTGAGGAAAGCCAAGCTCAATGAGACGCTTCTGAACCCACACCTGACAGAGTGTGTCACACTTCAGTGATATGTAAGCATCAGCTGCACCTGTATTTCCCTGGAAAAGATCAATAAGCACAACAAGCTGTTCATCACACAAATTGCCCTCCTTCTCCTGGACAAGATCCATGGCTTTAGACCACCGCTCTGGTGATGTATCAGCACGCATTCGATCTGGTTGCCCAAGAGTACGCTCAATAGTATTATTAAATGTAACTAAGGTCTCCTTGATTCCATTTAGTGTGACTGCACCAGAGAGAGGTGCAGCTGTGCGAGCCCTTTTGGTCTCTGAATGGAGCTGGCTAGCATCAAGCGTGGACTGTTTGCGCTTGGTGGATGGAGATGTAGACATAGCGGATGGAGATGTAGACATAGCAGATGTAGATGTGGCATAGGTGGATGGCACAGATGGTGTCAGACGCTGGGGAGATGATGGTGGTGGAGGTTGTGGTGATAAGGGTGGTAGGTCAGGATCACCATTTACTGGGGGAGTAGCCAGGCGACCAGTATCCATTTGATCAGATCCCTGAGTTTCCGATGGTTGTTGGTCTACTGACATCATACTAACAGCACCCCTGGATTGTTGTGATGGACAAAAGGCATAGCTGCCTTTTCTGAGGCTGGGCATAAGTGGAGCCATGAGGTCATAGAGCACAAAACCCTTGTGCGCATAAGACTTTGTGCCCAGGTGTTTCTAGCCAGTAATCACAATCAGAATCCTTGATCAACAAAGGATAAGGCATACTACTGTATACATATCCCAAGCACACTTCTCATTTACACCAATATTCATCCCTCATTCAGCATCCCATGAAAATCCTGAGAGGCCCTTCAGAGTGGTAACCATGTTGTAAGCAGATTGTAACTAGGTCATTGTGGTTAGTCCAGAAATCAAGTAACTGAGACAATCATGTACCCATGCATACTTAGACTGGCATGCTTTTACTGTCTTCACACCCCCCTTCTTGCAGTGTGGTGCCAGGTGTTTGACAGCATCATTCCAGACGACGGCTCTAAAGTTACCACCATCGGCTTGCTTATCTTTGTTATCACAGAGAAATAGGATCAGAAGCTCCTCCTCTTTCTTGGACCAGGCGCACTGGGCACCAGGATCTCCGAGCACATCAGCAGCAGAGTCACCAGTGGGATTGACCTCTGGGATTGATGGGCTCCTTGACGAGAGGCGGGTTTCTGGCATGATAAGCCTGAGGAATGTGATTGTAGATGGTCACACCTATGTCACAATCTCTGGGAAACTCGGCATTGCTCGGCTGCCTTGAGAATAATGTGAATTTCCATTGCCGAACACGGTAATTAATATCAGGCACCTCAAATTTCAAGATTTTAATTTTCTTCGGATAAAATCACCTTTTTTCTTGCTTTTTTCGGCCAAAATTTGTTCGGATGACTATTAGGCCCGCAGAGCCACCTATTATCAGTATCAGGGGTCCTCCTGAGCCTCCTCTTTGTGGTAGCTACCGTCCTAAAAACCAGCACTTAATAAAATGTATCCTCTCGCACCCTCCGAGTCCTCGACGAATTGGCAGAAGTTATAGCTCTCCCACTGGGCCCTGGCAGAGGGCCTGGAAAGAGGGCTTGTCAGAGTGAGCGTACTTAGTGCTCTTCGATGAAGCCCTTGAGGTGTTGTGCGGGTTCTGGCAGGTCCGTGCTCACGAGGATACGATCAAATCATAGTGTTGAAAGGAAACTTGAAAAGAAAAAATGAAAATGAAAACTTCCCAAAAACTTCCAGAAAGGTACCTTGGGCAGAAGTTGTGTACGACGTGGAAGTGAACAACGTCGTTCAGTTTACCCAGATTCAATCTAACGTATCATTTGGATCAAGCTTCAAGCATCAAGGGCTCGACGTTCAACGTTCAAACCTTAACTCTCACCACGCCTTTCAACAAAAAAATCTACAACCACAAATGATCTAATTTTGTGGAATAATGTATGTATGTACGTCAACTTCACATCAACTGGTTACAGAACACGCCACCACGACTGGGAGTAAAAGTAAAATTGTTGTTTTACTCGCTCTTGGATTTCACGCGGTATTCGTCAGCAGGACGTCTGATAGCCTCTCCCTTCTTGTTACGATAAAACAAGACTTCACCTTCGTCCTCGACGAACTGGCAAAAGTTGTAGCTCTCCCAGAGGGCCTGGAAAGAGGGCTTCTCGGAGTATGCGTAGTGATCGCCGATGAAGGCTTTCAGGTGCTGTGTGGCTTCGGGTCCGTGGTCTACGAAGGAGAATACGATCAGATCAGATCAAATGACGGTCGAAGAAGAATTGGACACACAGAAAGGCATCTTCGGGAAAAAGTGGTGCACGACATGGAAGTGAGCCACATCATGAAGGAAAAAGCGTCCTTGCCAGCCCAAAAAGTTCCTGTCGACTGTAGCAGCGGCTCCACGCTGGAAGTTCCATTCTTTACCGCGGTAGTGAGGGAGTGTTGGGTCAGTGTGGTGGAGGTAAGTGATCATGATGACTATTAAGGGCGTGAGTCAATTGAGAAAAGGAAAAGGATGGGAAACGTACACCAGTGAGAAACGCAGAGCCATGGGAGACCGTAGTATTTGAAGACCTCCCCAGCGCCCCAGATGGCGGAGGAGTGTGCGACTCCCCAGACCATGGCTGCGATGCCGATGTTGGACATGATGACTGCGCCGCGTTGGGCTTTGGTGAATAAGATAGAGTTGGCTGTGTGTCCAGGTAGTGTTGGTGAGATTACGAGGTGAGGGACGTTTTGGGTGATGAAGGCTTACGGTCAAAGTGGTTAGTCCATTTAGGGTAGGTCTTCTGGCCTGAGACGTTGAAGACTGCACAGCGTAGGGAGATTAGTGTGTTATTCACAATTAACACAAGTGGTAGTGAGGTGCTTACGGAGGTAAGCAGGGAAAGCCAAGACTTGTTGCCTGATAAGCATGTAGAGAGTGTATATAGGAGTATCGCCGAAGAGCTCGTCCCAGTTGATCTGGTCGTTAGGTTTGGCGGGAACACCGAGGTCTTCACGGGTCTTGGGGACATATACCTCGTCGCGTTCCATTGAGGCGTGGTTGGAGTGGTGTCGGTGGTGCGATATCTTCCATGAGAAGTAGGGGGTCCAGAGGAAGCTGTGGGTGATCTACACGAGGGATGCATGTTAGGTTAGTTTTGGGTATGTGTGTGGGAACAACGATACGTACGAAGCCGACCACGTCGTTGACGATCTTGTGGTCAGAGTAAGCTCCGTGACCACATTCGTGACCGATAACCCAGATACCGGTAAAGATCAGGCCTTGGAACCACCAACTATAATTCACCAAGTTAAAGGCTCATCGACAAAAATATAGTGAAAATCAAACTTACTACACCCCCCAAGCAGCCCATCTCCCAATCTCCGCCCCGACGGGGGTCAAAGACTCTCTCATGACCGACTGCTTGAAGAAGGGGTCGATGAACGTGGCGAGGGACCATGCTGCGGCTGCCATGAGAATATCACGAGCGAGGTAGGCCAGCCCGAGACGGGTGTCGCGGATGAAGAACTCGGGCGGGATGGCTGCTCTGATCTCCTTCAGAGACCTGTTACGTGAAGCACGAAAGGTAAGAATAATGAGAGTGTGTACTAAGAAGGAAAAGGAAGGGAGGGGTTTTTCGTACCATGGCATAGGAGTGTAAGCGGGAAGAGCATCTTCCGAGTACTTTTCAACAGCAGTCTCAGCGCCCATGTCGAGTCTTTGATTAAAAATCTAGGATTCTGGAAGGCAAAGGTGGAAACAAACGGTGATGGGACCTCTAAAAAGGATTAGAGGTGGAAGGCCGATGGGTTTAGACTGGGGGTACACCCTGGGGTTTTATATTCATATTCATAGGTGTACGGTGTTACTAGTCCGAGCACGAGTGTGAGGTGCGGTACATCCTGGTCCACCGGCTGGAAAAACCGAGGCCGATAGGGAGGGAAGTTTCTAAGAAGAGAAGGTAGACCTGGGTAGGTTTGGGTAAGAGCCAAAAGAGACATGTCGCCAGTCATTGATTTCAAGGCGCGCCAGCCCCAGGCGGTGATTGGACATCATGTGTTATCGATAACTGGGATTTATACAATGAAGCCACAGAGATACGAGATATTGGGTATAAAGAGGCTAGGTTCCATGTTTGAATGTAGGTATGTTGTTTGGATACGGCGGATTTAAAAATTTCGTATAGTAGTGGCAAAGGCCTCGTGACCCAATCACAGCGTCGCTACGCAGAGTTGAAATTGTCGGCCGTTTGTCACGGATATTCAAGTGTGTCGATGATCGTTTTACTCGAGGTCTGGAGTGTGTGCCAGTACCCGGTGATACCAGGCATATTACTTTGGAGAGTCTGCCGGTGTGGGAGTCTCGCTGGGTGTAAATATTGATAGTGAAAGTGTTAAACGACCCAGGGTTACCACAAGGCGTCTATATCGGCGTCGGTATCAAAAGATCAATGTTGAATGTTGAAGAATAATAATTGTATGAAACCCACCCAATTCAAATTTGAAATAGTTGCGATCGAATCTGAGCAATTAATAACATTGACTTCTTGCTTAAGATGTTGAATGGATTCCTTCCGACTCGCTTCCAGACTGCTCAAGAATTCCTAAAGGTCTGACCCACCGCTTTAACTCGGTATGCATAGGTCTGATTGTTGATTTCAGGACAGAAGTGCATCGCTGAGCGTTTCATTTCGTTTCGTTAGGGCTGCACACCGTACCGTCTGACGGGTACGGCCGTACAATCAACGGTTATAAGACGGGTACGGCTCAACCGTCCACCGTCCGTACTGTTTGGTAAGTAGAACTCTAACGGTATGGTTCGGGTACGGGTACGGCCGTTGTACGGCCATGGACGGTAGACGGTATAGCATAAAAGTCGAAAAAATAGACATTTATGGACTGACTAGTACTGGCTATCCAAGTATTCAACGATGTAGGGCTGCATTCGCCTTTGCGCGAGCTAGATGTAACCGCTTCTTAACAAGCATTAGAATCCGGATCGTATCGGCTTTGAGGCTTGCACGGCGGAGAGAAATGGTGTCCCGACCACCCGAGAAGACTCGCTCGACAGCAACAGCTGAACCTAGATGTGAAGGTGATTTATTAAAAATCTGTGAATGTGCTGGAATGACTCACCAGGAATACATAAAATGTCACAAGCAAGGCGAAATAGGTTTGGGAACTGAGCTCGTCGACCCATCCACCAGTGAATTGGATTACACACGTCGAAATCTTCAGCAGGAAGTTTGAAATATTCTTCGAGTTCATTGACAGAGGGCTTCTCTTTTCTGCGGTATCGAGCTGTGAAGGATTTCTGAGGGGAACCTGCAGTAGGTTGGGTTTGAACAGGTGGAGAAGGAGCTGATGGTGGTGTAGAAGCAACTACATGTGCATAATTGTCATGGAAGTAGTCAAATAGGTTTGATTTTGATTGTTCGAGGTGCTCAGAAAGGATTGGGTCATTAGCATAATCTATCTTCATGCCCTCATATGATATCCGAGGATCGAGCACTGTTATCAATGAGCATTCAATCAGTAAGCCTATGAATGATCATGTGGACAATTAATACATACATGCAGCCCATGTGTAGAAGGGAGATGCATCATACTGGTAGTAGTAATCACTGAGCTTGCGGTGAGCATCTGTGAGTCCCCGTTTGATATTTGCGCTGAATCTGGAAGATTGCGAAGAATCATTTTGATGTCGTCTTGTAGTCCTCGAAATATTGCATGTGTTGTTGAAAGCATTGGTGTTTTTGTACCAGACATCTCTGTTGTTGCAGCTCGGAAGGATTTCAGCCACGACGTCACCAACTTGATGGACTCCCAGTCAGCATTACTAAGTTCGAAAGCATGCAGATTCTTGTTTCTTGAAACAAAGGAGTCAATTGTATCACGATAGTCGAGCGCTCGTCCTACATGACTTCATTAGCTGTAGATGTACAAAGGAATGTGATGCCGGATGCACGGAGCATTTGATGGGTTGAAGCCCACCGGGTTCTCACATCGAGAATCAGCATCAGTGAGGCACTACAGTCATCTGAACTCCCACTTCCTTGGATAAACAGAATTTCGCGAGCCCATGATTGGCGGCGTTGAGGGCTTGAACGGACACCTTTAATAATCTTCTGAAGCTGTTTAAATTTCATCTGATCAATAAACGAACACGCAATTGTAGATTATCTACCTTTTCAATTCCTGAGAGCACACCGTCAACAACTTCAGCACCAACATCTAGCTCTGTTACTTCTACGCCATCCCCATCTGGCTCGTCGTCAGCTGTAGCATTATCATCATATTCACGAGCGAGAGGGATCGTGACATTGTCTTGATAGTTGCTACCACGAGCCGCAGCCTTCTTGCCATCTGCATTTGATATTGCACCGATTCCTTCGAGGAGCTGGACAGTTGATGAATCAATAACATTTCTACATCAAGGAATGGTCATTTTAATACCTTGATAGCTGCTAGATGAACGGTATGAGGCATGCAACGCATGCGAGCATCTTGCGCTGAAAATGTAATTCCCCGTTCTTCACACCGCTGCTCGAGTGAGGTCATCAATGTATTATTGTTGCTGGCGTTATCCATTACAATAGCAATTATCTATGATTAAATCAGCAAGCACCTGTGTCGATCAAATAAACAAAACTTGCCTTCCCGATGAGGCCATATAACTCCATTGTTGCCCAGACTGCCTCTGCCATATTCTCCCCCGAATGTGGCCCAATGAGTTCTCAAAAATCAATGAGAAGCTCCTCTGCAAAAGAAACATGAACTTTATACAACTATATTTGAGTGAAGAACAAACCGAGTTGCCCGTCATTGGTAACATAGTGTGCAACTATGGCTAAGAAAGCATACTGGTTGCTTGATGTCCATGCATCAAGGGATAGGCTGACTTTTCCTTCAAGCTTCTGTGCTCATGATTAGTTAGATGAGATAGTGAGATGATCGTGATTCATGAAATAACTATACTGAGAACATTTCACAAACACCTTCAATTGTTTCCTTGCCCATTTTCATCACACGTTGCTTGATCGCGTTGCGTCGTGGAATCTTCAATGGACTGCCAGTGTGATGTGTGAAGTTCATCATCGCGACAAACTCAGGTTTTTCAACCTCGTCAAAAGGTTGGTCGCATGCGACAATCCACTCAGCAAGATGTTGTTCAAACTTTTCTTGGTCCCACGGCCCCTGTCAATTAATCAATGAGATGTACTTACATGTCGGTCAAGAAGATATAGTCACTTACAGCCGCCCATGCTTGTTGATCTTCAAAGGCCTTCTTTATATTTTCAGATGCTTTTTCAAGTTTCTTCAAGTATTCAACTTCGGTGTGTCCATCTAGCTGCTTTTTCCCCGAGGCAATGGCGATCTCATCAGGTGTCGGAGGCTCCTCATGATCCTTAAGCATACAGTAAAGTTGATACATCGGCTTGACGCAGACATGGAGATTGTTCACAAGAACTGAGAAGAGTATTAAGCGAACCAAGTGTCGAGTAAAAAAAAGGGTAACACACCGTTTAAATTGCTTCGCATTGACCTTTTGATCGTGCAGACCTTGTGAGCACCATGTAGGCAACGGTAGTGAACATCCCCGTCATCACCTGGAGTACTGTCTGGCCCATTGGTGACTATTTCATAGAAGTGATAAATTGGGCTCTTCTTCAAGTTTTGGCCAGTCTTCTTCCGAAAATCATGATCGAGTAAAAATATCCAAGATGTAATGGTACTTGACTCACCCCTTTTGTACCCAGGATCTCAAATGAGCTTGCTGGAGAGATGCCATTATTCCTCGCAGCAACGTTGCGTGCGCTATCCTTATCCTCGATCTCCTCAACCTCAACAGAACGTGCTCTTGCCTTTTTCTTCGGTGGAGCAGCGGCCATCACTTTGACTTTTGGCTTCAGTGCACGAGTCGGTTTCTTCCCATTGTCACGGTTGACCTCTGGTATAGTCTTCGAGGGAAGCATATCAGCTATCTGCAAAGTGTTAACATCTGTGAGCCGTACTTGTAGTATAGGTTCAGAGCTTGATACCTCTTCATTACTAATATCCATGATGTCGGTGTCACCATCATTGTCTGATGCATTGTCAGTGGAAGAGGCGGTGAAGTTGTCATCATCTGCATCAGTACCAGAATCGTCTGTAATTGTTCGCTTGCGCTTAGGAGCAGCCCGGGAGGTGCAGGGTTGTCCAGCATTAGCGCGTCGATGTGGTTGAAGAAGATTACCAAATTCATCAAGTTTCTCTGCAGCAATAGCTGCAGCCAGTCGCACACTACCTGTAGTGACCTGCGCTGAACTTCGAGTGGAGTGACCTGCATGATAAATAAATCTCTGAGATAGTATGACTAATGAATTAAAGATAATACCATGTTGTGCTGGTTGAATGGGATGATCATCATCTGGATCATTATACCATATGATTTTCGAGGCATCAAACAGTTGGCCATCGAGTCCTAGAGCAGGCTGATCTGCCATACCGAGCGACAGTTGTGGGGTTCTAGTTAGTTCCATGAGCATTTTATCTTGTCTCGACCTCACCATGATTTTTTCCCCTCGGTGACACTGTGAGCCTGTCCTGATTTTTTTTTTTCAATTACACTGATGTGGCGGCCCCTGTGTTGGTCTCGCGTCTTCGATATCGACGATGACAATTGGCATTGCCTGGAAATGCGATCAAAATGTACTCCGCATACCTTGAGTCGTCGATGGCACGCCTAGCATGAGTGCTGTCTGACAGGCTTCACATTATCACTGAATAAAATCAGGGCTTGAAAAATGAAAGAGACATGAATAAGGAAATGTGAAACAACAAGATATATTTCAAATCCAAGTAAAATGCTGATAAGTATGGCCAGTATGTGCTTTGCACGGTGTTCAACGGCAATGGTGCGAGTTGTGTACTAGTCGTTCAAGATCTGTGGCGTGTTGATACGAAACAAATAAAGTTTGTTTGGATATTCCCGTCAATGCCGTCTAATCCCGTTGACGGCCGTAGTTCAACGGCATTGGACGGGTGTTGACCCTCCCGTCTACCGTCCGTCTGGCTAGTCAAGCTGAGCCTCAACGGCACGGGAACGGCTACCGTACTACGGGACCGTCTATGCCGTACTATACGGTCACGGTGTGCAGCCCTACGTTTCGTTGCCGCTAGTTTCGCAGAATATTTATACGAGAACGCGATAGATCTATTTTGGCACAGGACTGAAAGCTGCAGGTTGTCTACACCGTATTTCAAAGGCTCCCTGTATGTCGTCGAAGGGCAAAGGCAAGCTTAGGCCGCGTTTCCATGTGCATAATGGATTATGTAAGTGCATTCTTTCCATTAAGTTACTTACCACGATCGAGGCTCTCGCAGCGTCGCGATAAACAGCAATATACCTAAACTATATGAATATCCTCTATGTCGGACGACATGTCATCGTCATGGAAATACCTAAACTCTGCGTCTTCACGGTTTTCAGCGGTCAAGGGGTACATGCAACGCCGTAACAATCCTCAGACGCAGAGCTGGAAAGAATGGGCAGGGCAGAAAATCAAACTTGGACGTGGACAGAGTGATTACCAGGCTTCTGAGACTGAGAGGATTACTTTGTTTCCTGGATGGGCGACGAGGAGGTATGTCGATGGCAAAGGTAAGCTGCGGAATTAGCTTTGCTCGTTTTTACTGAGAGGAATATATGTTAGAAACATTTGGAATAGACGTGTTTGTATCTGGATTTGCTTCGAATCACCGACCAGCGGAACAAGCCAGTCGATCTCAACGTGCCTTTATCCGACTAGCCAAAGGTATGGCGCATACCAATCGTTACTTATAGACTATTCACGATAATAGCAGGGTTTGCTTCACTGCCCAAACTAGCAGCAGACGTCATTGCACCAGATCCACCATCATCCATTAGTCAATCCACTCAAGATCTTCTCGCACAAATTCCAGAAAACTATGATGTCCAATTCATCGAACGTGAATTTCAGCGTACCAAAGCTGGCAGTACTCCCTCTACGGATATCCTCGAGCCAGAAATCTACAAACGTAAACTCCCTGACTCTCACTCACAATCAGCAGCGGACATTCTACGCCGCCAACATGACAATCTCGAACGACGGCTCCAGCCCTTCTGGTCTTCCGTTCTTCCTTCACGTACTGTGCGTATCCGTCTTTTCGCATCCCTACATCATCCAACAGCAGATAAAGACCAAGATCACCCAGCATATACACCAATCGACTCACAAGATGTCGTCACAGCTGCGGATGGGAGTTTCCAAGCCTTGTTTCGGTTGAAATGGAGTTCTTTGTGCCAACACCCCGGCGCATTACACATTGCATTCGGTGATCCACGTGAAGAGCACGAGTTGCATCTCAGTGCAGAGTTACTTCCTCCCCTATCACCATCACCGTCACGCACTCCGACGCCGCGTTACCCCTCCACCGTTCCATCCATTCTCCAGATTTCACTAACACACTCCCCCATCCGCGTCATTTCAGATATCGACGACACTGTAAAACTATCCAATATCCTACTGGGAGCGCGTGCAGTGTTCAATAGCGTGTTCGTCAAAGACCTTCACGAGACTATCATTCCTGGCATGGGCGAGTGGTACACCACTATGTGGAGCAGAGGCGTTCGGTTCCACTACGTCGTAAGCTACTTTCCTTCCTCGCACATGTATCATTACTCACCCACCAGCCAACCCACAGTCGAACGGCCCATTCGAGATCCTCCCCATCATCAATGAATTTCTCCACATCTCCCAATTACCCCCAGGTTCGTCTCATGCTCCACAATCAAATTCCATACTTGCTAACCAACAAACAAGGCTCCATCAGACTCAAATCCTACGCTGGCCGCTCCCTCTTCAACGGTATTCTCTCAGCCCCCGCAACCCGCAAGCGCGCAGGTGTAGTCGACGTTCTCACCGCCTTTCCCGATTCACAATTCTTCCTTATCGGGGATTCCGGTGAACAAGATCTCGAGCTCTACGCCGAGTAAGTTGTCTATATACAGTAATCTAATTCACTCACCAATCACGCCCATGACATAGTCTCGCCCGTGAACGCCCACAACAGATCCTAGCCGTATTCATACGCGACGCAGACAACACTTACCCTCCAATCGACGACCCGACGGGGTGGAAAGCCGTAGGTGCCTCTGGGATTCGCTCTCATACTCAGACTCTTTTCTCCTCCAAGAGCGGCAGCGGCAGCACCGCAGATGATAACCCGCGCTTGAGAAAAACCTTATCTGATATGCTATTAAGGAGTACTGCAACTACAACCACCTCCTCCTCCAAAGCACCCGCACTCCTTTCTCCACCTACCTTCCCGTTTCCCAGTTCAGGGAGCCTCGGGAGCACGAACATAAACGCGATTTACTACTTTTCACCTACACATCTCACTGACGAACCCGAATCCGACCCAACACTCGCCAACACATCCTCTCCCAACCCCTCATCCCCATCCAACCCCAAAACCAAAACCAAAATCAAAACCAAAACCAAAACCAAAACAAGAAGCCCATCACCCATCCCACCAATGTCACCATACACATCCACATACGCCTATCACCACCCTCCACACTCACACCCCGGACCCCCACGCGCTCCATCCCTCCTCTCACGGTCCTCAGCTAGCAGCTTGGCTTCACGGATATCAACGATGGGTGGTATGTCCGATGCGGAGAGGAAAAGGTGTGGGCTACAGATGCGGGTGTATAGGGCGAGGACGCAGATGCCGGGACATGTTTTGTTGAGGGTGTTTAGAGATCCGGGGGAGTGTGTGGAGGTTGAGGAGGTGTTGAAGGGGGCGGGGGGGCTGGGTTGAGTGTATTGGTATTTTGTAGTGTTAATTGTTACGGTATTATTTTTCGTTCATATTTTGGGCTTTTACTGGGTGACATTAGCACAAGGTGCAATGCTTTAGTTTCACGCAATGTATATGATAAGAACAAGGCCGATCATTCGGCATTTGATTCCATTGATCTCCATAATTTAATTCGTAGTTGGTGGGACCGGTCTAGCTCTACAAGATCATACCAAATAATGAGGCTGAATTTATGTTTTCTTTATGCTGACGGTTTTTGACACGGAGAGAAGATCGGATACGCAGCAACCTTGATCATCTAACTGAAATAGAAATCAGGATTCATGCTTGTTTTGGTGGAAAAGATGACGCGCACATTTTCCCTGAATATATTGTATGTCCGATTGTTGAGAGGGAGTGTTCATCTGGCTTGGCGTGTAAGCGATCTCGTTCCACAGATAAATCTGCACCCCAGCATTTTATCTCTGGATGTCGAATTATGGCCAAGCTGCTGTCGAAGAAAGGCTGTAAGGTTCGAGCATTATGTTTCGTCTCGTACTCCAAAGCTAAAATGGAAGAAACGATTCGGTCTAAGTAGAAAGCTACCAAAATATCTATGACGGCCTCTCTACCTTGTGCAGCCATCTCAAACCGATCAAGATCTTGAAAGAGTAAATATAGATAGTTTGCCCTGTAAAGATACAACACGCCATGCACCTTTCACAAATCTAGCTTCCGGGGTATGTCCTTCTTCATACTCCTAGATAGAGATAAGAATAGTTGTGCGGGAAGATAGACAAAACATTGTACCTTCCATAACGCCTCTATACGAAGTGCAGCTGGAGTCGCGTGCAACATGTCGTAGACGAAACTGCGCATAGCTTCCTGAAAATAATTGACTTCAACACGAGGCAGAATTGGATAAACATCCTGTCATACAGATTCACGTCTGGTCTTTTCGGCTTTCGAAATTCCTTCGCTGGGAGCAATATCGCCGACTATGGCACGGTTCTGGATTCGTATGGTGCGTAATATAAATTGGAACGTACCATGTGCTTCCGCAAGATCGTGAACTATACACATCATGACGCATCTTTTGTAATTATGTACATGTAGTCAACTTCGCCACCTATGACAAGAGACACACTGTACGTACTTGGAGATATCAAGTTCGGGATCGGAGGAACACATTGCGAGCATTGCCATTCTATACATGTGATCTGATATGCTGGTATCCAGAGGCGTCTGCGTCAGTGACTTGAAGCAAAACCGTACACAGAGTTTACCTCTCAGGGTCAGGTATCTGGTGCACATCAGCAATCTCCGGGAAGCAGAATATGAATACAGCCCACGTTATGATTGACCCATCCAGTCCGTTTTTGTGTCTTTGGATAAAAATGACATTGAGATCATAAGGTAAAACCTGAATATTATTGGGTTCTTACTTTAAGCCGTTGTAGTATGTGTACAAAAGCAAGCCGATCCACTGACGCATCACCGGTAGATCTGTAGAGCAGAGGAAAGACGCGTTTTGGGCTTTGTGGCAAGCGAAATTCAGATGCGATCTCGTCACATCAGTGAAACCAACAGAGTGTGCGATGCTCCTGCCCTATTTGTACATATGTATCCACCGAGAGATGTTCTGTAATAGCTTGTAATCCCAATTACATTTAGATCGACAACAAGATATGTGGGACAAGTACCCGTGTTTTGTTACTTGCCTTTCGGGGTGATGTATCGAAGGTTCCCTGTAGTCAGCGTATGTACAGTGCGCTGTTCATTCCTTTTTACACTACAGTCAAGTTGTCCTTTTCCTATCGTTAGCTAGACAGCTGCATATGCGCGGTCAGGGTTGTAGTCTGCATCAAATCATTCTTCGTGATTTTCAGCATCTATGAAGTACCCCATGTTTTGTTACTTGCCTCTCAGTGATGTGGCACAAAGGTTCCCTGTAGTCAGTGTATATACAGTGCACCATTCACTCCTTTTCATACTCCAGTGGAGTTGTCTTTCCTTAGCTTTTCGGTCAGGGTTGTAGTCTGTATCAAATAATTCTTCGTGATCTCTAATATCCATGTAGTATTGGCCATTCATCTGAAACACTGGATCTCAATTTCTTGCCTTTATCTTTTATCCCTTCTGTTGTATTTAAGCCTGCATTCAGACAGACTTGAAACTCCGAAGCCTGCCGAGCAGCCGTCAGACTTAACGTATCACTTTTGCTGGGTGGTTGGTCGAGTTAAAAAGACGAGTCCTCGTACCTCGGACTCGTAACATATTCGATCAATCAACATAAAAGAATGTGCTTCATGTTGGAATCAGCCTGCGGTCGGACTCCATAGGAATGCATTTCGACACAATTTCATCTTCACCACTGCCATACCAGGTCTCAATAGTTCCAGTGGCTACATTCACTGTGGCAGAACGGAGACGATAGGCCCCTTCTGAATGTACAGAGTAGCATCATAACACCTAGTAGGACCACTAACTACACACCAATACATGATTCACTTGCAGGCTAAAGTGCTCCATATCGGGTATCGTAGTCAAGTTCATCCTCTCCATCATCCAGACCGAAATCTTCCTCTTCGCTGTCAGCCTCGGATGTAGTATTCCCATCATCTTCCCCACTGACATCATCTGCCTCACCATTATCATCATCCATGAGATCTTCAACCTCCCGATCACCAGCCATTTCCCCCTCAACGACACGTCGTAGCTCATCCAGCAGCTGACTATCCTCGAGCTCAGGGTCATTTCTCACTTGATCAGCATCCACCATGAAAGTGTCATCGTCAACTTCCATCGCATCATTGTCATTACTGGTTTGGATTTCGGTGGCTGCTGCGTGGCCAACTCTGCCACCAGCATATCGCATAAACATGTCCCTGTCAACAAAGCTGGCTGATGTTATTTCTTGCTGTTAGGGCGACACCCACTATCTGCTAGCTAAGACCATGCGGGTTCTCTCTACAAGAAGGGGGCGGGATCCGTGCGCATGATGGGGAATTGATGGTTTTGATGCGAGGGGTTATTAATAGGTGAGTTTGTTGAGATAGGCCTTTCACACTGAAAACATAGGTGGAATACCTAAGAGAACACAACTGGGGTCCCCTAGGCATATATTTAGGGTTTATATACTATGTTACATATATTGTACATTGTTGTTACTGACACGCGCGTACAGGTGTGTACATAGTGATGCATGTGAAATAATATTCTCACGCTATCAAAGTGTAGCGTCATTTGGTGTAATGTAGTGTAATTCGACATAATAAAATGAGAATGAAATTTTATTAGGTAATGGGGCTGTTTCCTAACACTTGCAGTGCATACAGTAACAAGTAGCAACCTACATCATTACATAATAGTTTGCCCAATCTTCTGATTCATCTGGGCAACGTGCAGCAGTGAGGGTTGAGGTATGTAATAGGCCTGATGTGCGGCCATCAGCGAAGCAGGGTACAAGGTGGCAGCCTCTGATAACAAGAGAGGGATCTAGGAATCCAAAAGCGCCTTCGTCAGTATCAGGTATGGATCCAATCTTTGGCAATCTTGCAGTTTTGAAACCCCAATGATAGCCTGGTTCCATGCCAAACCACCGAACCCAAAGAAACTCCATGTGCTGAATGGAATGATTCTGAGCTTCCGGCCCAGTGTGGATTACCTTTGCATGGAATATGCCGAGAACATGAGCATACCAATACAGGTGAGCACCTGGACCTGTTTCTGTCGAAAGAACCATAACATCGCAGTGCATGTGGGGGTTCATTGAGTCCTGATCACAGTGGACGTCATAGCTGGTGTAGTTGATGCATAGAACCTTTCCAGAGTAAATTTGATCCCCGATTATCCAGATTGTGCAGCGGTCTTCACTAGTGTACTGAAACTCGTCACCATCAAACTCACGGCCGAGAAGACGAGATAAAAGGTGATCCATGAGCCTTGGGATGAAGTTCTGCATGATCATGATGTGAGAATGTGAGTGCACAACTTTAAAAGAAAGAATGCCTTTTTAGCAGGGTCATTGGGAGGCTGATGAACGAAGCTCTGCAGGTGGTGGGGGAAATTCTTGGAATCACTGATGTGGTGGTGCAGATCAACCCCAGTGAATGGAAGCCAGTCATTCTCAGAGAAGGTTACATGGTGCGCATGTCTTCTGTGGGGTGAAGTGGCTGCTTCCTTGGCATGACATAGCTGAGTATGATGTCGTTCATGTTTCGCAATTTGTTGTATTGCATCTTTTTTGTTTGTGCGGTGATAGAAGCGCTTCACTAGGCAGTGTGCAAGTTCACCCTGCAAGGAAGTTGAAGGCTGTGTCAAGAGGTGCAGATAAGCCTGGACTCACAATTTGGGTGGAATACGAGTCTGTTGTGCCAAACAAACATATCGTAGACACATAATCTCCAAGTGCATGTAGCTTGTAAGTGAATAAATTGAACAGCTTCTTCTTTGGCTTAGTTTTCAACTGTGCGGGGGACTTGTTAGCTTGTTGTAAATCAGCTTCCAACTCCAGCGTAGGGGGTGAATTAGCATCACTCAATGGTTTTGCCTTTGGCTTTGTCTTTTGCTGTGCAGGGGTGCTAGTCTACTGTAGCTGAGGTTCTGATCCTGGCATGGGGGGTGAGTTTGCAAGGTTTGACACTGCATTGGGTGCTGGTTTCCTGCACCTGCGCTGCCGATCTCGAGCATCTGCTTCTCCTGGTAATTCGACAGTTTTGAATACCTGAGTCCATTCTTCGAATGAACGAAGCTCCCTCCCAATTGTAACTGTGGACTGAGACAAGAAATTGAGTGTACACTCAGTATGCAGCCTAAGCTTTGCGAGGGCATGCCACTCCGCCAGACGGAAGAGCAGTATCATGATCTTGCCATTATGAGGTTCTGGAATCAGGCCTTCCACTGCAGGTATCATGTTCTAGCATTGCAAATCATAAATGAGTCAATGCTAGGGATGAGTAGTTGGACTTAGCTACCTGGAGTATGTCCTTGAAATCCCTTGCAGCAAGTTGTTTCATTTGAGATACGTTGTTCGAGAAACACCGAATAGTATCCGATCCAAATGTAGGAATTTGGTGAAACCTGCTTAATACTACTGAGTTGAAGAGGAGGCTTCAGATGTTGGGAAACAACACCTTCTATTCAACTCTGTAACAGCTCCTCCACCTGGAACAGCAGCATACAGAACTCGAATTATATGCATAAATGTTCCTTTCCAGACACCGAGCTCGAATTTGTGCATCAAATCAACAACTAGCATGGGGTATGGGTTGAATCTGAAATGGCCAAGCTTTTCTGCAAAAGCATTCTTTTTGCCTCTTAGCTATGCAAAATGCAATCTGCCTGAAAGCTACACATACCAGTGTTGGCACCAGTGACATGGGGTGAAGCATGCGTTCGACTCCTGCAGCATTCACAATATACCCCATGCGATAGACATACTCGTGGGCTCTGCTCATGAGGTCAGTAAGGTATGAACATGCCCGGGTTATGTGCTCTTTCGTATCCTGCTGATGCCCTAATTTATCAAACTCGGCAGTAGGAATTGTACACCGGGGGCATATCCAATCTCCCTTGTTGCATGTGGTGCCTAACTTTACTCTACCACGGGAATAATTCAACAGGATGCAAGGATGGCTTTGTCTGGAACTTACTTCTCAGGGTAATCAGCAGAGTAAGTAAAAATGTGGGGATAAACTCATTGCTGAACACCATCTGCACATGTCAGAACAATGCCATGTTCATAAGCATGCAAAAAGTCATCCTCCAGAAGCAAACACCAAACTTCATGCATCAACTCACGCCGGCAATGGGTTTTGAGGGTGGACCTCTGACTTGGCGTGGATGCAATTTCCGCAAGGAACTCGTCAATGCTGTCAGGAAGCTGTCAACAGCAGATGGTGAATGGGCGAATGGAGGCAGTGGAAGGACCATACCGAGGGTATATAAGTTACATGATGACAGGCGCCCGAGTTAGGCTGGGCGTGGGTATACTTTGACTGGTTTGCAAAGTACATGTATACTGGCCACACACTGGCATTACCAAAACTTGCAAGCTGCGTGGAATCAGACCAGAACATCAGGCCTGCAATGACCTTCTCTAGCACACATCCTGGCTCATTGGGCTGCTTCTGGAGATCATTGTGCGCCTTGATCCAGGTGTCACCAGTGTACACTTCATCAAATACGTGGGTTTCCAACTTTGTGATGGGGTGAATGTGTATTCGCTTGAAGGGGGAAAGGTGAAACTGTTTGGCAGCACTCTCACTCCACGCTACCTTGATGCCTTCAACTAAGGAACGGAAGTGAAGACCCAGAACTGAGAAAGTACGGCTCAGAGGCGATGGACTCCTTCTTGATGCAACTGGCACTTCTATATCGACCTTGACCTCCTTCCATCCATCATGCAAAAAAGGAGCGCCACTGGAGCTAGCAAAAGCTTTGTCCATTCTTCGGTTCTCTGTGTGGGCATTGAATGACCTGAGTTCCTCCAGCTTGAAGTCTGGTGAAGCTAAGACCTCTTGCTTGAGGCATGTGATCTTGGCTTCGGTCTTCTGGGTGCTACCAGTGTTCGCCCAGTTCATGAGTAGGTATTTGGACATATTCTCAAATGGCCATGGGGGAAGATGATGGGGAGCACAGGGTGAGTCATTTGGATTCAAGTTGTTATGCATTGGGTTATTGCTTGTGCAGAAGTTTGCCAAGTCTTCTGAAGTTACATGCTCATCAGGATCGTATGACAGATGATGGTGGTATTCCCGAAGAAGGCCAAATCGATTAGCAGCTGAGCACATGATGTCTCAAACATGTAAGATCACTCGACGGAGAAGGGGCTGTGAATTGGAGGTGGGTGGCAGGATAGGCGTAGAAGGAGCAGGCTGCCTGTCTTCAAACTGCTTGGGAAGGCGATAGGATCGCTTGGGCCTCCCAGTTTGGGTAAAGGTTGGGCATGTAGGAAGGAGAGGTAGGCTGTGAGTTGTGCTGGCACCACCAGTGGGATTGCCAAGCAGCTCAGGATCTGAGACGTTGAGGTATCCATTACAGGTAGTAGGGGAAGAAAGGTCATTGGAGTCAACTGCAGCCGGAGCGGTAGACTCTTCACGATTCTAGTAGGCATAGAGAATTAGTAAGAACAGTTGGCATGTACTAAGAAAGCATAGTACCTCACTTCTATTCTCTCTTTCTGCAATTGAAGCCTATTAGACCCAGCAGCAACTCCTTTCTGAACATTCTTTACCTTTCGCTGCTCCATCCTAAGAGCCTGAGCAGTTCTGTAGATTACACATATAGTTTGATGCCTTGTAAGGCCTGCACGCACAGTAGATGAGAATCTACAGGGGTGAGAACAGGCATAGGTCATAGCAATTAATAGCGCTATGATAGGAAGGAATTTAAATATCGCCCGCATTCAAGTTGGAGTGAGGACAAGTTTGTTGCCAGTAGATTCAAGGGAAAGATTGCAGGTACACCCACAAGCTCTTAGGTGTATATGGCTGTGACATGAAAGGAAGAGAAGGGCAGCATAATCGATAATCTCCATGGCAAAAGTGCTAGTTAGAATATGGGTCAAATTCAGTCACATGCCTGAATGTTGGATACGACCAGTGATATCTCGTTGTTTTTGGGCTGCCATATGTATGTGTGGATAGTTCAATATCAGCTTTTAGCTGTGCACCGATGAGTATACAATAGAGGCCAAGTATTGAGGTGCTAGCACCCAGGCAGGGGTGTGATCGTAGGGTCCTCAGCTACGTAATTGGATGCAACATTGCAACAATCCATACATAGTCGATGATATCGATTTGTGCACCAGATAATCTTGGCATGAGCGCCGGCAGTATGGCTGCACGAGTTGTTTAGTACATAAGTTACAAGCTATGTGTTCACCTCTGTAACCTTAGGGGGTCGAGGAGCACAATTGACCCCTGCCAGCAGCTGAAAAGGCCTGTTGTGCACTGACAACTGCAGCATGGAGGGTTGACAAGCCCAATGAAGGGAAGCCATGCCGATGCAGTATTGCAGGGATGCAGATCATTGTGAGGGGGTCACAAGTAGATTGGGCTAGGGAGATCGATCTCTAAGTTATTTGAGTCGCCGTCGCCCTAGTATGACTGGGGTGAATGACAACACAAGGCTCAAAGAGATACCCTGTTGCATACAGCTGCAAGCCTGCACTACACAGGTCAGGTCTAGCGGCATGAAGGGCAGAGGAACTAGCATAGCTGCAGTTTATGTAGATGGATGGAGTACGTCAGATGCTGAATTCATTGTGCAACTGGAGCTGTCTGTAAAAATGGCGGAGGCTCAGAAAAAGCTTGTACACATACCATCGAACAGATTGTTGACTGATTTGGGATGGGTTGTGTCTTCCAAGCGAACATGGTGAAGGCACTCTCAGTGTTGGGCTTCTGGATCGATTACCATAAATGAAAAGGCAATGATTTTCAGCACTGCTGCATACATCATGGAAATATCCACTGCTCTGTAGTCAAGGTATGGCCATCGTAAAAATGTGCCACCGTTAGCAAAGAGATACAGAGCCGGGGACAGATAGCTTCTGAGGGTTGACAGATTGTCTGAAGATAGTAATAAGAAGATACAGGACTTGTTCCACCATGCTAGACACCTGGGATCTTTCGTACATGGAGTGGAGAAGGACACCAGACAGATAGCCATGTGGCCCAAAATGGTCGAGGATTGTCAATGTTGGAGTCAAGGATAACAAACACCACTTGGAGCATGTAGATATCTTGGTGATAGCATGGCTCCCAAAGAACATAGGCTGGGTATGGAGACACAACATGGCTCGTGGAGAACATAGTTTTGGTAGTGGAGGACTTGCCCCTGAATGGCGAAGCCTGGGGACTCAGTGCCCTGCACGGATTTTAGTGATAATAGCGAGTACTTTAGGTTGAACATTGGCGTCAATACTATGCACCAGAAGAATGAAGGAAGAAAAAACATACCATGTAGCGGGAATCAATGACAGTCAAGAATGCGCTCAAGCAACATGCGAGAGCAGCTCTAACTTAGAGGGGAGGCTTCAAGGTTACAGGGAGATTTGCGCCAGTATTTGGGCGCACAGAAAATTGGGGATCATGATGAATTGATAATTGCCCTATTCCTAAGGCGTTACGGACTCAGATCCCTTCATGAATTTGAGATCTGATAGTGAGTACTTCAGCCCGATCTCTGCTAGTGATTCTTTTGTAAGACAGGACATGCTTGAGTTCCGGTGTCCTTTTTGCAAGGAGTAACAGGGTGATGCATTGCATACCAGTATAAAGTGCTCAAACAACATGCGAGAGCAGCTCTAACTTAAAGAATTTTGCCTACCACAGCCGAAAATGAAAAGGTAGTGCAGGTAAAAGTGACCTTGCTTGTCAGCATCGATAGGCGCTGTGCAAGATAGCAAACACAAGAAGCCCATCGCGGCCCATCTCCAGAGGATATGAACGCTGTCACGTAGGGTTTTGGCCACATTAAGGTGGTGATTAAAGTGACCTTGGTGATTAGCTCGCCAATGGGTCTTCAGCCTACAGCCCATGACTGGCCCCATGTCACAATGGACATCAGAAGACCTCGAACGAAAAGCCATCTTAACGGTCTGACTGCATGACTGACTGATTGGCACATGGGTACAGTGAGAGGAAGGTTTGTTGGATACTGACTAACACTATACAAATAACTGGGCTTGACGCAATCTCTGCATACTTGGAGTGGAGAAAGATGCCATAGAAATAGCCACGTGGCCTGAAACCATCAAAGATTGTCGAGGTTGGGGTCAAAGCACCACTTGGAGCATGTAGATATCTTGGACATAACATGGCTTGTGGAGAACATAGTCTCGGTGATGGAGGACTTGCCCCTGAATGGCAAAGCCTGGGGACTCAGTGCCCTGTATGAATTTGAGTGATAATAGCGAGTACTTTAGGTTGAACATCAGCATCAATACTATGCATCAGAAGAATGAAGGAAAAAAAAACATACTGTTTAGTGGGAATCAACGACAGTCAAGAATGCACTCAAGCAACATGCAAGAGCAGCTCTAACTTAGAGGGGAGGCTTCAAGGTTACAGGGAGATCTTCCCCAGTATTTGAGTGCACATAAAATCGGAGATCATGATTATTTGATAGTCACCCTATGGCAAAGCCGTTACCAACTCAGATCCCTTCGCGAATTTGAATGATCTGATAACAAGTGCTTTACATTGAACACATCAGTAACATATACCAGAAGAATGAAAGAATGAAAAACATACTGTTTAGTGGAAATCAACAACAGTCAAGATTGCTTCCTTGCTCGCATACCAGAGGATAGTCTCTCTCACACATGTTAGCCCCATCTCAGCTGGCGATTCTGTTGTAAGATGGTGGACATGTTTGAGTTCGAGAGTCCTTTTGCAAGGTAGGAAGATGTGATGCATCGTATACTGGTATAAAGCGCTCAGGCAACATGCAAGAGCAGCTCTAACTTAAGGTGGATGCTTCAAGGTTACAAGGATATTTTTGCCAGTATTCAAATGCAGAGAGGAAAGTTGGAGGTCATGGTTAATCGATAATCGCCCTATGGCAAAGCCATTATGGAGTCAGATCCCTTCATAGATTAGAGTGATCTGATAGCGAGTACTTTAGGTTGAATGCGTCAGTACAACATACAAGAAGAATAAGGGAAAGAAAAAACATACCTTGTAGTGGGAAATCAACAAGAGTCATGATCACCTGCTTGCTTGTCAGTCCCAGCTCCCCTAGTGATTATTTGTAGAACAGGACAAGATTGAGTTTGAGGGTCCTTCTACAAGGTAGGAAGACGGTGATTATTAGTATAAAGCGCTCAAGCAACATGCGAGAGCAGCTCTAACTTAGAGTGTAGGCTCCTAATAACATAAAGCACTTGGCAAGCAACATGCAAGAGCAGGGGCAAGGCCTCAAGGTCATGATGACAGGAGTGCCAGTGAGAGCTGCCAGCTCCGATCATCGCCGTTGATTATGTGGCATCACGTGCCACATGTACTTACTACACTGAGGCCCTTAAGGCTGGAAACCTTGGAGGACATCGGAGATAGCACAATTGCGGACTGTGCAGCTCTCAGGATCCTTCATGTTGCCACCAGTATTACTGATGCCTACTAGTAGTAACGAAGTGGAGGACAGTTGAAACATTGATCCATGAGTCCCATCAGCATTCAAGGTGGCATGTGAACTTGAAGGCATGCATCACCAAGGCGATGGTTTAGTACTCACTCAGGCTGGCAGGCTCCATGTTCAATGAATTGGCACCTGAGGCCTGACTCCTCATCAATAACTACTAGTACTAGGCTCAGCTCCTCAGGCTCTTATTGCATCATCCTCAGGCTACATTTCCGCAATGTTTGTAGGTTCTCGATCTAGAGCTAGTCAATAGCTACCTAGGCTCGGCTCCTCAGGCTCTTATCGCATCCGAGTCGTCACCTCAGGCTACATTTCTGTGATGTTTGTAGACTCTCGATCTATAACTACCACAACTCGGGCTTGGTAATCTCAAGCATTCAAGTTTGTCACTGAGCACAGAGTTAGCGTGTTGCAGACTCTGCTGCTCTTCTAGAGAATCGGATCATCATCAGCCTCTGATTGAATATCCGTACCTACCCATTTCCACAACATTTGTAGACTCTCGATCTCTAGCTACCACAACTCGGGCTTGGTAATCTCAAGCATTCAAGTCATTGTTGCTGAGCACAGAGTTAGCGTGTCGTGGACTCTGCTGCTCTTCTAGAGAATCAGATCATCATCAGCCTCAGATTGAATATCCATACCTACCCATTTCCACAATGTTTGTAGACTCTTGATCTCTAGCTACCGCAACTTGGGCTTGGTAATCTCAAGCATTCAAGGTCATCGTTGCCAAGCACAGAGTTAGCGTGTTGCGGACTCTGCTGCTCTTCTAGAGAATTGGATTGTCAGTTCGAGTGCGAATTGCCAGTAGAGTCAGCACATTGCAGACTCTGCTGATTGCAGATTCACATTTCGTTCAGTCTCACCGTCAGCCAAGCCTCTGATTGAATATCCATACCTACCTGTGCGATATTGTTCTCTTCTGTTTTCAGTAAGTTGCTGACATGCTTATCACATAATTTCTCACATTTTCTCCAGTGCTCTTTGTTCAATTAAGATGTCATCTAAAGGCTATCTCGACTTCAACAAAATTTATAGCACAATCCCTCCAGTTAACGATGACTTGTCGTTTTACCTGCCATGCGAAAAGGCTCTGTACGCGCGTGCCGTTGAAATTGATGGCAGTATTTATGAATTGTGGTCACCCAATTCCAATGTCATCGAATTTTATCCAGGATCACCATTGAAGGAACCATTGGTCTCTTATGATAGTTCAATTCACTACCATGATGGACACCTTGGCCCACATGATTGGTCATTGCACCCTCAACATTTCTATCCCTCTCGTCCGTGGTTAGGGTTCTGCCAGAGTCCTCGCCTTGATGTTCATGATTGGCACTCAGTACCTCTTGAAGTTGTTCCTCTCCCCACTGTATGGATACCATCCAAGTGTACTGCAGGTGAAGGGACTTTAAATCCTGAATTCCTTTCGGCATTTATCCGCCACGCTGAGGAATTATCTGCAGCGACACGTAAATACAGAACTGGAGCACCACCTACTGAAGAACTTCAAAATGTTCTAGATTCTCGCCCATTTTTTCCAGATGAGAGAAACGTCCTCGCTCTCCAACAAGTGGTTTGGAAATGGGAGGATTTAGTTCCCCAATTCTCCATTGTGCAACGGGGCCTTCGAGAGAAGGAGGCTTGGTTGACCATGATGATATTTTGGAGCTCACGTCAGTCTACTAAGCCTTTATCCATTACACCAGTAACAAATAATTGTATTGGGGTGTGGCTGAATGGAGCCAAGAAGGCCGATGCACTGTGGTTGCTATGTCTCGGCTTCATCCCTGTGTATGTCATCCATTGGTTCATCGAAGGTGTAGACTTCCTGTCTTCATTGTCCAAAGGTATCCTTGATCGTCGTCCACCGGTAAAAAAGCGCCTCCATAATTTTCAAATGCAAACCCTGGCTGAAAAGCTTGTTTCACCCGATACAAATCCCTACCTCCAAATCTTTATCCAACATGCTCCCCTCCAGTTTCGTACATTCATGCCGAACCAGTGTGTACAAGGTGTCCTTGTTCATTGTAAAAGTAAATATTGTCTACGATCTGCTTCTTGGGCATTCCGCATTCGAATGTGGGAACACAAATCTCTTGATGAATCTGAAGATGATACCCTGATACCAGAGGTTGAAGCTTGTCCTCAGGTGCCTGTGCTGCATATAACATTGCTACCTCTCCCTCGTGACAATATTTGTTTTGCATCTGATGACAATGGCTCCGGCTGGGGTGATTCTTCTGGCTGGTGGAATGGTGGCTCGATTAACAAACAAGGCATCAAATCCAATGACAATGGCTCTGGCTGGGGTGATTCTTCTGGCTGGTGGAATGATGGCTCAAATGGTCCTTCTGGTTGGTTGAATGACAACTCGAGTAATTGTTTGGAACAAGGCATCCCATCCAACTTTGCTCCAGATCGTAACCCTTCCAACGGTGGCCATTCCAGATGGCATACCTCACCCGCACCACAGATTCATTCAGCGAGGTGGTCAGAAGGGATGCACAGTGTGCAGACACCTTCATCTCAGGATCAGGTGGAACTGGGTGATTTGGTAACTGAAGGCACGGTAGTGTTTTGGAAGCCTCCACCGGTAGCCTACGGTCCTCGTCCTCTGAACTTTACACTCCCCCACAGAGTCCTGGAGGAATCCTGGTAGTCCTACCAGGAAGACCAGGAATCCAGTGGGACTCACCAGGACTCCAGTGGGACTCACCAGGACTCCGGTGGGACTCACCAGGACTCCAGTGGGACTCACCAGGACTCCAGTGGGACTCACCAGGACTCCAGTGGGACTCACCAGGACTCCAGTGGGACTCACCAGGACTCCAGTGGGACTCACCAGGACTCCAGTGGGACTCACCAGGACTCCAGTGGGACTCACCAGGACTCCAGTGGGACTCACCAGGACTCCAGTGGGACTCACCAGGACTCCAGTGGGACTCACCAGGACTCACCAGGACTCACCAGGACTCCAGTGGGACTCACCAGGACTCCAGTGGGACTCACCAGGAATCCAGTGGGACTCACCAGGAATCTAGTGGGACTCAGTACCCTAAGTCATACCATAATGGAAAGTCAATTTGAGATATCTTATGAGTTTCAAGTGCTTCAGACTTCATGAATTTCACAAAGTACCTACAAAATAAACTTGGTCAGAGCAGGGATTGAACTCCAGAACTCATGATCAGGAATCACATGACAAACCAAACAAGTGCTTAACCAGTTGAGCCACAGGAGAATTATTAGCTGCCAATATAAAAATGTATTTATACCCTCAAACTCACACTTAGGTATTTCTCTCTCGAAGCTCACAATTAAGATCAAATAAAATTTATTAACTACATCCCTCGCGTTGGATGCGAGGGATATGATACACCATTAATTACATTAAAAAAATCTCCCCCACACAAGGTGCGAGGGAGAGTCCTACAAATATATACATATAAAACTAATCTTGTGAGGGGAGCACTACAATTATAAAGAAAAAGAAAGAAAAACCCCTCACCCACATAAAACATGGGTGAGGGGGAAGGTATTACCATAAATAAAAAATGAAAAAAACCACCCCATGCAAAATGCGGGGGCAGCCTGGTGAGTCGTGCCTGTCGTCCTGTCCCCGTCATCCTGGGTGCCGGGCCTTTGTTGTCGCTGTCCTCGTTGTTGCCGTTCTGGGCATCGTTTCCATGCTGCTCCTAGTCGCCATGCCCTTCCTGGTCATCGTTGCTGTCCTGGCCATCTCCCACTGTGTAGTGGTGGCCGTCATCGCCATTCCACCCGCAATCCACCCCATGAGCAGTGGCTCATGGGGCTGGAGGCGGGTGGTGTGTTGTTGTCATCATCCGTTGTGGTTGGCAGCCATGCTTTGCATTCTTGGGGTTCTGGTGCTGGTAGGTGGTGGCGTTGTCATTGTCGTCGACTGCACACACTCACAATCCACCCTACAAGCAGAGGCTTGCAGGCATGGGGTGGGTGTGTTGGGTTGTCTCGTGTCCGGCCGTCGTTACCAGTAGAGTAGAACCTATAAAACAAATGAAACGAGTTAGTTAGTTTATAAAAACAAAAAGCAAACAAAAAAAATTACTTAGGGCCCAAACGACGCGATCTGCATCGTTTGGGCCCATGTTCCATCCAGTCTCGTTGTAGTCAGTAGCTAGTACTTAAAAAGTTGTCAGTGACCAAAAAAATAAGAGAAAAAAAACTTACTTATGGCCCAAGAGACATCGTCGACATCTCTTGGGCCCTTTGCCAGCCCTCCCTCTCTGCATCGTCGTTCTCCATTTCTTCATTCTTCATTTGTCATTTGTCGCTTGTCGTCTGTCGTCTGTCGCTTGCTTGTCGTTTGTCATTTGTCGCTTGTCGTCTGTCATCTGTTGCTTGCTTGTCATTCGTCGTTTGTTGTTTGGTGTCGTCTTGTTGTCATGATATAGTTAGAACCTAAAGAAGGAAAGAAAATATTAGTTAATTCAATAAAAAAAAAGTAAAAAACATTACCTGGGCCCCAAATGACATCCATCGTCGTTTGGGCCCGAGGTGGTTCAAATACGGCCATTGGTGGCATTAGACGATGTGGTGGTGGCCATAGGAGCAGTGGTGACAGGTGTTGACAGAGGGGAGGCAGTGGAAGGGAGGTGGCGTCATTGTTGAGAGTGGTGGTGATGTGGATGATGAGCTGGGAGGTCTTCATCCTCCCCCACATATTCCTGGAAGACCAGGAATCCTCCAGGATTATTGGGAACCAATGTTCCAGCCATTTGTGACTCAAGTATATATTCCTGGCTCTTCCCATTCCAGGAGGATTCCTGGTTGATTCCTGGTAAATTACACTCTTCCAGGAGGAATTCCTGGAATTCCCCAGGACTCTGGTACCAGGAATCCACCAGGAATCCACCGGGACTCCACTGGGATTTAACCAGGAGTCTTTATTACTACTAAGTAATAAAATAAATGTCATGAGCCAGAATTGAACCCTCAGCATTAGATGAAAACATCATAGCACAGCCAATATAACCACTACACCACATAGCTCTGCAATGTATATCCACTAACTGCTCTAGGTAGCATTGGGGCGGCTGTGCATGACAAAGCACACAGCCGTGTCATCAACACACTGAACTTTACACTCCCCCACAGAGTCCTGGAGGAATCCTCCAGGAATCCAGTGGGACTCACCAGGACTCACAAGGACTCCAGTGGGACTCACCAGGAATCCATTGGATGAAGACCTCCTTGTCCTCAGCCACCACTGAAGAAAAAATGTCGGCCAGCCAAAGCTCTGTGGCAGAGATTTGTCAAGGTGGATTCAAGAAAGGTACCTGGTTTGCTCTCGCTTGTAAAAGAGGGTCAGACTGTAATGGTCTTGAAATCCGAGCAGAAGCAGTCTGAAGAGGATGCCGCCTTCTCTTCTGAGACTGAACCTCCTGAGCCAGAACCAGGTTGGCACACGTTGTGGGATCATCATAAGCACCGTCGACTGACATTCATTCGACTGCGTGACCCCACCCCATTCGTACATTACGACAGCTCAATCTTTGGCTTTCCCCTTCCTGAGATGGCCTTTGTTAAGAGCAAAGGCAGGTGAGGAGTTCTCCCGATAAAAAGTTGTTCATCCTGGGCATACAGTCAGCCACATCCTACAGATAACAGTCAGGTGGGATGTGAACCAACTCAGGAAGAATGTCATCCCAAGGCTTCGCATCCAATACTCCAGACATGTTCCCCATGCCCCCCACTTTCACCTCCTCGTGATGTGGTCAAAAATATAGTGCATACCAATAATCAAAAATCAAGGGAAGATGATGTAAACCGAACTACTGACTATGGTGTATTGAGTGCTATGGATATAGATGACATCAATCCCCAGATTACTTCAAGCAACCTGCCTATAATTGCCATGTCTCTGGATGTTTCAGCTACTGCTGAACAACTTCAAAACAACAAAGAAATGGATCCAGATGGAGATAGCTATCTACCTGACCTCAAAACCCCGGCCCTGCATACCATGGCAGAAGAAATACCCACCCATGCAGATGACATGGCCCTCAGTGCTACCAGTGATGACAATCAGGTTTCCCTAGGCGATGACAAATGTGGTGCAGCCCCTGAGCCCCTTTCAGCAGCAGGTCAGTTTTCAATACATATATTTTTTTATTTCAGGTGACTTATGTTCATATTCAGACTTTCAAAATCCAACTTTCCATAATTTGGAACAGATCCCCACAATACCATATTCCTCTGCAGTTTACCTGTGTTGTGGAGCAGAGAATAGTGAGACTTTGAAGGAGTACATCTTTGTGGCATGCGAGACAAATTCTATCTGAGTCGGATTATGCTCTGTCCATTGTGATCCCATTCCTAGTCATGAAAGTGCACATCCTGGGTATATCTTGCAGTTTGTCGATGCAACACAGTCAGCCTTGGTTCATAGCAGACTTTCGATTCCAGGTTGGATCTATATACCAGAAGCCTTCGCTACTGAAATCCTCTCAGCTGCAAGTGATGGTTGGATGTTAAGACTTCCAGCAATGAGTCCTGGGATGTGGATTGACCCAGCTTTCAACTTTCCTTCATCATCAGCATCTGAGACCCAGCCTTCCTTGAACTTCGATGATGCCCAATTTCTGCTGCACAAGCCCATCTCCACATTACCACCTCTTCGGGCCATCACATCAACATCATCTGGAGCTGGTCCTTCTTCACTTACAGGCACTGAGTCAAAAATGAAGACATGTTGGAAGTGGGGTACTGTCAAGAGGAAATGCTCAGGGCATCACCAGGCTGTGGCTGACAAGTTTGGTGCATGCTTCTGGGACTTCCTTGGAACCATGACCACTGAGCGGTTTGCCAGCTGCACTCCCGCTCAACAGAAATACATTAAAGAACACATGTAAATAGCTAGACATATTCATTATCATCCATCCTGCACTTCATGACAATTCCAAAGATACCCTTATCTTCCATAGACTCATTATATTTGATAGATTCGCTCAATGCTCAGGATTAATATCGGTTGAAAGGGAAAACTATACATCATTGGAAAGATATAACCATCTTAATAGCTACTACCAGTAGTAATTATACTTAAAATTACTCATACTAGGTGCTTCCATACTCTGAGTCAGATGCCCATGAACATGATGACCACGCGACTCCGGGTAGACATCATGTTAGCAGTCCCTGTTCTGTATAGTACCAGACAACCATTAGTATGATCAGTAGCAGAAGAATATCACTCACCAACCAGTTACTAATCCAACTCATCATTGTTGGACATGATGATGATGTTGTCCTCGATATCGATTCCTTCGGAGCTTGCGCAGGAACTGCTTTGTCCATGATTCTTCTTTTTCTTCTCAGGCAGGAAACTCTTGGCTTCAGCAATGATTCCATCCCAACACTCCTGGGTCCAGCCTTTGATAGTTGGCATGAAAGCTGTGGCGCGCCGCTCCGCAACATTTTTCCATTGGCCATGAGAACCTTTCTTGCATGTCACCCGATCGCCATAGTTGTCGGCAGAGAAATAATATGCTGCAGATGATGTTTCTCTCGCATCCTTTCCATAGAGAGCAAGTGCATGGCCAACCTGATGGGCATTACGACCTTCAAGAAAAACTCAGTCGATCATGAAAAGCTCACCACCTGCATAGAGAATTAAGGCACCAACGGGCTTCTCATCACTTTGGTCTTCGATATCCTCCAAATCCTTGACATGTGTGAAGGCAAATGTACGCATGATGAGCTGATTTTGAAATAATCCCTGAAACACTTGTGTGAGGGTGAACGTACTATAGTTGTACTCACCTGCTTCTTTTTGCCGTCATTCCATTCCTTCCACTGGTACACTGCCATCATCAAGAGTTTTACCTCCAAATCACCTTTCTCAGTAGATTCTTTATGCTCTGGATTGACAGGGACTTCCTCCAGGCAAAGCACGATGAAGTCTTTGATATCTTGGGAGGTTTGGAAGTAGTCAGCATTATCGTTTATCATGACCTTGACACTTTCAGTAGCCGCAGTCGCAAATCTGTTGCACCAGTTGTTCAGGCGATAAGAGAGCTCCATAAAAATAAATGAGTGGCAATCACGGAAGCACTACAATGACTGGACATACCACCCATACATTATCTTCCGCTATGACATATTGGTCTGGTCCATAGACACGATCCACCAACTTCTGAACTTCCGTCATGGGTAGTGCTTCCCATGGTCCCAAATTGTCCGCCATCTCGCGAGCGAGAGGCATGAGTAGGTCCTTAAACAAGTCATCAGTTTGAGCAGGAAGATGATTAAACTTCCATTTGGCATTGCTGCCACGGGCTGCTTTCTGCGTCTGAATGGGTGCAGGTTGGCGATTCGCCTCAATTTTGATCATTGTCTAGGGATGATAGAGATGAAATTGTGAGAGTAATGATTACTCAACATTGAAGTGGTGCCCATCGACACCTACCTTCGCCCTGGATGCTTTTGAATCCAATGCCATTGCCACACATTCAATGTCATCTGTCTCTTGGTCTCCAATCACTCCGCCATACTGAACCATGGAGTCTTCAAGATCGGATGCTGCTGCCAATGATGAGGTAGTACTAGATGTACAGCGCTTGAGTTTGTCTTCCCAGCCAGCAGTGAGACCAGTAAGTGCGGAGTTGGAGGCCTTGAACTTCGTCTTTGTCTCCTGATGGGAATGTTCTATTACTCTTGGAATCACAGAGTAAGGTGAGCCACATCCAGAAATTGAAAGAACTCATACTTGTTGGGGTTTCTCTGTTTATTGCCTCTGAAATAAACAGCTTACCACAGCCCATACACTATTTCAAACTTCAGCCCAGGCCAGAATATTTTCTGCGAACAAACAAATCCAGAAAGTGCACGGCAGGTCGACCGGATGAGAAACCTCGCTGTTGAGCAACTTAGTAGTAGTACAAGACAGACTCGGAACTCGTACTAGTAGTAGCTGCCAAGCGTGAGATCTTAAATTCAACATGTGAACTTGCTCTCAATTTTTTCAACTTCGACCCTTGCCTAGACTGGTAGCCTCTGCTCTCGCATGTTGCTTGAGGACTTTGTGTTACCCTAACTGGCAAAGATCGCCTGCTAAAAGGTATGTTTCTTATTATTTCATTCTTCTGGTGCATAGTACTGATGCGTTTGAACCTAAAGCACTTGCTATTATCACTCAGATTCATAGTACATGGTAATGGCTTCACTATCATCGATTAATCGTGATCTCTGATGTCCTGTGCACTCGAATACTGGTGAAAATATCCTTGTAACTTTGAAACCTCCAAGATAGAGCTGCTCTCGCATGCTGCTTGAGCGCTTTACACGAGTAATCATCATCTTCATACCTAGCTGCTCTCGCATGTTGCTTGAGCACTTTATACTGGTACACAAGGCATTGCCATCTCACTACATTGCACATGGACCCTCGAACTCAAGCATGTCCACTCTCCTACAAAGAATCACCAGCGAAAGCTCTGAGTTCGTAATGGCTTTGCCATTTGGGGGCAAGTCTCCATTACCAAGGCTATGTTCTTCGTGAGCCATGTTATGACCATATCTACATGCTCCAAGTGGTGCTTGTTATCCTTGACCCCAACATTGACAATCCTCGACCATTTTGGGCTATGTGGCTATCTCTCTGGGATCCTTCTCCACTCCACATACGAAGGACCTCAACTGTCTAGTGTGGTGGAACAAGTCCTGTATCTTCTTATTACCATCTTCAGTCAATATGTCAACCCTCAGAAGCTATCTATCACGGGCTCTATATCTCTTTGCTAATGGTGGCACATTTTAACGATCACCATACCTTGACTACAGAGAATCAGATATTTCCGTGATGTATGCGGCAGTGCTGAAAATCATCATTTATGGTAATCAATCCAGATGCCCAATGCCGACAGTACCTTCACCATGTTCACTGGGAAGACACAACCCATCCCAAATCAGTGAATGATCAGTTCGATGGTATGGGTGTACAAGCTTTTTGCGAGCCTCCACCATTTTTACAGACAGCTCCGGTTGCACAATGAGTTCAGCATCCAACTCAGTACTCCATCCATCTACATAAACTGCAGCTACACTAGCTCCTCTACCCTTCATGCTGCTAGCCCTGACCTGTGTAGTGCAGGCTTGCAGCTGTAGGGTATCTCTTCGAGCCTTGTGTTGTCAACAGAAGCATCCTCTCTTTTGATCTCATTCAACCCAGTCATTCTAGGGCGATGGTGACTCAAATAATTTAGAGATTGATCTCCCTAGCACAATCTACTCGTGACCCCCTTGCAATGATCTGCATCCCTGCAATATTGCATCAGCAGGGCTTCCCTTCATTAGGATTGTTAAACCCTCCATGCTGCAGTTGTCAGTGCCTGATGGGTGTTTTTAGCCACTGGCAGGGGTCAATTGTGCTCCTTGACCCCCTATAGTTACAGAGGTGAACACATAGCTTGTAACTTATGTACTAAGCAACTGGTGCAGCCATACTGCTGGCACTCATGCCAAGATTATCTGATGCACAAATCGATATCATTGACTACGTATGGATTGTTGCAATGTTGCATCCGATTACATAGCTGCATCCATGAATTGGAGGGATCACGTAGCATATCTACAGTGCATTCAGTGCGTAATACTCAAACTAATGTAAGAAGTGGTGCTTACCGCCACATTGAGATGATTGGTACATCATCCAAAGAAGCGATAGCGTTAGGCCCGCCCATCTTTAATTTGTTTTCCTTTGCTCGTGATGCACTTGACACGCAGATCAGCTATTTCCGAGAATTACCAAAAGCAGACCATTATTGAAGTATGCCTAATTACTTTCTTCCTCCACTGAAAATAAAAAATCGAGAACCTAGACCCTCTGGAGAATTACATTTTACATAGATCTTATGTTTTACTTTTGCGAAAAACGTGGAATTGAATGAATAATTAGAAATATGATGCTTTGTCACAACTTGTCACAACTTGGTCATGTGATGATGTTGGCTGCGGATGAACCCTAGTACCTTAATAACTACTAGCACTCTTGCCATGGAGATTATCGATTAGTTGTGCTAGTACATTCACTCACTCACACTACGGGCTCCACCGCTTCAACCTAGGCTGAGAGTGCTCAGGGCTTCACTCTATGTTGCAGATTCTCGCACTGATGTGGAAAGCTGAAGGCATCTGCTGCTTGTACACGAATTCCAGGTGACTTTGGTGTAGGATTTGATTATCAGGGTCGCTTGGCACCATGCTCTGTTTGGCCTATGTGCTTCTTTTCTTCAGGGATGGCCCTTCCAACTGACACTTCAACTGAATCGATCTATACAGGTCGCCATGGAAGACCAATGCGCCCATTATCTGCAGATGTTTGCCTCCTTGCCCATATAAATAATTTACGCATTAGCTCCATGTGTAACCTTGTGGAGTTCCCCCTCAAAAGAGCTCGGATCCACTGCTTGTGGCCTGTAGGCTCACCTTGAATTCCCTGCAACATCACCTTCCTCGCTCCCTCACACCTATTCCATATATTGCAGCCATGCAGTTCATGCCTAGATTTGATGTTCATAGACATCATGTCATTCCAAGTACTCACCCTTCTATCAGCTATCCTTCGACCAATGCTCTAGCAGGGCAGAGGACACAGCCCTCATCACCTACATTTGCATATTTGCCAAATGCTCTAATGGAGCGCTGGATGCACCCTCGGCCTTTAGAAAGGCAGTATGCAAAGATATTCATAGAGCAACCTGGGCCTCCAGGGATGGGGTTGGTCAAATATGAAGGCATGACTGGAAATCCACGACCTGACTGCCTTTCACTAAATTCATTTCCAAGACAGTTCACTCAGCACTTGGTTTGGGGTTGGTCGTTCCGGATTTCAGCCAAATCAAGGACATCGACGGTGCATGTGCCTGCATTTGCCATGCAGCAACTCAGATACTGATGCCCTGGCTTGCTCACCAGTTCCCAAGTTTTGCCAATTCTGACCCTGGCTCAATGGCAACACAACATATTTTGAGCAGCTCCTCAGCTTAAATGCTACCAGAACTATAGGCATTTCCAGCAATTGTTTAGTGGATCTTGTTCCCAGTGCAGCGAGTGCTTGTTGCTTGTTGCTCGCAGTGCCATAGAGCACCATGAATGTCCGGATAACTGCGAAGCCATTTGCCTCGCAGGCTCCTGTGATCCTTTGACCTGGATTGGACATCTTGAGTCTTGGGAAGGGGGTGGGTCAGGTATAATGGTGGGAGCATTTCAGCATATTTTCGTCGAATGCACTGCATGCTTGAAGTTCATTGTGAAGGCGAAGTTCACCTCACATCAGTGTGGGCTTTAGTTGTGAAGATATGCCAGGATTTGTCGGCATGCAACAGGTGGATCTCGAGCCTTGTCACATAAATTTTGGGTGTACTACCCTGACTACTATAAATGTTGAAATGATCAAAATTGCTTTCAACCCTTGATAAGTATACATTGTAGCTCATGCACTGCACGTAAAGCCCAATGAAAAACTGCACACATGTATGCCGCAATGTATTGGATGTCCACAGTACTGTTCCCTGGGCATATTAGACTTGTGACAACTTCAACTGCAGCTTACTATCGTAGTAGTAACTTAGGTAGTATCATAAAGTGTGGGATTAATATTTTCGTTATGATTCTGAACTTGGAGGGCCGACTCAATGAGATAGTACTACTATCTTGCTAATCTCAGGCTCAGGCTCAACCTCACTGCCTATACTATCAGATGTGCTCGACCCCCCTATAAGTTGCTCTCCAGCAGATCCCTCTACAGCTCCACCTGTGGTGGTCATATTTTCTGCTAGCCTTGTCTGTTATCTATCCTCTGTTGTAGGTCTTAGGCTGAATGCATAGGCAACTCCCTAACAATAAGACCTAGTTGATTTGTAATGGCAGACCAAGATCCCACCACAAAGCACAGCAATTGGAATATCAAGGGTGTCCTCTCATTCTTCAAACACGTCATAGCTTGCAAAGTCACGGAGGATACAGTGAAATGCAGCGCTGTGCCCTTTCAACAACCGGAGACAGTTCTATCTGAGCATGGGCTGCATCATGATACAATGCAGGAGCCCAATTTCACCGAATGAACAGCCTGCTTACCTCCCTGTCCACACCCAAGCCAAGGGGCAGCCAAATGTGACTGCCTGCCACAAGACCTCGAGGATTTGCACAGCACTCATCATGAAGGACTCCCATTGGCAAGTGCATGTTTTGTTCAATGCACTGGTGCAATTTGTATGCTGATAGTCAGCATGTGGTGCTTTGCAGACTCTTCTGCCAAGAATCCCTGAGGAATCAGATGCACCTCTATGGCCCCCTGTTGATCCAGCAACGTGGATGGAGGTTATGCATGATGCCTACTCAATGCTGCGCCGAGGGAGGAGCAGTTTGCGCCAGATCGAAGATGGTCTTCACCAGGTGGAGGACAATTTTGAGGAAGCAGAGCGCCACCTTCAGTGCCACCTCATACTGATGGCCTAGCCCACCTAGTGCGGCGGAGCTCCTCTGAAGCCTCCCCTTTTGTGATGCCCAGGATTGGACATGTGGGCGCCTACATGGCCACAGCAAGCGCATCTTCCTTCTTTGAACTTTTGAACACCACCCATGACCCATGAGTCCAAGTTCCAGGTATGTCTTGCAGTCAGGTATGATGTCATATGCTGTCATTCTGGCTCTCCACAAACACTAAGGTGATCATCCCTCCAGGATCGAGATTAGGTCAAGCACAGTTATAAACCATTATTCACTACCCAAAAAACTTTTTTATCGCTGTGCCCATGTGCCAATGAGTCAGTTATGCAGTCAGACCATTAAGAGTGCTTTTCAAGGTTCTCTGACATGCATTGTGACATGGGGCAAATCATGGGCTGTGGGCTGAAGACCCATTGGCAAGATGATCACCAAGAACGCTTAATCACTGCCTTAATGTGGCCAAAACCCTATGTGACAGTGTTCATATCCTCCGGAGATGGGCTTCTTGTGTTCTCTATCTTGTACAGCGCCTATTGATGCTGACAAGAGAATCATTTAGTACCGGAGATCAGGCTAACAAGTGCCATGAGACAGATTATGAGGCTCCCAGAGCTCGCGAGTGCCAGCCTAGAGCAGGCAATCTTGACTGTCTTTGATCTCCTGCTAAAAGATATGTTTTTCATTATTTCATTATTTTGGTGTGTAGTACTGATGTGTTTGAACCTAAAGTACTTGCTATGATCACTCAGATTCATACATGGCTCTGAGTCGGTAACAGCTTTGCTATCATCCATTAATCTTGATCTCTGATTTCCTGTGCACTCAAATACTGGTGAAAATATCCTTGTAACCTTGAAACCTCCAAGTTAGAGCTGCTCTCGCATGCTGCTCTCGTGCTTTATACTAGTGATCACCATCTTCATACCTAGCTGCTCTCGCATGTTGCTTGAGCACTGTATACTGGTATGCAAGGTGTCACCATCTTACTACCTTGCAAAAAGGACACCCAACCTCAAGCATGTCCTGTCTTACAAAAGAATCACTAGTGGAGATCGGGTTAAAGTACTCGCTATCAGATCACTCAAATTCCTGAAGGGATCTGAGTCCATAATGCCTTAGGAGTAGGGCAATCATCGATTCATCATAATCTCCAATTTTCTGTGCACCCAAATACGGGCCAAAATTTCCCTGTAACCTTGAAGCCTCCACTTCAAGTTAGAGCTGCTGTCACATGTTGCTTGAACACTTTACACTGGTATGCGAGACATCACCATCTTACTACCTTGCAAAAGGACACCTGAGCTCAAGTGTGTCCCATTTTACAAAAGAATCACTGGCTGAGATCGGGCTAACATGTGAGAGAGATATCATCTCCCAGCTCGCGAGTGAGCAAGCGATCTTGACTGCTCGCGAGCTGGTGATCTTTACTGTCGTTGATTCCCACTAAACGGTATGTGTTTCCTTCTTCCATTCTTCTGGTGCATAGTACTCACATGTTCAACCTAAAGTACTCGTTACCAGATCACTCAAAATTTATGAAGGGATATGAGTCTGTAACGGCTTCGCCATAAAGCAATTATCGATTAATCATGATCTCCAATTTTCTGTGCAATTAAATCTTGGTGAAAATCTCCTTGTAACATTGGAGCCTCCACTCTAAGTTAGCTTCTCTCGCATGTTGCCCGAGTGCTTCATACACATGAGCCACTGGCCGACAATGTTCGGGAAGGGTTGGGGTGGAATGTTTGGACATGGGCCACCAGTGGACTACTACCTATGCAAAACATCAATATTAACTTCGTCCTATGAAGATTGAAGTCCCTTGTTTTTACCTCCAAAGCAACCAATCGTCAAAAAGCAAGGCCAAAGACACGCCAGTTAAGGACAGCATTCTTAGTAGTAGCCAGACAAGTCTTGCATCGGCATTTCCTGAAAGCAACGTGTTACAAAGAAACTGCTGGGTGAATAGTGTTTGCTTGAGGATGATGCAATTAAGAACCTGAGGACTCGGATCCTGAGAGCTGCACAGTCCGCAATTGTGCTATCTCTGATGTCCTCCAAGGTTTCCAGCCTTAAGTGCCTCAGTGTAGTAAGTACAAGTGGCACGTGATGCCACATAATCAACGGCGATGATCGGAGCTGGCAGCTCTCACTGGCACTCCTGTCATCACGACCTTGAGGCCTTGCCCCTGCTCTTGCATGTTGCTTGCCAAGCGCTTTATGTTATTAGGAGCCTACACTCTAAGTTAGAGCTGCTCTCGCATGTTGCTTGAGCGCTTTATACTAGTAATCACCATCTTCCTACCTTGTAGAAGGACCCTCGAACTCAATCTTGTCCTGTTCTACAAAATAATCACTAGGGGAGCTGGGACTGACAAGAAAGCAGGTGATCATGACTCTTGTTGATTTCCCACTACAAGGTATGTTTTTTCTTTCCTTTATTCTTCTCGTACATTGTACTGACGCATTCAACCTAAAGTACTCGCTATCAGATCACTCTAATCTATGAAGGGATCTAATGGCTTTGCCATAGGGCGATTATCGATTAACCATGACCTCCAACTTTCCTCTCTGCATTTGAATACTGGCAAAAATATCCTTGTAACCTTGAAGCATCCACCTTAAGTTAGAGCTGCTCTTGCATGTTGCCTGAGCGCTTTATACCAGTATGCGATGCATCACATCTTCCTACCTTGCAAAAGGACTCTCGAACTCAAACATGTCCACCATCTTACAACAGAATCGCCAGCTGAGATGGGGCTAACATGTGTGAGAGAGATTATCCTCTGGTATGCGAGCGAGGAAGCAATCTTGACTGTTGTTGATTTCTGCTAAACGGTATGTTTTTCATTCTTTCATTCTTCTGGTATATGTTACTGACGTGTTCAATGTAAAGCACTTGTTATCAGATCATTCAAATTCATGAAGGGATCTGAGTCGGTAATGGCTTTGCCATAGGGCGACTATCGAATAATCATGATCTCCAATTTTCTGTGCACTCAAATACTGGGGAAGATCTCCCTGTAACCTTGAAGCCTCCCCTCTAAGTTAGAGCTGCTCTTGCATGTTGCTTGAGCGCATTCTTGACTGTCATTGATTCCCGCTAAATGGTATGTTTTTTCTTCCTTCATTCTTCTGGTGCATAGTATTGACGCCGACGTTCAACCTAAAGTACTCGCTATTATTGCTCAAATTCATACAGGGCACTGAGTCCCCAGGCTTTGCCATTCAGGGGCAAGTCCTCCATCACCAAGACTATGTTCTCCATGAGCCATGTTATGTCCAAGATATCTACATGCTCCAAGTGGTGCTTCGACCCCAACCTCGACAATCTTTGACATATGTTTTTCCTTCCTTCATTCTTCTGGCATAGTACTGACGCTGACGTTCAACCTAAAGTACTCGCTATTATCACTAAAATTCATACAGGGCACTGAGTCCCCAGGCTTTGCCATTCAGGGGCAAGTCCTCCATCACCGAGACTATGTTCTCCATGAGCCATGTTATGTCCAAGATATCTACATGCTCCAAGTGGTGCTTCGACCCCAACCTCGACAATCTTTGACAGTTTCGGGCCATGTGGCTATTTCTATGGCATCTTTCTCCACTCCAAGTATGCAGAGATTACATCAAGCCCAGTTATTTGTATAGTGTTAGTCAGTATCCAACAATCCTCTCACCGTACCCATCTGCCAATCAGTCATGTGGTCAGACCATTAAGATGGCTTTTTGTTTGAGGTCTTCTGATGTCCATTGTGACATGAGGCCAGTCATGGGGTGTAGGCTAAAGACCCATTGGTGAGCTAATCGCCAAGATCGCTTTAATCACTGCCTTAATGTGGCCGAAACCCTACATGACAGCATTCATATCATCCAGAGATGGGCCGCGATGGGCTTCTTGTGTTTGCTATCTTGCACAGCACCTATCGATGCTGACAAGCAAGGTCACTTTTACCTGCGCTCCCTTTTCGTTTTCTGCTGTGCTAGGAGAAATTCTTATAAGACCTGCACCAATTTCTCTATGGAACCCACCTCAGTGCTTCTAGCCTCGAAGTGAGGAAACTTCTCATAAGACCTGCTGGAACTTCTTTCTGGACCCCACCATCGTGATCTCAATGTTGATGGCTTTGCTTTCGAAGGCGAGTTAGCTCTGGTGGTGCGATCTGTTCATCGTGAATTTACCTTTGTATGCAAGGGGAAAGCTGGACACTCTGATGCCCCATGCGATGCTGCAGATTCGGTCAGACTGTCGCTTGTGCCCAGCTCCGAGGCAATCTCAAAATTAACCCTTTCCCTCCAGGAGCTTCAGGTAGCCCCCTAACCTTGTCCCTATGTCATCTAATGGCCTTGCAGAGTCGGGCTTCTCTTGATCAGCAAACACCACCATTCTTACACACAAGCGCTGCCTCCATTCGATCCATCCAAACTACCATCGCCCATGGTGACCTCGAGGAGGCAATAGCTCAGTACATCCCGGACCAGGTGAAAGTCTCTTTCTGGGTGTACCTCTTGCACGATGCAGAACCTATTGCCCTCACTGAAGGTTTCTTTGGCCTTCTAACATGGCTCCCCATCCTGCTCGACCAAAACATTGATGGAACAGATGTCCATCATGATGTTGCCGCCATTGCTATCCACAGGATCAGTTCTCACCATTGTGAGCATCCTCTTGAAGCCTTAACCAGACTCAGTGAGTCCAGGCATCACATCAGTCTATTTAATCTGTCACTAATATGACTGCCCACAGATGAAACACAATTAAAGGGTCTCACCAGCATCTGCGCGGAGTGGCTTGACATTGGGATGAAGAACATCCAATATACAGTCAGGCCGCTTGTGACAATGCTGCTACGTGATGCATGTGACATAAGCTTTTCCTTTCTGAAACCAGAGGACAAGAGGAAAATGAAACAACAAATGCACATTTTTACCTCTGGTGGGAAATATGGGAAGCACATTCGCAATGCTTTGGATCTCCAAGCTGAGTACCCCTGGCCCAATTTCTTACACAATGATGCTGAAAGTGCTTCTTCTACTCCCAATTTGGCCCATGCTGATGTCTGTAAAGGGTTTGTTTATGGCAGGAAAAGCGTTCAAAATCTATGACCATGTCTTTTATGGCCCTACCAGTATCACAACTCGTATGTTCGATTTTTACTTCAACACCACTGTATACACCACAGAATACCTTCCATGGGCCGCTATTATGCCTTCTGCGCCATCCTAATGACTGTGAGTACTATTTCTACCCTTCTACCGCCCTTGCCCTCACCTCACTTCCTTAGATGACATCCACCCTAGTGGAGTGGGAAGATGGTGAAGTTGGTGAAAAGTGATCACTGAATACGTACAGGCTGCCGAATAAGCAACTTTGCAGCCTCGTCAGGCAACCATTCACCACAATTGACAGAGTAGTCTTGGAGGCTGCTGAGAAGCACATCCAGGAGTGCCTGGATACCATTGCTAGGTATAGGTGAGTGCATGATGTGGCCAAGGGGATTGCATCTGACATCGTCTGGTTTGTTGCTGAGTACAGGTGGGCGGAATATCAAGAGAGGAATCATGGGAGGCATCAGAGAATGGGAATAGGTTGTGGAAGCCACTATTCATACCTTTTTCGGACCTGCATGTTTCAAGAAATGTACATTACGTGAAGTATTGAACCATGAATATAGTATAGTACTGATGTGTTCAACCTAAAGAACTTGCCACGATCACTCAAATTTGTACAGTGCTCTGAGTCCATCACAACTTCGTCATGGGGTGATTATCGATTAATCGTGATCTCCGATTTTCTGTGCACTAAAAACTGGTGAAAATATCCTTGTGACCTTGAAGCCTCCACTTTAAGTTAGAGCTGCTCTCACATGTTGCTTGAGCACTTTATACTGGTGTGCAAGGCATCACCATCTTACTACCTTGCAAAGGAGACTCGAACTCAAGCATGTCCTGTCTTACAAAAGAATCACTACCAGAGATTGGGCTAACAAGTGTGAGAGAGATTATTCTCTGGCACACGAGTGAGCAGGCAATATTGAGTGTTGTTGATTTCCTGCTGCAAGGTAAGTTTTTCAACCTTTCATCCTTCTGATGTGTTGTATTGACGCATTCATCCTAAAGAACTCGCTGTGATCACTCAAATTCGTACAGGGGTCTGAGTTCCCAACGGCTTTGCTATTTGGGGCAAGTCTCCATTACTGAGGCTATGTTCTTTGCGAGCCATGTTATGACCAAGATATCTAAATGCTCCAAGTGGTGCTTGTTATCCTTGACCCCAACATCAACAATTCCACGTACAAAGGATCTGAACTGTCTAGCATGGTGGAACAAGTCCTGTATCTTTTTATTACCATCTTCAGTGAATATGTCAACCTTCAGAAGCTATCTATCATGGGCTCTGTATCTCTTTGCTAACAATGGTGCCACGTTTTCACCATCACCATACCTTGACAACTACGGAGAAGCAAATATTTCTATGAGGTATGCAGCTCCATCTACTGCTAAAAGGTGTGTTTGTCATTATTTCATTCTTTTGGTGCATAGTACTGATGCGTTGAACCTAAAGTACTTGCTATGATCACTCAGATTTGTACATGGCTCTGAGTTGGTAATGGCTTCACTATCATCGATTAATCATGATCTCCGATTTCCTGTGCACTTGAATACTGGCAACAATATCCTTGTAACCTTGAAACCTCCAAGTTAGAGCTGCTCTTGCATGTTGCTTGAGCGCTTCATACTAGTAATCACCATCTTCCTACCTAGCTGCTCTCCCATGTTGCTTGAGACAAGCTTGAGAGCTTTATACTGGTATCCAACGGGTCACCATCTTACTACATTGCACATGGACCCTCAAACTCAAGCATGTCCACTGTCCTACAAAGAATCTCCAGTGAAGATGGGGCTAACAAGTGTGAGAGAGATGATTCTCTGGCATGCAAGTGAGCAGGCGATCTTGATTGTTGTCGATTTCCCACTAAAAAGTATGTTTTTTGTTCTTTCATTCTTCTGGTATATAGTACTGAGATGTTCAACCTAAAGCACTTGCCATGATCTTGAGCGCTATATACTGGTATGCAAGGTATCACTACCTTGCAAAAGGACCCTCGAACTCAAGTATGTCCTGTCTTAAGTACAAATCAAATCACTAGGGGAGATTGGGCTAACAGTGGGGGAGATCATCCTCCAGATGCGAGTGAGCAGGCAATCTTGACTGTTGATTTCCTGCTAAACAGTATGTTTTTTGTTCTTTCTGATGCATTCAACCTAAAGTACTACTTGTTATGATCACTTAAATTCGGTCAGTTGTATTTGCTCATGGTCTGCTGCGAATCATTCTCTAACATATGCCGTTTCCTCCTTTTTGTTTCCTTCCTCTTTCCAAGTTCTCATCTTCCATCATACTCTTGATTGATGATCTGAGTGCAATTTGTGAACTTGCACCCGCCAAGTGGCTGCACAGCAGGTACTGGCACACAGGACGTTGCTAAGTAACTCCTTGGCTGCATGCTCAAAATCAACCCTGGCCTAGCCATGCTAAGCCTTGCGGGTTGTCAGTGCTGCAACACCTGGTGTTGCGAATGGCGCTTCCCTCCGCTCACAAATTGAGCGCTAGTCCCAATTTGGTTGCAAACTCAAAATACACTTTGGCTTATCATAGAGCATAGCAACACCATTGCGCTTCCCTCCGCTCACCAATTGAGCACTGTGGTTGCTACAGCGATAATTGGCGGGAATGGAGCACTGCCTTTAAGATGGCTAGCCCCAGCTTAGTGGTATAAATACCTGGTGGCTAACAGCTAGATATCTCCAACAAATCTTCCCACTCTGTGCTAGATGACGAGTATGCCTGGTTAGTGCCAGCTAATTCTTTGCTTATCCTGCTGCTGTAGTTGCAGATGAACATCCCATTATTGCCATATATGCAGGTGCAAAGCGGCGCATTGCTGCGTTGGAGCAACAGCTTCAAAACCTTGAAGAAGTAGGATTGAAACAAAAGTCATGTGTGCCACCAATCCCGCGCTGCATGACCTTTTTGACAGGAGGAGTACTATTGACAGCAATGTGCAGTCCAACGTCATGCAGGGCCGAGTCTTATGCCAGCTTGTGTCAATGTTTGAATCTGTTGATGAGCTGGTTGAAGAGAGCGACCGACAGCATGCTCTGGAGGCAGATGAAGAGCTTGATGATGAGCTCCCTGAGCCCACCCCTGAGTACCATTTTCCCCTATTTACTGTGCTTTGAGTTGAAACCTGACCTCGAGCCCAGGCAGCACCGGGCTTACCACAGGTACGAGCTCCTGCTATGCCACATCCCTGGCCTCAAAACCAAGTTAAGTGAACAGGATGTACCAGAGTTGAATGCATATTTTCGAGATGTGAGTAGTGGTGTCCCATTCATCGCTTTGCGCTTGACGCAGCGAATCTCAAGCCAGCCGTGGTCAGCTGGATAGCAGGTGCCCTCGGTGGTCCCCTTTCCAGACTGCTCCCTCCAACCTCGAAGATGGACAGAGGGTTTGAACATGATGACACCGGGCGCCTCCTTTGCCCAATAGACTATGATTGGGGTGATCCCACATGAGCTTTTTTAGGCCTCTTCTGCCCTGACCTCATGCACCAACCCCTGCTGTTTAGAGTTTGTGCCGGCATTCACGATGGTAACCCAAGCTTTGTTGTCACAGCAGATTCCTGGCCTGCTTTTCTCTACCCCAAAGCCTGTGGCAGCATCGAGGACATCAAACATGGCCTATTTCATAGCGCAATACTGCTCAAGGTACGCACTTTACTGCCATCGTCACCAGGGTCTTCATCATGGCCCCTTCTCCATAGGCTTTCAAATTCATCTTCACCTCCCCCTCATCTGCCCAGGATATTGAGTGCCAGGAAAATGTAGAAGAGCATGCGCCATCCACGAAGAAGCGCAGGAAGAACCAGAAGGCACCAATGTGCAGGCATGTTGCGACTTTACTCGGCATGAAGACGGTAACACCTTGGGCCCTTGCCTATGTCGCAGTGCAGGTGAGAAGCTATGCAATTTTGTTCAGACTGCTGGACTGACAGACCCTAGCTCCATTTTGTGCTTTCCAACGCAAACACTTGGAATGAGAACGACGGCTGCTTTAACTACGTTGACTTCTACAATAACATCGTGGATTACTTTGAAATCCCCCTAGGCCCAGAAAGCCAGTCACAAACAGCCTCACTTCTTTATTGGTGGACAAGGTGACCGCATTCGCTTGCACCCCCAGTGCTTCTACTGATGTTCTGCACCCCTAGCAAAGTGTTCGGTGGGTGCCCAGTTGCAGTGCAGGGGCAATCCTGCCCTGGATCCTCTGTTGCTAAGCTAGTAAACCAGTGGGCAGCACGAGAGCTGGCTTTAACACATACTACCTAGATACTACTACTCAACCTATACTAAAGACCAGAAATCTATGTGTTTAATAAAATGTGAACAAAAATTTGAGGTGCAACATGTAAGCTGCAACAGCTAGGAGGGACCTGATGGTAAGGACACTGGTAACTCATAAAGATGTGGAGCCATCTTCAAGGTGATGTCACCTTGAGCTATAAGACAGGAAGGAGTGAGTAGGCACCTTACTTCAGCTGCTACCCGAAACCTATGTGTCATATAGTCGATTGAAACCCTGCTTCTTCTGCACCCTAGTGACATTCCTAAGAAACAGGGCTCATTGATTCACTGCATGCGGATGTTCACTAAGATACACACCTATTAGAAGACAATGGAGATTCAAAAAGCTAGAAGCATCAGACATAGTGAGGCAGCTTGATGTGATCATCCCAATGCGACTCCATACTGCTCTGTGGAATGGAGTTTACTCCTTGAAAGACGCATAATCCTGGAGGTTGACGATTGTTGACTCCGTGCGGGGAGCAGCAAGATATGCTGCATGCTCCATCTTGAAAGTGCATGAGGACTGAGACAATAATTTGGATGTTCAATAAGAGTATGCACCTATTAGAAAACAGTGTAGATTCAAAAAGCCAGCAGCATCAGACATGGCGAGGCAGCTTGATGTGATTGTCCCAACATGACTTCCATACCACTCTGTGGTATGGACTTTACTCCTTGAAAGACGCATAATCCCAGAGGTCGACGTTTGTTGACTCCATGCTGGGTTGGTACCTTCTCTTGCTCCATGTATTCTCAAAAGGTCAGGAGTGCTATGACCAAAAGCATGCCATAAGACAACCAATATAGTTGAATGCTGGGCAGCCTCCCCAATGTAGTGTTCTACCTGCTCTCTGCAGTAAATGAAGTTTGGATAAATAATACCATGTTACATAGATTTGTTGGAATCTCCCATTCGATGCAACAATGTATTGTTAAGGTAGAAGGAAAAATAAGGCGATGTTTCCGAAACGTGACTGTGATATACATACCATTATCTAGGAGCTGTAAACCAATGTGGAAACACTGGGCATTTTAGGCTATTTACTTGTATTTCAACTGCTATACAGGGTGATGACAAAAAAATTTTGATTCACTGATGCAATCATTTCATAGAAAACAGGACTTTTGGCAGATGACTTCCCAATTTGTCTTAAAGAATTTCAAGCTCTGCAATAGTGGCTGTGCACTGTCCATATCACCAATCATTGGGGAACCCAATTCCATTTTTGTTCCAATGTTGTTGACTAGTTTTGTCATCAGTTGCCAAGCCTTTTCACAGCGCAGAATGGAGGACCCAATGATGGTAACATTTTTCTGGAGAACAGCTCTGATTGCCTCAAAATATTGTCCATGTCTTTAAACCTGGTTTTGTAATGTAATTGGTGCAGTATGAAAGAACACCCTCAATTGCAGTTCCAGACCTGAGACTAGTAACATCTGTATTGCAACCATGATAACAGGTGCAATTGTGTTCATCCATGGCTCATGTTTCTTAATGGACAAGGTACCTGTTGCCAAATCCACAACTGATTTGATGAAGAGTGGCCAGGGAAATGAGCCTTACATCTACCCCAAATGTTGTCTAAGCAACCAGTGTACTGACGACACATATCTTGAGTGCGATCCTTCTTTAAAGTGCTGGAGCAAGTGTGAATATTTGATAGTGTTGAAGGGTCCAGTCCATAGGACCGAAAAAAAGCCCGAAATTGGACTGAATTGGACCAGAAAAGACTGGACCAGTGGTCTATTTATGGACTGGTCTTTTGCAGTTTAGCAGTCTTTCCATTTTGAAAAATGTTGTAAAACCCTGTACAGTGGTTATAAGGTCCGGGTAATATTTGCTAAGATACATATGGGTTATATTAATACGACAAATTTCACGACAAAACATCGGTCTGAACCAGTCTTAACTGGTCTTTTTCGGTCTTTTAACTGGAAAGGACCAGTCCTAGATGGTCCAGTTCAGTTCTAGCAGTACCTGGGTCGGTCCTGGACTGGTTTAGTTTGCAGTCTTTACCTTTTTTGGTCAAAAAACTGAACTGGACTGACCCTCAAACACTAATATTTGAGAGAGTTAATATATGATCCACTTTGGATTTGAAGTAAGACCACCAGCCATTGGCTGATTTACATGCAGAACAAGCCCCACATTTTTTTTTGCAGTAATTAGGAGGCAGAGAGGGGATAGTTTCACATGGATCCACATAATCTGGGCTCAACCTTTCATGTTCAATGTGAGCAATGATCACGACTGCCTGTCATAAATTCCCCAATGTGAGCTTTCTCAAGATAATTGATCAGTTTTTGACAAAATTCTGAAGTAAGGTCCAAAATCCTTTTCCAGGTTTCATCAGGTGAAAGTGAGCCTTTGATCCACAACAAAAGATGGAGGTGGAGTGCCAGGCATCCCTGTTGCTCAATGCTGCCATAGTAAGCAGATGTCTCACCAAAAAGACCAGGATGCTTTGATCCAACTCCTAATATGTGCTTTATGAAGCATGATATCATATGGTGGAAAACTCTAACTGAAGCAACCAGGTTACTTGCAATAACACACCAATGATCATCATTAGTACTCAGCAAAGCTGGGCAAAACTTCACAACTTTACCAGCAAAATACAAGGCCAACAGATGTTTGGAATCAGCTGGTGATAGTGTGATAAACCAAAATGGTGCACCTTGTTGGAGCAGACTATATACACTGCACAGGGGAAGAGACTACACATTCCTTACAACCTACCTGGGGTTTAGTTAGACTTACAGCTAGGGTTAGCAGAGGTAAGAACACTGTATTCCTACTACAGTACAGGTTCTCCTTATATACATAATAATAAGGATGTCACATGACTCAGGAATGTGTTTACCACATGTATGCACAGTAACATGTGTATGCTGCATGTATTGCCTCATGTATGCAGCATGTATCTCAGGGTTTAATTTCAACACCCCCTCAAACTGCACAGTGCTCTAAGCAGCTAAGTTTGAACCTCAAAAGTAATTCTGAGAGAGTCTCTAAATTTCCTGAATAGGATGGCGCCAAGGTTCTTTGTGAACATGTCAGCTGGATTATCACTTCCAGGAATGAAAACAACTGTGACTTTGTCATTTTCTATGCATTCATGGGTGTAGTGGTAGTGAATGTCTATGTGTTTAATCCTTCTTTCTTGAACTGGATTTGATCTGATAAAGATGGATCCCTGATTATCAGCACAGATTGGTATGTGCTTCAGTATGTATCCAAGTTCCTCAAATAAGGACTCTATCCATGCCATCTGCCTACAAGTGTCAGAGAGAGCCATATATTTGGCTTCTGTGGATGAAAGTGCTACAGTTTTTTGTAAACGGGACTGCCAGCACACAATGCCACTTGCTAGAGTAGCAATGTAACCTGTTGTAGATCAGTGCTTGACTGTGTCAGCTCCCCAATCAGAATCTGTGAAGGCCTGTAGCCCTTCAGATTTGTCTCCATTGTAGACAATGTTATATTTCTGGGTTCCCACCAGATAGCGCATGATGTACATTGCTTTGTCTAGATGTTCTTGGCTGGGATTAGCTGAGAATTGCGACATCTTGATTACCACATAAGCGATATCAGGTCGTGTTCTGAGCATCAGATACAATAAAGATCTGATCACAGACTGATATTTTGATCTAAGAGCCACATTTGGCATCTCTGTGTTTTCTGACAGTTTGTAACCAGTTGGGAGCAGAGTGGGGGCAACTTTGGCATTTGTCATCTTGAACCTCTCCAGCACTTTGGCGAGATATTTAATTTGATCAAGTTTGACTTTACTTGCAGTCTGGATGACACACATGCCTAAGATTTTCAGTACTATGGCACTCCCAATGCTTTAGACAAGCATTTTTCTTTTTATCCACAAGTTTCTTGTTCTTCCCCATGAACAAGCCATCATCCACATAGACTGGCACAATAACAATGCTGCCTGTCTTAGGATCCTTGTGTATGAAAATGCTGGCATTGGAGCTGGTGTGCATAAATGCCTCTAGCTCTTTCCACCATGCTAGTGAGGCCTGTTTAAGGCCATCCAATGCTCAGCGTAAGCACATTACTTTGTGCTTGTTTCCCTCGAGTCTGAAGCCCTCAGGTTGATCCATATAGATCTCCTCATCTGGTTTGCCATATAGAAATGCAGTTTTTATGTCTAGACCAGTCATATACATACATGCCTTCTAGAGCCGCAAGTGCAAACATGAGGTGTACAGTCTCATAGTGGACTACTGGTGAGAAGATCTTATCAAAGTCAATGCCTTCGACTTGTGAAAAGCCTTTGGCCACGAGTCTGGCTTGTTTTCTTCTGTACAATTTTATGGAGAAAAGCCATCTATTTTTGATCATTTTTTGATCAGGTGGAAGATCGACGTCTCGTGGGGTGCCAAACTGGGTCCAGCAACCAGTTCTTGCTGTTGAGATTGTGGTTGTGTTCAGTTATGATCCAAATCTTGACCCACAGATCTCTTCCAATATTGATCATGTGCAATGTCTCTCTCTATGTCAGAGGGGAGTTGCTTTTCTCCATAGGTATTGCCGGGATGGTTTGGGATGTTCCTCTGCCTGCCTGATCAATGGGGGAATTGCTGCCATTCCTGCTGATCATCACGTCTTGGACAAAAGCCCTCAGTGGTTACTGGAGGTGGCAGAGGAGGAGCATCAGTTGCATCTTCATGCACCTTTTGCTCACTTGGTACATCATGATCATGATCTTCTGATGATGGAAGAAGGGGCAGATTTTGTGGCAGTATAGGATCATCGCCATCCATTCCAGATGAGTGGTCGTCATCCTCTGGTTCTGGAGGTGGAAAATCACCAAGGTCTGTCTTAGCAGGAGTTTTAGCTCTGGGACAGCATGGGAACAACATTTCATCAAATAGTGCTGTAGCACTGATGAATATTGTGCCATTGCATCACATGAAATGGTATGCTTTCATGCCATCTTCTAACTCAAGGTATGTCATTAACTCTGATCAAGGGGCTAATGTGGTTGGACATTTTTCCTTGGGTAGATAGATGTATGCACCGCAACCAAAAACCTTCAGATCGTTTAGATCTGGGTGGACCTCTTTCAGGTCCTCAAAAGGTGTCAGCCATTTCAGGTGCCTTATTGGGGTTCAGTTGTATTCATGGCCAGAGCTTCAGATAAACAGGGTTTGATGGCATGTTGCACATATTTGGCTTGACCTTCTGGATAGATCTAGTGTAACCTTTAGCCATCCCAAATGCAATTTGAAAAATATGAAACTGGGTTAAGAGCATGGACAGATAGAGCTTAACTCTCTTGAATACATATTTGGGTCGAGTAAGGAGCTCAGCCTACACCTATTCTGTTGATATTATGACTGAGCACTTAGATCCACGAGGTCTGTTGATTGACTGCTCTATCTAAATATAGCTCACTCCGAAGACTGGCAGTTTGGGTATGTTCAACAGATGCTTATGGAACCACAACAGCAAATGCTTGGTCTGCAATGATGGGCAATCTCGTAAACTATTTCACCGTCCTAAACATGAGAAGTCCACTACACATCAGAACCACCTACAATTTCATCAACCTCAAGCACACAATGTGATTCAACCTTCACCACCAGTCCCTTCTCAGACAGACATACCCAAAGATGGTCTTCGAAATCTGCTTGCCTCCCTTGCTGGTCCTTCTATACACCCATATCCCATGGCTACAAGTCAAGGACTCTCACCACCACGGAGTAGCGCATTTGACTGGAACCTATTTGAAGCAAATGAAGATACTGATCTAGCACAATCAGCAGAACAGCGCAGTGTTGCACTTATTGCACAGGGCCTTTTGGACCACCTCGATGAACTTTCTGAGGATGAGTTAGATGAGAGATCTGAGGTCGGCTCCACTGCAAGCCATGAACCTACTGGGGCTGGTTGGTTTCATACTCACTTTTATACTGGGACTCTGACACTCTGTTATTCACTATCTGTCCAGTTTATGATGAAAATGATAGTTCCAATATGCCTGAGCAGCCACAGAAACATTCTCAATTCGTCAATCCTCAAGATACGTCCCATAATTGGTTTCTGTGGCCAGACAAAATAGTAAGTCTGCTATTTCGTGAACTCCGAGTCGCCTCATTACTCACAGAGGACAATACAGTCATGTACCCTTGACATCTTGATGCATCTCCCATGCTCAGTATTTTCTCACTGGCAACTAGATCTTTTCCTGTGGTTGCTCAAGGTCAACAATGTCAACAATGTGCCATCTGTCAAGGCCATGCAAAACATCAACGCTGCCTTCCAGAAGATCTGCGGTGTTGAAAGTATACCATACAATGGTGCACTTGGGCACTGCTACTTAGTGAATTCTCTCTCACAAATCATAGCTCAGGTATTTGCTCATATGCTAGAACTTTTGTTTGTATCCAGGAAGTCATATTATCAACAGGAAATGGCCAACCCTAAGGTCCGCCCACACCTTCACTTCTATCCAGAGGATAGCTCTCCCAGGCTTGAAGAAGCTTGACAGGGTGACCAATGACTGCATGAACTTCCAGCTGATCAGATGACACCCATGGCATGTATCAACGACAACAACTTTTTTATCCATGAGCCTACCATGTTGTGCAATTGTCAATGTTGCATTCCTGTTAGGTGGTTTACGTGCGTTAATGCATTGTTTGCAAAATGTTGGAAGCTCAATGTTGTGAACACAGAGGAGTCTTCGGGTTGGAGAGTGACTATGAATGAGGACTATGAAGTACCCCTACATGATTTCATGAAGAATTTTATTGAATTAAAGAGTGATGCTGTCTTGTTGTATAACCTCCCATGCCCCTCGAAGATCATTGGTCAGTCATATTTTGCTGCTATACTTGTCATCTAACATCAAGTCAGATGTGTTTGATCCTGCAACATCCATACACACACCATGGACATGTATGGACCCCTCTGTTGGAAATCAATGGCATATTTTAGCACAGGGATCACACGTCGTTGCATTTCCCATATGGATGTATTGTGATGACATGTCTGGAAATCTTTCAAAGAAATGGAATGAGCACAACAGTTTTCTATTTTTGCCAGCTGGCTTGCCCCATGAACAATCACAAAAAGAGTACAACATTCATTTTCTTTCAACATCCAACATAGCGCCACCCTTGGAAATGCTTGATGGCATTGTTGAACAGCTCGAGTAAGTTTCCCAATTTGCGAAAAGGTATCTGTTCTCATTCTGAGTCATTCCCTTCTGTCAGGGAGGCTCAGGAGCATGGTATTTGGGCCTGGGATATCCAGCACAGTGAGCCCGTGCTCGTGATTCCAGCAGTTCTAGCACTACTGGGTGACAATCCAATGCAAAGTGAATTTGCTTGTCACATAGGTCTACAGGGGAAGCTATTCTGTTGGGCATGTTGGGTCAAGGGGACACCGGATCCAGATCCAAATGCTACTCGTGGACGTTCCGAGTCTTCTGTGCAACAACCTAATGATGGTAATGAGAGTGATGTCTCTGACACAGTGCATAGTGATACTGGCAGCATGACCTCTGCTGAAGGTGATGTACAAGCTACAAAAGGTAAAGGGAGGAAAAAGAAAGTTGTGGAAACTATGGTGCAAATGGTAGATCAGGTTAAGTCATTTATGAGGGTAGGTGATGAGAACATGAGATCCCAGTGTTAATGAACATGAACTGATTGTACAGACAGATTAGCGAACCTAGGAAGAAAGATGAGACAGTCAATCAATTGCACTCATACTTCAAAGAGGCATCAACTCTAGATACAAAGACAAAGGTCAGGAAAATGTGAACTGAGAGTGGAATTAAAGACATGTACCAGATGCATTTTTTGGATAACCTATTCAATTCATACAAAAAAAAATGCAGGTGGGAATTGAAGCAAACCACACTTGACAATGAGTTGGCTGAGCTGCCTGACCAGATCACAAGCCCTGTGTGGCATATCAAGGGTTAGTTGACCCACCTGCCCTGGCATCAACATTGTATACTCATATCTGCACACTACAGGTCTGGATCCCCACCAGGATACCCCAGTTGAAATTTTGCATGTTGTACTCCTCAGTTTTGTGAAGTACCTCTGGCATGATCTAGTTCAGTTACAGCTCAAGAATAAGGATGATAAGAAGTCTCTATTGTTTACTCACCTTTCTTCATTTGATACATCTGGGCTTGGTATCTCACCTCTGGTTGGCAACACTCTTGTACAGTATTTGGGTTCATTAACTGGTCGTGATTTCCAGGCTTTGGCACAAGTGGCTCCCTTTGTAATCTATGACATGGTCTCAAAGGACTGTTTTAAAACTTGGGTGGCACTCTCAAAGCTGATCCCACTTATATGGCACCCCAAAATTCAAAATATCGACTCTCACCTTGCAAGTTTATATCTATTCTGTTGGTGCGAACATTCTGACATGTAATTCTTAGGCTCTCTTAACTCACAAAATTGATTACTTCCTTTGTTGTACCGCCCGATGGACCAATCGTTGGTTCAACAAGTTAAAATTCCACATTCTACTACACCTTATCAATCATATTCGGTGTTTTGGGCCAGTGATTTTATTTGCAACTGAGGTGTTTGAATCATTCAATGCAATCATCCCAGCCAAAAGTGTTCATTCTAATCATCATGCACCATCACATGATATCACACTGTCCTTTGCTCAAGTAAATGGAATTCACCACTTGCTCAGCGGGGGGCTCTTTCTTGTGAATCAAAACATTGGTTCAAACCAAATGGCTTGGGTTGATGAAATAGTGCAAATCAAAAGCTCAGTTTTCGACCCAAGTAATCAGGCTGATTTCATTCTGCTTCGAACAGTGAATGCATTGGATGCAGCTGAACAGTATCAGATGCCCAGAATTCAGTTGTTGCATCACTGGTCCCTTGCCAATCCAAAGGTAATTGTCTTCCTGCTCATGTTCATTGGACTGAAGTCAATTCTCACAGGATCTACTTTGTACTGTCAATGCAAGGCCACAGGGCATCAAAATGTCTACCAAGAGCAGCAACTCACAACACAGACACGACCAGTGGTAGTTCACAACCGAGCTGCTGATGATCTTGTGCTAAATACAGCTCAAATGTGGGATGCAATCCATGTCCAGCGGTTTCATATCAGCTCGGAGACTTTGGATGTTGATAACATTGTTCACAAAAGTGCAGTAAATATAAGGGCAACCTAAGCCTCTAGCAAAGGGAAATCCGAAGTTAAAATTATGCTACATAATACAGGGATTGGGGGCGCACCTAGCAAAGGGAAATCCAAAGAGAAAACTCTAAGGATCCCCTTGCTGATGCCCAGTATATGTGAAGACGACAAAAATCAAATATAACCTAAAAATAGAAAAAGGCGGAGATAGGCGGATCAAGGCCGCCGAATGATGTCATACCAAGGGGTATGTGTCGGAAGGGGTACTCCGCCTCTAAATATAAAAGTGTCAACATGTACAAACATGATAGCAAGGGAAAATTAGTAATAAAATCCAGAAAAATCATAGAAAATGAAGAATAGAAGGAAATGAGGTGGGGAAAAATATAGGACGAACATAAAAAATAGGAAAAACACACAGGGCACCCCCCTAGTCCCCTTACATCACCCCCTCTCTAAGATGCATTGCCCCGATGCATTCGAAATCGTATACGACCAAAGTCTGTGACTTGAATGCGACGCGGTGCAGCAGTGTGCCATTGGTGGAATTCCTTGATTAACCGAGGGGCATTTACGTCAGACTCTTTGACCCATGAGTTCTCCTCATACCCATAACCCTTCCAATGTACCAAATACTGGAGTTTTCCTCGACGCAAACAGCTATCCAAGATTGACTCGACTTCATATTGGGGTTCTCCCTCGATCACTGTAGGTGGTGGTGGTGGGTGTGAATGGCATCCCAGGAACGGATCTGGGGGAGCTGGAAGCAATTTGACGACATGGAAGATGGGATGGAGTCTGGACATGGAGGCTGGGAGGCGTAGACGATAGGCATGTGTTCCAACGCACTTGACAATGGGGAAAGGTCCCAAGAAGCGATGAGCGAGTTTCTTGGATGGACGTGTAGTGGAGATGTCACTGGAGTCAAGATAAACTCGATCACCAACCTTGTACTGAGGGGTTGGGGAATGGCATTGGTTGTAAAATCACGCCATGTCGTCCTTCGCCTTTGCTAAGGCTCCCCTTGCCTCCTCCAAGCTATCCCTCATGTGTTCTGTGAACTCATTCACTGTCTCGATGTGTGAGGGAGTTTGGCGAGGTTCAAATCCCATGTGTGGATGTCGTCCAGTGTCTAAGAGGAAAGGGGTCTGTTGAGTGGAAGCATGGACATGGTTGTTGTATCCGAACTCGGCCAAAGGAAGGAGATCATCCCAATCGTCCTGGCATTCATTGACAAAGAGGCAAATGTACTGCTCCAGTTCCTGGTTGACTCACTCCGTCTGGCCATCAGTTTGTGGGTGATAAGCGGTTGAAGCAAGGAGTTTGATCCCCAGGAGTCAGTACAGCTCACGAGTGAACTCTGCCATGAACTGAGGGCCACGATCCGAGAGGAAGGCACCAGGAAGTCCATGTAATTTCCACACGTGGTGGAGGTAGAGTCGAGCGGCACCTAGGGCACTGACAGTGGTGTGAGTGGGAATGAAGTGAGCGCGTTTCCCCACTGAGTCAACTGTGCACATCACCGCATCAAACCCGTTTGACTCTGGCAATTCCACCACAAAGTCGATGCTGATGACATCCCAACAACTCTCTGGAACAGGAAGAGGGTGTAGCTCACCAATAGGCTTGCGACAAGGAACCTTGGTGCATAAGCAAAGGTCACAAGTGCGACAATACTGACCAATGAGCTGTGACATTTGTGGCCACCAATAGTTCCGTGAGGTGAGCTCCAAGGTCTTCCAGCGTCCGGGGTGGCCAGCAATCTGTGAGTCATGGTGTTGGGATATGATGCGCCAGCGAAGGTCTGGGTCATTGGGAACATAGATGTGATCACTGAAATACAACAAGTCCTCCTTTTCAGCCCACTCTGCTGCACGTAAGGAAAGGGTCGATCCCTTCCTCAGTTCTTTAACAGCTCGGGCAACAACATCCTCATGTAAACCGCTACAGTTTGCGTGACGAATGTCACATAGGATGTCCCACTCCTCGCCCTGGGGTGCGATGCCTTCCAGTGCCCGAATGGTGAACAGGTCTGGCTGCAACAGCACAATGTTTTGGTTGTCACCACTGCCATCCCCATGGTCTGCACATCGGGATAGGGCATTGGTCTTCCCCATGCTGCGACCCGGATGGTGGTGTAAGGAGAAGTCGAATCTAGATAGATACAGGGACCAACAAGCTTGACGACGGTTCAATTTCTTGGCCGTCATGAAGTACTCGAGGTTCTTGTGATCCGTCCAAATTTCCACCTTGTGTTGGGCACCCTCGAGGAAGTGTCGCCACTCCTCAAGCGCACGCATTATCGCCAACATCTCCTTGTCATGGATCTTGTAGTTTCTCTCTACAGCACTAAGGCTTTTGGAGTAGAACGCAACAGGATGCCACTTCTGGTCCTCCGGAGACTGCTGAGACAACATGGCACCCATCGCAAAGTCAGAACTGTCGGCTTCTACACGAAAAGGATGCAAATCATCAGCAAAGGTAAGGATTGGAGCGGAAGTGACCATCTCCTTAAGCTTTTCGAATGCCTCCTGTTGTGCATTATCCCACCTCCATGCCTCCTTTCCTGTCAAGTCGAACAGCGGTCGTGCATGATGTGAGAAATCCTTGATAAAATGCCGATAAAAATTGATGAAGCCCAGGAAAGACTGCACCTCCTTCTTGTTCGTGGGCATCGGCCAAGCTGTGACCCCGTTTACCTTGATAGGATCCATCTCCACTTGACCCTCCGAGATAATCAGGCCGAGGTACTCAATCTTGGTCCTTTCGAACTCGCATTTGTCCTGACGAAGGTAGAGTTTGTACCGTCGAAGTCGCTCTAGGACGAGGCGTGTGATGCGACGGTGCTCTTCAACTGTGCGAGTGAAGATGAGGATGTCGTCGAGATAGATGCAGACAACGCCTTCAAGGATGAGGTCATGGAAGATGTTGTTCATCATGGTCTGAAAGGTGGCAGGGCTATTAGTAAGGCCAAAGAACATGACAAGCGGTTCAAAAAGACCACGGTTGGTATGAAAGGCTGCCTTCCACTCATCTCCCTCCTTTATCCTCACATTATTATAGCCCCAACGGACATCGAGCTTGGTGAAGTATCGGGCTCCATGGAGCTGGTTTACGAGTTCGGAGATGAGGGGTAGTGGGTAGCGATTTTTGACCGTGATGTTGTTGAGCCTTCTGTAGTCTTGAACCGGTCGAAGTGAGCCATCCTTCTTCTTGACAAAGAAAAAGGGAGAGGCCATGGGTGACTTCGATGGTCGAATACGTCCAGAGGCCAGGTGCTCGTCGATGAACTGGTCAAGCTGCCGTTGTTCTTCCAGAGAGAGAGGATAGACCTTGCAGGATGAAGGGGTTGCACCGGGGGTGAGTTTGATCACGTGATCCCATGGCTTACGTGCAGGAAGAGAGCCAAATTACTCCTTGGAGAACATGTCTTCAAACTCATGGAGATGAGGGAGTAAGGAGTTAGTAGAGGATTTAGCAGCATTGTTTTTGTGGAAGGCCTCGGCAAGGCCTTGGGATATGTTCGATGTGGCACACACCTCATGCGATGAGTGAATTGCAGTGTAGAAGATCCAATCACCCTCCTCCACTTCCTCTGGGTCCTCATCATCATCATCCAAGTCCAGCATTAGATCAGGAACCCCTTCCAATTCCACTTCAGGTATAGGCAGGGGTCCAGCATGACACTTCTGAGTTCATCGTATTGCTGCCTTCTGTCCACGGCGTTCTTGCCTGGCTTCTGTGAAACACGTCCGACAGTGGGATGGACATCGGCTCATGGTAACCTCCCCGGTGCGCCAGTCGACCTCTGGGTTATGGTCTCGAAGCCATGGATATCCCAAAATCACCCTCTGCTTTCCTAATTGAGTGACAGCAAAAAGGGCATGCTCACTATGATCTTTGTAACGGAGAACCAGGTCTGCAACCTCTCGGATGGCACCAGCTTCATTTGGGGATCCATCCACGTTATATACAGGTATCGGATGTGAGAGTGAGTGAGTATTTAGATGATGTTGTTGTACCAGATGGGAATCGATGAAGAGACCAGCCGCACCAGAGTCCAGGAGCGCAGAGACACCGAGTATCTGTCCAGTGTCGGTCGTCTGCAGTTCGATGGCTAGGTTTAAGGGATGTGCAGAGGGAGTGGATGCCACAATATACTTGCATGGTAGTTTACGCTCCCATGATTTAATTTTGGGACGTGGAGTAGAAGGAGAGATGGGGAGAGCAGGTACATCTTTAGCCAACTTCGAAGGGTCAGAGAGGGGAGCAGTCACAGAAATGGATTCATTCTCCAGGGATTCAACTGACAAGACTTCAAAGCAGTTATGGACAGTCAGTGAGGGCGTACGATTCACTTGCTGCGAATAGGAAAATCCTGCTCCTCTACAACTTCCAACTTAATCTCCTCTGCAACTTGATCCTTCGCTTCCTCAACATCTACAAGCGCCAACAAATCTTGCAGGAGTTCGTCTCGTCCCTCGGGGGTGAGCATGCAGATATCCTGATGATGGGGACACGCTCCAGCCCTGTGTCCAGGTTCCCCACAACGGTAGCAGAGATCCAACTTACGTGCACGGCTGCGGGCTGCATCAACATCCATTGGTACTGGGACATTGACGGCTGGTGTGGGAGTTTGACGAACAGGAATGGGGTTTGGGCGGGGGAGGCTTCGATTGAAGGTGTAGGGTGTATGAGTGGTAGTTGGAGCACAGAATGCAGCATTAAACGCTGCATTTGTGAGTCGGTTCTCATCACAGAGTGAAGCAGCTTCATACCAAGCAAGGATATCATCGTCCGCTGGGTGCCCTTCCAACATCTGTGCAATCTGGTCCTGAATTTCTTGGTTGAGCCCCCGTCGGAACTTCACCACCACTGGTAACCCACTCCCATATCCTGCCATGTCCACCAAATCCTTGAACTCATTGATATAGTCGTCCACAGATCGACGTCCCTGGTGGTAAGCGGATGACTCAAGTCATGTCACTGCTCGGTGGCGTTCATTGAGGGGGCAGAAGTGGCATATGAACTCAGCTCGAAAGTCACCCCAAGTGGAGAAAGGTAGAGAACCGAGTTCTTTAGTTTGACGTAGGATACGGTCCACATAGAGATAGGTGCGTTCAGATTTCATGTATGTGAAGGCCCAATAAATTCTTGCAGCCTCATCGACGAATTGATGCGACTGGAGACTAATGTATAACTCACAGGAATTAAGGAATGCATGTCCCTGCGCACGTGCACCATTAAATTCGGCGGGGGGGGATGGTTTGATCTGGGCACATTCCTTAGTGGACGCGTTTGGCAAAATGTCGTTGTTGGGTGCGCTTGGAGTCGTAAAGGGGGAACTATTGGTCGTAGGGTTAGCCTGGAGGGTCCTAACGAAGTTTTCAATCGTAGATTTAAGCGAGTCGATTTGCGTGCGCATTCCGGAAACGTCGCTTTCAAGCGCATCGAAGCGTTCTGATGCGTCCATGTCGCTAGGGAGTGCGTTTGGCGAAAATGGCGGCGTAATAAAGGCGAGAGTATCTGGAACGGTGTGTAGGGACTCTGTGGAGCTTTCGGAAGCATCGTCCAGTCCGTACCTGCCTATCTTGGGCAGCGCGTTCACGATTTTCGGGCCTTAGGGGAGAGTTTTCTACTATAAGGGCAACCTAAGCCTCTAGCAAAGGGAAATCTGAAGTTAAAATTATGCTACATAATACAGGGATTGGGGGCGCACCTAGCAAAGGGAAATCCGAAGAGAAAACTCTAAGGATCCCCTTGCTGATGCCCAGTATATGTGAAGACAACAAAAATCAAATATAACCTAAAAATAGAAAAAGGCGGAGATAGGCAGATCAAGGCCGCCGAATGACATCATACCAAGGGGTATGTGTCGGAAGGGGTACTCCGCCTCTAAATATAAAAGTGTCAACATGTACAAACATGATAGCAAGGGAAAATTAGTAATAAAATCCAGAAAAATCATAGAAAATGAAGAATAGAAGGAAATGAGGTGGGGAAAAATATAGGACGAACATAAAAAATAGGAAAAACACACAGGGCACCCCCCTAGTCCCCTTACAGTAAAGGAGTTAGCAGCACTCAAGGCCTTGGGAACCATTGCCACTGGAGCCAGTAATTCATCAAGTTCAAAGCTGCTTGAGCCACAGGTCCAACTGCTTCAGGCTTATCTGCAGAGGGATGTGCTCGTCCACAACAAATCTCACAACTCATTGCCAATTCTTAAGCATCCCAAAATTTGTAACTTGTTAAAGGTCTATACAAATGTTAAATAGTAACCATAGGAAAATTTGGTACCTCAATTTTGTTTTCTTCCAATGCCCCATAAGTTCTTGGATCCATGCCCACAACTGCTGACATCCCACACAAAGTCATTGCGACTCTTCTTGCTCTTGCTCCAACCTCTCTGTGTCAGGCTTCTGCAGTGAACAGACCAATTGAATGATCTCATGTTCTGCTTGAGAAACTTCAACTGAAATCCCAGGATGGGCTCGGGGCTGTGGTGGAGAAAGCAAGGATGGCCCCAGGATGGCAGGTGGAACATTGTAGCAAGATGTTGACAACAAGATGCTGGATTGCTTCACTGTCTGATATAATTTGAAGTTGGTTCATGACATATTGCTACAAATCTGCTTACATTGAGATTTCTGGGAACAATGAAGGTCGTAGTCCAAGTCAACTATATTTCCAACCAAAGTATTCTCATCATCCTGTGACTCTGCAAGCACATTGTCGACATCAAATTCTTCTGTGATGTTTTGGATATATTGTGACTCAGAAACTTGACTGTCTAAAGTGCCACCCTCGAAGAGACTGCACACCCATGATAAGCAGAGCCATAGTAAGTTACTAAGACCCGACATGCCGAATTTAAACACTGACCTGGTTGTCAGCTGGAGTTGATTTGCCTTTTCCACTGCAGCTCTTGGTAGATGACAGGAATTCCCAACTCGGAGCTTTGGTGGTGTGAGTAATCTGGGGTGGTACATGTTGCATCAACCATCAAGTGTTGGGACTGGCAGACATACTTTCCATGTCCAGATAACGGTGAAAACCAAGCATGATGTAATGGAGAAAGTGGGTCTGATTTCATACATGTCAGGGCTCTCATCATGGCGGCAAAGATCAGGGTCAGTCAGGTGGAACAATGAACAAACAAATAACCCACCTTTTATACTTCTCCTATGCAATTAGCACAAACAACACGTCCACAATGCAATCAACAAAACGTAAACTTGTGACATACTGTGTATCTATAAAAGGCTTGCAGTCTCTCCATTTGACCCTTGGATTACCGCATGGACTTGCGCTTACCCCCTGACATGCAAGCAATGACTTATCAGCCCTCAGCTTACCAGTCTCATGATCATGTCTCTGATCCATTTACCCCTTTTGACAACTCACTCTCTTCTCCCTCTCCTCACCCAATGCATGACTCTCCACTCTATGCTACTCCAGGTGGGCTGGCACTGCTGGACACAAGAGGATCCCCATTTTCTTCACCACCTACTGCTACCACTGGCAGTATCATTGATGTGGAAACCATCGATGGATTGGCCAAAGACTTCAGGCTTGATCAGCAGCAGTGTGCTAACTTACATGTGTTTGTGTGGGTGCATCAATGTTGCATCATTAACTGGGAAGACTGACACATAATTCATGTTGCTAGCTGGGATCCCTTCATCCGCTGCTTTCACAAGCAGATCTTTTGATGCATCTCTACATGCTAGTAGTTATGTATGGTGATGCAGCAGAACAGTGACGATTGGCAGCCCAACAGGGAATTGGCAATCTGAAAGAACTGTTCACAGATCTGAAGATATGTCTCAAGCAGACATTTACCTTCAGTGCAGAACAGTGATTAGGAACTACTAACAAAATATAGCATCTCGTGCTGACTTCCTACACAGGGAAATATCCGAGGCACTGCTCAAGATATTATTTACCAAGCAACATGCAACATGTACCACCTTCACAACTATGCACATGGATGTTGAGGTATTTTTTCCCTGAGTCATATGCCCCTATGATGATGATGATTCATCAAACTGCAGGCTGTTTTAAACAAAGAACGCACAGGAATGAAACTGGAAAATGTCTTTGGAAGTCCAGCATGCAAGAAACAGCTCACATCGATCATAAAGAAAACATGTTCCAGTGTCTGAAATGCATTTTGACAAGATGTATGTTGACGGTGCTCCAGTTATTGTCAATTGTTGACCTAAAGTCCACAGCTACAAGATAGCGTTGCCCCAGATTCATTCCAGTCATTAGCCGAATTTACCTATTAATCTGCAATGAAGTATAAGCGAGGGGGTGCCAGTGAGAAACTCGACCACGGATTTACAGTCCACAATGTGATCTTGGTACATTCCTGTTTTTGAGCACCAATAGACTCTACTAATGTAAAACCAAAGCAAAGGTTTATTCTCAACAACCCAGGCCTTCACGGAGCACCTGATGAGTCTGATGGAGAAAGCTTTGAAGATGGTGATGTAGGCCAAGCCAAAAAGAAGTGTAAACAGACTGTTGGTGGACGTATACCAAAGGGTGAAGATTTCTGGAGTAAGGTGGACAGTTTCTTTGCTCGTGAGATCCCCAAACGGGGTTGTAATCTGGCAGGAACACAGTGGAAAGAGTGCATGTGCTTGGTCAAAACTCCGGCAGGCTGATCTAAAGTTATCTCAACAGCTACGTGAACAAGATAATTATACTTGACAATGTGCACTTTGCAGCCTCGAACACAGAAACCTTTTTCGAGCCCACTGCTGCTTCCACTGTTGCTGGTACAGAGTACCCACCAGTCCTGAGAGTTCTAATTCTGGTCGCTCAGCAGTACCGGGTAGTTTGGGGGGGGGGGTCTTGTAAATCATCACCAGGTGGCTGCACAAGGGGCTGGGTTTTTCAGTCATTTCTTGCAGTGATGCTTTGAGGAGTGTCTTTGTCTCATGTTACTTCATGATTGAATTAGATTGACATCTGGACTGATATTCCTGGGAGCTGTATGTCAAAATTACATGTAAGCAGATACATACAGCCATGCTACCTTTGGAAAACACATCTACTAGATGAATGACAAGGTGCAGAGAGGTCATGAGAAATGCTGACTGCCAAACGCATCCTGGCTGTGGATGTCACATGATATATATGTTTGTTGATCTCAAGTTCAACTTGAACCATCGTGTCAACAACCACTTTCTCCCATTCTCTCAGCTCTGCTGTTGTTGAACTTACACCCATCTGTGAGGGCATGTACCACATTGTCTGTGGTTTCCTTGATGCTTGTATGACCCAGTCTTGTGGGTTGCATCGGAATGGTGTTGTGTATTTGGAGCTGGGAACATATGTATCCTCATTCTTTGTATGTGAAAAGGTCAGGGCAGGAGTTGGAGGCTGGAGCGAGGTGGATACATAGCGCATGATCTCATGGAGTGTGGCATCCTGCTTGTCAAGTAGGACGATGCTATTATCTTAGGTGAGTTATGGTTATCATGATAAGTATATGACTTGACATATATTGTTTAATGTGCATGTCAGTTGCTCTCCCAGTGTCCTCTGTATCACCTGTCTTTCATTCATGCCATACTATTACGACTATTCATATATTATACTGCATTATTGTTTGAATTTGAGCCTGTTTCTGAACCAGCAAATGAGCAGGGGGGGGGGCATATTTTGAGCTATTCAACATCAGTACAGCCTGGATGCAAATGATGCAATATAACCCCAGTTTAGATTCAATTGAGGTTGAGGCTAACCCAGTGAGCGTTTCATCAGGATCAAACACTCTCCTAATTAGTCATGGGTTCTACTGTACTAACCCATGGTTCATTGGCACCAATTTTGACTTGGGGTTAATAGAAACACCTGCCCATGTAGGTATGTTGCATGCTCAATGCAAAATTCCCACCATGATTGTGGTGGACAGGCAGTAAATTGCAGGGTTTGTGACCTTTCCATTATTGTCCTTATGGTGTGCTCTGCATGCCCATTCTGTTGGTGAACATGGGGTGCAGACATCTCTATTTTGATGCTGAAATCCTTGAACACATTTTGTAGCTCATGATCTTTGAACTCCCCCCCTGGATTGACACACCAGCTCTTGATTGTAGCACCATACTGGATCAAAGCCATTGCCTGAAATTGCTTGATTGCTGCAGCGGCGTCAGACTTCTTTCTAAGGCACTGGGTCCAGATATGTGATTTTTTGTCATCCAGAAATACAATGAAGTATTTATGTTTGTGGTACAAAAGTACCGGGAGTTCCTTTAGATCAGAATGCATTAATTCAAAGGTTTTCTCTGCGCATGAATTTGATTTGGAAAAAAGTTTCAATGTCATTTTCCCTTCAGCGCACCCTGGACATATAATTTTGTCTTTAGGAATAATTAAATTCCTTGGGAATTTTATGGTACTGTTAGGCATTTTCCCTAGTGCCTCTTTGGATGGGTGTCCAAGTCGCCTATGCCAAGTCAAGTAGTCAGCGACATACATAGTCATGACATTCATCCTCTTGGTGCTCAATATATGAGTCTGAGCCCAATAGATCGTGCCATGTCTCCTAAGAGGGACACAATCCATTATTGGGTTTCCTCAAAAAAATAAATGTGTGTGGAGGAACCATGCACATCACTTCCATCTTGTAAAAAGATGCCTGTTGAAAGTAGTCAAGTACTACATTTGGGTATGTAGTAGACAGGGTATAATTGTGTTTCATGCATCTCTGACTTCCCATGACATACTACCTGATGTCTAATGAAGACTGCTCCCTTTCCTACTATATGAGTAGTACCTGTGGCTGTTTGAACCAAGGTAGAGTCCTTTCTCAGTAAAGGCTTGTAGGAAGCAAAATCTTCCATTTCACTAGTGAAGTGCTTTGATGCACCTGAATCAATAATCCAGTCAGCACCTTTCTTACAATTTCTGTTTGCACACAAAACACATATATTTAGATCTATATAATTCCATGATACATTTAATAGCAGTAAAATTTCACATGAAAAGTTTGCTGTATTCATTGGAATATTAATCTTAGTGCTTGTGGCAGGGAAAAGGACTGACCTGTCATCATGTCCACCAATGTCAAGTGGTTCATCAATGAGCATCTCGTCAATGGCCTTCCACACTTCTTCATCAGAGACCAGAGGCTCTGATCTGAAGGAAATGGTATCGTCTTCTACCTCCATGATCCTAGGCTCTTCCAGTTCTTCTGGTTCAATCCTCCTTCTCTTACCTTCTTGCACTGTCAGGTGCTCTTCCAGTGGTTGCAGATTTTTTGCACTGCATGGAAGTTGCATTTGATTGAGGGTGTCTTGAGCTTGCTGATATTTGGCGTAAACTGAATGAGAGGTAGAGGCCAAGCCCATATAGGCCTGTGCAGGCAGTTGGCAGTGAGGGTCCCTTGTGGGAGTGTGGTCACACTGTTCGATGTGCTGAATGAGCAGCATCGGTAGTATGATGGTGCCATTACCATTTATGGTGGTAAAGGCACTGGAGGTGAGGTGGGTATGCTTTTCTTTGGGCTTATCCTCCTTAGTCTTTCTGTTCCCACGTCATCCACACTTTTGGGATGACTCTCCATTGTTGTCTTGCCCTTCTTTGGGCTGCCACTTGGGGTTGTTGCCTTTGTGCTTGACAGCAGAAAGCTTATTGGCCTGAGGTGGGCCAGTGGGCTTCCCAACTACTGTGTGCCTAGAGGCTTCAGCGACAATGGAGTCCTTGATGTGTTTGAATGTCAAGGCACTAGTAGTGGTCATGTTAAGGACTGTGGCAGATAATGAATTATACTTGTAAGTCTGGCCCCACAGACTCACAACATTACAACAAGTTAATTTACCTACACTGCTGTTACACACTTCCATGGTGCCAGCACACCACACACATCGCCGACACAACCACCCTCACTGCTGACACAGCCACCGGCAATAGCACAGCCACCTATGGCACATAAACAACTCACCAACACCAGACATACCAATGTCTGTGTTACATTACTACACCACTGTTACACACTTCCATGGCATCAGCACAGCCACACACATCGCTGGCACAGCCACCAGCAATAGCATAGCCACCTATGGTGCATAAACAACTCACCAACACCAGATATACCAATGTCTGTGTTACAGTGAGTTATGGCCACCCTATGCTGCCGACACACTCCCAGGGTGCTGACACAGCCACACACATTGCTGACACACCCTCGCTGCCAGCACCACCACCAGCAAATATGACAACATGCATCCTGGCAATGGCACCATACCCTTCTACCCACATCCAGCAGTGCCGACATTATCCTATTGATGCGGTACCTTCCTATTACATGACTACACCCGATGTGGCCTTCCCAAATCACACACTATGCTTGATGCAGCCTTTTACTTACATGGTTGATCTTTTTCTTATATATTACTTATTTTTTATTCCTTAACCTTTGTTCCTACTTTCATGCAACGAAGGTATAGTAACCTCTATTCTTTTAATTGTAGTAACTTATGGTTCCTACTTCCATGCAATGAAAATAATTTGATCCTGTCTTTTAGTAAACCTAAGTCTGGTGTAGGCTACCAAACTCAGCATCCTTCCAATACTCATGTGGCATCGCAGCAAGTAGGATCATTGCCTGTACTAGTTTGGGGATGGTGACATTGGCAGCCATGAGGTGCTCAAACTTGTCAGCCATTTTAGCGGTCTCTGGTGCAGGATTCACAGCTGGGATTTTAATTGCTAAAGTCCGCAAAGACTTGGAAGGGGCCATCGACACCATAATCAGTGTGAATGAGTTCCCACACCACCTCAGCAGTGTCCTTGGTTTTGGCATGCTGCTGAATGGAGGTGGAGCACTAGGCTACCAATGGCCTGGTGGTTTTTGTTGCTCCAGGTCTGGAGCTTGGCAGTAGCTTCCACTACTGCAGTAGCATTCATTGCCATCAAGGGAGGTGCTGGAGGCAGTTTGTGTTCTGCCCCACTGGTTATCTGCCAGAGGCCTTGAGACCTGAGCCATGCCTTCATGGAGTCAGCCCATTGTATGTAATTTGAACCATTGAATATTTGAACAAGTTTCTCAAGAGTTGAAGACATGATATGTGGTGGCAGCTGTTAAAAGCGCTCAATCAGTCTTTTACTCAATGAAACATGTTTAACAATCTCAGGAGAAAGCACTCCTTCAGAGTGTGAAGAACCCTAGTCATGCTAGGTTTTAATGCAGCTTGCAGGGAGCACAATGCAGCTCACGAAGAGTGCAAGGTTATAATTTGGAGATGATGAAGTCAATGTCATTTACAGCCAGTTAAGGTGTGTTCGTGAGGTGCCCAGCATAACCTGTTGGAGCAGACTATATACACTGCACAGGGGAAGAGACTACATGTTCATTACAACCTACCCAGGGTTTAGTTAGACTTACAGCTAGGGTTAGCAGAGGTAAGAACACTGTATTTCTACTACAGTACAGGTTCTCCCTATATACACAATAATAAGGATGTCACATGACTCAGGAATGTGTTTACCACATGTATGCACAGTAAGTGGGTCCTGGCAGAGCCACTGGAAAAAGTGTCACAGAGAAACTGGTCATTACCGCTTTTGGATATGCTGACATAACACACTCACATCCAAGTATCCTGGCAATGTAGGAGGGGGTATACTGACATTTGAACTACTTATATACATAAATGAGCATTATAACAAAGTGTAAGAATACCATATAAGCAAAGGAAGGAGTGAAATAGGCAGCCACAGCCAAATAGGAGGAGTCAGTCTTCCATATCTGCATCTTCTACAGCATCGACTTCCTCCCATTCCATTACTGGGGCCTCCACCGCATTATCTTTCAGTGGGGATTGAGGTTGTTGTGGAAGTGAATTATACCGTTCTACAGCAATTATTAGTTGAGTTAACTTATCTTCCTTCTTCATGTTCCGGATTAGTGTCTTGGGTGGTATCTGGTCTTTTGCAACATATCGTCGATGCCAGTTGATCTCCAGCATGACATTATAAATATGGGCTTTCTCAGCTCGAAGTTGTCTTGGCTCGTAATGCTTCACGTGTCTTGTTCCGATATTTACATGCATTATCATCAGCACACGCTCGCTGCTTGGCAAGCTCCTTCTGCACAGCAGAAGTTGGTAAGGAACGTGGGTCCTGATTTTCGCGGTCCTGCGCATTGAGTTTCTGTAGATTGTGTAGACTGTGTGCCCGCTGCTGTGGGGAGCATCTAGCCATCCCCAGCAGGAGCGAGCACAACAGAGAGAAGGTGAATTTCTGCACTAATTACTCATAAGCGAGGCATCGATCACGTCAAGTTTCCTTTTTAGGATGCATGTGTACCATGAAAGATTACATTGTGCCGTTTGGCATCCATACAGCTGTTTCTCCTGAAATAAAGATGGAGAACACCATTTTGAGGGCTTCTAATCAATTTCTTGGGAGCAGAATTTTTTAAAAGTTTCTCAATGTTCAGATCTCATGGTGAAGTAGGATGAATTGGAAGAATGAGATAGTTTTAAAAAATTCCACTCCCAAGACATTTTCATTTTCATCAATAGGAACATTTTTCTCCACATAAAGTATACCTAAATTGTTCTGTGGAATGTAATCTACACATGTACCATTTTTCACTACAGGTGTCAGAGATTAAATTGGGAGGGAAATGCAAGGACCCACAGTAAGTGCAGTAACATGTGTATGCTGCATGTATTACCTCATGCATGCAGCATGTATCTTGGGGTTTAATTTCAACACACCTTTGGAATATGTGAGAGACCATATTTCATTTCTCTGATCTTTTTTGCATGAAATCATGCCAGGTATCTTTCTGCCAATACAGTCAATATCACTGATGAGACGGAAGCATTTTTTTTCTTCCTCTGATTCAGGACAAACAATTTCTCCATTGGACATCTGTTTAGCAAGTGATTCAAGCATATCAGGATTCACAGATAGCACATGATTGGCAATGCTATCAAAGTTTCTTTTATTAACTGCCAAAAAGGAACTCTGCAAACACACTTTTATTTGTTTATGGCTGAAGGCCACGAAAGGAAAATTTGGGTCACACTGAAAACACTTATTGTGGTACATCAACAGATGTTGTTTGTGTGCAATATCAGCTAGTTTTGTTAGTCCAGTCCAATACCACCTAGACTGTAAGGAAACAACCATGGGAACATTTGAGGATAAAGTTGCATATTCTTGTAGATCAACACCAAGTTGGGCTACCTCCCAATCATGAGAACCTTACCACACCGATTCCAATACCTTAATGCAAAACCTTTCAAAGCAGTAGCCAACTTGGTGTCAAGCTGTTGCCCAGTAAGACCATGGACAATAAATGGAGTCTCACCACTTTTGACACTGTCCTCAGCTTTGGTATCAAATCTACTAGTTGCCTCAGGAAATTTGTTTGACTCAAGTGCTCTGTAGTGTATCGCAACAGGGGGTGTATCTTCTGGGTACTCCTTGAGATTCTTGTATGCAATCTCCAAGTCAGTGTAGTCTGCATGATTCAACTTGAGCCATTCTAATGCCAAGGCAACTTTACTCCTCTGGACTAACAAAGGTTAGAGGCACTTGAATCCATCAGTTCATGGCATACACGGTCCAGTAAATAGAACTGCAAGAATATCATCCAAGTCAGCGACCAGTGGTGGGAGTGCTGTATACACCTTCTGTATGGGGGATTCAAATGCAACCACATGGGCTACTATTTTGCTATGACCCAATGAGACCTGGACAAAACAACCATTATGCTGGACTCACACTATTAACAAATGTTCTATCCAATTCAAATCACAAAGCATCATTGGTACTTTCCCAATCCACAGGCCTCTAGCCAAAGCAAGCTGGGGAAGCTTTCCCTTGTGTAAACTCTGATGACAATTGTCACATATCATATCACAACTGTGATCAAGCACAGGCCCAGGGTACTCATGGATCACAGATGGTTTTTTACACTCAACTCAAGTGACACCAGGCACATGAAGTAGATGGAATAACTGTTTGACGTGTTTCAGGCATGACAGGTTTGAGAAAGGTTTCAACTCACTGCATATGGCACAACCAGCTTCTTTGAAGCTTTCTGGTGACAGTGCATTGCAAAACTCACTAATGATGTGGTGAGCTAAATGATTGTCAAGAGGCAGCAGAGGGAAATCAGGTTTTTGATCTGAGACATCTTCTTGCTTGAGTTCTTTTATTGGTTATTGCTTGCCTGCAGTTACTCTTCTTTGTGACTTAGATTGAGAAAAGCAAATGGTGAGAGACACAACTAGTGCAGCAATGACCTTGAAATAACTCACATAGGTGGTCCCTATTGTCCTGAGCCTGCCGGTGAATGGAGATGCTGTGGATTCTAGCAATATCACAAATGGCCTTGACCAGTATAGGATATCTAGTGGAACATTGGCACAAATAAAATTTTCCATATATTGGCAAGATGAGGCAGCCATGTCATCACCTATATGAGCCACATACCTCAGATGAAAAGCATCATAGTTGTCCCAGTCAATGTCCATGCATCGACAATATTTGACATGTGGCATAATTAATGCTGGTGGAAATGGATATGAAACTCAACCTCCAATTACTTTGTCAATTGAAGAATCACCAGCAGCAGGGATGGAATGTGAGAAATTTGCAAGCAGGTGGAAGTTTGTGAAGTGACCTATGACAAACAATAAGATCAATTGCAACAAAGTCATAGATCTCCAGTGCTGAGTGGCAAAAAAACTGAGCCCAAAAAACAACAACATGGAAGTCATGCTTGTGCATCAAGTGTCTCCACATTAAAAGCTTAATCAAGACACATATAGATTTTAAAGAGCAGTAAGGAACTGTGTCAATCAAGACAAAGTGACTCCAAGACACACAAAACATATGAATGCACAGTTCCAAGAAAATTTGCTGGTAAGTGAGGTAATGTAGACAGAAAAATCACATGTAAGTGATTCTAAGATAACCAAGATTCATGGTTTTGACAGGGGTTAAATTAAAAGATGAGTCAGCCAAGGCCACCAAAAAAGAACAAGATGTTGAACAATGCAAGTCAAGATCAGAGGAAATGTTCCAGAAAAATGGTTCCACATGATGTGAAACAGATTGCATGGCACTACAGGGTTCACCAAGGACTTGGGAAGAGATGGCCAATGGTCCCCCATTTTGGGCATGGTAAGAGTACGGCACCAAAGAGTGCAAAATATTGGTCTCTAAATGACCAGGATCATTAAAGGAGACATGAAACTCACTTAAAATTGGGGGGATGTTGAATACAGGAAAGAAACCCAACAAAAGAAAGCTTGAGAGTACTATGGCAGCCAATGGGTCTGAATTCTCCCATGGTGTCTGAATTTTGATTTTCTTATTTTATTGTCTTGCGCTATCCCTCCAGAGTTTTATAGGATTTCATTGCATAGTACCCATGCATCTATATGTGATTTTACTAAGGAATACAAAATGTAGAACCAGTCGAGAAATAGTAGCAGAGTGATCAGTCAGTGATTTTGATGTAAGTACCTTGCTCACAACTTCATACTCCACTCCGAGGGCTCAGAAAAAAAATGCAGGCTATCTATACTGAAATAAAACACAGGCACATACTCACTTTGAGTTCCCGGTGTGATGTGCCTGTGCTTGGGAGGGGAGAGGAGATTTTGCCTCTTTTGTCACGCTTTGTGACAATCAGATTTGTTCTCCACTTGCACACTGCATTGTCAACCGCCACATTACATGCAAAACCAGAGCAACTATTTGAATTGAGGTATGTACAACTATGTAGAATGTAAGGTATGACCCAAAAGATGAAATAAATGTAATATCTACTGAGGATTAACTTGAAATGAGTTATAGGATTGGGTATGATCTAAATTGGTGCTTATGGGCTGGGGAGGTGAATGTATGTTTGAAAGCTAGTGTGCAGGTGGGTAGAATGGAGACTGATGGGTGTTGTAATGGTGATAAAGTGTTCCCAGGGGGTAGAAATTGAATTGGGGATTATATGGTGGGACAGGAGTGAAAGTGCTGTGTGATGCACTTGGACCAGCAATTGACAGGTGTTAGGGTGAGACCCACTATCTGCTAGCTAAGACCATGCAGGTTCTCTCTACAAGGGGGTGGGATCCATGCTCGTGATGGGGAAATTGATGGTTTTGATGCAAGGGGTTATTAATAGGTGAGTTTGTTGAGATAGGCCTTTCACACTGAAAACATAGGTGGAATACCTAAGAGAACACAACTGGGGTCCCCTAGGCATATATTTAGGGTTTATATACTATGTTACACATATTGTACATTGTTGTTACCGATGCACTTGTACATGCGCATACATTTTGATGCGTGCGAAATAAAATTCTCACACTATCAAAGTGTAGCGTAATTTGGTGTCATGTAGCGTAATTCGACATAATAAAATAAAAATGAAATTTTATTAGGTAATGGGGTGGTTTCCTAACAACAGGTTTGTGATGTTAGCAGTGAGTGGGAAGTGTGATACAGGAATGGAAGCTTGAGATGCCAAAGAGATATGTGATGAATTGTCCAAAATTTGGGGCTGGGTAGTGCTGTTTGTGTCAATTTACCACCTGTGAGCACAACTGAACAGGCCTGTGAACCTTTTGCTATTGCAAAGGCATGGATGTGAGTCCAAGAAGGAATAGATTATATGAAGCAACACTTCCTTCATACCTTCCTCAGCCAGGGAAAGTGTGCCTGCAATCTCCTGCAAATCAGGCTTGCTTTTTGAAGAGAGAGAACCCATAAATGGTGTGTCAGGTGCCTGGTCTTGTCGCTGCTGCTCCCTGTCATTCTCTTTCTGCTTTCATTGCATGGGTGTATCCATCTTCTTCTGTTCCTTGGCTGCTTGCTCTGCATCCTTTTCTGCTGCTAACTGTTTGCCCTCTGCTGATGTCAACACCTGTGCCTCCATGTTGAGCTTCCGCCATTTGCTTGGTGTGCCATCACACTGGTTATTTTCGCATTTCTCATTTTGTAGCTCAAGCTCAACCATCTTAACTTGTCCAGTCAGCTGTTCCAGGCTGGCCTCAAGATGGGAAATTCATGCAAAAAGAACTGGATCATGATAAAATTGAGTCGGAGGAATGGGAGATGATGATGAGGCTGGTGTTGGTGAGGAATTGTTAGCAGAGTAAGAGTCAATCACAGGAGGTATTGCAGAGGGAGTGAGAGCTGGTGTAGACAACATGCCTGGGTGATGAGAATGATCAACCATGGGAGGCATTTGAGGATGTGCTTCTTGTGGTTCAGAACCAGAATCACTGTCAGAATCACTACTGTCAGACCCCGATTTGCTGTCCGAGTTGCTATCAGAGTCCAGGTCCAGCGGTGGGAATGGTACAAACTCAGGGAGTGGCAGGAAATTGTGTGCCTCTGTAGAATATAGAATGCTGGTTACAAAATCATTGTCCATGAAGACAGTCCTATTGATGGGCCAAGCACCACTTGTTTTGAAGGCCAAGATGACAGTAGATGGACAGAAAGACTCCTGCCTAACCTGCATGTATTCCTCAATAAAATCCTCTTTCCGCATCTCTGACCCAGTAAGTTCCACAATGCAATCACACCGATCCAGCCAAGCATGCTGGAATGGTCCAAAGACACCAATATCAAGAGGTTGCAACTTGTGAGTGGTATGAGGTGGAAGGCATAAGATAATGATACTGTGGAGCTCAGCAAGACAAATGATTTCAGAAGTTTCATGCGAGCCATGACCATCAAGAACAAGGAGAATTGGTTTTCCTGACTTGTTTCATGCTGTAGACTGCAGAATGAATGATTTCTCAAACCACTCTGCACCAATGAAATCATCTGTCCAGCCATTCTGAGATGTCACAACACTGACATCAAAGCTGTCAGCAAAAACATATAACAAAACCAACTTGAATGAGTTCTATATGCACACAACGTCTGGATGACTGTCAAACCACTCAGGGCTGAACAATGTTCCTGGAAATACAAAGCCTGGCTTAAGCTCAGTTCCATCTGCACAGATAGCCTCAACGATAATGATAAGTTCAAGATTAGCACTGCAATGCTTGTACTTGGTACACTGTCTCCATGAGTATAAGTACTTCCTTCAGCTACTCTTCTTCCCACCACCCCTCTGGCATCCCTTCTCATCCATGTTGTATATGTTCTCAATGGGAATACCCAGTGATTCAACAAGCTCAGTGAGTTCATCAAAGTATTGGTTGACAACAGGACGGTTAAAGGCCTTCACATGTTTCAGGTCAAGGCCAGACACTGAGGATAGTACAATGTCAGGATGTTGTTTGAGAAAGGCATAAATCCAGTTTTTTCTGGGCCGCTTGTTGTCTGGGTGAAGGTGCTGTGCTCTGACTCAGATAGTCTGTTTACAGAGAGGACAGCCAGTTGCCCCGAGGTGCTCAATCCATTTGGCAAGAAGGTTCTCTTGTGAAGGAGAGAGGAATTGTTGAGATGTGTGAGCTTCTTGAGCAGGCTTGTGGATGTTGAGAAAGCAAGCCCAAAGAGTAGTATAAGGAACATTGAGATCACAAGCTGTCTGTTTGACATTAATCTTAATGACATTGCACTTCTCACAGACAAGGCAGCAGCAGCCCTCTTTGAGTAGTTCCTCAGTCTCATCACGCATGCACTCTGGCATGCATGCAGTACCAAAACTTGAACACATCAATATGTTTCTGGCAGAGCCTGAACCTCAACATGTTTTGTCACACTTCCTTTCCTTCCTCCAAACACAGGCACACTGCACTGTGGACTAAAAGTGGGTATGTGCCTGTATTTCATTTCAGTATAGATAGCCTGCATTTTCTTTCTGAGCCCTCGGAGTGGAGTATGAAGTTGTGAGCAAGGTACTTACATCAAAGTCACTGACTGATCACTCCGGCTACTATTTCTCGACTGCTCCTACATTTTGTATTCCTTAGTAAAATTGCATATAGATGCATGGGTACTATGTGATGAAATCCCACAAAACTCTGGAGGGATAGTGCAAGACAATAAAATAATAAAATCAAATTTCAGACACCATGGGAGAATTCAGACCCATTGGGCACCATAGTAGCAGGTGCATGAGGGGAGAAATGAAGCAAAATTTGATGTTGTTTGTTTTGAACAGTTGAACTTGGGGCATAAAAAAGCTGATAATCAGACATCCAAACTGAATAAACCAAAAATGGAAGCCCAACCATAAAAATCTGTGTGAGCCTGAGATTTAGATCAGGAGTGCCTGAACCCATCAGTTCAGACCCCCATTTTTTGACATTCAGAAACCAGTCAACAACAATTTATTCAAACAATACAGAGTGTGGGCTAGCTAGTGCGTTCTCATTTTAAGTACCAAGGCCAAGCAAAATGATGAACAAGAGGTTGCTTGAAAACATTGTCATCTGAGAGGAATTGACATAGGTAGTCCAGGTATAACCCACCACAATGAGGGAGGCATCAGGTAACTCATTGTTACTCTTCCATTTAGGCCAAGATGGCAGCTTTTTGAAGTCAACATCAGAAAACATGAAAGGAGGATGCATAGCAGAGCTCCTGCCATCAGAAATCAGAACTAGATAGATAGAGTCATAGTTGAAGACAAAGACACCAATCACAATGAATACATACCAGGGACTTCAAAAGGATGGGAAGCTTGATTAAACTTCCCATTGAAACAGAAAGCGGGAGCCATCTGGGGCATGCAGATGGAATTCTTGGACTTGCTGGGTTTGACAAGACTCAAGGCTATTCAACTGCTTTAGAAGTGATGACCAACTAAGAAAGAACACATACTTTGACTCAGTCTCAGACTTAGATGGTGTCTTAGTCTGAAAAGTCATGCCTAACCAATGGGACCTGCAACTTCAATGCCCTCCTCAAATCCCAAAAATGAACACCACAATGATACATCATGTCGCCACTCCTGTGCAAATGGGTGACCTGTGATCTTGTAAACAGGAAGAGTCACTGAATTTCCAAAAAAAAACTGGTGATTGGAGAAACAACTCTTGGACAGAGATAGCCATAAGAGAAATGGGGAACATATTCTTTATTGCAAATTTTACAGGAGAACCCAGCATGAATAATGTGGGGTAGCATGAGCCATGTTGACATATGTTCCCAACTGAGAGAACTTCACAAAAGCTAGAATTGACCTGTTCAACATAGAGGTTATAAAAGGTGTACATAATGATAACATAGGACATACTGTAACACATTTGCATCAAATGCTTTGCCCAAACTTTTAATCAATATATATTCATCAAACAATACCACATTCTGATCATAAGTTTGGAAAGTGTACAACGTTCTGACAAAGCTTCATTAGATGAGAAAGGACTGTTCAAAGAGATGCTATGCATGGTATATAAGGTAGATCTTTGTAAAATCTGTAATTCCAAAGTACTTTGTCTTGAAACATGTGATGGGTAACAGCCTGATGGTCAGAGTCGACTCTGTCAGACTCATCACCTTCAGCACCTGCACCAGCCACTTTGTCATCAGACTGTTCAACTTGTGTGACTGCATCAGAAGCAGGTGCAGTCTTGCCAGCTTCATCCTGTGCCTCACCTTCTGGCTCTGGACTTGAAAATTTTGTGCAATATGTTTAACAAAAGTAATAACAGCATAGCTAAACCCACAGCAGACTTTCTGCATCACTAGCAGCAGGTGAGTCACTAAGTGCATCACCAGAGACCTCACATTCATCATCTACAAAAGGATTTTTTTGCTTCACTCCTTTTTGACTGTAAAGAATGAACATCAGAGCATGGAGATGCCGAGTAACTTGAACCAACTGCAGCATTGCCATTGGTGACTGAGCCTGTTTGGAGGGACCAGGAGACAAACATTGATCCAGGATCTCCAGCAACCCACATAAAAGAAGGTGTCCCAAATTTCTATTTCATATGTGCAGTGTTGGCCTTTTATTGCTTTGAGTTATCTTTGTGTAGAGCAACTCCTTTGGCTGCAAAAGCAGAATTGAAATGAATCAAAGTTATCCCCCCTCGTCTGGGTACACCCAAGTACAAAAATTTGAATCCAGTTACACTCATGTAAGTGCTTGCCTCTTGCTTCTTGTCATTTTTATTAACTTAGTTATCACAAGTTGCCTCCCTGCTGCAACATTGGCATCAACTGTGTTGCCCGCTCACCCAAAGTAAGGTCACATCCTCAATAATTTTTCCATGGTCTGATTACTTTGTATTGCTAGAAGGCACATCATCAAGACTGAGAAGGTTCTAGCTGCTGAAGCCAAGCTTGAGAAAACTCCAAAGAAGTGGTATGATTTCTACTGATCCATTTTATTTTATGACTCACTTCCACCACAGATTGTCAAAATCCACTTATAATCTTGGTTCTCAAGCTGAACAATCTGTTCTCAAGGACAGGTCTAATTCAACTTTTTAATGCCATCAATTGTTAAAGGCTATGCATAGTCCGGTTATATACAACTGCCCAAGTTTGCTCCCAAACAATGGCATGGCAATGTTGACTTATCTGATGATGAGGATCCACATGCACCCACATGGGATCTGAAACATCATGAGCCTAACAACAGAGATGGTCCATGACTACAACACATGCAGTGGGAGTTTTCAAATCCTCAGCCAACAGAGCTTCTAAGTCAACAGGTCTATGCACCAGTACCCATATTTTCTGAATTCAACTTATATGATAGCTCATTTATGGCTGTACTGGGAGTGGCTTGGCCATGATAGGGGCACATGGAGGCCCACATCAAAGGAAGGCAAATGGGGGCAAGAGGATGGCATTGGCAAAAAACAGGGTTAATGGAGGGTGCCAGCATCAAAACAAGGAGTAAGAAGAGGGTGGCATTGGTGAAAAATGGTGATATGGGGCTGAATCAAGGGTGCCAGCCTCAAAGAAAAGGGAATGGGGGCAAAAGGACAGTAGCATTGGCAAAAAATGGTGATATGTGGGGTGAATCAAGGGTTGCCCTCATTGTTATGCAAACTGCTGGTGTGACACATTCCACTGTTTTAAAATTTTCAGGGTCAGCAGGGCATTGGGAGAAGAACACATCATGAGAGATTAGAGTGTAGAGAGTGTAATAGTAAGTTCATAACAGAAAAAAAGTGGAAGGAAGCTGGAGCTTCCAACACTCAAGGAGAATGAGACAGGAAACTAAGCTACAGTACAAAACTCGAGGTATAGACTATATGCTATCAAGATAACATGTGATAATGTATGCTGATGTAAGAGGACAACTCTTACAGTATTCTGATGTAAAAAAGTAAAAGTAAAATTTTATTATATAATTGTTTTCTAACACTAAACAATGGATGATTCACTGCTTTTTTCAAGACCATCAGGGACATTGGAACATCTGGTTAAAAGTAACTGTCCATTATCTACACTGTTCTTGGTGGGTGGGTTGGCAAAGACAAGATGACCAATAGTTGCTGGTCGATGTTCAGCACTGGTTGCATGGCCTTCACTGTTCAAATTGCTCCCAAGTACTGTGTTGAAACCAACTGTGTCTATGATCGAGTGCTTTTTGTTGACAATGATAAGTATGAGTGGTGGATACATTGCCTGGCAGAATTTGTCAGGTCAGTGAAATGCCAACACAAATCATGGGCTGATGGAAGACTTGCCACCAACTCATAATAAATGGAACTAAAAACAACATATGCATAGTAAGTAGCTGTACCTGGGTTTGGGGTTAATATGCTGAGCAAAAGGTTTGCCAACTAAGACATGATAAGTTATTTGATCAGTAGCTAGCTGACATGTGCATGAAAACAGAATCAAAACTCACTTGTAATATGAGGAAGATAACTCCTGACTCTACAAGAAGAAACAGCACTTTTTGCACAGGAGATTGTTGTTTCTTCAGACCAAGATTCTTGGTGGCTTTTTGGTAGTCCCTATCAGGAATGAGCAATAATCATTGACATCAGAGGAAACTGACCAACCATAGCTTGTAGGCAATCAGCAGGGTAGCAAGAAGGTTAGTTATGATAGAGGCAGCAAGGCTGCAGTAGGTCATAATGTTCAACATATTCTGTGAGTTTTCTGACATGGCAATGGCAATGAGCATTGTCACTGATGCAGACACCATCATATGAGTCAGCAATTTTAGTTGGATAACTGTGAAACTTCAAATCTCACCAAATGTCACCAACAAAAAGAGAAGAGGGCCAATCATGACCCATTGGTGCTGTGGAAAGAGGACCCAAGCTCGCCATACAACCACAATATCACTAATGAACCACTAGAAGTGGCAGGAGGATACATTTCAGAAGGATGTAAGATGGAAAATTGAGTTTACAACACCATAAAAGGGGTCAAATACACCTCGGTAAGGTACAGCTTAGCTGTTGCTGCTTTCAATAGAGCCATCTTCTCAGACAACTCCATACCAACATTCTTCACCAGCACTGAGCAGATCTGAATTGCAATAAATGCCAGGTATGCAGCCCAGTATATGGTGGTTCCAGTGAAGCTGAGGATGATTAGAATAAAGATTGCCAATGTTGGGTGAGATTTGAGTCCCCGGCGCCTGTAAACAGAAGTTAGACCTCTAAAATTAGCAGTGTAGGCTTGGACAAACAAGGTGGTGTGTACTGCGATAGAGAAGACCATTATGAATATGCCTGATATAGAAAGGTTAGAGTTGGGTTAGAACTTTCTAGAACATCAATAGGGTTAAATTGTAACAGCATTACCATGTAGCAAGGTGGTTGTTGTGAGACGTGCAAGGTTTGTGAGAAGTGCAATGCCCTCATGCTGAAGGCGTGCACTATCATCAGGAGTGATGGTCATACTAATACTTGAAGGTGGAGGGCAATATTGAATTTCATGAACATTGAGCATACTACAGACACTTATAAGTTATTTGTGAGTTTTCGATCAAGGCCATCTATGAAACAGATGAGCCACAGCATCAAGGAGACCGAGGCTAGAAGCATTGATCATCACGAAACCAGTGTATCTAGATTCTAGAAGCATGAACATGAAATCAATCTAACATGATTAGCAAATTTTGGCACCAAACTGTGATACCTCGTCACCTTTTCCCGTACGCCAGCTGTACTACCCTCTACCATCGGCACCCGCCCCCCAACAAGCCTAGCCATAATGCCCATCCCCCCATTCGCATCGCCGTCATTCTCCTTGCATTCTCCTCAACAACTGCCGACTGAACGATCTCAGTTCATCCAAAGTTAACGGATTCTTCTGCGTCTGGCGGTCCTATCTCTCTATAACCACGTACGGACAACGAAGATGAGGACGAACCCAGCACTTGCTCATTGCGTCCCCACCCCCATCCCCGAACCCGAATCCGAAGCTCCAAGAAGCTCGTCATCCCCACAGTCTTCAACACCTGTCCGTATCGAGAACGCTATTCCCAGGATACAACAACGTCGACCCGCTCACGTCGTTACCAAGCACCCTACCTCTTATGTACCCTCGATAGACTTCTTGACTTCTCCAATCAAGCCCGCACCTGCTGCGAGGACCGCGTCTGAGCACTGTGGGCCAGAGGGTGCTTGGCGCGAATAGACATTCGATGAGAGCCGGAAGGACGGACCCGTTGTGTATTTCTTGTGAGAGTTAACATCCTTTCCCCCGCCCAGCTACCTTCGAAGAACAACAACTCTCCACTACCAACAACGCCCACCCCACGCACCCGCACACACACCAAATGCACATCTCAAATCGACGTACAGTCGTTCGTAGAAGCAGCCATCTAATCCATCCTTTCTCCCTCCAGCCAAAACTAAACTATCCCCCAGCTTCGAAAAACAATAACTCTTCACAACCAACGACGCGCGCCCCACGTACCCACACATACGCCAAACGCCAACTAGCCTACCTCGTCCTCAACAACATCCCCTTCTCCATTCCCTTCGACGTCCGGGTCTCCATATTCCGCAGCTTTGTATCCAACGACGGCAACACTCTCAATCCCGTTCTCAATCTCATTTCTCTCTTAACCCCATGCAGATGTGGATGAGAACCGGCTCGAGAAGACGAGGGTCTAGGTGTGTAGGAGGAGTGTGGCGCAGGATGGGTTTGATAAACTTGGAGAGGTGGATTTGAAGGCTCCGGTTGAGATTACGTTTATTGATCAGTTTGGGGAGGAGTGAGTGGTTTTGCGCTTCGTTGTGTAAAAAAGTTTTTGATACCGATCGTGGGCTTTCGTTAGCGAATATGAAGAACGAGTTGTATCCGACCCCGCATGCGTACACTACCGAGGGCAATTTTTTCTCTTTTGTTGTTCGTGAGGGTTGGCCGGTTGATCATTGCGGTTCACACAAGGCACAGCTCGAATTGGTATCGATTTATAGGAAGGATACTTGGCAAGGCGATGTACAAGGGTATTCTCGTCGACGTCGCTTTTGCTGGATTCTTCCTCGCTAAACTTCTATGGACTATATACAGCAATATCAAGCCCTGCATATCGCCAGGTGACTACGTACTCGCCTCTACATGTAGGGGTATCTTGTCACAGTCTGGGTTACAGTTGCTATACGAGGAGTGGGATATGAATTGAGCATAACGCGATACTATCATGAATTCCATAGAGTTAAAAAATATGTATAAGCAGCGTACTAATCTCCACCTTCATTTGTGAGGACCACAGCAAAAGTATCTATGTCAGCTACCTAGGCGCTGCTTGCAGTGCTTCGATCTGTATGGACAAAGTGAGATGATGAAAAGCAGTTTCTCGAATGTTACGTTTCGTTATCTCCAATCACCTTCAACATGTTCGTCAGTCGCTTGGAATCATAAGCTTTGTTCTCGACTCGGGCAAACGAAACAGATGAGCCACAGCATCAAGGAGACCTAGTCTAGAAGCATAGATTGCCACGAAATCAGTGTAACATAATCAGAAAGTTTTGGCCCGAATGATCGATGATCTGGCACGAGTTTCCATTTGTTGTAGCGTTCACAGATATTTACAGCCAATATGCATCTGGGTTTTGGGCCGAAAAGGTTAAGGCTTGATAAGGCCTTATAATATCCAAATTAATAATAATATTTGCAATTCTTATATACAGTCTGAAAAGGGTATTTAAAGGACGGTAGCATTGACAAATTTCAACAGCGCACTCAGAATTGAGCTTTCGAAATGTATGGTAGTAGCTGAACAAATAGTATACATATGTGAAATTTAATGAACAGAGATATCAAGTGTGATTGATCAGTGAAATTTAGAAAAGAGTGATGAAAATCCACCTGCTGTCCCAACGCTTATAAAGGACGGTAGCGATGGCAGATTCCACCAGCTATATCAGGATGGCCTCACTGATCAGCTGCTGCCTGGAAGTGAATATTTGTAAGAATTGTGAGTATACAGTATTTGACCGGTCACGTGTACACTAAATCAATGTTTGGCTTCCTGTGAGAGATCTACACACTGCTGGGACTGACCTGTGTTTCCCACAGAAACACAGCCTCAGAAACATGTTTTAAGACTTTGGATTTGTATACCCTTTGGATATTCTCAAGATGTATTTAGAAGAAATACTAAAGAAATATTTTACATGTATCCAAGGTGTATCTGCAAGAAACAAAAAAAGTGTATCCTACAATGTTTCTTTCAGATCCATTCTGGAAACATTTTTCATGTTTCCTTTGTGTAAGTTTGAGAAACACTTTATATGTAATTATAGCTGTACCTGCAGAACACACTTAACATAAAATTTTATTATGTGTTTTCTAGGGATACATGTGTAACCATGGTGACCCCTTTGTATCCCTAGAAAACACATAATAAAATTACATGTTGAGTGTTTTCTGCAGGTACAGCTATAATTACATATAAAGTGTTTCTCTAACTTACACAAAGGGAACATGAAAAATGTATCCAGAATGGATCTAAAAGAAACATTGTAGGATACACTTTTTTTGTTTCTTGCAGATACAGCTTGGATACATGTAAAATATTTCTTTAGTATTTCTTCTAAATACATCTTGAGAATATCCAAAGGATATACAAATCAGAAGTCTTAAAACATGTTTCTGAGGCTGTGTTTTGGTGGGAAACACAGGTCAATCCTAGCAGTGACATATGGGAGATATTGTCAAGGTCTGAGTTACATATGATAGGTAGGCATCGAAATATGTTCTGTATGCAACCTGGTATCCAGAGGTCGCAGTCTGGATGCATGGTAGGCATCACACTCTGATGGTACCTGGATTGACCAAAATGGCTCACTTGTACACTTTTGCCAGAATAGTCTGTAGAATGGCTATAGTATATAATTCTGAGCTCTAAAAATTAAAACCAGTATTTCTATGTCTAATATAGTCTCCATAATCAGGTAATCAAGTACTACAGAATATAAAGCATGAAATGTGTATCTGTGACATATGTGACATATGTCACCCTTATCCTCATCATTTTGTGTAATCTGACTCATAGAACATGATTCCATCATTTGTTAGTGAAGTTTTGCTGTTAAATATGTTAATAGGCTCTCATAGATTGGGTTGGGAAGTTTTCTTTCCATTCAAATAGTCCTTGTTGTCACTGAGAACTGGGTTTCTATTTTTATGATCATGCACTAAACCGGATCAATCAGCCACCCTAAAATGGCAAACCTAGATATTCACTACCAACTGCTTATGCAAAGTGCATAGATACTTGTTGGACCTCAGGAAGCAAAAATATGTATTCCCAGAGCCAATATGAGTAAGAAAAAGGCAAATGTACAAGTGACCCATGGTGTACAAGTGACCAGTCAAATACTATAGACCATGAAGTATCAGACTGGCAAACCTCTCAAATTGGTAAAAGCATGGTGCATCAGAAAAATTTGCAAAAGATGGACAGAAAGCCACCTGTGGTCCCAACCTTTATAAAGGATGGCAGGGGTGGTGGATTCAGCCAGCTATATCAGGTGGGTTCTGCTGATCAGCAGCTGCCAGGAAGCAGTTGCTTCAGAAGTTCTGTAAGACATGCAGGAAAAGGCCTTGAAGCATCAGACCAACAATTCTGTGAAATTTAAAAAAGAGCAATGAAATTCCACCTGTTGTCCCAACACTTATAAAGGATGGTAGCAATGGCAGATTCTGCCAGCAATTGCAGGAGGGTTCTGCTGATCAGCAGCTGCCTAAGAGCAGTTACTTGAAAAGATTTATATGAAGTATGTGAAAACATCAGATTGACAAACCCATGGAATTGGTAAAAAGTCTGTAAGAAATGCTTGGATGGATCATATGCATCGGAAAGACAGGTCTGCAAATTTAATGACAGAATGAGCAAAAATTACCCATAGTCCCAACACTTGTAAGAAGGGAAAGTCTGGGTGACTTGCACCGTAAGCACCAACATCGATATCTCTCGGACAATGTTCTCCAAATTCCATACATTACAAGGTATGTAGGAGAGGTAAATCTGTGGCTTTAGAAAAAGACTGGATATATATCATCTGGAGCACCAATTCTGTCATCCATCAGTCATCAGTTGTCTGGACTCCATATCCTGTAAGATGGGTAAGTAATATGAGCCTGCTTCATCCTTGTGAGAGCTGACCTGTGCAGGCATCGATCTGCTCTCTGATCAGTCACTCTAATTTCGCTTGGTGGTTGTAAGAAAGCCAATTGCATTGCTAATCTACAGCTAGCTGGTATTTTATGATCCCCCCCCTATTCAATGGCACCTGCTTCAGGGCCCTTTGCTCCTTCAGTCTGGCTAGCACACTCTGTTTTGTTACTGTGTGATCACATACAATGTAGCTTGGAAACACCTGGCTAACAAGGGAATCAGCTGCTGCCAATGGCTGAAAATGCAGTAAGTGTTTACAGTGGCCCAGTGCCATTACAGAGGCTATATCAGGTGGTTGGCATTCCAGCGTGGATGTTTCCACCTCGAGGTAAGTTGGGAGGTTTCTCCAGAGCTCAAAGTACTTACCACATATTATGAAGAAAGCGATGCATTGCGCCCTCCTCCTGCTCTACATTGCTGGGATTAGAGTGCATCCCAAGGCTGTTGAAGTGGACCTATGCAGAAGCAGGTAAGTGAAGAGCAATCCTGAAACATTCGAGCTAACCCTGGCCATAGATTTAACTGCTGAAGTGCCCCATTCTGTTGAGTACATGGATCTTGGTTATGAAACCGACTGGTGCAAATTCTTGAAGCGTGATTCCATGGATAGGCCTGGGCTAACAGAGGTGGAATTATTTGGCCTGTTTGCCAAGTGTGAGGCATGCTTGCTCATCATGACATGCCAAGCATTCCATAGCCACTACTGCAGGCTGCAAAGGGAGGATGATTTGGAGCTAACTGACCGCGAGTAAGGAAGGCAGCATGGATAAACCAACCATCATTTATACTTTTCATTTCAATCATTTTGTATATACCCTTCTAGATTTCAAATCAACCGTGTTGCATGGCCCTACCCTCATAAAACATTTACCCCATCAGTTATGTGGGGATGATCCTGAAAATAGGCAGCTCAGGAGCCCATCTATGCAGGGAAGCAGAAGATTATGAACACACACCCCACAAAGTCTTAGGACTTTATTCCTCGAGGCATACAAGTAGAATAAGGGTAAATTAATGGTTAAGAGAACAAGAAGCATACCTTACTTCCTAGCATACATCACAATGACCATGCTTCAAAGGCTAGATATAATTAAATTTATCAATACTCATTTTCAATGATCATTAATGCCATATCTGGACTTTGACTGCTATGTATATGAGATGGAGAAAGTGACTGATGAAATATGTGGAATCAGTGGGGACCAACTTGAAGTTGGGAACTTGGGGACGAGCAGGGGTGATGCATTTGAATGGCATATAAATCAAGGGTAGCTGCATAGGTACTGCTGCATCACGGCCAAAGCAAAAAAAGATGGCATGCAAACAGAGGCACAAATGGGCTGCCAAGTAGAGGAATGGCTGCCCAGCCATTTGCTTGAGCATGCCTGGGCCGGGACATTTTAGCTGCCCACATCAGATATAAGAAATATGAATACCTTTTGGATGGCTGAGGGATTAACTAAGCTAGAAAGTGCATTGATGATACTCAACCCGGAAAAACCACCTAAACAGTCAATGAGGCAACCAATGATATTTGCGATGAGTCAGAGGAAGGGTGCAAGACATTCTGAATGTTCATAGTTGAACCTATGGGAAGATAACTAGTCGGTACTAGTCGAGAAGGTATTTGATGTGGTCCAATGGGGTATCGATCGATATCGAGGACAATCAATGAGATCGACAGCGAATGAGTTCTATCGTCGATGGTCAACATGTGAATTCCGAGGACCTTTCGATAGGTCGATAGTATATGAAGGGTATAGCAAATGGCTATGAAGTGTTGAACTGGTTACTAGTGCTAGCGACAAGAGGATCAAAGGAGGATCGAGGATGCAATGATTGCAGAGGTTTCTCATCAATTGAGAAAACCCATAGAGACTTAGATTGTTTTAGAAAGTTGATTGGATGCTTAGAACTGTATATGAGATGATAGGTGAAGACAATTTCTTGTATTTCCAAGTAGATACTACAAAAGATATGAGTTAAGGCACAAGGCCAAAAAGGAGACTGGAATCCAAACAAGAAAGATATATATCATATGATGAAAGAGTAATAAAGGGTATAGAACTAAAAGGGGACTGTCCTTTGTGTATAAATTGTGCTAAGTCTTGCAATAATTCATCCAGCAGGTTCTGTGCGCAATAGGGACTTGGAACAAGGCTGACCTACTATCAGCAGGTTTGGGCACAAGTTGGAATGCTTCCTGGCACATGGTATTCCACCATATAGATAACAAATGTGGCACCCGATGTTGCTCGTAGTCTCTCGATATCGATTGATGACGCTCAATGATGGTTGATGATGTTCGATCACACTCGCAGTTTGTTCAAAGATGATTGGGGATGTTTGATGGTCATTTAGAAGGGGTTTTAGGGGCTTTCGACGTAGTCCTAAGGTTGTGCGATGTGGTCTCTTGGTACGATCGATGTTGCTGGTGATGTTTCGACACAGTCGATATGATATCGTGATCGATAGACGGGGTTGCGCTGCATCTGGGACCTCATAGGAGTCAGCCAATGTGATTAGAATGTGGTTAGAATGACATATTGGCCTTTGAGCTGAGGAGACAACCTATCAGCATCAGCTTTCGATCTTTGATTACCTGCCACCATACAGCTACACATTGTGTATGCCAATTTCTCGGGCTTGAGTAACAGGGGGGCATTGCATACCTGACAGGGCAGAGTAAGAAGGGAGGCTCTCACCTTGGGAAGCCCATCCAAGTCATCGCCACTACTCATGCCAACACTGATGCATACCCTGAATGCCAAACACTGCATCAGATATGGGAAGCATTAACAGCTTTGTCAAGGTGAATGGGCTTTGGGATGAACTAAAGTAAAGAAAAAATGCGTCAGTTCTCGATCATTGATTGCCTGCCGCCATACAGCTACACATCGCTTGCACCAATTTCCTGGGCTCAAGTAAAGGGTGGGCATTGCATATTTGACAGGGCAGGGTAAGAAAGGAGGCTCTCACCTTGAGGTGCCATCAGACACATTGAGAAGCTTATTGTCACTGCTACATCAAGCCAACACCGGTGCATATGTGGAGGTGCATCCACCAAGCAGCTTGACTGGGCACCCCTGGAACAAAGTACTTCAGCCAACCACATTGGATATAGGAAACATTAACACCTTTGTGGAGGTGAATGGGCTTCAGGATTAACTAAAGTAGAAAATGCATCAGCTCTCGATCTTTTATCAGCTGCCACCCTGTTGCTATGTGCTGCTTGCACCGATTTCCTGGGCACAAGCAATGGACAGGCATTGTGTAACTGATATAGTGGGTAAAGGGGATCTCACCTTGAGGGGACATCTGACACTTGGATGTACTGAAATTCCTGTCAAGGACTCTAGGGCGAGCTGCTGACAGGTTCAAGGGGCCAGAGGTAACCCAAATGTAGGGTTGCATGATGAAAAGTCAGACACAACCAGGCAGGTGACAAAACATCAGACCTGCAGGGCCAGGAAGTAAGAGCAGCACACGCAGGACGAGAGGGAGAACTTGAACAAGAAGTCGAGTACTGCCACTTCAACTTGAACTTCCTGTGACTTGTTTATAATTATGTAAGGGTGTAAACATGTCCTAACATCACATCCAATTGAGATCAGACAAGCCTTCAAGCTTCAAGCTTCAAGTTCAGGCTCAGAGGTTCTATCAGGCCACTGGGGTCTCCACATTCTCATTGTACTAGGAGCTAGGAAGCAAAAGACAATATATTACTGAGCAGATGAATGGGTCCAATTGTAATTTTACATGAAGTAGTGTTGATTGCTGGTTTACTGGTACAATGGAGCAGCTACTAAGTTAGCTCTGTTGTGCCATTGCATGCAGCTCATCCATTGTAGAAAACAAAGAAAGACCAAAATCCTTACGTGCTGCCCTATGAACCTCTTCTGCTGCATGCTCGGCTGCCAAATATCCATTAGCATAGCTCTCCTCCTTCTGAAACCCATGCTCAACCCATCGGAGTAGACCACCGGCCATGTACTGCGTGAAGGAGTACCGAATCTCATGGGGTTGGATGGGGAGGTTCGAGTGGCTGATGACAGCTGAGGGAATGATGATGGACATGCCTGGAGGAAACTCGATAACAATGCCACACTGCCATAGGATGAGGTGGCCGCCGCGCATTGAATCAAGCTTTCCAACATTGGTTATAGTGCAGACTCCGAAGGCGAGGTTCCCCCAATCTGTATGCCAATAGCACCAAGTCGGTGGGCCGAAGTTGAAAGAAATTGCTGCCCAGATGCTATCCAGATATAGGCGCTTGAGGCCTTTGTCCTGCTTGTACAGGGCCCCAAGAGTTTCATGGTAATATTTATAAAGCTTGGGGAACCAAGCTGCAAATTCACCATTTGCAAATTTGGAGATGCAGACAAAGGATGGGTAGCTGAGGAGTTTTCATAAAACTCTGTGATATGCTTGGTTGTGCGCAAGGTTGCCTGGGATCACTTGTCCACCACCAAATGATACACCAGCTGCCAGGGCTGGGAAAGGCCCACGGCAATGATTCAAGTCCTTAGAATCAAACCAGCATTTCTTGCTGGCCTCCTCCATCTCCCTCTCCACATCCGCCATTCCCTTCGACCATTTTTGCTCCTCCAGCTGGTTACTGTCATCTGGCTGCCCATCCATGAGATCGAGCTTGGCATCAATGGCCTTTGAGTTTGGGTTATGCAATTTCTGGCGGGTGGTGGGCCAAACATCATAAGCATGCACTCTGGCCTCACGCTCCTTCTGCTGCTCAGCTCTGTCGTGCTTCCACTTTGCATGGCTCCATTGCTTGTTGCTGCCATACTTCTTCCCTGCATTTTCCAGCTGACCAGCTGAGGTTGAAGCAGTTTTCCCTGGCACCAACTGGGGATCCAGGGGGAGATTGTGGTCATCCAAAGAAGTCAGTTTTTGAGTAGGTGAGGGAGGCAGAGTAGGCTCCGGCGTGGGGAGGGGAGAATCACTAAAAAGGCTGTGTCCTATTTTCCCACTGTCTAAATAGCCAAACATCTCCTCCCTTTCGATACTCAATGCTATTTCTGACTCAAAATCAAACGATGGGTCGTGGGCACTGATGGGGGTGGGCCAAAGGTTTGTCCTGTGCCAAAGTATTTCAGCCAACTTTCTCTGATGTAAGAAATATTCATTCATACTTTTTTTTCCATATGAATGGATTTCAGGGTCAACTGCCAGTGAAGTAGAAACATCGGAAAGGGGATCTCACCTCGAGGGGCCATCTGACACTTGGATGGGTTGAAAGAGGTGTTGATAGGTTTGTCTTGTTGTGTTGGCCAGGTGATCCATTGAATGAGTGACAAAAAGTCAGACCTGCAGGTGATCTGAAACATAGGAGAGAACAGATGAGTTGTACAGATGATGTAAATATAGCGTTGAGTCTTCAAGGCACCAAAGGTGACCCAAATGGCAAGCGGGAGGACTCAGAAGAAATCCACAGGCAACTTAAAGCTGAGGTTTGGAATCCAAGTCCAGTTGTACGAGTAGGATTGAGTGACAAAAAGTCAGACTCAAGGCAGGTGACAAAAAGTCAGACCTGCAGGTGATGAAAAATGAGTAGGAGAAAATGGAGCGTGGAAAGAAGTGGCAACCTTTGGAAGTATGAGGTCAGAAAGCAAACTTCAACATCTGACACCAGCGGACTCGGATAATCCCTGTAGTGGCAGTGCTCCAGAATGCCAGACCCTGCCAGGCCTAACTTAGCTTCCCTAGTAAGGTTAGTGCAGACATGGTGAACTTGGTACACCCCCAACCACTGTTCTACGCCACTCAGGCTTTCAGAGTCTTCCTTCCATGCAAGTTGAACTTGTAGTTGAAACAATGTGTTGGAGCTGCAGCACAACATAGGATGAGCAAGTACAAGTGCATACAAAATGAGCTGGATCTGGAAGAAAAAAAAACAATCTATAAACTTGAAATGAAGACCCAACCAGCAATGTGATGACAACTACTTCTGAACCTGAACAGGTTCCTGCTTGAACTATCAGGGGGAACCATAAGCAGAAAGCATGAAATAAATAATGCGTGTGGTTATATGCAGATGGTGGGAAGATGAGGCTGGAATGAAAAACAATGTGCTGCTTTTTACTGTGACTGAAAGATGGGAGACACAGTACTTGCACAGGAAAAACAAAACTCTGAAAAGCTTGTTCAACAAGATAATAAGCATCATATACAACCCACAGGCCTCCATGCAGGTTTTGACCATTCATTCAACTTGGTGGTCAGACAGAAGTTGGCTAAAATTGGCTATAGCAGATGGTTGGGATCAAAAAAGATAAAAATGCTTACCTATGGAGGAATTTGACATCCTCCTCCTTGTCAGGGTCTGGTATTAATACACCACTACTGGCAGTTTCAATGCTCATGTTACTTTTGCAAGAGAGGTTACAGGTGTGTCCATGGCCAGTGTTTACTGATGAGTCACAGGCATTGAGGATTTCAAGTTGCTGATATGCGAAAAGTTGAAATTTCTGTATCATCACCTCCAAAATATCATGAGGCAGCCACTCTGGCAATTCCACATCATAAAGATTGGCATGATGACCATGGACTTTAAATGCCTGATCTGAGATATCCTCAATTTTGATGAGTTTTATCAACTCCCAGCAAACAGGACAGCATAGCTTTGACACTGAAATCCATTGATCATGAAACTTCAGTCTCTGCACAAAAAGTTAAAATAATGAATTTAAACCTCAAGGTAAGTGGATCAAGTACCTGGCTAAGCTCTTTATATTTGGGGTCATCCTTCTCTTCCAAAGTTGCTACATTACAGTAGGCAAGGAAAGCAGCCAAAATATCCTCGCAATGCATGCCTCCAGGAAACTCCAATGATGACTGGGGGTGGGCACCATTCTTCACCAGGTTCTGGAATATCGAGAATATCCTAATCTGCTCCATCCAATTCCCACTGGTATTATCTCCAAGGACATGGTTTTTGACTTTGCAGATGTACTTCACTGTCATTATTTTATAGTTCATTGAATGAGCCTTCAATGTGTCCTCGATTAAACCCTCCACGTAGGGCCAGGAACCAATTTTCACCCTAGAGCGGGGCATAATGAGGAGATCAAGATGGATGGGTTCACTAGGTGGGAGACCACCAACATGTTTCTCCAAGGCACGCTGTGCTGAGAAGTGCCCAACAAATGCCATGATCCATTTCCAGATGTTCTGGAAATTGATCATGGTTATGTGAGATCTAGACACCTCTGTCTGCTCCTCGCCTTCCTCGCCATCCTCCCCCTCCTTGCCATCCTCCCCCTCCTTGCCATCCTTCCCCTCCTTGCCATCCCCCTCCTCGTCCTTCAAGGCAACTTGGCCAATGCCACTCGCCGCCCTGCTGACACCATCTGCCACTTTGTAGACTCCACCTCCCTTACCGATGTACAATGTGGCCCATTTGTTATATTCATCTTTCCTGAATGCTATAGGAGGCAACATCTCACCCAGGAATAGAACTTGGAGATGTTCTTTTAATGCATCGGAGTGTGCGATGCAGACAAGAGCATTGGCATAGAAAGTGACACCATGCACCAGATTTGACACATCCTTCGTAAGTTGCTGGTCATCCTCCTTGAGTTTGGCCTCCTTCTCATCATCCTTCTTGAGTTTGCCCTCCTTCTGGTCATCCTTCTTCCTTGACCTCAGACGCTTCAAGGATACCGATGATGATGATTTAGCAGCAATATCCACTTCCAACCTCAGAAGGGCACTTGCATAGCCAACCAGGATGGCCAAGCGGAAGTTGTGGAATGTTGTCGCAGTGTCCTTGCAGTATATCTTGAATGAGGCTAATTGCTCCTTGGAGCATAGCACCTCTAAATATTTATCAGCTGTGTCCTCCTTGTTCCGGGAGTACTTCACCAAAACTTTCATTCTCAAATTGTTCATTTGGTCGAGATATCGAGCCAGTCTCGGGTCATGAACAGGTTTGGTCCACTCATGCTTCTGGATTGACTTTGTCAAGGAGTTGGTTGCTTCATCTAGCATATGAAGAAGCCCAAGCGATGACCAATGGAAAATCCATCATTTCATTCTCTTCCAACACTGCACAATGAGAAAGCAAGAAAAGTGCCTGGATTCAGTGGGTCGCGCAGAAGGCTTGGAAATCTTGTATGTATTGAGATAGGAACATACAGATTCTGTATGGTCTGCCAGTGTAGATTGTCTGACCCTGGATACATTATAAGCAATGAGGAAATGATGCCAGGTACCGGTAGAAGCTCACTTCCTCATCAATTTCCAACAATCATCTTGATCAAAGCGAGACCACAAATCTTTGCCTGAAGCCAATCTGATGCCCTTTGCAGAAATACTGTGCTCTGGATTGGTGACAGCAGCAATATTCAGTGTTTGATTGGTGTAAGGAGTAGTGACAAAATAATCATCCTCTTCAGAGTGAGCTTCTTCTGTGGGCATCGCACTGGCCACTACAAGACTTCCACTGGAAGCGTATGCTGTAGTGGCAAGGACTTCTTCGTTATGCACTAGAATAATTGTCACTGCATCAACCTTTCTGCAGACTGGTAGATTCTGGATGGGAGGAGCATCTGTGGCAGGGAGTGTGGCATTTCCCTGATTGATAGTAGTAAGTAAGCAGAGAAGAAGGGTGAGATTTTGAAATTTCATATGAAGCGCCAAATTCGAGTCTGAGTCAGGCTCTGCCTGATTAGGAGAGCTTTGAAGTATCTGCGCTGAATTGGTGGTCATTGGAACTGAAATCAAGAGGTGGTGGTACAATGATGGGTTGAGACAATGGATGCCGGTGTCTGACTTGGAGTCACTGTTCAAGTTATAAACTGTATACGAACGTGAGAAAAGACTCTTGGACTCTCTGCTACCGTGAAGCTCCAGTGTTCCTAAGATGGAAATGCACCTGATCTGCCAAGCATAGGGTAGAATCATGTAGTAAGAGGTAGTAAGTATGTGATATATGCATATGATCATGATCCGGTGGCTCCTTGTGAGGTATAACATCTGAGTCTCATGCTGTCTCATGGTATATCACTATATCGTGAGATGATATCATTTGCTGCGATGAACCAGAATGCCAGAATCTCCAACTCAGAGTCTTTTCCTCATAACTACATACATATGGAGCGGGTCACCTAGTGGCCACTATTTTTGTATAGCTGCCAATCTGACCAGCAAATTTTATTTTAATAAAGTATGACTGAAAACGAGCATGAGAAGACTATAAGAACATTATAAGATTCAATTATGTAGATTTTGTAACCAAAAAATGGTCAGGAGTACAGTAAAGGTTAGGCTGGTGGCATTGACTAGTAATCAGGGGGCCGCAGCAACATTGGAAATTTGAACACAACAAATCTATGGCTGACCAAAGAAACAGCATAAAGCCAGCAGAATGAGCTCATGCTGGGAAAATCTTGCATGACAATTTGATGCTTAGTAATTTAGTAATACACAGGTGCCAGTCACAGTTTGTATTTGAAAGCATGTTAGGGTTAAGGTTGACCATGGGCAAATATTACACAGCCACTGAAATTTGATGGCATGGTCCCAAAATTCAAGTTCAATGTCCTAGGCCAAGCTGACATATTGAAAGAAGACAAATACATCAAAATCTGGTATATAGAAAGATGCTACCTGTGCACAGAGATTGAAATAGAAGAAATGTTGCCTATGGGAGTATCACTGAACTGGGTCTTCAAGTTCACCATCACACTGGCCACAGTGATCATGATACAACAGCCTTAGACTCATGACCCTCATACAAGTATGAGCAAGTGTTGATACCTCATAGAGGGACTGGACAATGCTAAAGTGACTGTAATGATGGTAGGGTACTGCATCTACTGCATTTGCATGGATGTGAGCAATCAGCTATGACATCTGTCGGTGAGCATGTGAAGACGGTCTGAGCATTGGATATACCATCATCATCTGAGTTGCTCAGATGACCATCATCATCACTACTGGACTGGTGTTCATCATCACTGTCTGAATCGCTTTCTTCACTGTCATGGTCAGAGTCATCTGAGGAATTCATGTCAGAATCTGATTCCATAACCAGATCGTTGTACTGCTGTACAAAGTCCAGGTCCACAGGAGTTGCCCCGAGGCTCAGGATATCATGGCCTGCAATGTCTTTGTAAGTAGATTGTGTTTAAAGAAAGTGTAATACCTACATCTCATGTATGAGGATAACACTCCTGCTCTAGCCTTAACAATGTATCTTGGTCCCGCCCACTCGAAGCCCTCACTAACCCCAAAATGCAGATCATAAGGGAAATACTTCTTCAGTAAATCCGTCAGAACATCTGCTGTGCACTCCAACACTTCACCTTGAGCATCATTCTCTTCTGCCATAGTCTTAGTATATGAGATCAGTGCTACAATATGCTGGGAGAGTAGGTCCTTGAATACGAGGCCACCATCGAGGAATGATTCCTTCTCAGGGTCGAGAAATAGATAGTGTGCACACCACCGATGATGAAGGTCCCTAGATAGCCCATGGGCATGGATAGTGCACAGCTGATCATGGTCATGTTTAGGTCCATGTCAATATTTCTTCCTGTATGCCAGAGGGTTGATGAGATCCACAAGTTCCATGACAATGCATAACATGAACAGGTCAAGCACCCCTTCAAAGGTGGAGACATCGGGAATATGACAAGTGGGCGGTGGCATCGACAAATCTAGTTTAGACCCACACTTGACGAGGACATAGTGAAGATAAGTAACCATCCTTCAAAGTAGAAGATGCACATCATGACTGTGTTCTGTGTTTGTCACCCTCTTGCTAGCAACAAACATATGATAAAGTCTGAAAACCATGTCTTGGATTGTGGACATTGTGTAAAAATGACCTCCATGATAAATTGCAGATTCTGGTGTCACAACAAAATGTGGTGTGTTTGGCTGCATTAACCTATAGGACAATGGTTATGAATATGGGGGTGCCAAGCCAGTAATTTACACTGCCCCATATGTTCCGCACGGATCCATGTGGACTGTGCAGACTCTGTGCAGAGTCCACTGATAGGTGGTCTCCTCAGCTCAAAGGCCGATACGTCATTCTAACCACATTCTAATCACATCAGCTAACTCCTATGAGGTCCCAGACGCAGCACAACCCAGTCTATTGATCACGATATCATATCGACCAGGTTGAAACATTACCAGCGACATTGATCGTACCAAGAGACCACATTGCACCACCTTAGGACTACATCGAAAGCCCCTACGATCCCTTCTAGATGACAATTGAACATCCCCGATCATCCTTGAACAACTGCGACTGTGATCAAACATTGTTGACCATCGTCAAGCATCATTAATCTATATCGAGAGACTACAAGCGACATTGGGCTCCACTTTTGTTATCTATATGGTGGAATACCATGTGCCAGGAAGGATTCCAACTCGTGCCCAAACCTGCTGATAGTAGGACAGCCTTGTTCCAAGTCCCTATCGTGCACAGAACCCACTGGACGAATTATTGCGAGACTTAGCATGATTTATACACAAAGGACAGTCCCCTTTTAGTTCTATATCCTTTATTACTCTTTCATCATATGATATATCTCTTTCTTCTTCGGATTTCAGTCTCCTTTTTGGCCTTGTGCCTTAACTCATATCTTCTGTCTCATGTTCTACACATGTTTCTCATTCTGTTTTAGGAAGTTTCCTTAAAACATATAAAACTCTGTAGTATCTACTTGGAAGGAGAAGAAATCATCTTCACTTATTGTCTTGTATTCAGTTCTAAGAAACAGATCTATCCTCTCAAACAATCTAAACTTCTATGAGTTTTCTTGATCGACAAGAAACCTCTACGATCATCATCGTCCTTGATCCTCTGATTGTTATCACTAGCAACCATTTCAACATGTCCTAGCCATCGACTATAGCCTTTGTATACTTTTGACCTATCGAAAGGTCCTCGGAATTCACACTTTGACCATCGACGATCAACATCATTCGCTGTTGATCTCATCAATCATCCTCGATATCGATCAATACTCAATCGGACTGCACCAAACACCTTAGTTTCTTATAGCACTACCTTCATGACTAGTACCAACTAGTTATCATCCTATCGGTTTGACCACAAACATTTGGAACAACTCGCACCCTTCCTCGGACTCGTCGCAAATATCATCAGTTGCCTCATCGGCAGTTTAGGTGGTTTTCCCGGGTTGAGTATCATCACCACATAAGTCCATGTGGAGTCCACATAAGTCCATGTGGAGTCCACATAAGTCCATGTGGAGTCCACATAAGTCCATGTGGAGTCCACATAAGTCCATGTGGAGTCCACATAAGTCCATGCACAGTCTGCATTAGTCTGCCCAGAGTCTGCATAACTCTGTGCTGAGTCTGCACTTGTAAGGGTCATTGCATAAACACTACTGACTAGCTTACAGATACAAGGATCAACTACATGTCACTATCATCATCAGTGTCATATGATACACACACTTTTTTGCCCTTCTTGGGCTTGTGTTCCTTCCCCTTGCTTCCCTTTCTCATTCTTCTTTTCAGTTGTTTTTGGCTCAGTTTTCTTCTTCTTGGCTTTTGTATCCTCATTGTCAACTGTTGAGATGGCATGCTTACAGCCAGCAGGAGTCATCGTGTCATTGGTAGCAGTACACAATTAAGATCAAATAAAATTTATTACCTACATCCCTCACATCTAATGTGAGGGATAATACAATACAATTAACTACATAAAAAACACTCTCCCTCACACAAGATGTGAGGGGGAGTCCTACAAATATTTATTTACATACAAGACTCACCTGTGTTGGATGTGAGGGGAGGGCAACAATTATAAATAAAAAGAAAATCCCCTCGCCCACATAAAATGCAGGTGAGGGGGAAGGCATTAATATGAATTTGAAAAAATCCCCTCCTGGGGCAAAATGTGGGGGAGGGGGCAGTGTCTCGTCGTGGTGCCCACCGTCCTGCGTGCATCTCTGTGGTAAAGAAATAAGACAAGAAAAAAAAAACCTACAGCCCAAGGGACGTCAACATCCCTTGGGCCCTCTTGCGTCGTGGTGGGTGCATCTTCCTGGTTGCATCATCCTGGTGGGGGTTGTCCTGGGCGGCTTTCATCTGTTGCTGCTGTTGCCATCATTGTCCCCCATGGTTGCTGTGGTTGTGTCGTTCCCGTTGTCCTGTGTCCCGTGGTGCTCCTCATTGTGCTCCCCGCTGTGTGTTCCCATTGTCATTCCCCTCATTGTCATTGCCATTCCACCTGAAATCTACCCTCCGAGCAGTGGCTCATGGGGCTGGAGGCGGGTGGTGTGTTGTTGGCCCTGTCATTGTTGTCCATCGTGGTTGGCAGCCATGCTTCGCATTCTGGGGGGTTCTGGTGCTGGTAGACGGTGGCGTCATTGTTGTTGTCGCCTGCACACACTCACAATCCACCCTACGAGCAGGGGCTCGCAGGAGTGGGGTGGGTATGTTGGCTCGTTTGCAGGTGGTGGTGTCATTACTAGTAGATTATAACCTAGAAAACTAAAAAAACAAGTTAAGTTAGTTTATAAAAACAAAAAGCAAATGAAAAAACTCACATAGGGCCCAAACGACACGATCCGCATCGTTTGGGCCCATGTTGGCTCGTTTGCAGGTGGTGGCATTGTTACTAGTAGATTATACCTAGAAAACTAAAAAAATGAGTTAGTTAGTTTATAAAAACAAAAACAAAATGAAAAAAACTTACGTAGGGCCCAAACAACGTGATCTGTGTTGTTTGGGCCCACGTTGGCTCGTTTGCAAGTGGTGATGTCATTGCTGAGGGGTTAGGGGGGGGGGGTAGGTGGGTGCTTACCTGTTGGGTAGGCTGTGGGCATGCGTTACATGTTTTTCACGGTTGACAGTCTTGTTGTGGGATTCTACTTGGGGGGGTTGAGTGCATCAGTGTAATGTGGCATGCGTATGGGGTTTCTGGGTGCTTACCACATGGGTATCCCCCTTCTGGGGTCTCCCAGTGTCCCTCTGCACCCTCCTAGCCCATGTCAACAGCCTCACATCCCATTTGAATGGGGAGGAGGGGATTGGGTGGCTGTGGGAATGCATTACACGTTTTTCATTGTGGCAGGTCATCCCCAGTAGTAAACAACCTAAAAAGCATAAAATACAATTAGTTCATTGATACAAACAAAAAGAAAAAAGAAAAAAAACTTATCTGTGGCCCAAATGACAGTTGCCATCATTTGGGCCCATGTTCCATCCAGTCAGCCTGTTTGAAGGTGGTAGTGATGGTGGGAGTGGGCGTGGGAACAGTGGTGGCATGTGTGCACACAGTGGTGGTGGTGGTAGAGTGGAGGGGAGGGAGGGAGGTGGTGGCATCGATGGTAGAGTGGAGGGGAGGGAGGGAGGTGGTGGCATCGATGGTGGTGGTGAGTGATGAGCTGGCAACCTTGTGTGCTTTGTCATACAAAGCCAAACAGTGGTATGTAGTCGCATCAATGGCCACAAACAATAATGGCTGCATAGTGTAATGGTAATGCATGTCTGTACTCTCTTACTTGGTCATGAGGCTACAGGTTCAAATACCATTTGTGACATTACTTGGCTAAGCTCAAATGGTCTGTTTGGATGCATGCAGACTGTCCTTGCTCATCTGACCTGGTTGATCATGGATGCAGACGGAGGAAATCTGTGGAATCCAAGTAAAATCCGTGGAATCCATGTTAGTCTGCACGGATCCATGCAGACTGTCACACCCTGTGTTGGAATACAAACTGGGTATGTGGAGTTGCTGTGCAACAACGTGTGACATGGCTGCAGAAAAGTCTTGCATGACATTTGGTATTTGTCTGATATATGATTTTCTATTTCAAAGATTGTACCTACCTTAGTATAGATGGCTATTGCCATAGTTACTTACTGTACATAAAAGCTACCTACTTCATAGTAGCACCTCAGTCTGTTCTACACTGACTGAGGTGAGCAACTTACTGACTACATTTATCTTACTAACTTCTTGTAGTACTTTGATTCCATTAGATTCCATTAGGTTATGGGCCCTGAACTTAGCTTTTAAAGAAACTACGAATTACCCCCTGCTTTAAAAATTTTCATTCAACTCTACACACCATGTCTACAACTACAAAAATCGGAGATGATTTCCTATGTGTTCCTAAACTTGATGTCGCTGGTACGAATTGGGTTATCTACAAAGACTGCATCATTTGGTCAATTGATGCGCGTGGACTCCTTGAGCATATTGATGGCTCGGACAGCGAACCAGTTGATCTGATCACAGGTTCTGAAGGTGCAGTGCTTAACGCAGATGAACTAGCCATGGAAGCGGAGTGGAAGAAGTTGTTGAAAGCTTGGAAACAAGGCAAGGCCATTGTCAAGCAACAGATTGCAGGAGCGATTCCAGACTCATTGTTTATGAAGGTCTGCAGGCAAGGGACTGCCAAGGGGATCTGGGAGGCCCTGTCAAAGGACTTCCAGAATAAATCTCTGATGGTATCAGTTGACCTGCACTGCAGACTTCAGGAAGAGAAGTGCGTCGAGAAGGGAGATGTTAGAGCACATTTCTCAAAGCTTAGAACCATGTGCGAGGATCTCTTGGCAATGGGGAAGCCACCTGCCGATGCAGACTTCTATGTGATCATTCTCGCATCCCTTCCACCCTCATATGACCCTTATATCTCTGCCATCAATGCCACATCAAGCATTCTCGGAACGACCCTCTCATCCGACGATTTGATCCTCACAGTTACCGAAGAGTACGAGCATCGACTGATGAAGTTGAGGCCTGGGCAGAAGGAGGAAAACATTGCCTTCTCTGCCAGTGACTCCAAGGTACACTCAAAGAAGAGTGTTGAGTGCTTCAACTGGCATAAGAAGGGTCACTACAAAGCGGATTGCTGGGCACCCAGGGGTGGCAAGGAAGGCCAAGGTCCTAGCTTGAAGGGCAAAGGAAAGGGGAAGGCAACTGCAGCTGCTGCCAAAGAGAAGCCAAAAGAGGACGAGAAGGAGGAGGCATGGTTCATGAACGCTGAGGCTAACATTACCGACTTCATAAGTGAAGGTCTGGACATATTTGCAGGACTGCCAGATGGCGAGTTGGACTGCACAAGCTCAGTGGAGGAACCTCCCTCAGATCACTCTGACGACCTCAATGACCTGTTTGAAGACTCAGATAGTCTGTCAGACAGCTTCTACAACGACCTTCCAGCTCTACAAGAAGTCTCTGACTCTTCAGAGGAGGAGGAGGATGGCAGTGACAATATGCCAGGTCTTCAGGAGGTTTCTGATTCTTTGGATGACGAGAGTGATGAGGGTGATGAGGACGATGATTTTGAGTTCATTGACACTCCTACCCCTACTTGATAACAATGCCTATACAAGAACCTTCGACTATGCAATGCTCATCAGCAGTGGAGAGAAGCAACTCATCGATGTCAAACTTTATGACTCAGGTGCTTCAAGCCACATGTCAGGGTATCATGACAGATTCATCAATTTCCAAGCGATCCCACCAAAGCCAATAACTGCCACCAACAAGTGTTCATTCAACGCGATCGGGAAGGGGGACATGTACATCAATGTTCCCAATGGTGCCACGACTTCTCGAGTATTGCTATGGGACATGTTGTATGCACCAACGATGGGCATGACACTCATGTCAATCAGCCAAATTATGGCCACCGGATCTACCATTGTCTTTAAGGGGGACACCTGCAGGATCTTTGATAAAGGTCGTAAGATTATTGGGGAGATTGTGATGGATGGGGGACTTTACCGTGTCTATCAGGAATGCCGCCCGAACTCCAAGGAGTTTGCTGGGAAGGCGAATGAAGTCTTGACTATAGATGAGCTTCACTGCTGGATGGGTCATGTATCCCACAGTGCTGCAAGAGTGCTAGTGTGGAAGAAACTCGTGTCGGGTATTGAACTTGATGAGTTGAGCAAGCCATCAGTTTGTGAGTCTTGTGAGTGGGCAAAAGGTGTGCGGAAAGAGATCCAGAGAACCCATGATGGGGATCACACTGCAGCAGTCAGGGATGAGGTGCATTTGGACTTGTGGGGGCTGGCTCCAGTTGAGACTATCAATCGAAAGGAATATTACATCAGTTTTACCGATGACCACAGCCATTTCACTCACCTATTCCTTCTTCACACCAAGGACCAAGCCTTTGATGCTTATGTCACCTATGAAGCCTTGCTGAAGACTCAGAACAACATCCAAGTCAAGAAACTCTGCACTGATCGAGGGGGAGAATATCTCAGCAACAAATTCTCAGACCACCTTGCAAAGGCAGGAACTATTCGTCAACTCACTGTGCATGACACCCCCAAGTACAATGGCATCTCCGAACGACTCAATCGCACCCTACTTGTCAAAATGCGAGTGGTGCTCCACAACAGTGGGCTCCCAAAAACTTCTGTGGGGAGAAGTTGCCCACCACGCAGTCTACTTAAAGAACTGAACATGGACTCGAGCACTCAACGACACTACCCCTTATGAGATCATGACAGGCAGGAAGCCTGATCTGTCAGATTTACACCCATGGGGATGCTGTATCCATGTACATGACACCAGCAGATCCAAACTTGATGGGAGATCAAAGATAGGGCGGTGGATGGGATTTGATGAGGAAAGTAATGCACATTGGGTATACTGGGAGGGGAAGCAATGTATAACGGTTGAGAGAAGTGTGAAGTTCAATTTCGAGGAGGAAGAACTCACAGAAGGAGCACTGCTTGGGGGGGAGTGGGATATCCTGGAAGATGTCGAGCAGTCCTCTTCACATTCATACCCCAAAGCTACCATTGAAGAAATTACTGATACAGAAGCACCAAACGCGCCACACAATCACCCTGGTAATAATGTGGACACTCTAGAAATCATAGCTGAGCCCAATGCCCGAGAGAAGTGAGTACGAAAACCTTCAAGTTACATATGATGGCTCCAAGGGGGCAAAGGGGTGACGAGTGTGAGACCGAGTGACTCCTTGTTACCCAAGGGGGTGCAGGAGACTGCGGATGTGGTGGACAAGTGGGAGATGGTGAGCATTGAAGAGTTTGGGATGGCAAGCATGACAGAGGCATCCAAGGGGATCATGCTGTCGTTTGAGGAAGCAAAGAACTGTCCTGATTGGCCAAAATGGCAAGAAGCCATCAAAGTGGAACTTGCAAACCTTGAGGTGAATGGTACCTGGGAGCTGATTGAAAGGCTGAGTGGGGCAAATGTGGTTGACAGCAAGTGGGTTCTTCAAATCAAGAAGAATGCGGCAGGAGAGATTGAGAAGTACAAGGCATGTCTAGTCACAAGGGGATTCACTCAGATCTATGGTGTGGATTTTTACGAGACTTACACACCTGTGGCAAAGCTAGCAACCTTCCATCTCATCACCACAATTGCAGCCCACAATGGGTGGCCACTGGATTCATTTGACTTTGACAGTGCATACTTGAATTCCTTGCTCAGAGATGAAGTGATCTTTCTTGAGCAACTGCCCAATCATGATGACCCCAAGAAGCCATGAGCAACGTGGGTCTGCAGGTTGATCAAGACCATTTATGGTTTACGGCAGGGCACGAAGAATTGGTATGACGTGCTGTATAAAGCACTGACCAAATTGGGATTTTAACGGGCAGAGGCAGATTGTGGGTTGTTCTACAAAGAGGAGAATGGCGAGTTGGTGATCCTGGCAATTCATGTTGACGATTGCTTGATGACAGGTGGTTCTGTGAAGCTGAATGTGAGGGTTAAAGTTGAGATCAACAAGAAGTACAGACTTACCAATCTCGGACCTGCGAACTGGCTCCTCGGGATCAAGATCAATCGCAACCTTGTGGAACACACAGTCGCTCTCTCCCAACATGCCTACATCAAATCGATCCTGACGTGATACAATTTCAACAATCTGAAACCATCGTCGACACCCATAGACTCGAACGTGCAACTCACCATATCACAGAGCCTGACAAAGCTTGACGACATCATGCAGATGCGGAACGTCCTGTACCGTGAAGCTGTTGGGTCCCTCATGTACGCCGCTATGGGAACTCGACCTGACATCGTGTTTGCTGTGTCAACAGTATCTCAATTCTCACAGAATCCAGGATGGGTGCACTGGGAGGCTGTGAAGTGGATTTTTTGTTACCTGCAGGGGACAAAGAGGTTGGAGTTGGTGTATGGAGGTGATAAGCAGGGATTGGTTGGATATATGGATGCAGATGGGGCTTTGCAGGAGCACAGGTGGGCAATTTTGGGGTATGTCTTCATGATTGATGGAGGAGCTGTGTCTTGGTCTTCAAAGAAACAGGAGCTCATCACGCTGTCCACAATGGAGGCCAAATACATTGCAGCAACTCACACCGCAAAAGAAGCGATGTGGCTGTGCTGCCTTATTTCCGAAGTTTTTGGACCTCTCGAAGAGCCTACAACACTATTCAGTGACAGCCAATCTGCTATTGCACTCACAAAAGACAGCCACTACCATGCCTGAACAAAACATATTGACATTTGGTACCATTTCATTCGGTACATCATCGAGGCTGGCCACATCAAGTTCATCTACTGTGTTAAGGGCAAAGCCTCAACCACTTGATCTAGTCGATGTCGTTCAACGAGGTGCTTCCTTGATGAGTCATTCAGCACTGGTCTTACTTGGAGCATCCAACGTAAGATGGAGAGTGCACTCTTGCAGGCCTTCTGCATAGAGTCATTCAGGTTCATGCACTAAGGGGCTTCCTTAGTGGTTTTGAGTAAGTTTACGAGTTTGCAAGTTAAGGCTGTTAATTGCCTAGATCTAAACTAAAGACATCCCTACTACAAGTTGCAGTACTTATACTACAAGGGAAGTGCTTATTGTCCAATTGGAAAGGTAGATGTGTATCAAGTAAGAATAGAAACAGTAAGCCTCATGCCTTGCATGAGGCATCCGATGTCAAGGACATGCTGTGGTGCAGCATGTTGATTGTGAGAGTCCAACATCATGGACCTCATGTCAAGGGGTTGTCATCTCACAGCATGTGTGGGAGTGGGTTTGGGTGCATGGAGTCACCATGCATCAAGGGTGCCTTCCATCAGAAGGGGATCGAATGCATGCAATTGGCATGCATCATGCGTGTGTCTGATGTCAAGGACATGCCCTAGGCATGAATCAGGTAGTGCCTCCTGTCTGGAGGGGATCGTCGGGCTGGTCAGGTTGGTTGGGTTCCATGAGTTACAAGGAAAATTGTAACATTACCCCCCGCTATGGTCGAAAGTTCCACACTTCGACCTAAATCTTCGTCTCTCCTCCGCGGTCTGATTGGGTGTGGTCTGGATATGTGGGTGGTTCGGGGTCAAGGGGTGCGATGGAGGAATAATTCATGTCCACACTTGGACCATGATCGGGTTCTTCTAGTTTGTGCTGCCCTAGGCAGTGGTGTCAAAGAGTCGGTGGTGTCATTGGAAGGGGAGGGGTCTGTAGGTTTGTGCGGTGTCAAGGGAAATTGTCGTAGTTTTACATCTTCTGTGGATGATCAGTAGTTTATCGTCTCTGCAGACGGTTGCCAGTTTAACGTCTTTGCGGACAATCAGTAGTTTAACATCTTTGCGGATGATTGGTAGTTTAATGTCTTTGTGGACGATCAGTTTGCACCTAGTTGTGCTCAGTGGTCTGGGGTGTCGATGTGTGGGGGTGTCGGTTGGAACGCAGCAGTGTTCCCAGTTCTCCATGTCGTCCGAATAAGAGCTGCCTTGCCAGCTCAAATCCACTTTCTTCATTGTAGTGGGTGTTCCACTGCAGGTCTTTCCACAGTGGTGGGTTGATTCCCACCAGTGGTCTTCTGCCTGGGGTCAGGCCATAACGGTCGAGGTAGAATTCCTCGGGGAAGTAGTCATTGTCATCCAACTCTCCCTCAAAGCACCATTCCTCGAATTGTGCCTTTACCCAGCCTAAATCCATCTTTGTGCTCCTCCATGCATAGAGGCAGCACTTTGGGCAGGTCAAGGATACTCTTCTTACCCAGTTGTCTCTTGTTATCCAGAATATGATTCCATGGGGGCATTCCCAAGAGGGTCGCCCCGGCAGTCTGTTCGTTCTTGGTGACTGGTCAATGACTCATTGTCCAGTCGCCATGTTCTTTTTGTATTTATCAATGGAGGGGGTGAGGGTGAACATGAAGGGCATCAACGTTTGATGGGTCTCGGGTCGATTGTCGTCTGGTGGGTATCAGGGGTGTCGTTGTGTTGTGTTCAGGAAAGGGGGTTTTGGGTCTTCATCAGAGGTGGTACCTCTTCTTATATGTCGTCAGGATCTTGGGGGCATTCTTCAGGTTCGATTCGGGTTCCCATGTGTTTTCAGATGTCGGGTAGTCAACCCATTTCATGAGGTAACAGCATGTCTTGCTGTGCTTCTTGTGTGCGATGATTGCTTCCACTTTGTATTCATTTTCTCCTTCCACGAAGTCGGGTGGTGGAGTCAGGAAGTTCTGTCCGTGAGTGTTGTTCTCACAGTATTGTGTGAGTAAAGCCGCATGGAATAACGCGTGGATCTTCCATCTCGGTGGCAGTTTCAATCAGTATGTCATTCTCAACAGGGCATCTTTGATCAAGAAGGGCCCTTCTCATTTTGGCGCCAATTTTCTTGTTGGGTAGCCAATCTTCAGGTTCTTGGAGTCAAGCCATACTTGTTCTCCAACTTTGAATGGTTTGTATCACCCTTTCATTTGGGCAGCCATAGCCTGTCTGGCTAATTCGTGTGTGGCAAGAGCTTCCCTTCTTGCAGAGAGAAGTTCTTGGATCCTCTGTTTGGCAGCCGGCACATTCATCTTTTTGTAAGGGGTGGGGATAGCATGTGGTTGATATCCCATCATCAAGTAAAACGGCAAATGTTTTACTGCGGAGTGTGTCTTCTGGTTATGCGCAAATTCTGCTGTTGGGAGATAACACTCCCAATCTTCGGGTTTGTTCGAACAGAACATGCGGAGGTAAACCTCTAGCTCTTGGTTTACTCACTCTGTTTCTCCATCGGTTTGAGGGTGATAGGCAGTGCTCATGGATAGCTTGATTCCGAGCAGTCATCTGAGTTCTCAGAAGAGTTTGGACATGAATTGAGGGTCTCTGTCAGAGATGATCCTTCTGGGGAGTCCAAATCTTGTGTACACATGGCGCAGGTAAAGGTCTGCGGCGCCAAGTGCATTGATCGTCTTTGCGCAAGGGATAAAAATTTACCCCTTTGTAAGACCATGGTCTACCACAACCATGATTGAGTCAAATCTGTTTATTATGGGCAGATCTGTAATAAAATCCATCATTACCAGCTCAAATGGTCTGCTGGCATCGGATGATATCGGTGTCGGTGGTGGGGTTGTCAGGTGTGTGTTGATCTTCATCTGCTGGCATTTTGCACAGCCTTCAACATACTTCTTTATGAAGTTGGCCATTCCTGGCCACCAGTAGTCTCATCGGATCAGTTCAATTGTTTGCCATTGTCCAGGGTGCCCTGTTGTGATGCTGTCATGATATTTCTCTATGATCGCTTGGTGGAGGGTTTCATCCTGTGGCACGTAGCATCTGTCTTTGAAAAAGAGCAGGCTGTCTTTGAATTTCCAGTCCTCCAATGCAGACTTGATTGGGGGAGTTCCATTGTTCTTCAGGGCTCGTAAAGTGTCATTTATGAGGTCATCCTTCATTATTGCTGAGACCAGGGCTCCCTGGAGCTCGTCATCAATTGTTTTTATGAACAGTTCATTGGCGAGGATGGTCTTGTCCTCATTATCGGTGTCTTCTTCAGCTATGTGATCTGCTCTTCTCAATAGGGCATCAGATTGTACCATCTGTGATCCTGGTACATGTTGTAGCTTCAGGTCGAATTGTGACAGGTAGATGCTCCATCTAGCCTGTCGTCGGTTCGGTTTCTGTGCCTGATGGAAGTACGTCAGGTTCTTGTGATCAGACAGTACCGTCACAGGGAATGGCGTCCCCTGTAGGTAGTGTCTCCATGTTTCCAGTGCTCAGATCACCCCCAGTAGTTCCCTGTCGTATATCTCATAATTTCTTTCTGCTTCATTGAAAGAATGTGAGATGTAACCGTATGGGTGCCAGTCTCCGTTGGCATCCTGATGTCTGAGTACTGCACCCGTCGCAAACTTTGAGGCGTCAGATTCTACCACAAACAGTTTCGTTGCGTCTGGCATCAGCAGTACTGGGGCTTCATTGAACTTTCTTTTTAGTGCATCGAATGACTGCTGGCAGTTGTTCGTCCATTCGAATTTCTTGTCCTTCTTCATCAAATCATTTAGCGGTCTGGCCAGATCTGTGAAGTGTCTGATAAATCTCTGATAGAAGTTTCCAAATCCTAGGAAGGATCTTACATCCTTCACCATCTTTGGCGTGGGCCAGTCCTTGATCCCAGCCAGTTTCATGTTGTCCATTGCAAGTTTGTTGGGTCTGATGATCATGCCCAAAAAGTTGACTTCTTGCACGTTGAACTTGCACTTCTCTATTTTCAGGTAGAGATTGCATTGTCATAGTCATTCGAGGACCATTTCAGTCCTCATCCAGTGTTCTTCTTCTGTCTTCGAGAAGATCAGGATGTCGTCCATATAGATGACGAGCCATCCTTCATCTAGCATGTCTCAGAAGAGATCATTCATCATGGCCTGGAATGTTGCCAGTGAGTTGCACAGCCCAAAGAACATCACCATTGGCTCAAATAGCCCTCGGTTAGTCTTGAACACTGCCTTCCACTCATCTCCTTTCTTTATCCATATGTTATGATATCCCCATCAAATATCAAGTTTTGTGAAAAATCTTGCTCCCTTCAGCTTGTCCAAGAGGTCTCCAATCAGTGGCAGGGGGTAGTTGTTCCTGATCGTCCCTTCATTCAGATAGCAATAGTCTTGGCAGGGTCATAGAGCGTCAGAGTCCTTCTTCGACACGAAAAAGAATGGGGATGCCATGGGTGATTTTGACAATCGGATGTATCCTTTTTCCAGGTTTTTGTCTAGAAACTAATTGAGCTTCTCTTGTTCTTTTGGTGTCAGGGGGTAGACTTTGCAATCCTTCGGTACAAAGCCTTCCTTCAAGTCAATCGCATGATCCCATGGTCTTGATTCTTGGAATCATTCAGATGCGGCTTTCTCGAATACTTGTCTGTATCTCTGGTATTCCGGTAGCAGTAGGTCATCCAGGGTTTGTTTGCTGGCCTCCTTCCCCTCATCCTGTTCATGTGCAAGTTGCTGGGAGATGGATGTCTTCGCTCTGATCCATGCGCTCTTTGAGAATGTGTATTGTGGGGAGTCCTTGGCCTTTGTAATCCTGGAGATCGTGTTCATTTTCCATATGTACATATGGGTCAGTCCTCGGTGTTCCTTGGTCAGGGGTGGTTCTTCTGGTGGTTTGAATATGCCAATGACCAATTCTCCTCGTACATATGCAATCAGGAGGTCTGTCGCATCTTGTTCGTGGGTTCCTCCCATTGCTTGTACTTCCATGCTGGTGTCTGCCAGTAGTTCCTCATCAGGTACTTCTTTGATCTTCACCCGAGGGGGAGTCTCCCTGGGGATAGGTACTTCAGCATTGATAGTACTGTGATCTGGGGTCCTATAATCATGGATCGGGGTAGTCCCTTGTTGAGGGTTGTTTATCCTGTTTCATAGTGTTGTTTTCATGTTCCTTTTGCTGGTGCTTCCCTCCCCTGTGGAGGTTAGCAGTTCTTTCATCTTTTGCATGATTCATTGTGTCCTGTCACATTCATTGTTTTTGTCCTTTTCCAGTTGTTTCTTCTTCTGGTTTTCTTGGGTCTTGGCGACGGTGTGTCTCGCTGCTTCAAGATTCCTTTCTTCTTTAGGAGTGCCTCTGGTCCTGGTCTTTGCAATGGCTTTCTGGACCGAATTCAGCTCCTTTGTTTTTGCCACAGCCAGTCGGGCTCAGGCAAGGTTGCTCTCCTTCTCTTTGGAGAGTCTTTCTCTAGTTTTTGCCACGGCCAATCTGGCTCGGGCAAGGCTTCTCTCTTTCTCTTCAGAGAGCCTCTGTCTTGTCTTGGCTATGATGTGTCGAATTCATGCCATTCTGTCATTGGATGCATCCCTTCCAGTGTCGACCCTGGGGAGTTTTAGGGTGTTTGGGAGGGCCCGTTCAGCTCTTCTTGTCTTCTCCAAGATTCGTTGGATCTGAGCCCATTGTTCTTCATCTCGGAACTCAAAGGTTCCCTTCTTCCAGTCGATGATTATGTTTATCTCCTGCAACCATGGCAGGCCCAGGATTACCGATTCTTTGCCTAGTTCAGCGACTAGGTATTCTATTGGGTAGCTCCTTCCATTGATGTGGAGCCTCCCCTTCATGCATCTGGTGATCGTTCCCTGTTTATTCAGGGTTCCATCTATATTTGTGGCCCTGATGGTGCAGCCTAAGGGATATGTCCTGATCCCTTCTTGTTCAATGAATTTCAAGTCGATAAAGACTCCTCCTGCTCAAGAGTCGAGGAGCGCATTTGTTGCAATGTCTTTCCCTTTGTCTGACTCAGCTACCCAAATAGACACACACATAGATTGTCTATTCATGGTAGCTAAGAGTACAGATCCTAGGGAGACTATAGCGGTGGCTGGCATTGTATCAGGCTGCTGTTCTAAAAACCCGATTCCTCTATGAGGTTGAGGGCTCGTTCTTTCTCTTCTTCATCTAGTTCATCCAGCATCGTGCAGATCTTCTGGTAGGTGTCCACCCCAGTCTTTTTCTGGGTGAAGCAGTTTTGGTAGGGAGGGGGTGCTGACCCTGTCTGGGTAGGGTCCTTTCTGTCCTTATGGTCAGACAATTGGTGTCCTGGTTGGTGGCAAATGAAACATAATCTCTTTTGGAGATGTTCCATGTGTTCTTTGTTTGTCAGTTGGTTGATGTCAAGAGAGGGCTGTCCTTTCTTTGTCATTTCCTTTGTCTTCTGGTTTTGGCCCATTTCCATTGGCCTTCATATTTTGAAGCTGCCTTTATCCAGCCTTTGAGAGTGTTGGGTACTGTCTCCATTGTGTGTACCCTCTTGGTAATTTGGGGTGCAGTCCATCCATGAAGTACTTGATCATGGCTGCGTCTTCAGTGATTCCTGTCCTGTCTTTCAGGATGCAGAAGTTCACCACATATTCTTTGAGGTTCCCTGAACCTTGTTTGAGATTTTTAATCTGTGTCTTTGCCGTTCCGGTGTCGTTGATTGGTGAGAAGGCCTCTAGGACCTTCTGTCGGAAGTCTGCATATTCTCCGAGTCCCTCGGACTGGTGTTGGTTGACAAATGCCTGCGCCCAGGCAGCTGCTGTCCCTCCATTCATGAAGGACAGCGTGAAGATGATCTTCTTGTCATTTGTGTCATAGACCTGGTCATTGATTCGCAAACAGGTCTATCTCCTGCAGGAACCTGGCGGTCTTGGTCTGCTCTCCTGAGAAGTCTGTGGGTGATCAGATTCGAATGTTCTTCACAGACATCGTTGGTGCGGTTGCGACGGGTTCGGACATCTCATTGTAGAGGTCGTCAGTTTTGTCTGTTAGGAAGCAGGTGGATGTTTTGGGTGGGGGTGTGTGTAGTTGTTTGAAGTCTTCATCAGTGAGGAAATCTCCTCTTTGTCTGTTGGTTGATCTGTAGAACCAACACTGTGCTGGGGTTGAGTAATGGACTAGTATCAGTACCAAGATGAACCTGGCTGTGGTTCTGCTTCTCTTGGTGGTCAGTCTGGGGTTTGTCTAAACCCAGGTTGTTGTGGTGTGTTTCGAGATGTATTGCCTACACCTAGGTAGGTGGGCTAGCAGATAGTTTAGATCTTATGTTAAGGGCAAAGCCTCAACCACTCGATCTAGTTGATGTCATTCAGCACTGGTCTTACTCGGAACGTCCGACGTAAGATGGAGAGTGCACTCTAGCAGGCCTTCTGTGTAGAGTCGTTCAGGTTCATGCACTAAGGGGCTTCCTTAGTGGTTTTGAGTAAGTTTATGAGTTTGCAAGTTAAGGCTGTTAATTGCCTAGATCTAAACTAAAGACATCCCTACTACGAGTTGCAGTACTTATACTACAAGGGAAGTGCTTATTGTCCAATTGGAAAGGTAGATGTGTATCAAGTAAGAATAGAAACAGTAAGCCTCATGCCTTGCATGAGGCGTCCAATGTCACGGAGTGCTGTGGCACAGCATGTCAATTGTGAGAGTCTGACATCATGGACCTCATGTCAAGGGGCTGTTGTATCACAGCATGTGTGGGAGTGGGTTCAGGTGCATGGAGTCACCATGCATCAAGGGTGCCTTCCATGGGAAGGGGATCGAATGCATGCAATTGGCATGCATCGTGTGTGTGTCTGATGTCAAGGACATGCCCTAGGCATGAATCAGGTAGTGCCTCCTGTCTGGAGGGGATCATCGGGTTGGTCGGGTTGGTCGGGTTCCATGAGTTACAAGGAAAATTGTAACATACTGTCCTACCCACAAGATGACAGCAGACGTTCTCATGAAGGCTCTTCCTAGTGTGAAGGTGAAACATTTTGCAACTGCCCTTGGACTTGCAACGGCTTGAGGGGGAGTGTTGGAATACAAACTGGGTATGCAGAGTTGCCATGCAACGACATGTGACGTGGCTGCAGAAAAGTCTTGCATGACATTTGGTATTTGTCTGATATACGATTTTATATTTCAAAGATTGTACCTACCTTAGTATAGATGGCTATTGCCATAGTTACTGACCATACATAAAAGCTACCTACTTCATAGTAGCACCTCAGTCTGTTCTACACTGACTGAGGTGAGTAGTGTTGTAAGGTCTGGTTCGGTCCAGTTTTTCGACCCCAAGATGGGCAACCGGCAACTGCAACCGGTTGCAACTGGTGCCCAACTTAGGGCAACTGTTGTTGTTGTCCGTCATCCCCATGTTGTTGTCCCCATGCTGGCGTTTGTTGTCTCCTCCCTGTCGCCACCCTCCCATTTTTGCTGTCGTTGTTGTCTTCTCCCTGTCATCCTCCCTGTTCGCATTCTTGTTTGTTGTCCCCCCATGGTCGTCAGCACCTCCATCTACCCCTGCAAGCAGTGGCTCGCACGCGGGCTGGTGGTGCTGTGATGTGGCAGCGCGGTGGCATGTTGGTGCCACGTTGTTGTGTCATTGTCATCATCCAGAAACGGTACCCATTGCCACCCTGCGAGCAGGGGCTCGCAGCGGTGACGTAGGGCATGGGTACGGTGAGGGCCCAGGTGCGTTGCGTCATGTCTAGGCAATGTCGTTTGCAAAAGAGACACTACAAAAAGAATTATTAGTAATTGAAATAAGATTAAACAAAAAAATCATACCCGACAGCCCAAACGACACTGGTCATTGTTTGGGCCATCTGCTTTGCATTTGTTTGTTGGTGGTGGTTTTGGGGCAGGTGGTGTGCATGTGTTGATGGTGGTGGTGGATGGATGGGATGGGAGTTGTGGGAGTTGTTTGTTGTCATGGGAGTCATCTGGCAATGGTGCCACTTTTCTTTTTTTCAGGAGCACATGACCACATGGTCTGTGCACGGCCACAGGGTATATAAGTACCCGCCAAATAACTACCTCGACTTGTCCCACTGTGTGTAATTGTAGTGTAATGAAGTGTAACCGTATGATAAATAGTTATGATTAGTACTTATGTTAGTTATAATTTCTTACTTCTAAGCAGGTACATAGTACATTGTATATACTGCGAGAAAACCGGTTGCAACGGATTGCAACCGGTTTTGTAACGGTTTTTAAATATTTTCAAAACAAGGCAACTGGCAACCAGACTGAGCTTGAAAGTAAGCAACCACAACCAAAAAATGGACCAGACCGTGTGTTGGTTCAGTTCGGTCTTCGGTCTTTTCCCGGTCCTATGGACCAGACCTTTAAACACTAGAGGTGAGCAACCAACTTACTGACTACATTTATCTTACTAACTTCTTGTAGTACTTTGATTCCATTAGGGACTTGCGACGTATCAATACAGTCCATTCTACACTGACTGAGTACTTTGATTCCATTAGATTCCATTACCCTGTTGCACAGCTAAAATGGTTTATTGTATGGATTGAAAATCTGCATGGAGTCCATGCAATTCCACACCAATCCGTGCAGAACATATGGGGCAGTGTAAAGACCTCGAAAAAGTATAATTGAGTTAGTGGGCCACTACTCCATATCACATGTCTGAGTTCTTTTGTTTCAAGTTTTCTTTTTCATTCCTAGTTTAAACTTTATATTCGTATGTATACGGCTTTTATTGCATTCTCTGTAGGGGTCAAGGACACACACTGTGTCAAATGATACAACCTATCGAACACAAGGGGGTGTTGCCAGTTGGGACCAAGTCAGGATGGGAATCCCAAACCAGATGTAGGCCCTAGGTCCTGCCAAAGGCTGAATTTTCTTTTTTACCAAGGTGAAAATGATGTAGATAGGCATTGATAAGCAGTGATTTGCTGTTGTAGGCTTTGTCAATCATTAGTATGCCTTTGTAGTACTACCCTTTACAATATACCAGGTAATTTATTGTAACAAAACTTGAAAAAAACCCCACTCATGCTGGTCCAGTTGTTAGAATAGCTGAGGGGCTGTGCAAGCATGTGCAATGCCTGTTTTGGTATTTTTTATTGTTCTCTCCATTTCAATGTTGCTCACTCCATTTATTTATCTTGGTAATTATACTACTCCTAGTATTACATATCTAGTCTATTGTTGTAGTACCCATCTGTTTGCCTCCTGAGCTCACTGAGGTCAAACACAATTCCTATGTTATTTGTTGTTTGTTGTTGCACTTCTAACAACTCACAACACACAATCCAACACCAGTGACCATGTACATATACTTGTGAATACTAAAACCTGTGGAGGCTGAAATGGCCTATAGTCCATGGGAATGACTCAGACTTCTTCAACTTGAAGAAATGTGGTGCTTGGCAGATACTAAGTAGTGTTCGCTTGATTGCAAACTTGCAGTAGGCTATGAGGAGTAAGAGGATGGCACTGGAAGGCCTCTGAGTTCAGTAAGTATACTCAATGACATTTTTATTTTATTTTATTTTATTTCATACTGATATCATTGACAATGATTCATGAATTGGGGGAAAAACATGTACACATGATCAAAAAATACCTTATATATGGCAGGTGTCATATGAAAAATTCCTGTCCAACACCTCATTGATTGAACACATACATTGTGTTGAGTGATATGGATTCAGTGGACTATATCAAACACTCTCTATGTATATATGTATGTACTATAGTAACAAATGAATGCACTATTACAATGGTTGCTCTTCCATACAGTAGATGTGCATTAAGAATGTAATATAGACATTGGTAATCTATAAATAGTGCCAGACACAGGCACTGGCATTGGCATTGGGCACAGAAAGTTATAAAGTGCATTGGCATCAGCAAACAAGATGGACAATGGGTATGGGCAATATTAATGGGTTAGATCCAGCAACAAAACTGTGTTCATCCTACCTAAAAATAACAATGTTGGTTCTAGCTATATAGATGTAAAAAGAGTAAGGTAGGCTATGTTATTGAGTTATGCCACATCAGTGAGAATCAGCAGGGGGATCAGCCATGGTGTCATTGGCACTGTCATGGGATGATGGTCTGATTGGAATTTCTGAGAACCTGCTTTTGAATGATTTCAGATTATGCTCCATCCTTTCCTTCAAAGCTGCATATGTCTTCAATGTAATATCTTACTGTTCCAGCTTCTCAACCTCGGCCACATAGAGGGGATGACTGGCATCCTTGTATGCAGGGCCTGCAACAGGATCAACTAATATAGCCACACAAATGTAGGATGAAGACACTTACTGGATTGGCAGGTAGTATGAGCTGGTTTGGGGCCATAGCATAGTATGGTTCATCAGTCATGTTTCCAGACTGTAAAATAATGATGAGTCAGTGGATACACAACATCAGCAAATAAGACACAGTATTGGCCAGAGACACAGCATTGGCCAGAGACACAGCATTGGCCAGAGATGCAACATCAACACTTTGAAATGAAGGAAAGCTTACCCACCCATGTGCCTTGTGCACATTGAATTTGACCTTCTTGTGATAGTACATCAGTGATTTGCACTCCCCCATATATTCCATGCAGATCCATGTGGACTGTGTAGTGTCAGTGTTAGTCCATGCAGAATCTGACCATGGTTGTAATTAAATTTGATTGACCTTATGTTTGGATGGGGGTAGTTCACACAAGGGGGGGGGACATCATTTTTTCTGAAAAGGAAAACCACAACAATACTAATTAAGTTTAACAAAAGAGAAAAACCCACCCCACACAAGATGCAAGGGGGCAGGGAAACAGTCCTAAAAAGAATCTGCCCCCTCACATTTTGCAAGGGGGAGAAGCAATACTAAAATTGAAATTAAAACATCCCCACACAAAATGTGTGGGGGTGGGGCAATGATACTCAAAAAAAACCACCCCCCATGCAAAACATGGAGGAGAGGGTAGTCGGTAGATAGACTTGAATAGTAAGGGATTTAATCCCGCCTTCAAAAACTCTACTAATGCCACCTCTCCCATAGAATCAGAGTCTATCTTGGTTTTGAGAACTGCAGAACTGAGCTGCTAGGGTCACACACACTAGAAATTCTCTCCCCCTTGGCTGTTGTTGACAAGTCTGACTATAGTTTGCAACACAATTGGATCTAACTTGGCTCCAAGTCCAGTCTTAAGCCTTGATGAAACTCATCTAGGATGAAAGAATGACAGGACACAGAGAAGTCTATGGGAGGGTAATAATGAGACATTTAGCACAAATTAAAGTGTAGTGGGAGCAGATTTCATGCCAGTTGACCCAGTGTAGCTCATTTACCCCTCTTTCAGTCACATGTCCACTCAACCAGCATCTTTAGTTGCTACTAGCTCTCCATCATACAGTCCTTACAGTTCTTACCTGGAAACCAGTTGCATTGTATTGTCCATCATCAGGTGGACCATGTACCTACTGCATTACCTGTGTCTTGGTCATCTGATTCACCACTGTTCACTCAATCATTCAGCCTTTAAATTTGTTTGTATGTCAATCATGCTTGTACAGCCTGCACCTGGTCAATTTGAGTTTTGTGAGTCACCTTTTTGACTCAGGGTCAGGCCCTGTTCTCTAGTGTGGTAATTATTTAATGTTCCAATAGCACAAAGCTATTGATGTTTTGGAGGTGTAGGATAACACACATGCTTGGCTTCTTTTAAGCTTATCAAAATGACACAGCAACTAATGATCCAATTCCTCTAGACCTAAAGGTACCTAGCAAAGGGAAATCTGAAGAGAAACTCTAAGGACCCCTTTGCCAATGCCCAGTATATGTGAAGACTGCAAAAATCAAATAATAGTCTAAAAATAGAAAAGGCAGAGATAGGCAGATCAAGGCCACCAAATGACATCATACCAAGGGGTAGATGTCGGAAGGGGTGCTCTGCCTGTAAAAAATAGGAGAAGCACACAGGGCACCCCCTAGTCTCCTTACATCACCCCCTCTCTAAAATGCATTGCCCTGATGCATTCAAAATTGCATACAACCAAAGTCAGTGACTTGAATGCAACATGGTGCAGCAGTGTGCCATCGGTAGAATTCCTTGACTAACTGAGGGGCATTCACATTGGATTCTTTGACCCATGAGTTCTCCTCATACCCATAAACCTTCCAGTGCACCAAATACTGCAATTTTCCTCAATGCAACCAGCTGTCCAAGATCGACTCGACTTCATACTGGGGTTCTCCCTCAATCACTGTAGGTGGCAGTAGTGGACATGAATGGCATCCTGGGAATGGATCCGGGGGAGCTGGAAGGAGTTTGACAACATGGAAGACTGGGTGGAGTCTGGACATGGAGGCTGGGAGGCATAAATGATAGGCATGCATTCCAACACACTTGACAATGGGGAAAGGTCCCAGGAAGCGATGAGCAAGTTTCTTGGATGGACACATAGTGGAGATGTCACTGGAGTCAAGATAAACTCGATCACCAACCTTGTACTGAGGGGTCAGAGAATGGTGTTGGTTGTAAAAGCACACCATGTTGTCCTTCACCTTTGCTAAGGCTGCCTTTGCCTCCTCCAAGCTATCCCACATGTGTTCTGTGAACTCATTCACCATCTCGATGTGTGAGGGAGTTTGGCAAGGTTCAAATCCCATGCATGGATGTTGTCCAGTGTCTAAGAGGAAAGGGGTCTGTTGAGTGGAAGCATGGACATGGTTGTTGTATCCAAACTTGGCCAAGGGGAGAAGATTGTCCCAATTGTCCTGGTGCTTGGTTGATGAAGATGCAGATGTACTGCTCCAGTTCCTGGTTGACTCACTCAGTCTGGCCATCAGTTTGTGGGTGATAGGTGGTCAAAGCAAGGAGTTTGATCCCCAGAAGTTGGTACAGCTCGTGAGTGAACTGTGTCCTGAACTGAGGGCCATGGTCAGAGAGGAAAGCACCAGGAAGTCCATGTAATTTCCACACATGGTTGAGATAGAGTTGGGTGGCACCCAGGGCACTGACAGTGGTGTGAGTGGGAATGAAGTGAGCACATTTTCCCACTGAATCAACTGTGCACATCACTGCATCAAACCCATTCAACTCTGGCAACTCCACCACAAAGTTGACACTGACAACATCCCAATGACTCTCTGGAACAGGAAGAGGGTGTAGCTTGCCAATGGGTTTGCAACAAGGAATCTTGGTGCATAAACAAAGGTCACAAGTACGACAATACTGACCAATGAGTCATGACATTGGTGGCCACCAATAATCTGTGAGGTGAGCTCCAAGGTCTTCCAGCGTCCGGGGTGGCCAGCAATCTGTGAGTCATGGTGTTGGGATATGATGCGCCAGCGAAGGTCTGGGTCATTGGGAACATAGATGTGATCACTGAAATACAACAAGTCCTCCTTTTCAGCCCCACTCTGCCACATGCAAGGAAAGGGTGGATCCCTCTTCCTCAGTTCTTTAACAGCTTGGGCAACAACATCCTCGTGTAAGCCACTACAGTTTGTGCAACAAATGTTGCATAGGATGTCCCACTCCTCACCCTGGGGTGCAATGCCTTCCAGTGCCTGAATGGTAAACAGGTCTGGCTGCAACAACACAACATTTTGATTGTCATCACTGCCATCCCCATGGTCTGCACATCAGGAGAGGGCATCGGTCTTCCCCATGCTGTGACCCAGATGATGGTGCAAGGAGAAGTTGAATCTGGATAGATACAGGGACCAATGAGCTTGACGACAGTTCAATTTCTTGGCTGTCATAAAGTACTTGAGATTCTTGTGATCCATCCAAATTTCCACCTTGTGTTGGGCACCCTCAAGGAAGTGTCGCCACTCCTCAAGTGCACGCATTATCCCCAACATCTCCTTGTCATGGATCTGGTAGTTTTGCTCTACAGCACTAAGGCTTTTGGAGTAGATCACAACAGGATGCCACTTCTGGTCCTCTGGAGACTGCTGAGACAACATGCCACCTGTCACAAAGTCAGAATGTTGGTTTCTACACAAAAATGGCGCGAATCATCAGCAAAGGTAAGAATGGGAGTGGAAGTGACCAGCTCCTTAAGCTTGTTGAATGCCTCCTGTTGTGCATTATCCCACCTCCATGCTTTCTTTCCTGTCAAGTCGAACAGTGGTCATGCATGATGTGAGAAATCCTTGATAAAATGCCAATAGAAATTGATGAAGCCCAGGAATGACTGCACCTCTGTCTTGTTTGTGGGCATTGGCCAAGCCATGACCCCATTCACCTTGATAGGATCCATCTCCACCTGACCCTCCAAGATAATCAGGCCGAGGTACTTGATCTTGGTCTTCTCAAACTTGCACTTATCCTGACAAAGGTGGAGTTTGTACCATCGAAGTCATTCTAGGATGAGGCACATGATGCAATGGTGCTCTTCAACTGTGCGAGTGAAGATGAGGATGTCATCAAGATAGATACAAACAACACCTTCAAGGATGAGGTTGTGGAAGATGTTGTTCATCATGGTCTGAAAGGTGGCAGGACTATTAGTAAGGCCAAAGAACATGATGAGCAGTTCAAAAAGACCATGGTTGGTATGAAAGGCTGCCTCCCACTCATCTCCCTCCTTTATCCCCACATTATTGTACCCCAATGGATGTCGAGCTTGGTGAAGTATTGGGCTCCACAGAGCTGGTTAACAAGTTCAGAGATGAGAGGTAATGGGTAGTGATTTTTGACTGTGATGTCATTGAGCCTTCTGTAGTCTTGAACTGGTCGAATTGAGCCATCCTTCTTCTTGACAAAGAAAAAGGGAGAGGCCATGGGTGACTTCAATGGTCAAATACATCCAGAGGCCAGGTGCTCGTTGATGAACTGGTCAAGCTGTTGCTGTTCTTCAGGAGAGAGAGGATAGACCTTGCAGGATGAAGGGGTTGCACCAGGGGTGAGTTCAATCATGTGATCCCACAGCTCACACGTGGGGAGAAAGTCAAATGATTCCTTGGAGAACATGTCCCCAAACTCATGGAGATAAGGAAGCAAGGAATCAGTAGAGGATTGAGCAGCATTGTTTTTGTAGAAGGCCTTGGCGAGGCATTGGGATATGTTCGATGTGGCACACACCTTGTGCAATGGACAAATCACAGAATAGAAGATCCAATCACCTTGCTCCACTTCCTCTAGCTCTTCATCATCATCATCCAAGTCCAGCATCAGATCAGGAACCCCTTCCAAGTTCCAACTCCACTTCAGGTACAGGCAGGGGTCCAGCACGACACTTCTGAGCACATCATATTGAGGCCCTTTGTCCATGATGTTCTTGCCTGGCTTCTATTGATAGTTCTCGACCCAGAAAAACCACCAAATATGCTGATGAGGCAATCAATGATGTTATGCAAGTTGGAGGAAGGGCACCAGATGTTCCAAATGTCCATGGTCAGACCAATCATACATCTACTGGTTAATATCAGCTGTAGATGTAGTCCAATGAGAGAGGAAGGTGTTTGGCAAGGTCCAATGTGGTATTGATCGATATCAATGAAGGTCAATAAAGATTGGTAAAAATGATATCAAGTGTCTTATATCGATGAAAGTCGATATGTGAATTTCGAAGAGTTTATTGATGGAAAATTGTATCGAAGGAAGATTAGTCAATCACTGTGATGTGCTGGATTGATTTCAAGCATTGGGACTTAAGTAGGACAATGGTTGATTGAGAGCGATGCTAGTCGAAGAGGTTTCTTGACGATTGAGAAAACTTGTAGAAGGTTTTCGAAACTATAATCAAGTTCAGACTTTTAATACTTTATGCGAGGCGATGTACAAAGATCATTCCTTCTCTTTTTCTGGCATTACAAGGTAGATACTACAGGCTTTTATATGTTTTAAGAGAAAAATGGTATAGGAAACATGTGTAGGAACATGAGGCAAAAGGATATGATATAGATCAAGAGGCCAAAATGAGACTAGAGTTTGAACAAAAAGGTGATGTATCATCTTACGCAGGAGAAATAAGAAGAGGAAACCAAAAGGAGACTGTCCTTTGGGGGGACTGTGCTAAATGTCACGATAACCCTCCCAGCAGGTTCTGTACACAATAAGGGCTTGGTACAAGACTGTCCTACTATCAGCAGGTCTGAACACAAGGTAGAATACTTCCTAGTGCATGGTACTTGATCATTGAGTCAACAAACACAGTGCCCGATGTCATTCAAAGTTGTTCGAGTTCGATCAATAGTGCTCGATGATGACCAAGGATGTTCAATTTTGGTTGATCATAGTCAAAGTAATCAGATATGTTTGATGTTTGTTCAGAGGGTTTGTAAAATGTTCCTAGGTAGTCCCAGAGTCGTGTGATGTAGTTTTGAAGGATGGTTGATGTTGCTAGTGATGCTTCGAGGCAGTTGATGTAATATCAGGATCAATCAACTTAGTCGAGGGTGGTCACACTGTTTCTGGACTTCGTGGGAGTTAAGCAATGTGATTAGAATGTGGTTGTAATACTGAATCGGCCCTTGAGAGACCACCTATCACTGTGAAACAAGTGCAACAGCAGGATGGACACTGGCTCATGGTAACCTCCCCGGTATAGCCATGGATAGCCCAAAATCACCTTCTGCTTTCCTAATTGAGTGACAGCAAAAAGGGCATGCTCACTATGATCTTTGTAATGGAGGACCAGGTCTACAACCTCTCGGATGGCACCAGCTCTGTTTGGGGACCCATCGACATTATAAACAGGTATTGGATGTGAGAGTGAGCGAGTATTCAGGCGATGTTGTTGTGCGAGATGGGCATCGATGAAGAGACCAGTCGCACCAGAGTCCAGGAGTGCAGAGACACTGAGTGTCTGTCCAGTGTTGGTAGTCTGTAGTTCAATTGCTAGGTTCAAGGAATGTGTAGAGGGAGTGGATGCAACAATATATTTGTGTGGTAGTTTGCACTCCCATGATTTAATTTTGGGACAGGGAGCAGAGGGAGTGATGGGAAGAGCAGGTACATCTTTAGCCAACTTCAAAGGGTCAGAGAGGGGAACAGTCATGGAAATAGATTCATTCTCTGGGGATTCAACTGACAAAACTTCAAAGTGATTATGGACAGGCAGTGAGGGCATACGATTCACTCGCTGCGAATAGAAAAATCCTGCTCCTCTACAACTTCTGACTTGATCTCCTCTGCAACCTGACCCTTTGCTTCCTTGACATCTACAAGCGCCAACAGGTCTTGGAGGAGTTCATCTCACCCCTCAGGGGTGAGCATGTGGATATCCTGATGATGGGGACATGCTCCAGCCCTGTGCCCAGTTTCCCCACAGCAGTAGCAGAGATACAACCTACACACATGGCTGCAGGCCACATCGACATCCATTGGTACTGGGACATTGGTGGTGGGTGTGGGAGTCTGATGGACAGGAATGGGGTTATGGTGGGGAAGGGTTTGATTGAAGGTGTAGGGCACATGAGTAGTGTTTGAAGGTCCAGTCTGTAGGACTGAAAAAAGATTGAAACTGAACTGAACTGCACCAATTAGGACTGGATCAGTGGTCTATTTATGGACCAGTCTTTTTCAGTCCAGTTGCTAGTCTTTCATTTTGAAACATATAGTAGGACTGATGAAAAACCGGTTGCAACCAGTTTTTTGTCTCAACATATGTTGGACCTTACTCCCACACATATTTACTTTATTTTCGGTCCCTGGATGGTCAAGAATCAGTTGAGATATGACCAAAAACATTTTTATATGAGTATTTTGTTGTATCAGAACAACTTTGATTGCATTGCTTATTACCTGAGCTATAATTTTGGTTTGTACGGCTATATGACATCATAAAAGTAACAACAACACACCTAATCATCTGTACCATGGGATTTTATTCATATAACAGCCCAACTGAGTGCAACTACAAACTACAAATTACAAACTACAAACTGCAACTTGAATGCATGTCCTTTCAGTTTTGGCCATATCTCAGTCAAATCTTGACGGAATTGCTTAAATGTTGGATCAGTCTATGGAGCATTACAATCTCTATCCATGAATATAATGTATAATAGGTAATGGTTATATTTGTTGAGATACATATGGGTTATTTGGCATGATAAACTTTACGACAAAAGACCAGTCCTCCAATATCTGGGTTGGTCCTAGACTGGTTGCAGTTGCCGGTTGCCCCATTTGGAAGTCAAAAACCGGACCAGACTGGACCTTTAAACACTACGCATGAGTGGTAGTTGGAGCATGGAATGCAGCATTAAATGCCGCATTCATGAGTCAGTTCTCATCACAGAGTGAAGCAGCTTCATACCAAGCATAGATATCATTGTCCGCCAGGTACCCTTCCAACATCTGTGCAATCTGGTCCTAAATTTCTTGATTGAGGCCCCGTCGGAGCTTCACCACAACTGGTAGCCCACTCCTATATCCTGCCATGTCCACCAAATCCTTAAACCTGTCGATATAGTCGTCCACAGATTGATGTGCCTGATGGCAACAGGATGACTTCAGCCATGTCACTGCTTGGTGGTGCTCATTGAGGGGACAAAAGTGGTGTACAAACTCTGCTCAAAAGTCACCCCAAGTGGAGAAAGGTAGATAACCGAGCTCTTTAGTTTGGTGCAGAATATGGTCCACATAGAGATAGGCACATTCAGATTTCATGTATGTGAAGGCCCAATAAACTTTTGCAGCCTCATCGACAAATTGATGTGACTGGAGACTGATGTACAACTCACAGGAACTAAGGAATGCATGCTCCTGCGCATGCATGCCATTAAATTTGGCAGGGGGAGACGGTTTGATCTGGGCATGCTGGGCGCATTAGGTGGCACATTGTTGTTGGGCATCAATGGGTGGAATATTGGTCGTGGAGCTAGTCTGAGGGGTCCTGATGAAGTTTTTGATCATAGATTTAAGTGAATCAATTTGTGTGCATATTCCAGTAACATCACTTTCAAGCACGTCAAGGCGCTCTGATGCATCCATGTCACTAGGGAGCACGTTTGGCAAAAATAGTGGCACACTAAAGGCAGGACCATCGGGAGCAGTGTATAGGGAGTCTGTGGAGCTTTGGGAAGTGTTGTCCACTCTGTACCTGCCTATCTTGGGCAGCGCGTTTGCGATTTTGGGCCTTAGGAGAGAGTTTTCTACTATAAGGGCAACCTCACTCAGCCTCTAGCAAAGGGAAATTTGAAGTTAAAATTATACTACATAGTACAGGGATTGGAGGTACACATAGCAAAGGGAAATCAGAAGAGAAAACTCCAAGGACCCCTTTGCCAATGCCCAGTATATGTGAAGACTGCAAAAATCAAAAAATAGAAAAAGCAGAGATAGGCAGATCAAGGCCACTGAATGACATCATACCAAGGGGTAGATGTTGGAAGGGGTGCTCTGCCTGTAAAAGATAGGAGAAGTACACCAGGCACCCCCCTAGTCCCCTTACAGACTAGGTCACACAGTGGAAACACTGATTTCAACAGTGCAAGTCTTATTCTCAACCTAATAGAATTAGTGTTTACAGGTCCAGTTCAGTCCAGTTTTTTATGTCTAAATGGGGCAACCACAATGACAACCGGTTCAAGACTGACCCAGATATTGCTGAACTGCAACCAGACTGCATAGGACTGGTCCATATCAGTCCATGGACCGAAAAAAACCAGTTCAAACTGACTTTTTGTTGTAAAATTTGTTGTACCAATATAACTCATATACTTCTCAACAACTATTAACCGGACAATTTCACTATTACACAAGCAGTTGGATATTGTAATTTGCCGGTGACTGGTTCAACTTTTAAGAGATTTCATCAAGATCTGACAGAGATATGACTGAAACAAAAGTACATTGTATTCCATGTTGTAGTTTGTAGTTTGTAGTTACAACTTGTTAGGGCTGTTAAATGAATCAAATACACATGGTATAGATGTTTATCTATGTTATTCCTTTGCCTTGGATAATGTCCAATTGTGCCCAACATTTTTGTAGCACAAGGTATAAACAGTACAGTCACAGCTGCTCAAATGACATCAAAATACTCACATCAAAAATGTATTTTGTCATATCTCTCTCAGCTCTCAACCATTTTTGATGGTCAAGGGAGTGAAATTGAAGCCATTATGTGTGGACGTCAGGAGGTATAGTGCACATGACCTGTAAACTGGTTGAAACCGGTTTGGATCAGTTTTCATCAATTACATGATATTTTTCAAAGCAAAAGACTGGCAACTGGACTGCAAAAGACCAGTCCTATAAATAGCCACCTGATGAACTGGACTTTGGTTCAGTTCAGTCCAGTTTTGGTCTTTGTCCAGTTCATAGGACCGGACCTTTAAACACTAAATAGAATAATGATGGATATGTTATAGAAATAGAAAGAAGATCCAAATCATGAATAATTTGATCTCTCAATAGTTACTGGACAAAAGGTTGAGCAGTTGGGAAATCTGGCTACATATCAGAGATGCTCAGTCAAGTTGAATGAAATATGTATGGCATAGTAATGGTAAAACACATATCATGTTATAGAATATAAAATTCCATTTCATATAAATCAAACTCAGACAAATTCCAGATTGCTTGGATTATTCAGTATGAAGAGCATTGACCTCATCTGCTTGCTATCAGAAGCTTGACAATCTCCTGACACAACAGGCAGGGCAAAACTTTCCTAGAGAGAAAATGTGGAGAAAATGTGGAGAAAATTACACTTTGTTATGTAGCAAACAAGTAAAGAAAAACTGGTGAAAATAGATCATTTTCTCTTTATTTTCTCTGCAATCTGCCTAAGGGAAAATATATCATTTGTGTGGAGAGAAAAAAAGGGGAATCTGAAGTGAAAATAACTTATTTCCTCTTGATTTCCCCCTGATTTTTTCCTAGGAAAAAAAAGGTATATTTCCTGCAAGAGCAAATCAGAAATCTCTGGAGAATACAAGTTATTTCTTACAAATTTTGGCCTAGAAAATTGCATGTGGAAAAGTGTAATTTTCTAGGCCAAAATTTGTAAGAAATAACTTGTATTCTCCAGAGATTTCTGATTTGCTCTTGCAGGAAATATACCTTTTTTTTCCTAGGAAAAAATCAGGGGGAAATCAAGAGGAAATAAGTTATTTTCACTTCAGATTCCCCTTTTTTTCTCTCCACACAAATGATATATTTTCCCTTAGGCAGATTGCAGAGAAAATAAAGAGAAAATGATCTATTTTCACCAGTTTTTCTTTACTTGTTTGCTACATGAAAAAAGGTAATTTTCTCCACATTTTCTCCACATTTTCTCTCTGGGAAAGTTTTGCCCTGCCTGTTGTGTGATGTCCCATAGATGATGCAGCTTGGAGTAGTGTTGCCAATGGCATGGCTCAGAGCTGCGAGCCATTGAGCTGAGCCTCTATTTTGGGCCAGCTACACCAATAAATCAGCTCGCAGCTCAGAGCCACTCAGAGCCACCCTAAGTTGTCTCAAATTCAGAGTGACTGGAGGGCCTTAAATGTTCTTAAAACACTATAAAACACTTGGTAGGAGTCCCTGCCTGCCATTTTGAATACATCTTATTATACCCTACTCCCCAGAGCCATCTCTTGAGCAGGTTTTGTAATAGGTATGAGGAGATAAACATACCCAAATAATCTCATCAAAGATACTGATCTGTGCAAAACTCAATAGTATGACTTCTTTCTCTTGTAATAATAGTCTACACAACCTATTTGACTGTTAAAATGCATAACTGAAGCATAAATACAACTCGGATTGGAAGCCCACAATCTCAATTGGCTTAGCTGGCTCAGAGCCGCTCAGGGCGACTCAACACCATTTTGATCAGCTCAAGTGCTGGAGCCACACCGTGGGTGAGCCGAGCTGAGCCATGGCATCACTAGCTTGGAGTGCATTGCCATATCCCCCTCCTTGTGCATTGACATCTGCTCCCTTCTCTATCAGCAGCTTGACAATCTCCTGATGTCCCATAGATGATGCAGCTCAGAGTGCATTGCTATGTCTCCCTCCTTGTGCATTGACATCTGCTCCTTCCTCTATCAGCAGCTTGACAATCTCCTGATGTCCCATAGATGATGAAGCTTGGAGTGCATTGCCATATTCCCCTCCTTGTGCATTGACATCTGCTCCCTTCTCTATCAGCAGCTTGAGGGTCTCCTGATGTCCAATAGATGATGCAGCTTGGAGGGCATTGCCATATCTCCCTCCCTGTGCATTGACATCTGCTCCCTTCTCTATCAGCAGCTTGACAATCTCCTGATGTCCCATAGATGATGCAGCTTGCAGTGCATTACCATATTTCCCTCCTTGTGCATTGACATCTGCTCCCTTCTGCATCAATGGTCGAACTTGATTGCACAGACCATGAAATTATGCATAATACAGTGAGGATGCAGCTGGCTTTCTGGCTAGATCAATCCATGGCCATTGTTGAGCAGAATCCCACACTCGTAGCCATGTAACAAATGCTGCACCACCAGGCTGGAAGAGATCATTCATCAACCTCTCCAACACTATTGATGTTCTGCCACTTTCTCCTGCATCTTGAGCATAATCAACCCAATATCTTGCAGTGTATGGAGCAGGCTTGAAGTTATTGATATTTCTTTATTCAAACTGTCAAGTGTGGTGAATTGAAGAAGATATCCAATGCAGGATTCTGCAATAAAGCAGCTGGAATGCTCCTTGTCAAACTTGGCCTCTAATCCAATGAGGTACTCTTTGACAGAGAAATGTGCCAATTTAATCTCTCCTACAATTTTTGTCAGCCCCCTTTTTTTCAAGTCAGTACTGGGAAATATATTACCATCTGTAACTGTGACAAGATTAGCACAAGCTTTTTCCACTGACTGCCTTGTCCACTTCTTCCCTGGTTCAAACCTGGGGTATTGGTTGTCATCAATGACAATTGCAACAGCTTCACAAATCTGGTCAACTGAAAGTGGTACTTTTGAAAAAGCAAGCCATTGCATGATGGTCAGAACAATGCCATGGCGATGAGGCCTAATCTTGGCAAAGATTTGCTGATATGTTTGATTGAGATCATGAGGCAGATACTGTAATTGGGTTGTGAGCTCATCATAGCTGTCACAGTCATTCAGTGCATCAAGTTGCATTGCCACCCATTGGAACCTGTAAAACCAGATAGAACTTAGCATATGACTTTGAGAATTATTATCAACTCAAGTTACATTCCACCAGCACCAGCAAGCAAAGACTGCCTAATATACATCTGCATTTCAGCACTCCATTCTTTCAGTCCTTGATAATTGTTTATAGTTGAACTGATGTATAGCTCCACATCAGCTCCAGTCAAGTCATCAACATGGATGGCTTGTTGCAGTGGAATCCTTGAAAGATGACCAGTGGTATGAGGCTCATCCTGACTAGTTATCAACACATGCAATCTCCTTCCTTCTGCAGTTATGATCTTTCTTAGCCATCCTGCAACCTTGTCTATTTCAGTGCATTCATCCAATGCATCAATAATGATGTATGTCTCTGGTAACTGTTGAAGTGCAGAGGTGCAAATCTGCTCAACAACATCCCATGATGGTGGAGTGGTGCCAGAATGAGAATTCTTGTAACTCGCCACCAATATATCAGGAAATGCATCAAGATGGCCACATAGCTGATAAGTGATAGAGCGCAGGAGGTCATCATATGATTGTAGAGATCCTTGGGCATCTCTACTGTCAAAGAAGAAGTATGCACAAGTAGCACCATCATCCTTAATAGATTTGATAATTGATGCACTAGAATACATAGTCATGGAACCTTCTTGTCAGTTCAGTAGAAGTAACATACCTTAATATTGTCTTGCCACTTCCCGCTAGATGATCATCAGCACATAATCAGAAATCAGGTTCTCTTGACTCACATTTTCCAATCAACTGGAGAACTGGAACTGCACCCTGCTTCCAATGCACAAAATGGTCCTCCTCAAATATCCAGGATGCTGTATCTTCAAGACATTTCTCATGTGCACCATCATAGTTGTTAGTGGGCACTGTTGCAGATAACCAAGAAAATATTTCTTTTGTTCATCATCTGGACAAAATATGACTTATTAGCTTTGCTAATAATTGAACTTGGAAGAGGATAACATCAGATTAAGAGAATATTAACCTGTGGTGGTACTATGGAATGACTGCAAATGATCTTAAGTTTCAACAGGATATAGTCAGAGTGGCATCATCCAACCTTGAACCCTTCTTGGACTTCCTGGTGGATATCAACAGTGATGGCAAGCTTTATCATCACAAGGATAGTTCAGGGCCACCATACCAGCAATGACTGATTGACTCACATTAGCCCCACAGATAATTTGATCAAGGTGGTCATTATGGCTTTTAAGTGAAGATAGATCATCAGTGCTATTGAAAAACTTGGCCAGTGTTCCATTAGATCTTGCCAGTTTTATCTCAGCAGTCAGGCTGTTGATTTCCCTAATGTGAAAAAATATCAAGGAGACCAATCAATGAATATCTATGACACTCACACTGTCAGCTTCTGAAATATGTCCACAGTAGTGCCTTTGACTTCCATATCCTTCATCTTCGAGAAGATAGGTTGGAGATTCTCCATCCGCATAGCTAGGTTTAGGAAACCCTGGGTGTTTCCTGAGGTTTCCTAAGCAATTGCCCCATTGGGTCAGCATCCACAAGCATCCAATCCTTTGCCAACATACTTGAACCTTTACAATGATTGTCAACAATCCTGACATCGCAACTTTAATGCCTGGCACAGGAGCATCAGCCACGATCTGCATCACTAGCTTCAAGGCATTAAGTGCTGTATCTTTTGCCATAGAAATGCTTGTAGAAGTAATCTTTGAACTAAGTGGAATGGCATTTGGCATTGGGGCTCGCAATGGCTGCTGGGCTGCCGAGGTAGCAGGGACACTGGGCGGTTTTGCCTCTGACATTGTGGGGCCATCTGGATTAGGATTCGGAGTCGGGGCTGGCAAAGGCTGTTTATGAACCACATTGGAACTCAACGGAGAGGAGGGTGGTATTCTGGCCTTGGTTTTTCAAAACTTCTTGAGGAGATTATACTTGGGCATGATGAATCAGAACAAGGACAAGCTTGTGTGCTGAAGTTTGTACCTCGTGCCTTCTGATGATGGTTATGGCATCGATGACAATTGACCCCCTCTTGTAACATACCTTTCAATCTAGCACCACAACGTCCAGCTACTGTTTCCTCAGGAGAGCTGAGCCATGATTCTGGGCAGGGCCGCTGGTGTGAACAAGGAATTTATGCATCAAATTTATATAAGGTTACATAGAACTCTTGGGATAATCCTTGCTCATACCATCATGAGTCACTCACAATGACCCTACCCTCAGCATCCCCCTAAATCAAGCACAGTCAACCTCCGAGATAGTCCCATCTGATTGGATCCTCAAAGTCACAGTGAATGCTAGGGCATGAATATAGCTGGTGGTCTCACTCGACTCAATCACTTGGAAATAAGGTTGATAGGGTTACCGGCTGGAACGTGTAATAGGCGACAAGTGTTAGTGTGCCAAGACGTGGGAGTTTGGATTGTGGAAGGGCCATGTTGACATTTGGAGTTCGAGTTTGAGTATGTATCGTTCACTGAATAGCATTCACTGAATAACGTTCACTAGTCTCATGGTATCACCAGTTATCAAACAGCATTTAGACGTCTTCAAGTTAATGCAATCTGCCATCCTGCTACGCAAAATTGCCATTAGGGTTGTTCACAGTAGTCATTTTTGGGCCATTTTCGGCTCATTTTCACTTTTCATTTTTCTTCCATTTTTCAAAAATGAACTCAAGAATGAAATAAGAATGAGCTCGAAAATGGTCATTTTTGAAAAATGGACTACATCCCCCCATTTTACAAAGATGGTCATTCTCACTCTCATTTTCCCTTCATTTTCACGTTCCATTTTTGTCATTCTTTCAAACTCCGCTCCAATGCCTAATCTCTTGCATCACCATCGATGATGACACCTCCCTCACCTCTACCACTACAACTCCATCACCACCTGCCATCACCACTCCCATGCCCACTCCCACATCGACTAATGCCACCAACCGCTGCAAACCAACCACATCGGGCCCAAAGACAGAGGTTGTTTGGGCCCTAGGTAATCTATTTTTTCAAGTTCTTTTCTTTTCTTTTCAACTAATTAATGTTTTCATTTGCCTTTTCTAGGTTTTATCTATGCTATTTACCACGAGATGGTGCCAAGATGGCACACCCATGCCCATGCCACCACTATGAGCAACTGGCACGGCAAAGATAGGCAACAACAAAAAGAAGATGAGCAACGATGAAGACTAATGATGAGGAATTCGACAAGGAGGACAACCACCACAAGACGACAACAACAGAGACATAAAATGACAACCACACAACCAAAACGGCGGCAGTGGCGCACAACAAGGGGGACAACCAGCACGGGACAAGAACAGAAGGCACAGGTGACAGATACAGTGCCATATGATGAGGAACGCAAAAAAGAGCCCAAGAGACATCGTCATCATCTCTTGGGCTGTAGGTAAGTTTTTTTTTCATTTCATTTCATTTTTTTTGTTGCTAACAAAGTTTTAGATATTAACTATTGATGACAATGATAACTGCCCAGCCCAGTGGAGAACAGGGAAGGGCACCTGGAAACCCATGGAGGGGAGACCCATTAGGTAAGCACTAGCCAACCTCCCTCTCAGTGCCACATGACTGATACACAATGCCTACCCCCAACACAAAACATCGACCCAGCACCTGCTTCCAGCCTTATGAGAAACTGCTCATAGGGTGGGTTGTGGGTGCAGCTTGGCTAGAACACCAGGCATGCAGAGACAATGAGGATGAGACTGCAACCCAGCACCCCTCTCCCACCACTGTGAGCCCTTACTCGCAGGGTGGAATGGGTGCTAACAGGCCTGTCACCATCTCCACAACAACACCAAGCAAGAAGGGGGAGGGGAGGGGAGGGGAGGGAGGGGAGGAGATGACGACAATGATGCCAGCACCAATGCCAACACCAATGCCAATGGCACCAGCACCAGCACTGCCAATGCAGAACAGGATGATGACAGGGACAAGGGGGAGACAATGACGCCCATGGCACCAGACCCCTCCGCTATGAGCAACTGCTCGTAGGGAGGAAGGCTGGTGCGAACGGGTGATGACAGGGAGAGGGGGACCAATGAGGGTCGACAACGATGACAGCACCCCCCACCACTGCTGCGAGCAACTGTTTGCAGGGTGGATATGGGGTGCTGCAGCATGACACAATGGGAGGAGCCACCAAGACATGGTAAGGAGGGCCACAACATGGCACCACCCACTGTCCCATATGTGGCCGTTTATTTCATCCATAGTTATTTTTGTCGTAGTACAAAGGGGTATATAGCATAGTATAAAATATATATATTTCCTACACACTATAAGTTTGAAGACTACGAGGAGATACTACCAATTTTAGTGACCAGCCCATGAAAATAATTTTACCCAAGTCATTTGAGGTGGAGTTTGAATATGCCGAGCACTTGCCAGCACTGCTGAGGACCATGGAAAAATGCATTTTTGCATCATTTTTGTTATTTTTGCTTTCTGGGGTGTTCACAGTAGCCATTTTTCACATCATTTTTCATTTCATTTTTTGGATCATTCTGTTCATTCTTCTGCCAAACACACGAAAATGAGCCAAAAATGGCTACCGTGAACAAATTCTCAAGGTTGAAGTGCACCTTCTTATCTCTGGTTGCAAAATCTTATTAGCTACTCAGCTTCCATAAACCGACTTTCAAAGGAGACCCTGTCTATGAAGCTCTCTTTCAACCGCCTCCTGGGTGCTGAAGATGGTATGGAATACCATCTTGTTTCAGCAAGACATGAACAATTGCTCACTGAAAAGTAAGCGGGATTGTTTTGACTTTATGTGCCTTGAACAAATTCGTCACAGGTGGAAAACAAACATGGAACGCATGGAAGAAATAGGGGAGGGTATTACCACTCTTGAACAATGACGCCCAGTATTACTGTGCTCGGCCTAGTACTTGGCCACCCTAGCTAAAACAATGTATTATACACAAAATACAGGCTACACTATATTCTAGTAATGTTAGGTAGGGACTTGTCTTCTATTCGAGATGTGCTCCATATTTCTGTGTGACCTCATTGTTGGGATATCATAGTCTGGATTAATTGGCATGCATCCAAAGGGTGCTCTTTTCAGATCACATGTTGGCACATGTTGATTTCCCTTTTATGGTCATCTGGTTGGGCACATCTCTACCAAAACCTCTTGAAGGGCACTGCAATCATATATGAACTGTATTATTGGCAGGTAGATGTTTTCCAAGGTCTAGATAGCGGTAAATATCCTCGCAATCACACAAAACAGTAAGAATCCATAGAGGCTCCATCACATGACTGAGATTCAGGTGTCAGTGACTGGATTGTGTCTTGAGCTCTAATGGGGCTAAATATTACAGGGCGGCATATTACCAGAGGATCTTAGTGCAAAATGCAGAGAGCAGTGTGGAATTTGTCCTTTCAACCCATCAATTGTAGGGATGTGGCTGAAAAAGGAAATTCAACATGTGCCTTCATGTGCATCGGAAAGAGCAGGCTTCTGGCCATGCCAATTAAATCAGACTACAATTGAAGTAGATCAACTGTCATCAACATCATTGCTGTCTGACTATGGGAGACTAGGGATATGAGTATTTTGGTACTCGGCCACACATGAGAACTTTTGCTTCAGCACATCCCCTCTCTTCGATTCCTTGTTACTCACTCAATGATTCTGAGTTCTCAATTTATTGAGACAAGGTCATATCACTGAGGACATTTTGGGATTGGAGAATCCAGATGTCCGTCCATCCGTCTGTCTCATCAGGAAAATAACATTTGTCTTACATGTCTTACATAAGCCTGTAAGGCACTGTAAGTCTACTGTAAGGCATAAGATGAGTAAGACATCACATCTTAATTAAGCTATGTACCTTTCTGAGTAAGGCACTTTTTATCTTACATTTGCCTTATAATAGCTTAGATTGGTCTCATATGTAGCTTTGTTGTCATGGGACATGGGAGGCAAGGGGGTGGCGGGACGGGAATTTTTCATATGACATTGGTTTTTTTTTCACAGCTCGCCAGACCCCCCCCTCCTGTATATGGTATGTTTCAATCACGTGCTGTTTGAAAACAATCCCATGATCCTTCCAATGACGATGTGGTCGCATCCTTCCCCACTCTCCCCATCATGCCCACCATCCCATCTTCTTTGTAACTGGCCATTTCAACCACTGCCACATCCTTTGGCCTGGCTAAATAGCAAACCCTGTGGCTACAAATGTGCCACTTCAAATGTGGTTTGCAAATTTGAGACCATAGCCTGCATCACCCAAGGTCCAAAACAAAATAAGGTTTTTTCATTCACTGACTCTTTTAACTAATCACAATGTTTTTTCTGTAGGTTACATTAATGCCCATGCAGCCACGCTTTCTCCCTGTCTAAACTGGAAATAAGACGGGAGGCTTCTCAGACCCTTGTGGAGTGGGATACTATGAGTGAGGTATGCATTACACCCATGCAACCACCTTTTACTGCCCTGCATCTCAGAACAGGCAGGCAACTGGGGTGCTCATACCCCACATCACACAATGACAATGACAACACTGGGGCCGTGAGACAGGTACCATGATCATCCATGACAATTCAACTAGCCAGGACAGTGAGCCTGCAGCAGCTAACAATGGGATGACAACATCTCGAAGTGCGAGTATGTTCATATCGACTCCGAGTCGGATGGTGCAGGACCTGAACCCGATAACGGCGATAAGATCTCTGGCCTGTTGAGAATGGTGATGACTGATGTCAGTGACCAGGTTGCCAAGGAGGTCCATTTAAATTTCCACCGGTGCTCAGTATTTGTGGGCAGCATCCTCACTGGGTGGTATAAGTTCTAGCTTACTTATGAGAGTCATTTTAACTTTGAATTTATATATACTCGGTTCAAACTTCTGGTGGAATACTACTTGTAGTAACAGATAATATGTGTGATATATGCTATTTGGTTGTTCCAGGACCCTAACCACAACAAAATAGCACTCAATGATGCCTATTGGCATCATTTTCACTATGGTCAAATAAAAGATTTCAGCCTCCAGCAGGACCCCCCCCCTACGTCTGGTTTAGGATTCCCATCCTGACACCCCCTTGACAGGAGGTCAAGCAGGGAAATGCTTAGGTCAGCTGAGTCAGTGTGTCCCAGGGACACAGTGGCTGTGTCTGTCACAGTGCTCTCATGCGTCAACATGCTTCAAGACCCTGCGCACTGTCACCAACAACAGACAACAGGCAAAAACGGCAGGTGGCGACTGCTCGGCACTTCTAGGGCCCTGCTGGAGGTGGGATCAACATGGGTTCAGTCTGCAGAAGGTGTGTAAACATTGTAGATTGTGTTAGGAGATCATATGTATGCCAGAATATACAACTGCTTTGCGAGAAACCATCCCCACACACCCCAACTGCTTCAAGACCCTCCCTTGGTGCTCACCATCTGTGATAATGCTGACAAACCATCAATCAATGGCCTCAAAATGCAACAAGCACTGACTCTGAAAACTCCACTCTGCTGCTGCATGCCAGACATCCCCCAAGACCTGACTGTACTAACCCTCACCCATGCGACAGGAGCCCAACTCAAGTATTGGATTGATGGTGTGAATCGAGAGGCTGGGAAGCAGGTGCTGATGAAAGCAGGCAGGGTCGATGAAATTTGTCAGAAGCTTGCAGGCCACTATGGCCTTGACCTCTTGACACTTCCACACAACCCTGTACAAGCTGGGCCACCAACCCATGATGTGGAAATTCAGAAAAGGCAGTGGGACCATCTTTGAGAGCTGGGAGAAGCATGGAAATGGGTGCCAGACCCGTTTCAGCTCTGCGAAAGACAAGGTGCATGCTCCCCCACTTTTTCTTTTGGAACTGCAAATTCTGGGCTGAATGTATCCATGGTATAGCTGCTGGACCAATGGCACTGCACCCATGCCTTCATCAAGGGCTGTACACCATCCTCGCATCCTCACCTCGACAACACATTGTCAAGTGAGGCTCCTACCTATGACATTGAGAATGCGCCTCCGGAAACAGTCCATGCCTGGCTGCAGGCTGCCCAAAATGGTGATGTCAATGCGCTGGCAGCGCTGTTCCAGCTGCACAATGTCGTAGGATCCAGGGTGTGTGTTTCCTTGTGAGAGATAGGTACCCGAACTCACTGCTGAAAGCATTCCCAGCTCTTGCTTGCATCATTGGCTCCAACTGCAACACCAGCACCTTCTGCTGCACTCACAGCACCTAGCACGCCCACAGCCCTGTTGCCTGCACAAACACCAACATCACTCACGAACACGAACACAGATGAATACCGCCCTGGAGATGCCACCATTCTTGAAAGGGTGAGCTGGAGATCCAGGCTCTGGAGCATGCATGAACCTGCAGGAGGTCATTGAACAGCTCAAGCGTGGAGAGGTGTGATGGATCCATGACAAGTATGGTCCACAGCAAGGTTGCACTGCCCATTCAATGTGGCCCAAGATCAAGGTCACCATCAATCATTGCGAGAGGCTGTACCACCAGCTGATGGATCCAAGTGAATTCAACAGAGATAAAGACTGGTTCTTCAAGTTCTTTGCGACTGCACGTAACGTACGCAGTTGAAAACAGAAGGCAGATGACAACCAGTTGGAAATGGTACCCTACCAGCTCATCATCGAGGCTGTCCTGCATCGAGACAAGGACATCCAGGAGGAGAAAGAAAGCACTGCATACCATGATGGAGCTGGATCTTTTTCTAGTGAACTTTGGCATGAGAGGTGGGGGAATGCAAACAGCTGGGAAATTTGGAGGATGCTCGAAAAGAAATATTATTATAAGAGATGATTATTGACAGTAAATTGTAATGTAGATCCCCAGTAATTTATCTTAGCTTTCAGCCTTTAGAATGACAGGCTACAGGAGCACTGCCTGACACACTGCTGGTTCAGCCCATTGCAGTTGTAGTGAACCATGGGCTCATGGTTGTCATTAGGGGAATAAAAATACCGGAACATGGTGATTGCCTCGATTTGTGACCAACCTCCCCATGCAGCAACCATGTCAAGGGACCCACCTTTATTCTTGATGCGATGCTGGCATCCACCTCGGCGGAAGGAGTGGGTGCCATAGAGTGCCCAGGACTTGTAGCCGAGATCCTGCAAGTCAGTTGTGAGGCCTCGGCTGAGCATGCTGCTGGTCTGTGGCAGAGGATAGCAAATAAATTGAGGACAAAATTTTAAGGCACTGTAGCCTGTAGGAGTGACTTACCACTGGAGTGTCCTGCATGATAGCACCATTCTTGTTGACCTTGAGGAACAGTGGCCCAGACAATGTGATGTTCTTGCCATAAAGAACAGCAAGCCGAATAAGGGCCCACATTGGACAGATCTTGGGATTGTCATCATTTGCATGGAGGGTCCAGGCATGAGCGATGCCAGTTTGAGCAGATTTCTGGGTCTTCAGGTGGACATCAAAGCACTTGACTGCAGGACAAGCAATTCAGCATTGAGGAATCACATCAATGAACTCAAACTCATGTTCACCAGGAATTATGTTGATGCTCTTGAAGTCAACATGGATCACTTCTTCAATGTGAAGCAGAAGGAGCCATGCAAACAAGTAAGCAGTCTACAAAATAAGTATGGGGCAAAAGCAATTCAGAGACAGGATAACTTACATATTATACAATCCCCTGTCGCATTTCTGCAGCAGTGGCAGATGGCCGGAAACATTGATGATAGAGGCAGTGCATGTCCTGCAGAGATAATGCCTGTGCCGAGCTCAAGATCTTGCCTGCCCTTGCCTTGGTCTTCTCCAGCCCCATCATGAATTTGGACATCTGACATGAACACGTTGGCAGTCCATAACTGGCACAGAGGATCTTATCAACACAGACACAAGCAGTGATGAAAAGCATACATAGGAGACACCAGTCTTGGGATCATAGTGCCACTCAGTAACACTTTTGTGAGGTCGAACAGATTGGTACCAGAATGTGAGCACCGCCTGTGTCAAGATAGCCATTGAATACTAGTGCAGCATTATTAGTCATGTACCATTCAGGTAGGATAGGCATACCTTTCGCCCCTCAAAACCCTTCTCTTTTGAGCCACATTTCTGAGTTATACACTCATAAATATGCTTTGGGGTCTCATGGTTTTACAATTTTTGGAAGCCACTTCAAATTTTGGTGGAGGTGGTATGCAATGTATGCCTTGATGATCCTATGCAACACAGCGTCAATTCCATTTCAGGATATTATGCAGGCTGATGCACTCACTGGATGTGCCCGCCTTGTGTACCATCAGTTATGTTTGCACATGTTATCTCAGCAGCATGTTGAGCAACGGAGTCTGATGTGTCATCCTCTGGAAAATCCTCAAGAGACTCTGTTAATAACATGTTGATGTGGTCTGTGAGAGAGTCTTCCTCTTCAAGATATATCTTCACAGCCTCCTCGCCAACCTTTCATAGCACATTCAGCAGGGGAATATCTGTTCCATAAAAATTATGCACACCTCATCATCCAGGGTTTCAATGGCCATGCAAAGTGTTCAGTTTCTAGGTGCCACATTGTCAACAACAGAGCTTGAGGAGGTGATGATCGATCACTGAGACATCACTCGACCAAAGCTTGGCACACACACACAGAAAAAATGAGGAGGGGCATGAGATTGAGCAGGGTACTTAAACTAAGCAGTGGATACATGAATACAGCTTGACTGCAAAATAAAGTAGAGAGTCCTCCAATTGGCAATTGGATGAGAGGTCAAAAATGGTTCCTGAGGTCAAAATGGAAGGATTAGGGACCATGTGCAAGGGCAGGCTAGAAAATGGTTGAGCGAGACTGTTGAGATATCTGCTGAGAGGAGGGGGGCACAACAGTTGAGAGGAGAGATATATTATCTGCATAGGGCATTGTTGAATGATGACATGGAAAAGAGAACAACAGCTGGCAGTCAGCATGATGTATATATAAGAGGCAACCATGACATCCATCAGATATTTATGCAAGCACACACAGAACTGAACCGAGCTGGTGGGAACAAGGGGCCTTCCAAATGTGGTACCATGTCCCAATGCACATCGATAGCTTATTTCGTCCTGGGACACAATCTTCATAGAGCTGCCAGTGAAAAAGTGTGTGTCCCAGGCAAAACTAAAGTCGACAGTTACTGCTGGGACACGCTGGATGTTGCCATAGATGGAAATGCTGATGTGGATTTGGCTAACAAGCGCTAGCATATGTGGATGATCAAATTGTCGCTAAGAGGGATGATGGATGCACTCACCAACACATTGATCCTCACCTACCCCAAGCTCAGCCTTTTCCAGCCCTGACATGTACATGTACTATTCTTGAACACTGGGCACTGACTGGTGCTTTTTTTTTGTCTCGCCACCTGGGCAGCAAGAAGAGTGTCATGCTTAGCTTGGCATGCCTATGAGTGAGTATCTGGGGGCACTGTGCTCATGTGTACCACCAGCATCATGGCAGTTTGGTGATGCTTGGCTACCCTGGTGTCCCATTACAATCTAAAGGTTGCTTAGATTGGCCTTATGAAAACTTGAGCCAGACATTTCAGACATTTTAAGACTCAATAAGACAGGTATGGGCAGGGATAAAACTTTTTGGATTCATCACAAAGCACACTGAACTAACTACTATGTGTTACATGTACTCAATAAATTAACATTCCCTAATGCAGTACTCCCCTGCCATAGCCCACAACTTCCTCATCAATGGTGACTGCCACTAGTTGCCATTAACAACAGCTGCCTTGCCGAGCTCAGCAGCACCGAAGTCAACAACACAGACTGCACCCTTCAGAACTCCTTCTCCTGCTGTGCAACACTGCTCTTCCCGAAAACACCACCTCAGCTGCCGCCACAGGTTGATCTTGTTCCTACACTTGAGACATGATGTTCATGTCAGCATCGTCCCCTCACATCCCCATCCTGTCATTGCCGTCCTGTCATCCTGCTTGTTGTAGTCCTCCTGTCATTGTCATGCACCCCATATGCACCTTGCGAGCAGTCGCTCGCAGCAGTGGTATGGGGCACTGGCCACATTGTGGTCCTTGTGGTCCCCTTCTCAACACTCCCCATTTCCACCCCACGAGCAGGGGCTCACAGCAGTAGTTGGGGGTGCTATGGTGGTGGTGGTAGTGGCCGTGTGGTCCCGCATGTTTTTGTCATCTATTAACATCAAAAAACATTAGCTAGTAACAATGAAATGAAGAGAGAGAGAAAGAATACCTACAAATAGTGGCTCACAGGGCTGGGCAGGTGCTTGGTTGTCCATCGCCATCATGGGCTCTGTTGGTGTTATTGTTGTCATTGTCCCCCATCCCTGTCATTCTTCCCTCCCCATCGTCTGTTGTTCCCTGTCCTGTCCCTCATCGGCTGCTAGTCCTCACCCTGTGGGCGGTTGCTTGCAGCAGTGGTGGTAGGTCATTGGGCATTGTTGGGGTTTTGCTGTCATCTGGCCTGAGGGAGTTAGTGAAAGTGGGTGCACAAGAATGGGTGCATACCTTGCTGTGTTCCCAATACATGGGTCTCACGGCACCTCCCTGAGTCAGTCTAGCCCCAAATGAACCCATCGTGGTTCACCTAGCCATGCTGTTGGATGTTAGGCAATTGAAATGAAAAAAGAAAAAAGAATATGAGGCCCGCAAGGGCATAAGGTGGAATGAGACTCAGACTAACAAATGCATTGTGTTTTTGTCGAGATGTGGTGATAACAAATAGGAAAACAGGGAGCATTTGGGCAGGCCAGGGAACAGTGTGTTCAGTTGCCTGGTAGGAGCTCAGTCAAATGGTCATTAGATGGTAACGACCAGTGAAGGGAACATCAAGTTTGGTGGAAGTTACCAAAAATGAAACTTCAACATGTCACACTCGGTAAAAACAGAAATTTCCAAGAGTCACGTGACCATTAGGTGCAAGTCAACAAAGTCAGGTAAATGTTAGAAAAACAGTCAAAAATGTCAGGTCAAAGTCAGGTCAGTGCTAGTGCTTGAAGGTCCAGTCCTTGGTTATGTAACAGTCTTTTGGAATTTTGAGATGTAATCTGCTTGTTTATACCTTACAACTTATCCTGGCATTTCAGGACTTTTTGTACACAATGTCAAGATATGATTGAACAGGTTTTGTCATTATGCCTCAGTGGTTTTTACAGAATTAAACATATTAAACATAAAACAGTTTTTCCAGTCTATACATTTTCTGAGGTTTTGAGAAAAGTGTATGACCTGGAAAAATTGATTTGTGTTTAATACATTTAATTCTGTAAAAACCACTGAGGCATAATGACAAAACCTTTTTGGTCCTATCTTGGCATTGTGTACAAAAAATCCTGAAATGCCAGGATAAGTTGTAAGGTATAAACAAGCAGATTACATCTCAAAATTCCAAAAGACTGTTACATAACCAAGGACTGGACCTTCAAGCACTAGTGACCTGACTTTGACCTGACATTTTGACCAGTTTTTTAACATTTACCTGACTTTGTTGACTTGCACCTAACTATCACATGACTCTGAGAAATTTCCTTTTTTACAGAGTGTCACATGCCAAACAATAAACAAGGGACTTGGAGAATTTTTGCAAATATCTCGTTTACTATTAAATGTAGCATGTCCATGTAGCTTAAGTACTTCAGCTTGAATGTACTAATAAGCTTGTATGGTTCAGTGGCTTTGCGTCAAATTTGTCATCTGAGGGATGTTGTTCATTTGAATCACAAGGTCCTTGGTTCCATTCCTGATCACGGATTGTTTATTTTGACTGGTTGACCAACCATCTGAAATGCAGTCTTAAACAACATGCCTGTATCATAAGTAACTTATGGATTTCTTAAGATCGTACAAGTCTTACCCCTCTTATGCACTTAAGAATTAAACCAATGTCTTATGGAAAATAAAAGTCAGACAATTTGAGGATTCTAAGACAAATATAAGGCCCCAGACAGTATTAAGACACTTCTCCAGTACTTTACAGTCCCCCACCTGTCCTAGTGGACTCCAACCGGACTGACTGGAGTCCACTGGAGTCCGAGTGGAGTCCAATTGAACTACACTAAGTCATGTAGAGTTAAATCCCCCATTGGAGTCCAACTGGAGTCCGAGTCGAGTCCGAGTGGAGTCTGAGTGCAACCAAATGATAAGTCAATTAGATATGAGCTCAAAGGACTTTGTACTTGGTGAATTTCATAAAGTACCCACAAAATAAATTTGTGTACTGCAGGAATTGAACTCAAGACCTCACCATAAGGAATCACATGACAAACCAAACAAGTGTGCTCAACCACTTGAGCCACAGGAGATTTATTGGGGATCAATATAAGGTTTATTTATGACTCAACTTTTCATATTCTTTGAGGAGGCATTTTTCAAACAATTAAGATCAAAAAATTTTAATTAAACACATCCCTCATGTAGGACACAAGGGAGTGGGTATAATATAATAATAAACAAAAAAAAACCCTCTCACATCTTGTGAGAGGGGGGGGGATTACTACTATGTACATAAAAAACTAAACCCCTCGCGTTCAGCACGAGGGGGGATTCATAAGTACTACAATATATATACCCCTCATATTCGGTGCGAGGGGGGGGCAGAGATAAATTAAAAATAATAAAGACCCCTCCCCATGCAAAATGCAGGGGAGGGGGGGTTGGGGGATGTGGTCTGGGGTGGGTGTCGTCACCCACCCCTCCTTGCATGTGTCTGTCGCTGTAGCAAGCTGCACCCATCATCCACCCCATGAGCAGAGGCTTGTAGGCATGGGGATGGGTGCTGTGGTCATCGTAGCCCTGGTCTACCCGCCATCCACCCAACAAGCAGGTGCTTGTCGGCGTGGGGTGGGTGTGTTGTCAGTTTTGTGGGTCTCCTAGCTCGGAGGGGTTGGGGGGAGGGGTCAGTGATGTGGCATGCGAGGGAGGGGGTAGGTGGGTGCTTACCAGGTGGGTATCCTGCTCTGCAGGTCTCCTGTTACCCCTCTGCCATCTCCTACCCTTTATCGACACCCTCACATCCCATTTGGACAGGGGGGAGGGGGCTGGCACAGGTGTTGTTGGGTCTGGGTTGATCCCTGTCATTCCGTGTTGGTGTTGGCATTGCCCTGTCGTCATTTGCCATCATCACCTCCATTCCACCCATGATCCACCCCCCGAGCAGTTGCTCAAGGGGCTGGAGGCGGGTGGTGTGTTGTTGGCCCCATTGCTTCGCGTTCTGGGGGTCCTGGTGACACTCACAATCCACCCTGCGAGCAGGGGCTCCCAGGCGTGGGGTGGGTGTGTGGGGTTGTCTTGCGTCTGGCCGTCAGTCGTTACCAGTAGAGTAGAACCTACAAAACAAAAGAAATGAGTTAGTTAGTTTATAAAAACAAAAAGCAAACAAAAAAAAGTGTTCCATCCAGTCAGCTCATTTGTGGGTGGTGGCATCGTTACCAGTAGATTATAACCTAGAAAACCAAAGAAACTGGTAAGTTAGTTTATAAAAACAAAAAGCAAATGAAAAAAACTTACCTAGGGCCCAAACGACACAATCTGCATTGTTTGGGCCCACATTCCATCCATTCGGCTTGTTTGCAGGTGGTGGTGATGGCAGCTTGGGCGTGGGAGCAGTGGCAGTGGGTGTCCATGCAGTGGTGGTGGTGGTAGAGAGAGGAGGGAGGCAGCGTCGACGGTGGTGGTGGTGGTGAGTGATGAGCTGGCACATTTGATGACGCGGCAATATGCTTTGTCATACACAGCCACACCATGGTACCTAATGCAAGTAGATGATGCCTTACACAAGGTACTGTGGTGTAATGGTTATATTGTGCATCATGATTGATTACATAAGCAACCTATGGGGATCTGGGTTCGATTCCTTTTCTTACACACTTTTTCAGTGGAATCCAACTGGACTCCACTCGGACTCCAACTGGACTCCACTGGACTCCACTGGACCAGTCTGAGTGGAATCCGGTGTTTGAGTGGATTCCACTCGGAGTCTGGTCAGACTGGACTGGGACTGGACTGGGACTGGACTGGCAACTTTGCAGGCAGTTGGCTGGTGACCAGTCCCAGTGGACTCCAGTTGGACTCTGGTCGGACTCCAGTCAGAGTCCACTAGGAAAGGTGGGGGAGTGTAAAGACCTCCACTTCTCAGATGAATAAGAGCAATAAGAGATTTGTCATTTTCCTGATGCTGTCTGCCTCATAGAAATAATTAAGTTTTCTGTGCTACAAAATTACAATATGAGTATAATGACACAACCACACTTACTGTGGTGAATATTATCGAATATAACCCCCACACAGAGCAATGCTAGAGTTTTTGGTGAATGTTGTTCATCATGTGATTTCAAAATTCACCAACATGGACTACACATTCTCACTCACTTCATTCTTGATGAAAATATATGCATCTTACCATGAAAGCTACCTGAGATTTGCATGGAATATGCATCTTATAATTCCTCTACTGTATCAGGTGAAAATTAGCTAAGTTGATAATTACATAATTTTGATGGCAGTGGCTGCTGCAAGCAAGGGGGTGGCAAAATGGGAAAATCTGACATCCACACAGTTTTTTTTTCAGCTGTCGTTGGATCCCCCTCCCCCACCCCTCCTTCCATATATGGTAATTCAGGTCATGTGCACATGTTCTCAAAGAACTAAATATCATAGATCTTGCATATACCATGCATATGGGATGGCAATTGAACATGGAAGGATGTGGGAAGTAGCTATCCATCTCAGAGGTGGTTCACAGTGCATGACAGCACTTTGAAGTAGTGCTACTACCTTTACAACTAGGGCACGACCAATTTTTTGGGGCATAATCGTACATCATACATGCACAATGGTACTGAGAATAGGCTAGTCAGTAAGTGCAAAATCCATGAGGGTGAGGTATGTGACCATTCAGTCTCACATCCTGGCACTTTACACCACATAACAGTATCACCTTCCTTGATTTCTGCCTCAGATACTTCTGAGCCACACATACACACATTCAGATCAAATGTACAAGACTTTTGCATGCACTTGCCGGTCTCTGTCGACGAGTCCATCTGCACAGTTGTTGGAATTCAAATTTGTTTATTGAGACTCAATTCGCAAGGCTGCTCTAGATGCTCAACTGCATGAGATGGCCCAGGAGATGGGATAGCATCGCTCTGAGTCGTTTTTGGTGGCTCCTGTGCAAGTTCCACACTGGGTGCAAAAGCTACCCATGGGGCCATAGTTTCTGATTGTGCAGGACTTGGGGGTCCTGGGAGGTTTCCTTCATCATCTATTGATTCTGCATTAGACTCAGATTGATGATCATAAGTGCCCAGGCCAACAGCATCTGGTTTTCCTGCACTGAGAAAGTCTTCATCGTTGTCTAGTTCAATGTCAGAGGGCTTTCCATCAGATGAGGGTTCATCTTCAGCAATATTCCTATGCATGATGTCAATAACAATGTAGCTTGATACATATATGTAGTACTGACTGGAGGGTGGCTCAAGAGCTGTGCACTTCAGACAGTGTCAACGCCTCCTTTTTTTTGTTCTTTAAGTTGCAAGACTTTGAGATATTGAAGTGTCCTTCCCAGATTCAATGCATGCCATGTTTTTCTGATTCTGAGAGCTGAACCTTCTGTGGAAATTGTGCATTTGTAAGCTTATGCCGGTTGTGGAAATGAGTATGAAGGTTGTATGTCCAAACAGCAGGCGTCTTGGCAAGACACAAAGGACAGTTGATTGGGACATTTGAGCACAGAGATGCTTCCGATGAGCATGCCGCCATAGCACAATTGAACCAAACCAAATTAATACATGTTGAGGCATTGATATCAACATTGTAACCTGCCCCAGCACCACATCCCTTTTTCAGGGTAGGCCTGCACATCAGTGATGGTTGGAGAGACCACACAACTTGTGGGAATTACTATCAATAGTGCCATCAAAAAGAATATGTGCGCCCATGTGTTCCAGAATGCACTGTCCATTTGATTGATTCACCTGCACTCTTGGCCCACACAATGAACAATCAGAGGTTTCATAAATATCACCAGAAGAACAACTAGCCTTAGTATCCTCCTGACAAATGAAGCAGGCCTTTCCCTCACGTTGATAGGGGAAATACAGAGAGCATTTCACAACTGGAATTTCACTACAGTCCTGTGGCAACAATTCCCCATATAAATTAGATGCCAATGATACCAAAAAAGAACTCTCGAGAAGGTAGGTTGGTTTTCCAGGCATCCAAACAGAAATGGATGGATTAATTGGATGAGCAAGCCGACCAGGGACACCATCACAGGTACAGTCCATCTGCAGAGACCAGCACCAGTCATATTCTTTTGTTGGATCATCTTCCGCAGTTGCTGGACAAAGATGCAATATCTGGAAATCAACTTTTGCTGAGCTATCAGCAAGGTGGTGTAGGCAAATCTGAGCTCTTTACACTGCCCCACGTATTCCTGGAGGAATCCTGGTTATCCCTGCCACAGCCATTGTTCACCAAATGTTGCATTCCTGGCTGTTTTTCCTCCAGTGGGATTCCTGGTTCAGTCCTGGTATATTCCTGGTAAATCAGGCTCTTCCTGGTACTATTCCAGGAATTCCCCAGGACTTGGACTCTCAGGAATCTGGGGGGACTGACCAGGAATCCTGTAGGACTCTATAAGAGTAACCAGGACTCTGTAGGACTCATCAGGACTCACCAGGAATCACCAGGAATCACCAGGAATCCAGGAGTCCTTAGAATGGGAGATGAGATTTTCATGGAAGGTCAGCTGTGCACAATGAAGAAATTCGACAAGAAAGGTGGGATTGCGGGAACATCAGGGGTTTTGGCATTGGGAGCAGGAGGTGGAGTGGCCGCTGGTCCTTCAAGATCAGGAGTGGGAGCAGCAGGTGGGGGTTCAGGAATGGGAACAGGAACAGGAGCGGGACAATGGAGGGGAGCGGGGATGGGAACAGGAATGGGAACAGGAACAGGAATGGGAATGGGAGCGGGAGCTCCAGGGGAGACCAGGCAAAGGAAACCACAGGCGCCAGCAGAGCCATTCAGATCCAGGTCACACCAGCCAGAACATCAATGCCCAGATGTGCACCCATCAGCACCACCCACCCCAACCACTCCAGCAAGACCAAGTGGGAGTGGCAGGACCTCTGGTGAGGATTTAGAAAATGATGGGGAATCAGAGGGGACAGAAAGTGATGGAGATGGATTGTTGGAGCAAAAGGAGTGAAGGGAACAATGGCAACAACCAGTGTGCGGGGCAGTAAGGCCCACTCCCTGCATACGATGCATCCAGCTTGGGCAACAATGTCACAAACAGGTCAATGGGAAGGGCACATGTTTCAAATGTGGGAAGGGCAAAGTCAAGTGCAAAAAAATGAAAGATGGTCATGGAGGGGACAAGCCAGAGAAAGGAAAGGGTGCAGCCAGAAGAAAGGTGAAGAAGTCTGGATCCTCACGGAGGTTCACAAGGGAAGAAAAAGGAAAATCAAAGGGTAAGTACTATGTATCACCATACAAATAACCACTGAACATTGACCACAGCAACATATTCCTCCGACGTCGAGATGGTTGACGTCGCGCATGAACACCTGCCCTCACCCACTCCCACTCCCATTACTGCTGGGGACCTCCATGACTTCAACAACCATATACAAGAACTGGAGCATCATCTGTACAATCAGGGTGATTGGCTCCATCAGAACTTCCCCAGAGCAATGGACAACATACGGGAGAATATGGCCAGCTTGAGCAGGAGGATGGATGAGATGGAAGAGTACATGGGGTTCTGCCCACAACCCCTTGTGTTGTACAATGGTGCAGGTGAGCTGCACTATATTAGAGATGGTCCCAGCTATAGGCAAAGGTATGGTATGGAGGTCGATGAAGATGAGCAGGATGCTGTGGATGCTGCTTGGGAGGATCTCTGGCACAGGGCTGCTGCCACTAATGCTGGTAGTGAGGAAGATGAGGAAGATGGACACAAGGTTGCTCCCACTCCCACTCCTGCCCCCGCCCCCACTCCTGTTCCTGCACTTCCACCTGATGCCCCACCTGCCGCTCCTGCACCCCCACCTGCTGCTCCCACCCCCATTCCTGCACTTGCACCCCCACCTGCCACTGCCACTGCCACTCCTGATGCCACTCCTATCCCCAATGCTTTGCCCGATGCAGAAGTCGGCCAGCCCACTTGGCAAGGCCAAGATGATGCGTCAAGTGCTCCCTCTCCCTCTCCCGCTCCCTCTCCCACTCCCGCACTGCCACATGCTGCTCCTGCTCCTGCTCCCACTGGGCTTGAGGAAGAAGGACATGGTCCTCAAATCAAGGTTGTCCCCACCATGCCACAAGATTCTCATGAATCAGTTCAATGTATGACCTCTGTGGATGTGCCCCTTCCTCCCCTCCTTCAACCCCCCTCAATCCCCAATGCTGACCCTGTGGAACCGGTAATGGTATCCACCAGCAATGTGTTTGTTAGGGCAAGGCAGGGGTTACCCCTGGGTGTCAAATCTCATACCCCTACCCCTGAACACCCTACCCTTAGGGGTAAGGGTATGGAAACATATAAGGGTTGCCAAGGGTATGGGAGGGTTTGTCAAGGGTACAAGGGTTTGGCACAAAATCAACATATTTAGAGCAAAATTCATTTGAAAAGTGTTGATCACTATTGTATTTACTATTAATATCACACATAATACCTCTTATTAACATATGAAAGCCATTATCATGTTGGACAATCCCAAAATCTGAATTTCATTGATGAACATCTTGAATATGAGTCTTTGTAGCTGAAAAAATCAAATGATCTTCTTACATAAGCATACCCCTGGCATACCCCTGTACCCTTACTAAGTGTACAGGGGTATGCAAGGGTATGAACTTCCAAACCCCTACCCTTACCCCTCATACCCTTAGCCCAAAAACACAAGGGTATACCCCTACCCCTGCCTTGCCTTAGTATTTGTACCACCTGCCCCTCCTTCACCGCTGGCATTGCATTCCCCTCCTCCTTCACAATTATGCTGATCCCCTCTTTGTCACCCACCCATCCTTCGAGAAGTACCAGCCCTCAGCCAAACCCAAAGAAGAGAGTGGGAACATCTGAGGACAGAGAGGAGGTCAAACGAGGCGGAAAAAAGTAATGGTTGGACCATTTTATTTTACATTCATACAGAAATATTGTTGTATAATTAGTCTGAAAATTTCACATTTTTCCTCTTCTCTCTTTTACCAAGGGCTGTGTTTAAAATGGCCTCCTGTTGCACAAGGTCATCAGCTGTCTTTCATTGTTGACCCTCTGATTGGTTGATTGTCAGGTTTTGTTGGGATGGGGGTGGGGTCATTGGTTGATAGCTAACCATTGATGATCCTATGTCGGGCATGCTGGCTGCTGCCGATGTGATCACCTGATTGTCAGGTTTTGTTGGGATGGGGGTGGGGTCATTGGTTGATAGCTAACCGCTGACAATCCTTCATCGGGCATGCTGGCCGCTCCCATATCCTGGCCGCGAAAAAAGGGGTGAGGTTTAGGATGTTGTGATGTTTGTTGAGGAGGCAGAGTGGAGTGGTCATTTCAGAACAGGGATGGATCAATAGGGGGGTTATTCAGATTGTTGCCTGACATGGGTCCCATGTACCTCATGTACATGTCTCAAGGTATAAGATACTGTGGTTCACCATCACCTGGACCATTAATTGGCTGTGGCTGAGCGATGCCAGCATTACAGAATATGTCCATCATCGTTCAACAGAGTTGCACTTGTGTTAAGTTGTGTGCCTGTTCTGCCGTCGACCTTTGGCCAGGTTTCTTTGGCTTGGATTTGCCTTTTGCAGCTTTTATGACTCTCGATTGTGAATGCGGGTTGGGAGAAGATGCACCTAAGCCTTGGGATTGGCCTTTGGGGTCAGGCATGGGAGCAGGTGCAGGAGCGACTGAGTCAGCATGGGCCACTGAGTTGTCTGCACTGGGCATGGCAGTGGGGGAGTCTACATTGGGCATGGCAGCATCATCTGCATTACATTGGCCAGTGTGTTGTCAAGAAGGTGTAGGGCTATTCAAATCATTAGGATATTGCGCAGGAGAGACACTACCATTGTGTAGCTTGATTCTTTTGAACCTGAATTCCCTCTCAGGGCCCTGTGCCATTTGCCACTGCAGAATGTGGTTGAAGAAGTCTTCTATGACACTCTTTTGCATATTCCATGGGTCTGTCCATTTGAACCTGGCTGGGAGATATTCTGGATGTCGATGTGTGCTCGGCAATTGCTGTGAATGGGACATGGTGAGTGCAACCATTGTTTGCTAGTTCTGCATGTAGATAAGTAACAATTCATTGAAAAGGAAGTGATCATACTGTAATGCTGCCCAACATACAACTTAAACCATTCCTCCAGCACTTTTTTCTTGTACAGTGAGCCTTTCCATGGTGTGGATAGGATGGGGAACCCATCACTAGTCATCTCAAGTTGGATTTGCATTGAGTCACCATGCACTGTTGACCTTGAAGCAATGTCTGATGCACATAAAGCCTTGATATAGCCCATGAAGTGGTGATTGAGCTCTGTGATCTCATTATTATATGTAGCATTTGAAGGTCCAGTTCGGTCCAGTTTTTTTCCATTTCTGGAGTGAACCAGGACCACAACCGGTTCATTCAGATTGCAAAACTAAATAAAACTGGACCAGACCACAAGAAACCGGTTCTTTGCAGTCCAGTCCAGTCTGACAACTGGTTGCAGCCGGTTTGGGCCACAACCAGTCATCTACCAACTATGGTCGGTTTAAACTGAGTTTACGTAGATTAAATAATACTATTCTAAACCTAAAATAAAGCTCCTCACAGGCAGGGGCCTGTGAGCAAGCATGTAGGAAGCACAATAGAAAAAAACAATACACCCCCTCCCTTGCAGGATGTGCAAGGGAAGGTCAGTAAACAAATGTATCAAATGAATGAAAAAAACCCTCCCGCACTTGAAGCAGGAAGGGGTGTTGTCATCCATCCGTCCCTTGTCATCATCATCCTTGTCCCTCATCTCCTAGCAGCTGTCCTTGCTGGTGTCGTTGTCGTTGTCCTAGTCATTGTCATCGCCGTTGTCACTGTTGTCACTGTTGTCACCACTGTCATTGTTGTTGTTGAGCCATTGCCGTCATCCCTGTCGTTGCTGGTCATGTTGGCCCCATTGGTGACGTGGCATTGTTGTGGACGCTCCCTATGAGGGCAGGGCAGAGGCAGCTGGGTGTCATCAAGATCCATTACCACCCTGCAAGCAGATGCTCACAGTGGTGGTGTAGGGCATGGGTACGGTGTGGGGTTGATAGTTCGAACCCTAAGAAAAGAAAAGAAAAGATTTTGTTAGTTAAAAAAAGAAGGAACATTCAAAAAAACTTACCTGGGACCCAAATGATGACTGGCATCATTTGGGCCCATTTTTGTTGCCGTGGCTCTGCTCATCATCAGCCGCCGTGTTGTTGCTCCATCATCCACCCTGCGAGCAGGGGCTCACAGCGGTGGGTGCAAAGTGGGTGGGTGGGGGGTCTTGGTGTGGTCTTGTTAACATTGTTATAACATAATTAGAACCTAGCAAAGAAAAGAAAACATTAGTTAATTGAAAAAGAATATTAAAAGAACATACCTGGGGCACAAACGACATCTGTCATCATTTGTGCCCAATGTGTTTTGTTGACGGTGTTTGGCAGTGCTATCCATGGGGGACATGGGTGTCGTGGTGGGCATTGATGGAGTGGTGGTGGTGGTGGAAGGAGGCAGAGGAGGGGGGTTGAGGATGGTGGTGGTGGTGGTTGATGATGTAGGTGAGGTGGTGTGGAAGCCATGGGAATAGTAAACCTAAGTGGCACCACTTTTTTGTTTGGGTGCGCAAATGTGACTACATGGTCTGTGCCCAGCCTCAGGGTATATAAACCCTCGCTATTTATGCTTCTTGTCCTTGGGTTTGCCCAATTATGATTTTATTTTAGTCATTATATAATTAAATTACATCTACTTACATAGAGTATAGTATGTAGACTGAGGGTTGGTTAGAACCAGTTAAAACTGGTTTTAATTGGTTTCAAATAAATACTTGATTCAATGCAACCGTAACTGCTAGACTCACAGAATGAGGGCAACCGCAACCACAAAGGACTGAACTGCAGTTTGGTTCAGTCCAGTTTTGACTTTTTTCCGGTTCAATGAACCGGACTTTCAAACACAAATTATATGTGTCTATGAAGGATCATGCAGGGGTGGCCATCAACAATGAAACATTTTTGTGACTGTGATCAGCAGCAGGATTGGCAACAGCAGCAGCAACGGCAGTGTCAATAGCAGCGGAAGATTTTCACTCATGCATCAACAACCATAAAACCATCAGGTGCAGTGTAGGTCATGAATGTCACAGATAGCACCCCCATTTCTAGCTACTGTTGTCGTGCAGTCTCCTCCACACGCTTAACCAGGTTCTTCTCTGCTTGACTGCAAAACATCAATAACATCATCGGCAACAGCAATGGGTTAATATACATTCACTTCATTTTCTCTGGATAACCTTCCCCCTCCATTTTCTCCTGCTTGGCCTCAAGCACTGCCTTTTCCTCTGCAGTCATGCTTTCAAAAACCCTCTTGATGGCTGGCAGTCAGATCTGGAACCATCCAGGCATACTTGTGGATGCATCCTGAACACCTAACATATCTCCGATCTCTTTCCAAACTCAGTCCTGGTGTAAGCTCCAGATCACTTCTGATCACTTCACTTTGAAGTTGTTTGACTTCCTTGAGGAGCCTTTCGTTATTCACCAGTTGTTTGAAAGCCAGTTTGTTAGTTCCTGGCAATGTGATCAATAATACAACATTGAATGGGATGATACCCCACCTTGGCATGCATGTGACTCTCCTCTGGATCTATTGGGGTCATCTCAATTGATGCCCAGTAATTAAATATGGTGGGGAGAATGTCAGTCTTGAGTATTTGCAATCGGGCAGCTTTTGATTCCTGAGATCGGAATCCATCTTTATAAGGCTCGATGATCTTCCGCTCTTCAACCATATATCGGCTCCCGTTCTGGTACTGTCTGTGTCCTGGGCTCTCTGATGGCTCAGGTGGCATTGGAGGGGATTGATGTGGAGGAAGGAATTGTCCTTGCCATTGGGTTTCACTTGTCATTTGGCATGAGGATCACATGAGGATAACATGAGGTCAATAGTACAATAAATAGCCCATCAACACAATTGATTCCCCCCAATCATCATGAGCCTGACAAGAGCTCCTTACAAGTGAAAGAGATGATCAAAGAACAATGCCACCCTGCATGAGGACAATGATGGTGCAGTGGATACTGTCACACATAAGGAAGTTGAGGTCAACACAAGACATGGACCAAAAACAAAGTGTATCAAGGTTCCCTTGCCTCCAGTTACAGAAGAACGTGGTGAATTGAGTTCAGCTGGTATCCATGACAATCCAGGTCTTGCTCCAGAATGGGATATGCAAGAACATCAGGTGGCCAATGAGCCACTTTGGCCACGGATTGGCATGGTCAGTTTCTGACATTGATTGACTTACCGAGGCTCATGTACAAATAACAGAGGCAGCAAGACTATGTCTTGGAGTTTGTCGGATGAATAGATGAACTGCTGCAAGCATCCCTGTCTCAGCAGGCATGGTCAATCGACAAACAAGTTTGCAATCACTGTTCATTCAATAAATGGGCAATTTGGAGATGCATCAATTGTTCACTAGGAAGAACACTTTGCTGAACATGTATGTGGGTAAAACACAGGCAAAATCCCTTCCATTGCATTGAATCTTGGACTGGCATGCACTTTCGCATGGCCAAGTTATGGGAGGTTGGCACATACCTCTTAGTTCAGCACCAGACAGATCAGCTGATTTGCAATGCTCTTCAGTTCCAAATAGAATATCTGGAAACATTCGAGGACATGAAGGATAAAGAAGAACAAGAGTCAGCCAATTGGGGAGGTGATGATCAGCATCGGCCCCATGTGATGAGTTGGGAGCGGCAATGGCAATGGCAACGGCAGATGAAGCAGGGGATGATGAAGCATTTTTTGATTCCCTTGATGAGCTTCTGATTCAAGTGCATGATACATATGTTGATGATAGCCTACAAGACTTCTTTGATGGCGATGATGCACATGAAGTTGAACACGCTGATGAAGACATCCATGGGTTTGATCCATATTTGCCTAATGCTACTGAAACAGCTGAACGCATGAGGACCAATTGTTAAGGGCAAAGCCTCAACCACTCGATCTAGTCGATGTCATTTGATGAGGTGCTTCCTCAACGAGTCGTTCTGCACTAGTCTTACTTGGAGCATCCGATGTAAGATGGGTAGTGCACTCTAGCAGGGCTTCTGCGTAGAGTCATTCAGGTTCACGCACTAAGGGGCTTCCTTAGTGGTTTTGAGTAAGTTCATGAGTTGCAAGTTAAGGCTGTAGATTGCCTAGATCTAAACTAAGGACATCCCTACTATGAGTTGCAGTACTTATACTACAAGGGAGGTCCTTATCATCCAATCGGAAAGATAGATGCATATCAAGTAAGAATAGAAACAATAAGCCTCATGCCTTGCATGAGGCGTCTGATGTCATGGATCCAATGTCAAGGATCCAATGTCAAGGACATGCAAGTTGCAGTACTTATACTACAAGGGAGGTCCTTATCATCCAATCGGAAAGATAGATGTGTATCAAGTAAGAATAGAAACAATAAGCCTCATGCCTTGCATGAGGCATCTGATGTCACGGATCCAATGTCAAGGCACTGTCATATCACACCATGTATGGGAATGGGTTCAGGTGCATGGAGTCACCATGCATCAAGGGTGCCTTCCACGGGAAGGGGATCAAGTGCATGTTGTTGGCATGCATCGTGTGTGTGTCTGGTGTCAAGGACATGCTCTAAGCATGAATCAGGGAGTGCCTCCTGTCTGGAGGGGATCGTTGGGTACATTGGGTCGGTCGGGTCTCATGAGTTGCAAGGAAAATTGTAACACTGATGCTGCTCCCGCTCCCAATGGCGATGGCGATATTACATTCAGACCACCCACTGCCAATGCCTTGAACAACAGTTACATCCGTGTGGTGCATACAAATGGAATACATCACTTGGCGATGGTTACCTGCCAGTATCAAGGGGAGCACAGAATTCCCTTGGACCTGATAAGCAGTAACTTGCTACCCACCAGCTTCAACAAAATATGCACTCTTTTCACCATGCATGTCCTGGATCATTTTTGGCTCTGTAATCTGGAATTTAAGGCATCAGCCTACCAGTTTTACCAATTGATTTGGCGCATCACATTGCCAATGAGGCCTGCAGAAGTGGTCAACCTCTACCACAAGCTTCGGCGCATGTCCCGCTTATGGCGTTGGATGAAAAGATTGAAGTGGGCTGGGTATGGTCACAATCAAAATGATCCATTGAAACCTGAACCAGGATCACTCGCCAACTTCTGTCCAGCTTGTCCTCAAGTAGGCATAAATATACCGGAAAATTGGAAGGACAATGAGAACCAGTGGGTGATTAAACACCTGCTTTGTGCAGTGGTCTCTGAAATGATATTACACCTTAGATTTGTTTTTAAACGCATATTTGTGGCCAATGGCAATTTCAAAGCTGACCATGTTTGGCAGAAAAACTCTGATACTGATATATGGCTATGGGATGGAGCTGGGATGGCCCCAAATCAGGCTGAATACAAGCAGTTTCTCCAAGATGCCATAGAACAATTAACAGTAAGTACACTTCCCTCGCCACTGCCATTCCTGTGGCTGTGGCTGTGGCCATACCTGCCCCTGCTCCCATGGCCACTCCAAATCTGATCTGATCTGATCCGTGCCCCTTTTGCAGAAGGCACCTTGCGAAAATAAATTCCTAGCCATTGTGAATGCTTTTCTGGCATTGAAGGCATGTGATAGGACTGGAGTAGCTGCCATTGCATGTGCATGACATGGATGTTACGCACCCAATGCATTGGTAGACCTGTTCCGGGGAGAACAGCAAAAGAATGTTGACTTTGCTTTCCTTCAGGCACTGAAGACTACCAGGGTTGACCCTCAACAGGGAGTAATGCTGATGTACAACATTGTCTGCCAGTACATCATCTACCTTCTGGAGCACATTGGTCCACATCTTCCAGCTGACCTCACCATTGACCAGGCCATTGGGCTTATGCATGTACACAGTCACAAGGACAAATGCTTTTTTCGGTATGCTCCATCTTTCATTCCAGGCTCTGGCATTGTAGCAGGAGAAATACTAGAGTCCCTGTGGTCATCGCTGAACTCCATTTCCCCAACAGTCAGGACAGCGACCTTGCCACATCGGGCAGAAATGCTCAATGATCATGCTATGGACTCAAATCACAAGAAAATGCTTGGCATGACTGCTATGCTGTGTGCAAAATCTCAAGAAGCCCTTGAGATCTCCACGCAACTAAGCAAGCACCATGTTGACCTTACAGCAGCATTTGGTCAACAGGCAGTCCAAAGATGGGAAGATGAAGTGACTGCAGCAGAATCGCTCAGGCTTACAGATGTTAAGGCCATGGATATCTACCCCACTCAGGGATTGGGATTGGGAGTGGGAATGGCATTGGCATTGGCATCAGGAGTGGCACCGGCACCAGTTCAATCTGCGGTTGAGGAGTGGATTGATTTCACAATCATCATTCAACAAATGCAGTAAGTACTGCCTAACATACTCATATATGACAACCCATTGTTGGCATACACCAGCATTGAATTATGAGACAAAGTCCACTGAATTGGTACATCACCAAATGTTTCTGACATGCAATCTGTTGAAAGGGAAAGGGAAGCTCTCACATCCCACATGGAAACTTTGACAGATTTACAAAATGCTGCCAATGTTGCTGACCATGACATTGCTCCATCACAAATCAGACATTACAATGTTGACAACTCTGATGACTTAGACCCTTCAGACAAAGACACACCTACAGCATCGGGGCCTTCACATCTTCCAGCTGACAGAAATGCTATTCCAGTTGAGGAGCAACAAATATACCTCCCATTTAATGGCCCTCTGGCAGAGGTGGAGATTCAGCTCAGGAAGAATCAGGCAAGTCGACTGCTGCATCGGCTGCAGGAGCGCATTGTGGACCAGTCATTTCAATATTCACACATTATTTGAGTGGCCCCAAGAAAGGTAGTTTGCACACGAGCATGAGCCACTGTCCAGGAGTTGGTTAACAAAATTGCCCTGCATTCTTGAATGTATAACCATTGCCGAAGCAGATTGGTGGCACTGGATTGTGACACTGACACCTTAAATATGTTTCAGCGGTTAAAAAAGGATGACCTCAATGCTAGCACAGCTATTCTGAACCTGAATATGCCAGGCTCCCCTAATATTCGTCTGTCCTGGATTTGGCATAATTCTCACATTCAGACTGGTGTTACTGCCTTCCCTGATGCTGCTGCCATACCCGCTCCCGCTCCTGGTCTCATTCCCAATCCCGCTTCCTTTAATGGCCCCACTCCCGATCCTGCTGATCGATTCTGGGAATGTACATCTATTTTGTGGCTATTCATTTGCATTGCACTGAACTTCTTGGATAGTCAGGCGAGTACATTGGCTTTGCTTGCAGGCTCAGAGACATAGATGGAAGGAGGAACTTCTGCTGGTCACATATGAAATGCAGTGGACTGTGTGGTATTTCATTTATTACAGTGAATGGTGGCAGTCAGCCTTGCACTCAGAGAATACCTTGCCTGGCCCCCTAGCCTATGCTAACTGTCAGCGGGCTTCATGGCATGAATTAGTGTTCAGGGCTGACACTGTGTTTACATCGGCAAACATCGATTACATCTCCCCTCTATGACCCTCTATTACATAAACTCAATCATCTTGATCTCTAACCACAATCAACATGTCAAATAAATGTCTCTCAGTCTTCAACCCTTTTTCTTTACAATCGGGGCTGAAAGGTCCACTCCAAATGCATACACAGCAGATCATTTGGTATGCAGAGTCCCATTTCCATCAAGTCCTGTTGCACATGCAAGGGGCAAATGTCTTAAAGCAAAAATGGATGCAAAAGGTTCTGTATTGTGAGCTCGTAAGCAGGATCTTTTATGAATCAAGTAAGAGATTCGTCTCTCAAAAATATTGCAGCTGTGCATCATGTCTCAAATCGGCTTTGCCACATCAATCGGCCTGGTGTTCAAGGTGCTGATCCTGCTTCGTTCCTTGGCTGACAGTCTTGCTGAGGTAAACTGTGACCACCTACCACTCGGATTCCATCCATCCCTCTTGGCCATGTTGGATGATGGTGTCCCCCCCAAACTTACAAGCAGTCTAGTGCCCTCATATGCCCTGGATTGGTGGAGACATCATAGTGAACTGGCAGCAGACAGCATTATGGGCATCGACACCCTGGATCAGTGCCTTGATCACCATAAGCAGTACTTCACTGAGTCTGACTCACCCACTCCTGCTTCCCAGGCCATTGCCACTCCCACTGCCGATTGCCAATCCTGCATCAACCTCCAGGGTGTCTTGAATTATATGCTGCATGAAATGTGCAGTATGCTTCAGTTTATAGACGGCTGCAAATCATCAGCAGATGCTGCATTGAATGCCAATGTCAGGAAAGCAGCAGCGTTACACTGAGTTCATGAGCTTGCCCTGCTGAAGGAGCTCCAGGCTGAACCACAGGCTTTGGAAATGGGATCAAAACCCCTTCAATGCGCTGGGCAACCTTCAAGGCAAACAGCGGTAAGAAGAAAATCAGAACTGGTGGCAGCAAATGCACAGGCAGAACTTGAGCACCTGAAGTCCCTTCCCCCCAGCTCCTACAAGTGGACCTGGGGTGTTGACATCATGGAAAGTGATGTTTTGGGTGCTAATGAGAAGACCAAGAGCAAGGGCAAACAACAGCATTCCAAGTATCGGTTGTCTCTGCCTGATGGTGCGAAGGGAAGAAAGGTGTGGTTGAGCACACCAATGGTCTCAACAGTTGCATCCAATGCCTATGGTCGACCACCCACAGTATCAGGTGATGGAGCAGACAATTCATTGCCTCCCGGCCCCACTCCCAGCCCCGCTCCTCCTCCCACTCCCACTCCCACTCCCACTCCCATTCCTGATGCCACTCCCATGCCCCGATGCCTTGCCTGATGCAGAAGCCGGCCAGCCCACTGCCATGGTTTGGCAAGGCCAAGATGATGTGTCAAGTGCAGATCAGCCCACTGCCTTTCAGGCAGCCATGGCATGGCAAGGCAAAGATGATGCATCAAGTGATGCTGATCAGCCCATCACCTTTCAGGCACTCATGGCATGGCAGGGTGACAATGATCAGTCATCATCTTCCCCTACAGGTTCCCTGACTAGCTTTGATGCTGCACCCTTTTATCTTCCCGATTCTACCTCCTCGTCTCCAGCTGCCAATTCAACTTCAACAGATGCAGCTGCTTTCCCCCCTGCATCTGATGCTGCAGATGCTTTTCTGTCATCCTTAGAGACTGGATCTAATGGTGAATCTGATGCCGAGGCCGATTCTGAAGATTCCATTACCACATCACATTATCATGTTGGACAATCCCAAAATCTGAATTTAATTGATGAAAATCTTGAATATGAGTCTTTGTAGCTGAAAAAATCAAATGATATTCTTACATAAGCATACCCCTGGCATACCCCTATACCCTTACTAAGCATACAGGGGTATGCAAGGGTATGAACTTCCAAACCCCTACCCTTACCCCTCATACCCTTAGCCCCAAAACACAAGGGTATACCCCTACTCCTGCCTTGATGGAAACGAAGAGGATGTAAGGGCAACCTCAGCCTCTAGCAAAGGGAAACCCAGAGTTAAAATTATACTACATATTCCAGGGATAGGGGGCACACCTAGCAAAGGGAAATCCAAAGAGAAAACTCTAAGGATCCTTTTGCTGATGCCCAGTATATGTGAAGACGTCAAAAATCAAATAATAACCTAAAAATAGAAAAGGCAGAGATAGGCAGATCAAGGCCACTGAATGACATCATACCAAGGGGTAGATGTTGGAAGGGGTGCTCCGCCTCTAAATATAAAACTGTCAACATGCACAAACATGATAGAAAGGGAAATCAGTAATAAAAACCGGAAAAATCATAGAAAATGAAGAATAGAAGGAAATGAAGTGAGGAAAAATATAGAACAAACATAAAAAATAGGAGAAACACACAGGACACCCCCCCTAGTCCCCCTAGTCCCCTTACAGAGGAGGAACTGCCAACCATCAGGACAGGGAAGCAGAAGGTAGTGGACATCAATGCAAATGATGACATGGAGGGCAAGTTTGATGAGGACATGTTAGCAGCAAAGTGGGCAAAGTTCGCAATGAGCAGACTGCTCAACTTTGAAGGTCCAGTAAGTTTTCTTGTTTGACTTCGAAGGTTTTTCAGACCGCTAACAATTTCGTAGTGCAATCGATGCACTGGGATGAAATCCCAGCCACGTTGTATTGTTGATGAGGGGGCCCCGAAATGTACAAAATGCACCAATGAGGTGCAGGGGTGCTATTGGGAAGGGATGTCAAGGAGGGGGATTCGCAAAGGTGAGGCCCCAAGAATTGGGGTAATGAAGAGCAGGGATTCAAATTGGGCAACATACCCAAAATTAGGTATGAAAGTCACTTGAATTAATTTCATAGTGTACACTAACCTATTTTTTGGATTGGAAGTGCCTCAGATTTGCATAGTGGGCCCCATCGCTGAAGTTGAACTGGTTGTGGGACCTTCGAGACCATTGAAGGAGAAAAAGAGGTCATTGAAGGGAAAGGGAAAGGCGAAAGGGAAGGAAGTCCATGGGTTTGAGGAGGCTGAGGCTGTGGATGAGTGGGTGATGCGTCACCAGATTCTCATGAAGAAATTGGCAGTGATGAAGGTCGAATTGGAGGTATTGTGTAGACAGATAGAGGTGGTGGAGGAAATGTTGGAGGAATAGAAAATTTTTGTTGTTCTTTCTGATTTTACAATTTTAATTTTTTTGTGAGTCTCAAAAGTAGCAATAAGAAATGTAAAACAAAAGGAAAATAAGGGAAAGGCTCAGTAGATCATCATGGCCAAAAAACCCTTTTGGAGTTTGCATGACCACACTCTAATGTGATATCATGACTTGTATTGTACACTAAAAGAAATTGAAGGCATAGGTAAGTGATCGCGAACAAAGAGAAAGAAATAATTATTCATCTTTGAAGTCTGGAAGGTCTTTGGGAATATCTTTGTCGATGTTCAAAGTGTTTTGAATTTTTTCGAGATGTTTGGAGTTGATATCGAGGAAGTTCGGTGGAAGGGGAATTGATTTTTGAGAAAAATAGGGAAGGAGTCAGAAGGCAATGACTGGCCAATGGAATACTGAACTGTTGAGTTCACAGATGATGTGGCTCCTCCATAGTTTTGATCAATAATGATGAGGGGACCTAAATATCGAGGTTGCATTTTGTGATTGAGGGATTTCTCAATTTGCATGTTTCGAAGTAGGACCAGGTCGCCTTTTTCGAAGTTGTAGTCGTGCATCGTTTGTTTGTGAACGAGTTCGAAATGTTTTGCAGCTTTGAGTCGAGCAGTATAGACTTTCGAATATAGAATTTCAAGGTCAGATGATTGTTTTTGTAATGCTATTGCTCTTCAAGCAATGAGATCGGTTGTCAATAATATAGAATCGGGAGGGGGTTGCAAGTATGTTGCTTTGGAAATGTTGAGCAGGATGAGGGGGTGTGAACCTGTAACTGTGAAGTAAGGAGAGCAACCCATATGTCTACGAACTGTAACTCGTTCTGCCCAAAACACAGAGTGTGCTCCAGCTGACCATTTGCTCTGATCTCCATTGACTGCTTTGAATAACAATTGTCAAATGTCAAAATGAGCTCTTTTGACAAGTCCATTCTCACAAGAATTGTAACTGCTAATCTGAATGTGGTTAATATGATATCATTTCAAAAGGTACTCCAATGCTGTGATGAAGGCTGATCTGTTATCGCTCATGATTTTGTATATGGAACCCCATCTACAAATGATGTCTTCAAAGATCCAATTGCCAAGGGTCATGGCATTTTATCGTCAAAGATCTCATCATTTGGGATAGGTTGTTAGCGAACATCGACCTTGTACGATATACTTGAATCTGCTCAAAGGAGGCATTTGCATAGTATCAATGTAGATTTTGCCAAATAAAGGTGCAGGTGTGGCAATGGTAGGTGGGATAAGGAGATTTCTAGTTTGTCGTACTTGGCAGAGGTGGCAGGTGCAAATAAACCATGCAATGTCTGCTTTCATGTTAGGCCACCAGAATTGTAGAGAAATGACTGATTTTGTTGCGAACACCATCTTGTGTCCAATATCATCATGAGCTGCACAAATAACTTCAAGACAACATTCAGGAATTGCGACAATTTTGTGAGCTCCGTGAGAGTCCTTTCTCCGAAGTTTGCTGCAATCTAAGAAAAATTCAGTGCAATATCAAATGAAGGTAGCATATTTGGTATCTGATAAATCTGGAGGTCATACAAAATCCTCTAACCATTTTCGAACGTGAAGTAATCTTTCATCATCCTTTTTTGCATTGTTCATTTGTGGGACATTGTCGTAGGTCAGATCCTCCCCCTTACTGAGATCTGAACAGAGGGAGAGTGTCAAAACTCAATAGGAAGTAAAGGGATGAGTCGTAATGGGATTGATTTGGTGTACAAAACTATGAAGATGATCAATCCAGTCTCCAAAATCATTTTTGTTATCAAACTGGTCATCTTCATCTTGTGGAGGATGTCTCAAAAGTCCGTCTGGACCATGATGTGTACCTGTGACATGAACTAATGTGAAGTGAAAAGTGAGAATTGAGATGATCCATCAATTGATGCTGCGCTAGGTACAATATCAGGATTCAAGAGCATGCCTTTGATATACCTTTCATCAACTTCGATGATGAGGTTTCGGACCCCTATTAGATACAATTGAAGTGCTCCAAGAGTGCAATATAGACTGTAGAGTTCGAGTTTTGCTTGCAAGAACTGGGATTCTTGGTCATTAAGCATGATTGAGCCCAATCGACTGTAATACCATTTTTGATGGTTGTTGGGATCGCATTGTGTGAGAAAGAACCCAATAGCGATGTACAAAGTGTCAACTGATAGGATAACTGGGGTGTCAGATGAGTAGTTGATAGCACAAATTGCTGGGGAATTGATGAGTGCTTGCTTTAGGTCTTCCTGTGCTGCAATTTCCTTCAGTCTGAATTCAAAAGGGACATCTTTTCATGTAAGGTGTATTAGAGCTGTAGCACATTGAGCAAAGTTTTGAATAAAGATACAACAAACTCCAATAGTTCCTAAAAATGCCTTGACTTTGGTAAGGCTTTGACAAGGTCCCCATTTGCTAACCGCTGCGATGCCAGTGGGATCAGCCATATGACCTTTGATATTGCAATGATGCCCTAAAACAGTAATTTTGGGGATGCAAAGGAATAGCTTGAGTCCTGAAAATGTTCCTCTGCAATACTTCATACATTGGACTATATGATTTAGATTCCCGAAATGTTCCCAAATGAAGCATCGAATGCCTGGATTATTGGCAATCATTTCATAAGATCCTCCAATTGTTTGATATTCCGATTTCGGACCCTTAACTGGTGTGTCATCAATGTAAGGGATGGTGATATGAGGGATTTCAGGTTGTAGGATGAATGTGACATCGTTGTGTAAAATCAAAACCAAGTTCATCCAACCCATTGGTAGGGTGACAATTTGAAGTGCTCTGAAAGGTGTCTGAAACATTGTTAGATCTCGAGATGATTCTGCAACTTTCCTTTCGTCAAATGCAACATATAGGTCCAACATTCCACTGCAAGCCCATCCCCCAAACTGTTCAGCTAGATGCTCGGGGATCGGGATGACACCAGAGTGCTGAATTGTTACTTAGTTTAGCGGTTTGAGACTGTGGACAATTCGCAGTGATTTTGCATCTTTCTTCACAATGCAAAACCATCGCGACTGATACAATGAGTTTGATGACTCGTATACTCCTGCTTCTATCTTCTTTTTCAGCATTTCGCAGATCTGTTTGTACAGACCAGGAGGTATAGGGATATTATGTTTGACCCATGGAGTGTGAAGAATGACAGGGAATTTGATAGGAGGAAAGAAGTTGGGGCAAAAACTTCCTCATTCTTGTTCAGTCCATGCAAAACCCATTTTGTGATTTTGGATAAAGTTGTGCATAAGCTTTCATTCTTCTGGCCATAGGAAATCACCAGGATGGTTTGTGTCGATAATAGCTTTGCATACAAGTGTATATTGTGGAGAGGGGATAAATGATGGGGGATGAGGATTGAGTTTTTGAGTTTTGGCATATTCTCAAGGGGGTCACCAGTTATTGTTCGAATAAGATAGGCGACAGCCATTTCCAGCACCCATTATGTAAGCAGAAACATCATTGTCTAGCAGCATCCTCTACCCTCACCACATTACATATCTGACAATTCTGGATGCAGAGATAGACAGATAGGATGTCAATGTACCACCCTCTGCAATTATAATATAATATTTTGGGCTAGTTGTTGAGTAGTAGTGGCCACAAGTTTTTAAATTTTATTCTGGTTTAAATGCTTTCTAGACCTTTTTGGACAAAGTTCTGATGCTTTTGAATATTTGACATGGAACATTTGGCCAGGTCATGTGATATTGCCATACATAAATAGGGTATACAAGACTGAGATGACCACATATTTAATCTGAGGGACCTTTTATGTGGATGTAAACACTCTACTTATATAGATACTTCAGCTCTAAGGAGGATTAAAATTTAGAAATGATGATGCTCAGGCTAATCACACCCACCAAGCACATAGAACAACAGCAAACACTGCTATGATGGTATAGCCAAAGTCATGTGAAGAGGCATGACTCACAATGACTAGCTTCCACATGAGTGCAAGCGCAGGGCCATCATCGTGCACATCATGTTGGCCACTGCTTCGTCTCTGAAGATAGGTTGCAGCTACACAAAGGAGAGGTGCTGAAAAGTTGGCAGTTGGTAGCAGTTTCACACATGCAAAGGTTCTCATCAGGGGGATTTACTTCTGCTACCCCTACCACTAGACTATCCTGTTGCCTTAGGTATCACTACTTTCTGATCTAACCTAGTGGGAGTAAATGGTGCACATGACATGCCAGCCTATTGCCCCAGTCAGAGGTCACAACTCATGACCCACCAGCAGGAAAGTTGCCAGATTGGGTAAGCCATGATCTGGGTGATGGAACCTCATCACAGGCAATTGCCACATTGCCAGATCTGGACAGACACAGCATTTGCTTGTTTCCTTGCAAAGCTGGATTTAATTGTGATCTGTAGCAGCTGATTAGTGTGGACCCCTGACAAGCATCCAGGGCAGAGAACTGGATTTTATATACCACATATACCTCTCAGCATTTAGAAAGCCACTCTTTGCTTCTCAAAAGTTGCAATAAATGTTTTTAATCTCATATTTGGCCAGGCTTGGCGCTTACTAAGCAGCTTACATAAGGGTGCTGGATCTAGATGTCACCTATCTTAATGCAAAATCAATCGGGTAGTTTGGTAATAGAGGTCTTTACACTCCCCCCTGTATTCATAGGAGTCCAATGATTCCGATGATTCTGATCAGAATCCAACCATATTCCGATGTCATTTTCACCAGCCAAATTGACATGAAATGGCACATTTAGTCCTAGTCCAGTCCAATGTAGTCCGAGCAAATTTCGATTGGACTATCAGAATTTCCTAGGAATTTCCGATCATAGAAATCACATAGGACTAGTCCGAAGTTATGCTAAGACATCGGACAACATAGGATTCTGATAGGAATGAAAGCAGCCTTGCTTAGTAATATAGTATGAAAAATTAAACGCACACACAAGAATCGAACACTTGACATTACAGAAGATTATGTAAGCCTAAACTGACAATAATACCATTAGGCTAAGCAGTCAGTACAGGTAAGTGATCATACTACACTACATACCATTCCCATGGGTGTGATGACAAAGGACATAGCCATGTCATCACACCTGCCAGCTCATCACTCCCACCACTACCACCAACAACAAGCACACCACTTCCATCCCCCCCACCTCAACCACCTCAACCCAGCAACTCCCACCACTCCCACTCCACCCCCATCTCTAGATGAGCCCCCAAGACTGGAAATGACCAGTTTCGATGCCATGCAGCCCAAATGATCCCCAAATGATGCAATCGTCATTTGGGCCTGTAGTAAGTTTTTTTTTTTCATTCGTTTCTTACTTTTGTAAACTAACTAATTCATTTGTTTTGTTTCTAGGTTCTAATCTACATGGGTAATGATGGACCGATGCAAGCAACCCACACCCAACGACGCCACTGGCAACCCCCCTCCTCCCCATCAAAATGGGATGTGAGGGTATCAATTGTGGTCAGGAGCATGGGGAGCAACACCAGGAGACCCCAGAAGGGGAATACCCACCCAGTAAGCACCACACGACCCCTCCCCTCATGCCACATCACTGACGAACTGACAACGCACCCACCCCACACCTATGAGCTGCTGCTTGTAGGGTGGATCATGAGTGTATGGACCCCCCACGACACTGATGACCTCCAGCACCCCCCATCACCACCGTGAGTGACTGGTGGCAGGGTGTATATGGGGTGCGAGAGCACAGGAATGGCATGGAGGGATGACAATGGCACCAAACGACACACCTACAAGCAGCTGCCCTTAGGGTGGTTTGTGGGTGCAGACAATGAGGGGGATGAACTACGAGGGTGATGAGGGGGGGGGGACAAAACGACAAGGGGAAAGGGAGACGACGACCAGAAGAGGAGGGAGGGGAAGGAAGCCACGGGGGAGGCAAGGTGAGAGAGGCAAGACACGACAGAGATGAGAGGGAGGGGAAACAATGGGACAGGGCTGATGAGACAGCCGATGCGACACATCACCACCCCCTCCCCCCTGTCTTGCAGGGAGGTGGGTTTTTTTTGTAGAATTTAAAATAGTATAATTAAATAGTATAATTAATTCTCCCCCCCACATTTGCGTGGGGTTTTTTTTTAAAATCTATATTAGTTATGTACTCCCTCACGAAGACGCGAAGGCTCAACAATCCTTTTTTGAGCTCTTGTGAGAGAGGTTAAAAATAAGTGAACTAATCCTAAGTGCTTTGAATGGACTTTATATTACATATTTATTAATGCTCCTGTGGCTCAACTGGTTGAGCACTTGTTTGGTAGTCATGTCACTTATATACCAAGGTCTGGGGTTCAATTCCTGCTCTGCCCATTTATTTTGTAAGCACTTTCACCAAGTTAAGTCTTCCGAAATGGTGTGGTATTCCAACTACTACCTGTTGGAATTGCATAGGACTTTACTTGGAATTTACTAGGAATTTCTTGGAAATAAAAGTACATGGTCATCAAGAATACATTCCGATTGGATTCCTATTGGACTCCTAGGACTAGTGTCAGACTAGTAGGACTCCTATCGGAAAACTCGGACTCCTAGGACTCTGATAGGAATATGGGGGGGAGTGCAAAGTTTACCAGTAATAACTGGTCAAACTTTCTGGGTGACTGGTTGGTATTTCTTCTTCAAGGCTGCGGTATAGAGAGTCGGTTGATGAAACATCAGGAGGGGATATGATGATAGAATTGTGCATAGGGGTGGCCATCAAGGCCAATAAGAACGTTGCATACTGGTGGCTAGCCATTAAATATATGTTCACAAGAATTGAGGAAAAGGAAAGAGTGTTCAAAGAGTTCGAGGAGTCAATGTCAGGAATATCTGCAGTATACTCAATAGTTATAGAGGAATTAGAATGGTCAAAAGAAATGAGGAGAGCCCACTGTTTATTCTCCAAGATTTTATCCTCTAGTTGTGAAAATCTGCGCAAACTACTCTTCTTCGATGATTAGATTGGGGGATAGTTGGAATAGTGCAGGATTGTGTTGAGTTCAGATCAAATATAGTTATCATTTGTGCTTTGTTTTGATAATTCTTCACCATAATTTCTGTGAGAACATTGAATGGCCATCCGAGCAGAATGTTGTAGGCTGGATCACAGATGATGTGTATTTGCATGTAGAGGGTGATGCTACTGACTTCGCAAGGTACATTCCATGCTAAACCTAGACTCTGGTCAATGCCACCATTAGCAGATTGTAGAGGGATGTGTATCAAAGGATTGTATGCGAGACTGAGTTCGTGACAAACTTCTTCCGACATTGCAATGATCGATGAACCCAGATCAACTATGCTTTCAACTGGGTTTCTGCCATTGATGTTCATAATGACCAATCAAATAGAGTACCATTCCTTTGCTGCGATGAAAGGTTCGGGTATTTCTCCAGGGTGAAGACTGCTAATATAAGTTTCTTAGGGGTTGTCAATTACAAAAATATCATCATTAAGGAGATTTGTAGCATTATTTCCTTCGGGTTGCTGGATACAATGTGCAGTGACCTGTTCCTTCCATTTCATATGAACTTTGGGCGATAGTGAAAGTAGTTCTTTGGGAGTTAGTGTGATAATTGGTGTTTTCATCAATTGGGTGAAGACATCTTCGGTGATCTTGTCTTTTTGAATGGGGGGTTGGGTATGATGTACAATGGGCCATCTTTGTCTTTTGCTTTCTTGTCAATGCGAAGTTGCATTCATGGGGAGGTAGATACAACTTTTCTTTAGTGCCATGGTAGGGATGTATTACCTGTTGCAATGGTATCTCGGAGGTCAAAGATGGTGCCAAATTTGAAGTTGGCAGATTGGTTGCTGTGGACGATATCAATGGTGCTGGTACTTGTGGGATGAATCATTCAACCAGTGCAGGGATTTGAGGGATTGAAGGCCATGTGGTAGGAACTGTTGGCGCATTTGAATCAGTTTGCGCAAAAGGTCTACCAATTTGTAAAGCATATATCTCTTGTTTGAGTTGTGCAATATGATCTTCGGCCATTGTAGATAGGTCAGTAATTTGGTAAACACCTCTGGATGGCATCAAAGCAACTGTCAAAGATGCGATATTATACATTCATGAAGGGGTAATGTTAGATGGAGGGTTTTGTCGAGTCTATTCATCAATCCTGTCCTTGAGAAAATGACTGGGGATGTTTCGAGGAGTGAATTGACCATTTGGGAGAATGATTTTGCCTTCAGTGTTCTTCTTACACTTTCCTTCATTGATATATGACTGGCAAACCAAGCAATCACTAATGAAATGTCCTGTAAGATGCAAACTAAAGTTTCGAGTTGGTCCAAATGAAATGCACTGTTAGGTCGAGTAGTGTTCATGGTCTTTGAACCTGCTAAAGCGGTTACAAGAGTGGCTGTGAATTTCTCAAGAATTGCCATAAGATCTTCCAATTTAATTTGAGGCAAAGATGTTGAGGTTGTTGGGATTGCCAAAGGTGCTGAAGAATGCAAACTGAGTAGTGATGTCGAATCTGAACCAATAGATCCTGCTAAAACAAATTTTGCTGCTGCATGAATATCATCGAGTGGGTAGGGGTCATCGGGGTAGTGATCGGGGAATTTTAGTTCGAGAATTCTAGCCCATAAATCTGGTTGGAAACCCTGAATGAAGGCTCCACTTTGTTCAGCATCAGACATCCTGCCTTTAGTAGATAGAAACTTTGTGATGTTATAGAATGACCAAAAATATAATCCCAAATCGCTTGCATTGTAAATACCTATGCAAAGTTGTTCACCGACAAGTTTGTCCATGTCCAAAATTGACCATTTCCGATCATCTTTGGAACCAGGGTACAGTTGGTGAATAGCGATGCAAAATTCTGGAACAAAATGCCAGTGTCGTATTCTGGAATTGATTCCCAAAGTTTGGAAGTGTCAATATTGAGGTAGTGACAAGTGTGCTTCTTCATTTCTTCGGAGTTTGTGACATTGCACGCTGAGAAAAGCAATTTGAGCTTGTTAAAATATCTGCAAAGTTCTCACAGCTGGGTGGGGTCAAATTTCGGAGCCATGGAATGACCACGAGCTGGCATAGTTGCTTGCATAGTCATGAATGCGATGACTCTAGGAGTAGGGGTTAAAACTTGGGTGAAGGATGGTAGAGGTTCCGAAGGTGTTGGAAGGATGAATGAAGAGGTAGATGATGAGGATGAAGAAGTAGAGGATGATGTTGAAAGTGATGAGATAGGTAAAGGGAATAGTCAACAGTGAGTAGATTCTGCTTCAGAAACAGGGATTAGGATATCTCCTCATTGTTTGAGAGATTTGAAGGCATGGCAAGTATCAATACAAAGGTTTCTAGCTTGCATTGGCCTAAGCCGGGAGATTCGAGATGGATTAGGTGATGAAATGATTTAGAAACCCCTCATGGTGGGCTCCAAAATGATGGTGCTTGATCAGGAAACCCAAACAAAACCCACAATAAGGCCTCAAATGGTATAACACTAGTTAGAGGAAGGTTGCAAGGTGGTACTAAATATCACCGGTGTTACCCAAAGTTAGGGAATCGACTTTAGAGAGGGTCCGATGATGTTCGATGAGGTTCAAAAGTGTACAAAGCACTGCAATAATGTTCAAGGAAAGTTCAAAGTAGTTCAAAGTAGTTCAAGGGACTTATATTGAGGATGATTTGGACAAAGGCTGAGGATAGACTATAAAGATGTAGAAAGGCCTTGAGAGGGGATAGACAATAGACAATAGTTTTGAGAAGCTAGTATGAGAAGTTCAAGGAAGTTCGGCATAAAACACTGAACTTCAGGACTAAGACGAGAGGCTTGGACTCAAGAGAATTGCTCTTAAATCAGACTATTGATGTGAGAGGATGATCTATTCTGTCCTTCTAAGTAGCTAGTACAAGGCTATATATGTTTGGAAGAGATGGTACTTAAAAGGAAATAAAACAAGAGGAATACATGAGGCAAGATATAAAACAATAAAGAACTTTGCAAATCATAAAATAAATGAAAGATGATGAGAAGGGAAATGTATAGAGTCACAATTTATCACAGGTACCTGTCCTATTGATCCAATATATCATCAAGACATCAAAGCACAATTGCATCCTAAAATCCTGTCATTGTGTCTCCTCATGTCTGGTGGTGCTCGATATGTGACACACTAACTCATACAAGGTGTGCTGTGTGTGTATCTGAATGGTGGTGCGATAATCATACAGTGGCCAAAGGCATTCAAGGTGCTGAGAAGTCATTCGAACTTGCTCAAAGTGTTGCAAAATTGTTTGAAGTTGTTTGAAATCATTTGAAATAGTCTCAGAGCAGTTTTGTGGGGTTTGTAGGGGTTTGTAGGGATTTGTAGGGGTTGGAAGCGTGTGTGGTGATGTGTCGATGCATTTGGAGACATTCCAAGAGCTTAGAGTGCAAGGTGGACCCATCACCACCCCTTTTCCCCATAACCCCCTCTCACATAGCACCCCTTTCCATCCCATGAGCAATGGCTCATGGCAGGGGTTGGGGGGGCTGTTGTGGTGCTTCCACCCTACGAGCAGTTTCTCGCAGTGGTGGATGGGGGTGGCCCAGGTGGTGCTGTGGTAGTGGTGGCAGTGGTGGTCTATCCCTATCCTCCCATCGGGTTTGTGGTGGCTGTCTCGTCCCCTCACTGTGTCTCTTCCTCATCTCCTGCCCTGCTGTTGCTCCCCAGTTCCACCCCACGAGCAGTCACTCACAGCGGTGGATGGGGATGTTGCTGTGGTAGTGGTGGTGGTGTGTCCTGTTTCAAGAAGTGGTGGGGTGGTTTAGTGGTCAGGTAGCAGGGCTTTTGCATGCTTACCTTTTTAACCTGCTACCCAGGGCTCCTGGTACTTCCTGGGGTCTCTTAACCCCAAATGACCCTCTCACATCTCATTTGGATGGGGAGGAGGGGGTGGGCTTGCATAATTTATTGTTGTTGTATATAGTCATAGATAACCTAAAAATAACTGAAGAAAACAGTCATTAATTGAAAAAGACATAAAAGAACAGTGAAAGTACTTAATTTACATTGTGTCAACAGTTGTTGACATCCTAATATGCTCATGATGTGGCAATGTTGCAGCCATGCCTCTTGATGGAACGGTGTGGGAATGGGGTCCTCTTTGTCATCCTCCCCATCATCATTTTCATCCGCCATCTCCATTGGTAAGGAGCACAAAACACTGCAATCTAGAAAAAAAGAATAGTTAGTTAATTGAAAGAAGCCAACAACTTACCAATGTTACCATTGTTGAGCAGGAAAATTCATTTGATTGATGTTCGGCAACAGCCAGATCTGGCAATTCAACCAACCCATCAATACCTGTGACACCACCAAAATGGGTATGGTATGTCACAGGTCCAGCATTTCAGCAACCATACCCATACCCATCAAACCTGTGGGCTGTTTACTGTGGGTTTACCCATACCCATGCTACACCCTATGTGGCATTGGGAGAAGAACACATTTTGAGAGATTAGAGTGTAGAGAGTGTGATAGTAAGTTCATAACAAAAAAAAAGTGGAAGGAAGCCAGAGCTTACAACACTCAAGGAGAATGAGACATGTTATGAACTTAGTATATTTCAGGGGAGGAAAGTAAGCTACAGTACAAGACTCGAGGTATAGACTATATGCTATCAGGATAACATGTGATAATGGATGCTGATGTAAGAGGACACTCCTACAGTATTCTGATATAAAAAAATAAAAGAAACTTTTACTATATAATTGTTTTCTAACACTAGACCATGGATGAATCACTGCTTTTTTCAAGACCATCAGGGACATTGGAACATCTGGTTAAAAGTAACTGTCCATTATCTACACTGTTCTTGGTGGGTGGGTTGGCAAAGACAAGATGACCAATAGTTGCTGGTCAATGTTCAGCACTGGCTGCATGGCCTTCACCATTCAAATTGCTCCCAAGTACTGTGTTGAAACCAACTGTGTCTATGATCGAGTGCTTTTTGTTGACAATGATAAGTATGAGTGGTGGATACATTGCCTGGCAGAATTTGTCAGGTCAGTGAAATGCCAACACAAATCATGGGCTCATGGAAGACTTGCTACCAACTCATAATAAATGGAACCAAAAACCTCAGATGCATAGTAAACAGCTGTACCTGGGGTATTTGATAACACATTGAGCAAAACATTTGCCAACTAAGACATCATAAGTCATTTGGTCAGTAGCTAGCTGACATGTGCATGAAAACAGAATCAAAACTCACTTGTAATATGAGGAAGATAACTCCTGACTCTACAAGAAGAAACAGCACTTTTTGCACAGGAGATTGTTGTTTCTTCAGACCAAGATTCTTGGTGGCTTTTTGGTAGTCCCTATCAGGAATGAGCAATAATCATTGACATCAGAGGAAATATTGACCAACCATAGCTTGTAGGCAATCAGCAAGGTAGCAAGAAGGTTAGTTATGGTAGAGGCAGCAATGCTGCAGTCAGTCATAATGTTCCACATATTCTGTGATTTTTCTGTGGTCATGGCAATGAGCATTGTCACTGATGCAGACACCATCATATGAGTCAGCAAGGAGTTGGATAACTGTGAAACTTCAAATCTCACCAAATGTCACCACCAAAAAGAAAAGAGGGCCAATCATGACCCATTGGTGCTGTGGAAAGAGGACCCAAGCTCGCCATATAACCACAATATCATTAATGAACCACTAGAAATGGCAGGAGGATACATTTCAGAAGGATGTAAGATGGGAAATTTAGTTTACAACACCATAAAAGGGTTCAAAGACATCAGGATAAGGTCTGGCTTAGCTGCTGCTGCATTGGATAAAGCCATCTTCTCAGACAACTCCATACCACCATTCTTCACAAGCACTGAGCAGATCTGAATTGCAACAGCTGCCATCCATGCAGCCCAGTATATGGTGGTTGCAGTGAAGCTGAGGATGATTAGAATAAAGATTGCCAATGTTGGGTGAGATTTGAGTCCCCAGTGCCTGTAAACAGAAGTTAGACCTCTAAAATAAGCAGTGTAGGCTTGGACAAACAAGGTGGTGTGTACTGCAATAGAGAACACCATTATGGATATGCCTGATATAGAAACAATAGAGTTGGGTTAGAACATCAACAGGGTAACTTGTAACAGCATTACCATGTAGCAAGGTGGTTGTTGTGAGACCTGCAAGGTTTGTCAGAAGTACAATGCCCACATGCCGAAGGCGTGCACTATCATCAGGAGTGATGGTCATTCTAATTCTTGAAGGTGAATGTTGAATTTCATGAGCATTGAGCATACCATTTATAAGTTATTTGTGGGTCCTTATTTGGTTTGTAGGAATGATATAAAACAGCACATGCATCTCCTTTCTTTGCGGTGACCGAACTCGCCACATCGTACAGCAGAGGTGATGGCTCAAGCTGCGGTTGCTCCTCAGACACCTGGATACCTCGTCGCCTGTTCCCGTATGCCCACACACCCCATGTACCCACCCACACACCAAACACCAACTAGCCTACCTCATCCTCAACAACATCCCCTTCTCCATTCCCTTCGACGTCTGGGTCTCCATATTCTGCAGCTTTGTATTCAATGACGGCAACACTCTCAATCCCGTTCTCAATCTCATTTCGCTCTTAACCCCATGCAGATGTGGATGAGAACCGGCTCGAGAAGATGAGGGTCTAGGTGTGTAGGAGGAGTGTGGCACAGGATGGGTTTGATAAACTTGGAGAGGTGGATTTGAAGGCTCCAGTTGAGATTATGTTTATTGATCAGTTTGGGGAGGAGTGAGTGGTTTTGCGCTTCGTTGTGTAAAAAAGTTTTTGATACTGATCATGGGCTTTCAGAGTACTATCAACTTTAGTAACATTCAGTGATTCAGTTATTCAGGCCGGAGGTGCGAATAACTACCTAGACCAATGTTATGACTATTCCGTCTCGAATAACTATTTTCCTGTCGTGGTGACAAAGTTGTGACCAGGACACGCATTCCTGATGTTTCTGTTTGGTTCTGTTTGGGTAATGAACATTCCGTTCCGTCCCGACATCATCGACAACCAGTTCATTGCGTTCAATCGACCACAAGTCAAACTCATCTCGTTTTCCCAATTCCATCCCTTGTAAATGATGTAGAGCAGTTGAGTAAATTGATTTTCAGCCATGGTAAGCCTATGTAATGGTGACCATATAGTCTTGTATATCATGGTCAAGTAGACGGGTACATCTGCTCTAAATGAACATTCAAGAGGTCCAGATCCATCATAGGCAGGTCATATCCAGGATGCCAATCAGGAAAATGAGCTAAATTACCCATGTTCGAGCCATGATCTTGTCCAGGGAACATGTGAGGGACGAAACCATCTCCTTGCTGGATTGGAGTATTGTGAGGTGTTGGGATCATGCCAGTGGTGGGAACTGAATGCTGAAGTTGTAGATGAGGTGGGGCATTGGAAGGGACTGTGAATGGAAGTGGATGTAGTCCCAAGCTGAGCTGGAGCTGTGCCGGCGGTTTGTGGCACAGTCCATCAACGCATGTTTGTGCAACACCTTCCCAATTCAAGTCGATGGGTACAAATGAAGCTTCCAGATCGTCAACAGGAAATTCTCCAGCAGGCAGGCTTGAACTGGCAGGGCTGGTGACTAGTGACGAGTTTCATGTCAGTTGTCAGTCATGTCAAACATCATAACTCTCGCACCTGGGGCTGTGTCCAACATGTTCAGGCTGCGAATCAGTGGTATCTTGACATCGTCAAACTTTGATGTGGATCGATTATGCCATGGTGTTCGACCAGCTTCTTTCTTCTGCTCCGTGAGGTCTTTCAGTTTTTCTTGCAGATCCTTTTGAGTCTGGGAGGCATTCGTGATACGTTCTTGAACATCTTCAATATTGTCATCAAGATCTTTGTGGGTTGCACATCGACGAGCATTTTTGTTTGGTGGGTAAGTGAACGGGTCATTCGATCAATCTGGCCATTGTGAGGATTACAAAAAATACAAGTTTGTTTTGCTGCCGCAATTGATGCAGCTACTGAAGCGTCAAGGGTTCTTGCCCTATGAGGGTGTCAAATGTTCTAGAACATTATGTACAGGGTTCTCGCCACATACCATTGAATGACCTCAAGTGGCCGGAGATTGATTTGCGTGCTCCGATTAGTCCCAGCATGGGCCGTTTCTACAAGGTTTGTGTGATGAGGGGTTCTATCCCAAAAGTCATTGGGCATCCATGAGAGGTACTTGTTGAAACCTGGCAGTAACCATGGATAGCTGATCTTGTGGGCATACCAGTCTGTCGAGCCATTCAATACGAGGTCGCGGAAGCATTTTCAGTGACAAACATACTTCTTAGTTTCTTGCTAGGATGCCCTTTGCAGAATTCATGCCACGCGGCAATATCCTCAGGTGATGACAGTGCGTGAAATTTGTTGAGATACTGCATCAGCAAAATCAAGGATCGACTTATTTGGCTTATTTGGCTTAAACCCCAATTAAGGGAATTAAGGAGAATTAAGGAAAATAAGTTCATTTTTTCCCTTAAAACTGATAACCATTAAGCAGATATAATCAACCAAGCGGTATAAGCAACATGTAAGCAAATTAAGGCCATAAGGAGCATGTAATCCCTTAAGGCCTTAAGGACTTTTTCGAATTTTCTTCCAAGTCCCTCTCGGCATTTCCCAAAAATAGAAATTCAAACTCAGCATCACTGACATCACACGTTGTTTGTGTTCAATCCACTGCTTCCACTCCACACCTCTACACCACCATATCCATGCCAGCCAGAGCCACTAGTGACTGCAAGCAAGATTCATATTCTATGTATGTTGTAACAATGAGACAGCGCCAAGACACCCACGTCTAGGACGACGACCCAGGACGGGACCAGGAGAACCCACCACTGCGAGCCCCTGCTTGCAGGGTGGATGGAAAGATGAATGACAAAGATGAAGATGAACCATGAGGGGGAGAGGATGACGACGACGAATGACGAACCACTACCACAGTACCTCTAACCACCGCGGCGAACAACTGCTCACAGGGTACAAACGGGGAGCAATGAGATGGGACGACAATGCCAGGGGACTGGGATGGAGAGGGGTACGAACGATGCATGCGGCAAGGAGGAAGAGAACGGTGATGGGGCCAAAAAAAAACATCAAAAGGTGAGTTTTTTTTCTTTCCCCTTTTCTAATTTCATTTCCTTGTGGCTAACAACAAAAATTTTAGGTAGTGATTTTACTATTGACAACGACGATGGGTGCCCCCTGATCGACCCCCCACTACTGCTATGAGCCCCTGTTCGTGGGGTGGTTAGGTGGTAGCATGACCATATGCCCACGAGGAAGGCCACAAGGATGATGGGGTGACATGACAGCAGCACCTGCCGTAGCAGGTACCACGATGTGAGGAATGCCGCCACCCCTCACCCCCCGTCATCTCCCTCACAGCGAGACGGGGTTTTTCACTTTGTAGCATTGAGACGGCATGACGCCCAACCAGGACACCATAACGACGAACAGCATGCCACCAGCCACCAGCCTCGCGAGCAACTGCTCAGGTGGATCGCGGGTGGAATGACGATGATGACAAGGCCATCATGATGATGGGGGAGCAGCAATGATTGGGGGTGAAGGGGAACATTTAGGACAGTGAAAAGGGGTGTCGAGTGGGGGTTGGGTAAACACATGGGAACGACGGGAGCAGGGATGAAACTGTAGTCAGCAATGTGCTTATATATATATATTATTCTTATTTTTTTGCTTAAACTGCTGCTTAAGTTTCCTTATTGACATGGCTAGGCAGCCCCCTAAGAGCCCAAAAGCAGTTTAAGAAGTGATATAAGCGTGAATAAGGGGAATTTTGCTTAATTCAGGAAACGACCCTACTTATTCTAAGCAGAATTTCCTTAACAGCCATTTGCTTAATCTTCCTTAATTTCCACTTTAAGTGCAATAAGGAGACATTAAGCATAATAAGTTAGTGTTGGATTTTCCTGATGTGAACTGTTTGCATCCTGACGGCTCCAACCAACTCATCAGTACATCTGTAATGGAAATTGATGACAACATCAATGTGATCAGGACACAGACTGGCCTTTTGAAGTGCACTGTACATAGTTTGATAAAAAACTGAACAAGGATATCCAGGTCAGTCTCGCGGATGCCACTGGTTTCTGAGTTGTTCATCTGTAATTGAACAACAGCATCCCTGAGACCTTGGACTTGGGCTGCCTCCATGTCCAGGATAATGGCCAAGAGGTGACCTGAATCATCAAAACCCTTGAATTTGACCTGTTGACGAGTCGCTTTTTCGATGGAAGTAAAAAGAGCTTCGAAAGCATAACCAAATGCCTCGCGCATGGTGGAATTGCAGTATAGCCATGCAACAGTAACACCTAATTGAGCAATCAGCCATCCAGTTGTTATGATTACGGTCCCCCAGAGTCAACTCATGCTCATTCATTTCGGCATACCAGATGACAAATTCACACTCATCTAGTTCACCATTGACTCGCTTGAAGGTGTAGTCCCCGACAAGAGATTGTGCAGTATGAACTAAAGCTGCAAGAGTTGGATTCATTGTCACAGCAAGCTTGATATTACCTTCCATATGAAGATGCCAGATGTACCATTCATCTGGTGACAATTTTTGGTCCTGTTCATACTGATCCACAATGCCTGTCCGACACATGTAGTTCATCAGTTGATCATGTTGGCTATCTGAGTCCATGTTCACCTTGCCATTGATATCCAGCAGGAGCCTTCTCATCCTTTTTCTGTTGAATTTTCTCTCGAAGAAGCTTCCAATTTCGGAAGGCTTCATGTTTAGTACTCAATGATGAACTGAGAAGTGCAAGAGTTGTGGAGGCTGGCCCAGAAATATTAAATGGATGATATTGTGTGCTATTGATTGATTTCCTTACCGTTGTCAAGTCTGTCTGCGGTGGCACCCAAAATACCAAATGCATCCAGGCATTGCTGAAGATCATCCTTTGCAGCTGTTGATGGCTTTTCCTCAGGCCATGGAGGGTGCGAGTGGCGACCTTGAAAGATGACTACAACTTTAGGATTCTGGGGATCTTTTGATGTGTAGACAATCTTCTTTGCTGGGCACTCAAAATGAACCAATCAACCAGATACTGAATGTCCCTGGCGAAAATGGATATGTTCTGTCCAGACTCAGAACATCAACACAAGAACCATGTCATCAATGAACCAACCCAGATTACTGACTACAGTGTTTTTTGTTTTCCATGCCGAGGATGAAGAAATGTAGAACAGCTCCTCTTGTATACAGCAAGATCAGGTGACATGATGAGCTGACCATTTATCAGCTGGAACAAGATGCCCTCATCGACTGCAGATGGGATTGGCACATAAATATGCTCCCATTGTTCTCGTTCTCCCTTCATCCACTTGCTGCAGCCCACAAAATATGCTTTACCCTCTATGGATGGGGGCTGTGCTCAAACAGTCAGTTTGAGCATGCCTGGGATGAGAACAACGGATCATACACACATTTCGGAGAGGCTTTAAGACAGCTAAACCATCACATTTCTTCTTGCATCTCAGCATAGTAATTAATTGGTAGAATCTGGTACAGACAGTCATGATTGGACATGGACACACACTACTGAGAATTTGGCTCATACGCATCAGTGATCCCAAACACAGTCTCTCCATCAGCCCTATTTCGAGTCTGCCCAGCCTCGAATATCTCCACCATCTTGTTCGAGTCATAGCCATCAATCCCCTCGTAGCCATCAAGGAATCTGTTGTCAAACATCTCACATTGACGGGCCCCATTGCACTCATGTACAGAATGGCGAGCTGGCAGGTCATCAAGAAGTGTGAGCTTTACATCATGAGAAGTGCTGCCATTTGTTCCCCTTCCCCATGAATCTTGATCCTGCATTGGATTGTCAGGTGTTGGTTGGTGAGATCTATAACAAAATGAGCACATACCTCTGCTTTAAGAAATGCATCAAGCCCCTTCAGCTTTTTCACAACATTCCTACCCGAAACCCTGGTATCATCCCCAAAATCAAGAACATATGCCGTGTCCACCTCAGGAACAGGCCAGCGGTGAGGGACCCCATCAAGAGGTTCAACGGCATCTACTTTGGCCTTCCTGGTGACGATGTACCTCCCCTTGCGATCCTTTGGAAACCCATCAGAGGCAGTTTTTGCACCTCCCGTGGACCGAAACTCAGATTTAGGAACCAATTTGGTCTTGTTGTCAAGGGAATCAATGATGTTGACAATCTTGGACTTCGACGCATGTCGCTTTGTGGGTTGCTCATGAGGGTCTTTGAGTTCCTGCATTGCAGCACAGGTTTTGGGCTTGCTGTTGCTCTGGACAATGTTCTCGGTCTCGCTATCATCTGAGATGACAATAACTTCCCACACCCGTTTGCGATGTGCATTTGACAACTGGGTGGGAAATGCCAAAATCAGTATGCATACATCTGAGGTCAGAATGTAGGCAAGCCAACCTCGGCATTGGGTTCTATTTTAATCACTGGCTTCAACTGGGATTTTCTTGGTGATGTCCTGCTAAAAATGGAGAAAATCAGTAGAATTCGCAGTGCCAGCATTGCTGTAACCCTCACATAGGCTTGCTAATGGACTGCCTGATGGAGTTACAGAGGAATAGCTCATATTGCTGGAGATTTACCCATTTCCCTGCATTCTTTAGGCTCAGAAATGGATGTTCTACAAGCTCAGATGGCATGCCTGTTCCCAACCATGATGCCATGAGTTTCAAATTGGGCAATCCAGGATGTTGTGCACTCACCTAGCCACTCCTCTTTGTAGATCTTCAACTCCTTCTCCATTGCACTGTCCAGGCTTTTTTGGACCCAGTTAGGAACCATTTTAACAAGCTAGCAAGGTGGTGGAAAGGCAGAAAAGCAGAAAGCGAGGAAAACATTCGATGATGCTCATTGTGGCTTTTCATGGTACTGGGGTGGCCAGGGACGGTGAGCGACTTGACCTAAAATGGTATGGTTCACATCAACACATACCTAGAACTCATAAACTCACATTCCCTCAGCATGATGCATGACATCTGGAAAGAAATAGTTATTGGTGATAAAAAATAGTCATTCGTGACAAAATAGTCATTCGGGTGATCGGACCGAATAACCTAATAACCTAATAGTACTAAAGTTGTTGTACCTCGGGCTTTCGTTAGCGAATATGAAGAACGAGTTATATCCGACCCCGCATGGGTACTCTACCGAGGGTAAATTTTTCTCTTTTGTAGTTCGTGAGGGTTGGCCGGTTGATCATCATTGCGGTTCACACAAGGCACAGCTCGAATTGGTATCGATTTATAGGAAGGATACTTGGCAAGGCGATGTACAAGGGTATCCTCGTCGACGTCGCTTTTGCTGGATTCTTCCTCGCTAAACTTCTATGGAGGGGACTATATGCAGCAATATCTGTTGAAATTAATCCCAGTGATGCATGCTGTATACATGAGGCAATACATGCAGCATACGCATGTTACTGCGCTTACTGCACATACATGCGGTAAACACATTCCTGAGTCATGTGACATCCTTATTATTATGTATATAAGGAGAACCTGTACCATAGTAGGAATACAGTGTTCTTACCTCTGCTAACCCTAGCTGTAAGTCTAAGTAAACCCCAGGTAGGTTGTAAGGAACGTGTTGTCTCTTCCACTGTGCAGCGTATATAGTCTGCTCCAACAATATCAAGCCCTGCATATCACCAGGTGACTACGTACTCGCCTCTACATGTAGGGGTATCTTTCACAGTCTGGACTACAGTTACTATACGAGGAGTGGGATATGAATTGAGCATAACGCGATACTATCATGAATTCCATAGAGTTAAAAAATATGTATAAGCAGCATACTAATCTCCACCTTCATTCGTGAGGACCACAGCAAAAGTATCTATGTCAGCTACCTAGGCGCTGCTTGCAGTGCTTCGATCTGTATGGACAAAGTGAATGATGAAAAGCAGTTTCTCGAATGTTACGTTTCGTTATCTCCAATCACCTTCAACATGTTCGTCAGTCGCTTGGAATCATAAGCTTTGTTCTCGACTTGGGCAAACGAAACAGATGAGCCACAGCATCAAGGAGACCTAGTCTAGAAGCATAGATTGCCACGAAATCAGTGTAACATAATCAGAAAGTTTTGGCCCGAATGATCGATGATCTGGCACGAGTTTCCATTTGTTGTAGCATTCACAGATATTTACAGCCGATATGATTGATCACTGGCAAGACTTCTGTTCGTGAATCATCACTGCTCTGCAGCTGTGTTCTGTGTTCTGATTTCTGTTGTATCGCTTCAACATTACTTTCGGGTTTTTTCTTTTTTTCCCGCTTCTTGCTTAAGATGTTGAATGGATTCCGTCCGACTCGCTTCCAGCCTGCTCAAGAATTCCTAAAGGGTTGACCCACCGCTCCCGGGCCATTTCACTCGGTATGCATAGGTTTGATTGTTGATTTCAAGACAGAAGTGCATCGCTGAGCGTTTCATTTCGTTTCGTTGCCGCTAGTTTCGCAGAATATTTATACGAGAACGCGATAGATCTCTTTTGGCACAGGACTGAAAGCTGCAGGTTGTCTACACCGTATTTCAAAGGCTCCCTGTATGTCGTCGAAGGGCAAAGGCAAGCTTAGGCCGCGTTTCCATGTGCATAATGGATTATGTAAGTGCATTCTTTCCATTAAGCTACTTACCACTCGCAGCGTCGCGATAAACAGCAATATACCTAAACTATATGAATATCCTCTATGTCGGACGACATGTCATCGTCATGGAAATACCTAAACTCTGCGTCTTCACGGTTTTCAGCGGTCAAGGGGTACATGCAACGCCGTAACAATCCTCAGACGCAGAGCTGGAAAGAATGGGCAGGGCAGAAAATCAAACTTGGACGTGGACAGAGTGATTACCAGGCTTCTGAGACTGAGAGGATTACTTTGTTTCCTGGATGGGCGACGAGGAGGTATGTCGATGGCAAAGGTAAGCTGCGGAATTAGCTTTGCTTGTTTTTACTGAGAGGAATATATGTTAGAAACATTTGGAATAGACGTGTTTGTATCTGGATTTGCTTCGAATCACCGACCAGCGGAACAAGCCAGTCGATCTCAACGTGCCTTTATCCGACTAGCCAAAGGTATGGCGCATACCAATCGTTACTTATAGACTATTCACGATAATAGCAGGGTTTGCTTCACTGCCCAAACTAGCAGCAGACGTCATTGCACCAGATCCACCATCATCCATTAGTCAATCCACTCAAGATCTTCTCGCACAAATTCCAGAAAACTATGATGTCCAATTCATCGAACGTGAATTTCAGCGTACCAAAGCTGGCAGTACTCCCTCTACGGATATCCTCGAGCCAGAAATCTACAAACGTAAACTCCCTGACTCTCACTCACAATCAGCAGCGGACATTCTACGCCGCCAACATGACAATCTCGAACGACGGCTCCAGCCCTTCTGGTCTTCCGTTCTTCCTTCACGTACTGTGCGTATCCGTCTTTTCGCATCCCTACATCATCCAACAGCAGATAAAGACCAAGATCACCCAGCATATACACCAATCGACTCATAAGATGTCGTCACAGCTGCGGATGGGAGTTTCCAAGCCTTGTTTCGGTTGAAATGGAGTTCTTTGTGCCAACACCCCGGCGCATTACACATTGCATTCGGTGATCCACGTGAAGAGCACGAGTTGCATTTCAGTGCAGAGTTACTTCCTCCCCTATCACCATCACCGTCACGCACTCCGACGCCGCGTTGCCCCTCCACCGTTCCATCCATTCTCCAGATTTCACTAACACACTCCCCCATCCGCGTCATTTCAGATATCGACGACACTGTAAAACTATCAAATATCCTACTGGGAGCGCGTGCAGTGTTCAATAGCGTGTTCGTCAAAGACCTTCACGAGACTATCATCCCTGGCATGGGCGAGTGGTACACCACTATGTGGAGCAGAGGCGTTCGGTTCCACTACGTCGTAAGCTACTTTCCTTCCTCGCACATGTATCATTACTCACCCACCAGCCAACCCACAGTCGAACGGCCCATTCGAGATCCTCCCCATCATCAATGAATTTCTCCACATCTCCCAATTACCCCCAGGTTCGTCTCATGCTCCACAATCAAATTCCATACTTGCTAACCAACAAACAAGGCTCCATCAGACTCAAATCCTACACTGGCCGCTCCCTCTTCAACGGTATTCTCTCAGCCCCCGCAACCCGCAAGCGCGCAGGTGTAGTCGACGTTCTCACCGCCTTTCCCGATTCACAATTCTTCCTTATCGGGGATTCCGGTGAACAAGATCTCGAGCTCTACGCCGAGTAAGTTGTCTATATACAGTAATCTAATTCACTCACCAATCACGCCCATGACATAGTCTCGCCCGTGAACGCCCACAACAGATCCTAGCCGTATTCATACGCGACGCAGACAACACTTACCCTCCAATCGACGACCCGACGGGGTGGAAAGCCGTAGGTGCCTCTGGGACTCGCTCTCATACTCAGACTCTTTTCTCCTCCAAGAGCGGCAGCGGCAGCACCGCAGATGATAACCCGCGCTTGAGAAAAACCTTATCTGATATGCTATTAAGGAGTACTGCAACTACAACCACCTCCTCCTCCAAAGCACCCGCACTCCTTTCTCCACCTACCTTCCCGTTTCCCAGTTCAGGGAGCCTCGGGAGCACGAACATAAACGCGATTTACTACTTTTCACCTACACATCTCACTGACGAACCCGAATCCGACCCAACACTCGCCAACACATCCTCTCCCAACCCCTCATCCCCATCCAACCCCAAAACCAAAACCAAAATCAAAACCAAAACCAAAACCAAAACAAGAAGCCCATCACCCATCCCACCAATGTCACCATACAGATCCACATACGCCTATCCCCACCCTCCACACTCACACCCCGGACCCCCACGGGCTCCGTCCCTCCTCTCACGGTCCTCAGCTAGCAGCTTGGCTTCACGAATATCAACGATGGGTGGTATGTCCGATGCGGAGAGGAAAAGGTGTGGGCTACAGATGCGGGTGTATAGGGCGAGGACGCAGATGCCGGGACATGTTTTGTTGAGGGTGTTTAGAGATCCGGGGGAGTGTGTGGAGGTTGAGGAGGTGTTGAAGGGGGCGGGGGGGCTGGGTTGAGTGTATTGGTATTTTGTAGTGTTAATTGTTACGGTATTATTTTTCGTTCATATTTTGGGCTTTTACTGGGTGACATTAGCACAAGGTGCAATGCTTTAGTTTCACGCAATGTATATGATAAGAACAAGGCCGATCATTCGGCATTTGATTCCATTGATCTCCATAATTTAATTCGTAGTTGGTGGGACCGGTCTAGCTCTACAAGATCATACCAAATAATGAGGCTGAATTTATGTTTTCTTTATGCTGACGGTTTTTGACACGGAGAGAAGATCGGATACGCAGCAACCTTGATCATCTAACTGAAATAGAAATCAGGATTCATGCTTGTTTTGGTGGAAAAGATGACGCGCACATTTTCCCTGAATATATTGTATGTCCGATTGTTGAGAGGGAGTGTTCATCTGGCTTGGCGTGTAAGCGATCTCGTTCCACAGATAAATCTGCACCCCAGCATTTTATCTCTGGATGTCGAATTATGGGCAAGCTGCTGTCGAAGAAAGGCTGTAAGGTTCGAGCATTATGTTTCGTCTCGTACTCCAAAGCTAAAATGGAAGAAACGATTCGGTCTAAGTAGAAAGCTACCAAAATATCTATGACGGCCTCTCTACCTTGTGCAGCCATCTCAAACCGATCAAGATCTTGAAAGAGTAAATATAGATAGTTTGCCCTGTAAAGATACAACATGCCATGCACCTTTCACAAATCTAGCTTCCGGGGTATGTCCTTCTTCATACTCCTAGATAGAGATAAGAATAGTTGTGCGGGAAGATAGACAAAACATTGTACCTTCCATAACGCCTCTATACGAAGTGCAGCTGGAGTCGCGTGCAACATGTCGTAGACGAAACTGCGCATAGCTTCCTGAAAATAATTGACTTCAACACGAGGCAGAATTGGATAAACATCCTGTCATACAGATTCACGTCTGGTCTTTTCGGCTTTCGAAATTCCTTCGCTGGGAGCAATATCGCCGACTATGGCACGGTTCTGGATTCGTATGGTGCGTAATATAAATTGGAACGTACCATGTGCTTCCGCAAGATCGTGAACTATACACATCATGACGCATCTTTTGTAATTATGTACATGTAGTCAACTTCGCCACCTATGACAAGAGACACACTGTACGTACTTGGAGATATCAAGTTCGGGATCGGAGGAACACATTGCGAGCATTGCCATTCTATACATGTGATCTGATATGCTGGTATCCAGAGGCGTCTGCGTCAGTGACTTGAAGCAAAACCGTACACAGAGTTTACCTCTCAGGGTCAGGTATCTGGTGCACATCAGCAATCTCCGGGAAGCAGAATATGAATACAGCCCACGTTATGGTTGACCCATCCAGTCCGTTTTTGTGTCTTTGAATAAAAATAACATTGAGATCGTAAGGTAAAACCTTAATATTATTGGGTTCTTACTTTAAGCCGTTCCAGTATGTGTACAAAAGCAAGCCGATCCACTGACGCATCACCGGTAGATCTGTAGAGCAGAGGAAAGACGCGTTTTGGTCTTTGTGGCAAGCGAAATTCAGATGCGATCTCGTCAATCATTTGATAGAAAACAGGACTTTCGGCGGATGACTTCCCGATTTGTCTTAAAGAATTTCAAGCTCCGCAATAGTGGCTGTGCACCGTCCGTATTACGGCGAATGGCTGTATGCTGTGACGGATACGGTAGTCCGTACACCGTCCGTAAAGTCCAACTTCAACACCAATCATTGGGGAACCCAATTCCATTTTTGTTCCAAGTTGTTGACTAGTTTTGTCATCAGTTGCCAAGCCTTTTCACAGCGCAGAACAGCTCTGATCGCCTCAAATATTGCCCATGTCCTCAAACCTGGTTTTGTAATGTAATTGGTGCAGTATGAAAGAACACCCTTAATTGCAGTTCCAGACCTGAGACTAGTAACATCTGTATTGCAACCAAAAAGGTAAGTGATAACAGGTGCAATTGTGTTCATCCATGGCTCATGTTTCTTAATGGACAAGGTACCTGTTGCCAAATCCACAACTGATTTGATGAAGAGTGGCCAGGGAAAATGAGCCTTACATCTACCCCAAACGTGTTAGGGTGACACCCACTATCTGCTGGCTAAGACCGTGCAGGTTCTCTCTACAAGAAGGGGGTGGGATCTGCATGCGTGATTGGGGAACTGATGGTTTTGATGTGAGGGGTTATTAATAGGTGAGTTTGTTGAGATATGCCATTCACACCACAAGCATAAGTGGAATACCTAAGAGAACACAACTGGGGTCCCCTAGGCATATATTTAGGGTTTATATACTATGTTCCATATATTGTACTTTGTTGTTACCGATGCACTTGTACATGCACATACATATTGATGCATGCGAAATAAAATTCTCATGCTATCAAAGTGTAGTGTCATTTAGTGTAATTTGGCATAATGTAGTGTAATTCAACATAATAAAATAAAAATGAAATTTTATTAGGTAATGGGGTGGTTTCCTAACATTACCCCCCTTTTATGCCTCAACTTCCAGGCGAGAAAATATTGTGTCTGTCCCCTCTGTGAAATTTTGGTAAGGCCGGAATCTCATCCCCTCATACACCATTCTTGCAATGCGATGCGGAGCATTTGGATTATGTTTAAAGAATTGGGCGATCACATTGTGTGCTCGCTTACAATTCTCTTTGGGCTCCTACAAGTTATTTTTGTCGGTATAGTTTTTCCACTTTATTAAGAACTCCAACTTGTTCCATCAAAGATGTGAGTCTAGAATTTCTTCAACTACGTATTCTGGAGCACCTTCTACTATTATCAGAGGTTGCAGAGTAGTTTGTTGGCCAGGAATAGTGGGTGGGTGGTAAGTGTAAGGGGACTAGGGGGGTGCCCTGTGTGTTTTTCCTATTTTTTATGTTCGTCCTATATTTTTCCCCACCTCATTTCCTTCTATTCTTCATTTTCTATGATTTTTCCGGATTTTATTACTAATTTTCCCTTGCTATCATGTTTGTACATGTTGACACTTTGATATTTAGAGGTGGAGTACCCCTTCCGACACATACCCCTTGGTATGATGTCATTCGGCGGCCTTGATCCACCTATCTCTGCCTTTTTCTATTTTTAGGTTATATTTGATTTTTGTTGTCTTCACATATACTGGGCATCAGCAAGGGGATCCTTAGAGTTTTCTCTTTGGATTTCCCTTTGCTAGGTGTGTCCCCAATGCCTGTATTATGTAGTATAATTTTAACTTCGGATTTCCCTTTGCTAGAGGCCTAGGTTGCCCTTATAGTAGAAAACTCTCCCCTAAGGCCCGAAAATCGCGAACGCGCTGCCCAAGATAGGCAGGTACGGACTGGACGATGCTTCCCAAAGCTCCACAGAGTCCCTACACACTGTTCCAGATAATCTTGCCTTTATTATGCCGCCATTTTTGCCAAACACGCTCCCTAGCGACATGGATGCATCAGAATGCTTTGATGTGCTTGAAAGCGACATTTCCGGAATGCGCGCACAAATCAACTCGCTTAAATCTACGATTGAAAACTTCGTTAGGACCCTCCAGGCTAACCCTACGACCAATAGTTCCCCCTTTACGACTCCAAGTGCACCCAACAACGACGTTTTGCCAAACGTGTCCACTAAGGAACGTGCCCAGATCAAACCGTCCCCCCCCACCGAATTTAATGGTGCATGTGTGCAGGGACATGCATTCCTTAATTCCTGTGAGTTATACATTAGTCTCCAGTCGCATCAATTCATCGATGAGGCTGCAAAAATTTATTGGGCCTTCACATACATGAAATCTGAATGTGCCTATCTCTATGTGGACCATATCCTATGTCAAACTAAAGAACTCGGTTCTCTACCTTTCTCCACTTGGGGTGACTTTTGAGCTGAGTTCGTACGCCACTTCTGCCCCCTCAATGAACGCCACCGAGCAGTGACACGACTTGAGTCATCCGCTTACCACCAGGGACGTCGATCCATGGACGACTATATTGATGAGTTCAAGGATTTGGTGGACATGGCAGGATATGGGAGTGGGTTACCAGTGGTGGTGAAGTTCCGACGGGGGCTCAACTGAGAAATTCAGGACCAGATTGCACAGATGTTGGAAGGGTGCCTAGCAGACGATGATATCCTTGCTTGGTATGAAGCTGCTTCACTCTGTGATGAGAACCAACTCACAAATGCGGCGTTTAATGCTGCATTCCATGCTCCAACTACCACTCATACACCCTACACCTTCAATTGAAGCCTCCCCCGCCCTAACCCCATTCCTGTTCATCAAACTCCCACACCAGCCATCAATGTCCCAGTACCAATGGATGTTGATGCAGCCCGCAGCCGTGCACATAAGTTGGATCTCTGCTACCGTTGTGGGGAACCTGGACAGAGGGCTGGAGTGTGTCCCCATCGTCAGGATATCCACATGCTCACCCCCGAGGGACGAGACGAACTCCTGCAAGATTTGTTGGTGCTTGTAGATGTTGAGGAAGCGAAGGATCAAGTTGCAGAGGAGATTAAGTTGGAAGTTGTAGAGGAGCAGGATTTTCCTATTCGCAGCGAGTGAATCGTACACCCTCACTGCCTGTCCATAACTGCTTTGAAGTCTTGTCAGTTGAATCCCCAGAGAATGAATCCATTTCTGTGACTACTCCCCTCTCTGACCCTTCGAAGTTGGCTAAAGATGTACCTGCTCTCCCCATCTCTCCTTCTACTCCATGTCCCAAAATTAAATCATGGGAGCGTAAACTACCATGCAAGTATATTGTGGCATCCACTCCCTCTGCACATTCCTTAAACCTAGCCATCGAACTGCAGACGACCGACACTGGACAGATACTTGGTGTCTCTGCACTCCTGGACTCTGGTGCGACTGGTCTCTTCATCGACTCCCATCTGGTACAACAACATTGCCTAAATACTCGCTCACTCTCACGTCCAATACCTGTATATAACGTGGATGGATCCCCAAATGAAGCTGGTGCCATCTGAGAGGTTGCAGACCTGGTTCTCCATTACAAAGATCATAGTGAGCGTGCCCTTTTTGCTGTCACTCAATTAGGAAAGCAAAAGGTGATTTTGGGATATCCATGGCTTCGAGACCATAACCCAGAGGTTGACTGGCGTACCGGGGAGGTTACCATGAGCCGATGTCCATCCCGTTATCGGACGTGTTTCACAGAAGCCAGGCAAGAACATCGTGGACAGAAGGCGGCAATACGACGTACTCAGAAGTGTCATGCTGGACCCCTGCCTATACCTGGAGTGGAATTGGAAGGGGTTCCTGATCTAATGCCGGACTTGGATGATGATGATGAGGACCCAGAGGAAGTGGAGGAGGGTGATCGGATCTTCTACACTGCGATTCGCTCATCGCATGAGGTGTGTGCCACATCGAACATATCCCAATGCCTCGCTGAGGCCTTCCACAAAAACAATGCTGCTAAATCCTCTACTAACTCCTTACTCCCTCATCTCCATGAGTTTGAAGACATGTTCTCCAAGGAGTCATTCGACTCTCTTCCTGCGCGCAAGCCATGGGATCACGCGATCGAACTCACCCCCGGCGCAACTCCTTCATCCTGCAAGGTCTATCCTCTCTCTCCGGAAGAACAATGGCAGCTTGACCAGTTCATTGACGAGCACCTGGCCTCTGGACGTATTCGACCATCGAAGTCACCCATGGCCTCTCCCTTTTTCTTTGTCAAGAAGAAGGATGGCTCACTTCGACCGGTTCAAGACTACAGAAGGCTCAACAACATCACGGTCAAAAATCGCTACCCACTACCCCTCATCTCTGAACTCGTAAACCAGCTCCATGGAGCCCGATACTTCACCAAGCTCGATGTCCATTGGGGCTATAATAATGTGAGGATAAAGGAGGGAGATGAGTGGAAGGCAGCCTTTCATACCAACTGTGGTCTTTTTGAACTGCTTGTCATGTTCTTTGGCCTTACTAATAGCCCTGCCACCTTTCAGACCATGATGAATGACATCTTCCATGACCTCATCCTTGAAGGCATTGTCTGCATCTATCTCGACAACATCCTCATCTTCACTCGCACGGTTGAAGAGCACTGTCGCATCACGCGCCTCGTCTTAGAGCGACTTCGATGGTACAAACTCTACCTTCGTCAGGACAAATGCGAGTTTGAAAGGACCAAGATTGAGTACCTCGGCCTGATTATCTTGGAGGGTCAAGTGGAGATGGATCCTATCAAGGTAAATGGGGTCACAGCTTGGCCGACGCCCACAAACAAGAAGGAGATGCAGTCTTTCCTGGGCTTCATCAATTTCTATCGGCGTTTTATCAAGGATTTCTCACATCATGCATGACCACTGTTCAACTTGACAGGAAAGGAGGCATGGAGGTGGGATAATGCACAACAGGAGGCGTTCGAAAAGCTTAAGGAGATGGTCACTTCCGCTCTGATCCTTACCTTTGCTGATGATTCACGTCCTTTTCGTGTAGAAGCCGACAGTTCTGACTTTGCGATGGGCGCCGTGTTGTCTCAGCAGTCTCCGGAGGACCAGAAGTAGCATCCTGTTGCATTCTACTCCAAAAGCCTTAGTGCTGTAGAGCAAAACTATGAGATCCATGACAAGGAGATGTTGGCAATAATGCGTGCGCTTGAGGAGTGGCGACACTTCCTCGAGGGTGCCCAACACAAGGTGGAAATTTGGATGGAACACAAGAATCTCGAGTACTTCATGACGGCCAAGAAATTGAACTGTCGTCAAGCTTGTTGGTCCCTGTATCTATCTAGATTCGACTTCTCCTTGCACCACCGTCCGGGTCGCAGCATGGGGAAGACCGATGCCCTATCCCGATGTGCAGACCATGGGGATGGCAGCGGTGACAACCAAAACATTGTGCTGTTGCAGCCAGACCTGTTCACCATTCGGGCACTGGAAGGCATTGCACCCCAGGGCGAGGAGTGGGACATCCTACATGACATTCGTCGCACAAACCGTAGCAGTTTACATGAGGATGTTGTCGCCCGAGCTGTTAAAGAACTGAGGAAGGGATCGACCCTTTCCTTATGTGCAGCAGAGTGGGCTGAAAAGGAGGACTTGTTGTATTTCAGGGATCACATCTATGTTCCCAATGACCCAGACCTTTGCCGGCACAGCATATCCCAACACCATGACTCACAGATTGCTGGCCACCCCGGATGCTGGAAGACCTTGGAGCTCACCTCACGGAACTATTGGTGGCCACAAATGTCATGGCTCATTGGTCAGTATTGTTGCACTTGTGACCTTTGCTTACGCACCAAGGTTCCTCGTCGCAAGCCTATTGGTGAGCTACACCCTCTTCCTGTTCCAGAGAGTCATTGGGATGTTGTCAGCATCGACTTTGTGGTGGAATTGCCAGAGTCAAACGGGTTTGATGCGGTGATGTGCACAGTTGACTCAGTGGGAAAACGTGCTCACTTCATTCCCACTCACACCACTGTCAGTGCCCTAGGTGCCACTCGACTCTACCTCCACCACATGTGGAAATTACATGGACTTCCTGGTGCCTTCCTCTCGGATCATGGCCCTCAGTTCATGGCAGAGTTCACTCGTGAGCTGTACCGACTCCTGGGGATCAAACTCCTCGCTTCAACCGCTTATCACCCACAAACTGATGGCCAGACGGAGCGAGTCAACCAGGAACTGGAGCAGTACATCTGCCTCTTTGTCAATGAACGCCAGGACGATTGGGATGATCTCCTTCCTTTGGCCAAGTTCGGATACAACAACCATGTCCATGCTTCCACTCAACAGACCCCTTTCCTCTTAGACACTGGACGACATCCACGCATGGGATTTGAACCTCACCAAACTCCCTCACACATCGAGACAGTGAATGAGTTCACAGAACGCATGAGGGATAGCTTGGAGGAGGCAAGGGCAGCCTTAGCAAAGGTGAAGGACGACATGGCACAATTTTACAACCAATGCCACTCCCCAACCCCTCAGTACAAGGTTGGTGATCGAGTTTATCTTGACTCCAGTGATGTCTCCACTACACATCCATCCAAGAAACTCGCTCATCACTTCTTGGGACCTTTCCCCATTGTCAAGTGCATTGGAATGCATGCCTATCGTCTACGCCTCCCAGCCTCCATGTCCAGACTCCATCCCATCTTCCATGTCGTCAAATTGCTTCCAGCTCCCCCAGATCTGTTCCTGGGATGCCATTCACACCCACCACCACCACCTACAGTGATTGAGGGAGAACCCCAATACGAAGTCGAGTCAATCTTGGACAGCCGTTTGCATCGAGGAAAACTCCAGTATTTGGTACATTGGAAGGGTTATGGGTATGAGGAGAACTCATGGGTCGAAGAGTCTGACGTAAATGCCCCTCAGTTAATCAAGGAGTTCCACCGATGGCACACTGCTGCACCGCGTCGCATTCAAGTCACGGACTTTGGTCGTATGCGATTTCGAATGCATCGGGGCAATGCATCTTAGAGAGGGGGTGATGTAAGGGGACTAGGGGGGTGCCCTGTGTGTTTTTCCTATTTTTTATGTTTGTCCTATATTTTTCCCCACCTCATTTCCTTCTATTCTTCATTTTCTATAATTTTTCCGGATTTTATTACTAATTTTCCCTTGCTATCATGTTTGTACATGTTGACACTTTTATATTTAGAGGTGGAGTACCCCTTCCGACACATACCCCTTGGTATGATGTCATTCGGCAGCCTTGATCCACCTATCTCCACCTTTTTCTATTTTTAAGTTATATTTGATTTTTGTTGTCTTCACATATACTGGGCATCAGCAAGGGGATCCTTAGAGTTTTCTCTTTGGATTTCCCTTTGCTAGGTGTGTCCCCAATGCCTGTATTATGTAGTATAATTTTAACTTCGGATTTCCCTTTGCTAGAGGCTTAGGTTGCCCTTATAGTAAGGGCGTAGGTGGGATATGTTAAGCTCAGGATCAATCTTGAATGATTGGGGTAATTTTAGCACTACCACATTAGGCGAGATTACTTTAGAGATTGCATATGGGCCAACTTGTTTCTCTGTAAGTTTCCTTGAAGGTTGTGGAATATTCAGGTCCTTGGTACTTAGCCACACCAAGTCACCAACTTTGTACTCTGGAGCACATGCTTGAGTACAATCCACGTGTTGCATCATGTCATCATGTGCTTTCTTCAATGCTGCCTCTGCTTCCTCTTGTACCTTTTGCATCTTAGATACAAAGTCTTCTACCGACTGTACTTTGACTTCCCTTCTGGGTTCTACTCCCATGCGAGGATGATATCCATAATTCATGAAAAAGGGTGACATACAAGTAGCCAAATGGAATTTGTTATTGTGGGAAAATTTGGCAATTGCCAGCCATTTGGGCCAGTCAGTTTGTCTGTAGTTGACAAACATACATAGGTACTGCTCCAACTCCTGGTTCATTCTCTCTGTCTGCCCATCAGTCTGCGGGTGATATACTGTAGATAATTTAGTTTGAATTCCCAATATGTTGTTCAGTTCTCACATAAATGTGGAAGCAAATTGTGGTCCGTGATCAGAGATAACAGTATCAGGTAACCCATGTAACTGCCATACCTGATGTAGATAGAGGTGCACCAAGCCCAATGATGAGGTTTCTTTAGTGGTAGGAATGATATGGACCTCCTTTGTGAAGCAGTCGCATACTACAAATATTGCATCGTACCCTTGAGCCTTGGGTAATCCAGTAATAAAATCTACAGATATATCTCACCATGGCACTTTACGTATAGGGTTCAGCATTAATTTTCCTGCAGGTTTCTCTGGAAATTTCTTCCCCCTCATGCACATATCACATCCATCCACATACCCCAACACATACTTTGGAGTTCCGGGCCACCAATAATTTCTCATTGCTAATTCCAACATCTTCCATCTTCCTGGGTGTCCAGCAGTTGGCGTATTATGATGTAACCAGACGATCTCCCTTCGCAAATCCTGATCCTTCAGTACATACACTTTTCCTCGAAACAACACCAACCCTTGTTCCTCAGCCCATTCATCTCCTTTAATATTACCTTTCTTCTCTCCCTTCAGAGCTTTCACAGCTTCCACTACTTCATCATCCATTTCCAAACATTGTCTAATTTTAGACAACATTTCCGTTTCCAAGCTATCTATTAATAGATGCCCTTGATGCATAGTGCAAATGCAAAAGTATTCGGGTTTGAGTAAGGTAACATTCTTATTGTCCTCCTCCACCCCCCTTTTATGATCAATATGTCTGGATAATGCATCTGCTTTCCTCATTAAGCTTCCCACTTTGTGGACCAAGTGAAAATTGAAATGCAATAGGAATAGTGCCCAATGCGCTTGCCGGCGATTAAGCTTTTTAGCGGACATGAAGTATTGCAGATTTTGATGATCCGCCCAGATCTCAATCTGATGCATACATCCCTCCAAATAATGCCTCCACACCTCCAATGCTCGTATTATCCCCAACATCTCTTTGTCATGCACATCATAATTCCTCTCCACATCATTCAACCCTTGGGACAAATATGCACAAGGATGCCATTTGTCATCTTTGCACAACATTATAATACCGCTCCAGTAGCAAAATCGGATGCATCGGATTCCACTTGCAAAGGGTGTGTGAAATCTACTGGGGCTAATATTGGTCCCTCCACAAACTTCCTCTTCAACTCCTCAAATGCTGTCTGCTGCTGCTCTCCCCACCTCCACACTACTCCTTTTTGTGTAAGGTTATGTAAGGGTGCAGCAATTTTGGAAAAATTGTGCACAAAGCGACAATAATCATTTGCAAGTCCCAAGCAGTACTTTACAGTCCCCCACCTGTCCTAGTGGACTCCGACTGGACTGACTGGAGTCCACTGGAGTCCGAGTGGAGTCTGAGTGGAGTCCAATTGAACTACACTAAGTCATGTAGAGTTCAATCCCCCATTGGAGTCCAACTGGAGTCTGACTGGAGTCCAACTGGAGTCTGACTGGAGTCCAACTGGAGTCTGACTGGAGTCCAACTGGAGTCTGACTGGAGTCCAACTGGAGTCTGACTGGAGTCCAACTGGAGTCTGACTGGAGTCCAACTGGAGTCTGACTGGAGTCCAACTGGAGTCTGACTGGAGTCCAACTGGAGTCTGACTGGAGTCCAACTGGAGTCTGAGTGCAACCAAATGATAAGTCAATTAGATATAAGCTCAAAGGACTTTGGACTTGGTGAATTTCATAAAGTACCCACAAAATAAATTTGTGTACTGCAGGAATTGAACTCAAGACCTCACCATAAGGAATCACATGACAAACCAAACAAGTGTGCTCAACCACTTGACCCACAGGAGATTTATTGGGGATCAATATAAGGTTTATTTATGACTCAACTTTTCATATTCTTCGAGGAGGCATTTTTTAAACAATTAAGATCAAAAATTTTTAATTAACCACATCCCTCGTGTAGGACACGAGGGAGTGGGTATAATATAATAATAAACAAAAAAAAACCCCTCTCGCATCTTGTGAGAGGGGGGGGGATTACTACTATGTACATAAAAAACTAAACCCCTTGCATTCAGTGTGAGGGGGGGATTCGTAAGTACTACAATATATATACCCCTCGCATTCAGTGCGAGGGGGGGGCAGAGATAAATTAAAAATAATAAAGACCCCTCCCCATGCAAAATGCAGGGGAGGAGGGGTTGGGGGATGCGGTCTGGGGTGGGTGTCGTCGCCCACCCCTCCTCGCACGCATCTGTCGCCGTAGCAAGCCGCACCCGTCATCCACCCTATGAGCAGAGGCTCGTAGGCATGGGGATGGGTGCCGTGGTTGTCATAGCCCTGGTCTACCCACCATCCACCCAACGAGCAGGTGCTCATCGGTGTGGGGTGGGTGTGTTGTCGGTTTTGCGGGTCTCCTAGTTCGGAGGGGTTGGGGGGAGGGGTCAGTGATGTGGCATGCGAGGGAGGGGGTAGGTGGGTGCTTACCAGGTGGGTATCCTGCTCCACAGGTCTCCTGTTACCCCTCTGCCATCTCCTACCCTTTATTGACACCCTCACATCCCATTTGGATGGGGAGGAGGGGGCTGGCATGGGTGTCGTCGGGTCTGGGTTGATCCCCATTGTTCCATGTTGGCATCGGCATTGCCCTGTTGTTGTTCGCCGTCGTCACCTCCATTCCATCTGTGATCCACCCCCCAAGCAGTTGCTCAAGGGGCTGGAGGTGGGTGGTGTGTCGTTGGCCCCGTTGCTTCGCATTCTGGGGGTCCTGGTGACACTCACGATCCACCCTACGAGCAGGGGCTTGCAGGCGGTGGGGTGGGTGTGTGGGGTTGTCTCACGTCTGGCCATCGGTCGTTACCAGTAGAGTAGAACCTACAAAACAAAAGAAACGAGTTAGTTAGTTTATAAAAACAAAAAGCAAATGAAAAAAACTTACGTAGGGCCCAAACGATGCGATCTGCGTTGTTTGGGTCCGTGTTCCATCCAGTCAGCTCGTTTGTGGGTGGTGGCATCGTTACCAGTAGTTTATAACCTAGAAAACTAAAGAAACTGGTTAGTTAGTTTATAAAAACAAAAAGCAAACAAAAAAAAACTTACCTAGGGCCCATCCATTCGGCTTGTTTGCGGGTGGTGATGATGGCGGATTGGGCATGGGAGCAGTGGCAGTGGGTGTCCATGCAGTGGTGGTGGTGGTAGAGAGAGGAGGGAGGGAGGCAGTGTCGACGGTGGTGGTGGTGAGTGATGAGCTGGCACATTTGATGACGCAGCAATATGCTTTGTCATACACAGCCACACCACGGTACCTAATGCAAGTAGATGATGCCTTACACAAGGTACTGTGGTGTAACAGTTATATTGTGCATCATGATTGATTACATAAGCAACCTATGGGGATCTGGGTTCAATTCCTTTTCTTACACACTTTTTCAGCGGAACCCGACTGGACTCCAACTGGACTCCACTCGAACTCCAACTGGACTCCAACTGGACCAGTCCGAGTGGAATCCAGTGTTTGAGTGGATTCCACTTGGAGTCCGGTCGGACTGGACTGGGACTGGACTGGCAACTTTGCAGGCAGTTGGCTGGTGACCAGTCCCAGTGGACTCCAGTCGGACTCCGGTCGGACTCCGGTCAGTCCAGTCAGAGTCCACTAGGAAAGGTGGGGGAGTGTAAAGACCTTGTCCCAAGAAGGCTTGAACCTCCTTGACATGGGTGGGTGCAGGCCAATCTGTGATTGCCTGTACCTTGATTGGATCCATTTTGATCCCATCAGGGTCGATCAATAATCCTAGGAACTCAATCTTGCTTGTCCCAAACACACACTTCTCTGGTTTCATAAATAGATCATTCTCTGCTAACCTTCATAGCACCTCCTGCACTATCACCTCATGATTTTCTTCATCCTCTGTGAATATCAGAATGTCATCAATAAATATTATTACCACACCTTTGTCTATTATGTCCTTGAAAATGTCGTTCATCATATTTTGGAAGGTCGGGGACTATTAGTCATCCCAAAAAACATGACAAGCAGCTTGAAGGATCCTCGATGTGTGGCAAATGCGGCCTTCCACTCATCTCCTTTCTTTATTCGTACATTCCACCTTCACAATATTCTTGTCCCACGACTGTCCTCCATGAATTGCTCTAAAGGTTTGCTTCTGCTCTTCTTTCTCAATCATGACTGGAACTTCCCCATTTGGCATTTCCTCATCCTCCACTTCCTCCATCGTAACAGAATACTTCCTCAGATATTCTTTCTCTCTCTTTTTCCTTTTTTCCTTCTTCATCTTCCTCCCATACACATTACATTCCTTAGGACAATGAGTCATTTGTACTTTCCCAGTTTTCCAATCAATTTCAGGATTATGCTTCCATAACCACAGACATCCTATTATTAGATTGGTTTTCCCAAGATTGCACACTTCGAATACAGCTTGCTCCTGATGCTCCTGATACTTTAGTACCATAGTCACCTCCTCCTCAATAGTTCCTCCACGATTGACTGTTCCATCAATATTGTACACCATTATAGGTTGCACCAGCTTGCATGTGTTAATACCATTTCTGGTAATTAAGGACTGATTAATGAATAATCCTGTAGCACCACTATCAAGCAACACTTCCACATAAGGCAAGGCAGGGGTATACCCTTGTGTTTTTGGGCGAAGGGTATGAGGGGTAAGGGTAGGGGTTTGGAAGTTCATACCCTTGCATACCCCTGTACCCTTAGTAAGGGTACAGGGGTATGCCAGGGGTATGCTTATGTAAGAATATCATTTGATTTTTTCAGCTACAAAGACTCATATTCAAGATTTTCATCAATTAAATTCAGATTTTGGGATTGTCCAACATGATAATGGCTTTCATATGTTAATAAGAGGTATTAATATGTGATATTAATAGTAAATACAATAGTTATCAACACTTTTCAAATGAATTTTGCTCTGAATATGTTGATTTTGTGCCAAACCCTTGTACCCTTGACAAACCCTCCCATACCCTTGGCAACCCTTATATGTTTCCATACCCTTACCCCTAAGGGTAGGGTGTTCAGGGGTAGGGGTAAGGGTATGAGATTTGATACCCAGGGGTAACCCCTGCCTTGCCCTATTCCACATCAATTGTGTCCACTGTCTTCAGTCCCACAGTCAAGGTGATTTTGGGTTCTATTTGCACAGAGCAAATAAAGAATTTAGGGGTTTTTGGAAATAGTGCTTGGCAATTTTCTTTGTCATGTGATTTGCAACAGTTGTACTCCTCCTTGATTTCCTTTTCTGATCTACTCTGGGTTTCCTCAGATACTAATACATTGTAACAATTCTGGGTCACCAATGGGGAAACCTTCGCTGGGACTCTTCCACAAAATTCTTCTGCCTGCCTTCCTCTGGCTTCACTTCCTCGATTGTAGCTTCCCTAATCTGTCTTTTCTGCCTACAATTCCTAGCGATGTGTCCTAACTGCCCACAGTTAAAACATTTAAGTGGAGCTTGTCTCCCTGCTTGATCAACCTCCATTGCCTCTGCTGGTGCTGCTGACTCTGCAACTATAGGTGTCACTGCCATGGCCGATGGCTGTGCCCTCAGAGTTTGTGCCTGAGGCACCTTTCCTTTCTCGGACTTTCCTCCTGATGACTTTCCAAATTTACTACTTCCATACATCAACTTTGACTCCGCCTGTTCCTGCCGATATTGCTGGTCAAGGTGCATTGCCCAATTATTATACCACTCATCCAACTTCTCTGGCATAGAAGGTAGTCGGTAGATAGACTTGAATAAAGAGGGATTTAATCCTGCTTTCAAAAACTCTACCAATGCGGCTTCTCCCATATCTGTCTGCAAAGCTTCTGCTTTGAACTGCAAAATAAATTCCCACACCATCTGGGAACCTTGGCACATGGTCTTTAATTTAGCATTGGCTGTCGCCTTTGGATTAGGGTCCCCAAACTGTGCCTCCAATCTCTCCAGAAATCCCTTGAAGGTTGCAAATGGTTTATTTCCCACGGCAATTTGATTAATAGCCTCATTTCTCCAGAACTGTGCTTTCCCCCCCTGAATGTATGAGAGAGCAAACATAATCCTAGACTCGGCTGTACAAAATTCTGGCTTCCTCCCATGGATGTACAATACTATAGAGCTGATGAAGGATTTTGTATTCTCCATGGTACCATCAAAGATTTGCAGAGGCACATACTTAGGTAAGCATGCTTTTCCATTTCCAGATTTCTCCGCCGTCTCATCCTCCTGTGACATCCACTCCACCATCTCCTCCATCTCATCATCTCTTTCTCCTGTCGTCTCTGGCTGTACTTCCACTTGTCTGGGCTGTGATGCTGCCAACACTGACACTAATTGCGACATTACAGTGCATCAATTTTCGCCTCTAGTGCTGGTGTGGGAACAGGATTAGGACCAGGATTAGAAGTTGAGGGTTCAGACATAATGGTAAAATCTGTGATGAATCACTTCTTCGACAAACTCAAGATTTGTTCTTTGAGACCTCTCCAAACGTTTACGGGTCATGTGATTGTTTGTCGATTGTTCATCAATGGTTCGTCGTTCATCAGGTGCCTAATTTGACACTTCAGATCAATAACCCCTTCAACAGTGCCTGATCTCAGGGATAACACTGAATTTGGCTTGTAACTAAAATAATCGTCCAAATAGAGTGATGTAAATCATGACTAAACCAGATCCAATCAGTTGTCTGGTTGCAGCTGTCCTAATGATAAGCGCTGCCTCTCGATCACTGGCAGTCTCAATGTAAGGCAAGGCCTGGCATCGGCTTATGAAAGAAAAGGTAGATTATGTATATACAAGTACTTCCGGGTCATGCTGAAAGGATGAGTAATTGGATGTGGCATGGTGAAACAATGATGTATGCGCAAGTAAGAGAAGGTGCACTGATATGGGAAGTTGTGTTCTTCTGTTAGGGTGACACCCACTATCTGCTAGCTAAGACCATGCAGGTTCTCTCTACAAGAAGGGGGCAGGATCCACGTGCGTGATTGGGGAACTGATGATTTTGATGTGAGGGGTTATTAATAGGTGAGTTTGTTGAGATAGGCCATTCACACCACAAGCATAAATGGAATACATAAGAGAACACAACTGGGGTCCCCTAGGCATATATTTAGGGTTTATATATTATGTTACATATATTGTACTTTGTTGTTACTGATGCACTCATACATGCATGTACATATTGATGCGTGCGAAATAAAATTCTCATGCTATCAAAGTGTAGCATCATTTAGCATAATTTGGCGTAATGTAGCATAATTCAACATAATAAAATAAAAATTAGGTAATGGGGTGGTTTCCTAACAAAATGTTGTCTAAGCAACCAGTGTACTGAACTTATCTCGAGTGCCATCCTTCTTTAAAGTGCTGGAGCAAGTGTGAATATTTGAGAGAGTTAATATATGATCCACTTTGGATTTGAAGTAAGACCACCAGCCATTGGCTGATTTACATGCAGAACAAGCCCCACATTTTTTTTTTGCAGTAATTAGGAGGCAAAGAGGGGATAGTTTCACATGGATCCACATAATCTGGGCTCAACCTTTCATGTTCGATGTGAGCAATGATCACGACTGCCTGTCATAAATTCCCCAATGTGAGCTTTCTCAAGATAATCGATCAGTTTTTGACAAAATTCTGAAGTAGGGTCCAAAATCCTTTTCCAGGTTTCATCAGGTGAAAGTGAGCTATAGCAATGGCGAGGCCACGAGATGGTATATCAATCCTGAACTACAACCATGTGACTACATGACTCTACCAACAAGTTCACATGACTACCTGGAGTAGGTGACCACTCACCCTACTCCATCTGCCCCTCTCCAAGATGGCAACATCCCCGTTGCCTCTGAAAAAGAAGGAAAGGAAAGGAAAAGAAAAGGAAACAATATGTAGGTATATGAATAATAAAACCAGTGCAGTAAAAAATTCTATGTGTGATATAAAAAAGACAACTCAACATGGTGCCCATCCCAAAGCTCAAAGCACTCTACTCAGATCTGCTAGTCGAGAGTCACTGTCCCAATCAAGTTTTGGTGGGGGCTCTTGAAATACAGGACTTGGAATGGTTGGTTTACCTGGGCCCAGTCCAAAAGGATGTTTGCAAGTGATGATAGGACCTGCAGTCCACACTGGTTGACCTCGTCGAGTGAATGAATGGATTGGGGGGTTCCTCACTTGATTACAATGGTGGGTTTGTCTTTGTATAGAGTTGAAAGCTCGGGGGGTATTAGAACGTAGTGCCGAAAGGTCTTGTGGCAGTGGCGACTGAGAGGTGATGGGTAATGACTCAGCATCCTCTGCCCAGTCAAAACATCGGCTGGGTTCAGGTACAAGTGGTGGGGCAGGTGTAATCTTTTGTTCTGGGGTTTCGACCAACTCGTCTTGCAGGTGGAATGGGAGGCTTGGGACTCGACCTGGGGATCAGCAACAATAGTGGGGTTTGAGCTTGTCAACACTTCAATGTATCTTGATGTATGTGGCTGTTCCTTGTCTGGGGGCTCAGTCTGCATTGCAGCCACTCTCTGCCTGGGGCAGTGCATTGTCTGGGTGCTGGCATCAATGATGACAGGGCTGGTTGAGGTCGTCTAAGTGTTGGCATCAATGGTGGTGATGACATTGGTGTTAGTTTGGGTGGTAGAGCTGGTGCGAACTGCCGGTGTCACATTCTGCAACTGCAGGGGGGGTTCAACTCCTTCTGCGCTTGATTTTGGAACTGCAGGGCTTCCACTAGTCTGTGGGGCCATCTCGCTGGTACTGGGCATGGTCTGGGCACTGGAGTTGATATGGATGGCAGGTGTTGATGATGGGGGCTGGTGGGGGGAACAAGAGGGTCTGGGGGGTGGTGCCATCATCACCATGGTGTTGTTTTATAGCTGTCAGTATTCATCTGTTGTAGGTAGCAAAATGGTATGTTTTCGGGCATGCTGGGGCAAGCTGGGTGTCTGGGACAGGGCTTGGGGGTGTTCTGAGGGTTCCAGTAGTTTGTTTTGTCATTTCTGAGCTGTGGGTCATGGTCCAGAATGTGGTATAGAAGGGGGTTCAGCCATCGTCGATGATGATGTGGCCATTGCGATGGGTAGTTTGGGGGTTTCCATGTAGTGTTTAAAGGTCCAGTCCAGTCTGGTTTTTGACTTCCAAATGAGGCAACCAGCAACCGCAACTGGTCTAAGACCAACCTGGATATTGGAGGACTGCAACCGGACCCTTTAGGACTGGTCCTAATCAGTCCATGGACCAAAAAAAGACTGGTTCGGACCGGTCTTTTGTCATAAAATTTATCATGCCAAATAACCCATATGTATCTCAACAAATATGACCATTACCTCATATATATTATATTCATGGATAGAGATTGTAATTCTCCATAGACCGATTCAACATTTAAGCAATTCCGTCAAGATTTGACTGAGATATGGCCAAAACCAAAAGGTCATGCATTCAAGTTGCGGTTTGTAATTTGTAATTTGTAGTTTGTAGTTGCACTCATTTGGGCTGTTATATGAATAAAATCCCATGGTACAGATGATTAGGTGTGTTGTTGTTACTTTTATGATGTCATATAGCTGTACAAAAAAAATTATAGCTCAGGTAATAAGCAATGCAATCAAAGTTGTTCTGATACAACAAAATACTCATACAAAAATGTTTTTGGTCATATCTCGACCAATTCTTGACCGTTTTTGATGATCCAGGGACCAAAAATGAAGTAAATATTGGTGGGAGTAAGGTCCAACATACGTTGAGACAAAAGACCAGTTGCAACTGGTTTTAACCAGTTTTTCATTGGTCCTACTATATTTTTCAAAACGAAAGACCAGCAACTGGACTAAAAAAGACTGCTCTATAAATAGACCACTGATCCGGTCCTAATCAGTCCAGTTCAGTTCAGTTTCGGTCTTTTTTTTGGTTCTACAGACTGGACCTTTAAACACTATTTCCATGGGTTTCTGGGGCACGAGCAGGGGGGAGCAGGGTGACGTGGGCAGCTCCTGGATTGATTTGTCAAGCAAACAATGTGTTTTGACAGGCAGGTTTGGTCCTTATTGCACAACTTTGTTTTCTGGACTGTAGAGCATCTCTGTGCACTGTTTATGGCCTGGTTAGCCATCTCTAAGGTGGGCACAGCCATTTGGGTGCTAGTTGTTGCCCAAGTTGTCGTTTTTTGGCTGTTTGGTTCGGGTGTTGTTGCTGCTGTTGACAGTGATGTGGCAGTGGTGGAAGGGGGGTTCTGGGGGGTAACGAGAGCTGGGTAGTGTTTGTTCTCTGTTTGGCTAGCCATCTCATTGGTACTGGGTGTGATTTGGGTGCAGATATCATTGGTAGCAACCATTTGGGCGATTTTCGAGGGCTGGGGGTCTTCAAAGGCAGGCAGCTCCATTTGCAGGGCAGTACAGTGACATTCGGGGGGGGGGCATTGGTCTGCACAGTCATTTTGTCAGTCATGGGAGCTGCCTGGGTGCTAGCATCGGTCCAAGTGGTCATTTCAGGGTCAGTCTGGACTTGAGCCTCATCCAGGAGGACAGCACCTCTCCATACCTCATGGGTGTGGGCCCCCTTTGAGATACAAAGCCCTTCCCCATGGCCTGCCAACTTCTCCCCTTTGTCAAGACCATCCTTTCTTCCTAACCTATATTCAGCATTCTTCCCCTTTTCCCACATCTTCTGTCCATTCTCGAGTATTTTCTCCTTCCTCATCTTTAGTCCTTCTTCTACACCTTCCCATCCATTGAGTCAAGCTTTGTCCAAGAGTATTTGGACTTCTTCATGTGTGTAGGTAAACGGTGGTGGTTGTGTTGTTGCGTCGTCTGATGATGTGGCAGTGGCTGTGCAGACACATGTCGCATCATTGGCATTGATTGCAGTTGCAGCTGCTGTGTCTGTAGTAGTAGATGCTATTGCTGTTGTAATAGTGCATGTAGTGGCTGCATTTTTCACGTTATCGTGCCATTTCTTCTTCTGGCTTTGTTTGCCTCCTGGGCCTGGCATGCTGGTGGTTGGCAGGTGGCAAGCTAAGGAGCTGGTATACTAGTAGACTGAGGTGGAAAGCTGAGAGCTCAAAGACAATATCCAAAAGCAGATTGGAAGCTCAACACAAACTCGATACGTTGTGATGTGGCACACGAGAACACAAAACTCAGGAGACACAACACAAGACTCAAGCTCAAGAACCAGATGGAAGGACAAAGCTGCGTGAGTCAAATCACGCTCTCATTGCCAAGATGGACACCCCAGAGGTGCCCTATAGCAATGGCGAGGCCACAAGATGGTATATCAATCCTGAACTATGACCATGTGACTATGTGACTCTACCAACAAGGTCACATGACTACCTGGAGTACTCACCCTACTCCATCGATAAAGGCTCGTAGGAAGCAAAATCTTTCATTTCACCAGTGAAGTGCTTTGATGCACCTGAATCAATGATCCAGTCAGCACCTTTCTTACAATTTCCATTTGCACACAAAACACATATATTTAGATCTATATAACTCCATGATATATTTAATAGCAGTAAAATTTCACATGAAAAGTTTGCTGTATTCATTGGAATATTAATCTTAGTGCTTGTGGCAGGGAAAAGGACTGACCTGTCATCATATCCACCAATGTCAAGTGGTTCATCGATGAGCATCTTGTTGATGGCCTTCCACGCTTCTTCATCAGAGACTAGAGGCTCTGATCCGAGGGAAATGGTATTGTCTTCTACCTCCATGATCCTAGGCTCTTTCAGTTCTTCTGGTTCAATCCTCTTTCTCTTACCTTCTCGCACTGTCAGGTGCTCTTCCAGTGGTTGCAGATTTTTCATGCTGCGTGGAAGTTGCATTTGCTCAAGGGTGTCTCGAGCTTGCTGATATTTGGCATAAACTGAATGAGAGGTAGAGGCTGTGCCCATATAGGCCTGTGCAGGCAGTTGGCGGTGAGGGTCCTTGTGGGAGTGTGGTCACACTGTTCAATTTGCTGAATGAGCGGCATTGGCAGTATGATGGTGCCATTACCATTCATGGTGGTAAAGGCACTGGAGGTGAGGTGGGTATGCTTTGCTTTGGGCTTATCCTCCTTAGTCTTTCTGTTCCCATGTCATCCACGCTTTTGGGATGACTCTCCATTGTTGTCTTGCCCTTCTTTGGGCTGCCACTTGGGGTTGTTGCCTTTGTGCTTGACAGTGGAAAGCTTATTAGCCTGAGGTGGGCCAGTGGGCTTTCCAACTGCTGTGTGCCTAGAGGATTCAGCGACAATGGAGTCCTTGACGTGTTTGAATATCAAGGCACTAGTAGCAGTCATGTTAAGGACCGTGGTGGATAATGAATCATACTCATGTGGCATCACAGCAAGTAGGATCATTGCCTGTACTAGTTCGGGGATGGCAACATTGGCAGCCGTGAGGCACTCAAACTTGTCAGCCATTTTAGCAATCTCTGGTGCAGGATTTGCAGCCGGGATTTTAATTGCTATTGCAGACCTAAAGTCTGCAAAGACTTGGAAGGGGCCATCGACACCATAATCAGTGTGAATGAGTTCCCACACCACCTCAGCAGTGTCCCTGGTGTTGGCATGCTGCCAAATGGAGGGTGGAGCACTAGGCTACCAATGGCCTGGTTGTTTTTGTTGCTCCAGGTCTGGAGCTTGGCAGTAGCTTCCACTACCGCAGTAGCGTTCATCACTATCAAGGGAGGTGCCAGAGGCAGTTTGTGTTCTGCCCTGCTAGTTATCTGCCAGAGGCCTTGAGACCTGAGCCACGCCTTCATGGAGTTGGCCCATTGTATGTAATTTGAACCATTGAACATTTGAACAAGTTTTTCAAGAGTTGAAGACATGATATGTGGTGGCAGCGGTTAAAAATGCTCAATCAGTCTTTTACTCAATGAAACACGTTTAATGATCTCAGGAGAAAGCACTCCTTCAGAGTGTGAAGAACCCTAGTCATGCTAGGTTTTAAGTGCAGCTCGCAGGGAGCACAAGGTTATAATTTGGAGACTATGATGTCAATATCGTTTGCAGCCAGTTAAGGCATGTTCACAATGTGCCCAGCAGGGCCCAAACCTGTTGGAGCAGACCATATACACTGCACAGGGGAAGAGACTACATGTTCCTTACAACCTACCTGGGGTTTAGTTAGACTTACAGCTAGGTAAGAACACTGTATTCCTACTACGGTACAGGTTCTCCCAATATACATAATAATAAGGATGTCACATGACTTGGGAATGTGTTTACCACATGTATGCACAGTAAGCACAGTAACATGTGTATGCTGCATGTATTGCCTCATGTATGCAGCATGTATCTTGGGGTTTAATTTCAACACACCTTTGGAATATGTGAGAGACCATATTTCATTTCTCTGATCTTTTTTGCACGAAATCATGCCAGGTACTTTTCTGCCAATACAGTCAATATCGCTGACCAGACAGAAGCATTTTTTTTCTTCCTCTGATTCAGGACAAAAAATTTCTCCATTGGACATCCATTTAGCAAGTGATTCAAGCATATCAGGATTCACATATAGCATACAATTGGCAATGCTATCAAAGTTTCTTTATTAACTGCCAAAAAGGAACTCTGCAAACACACTTTTATTTGTTTGTGGCTGAAGGCCATGAAAGGGAAATTTGGGTCACACTGAAAACACTTATTGTGGTACATCTACAGATGTCGTTTGTGTGCAATATCAGCTAGTTTTGTTAGTCCAGTCCAATACCACCTAGACTGACACCAAGTCGGGCTCCCTCCCAATCATGAGAACCTTACCACACCAATTCCAATGCCTTAATGCAATACCTTTCAAAGCAGTAGCCAACTTGGTGTCAAGCTGTTGCCCAGTAAGACCATGGACAATAAATGGAATCTCACCACTTTCAACACCATCCTCAGCTTTGGTATCAAATTTACTAGTTGCCTCAGGAAATTTGTTTGACTCAAGTGCTCTGTAGTGTATCGCAACAGGGGGTGTATCTTCTGGGTACTCCTTGAGATTCTTGTATGCAATCTCCAAGTCAGTGTAGTCTGCATGATTCAACTTGAGCCATTCTAATGCCAAGGCAACTTTATTCCTCTGGACTAACAAAGGTTTGAGGCGCTTGAATTCATCAGTTCATGGCATACACGGTCCAGTAAATAGAACTGCAAGGACATCATCCAAGTCAGCGACCAGTGGTGGGAGAGCTATATACACCTTCTGTATGGGGGATTCAAATGCAACCACATGGGGTACTATTTTGCTATGACTAGTGTTGCCACAGCTTAAGCTGACTTAAGCCGAGGCTTTTTGTGATCTTGGGGAAAAAATTACATAAAATTACCAAAATATTTGAGGAGCTAGATCCCATCTAAAGCCAAGGGGTCCTCTGCAAACTCTAAGCGATCAGAGAAGCCTTTCCAGAGATATTTAAGCAGCTTTGAAACAGCTCAAGCCAAGCCATTTCAGAGCCATTTCAAAGCCATTTAAATATCTCAGGAATGGCTTCTCTGATCGCTTAGAGTTGGCAGAGGACCCCTCGGCTTTAGATGGAATCTAGCTCCTCAAATATTTTGGCAATTTTACGTAATTTATCTCCCAAGATAGCAAAAAACCTCGGCTTAAGTCAGCTTAAGCCATGGCAACACTAGCTATGACCCAATGAGACCTGGACAAAACAACCATTATGTTGGACTCATGCTATTAACAAATGTTCGATCCAATTCAAATCACAAAGCTCCATTGGCACTTTCCCAATCCACAGGCCTCTAGCCAAAGCAAGCTGGGGAAGCTTTCCCTTGTGTAAACCCTGATGACAATTGTCACATATCATATCACAACTGTGATCAAGCACAGGACCAGGGTACTCACGGATCACAGATGGTTTTCTATGCTCAACTCAAGTGACACCAGGCACATGAAGTAGATGGAATAACTGTTTGACATGTTTCAGGCATGACAGGTTTGAGAAAGGTTTCAACTCACAGCATATGGCACAACCAGCTTCTTTGAAGCTTTCTGGTGACAGTGCATTGCAAAACTCACTAACGATGTGGTGAGCTAAATGATCATCAAGAGGCAGCGGAGGGAAATCAGGTTTTTGATCTGACACATCTTCTTGCATGAGTTCTTTTATTGGTTATTGCTTGCCTGCAGTTATTCTTCTTTGTGACTTGGATTGAGAAAAGTGAATGGTGAGAGACACAACTAGTGCAGCAATGATCTAGAAATAACTCAACATAGGTGCTCCCTATTGTCCTGAGCCTGCTGGTGAATGGAGATGCTGTGGATTCTAGCAATATCACGAATGGCCTTGACCAGTATAGGATACCTAGTGGAATGTTGGCACAAACAAGGTTTTCCATATATTGGCAAGATGAGTTAGCCATGTCATCACCTATATGAGCCACATACCTGAGATGAAAAGCATCATAGTTGTCCCAGTCAATGTCCATGCATCGATGATATTTGACATGTGGCATAATTAATGCTGGTGGAAATGGATATGGAACTCAACCTCCAATTACTTTGTCAATTGAAGAATCACCAGCAGCGGGGATGGAATGTGAGAAATTTGCAAGCAGGTGGAAGTTTGTGAAGTGACCTATGACAAACAATAAGATCAATTGCAACAAAGTCATAGATCTCCAGTGCTGAGTGGCAAAAAAACTGAGCCCAAAAAACAACAACATGGAAGTCATGCTTGGGCATCAATTGTCTCCACATTAAAAGCTTAATCAAGACACATATAGATTTTGAAGAGCGGTAAGGAACTGCATCAATCAAGACAAAGTGACTCCAAGACACACAAAACATATGAATGCACAGTTCCAAGAAAATTTGCTGGTAAGCGAGGTAATGTAGACAGAAAAATCACATGTAAGTGATTCTAAGATAACCAAGATTCACAAGAAATAATGGTTTTGACAGGGGTTAAATTAAAAGATGAGTCAGCCAAGGTCACCAAAAAAGAACAAGATGTTGAGCAATGCAAGTCAAGATCAGAGGAAATGTTCCAGAAAAACAGTTCCACATGATGTGAAACAGATTGCATGGCACTACAGGGTTCACCAAGGACTTGGGAAGAGATGGCCAATGGTCCATTTTGGGCATGGCAAGAGTACGGCACCAAAGAGTGCAGAATATTGGTCTCTAAATGACCAGGATCATTAAAGGAGACATGAAACTCACTTAAAATTGGGGGGATGTTGAATACAGGAAAGAAACCCAACAAAAGAAAGCTTGAGAGTACTATGGCACCCAATGGGTCTGAATTCTCCCATGGTGTCTGAATTTTGATTTTCTTATTTTATTGTCTTGTGCTATCCCTCCAGAGTTTTATAGGATTTCATCACATAGTACCCATGCATCTATATGCAATTTTACTAAGGAATACAAAATGTAGAAGCAGTCGAGAAATAGTAGCCAGAGTGATCAGTCAGTGATTTTGATGTAAGTACATTGCTCACAACTTCATACTCCACTTGGAGGGCTCAGAAAAAAAATGCAGGCTATCTATACTGAAATAAAACACAGGCACATACTCACTTTGAGTTCCTGGTGTGGTGTGCCTGTGCTTGGGAGGGGAGAGGAGATTTTGTCTCTTTTGTCACACTTTGTCACAATCAGATTTGTTCTCCGCTCGCACACTGCATTGTCAATGGCCACATTACACACAAAACCAGAGCAACTATTTGAATTGAGGTATGTACAACTATGTAGAAAGTAAGGTATGACCTAAAAGATGAAATAAATGTAATATCTACTGAGGAATAACTTGAAATGAGTTATAGGATTGGGTATGATCTAAGTTGGTGCTTATGGGCTGGGGAGGTGAATGTATGTTCAAAAGCTAGTGTGCAGGTGGGTAGAATGGAGACTGATGGGTGTTGTAATGGTGATGAAGTGTTCCCAGGGGGTAGAAATTGAATTGGAGATGATATGGTGGGACAGGAGTGAAAGTGCTGTGTGATGCACTTGGACCAGCAATTGACAGGTTTGTGATGTTAGCAGTGAGTGGGAAGTGTGATACAGGAATGGAAGCTTGAGATGCCAAAGGGATATGCAATGAATTGTCCAAAATTTGGGGCTGGGTAGTGCTGTTTGTGTCAATTCGCCACCTGTGAGCATGACTGAACAGGCCTGTGAACCTTTTGCTATTGCAAAGGCATGGATGTGAGTCAAAGAAGGAATTGATTCTATGAAGCAACACTTCCTTTGTACCTTTCTCAGCCAGAGAAAGTGTGCCTGCAATCTCCTGCAAATCAGGCTTGCTTTTTGAAGAGAGAGAACCCATAAATGGTGTGTCAGGTGCCCAGTCTTGTCACTGCTGCTCCCTGTCATTCTCTTTCTGCTTTCATTGCATGGCTGTATCCATCTTCTTCTGTTCCTTTGCTGCTTGCTCTGCATCCTTTTCTGCTGCTAACTGTTTGCCCTCTGCTGATGTCAACACCTGTGCCTCCATGTTGAGCTTATCCACTGTTTGCTTGGTCTGCCATCACACTGGTTATTTTTGCATTTCTCATTTTGTAGCTCAAGCTCAACCATCTTAACTTGTCCAGTCAGCTGTTCCAGGCTGGCCTCAAGATGGGAAATTCACGCAAAAAGAACTGGATCATGATAAAATTGAGTCGGAGGAATGGGAGATGATGATGAGGCTGGTGTTGGTGAGGAATTGTTAGCAGAGTGAGAGTCAGTCGCAGGAGGTATTGCAGAGGGTGTGAGAGCTGGTGTAGACAACATGCCTGGGCAATGAGAACGATCAACTGTGGGAGGCATTTGAGGATGTGCTTCTCATGGTTTGGAATCAGAATCACTGTCAGAATCACTACTGTCAGACCCCGATTTGCTGTCCGAGTTGCTATCAGAGTCCAGGTCCAGTGGTGGGAATGGTATAAACTCAGGGAGTGGCAGGAAATTGTGTGCCTCTGTGGAATATGGAATGCTGGTTACAAAATCATTGTCCGTGAAGACAGTCCTATTGATGGGCCAAGCACCACTTTTTTTGAAGGCCGAGATGACAGTAGATGGACAGAAAGACTCCGGCCTAACCTGCATGTATTCCTTAATAAAATCCTCTTTTGGCATCTCTGACCCAGTAAGTTCCACAATGCAATCACATCGATCCAGCCAAGCACACTGGAATGGTCCAAAGACGCCAATATCAAGAGGTTGCAACTTGTGAGTGGTATGAGGTAGAAGGCATAAGATAATGATACTGTGGAGCTCAGTAAGGCAAATGATTTCAGAAGTTTCATGTGAGCCATGACCATCAAGAACAAGGAGAATTGGTTTTCCTGACTTGTTTCATGCTGTAGACTGTGGAATGAATGATTTCTCAAGACACTCTGCACCAATGAAATCATCTGTCCAGCCATTCTGAGATGTCACAACACTGACATCAAAGCTGTCAGCAAAAACATATAACAAAACCAACTTGAATGAGTTCTACATGCACACAATGTCTGGATGACTGTCAAACCACTCAGGGCTGAACAATGTTCCTGGAAATACAAAGCCTGGCTTAAGCTCAGTTCCATCTGCACAGATAGCCTCAATGATAGTGATAAGTTCAAGATTAGCACTGCGATGCTTGTACTTGGCACACTGTCTCCATGAGTATAAGTACTTCCTTTGGCTACTCTTCTTCCCACCACCCCTCTGGCATCCCTTCTCATCCATGTTGTATATGTTCTCAATGGGAATACCCAGTGATTCAACAAGCACAGTGAGTTCATCAAAGTATCAGTTGACAACAGGATGGTTAAAGGCCTTTGCATGTTTTGGGTCAAGGCCAGACACTGAGGATAGTACAATGTCAGGATGTCATTTGAGAAAGGCATAAATACAGTTTTTGCTGGGCCACTTGTTGTCTGGGTGAAGGTGCTGTGCTCTGACTCAGATAGTCCATTTACGAAGAGGACAGCCAGTGGCCCTGAGGTGCTCAATCCATTTGGCAAGAAGGTTCTCTTGTGAAGGAGAGAGGAATTGTTGAGATGTGTGAGCTTCTCAAGCAGGCTTGTGGATGTTGAGAAAGCGAGCCTGAAGAGTAGTATAAGGAACATTGAGATCACAAGCTGTCTGTTTGACATTAATCTTAATGCCATTGGGCTTCTCATGGACAAGGCGGCAGCAGCCCTCTTTGAGTAGTTCCTTGGTCTCATCACATGTGCACTCTGGCATGCATGCAGTACAAAAACCTGAATGCATCAATATGTTTCTGGCGGAGCCTGAACCTCAACATGTTTTGTCACACTTCCTTTCTTTTTTTTCTGAGCCCTCGGAGTGGAGTATGAAGTTGTGAGCAAGGTACTTACATCAAAGTCACTGACTGATCACTCTGGCTACTATTTCTCGACTGCTCCTACATTTTGTATTCCTTAGTAAAATCACATATAGATGCATGGGTACTATGCAATGAAATCCCACAAAACTCTGGACGGATAGCGCAAGACAATAAAATAAGAAAATCAAAATTCAGACACCATGGGAGAATTCAGACCCATTGGGCACCATAGTAGCAGGTGCACGAGGGGAGAAATGAAGCAAAATTTGATGTTGTTTGTTTTGAGCAGTTGAACTTGGGGCAGGAAAAAGCCGATAATCAGACATCCAAACTGAATAAACCAAAAATAGAAGCCCAACCATAAAAATCTGCATGAGCCTGAGATTTAGATCAGGAGTGCTTGAACCCATCAGTTCAGACCCCCACTTTTTGACATTCAGAAACCAGTCAACAACAATTTATTCAAACAATACAGAGTGTGGGCTAACTAGTGGGTTCTCATTTTAAGTACCAAGGCCAAGCAAAATGATGAACAAGAGGTTGCTTGAAAACATTGTCATCTGAGAGGAATTGACATAGGTAGTCCAGGTATAACCCACCACAATGAGGGAGTCATCAGGTAACTCATTGTTACCCTTCCATGTAGGCCAAGATGGCAGCTTTTTGAAGTCAACATCAGAAAACATGAAAGGAGGATGCATAGCAGAGCTCCTGCCATCAGAAATCAGAACTAGATAGATAGAGTCATAGTTGAAGACAAAGACACCAATCACAATGAATACATACCAGAGACTTCAAAAGGATGGGAAGGTTGATTAAACTTCCCAGGGCATGCAGATGGAATTCTTGGACTTGCTGGGTTTGACAGGACTCCAGGCTATTCAACTGCTTTAGAAGTGATGATCAACTAAGAAAGAACACATACTTTGACTCACAGTCTCAGACTTAGATGGTGTCTTAGTCTGAAAAGTCATGCCTAATGGACCAATGGGACCTGCAACTTCAACGCCCTCCTCAAATCCCAAAAGTGAACACCACAATGATACATCATGTCCCCACTCCTGTGTGAATGGGTGACCTGTGATCTTGTAGACAGGAAGAGTCGCTGAATTTCCAAAAAAACCTGGTGATCAGAGAAACAACTCTTGGATAGAGATAGCCATAAGAGAAATGGGGAACATATTCTTTCCTGCAAATTTTACAGGAAAACCCAGCATGAATAATGTGGGGTAGCATGAGCCATGTTGACATATGTTCCTGACTGAGAGAACTTCAAAAAAGCTAGAATTGACCTGTTCAACATAGAGGTTATGAAAGGTGTACATAATGATAATGTAGGACATACTGTAACACATTTGCATCAAATGTTTTGCCCAAACTTTCAATCAATATATATTCATCAAACAACACCACCTTCTGATCATACGTTTGGAAAGTGTACAATGTTCTGACAAAGCTTCATTAGATGAGAAAGGACTGTTCAAAGAGATGCCACGCATGGTATATAAGGTAAATCTTTGTAAAATTGGTAATTCCAAAGTACTTTGTCTTGAAACATGTGATGGGTAACAGCCTGATGGTCAGAGTCAACTCTGTCAGACTCATCACCTTCAGCACCTGTGCCAGCCACTTTGTCATCAGACTGTTCAACTTGTGTGACTGCATCAGAAGCAGGTGCAGTCTTGCCAGCTTCATGCTGTGCCTCACCTTCTGGCTCTGGACTTTAAATTGTTGGGCAATGAGTTTAACAAAAGTAATAACAGCATAGCTAAACCCACAGCAGACTTTCTGCATCACTAGCAGCAGCCAAGTCACTAAGTGCATCACCAGAGACCTTGCATTCGTCATCTACAAAAGGATTTTTTTGCTTCACTCCTTTTTGACTGTAAAGAACAAACATCAGAGCATGGAGATGCTGAGTAACTTGAACCAACTGCAGCATTGCCACTGGTGACTGAGCCTGTTTGGTGGGACCAGGAGACAAACATTGATCCAGGATCTCCAGCAACCTTGCAAAATATTAAGTAAACATAATGGTGGGAAGGATATCAATACATATGATGTGGGTGCATGGATCCTCATCATCAGATAAGTCAACATTGCCATGACGTTGTTTGGGAGACAAACTTGGGCAGTTGTATAACCAGACTATGCATAGCCTTTAACAATTGACAGCATTAAAAAGTTAAATCAGACCTGTCCTCGAGAACAGATTGTTCAGCTTGAGAACCAAGATTATAAGTGGATTTTGACAATCTGTGGTGGAAGTGAGTCATAAAATAAAATGGATCAGTAGAAATCATACCACTTCCTTGGAGTTTTCTCAAGCTTGGCTTCAGCAGCTAGAACCTTCTCAGTCTTGATGACGTGCCTCCTAGCAATACAAAGTAATCAGACCATGGAAAAATTATTGTGGATATGACCTTACTTTGGGTGAGTGGGCGACACAGTTGATGCCAATGTTGCAGCAGGGAGGCAACTTGTGATAACTAGGTTAATAAAAATGAAGAAGCAAAAGGCAAGCACTTACATGAGCGTAACTGGATTCAAATTGTTGTACTTGGGTGTACCCAGATGAGGGGGGATAACTTTGACTCATTTCAATTCTGCTTTTGCAGCCAAAGGAGTTGCTTTACACAAAGATAACTCAAAGCAATAAAAGGCCAACACTGCACATACTTGTCAGAAGAAATAGAAAATTGGGACACCTTCTTTTATGTGGGGATCTGAAACATCATGAGCCTAACAACAGAGATGGTCCATGACTACAACACATGTAGTGGGAGTTTTCAAATCCTCAGCCAACAGAGCTTCTAAGTCAACAGGTCTATGCACCAATACCCAAATTTTCTGAATTCAACTTATATGATAGCTCATTTATGGCTGTACTGGGAGTGGCTTGGATGCACAGGCCATGATGGGGGCACATGGAGGCCCACATCAAAGCAAGGCAAATGGGGGCAAGAGGATGGTGGCATTGGCAAAAAACAGGGTTAATGGAGGGTGCCAGCATCAAAGCAAGGAGTAAGAAGAGGGTGGCATTGGTGAAAAATGGTGAAATGGTGATATGGGGCTGAATCAAGGGTGCCAGCTTCAAAGAAAAGGGAATGGGGGAAAAAGGACAGTGGCATTGGAAAAAAATGGTGATATGTGGGGTGAATCAAGGGTTGCCCTCGTTATTATGCAAACTGCTGGTGTGACAAATTCCGCTGTTTTAGAAATTTCAGGGTCAGCGGGGCATTGGGAGAAGAACACATCATGAGAGATTAGAGTGTAGAGTAGTGTTTGAAGGTTCAGTCCATAGGACCGAAGACCGAACTGGACTGAACCGTGGTCCATGCTGTGGTTTCATCCATTTGTCTGAAAAAGTGAGCAACCGAAACCATGGTTTGGTTGCCAGTTCACTTGTTTTGAAAACATTTGAAAACCATTATAAAACCAGTTACAACCAGTCTTCTTACACTTAGATTACATACCCTATAAAACAATAAACTAATGTACATATTGTATATAATAAACTAACTATGAGGGGGGATGCCACATGAATTGGTGGGGCTTATATATGTTACTGTAGTTGTACATATTTGTTCACAGTAAATGAACACGTAATATGTGTTGTTGCATCACGTGTTGATGCATTTGCTTGTATCACACAAAGTTGACACACTTGTTTCCCACCCTACTCTAGCCTCCATCCGCACCCACCACCAACAACATGCACACCATGACCCAAACAAACAAACACAAGGCAGGAGGCCTGAACGATGCTAGTCGTTGTTTGGGCCCCAGTGTAAGTATTATTTGTTGAGTTGTTTCTTTTACTAACTAAATGTTTTTCTTTTAGGTTCTTGCATCTTGACTACGACATCGCCCACCCACTGAATGACACACAGAAACCCTGTGCCACTGCTGCGAGCCTCTGCTCGCAGGGTGGCAACGGGCCCTTTTCTGTCCAGTGATGACCACTGCCAATGCCACATCACACAGCACCACCACCCTGCCTGTGAGCCACTGCTCGTAGGGAGGTATGGAGGTGCTGACCAGGAGGGATAATGAATGATGGGGAACAACCAACGGCAGGGAACAACCAGCAACAGGAAACAACCAACGACAAGCAATGGGAATGGCAAACAATGGGGAACAATGAACAACGGGAACGGCGAACAATGGGAACAACAAACAATGGGGAATGACCAACGGCAGGGAACAACCAGCAACAGGGAACGACCAGCAACAGGGAACGACCAACAACAAACAATGGGAATGGCGAATGATGGGGAACAACCAACAATGGGAAACAACCAATGGCAGGGAACAACCAGCAACAGGGAACGACCAACAGCGGGGAATGACAAACGGCAGGAAATGACAAATGACAGGGAACGACAAACGAATGGCAGCAGGACCCCACCCTTGTTACAAACATGAGATGGTGGGGCTATTTCTTTTCTTTTTCTTTTGGTTTTTTCTTCTTTTTTTTCATATGCTAATGTGGACCCCCACACATCCTGTGGGGGAATTATCTGTTTTTCTTTCATTTATTATTTGTAGCACCCTCCACTGCTGTGAGCTTCTGCTCTCAGGGTGTGAATATTAGTTTTAGAATTTCTATTTAGTGTTTAACTTAGTGTACAACTTGTATTACTTACGTGGTCCTGACCAGTTTAGTACTGGACTGGTTGTGACCAGTCCAGCAACCATCAGGGAACCATGATGGACTGGTTTATACTGGTCCAGTCTACAGTTGCATGTAATATTTGAAATATATGGACCAGTCTGGTCCACGGTTGCCCCCTGAGGTGGGCAAAAAACTGGACTGGACCAGACTTTCAAACACTAGTGTAGAGAGTGTAATAGTAAGTTCATAACAGAAAAAAAGTGGAAGGAAGCTGGAGCTTCCAACACTCAAGGAGAATGAGACATATTATGAACTTAGTATATTTTGGGGGAGGAAACTAAGCTACAGTACAAGACTCGAGGTATAGACTATATGCTATCAGGATAACATGTGATAATGGATGCTGTTGTAAGAGGGCACTCTTACAGTATTCTGATATAAAAAAATAAAAGAAAAATTTTATTATATAATTGTTTTCTAACACTAGACCTTGGATGAATCACTGCTTTTTTCAAGACCATCAGGGACATTGGAATGTCTGGTTGAAGGTAACTGTCCATTATCTACACTGTTATTGGTGGGTGGGTTGGCAAAGACAAGATGACCAATAGTTGCTGGTCGATGTTCAGCACTGGTTGCATGGCCTTCACCATTCAAATTGCTCCCAAGTACTGTGTTGAAACCAACTGTGTCTATGATTGAGTGCTTTTTGTTGACAATGATAAGTATGAGTGCTGGATACATTGCCTGGCAGAATTTGTCAGGTCAGTGAAATGCCAACACAGATCATGGGCTGATGGAAGACTTGCCACCAACTCATTATAAATGGAATTAAAAACAGCTTGTGCATAGTAAGCAGCTGTACCTAGGGTATTTGTTAAAATGGTGAGCAACAAGTTTGCCAACTAAGACATGATGAGTCATTTGATCAGTAGCTAGCTGACATGTACATGAAAGCAGAATCAAAACTCACTTGTAATATGAGGAAGATAACTCCTGACTCTACAAGAAGAAACAGCACTTTTTGCACAGGAGATTGTTGTTTCTTCAGACCAAGATTCTTGGTGGCTTTTTGGTAGTCCCTATCAGGAATGAGCAAATAATTACTGACATCAGAGGAAATATTGACCAACCATAGCTTGTAGGCAATCAGCAAGGTAGCAAGAAGGTTAGTTACGATAGAGGCAGCAAAGTTGCAGGTGGACATAATGTCCGACATATTCTGTGATTTTACTGCCATGGCAATGGCAATGAGCATTGTCACTGATGCAGACACCATCATATGAGTCAGCAATCTGAGTTGGATAACTGTGAAACTTCAAATCTCACCAAATGTCAGCAACAAAAAGAAAAGAGGGCCAATCATGACCCATTGGTGCTGTGGAAAGAGGACCCAAGCTCGCCATATAACCACAATATCATTAATGAACCACTAGAAATGGCAGGAGGATACATTTCAGAAGGATGTAAGATGGAAAATTGAGTTTACAACACCATAAAAGATGGCAATTCCAAGTTGATAAAGTACAGCTTAGTTATTGCTGTATTCGATAGAGCCATCTTCTCAGACAACTCCATACCAACATTCCTCACAAGCACTGAGCGGATCTGAATTGTAACAGCTGCCATACATGCAGCCCAGTTTATGGTGGTTACAGTGAAGCTGAGGATGATTAGAATAAAGATTGCCCATGTTGGGTGAGATTTGAGTCCCTGGCACCTGTAAACAGAAGTTAGACCTCTAAAATAAGCAGTGTAGGCTTGGACAAACAAGGTGGTGTGTACTGCAATAGAGAAGACCATTATGAATATGCCTGATATAGAAAGGTTAGAGTTGGATTAGAACATCAACAGGGTAAAATGTAACAGCATTACCTTGTAGCAAGGTTATTGTTATGAGAGTTGCAAGGTTTGTGAGAAATATAATACCCACATGCTGAAGGCGTGCACTATCATCAGGAGTGATGGTCATACTAATACTTGAAGGTGGAGGGCAATGTTGAATTTCATGAGCATTGAGCATACTACGGACACTTATAAGTTATTTGTGGGTGTTCGATCAAGACCATCTATGAAACAGATGAGCCACAGCATCAAGGAGGAAGCATTGATCACCACAGAACCAGTGTATCTAGAAGCATGGATTGCCATGAAATCAGTGTAACATGATTAGCAAATTTTGGCCAGAATGATCAGATTACACGAGATGTAGTCTCCCGTAGGCAGACCAAATCAAAGGAAGACAATCGTTGCTAATGGGACCTCGAGCTTGGTCCTTATTTGGATCGTGGGAATGATATAAAACAGCACGTGCATCTCCTTCATCGCGGTGACCTTCTCGCCGCGTCGTACAGTAGAGGTGACGGCTCAAGCTTTCAAGCTTCAAGCTGCGGTTGCTCCTCAGACGCGATACCTCGTCACCTTTTCCTGTACACCCACGCATAGCTGTACTACCCTCCACCATCGGCACCCGCCCCCCAACAAGCCTAGCCATGATGCCCATCCCCCATTCGCATCGCCCTCTTTCTCCTTGCATTCTCCTCAACAACTGCCGACTGAACGATCTCAGTTCATCCAAGGTTAACGGATTCTTCTGCGTCTGGGTCGGTCCTATCTCGTACGGACAACGAAGATGAGGACGAACCCAGCACTTGCTCATTGCGTCCCCATTTCCATCCCCGAACCCGAATCCGAAGCTCCAAGAAGCTCGTCATCCCCACAGTCTTCAATGCCTGCCCGTATCAAGAACGCTATTCCCATGATACCACAACGTCGTAGACCCGCTCGCGTCGTTACCAAGCTACCCTACCTCTTATGTACCCTCGATAGACTTCTCGAATTCTCCAATCAAGCCCGCACCTGCTGCGAGGACCGCGTCCGAGCACTGTGGGCCACAGGGTGCTTGGCGCAAATAGACATTCGATGAGAGCAGGAAGGACGGAGCCGTTGTGTATATCTTTACGTGAGAGTAAACATCCTTTCCCCTGCCCAGCCCAAACCGACCTCGCCTCCCCTACCTTCGAAGAAAAACAACTCTTCGCAACCAACGACGTCCGCCCCACGTACCCACACACACACCAAACGCACATCTCAAATCGACGTACAGTTGCTCGTAGAAGCAGCCATCCAATCCATCCTTTCTCCCTCCAGCCAAAAACTAAATTATCCCCCAGCTTCGAAGAACAATAACTTTTCACAACCAACGACGCCCGCCACACGTACCCACACACACACCAAACGCCAACTAGCCTACCTCGTCCTCAACAACATCCCCTTCTCCATTCCCTTCGACGTCCGGGTCTCCATATTCCGCAGCTTTGTATTCAACGACGGCAACACTCTCAATCCCGTTCTCAATCTCATTTCTCTCTTAACCCCATGCAGATGTAGATGAGAACCGGCTCGAGAAGACGAGGGTCCAGGTGTGTAGGGGGAGTGTGGCGCAGGATGGGTTTGATAAACTTAGAGGCGGATTTGAAGGCTCCGGTTGAGATTACGTTTATTGATCAGTTTGGGGAGGAGTGAGTGGTTTTGCGCTTCGTTGTGTAAAAAAGTTTTTGATACCGATCGTGGGCTTTCGTTAGCGAATATGAAGAATGAGTTGTATCCGACCCCGCATGCGTACACTACCGAGGGTAATTTTTTCTCTTTTGTTGTTCGTGAGGGTTGGCCGGTTGATCATTGCGGTTCACACAAGGCACAGCTCGAATTGGTATCAATTTATAGGATACTTGGCAAGGCGTTTCCTCGTCGACGTCGCTTTGCTGGATTCTTCCTCGCTAAACTTCTATGGAGGGACTATATACAGCAATATCAAGCCCTGCATATCGCTAGGTGACCACGTACTCGCCTCTACATGTACGGGTATCTTTCACAGTCTGGGTTATAGTTACTATACGAGGAGTGGGATATGAATTGAGCATAACGCGATACTATCATGAATTCCATAGAGTTAAAAATAATGTATAAGCAGCGTACTAATCTCCACCTTCATTTGTGAGGACCACAGCAAAAGTATCTATGTCAGCTACCTAGGCGCTGCTTGCAGTGCTTCGATCTGTATGGACAAAGTGAGATGATGAAAAGGAGTTTCTCGAATGTTACGTTGCGTTATCTCCAATCACCTTCAACATGTTCGTCAGTCCCTTGGAATTATAGGCTTTGTTCTCGACTTGGGCAAACGAAAGAGATGGAGCCACAGCATCAAGGAGACCTAGTCTAGAAGCATAGATTGCCACGAAGTCAGTGTAACAGAATTAGAAAGTTTTGGCCCGAATGATCTGGCACGAGTTTTTCAATTGTTGTACCCATCCCTAAAATGGATGGAAAATGATATGTAGTGTTCAGAGATATTTACAGCCAATATGATTGATCACTGGCAAGACTTCTCTTCGTGAATCATCACTGCTCTGTAGCTGTGTTCTATGTTCTGATTTCTGTTGTATCGCTTCCCTTTGTGATATTTTTTTTCACGTAGTAAAACATAATTACTTTCCAAGTTACTTTCGGGTTTCTTCTTTTTTCCCGGCTCTTGCTGGATGTTTTTGCTTGTTATGTCTAGAGGGCCGCCTTGAACTCAAGTTGGTATCATCACAAAGGTCGAACGCTCAGAGGACGAGGACCGGTCAATCAGCAACTGCTTGCCCTGGGCCCACAATTCAACAAGTCCAACCAACGACGCTCCAGAGTCCAAACTAGCTGCATCAACTCGAAGACGGGCCTGCCTCAGGACAAGCTGTCCGTTAACGACAGCGGAGATACACTCGTTTCGTGCTTCGGTGATGCTTCCATGTGTAACGAACATGTTATGCCAGTGTATGGAGAGATCGGAAAACCGGGAGATCTCTGATCTAATCACCGATTCACCATCGATGTCATCCAGATGCAACTCCAAGTTTGCGCATCGATTTTGTTGGGGAAAGAAGCTAAAGAGACAGCCCACTAGCGAGTGCATTACCAGGAGTGTACATGGACAGTTTTCACAGCGAGCGAAAGTGGAGATAGCCGTAGCATACCTGTTCCTGAGGACGTATATACTATCCCTAAGCGAAGGCCCAAAACGTTTCAAATGCTCCGTCCCGGTTAAAAATTCCGATCGGAATGGATGATCCAAATTATAACCCGTTAAGCACGCTATTGATGCGGATGGCATTTTTCTCCAGATGAGATGCGACCACACACATCTTTGGGCGTTCTGGAGTCGGCTGAGCCTATTGTCGGAGGTCATGGGGTAAAAGCCCACACACATCTTTGATTCTTTGGGCGTTCTGGAATCGGCTGAGCCTATTGTCGAAGGTCACCAAGTTGGTCCCTGCCAGTGTGCAAGTCTGCAAAATATGTTCAGTATATACTTGAAAAGTTTTAAACGACAGAAGCCTGGATTTCGATTTGGTATTTACCGACATTGTTGAGGTCGACCGGCTAACATACTCGAGCCAACGGTAGCAACAGACTGTCAACTTCTTTGCTTTGACTAGGACATCCTCCTCATCGAATCATGTGATATTCAAAAGCTGCTGGCATCCCCACGACTTTGGCTTTTCCCCCAGCTTCTTCCTGACCACGGCCACGTGTCCCATCTGCGTCGCACACGTCTCTCTCCTCGCACGCGTCCCTCCCTCCCTTTATGTCTCTGCAAACTTCGGTGTTTGCATGGAGATTTTGATGAGAAAGTTTACGCGAGCAATGACGCGCGGCTATGATGACTAAGTGAGTTATTTTTACTTGTAAACAACTCATGCTCCAGGTTGACAAACAGCAGCGGCTGGCGTAGGATATTGGGGGAGAAGTGGCAGGAAGAGCAAGCGCTGCAGCATGGGAAGCAACGATAATGCGGTACTCAGGTGCGCGCTCTATTTGCTCTCACATAACTTCTTTGTCTCTATATCGTCATTGTCTGCACTGGATAGCATGTTGGGAGGGAATGACTAATTAAATACGAGCGAGATTCGAAATCTGTTCAAACGGCCTCATTTTTGTTCAGCATCTCGAGCGAGATCTCGAGCTGTTTATCTATTAAAAGGGTGCTCGATTTTGCTCCACCGATCGTAGCGCATCTTGCGGTCAATTAGAGAGGTACCGGGAACACTGCCGGAACTCAAACGACGAATCCTACGTGAAAACAGGAATTAGCAAGCCTTTGTTAACAGGTCCTAACGGCCGTGGCATCTCGGCAAACTTCTTTATACCACGAAGGACTGTCCTTGGCACATCACAAGACTGGTATACTCACTGTGTATGAGCATATCAGGAGAACGGAAGGTATAGGGTATTACACGCCAGGCACCTTAAATTAGTTTTGGGTCAGATTCGTAGATCCGCCCATAACGTTATTCTGATCTATAGAATGCCCAGGGTCATAGCAGGGAAAAAGCAGGGAAAAGCCCATCATGATTCATCGCTACAAGGTCACTACGTCAACAAGCTAGTTATCCAAGTCCCAATGTATTCCTCAGGCCAGACATGTCAAGGTCCTCGGGTTCAACTCAGGCCCAGGGTCGATTTAATTGAATGTTTGGACCTATTATTTTCTAGTAGCTACACTCTGTTTCCTTGCCGAATGTTCAATTCAAACCCGAACGACTTACACGCTACGATCTGATACGATGCCATCGGCACACACAGATATCGATGGGAGTATGAAAACATAAAGGCGTCCAATGCTTTGCGATCTACTAAGCATCCCTGGTACCATTATCGCTAAGCAAGACGTACACGCAGAGAGTCTATTTACAACTTCTTCCAGAGAAGCCGGGTTTGGTTCCGGCAGAGTCTTGAAGCCTCTCGGCCCGACGACGCGATCTGTCGATGTATATAAGAAACCCCTACTCCCCGCGTTCACTATGAACCGATCCAGTATTTGCGTATCTCATGACACTGGACGGTGAAGTTTCCTCAAATTTCGCTAACGACGTGGAAAGCTCTCCAGAGGATAACCACACACTGTACGCTCACGATCCTTCATGTCTTGTGAGGCCGAATGAAGATCTGGACCCGACTTTGAAGGAAAGAAAACTTGGTCTCGATACACCAGATAATGCGGTCTCGTTTTTCACAGAGAAAAACAGTACTGCATCGGATAAAACGATTTACGTGAGTCATCCGTTCAGTCACGCATGTTTTTTTTTGTAATGAGTTAGTGGCTGATGTAGGTCGAATTCGAGGAAGGAGATCAACGCAATCCTGCCAACTTCAGCCTGCGTAAGAAATGGATAATCACAGCCATGGCTTGCATTTCAACGATCTTCGCATGTACGTGGCTTTTATATGTTTCCTTATATATTCATCAATTCTTCTCGTCTGGAACTCCAGCAACAACCTCCTCGGCGTATAACATGGGCTTTGCATCGATGAGACAGGATTTGAACTGTACGAATTTTCAAGCAACCATCGGTCTCAGTGTCTATGGGCTTGGATTCGGGGTCGTACCACTTGTGACCGCTAGTTTAAGTGAGGAGTTTGGGCGACAACCCCTTTACATTGGTTCCGCCATCGGATTCCTTCTCATGTATCTGATGGTCGCACTGTAATACGTCCTCCCTTCATTGTTACCTGAATTCACCTGATATCCATTTACATACCGAAGATCAAAAAATATCCAGACTGTCATTCTGGCCCGTTTTTTACAGGGTTCATTTGGATCGACAGGGGCAACGATGGTTGGAGGAACTATTGCGGATATATGGGCACCTAAGGAGTAAGTTTATCTTGCTTACGTTTATCGAAGGTCCGTGACTGAACAACAGTCTAGTCGCGGACTACCAATGTCTATATTTGCACTGGCCGCTATTGGTGGAACGGGCATAGGTCCGGTGGTAGCTGGATGGGTCGAGATGAATCCCCGTCTTGAATGGAGATGGATCCAGTGGTATCAAATGATGTGAGTTTCCAAATCACATGTCTCGATGAATCTATCTATGCCTGACTGAGCTTCCGACAGTATTTTTTCACTTTTCTTTGTGTTAGCTCCCATTCTCTTGAAAGAAACACGATCATCCGTACTCCTCGTCCGACTTGCGAAAAAGATCAGGAAGGAGACGGGTAACGACCGGTACCGCGCTAGAGTAGAAGACGAACGACCGCCTCTGAGAACCCTAATTTATATATCCTGCACCCGACCTATCTGTATGTCCACCACCCTAACGTTTCCCCTTGAAATCAATTAACCGTATTCGTGGTATAGTCCTGATGTTTACAGAGCCAGTAGTGCTGAGCTTCAGCGTACGCCATCTGTACCCTAGTAATTGCTCACATTAATTAGTTGTGTCGTGCAGCTGTGGATCGGGTTCGCATGGGGGATTGTATTCTGCATGATAGAGTGAATTTTCAATTTCGACATCGTCTCATTTCACACACATGGCTAAATTGGGTTTAGATCCATTGGATCCATTTTCCGCGTCCTTCACGGGTTTAATACTGGTCAAGTTGGGAGTACTTTTGCTGCCATGACGTTCGTCGCTGTTCTATCTTTGTGATTGTGTAATCACGAAAACTCATGTAGGATCGGCTCGTTTATTGGGTTCTTCACGAACATGCATCAGGAAACGCTGTATCAGTTAGTGGACCTTTATATCTTTGCATAGCGGCTACCATATGAGGCGCTTTTTTTTTTTTTAGGAAATACTTCCCAACGCGCGGACCGGAGGCTCGTCTACACTGGGCGTGCTTTGCTGCTATCCTTTTCCCTGTTAGCATGTTCATGTACGCTTGGTCGTCGTTTCGCAGCGTACACTGGATCGTCCAGGCAATTGCAATAACTGTATGCATCAGTCTATTGTAATATCGTCCTTCTTCTCATCTTTATTGCCCACAGCTGTTTATCTGGGCGGTGTTTATCATGTATCTTGCCGTATTTTCATATCTCGCTGACTGGTGAGTGTTTATTTCTTTACCTGTTACAGGGTCGCCTTTTGGTAACTATCCTTATTTCGTGTATTAGTTACGGTCCTTACGCGTCATCTGCATTGGCAGGACAGAGTCTCGCACGTAGGTCTCTAGAGGCCGATTGTCAACTACACGCTGACCATCATCACCAGGTAATCTTATGGGTACCGCATTCCCATTATTCACTAATCAAATGTTGCGCGCCCTCGGGTACAAGTGGGCCAATTCCCTTTTTGCATTCATCGCTCTCTTCATGATACCCATTCCATACGTGCGTTAACCGTTTGATTCCTAATTAATATCAGTCTGCGCGTTTATTGACGAGGTTTGGGTATACAGGCATTGTATTTTTACGGGCCAGTAATTCGCAAACGGAGCAAGTTCTCTCGCATGGTAATGGAGCAACACAGATAGAACGCAACGCATTATAATGACCCCTACATTCGGCAATTAATGTACGTACGTCAAGTGGGATCTGAAGGCTGCAATCGTATAGGACCCCTGACGTTAATTCATTCCCCCTGCGTGCTTCTAACGCAGCGCACATCCGACGGTCTTGTAGAGTGCATGTTGCCTGTTGGGTACAGGACAGAGCGTGGTGTACGGTGCACCTTTTGTATCAGCCAGGATTTCGACTTCTCTTCGATCAGTTTCAACTTCCCTTCGATTATCTCTTAGTACATTCACTGTATTGTCCTACGTTCAAGTTCCCTTGCTGCCCTCATTACTACCAGGCAGATGTTGGGTTTCTGAGGTTGAAGATTGTCGTTGTAATTACCTTCAAAGTATGTCCACTGAATGATGATAAGCCTGAGTACGTCGGGCTTTCTGCAAAAACTTGAAAATCCTCTGGGCAGGATTTCGGCATAACAACGGCACGGGGACCTTGTTTTTTGTATGTTTTTGGTGAGAATTTTCGGAACTCCGCATACGTAGGCGTTCGTGACAGTAGCACTCTCCTCAACGTTAACGCCTCCGTATAGTGTGGCAGACACAAAGATCATCGACATCCTCGACTGTTCCTCCCCCCACTGCCGACAGGAGCATCCAATCACTGACTGGGCACGCACACAGCCAACTTCGAGCGACATGTCTTGTCATTGTCTTCTGATTGCCCTAACTAGCAGGTACGTAGACATAATATTAAGATATTTGCTACAATCTTCTAACCTACTTCAAGTTATTGTGCTCCCTGTTGTTTTGAATGTTCAATGACTTCTTGACGACTTGCCAGAATTTCTGGAGCTCCAGCCACATAGAGCGAAAGAATACACTCCGTCGAACGACGTGGATCAAGGTTTGGGTGCTACCTACCTACCTACCTGGGCATCCCTTTGTCTGTCTCCCAGTGTTGCCTTCTACAACGTGTGCGTATCGCGGATGTAGAACACGTCCATAAGGACTCGGATGTGGAACGATGGTAGAACAGGTAAACTACTTCAGTTTACCTGCGCTCTTCATCCATTGCATGCTTCTAGACTTCTAATACGTGCGTTAAATTTATAGCAGCACATTTGATACAACGATTTGGGGCAGTGCTAGACAAGAGCTTGAAATGTATTGGGTGTATTTGCAAGTCTGGTAAGAGGTCTTGTTAACTGTATCTCCACCACCTTACAAGCTCATTGCTTCGTCTCAAGGTTTTATTATAGTGCTGTTTACTTTTGTAACAGTACGTCAGTGGCCTCGTTTGTTTAGTTGAGGTAAGACTGATGATCCTATTATACATGGGTCTTGCGTCAATGGGTGGATCCATTGAGCCGCATAGATACAACCCTTGTCAGTTACGTCTACCTGCTCATGTCTAGTCTGTTAATGGATGTTGCGTTGTCTGTGTCTTACTACTGCCAACGCTTGCCAGTGGACACTAGAGTATAAAATCACTGGCTCAATTCTTCGTAACCCCCCAGTTCTCCTCAGCGATGTCTCAAAAGGCCAACAACAATCCTACTGGGATCAATCAGCACAAGCTCTGTCGTACGTGACCCAAATATGGTGTTCAGAGTGTCGATATTGACCAAATCTTTTCATTAGCGAAAAAGGGTGACGAGCATCTTGCTGAGCTCTTACGGGCTTACTTCAAACGCAACATTACGAATCGAGTTGTGATCAGCGAGCTTCTCGAGGCCGAACACAACATCAAAATGAGGTTTGTCTGATGTCGTAGCTTTTCTGTGAATGGACATTAACTATCAGATGGCACTCAGTCAGGCTACAGTGGCCTGGCGTTGTGACGATCTCGGGCTTCACGGGAGCGGGAAAACCACTCGTCAAATGTCGGAAACCGACAAACACCAGCTTGTCCTCGACCAGATGTCTCAGGATCCGACTGGGCGCAGAGGACCAGTTCTCACAAGGGAGGCCATCATCTTTCACACCGGAGTGCGTCTGACTCGGTCTGTATTTACTTGATTCTTGGCCCTTTTTTGTCACTCACCATGTCCCGTAGACAATGCATCATTGATGAGATGCGTCTTCACCATCCTGAGGGGTTTGCGTTGCGTGAGCCTAGTGCCAAGAAGGTCAAGCGTGGTGTTCTTATTAGCTTGGGGCCTCACCACGAGTGGTCGGCTGACGGTCACAATAAGCTTACGCAGATTGGCTTCCCTGTTTATGGGATAAGAGACAAGTGGTCGGGTAAATGGCTTGGACTTTGGGTGTTGCCCAACAATCGGTATCAAGCTTCGATTGCATACTTATATCTGAGTCTTGTTGCCGAGTTGGGAGGTTAGCTACTCTCCAATAATATCTCTTGATTGCGTGCTGAGTAAATTGTTGCCTAACAGGGATGCCAATACAGTCGACGACTGATTGTGGCTCTGAAACCACGCTTCTACATGGGCTTGCAGTTGCGCTACGGTGAATCATCATGTCTTAACTCTGTAGGATATTATTCTAACTGTGGTTACTTAGTGAATACTTTTCCCCAGCCCTCGATGTAGTCGAGATTGGGCCAGCACATAGATTTCTCAGGAGTATTTATAATATTACCATCGAGCGAGGATGGTTACGACTTCGCCTGCACTGGGGTGATAATGTTCGTCTCTACTGGGATGCTGGTCAGGGTGTTTATGATGTGTCGATTCCAAAGCATTAGTATGTCTAGTCCTTCCTCTACTGATGTACTTTACATATTGATCATCTTAAAAACAGCGAAATTGTTCAGTGGCTTTGGCCGAAACTCATTCAACAGGAGCTCGATAACTTCCGCCAAACAATGAACGACCACAAAGTTCACTTCGACAAAAACAAGAGTCTCCCTTCTGGTGTCTCGCCCAAGGTCGCATTTGCACTTTTTCACAAGTACGATGCAATTGATTGTCTTCAGCCGGTGGATGTTGCTGTTGTTCGTAACCTTATGGAGGAGATTGGCGGTGAGGAGTTGATCCAGTTTGTATATCCTGAATATGCTGCTCGAGCACAGGCTGCCTTCGATACTCTGCAGATTACTTCCCTGACCTTTGACAATGTCTGGATAGTTTTCAAGGAGCTTCTTCGTCTCATGTAGCAATAGTAGTGATCTCAACTGTCATTCAATGTATGGTAGACATATAAAATTATTCGAAGTTAAATCTCTTTCTTTGGGGAGGGAAATCCGATGCGAAGGGGACCTCCTTTAGAGGTACCTGTCATTCGAGAGGCCATATTGTTGGTAATGTCGACATCAATAACTATGTCCTTCAAACCAAGCTTCTTACAGAGTGTCTTGCATTTATGATCCTTCAGCCATGCAAGTATGCATTCGTGACCACCATCCCAGAATCCCGTGTTTTTTTCTGACCTGGCGGCTGGTCAGCAGAAAGCGACATGGCATGTGTTACAAAGCTCACGAGTGTGTCTGAGGGTCAAATAAAATGACCTCCTTATCAGGGCCAATGACCCCTATTGGTGTTGAATGAGTCAATTAAACGTGACCAGGCATAGTCATGTCATACCTTGCAAGTCAGTCATCAACAGGCTTCCATTACTATCTGCCAGGATGTGGTGTGCATAAGCATCAATTGCACGCCCAACTGTATCCACATTATCCCCTGCCATGTCACTTCCACTGAATTTCCGCTCATTGTAGAGTCCACTAGTTTTGAGGAGAGGTGCAGCAAGGAATGTCTTGAAGACAAGGCTTCGAGAGTCAGCCTCCCCTTCCATTGGTGCAGGCAGTAACCCAGATGTGATGGTGCCAAGAAAAGCATCAGCAAAATTCCAACGGATACCTGGATATAAAATCAGCGATACGCAGGATCTGTAACTCATAAAATTGATGTACTCGGTACATCCACACTGTTTATGGCAGCCCGCTTGGCAAATGACTCAGCAAAGTACTGTCCAAGAGCGAGCAGGCGCAACTCGGCAGTCAAATCAATAAGGTTCTGGGACTCCGTGACTCTCCCCGGCTTGCATTGGAAGATAGCGTACACTTTCCCATTCAAGCAGCCCTACGAGAACCAGTTCATTGTAAATTTATGCACGACATGTTGAAACCTACCATAAAGGCATACTTCATAAGCCCTTTTGCAAGGTACCCGCCCTTAGGTTTGTCACCCACGTTTTGTCTCCAGTCACGAGAGATTTTGATCGTCTTCGCTTCGAGGCCAATATGCTCATCAACATTGCCTGCATGATCCACAGTGAAAGTTGTTGAGGTGAATCTGTAATGGTCATATTGAATTTCAAGCGCCTCATCAGGAATGATCGTTGGGACCTTTCGAGGCTGGAATGAACTGGTATACTGGGTAGTAGATGAAAAACCTAGCTATTGAATTAGAACAATTGAAGAAAAGCCAACGAAGCATGCCTACTGTGGGACACTTTGCGTTTTACACTTGCATGAGCTGTAGAAGCAGAGCCGCTGCATACAGAAGATTTGGCAGGGATGTCTTCAGGTTCTGACCAATCCTGGTGCCACCAAGAGTCAGCGACTGGGTTCTCTTGACAAGTAAATACTTGCAGGATGGGTCTCATGCACAAAAAGATGAAGAGGGATGTTCTTGTTCTTCACATCTCCCTCACTCAACTGTGCATCGCTTCGCAAGTGATTGAACATTGTGTCGATTGTTCCGCAGTATTGGTTCTCCTTTAGATTGATGTTGTGAACCTTGCTTCCAATAGTGACACCAAAGATAGGCCTGAAAATAGCAGCTATGTTAGCTATGTGCTATTCAGAGTCCCGAAGATGGATTACTCACTCCTCGAAGTTCAGTAAGCTTACGTTGACTTGATGTGAAGCTGGTGAGGCAGTCAATGCATTCTTCAGCTCAGTTTTGGCATACTGAAATACATCCATGGCATAGTCAGAACCAACAAACTTCTTGAGAAGGGGAAGAATCTGCATCTAAAAGGTTGCAACAAGTCATATCGGCATATCAACTACTCACAAAATTAAATTGGCATACCTTTTTAGCTTTAGTACCATTTGGGGGAAATACAAACAGTGACATCTCAATTGTGACCATGTCTGCCTTGCTTTGCTTCTTCAATGCGGCAAGCCTTTCCTTTGCATTTGTTGCAGCTTGGAGAGCAGGATTTTGTCTGCCTGAGGGTTGGTTCAATCGGTGTTCAGAAGCACGCTGCTGGCTGTCAAGTGCTCGGCTCAACAGGTTCTGCTCAACAGATTCAACACCTGAAGAACCTGATTAAGCCAAGAATTACAGAAATACTGATACCTTACATTCAACATTGGATCCCTTGTCTTTTGCTTCGCACCCACCACAGTAGACTTTCTTCAGAAATCGGTATACACATCCACAACCTGCACACTGTGGTTCAGCCTGTAAGACGTGACGTCAGACTATATTTATGCACGATGTCCATAGAACTGACCTCGGCTGCCTCGCGCTCAGCTTCAGAAGTAGCGTTAAGAAGCTTCGCGCACTTTTTGCATAACGGAGGAGACAGGACCGGAGGCACAGGTTCCGGTACAGAAAGCTTAGGAAAATTGACACCACACTTGCTGCAGAGGACCATGTTTTTTCGAGGTGGAGAGGCGTTACGAACCCTTCAACGTTGTGTGGCGGATTTGCTGTCAAACCTTATTTCTGCAACACCTAGCAAGATCACAAAATTTTGTATCAGCCAGGGACTGCTTCGATGACTTGCTGATGCACAATTGAAGCATCAAGTCTGACTAGCTGTGTAGATCTGGAGTTTATTATCAGTACTGGGCCTCAGGCAATAGTGCAGAATCAACATACCACAAGATTTCAGGTTGAGGAGCTGTATATTTATTTATGAGCTCAGTGAAACATCATCCAAGTCCTTCTGGAGACCCGCGAGGTCGCAAATTGCATGGGCATTCAATCTGAGCCTACATATATACACTATATTACTCGAAGTTGAGGACCCTCCCATTGTATCTAACGAGTGCATCAGCCCCAGTATAATTGTTTGTATCGATGATAAGACTTACCATCACGTACGGTACATCGGAAGTCGTTAGTGGCATGCGCATGCCGGCATTCCATAGCGGTGAATGAGTTACAGTCTCTCCGATAAGACAACGAAGCAGAAGTGCAGGATGGCCTGGATAGGGTATGCTATGCAGCCATGAGGAGGATTTTTGCTGGATCATCATGTGTGGGATGCGCAAGGAGTGCGATGACAATGTTATCCATGGGTATGTCGACACTGTCAGATGACACGTTGCTCGAAGTCGGCTGTGCACTAACCCACAGCTGTGCTGTTGAGAGTGGGGCCTGGGCCAGGGAATGGTTGTGAATATTGATGATCCTTATGTCCTCCACGTTGCTGTATAGGGAGGAGCTGGGAAGGAGAGTGCTGCCACAAGTGGATGTTGAGTTTGGAAAATCTCACAATCGGGCTGTTGCCGCCTGTTGCCGCTTCATGCCGTTTGAACTTTGGGGCCTTCAACCTCAACGATGCCACTTATGCCAAATTCCTGCTTCATGGGACAGGATTTTTCTTTATCAAGCCTTGAGGAAGCCTCATACATAGACGTATTTTGAAGGTAATTACAACAGCATTCTTCAACCTTACAGAAACCCAACCACCTGCCAAGAATGTCAAGAGGAGGGGGTGGGGCAACATCAGACATAACTCAAGATACACTGGAACATGAGAGTTGTTAACATTGATCGAAGGGAAGTTACAATTGATTGAATGGAAGTCGAAATCCTGGCTGATACAAAGGGTGCACCATAGTGGTGACACGAGCGCCATATTGTATTCTAGCAATACACAATGGAGTTAAGGCGATGAGACTTCCTTTTCCGAGGAGGGCCGTTTATGAGTGGAAGTCATGGGTTCGTTCGTTGGGGTTCTTTTCTTCTTTTCTTCGTTTACGTGGAATCTGGAGGAGAGGAAGTTACTTACATTGGCTTTTGATGAAATTTAGATAGAATTCTTGTCCGATGTAGTCCAAGTAATAGCTGTATATGTGTAGGACTACAATAGAAGAATGCCTCGTGGATCGTTATTTATAAAATGTTAATTAGCTTCTGCTTGAGTAAGGAGAAATACTTTGTAATGTAGTATGACACCACCTGAGTCCCACCTGCGGAACAGTATTCATCGGCAAGCCTTAAGCAACCCTTCAAGCCTCTACTGCACTGCGAGGGGTGTTGGAGCAGACTATATATGCTGCACAGGGGAAGAGACAACACATTCCTTACAACCTACCTGGGGTTTAGTTAGACTTACAGCTAGGGTTAGCAGAGGTAAGAACACTATATTCCTACTACAGTACAGGTTCTCCTTATATACATAATAGTAAGGATATCACATGACTCCAGAGGAATATGCATATGAAACATGTATCAATATTGGTAATTAATGTGGGAGAATATGCACATGCAACAATATTGGTAATTAATTTCAACACCCCCCCTCAAACTGTGAAGCACTCTAAGCAGCTAAGTTTAAACCTCGAAAGTAATTCCAAGAGAGTCTCTAAATTTCCTAAATAGAATGGCGCCAAGGTTCTTTGTGAACATGTCAGCCGGATTATCACTTCCAGGAATGAAAACGACTGTGACTTTGTCATTTTCTATGCATTCGCGGGTGTAGTGGTAGCAAATGTCTATGTGTTTAGTCCTCCTTTCCTGAACTGGATTTGATCCGATAAAGATGGATCCCTGATTGTCAGCACAGATTGGTACGTGCTTCAGTATATATCCAAGTTCCTGGAATAGGGACTCTATCCACACTATCTGGTGACAAGTGTTGGAGAGAGCCATATATTTGGCTTCTGTGGATGACAGTGCTACAGTTTTTTGTAAACGGGACTGCCAGCACACAATGCCACTCGCTAGAGTAGCAAAGTAACCCATTGTAGATCAGCATTTGACAGTGTCAGCTGCCCAATCAGAATCTGTGAAGGCCTGTAGCCCTTCGGATTTCTCTCCATTGTAGACTATGTTATATTTCTGGGTTCCCACCAGATAGCGCATGATGTACATCACTTTGTCTAGATGTTCTTGGCTAGGATTAGCCAAGAATTGCGACATCTTGATTACCACATAAGCGATATCAGGTCATGTTCCAAGCATCAGATACAATAAAGATCCGATCACAGACTGATATTTTGATCTAAACACCGCATTTGGCATCACTGTGTTTTCCGATGGTGTGTAACCAGTCGGGAGCAGAGTGGGGGCAGCTTTGGCATTTGTCATCTCGAACCTCTCGAGCACTTTGGTGAGATATTCAGTTTGATCAAGTTTGACTTTGCTTGCAGTCTGGGTGACGTGCATGCCTAAGAATTCCATGACGTTTTCAGTACTGCAGCACTCCCAATGCTTCAGACAAGCATTCTTCTTTTCATCCACAAGTTTCTTGTTCTTCCCCATGAACAAGCCATCATCAACATAGACCAGGACAATAACAATGCTGCCTGTCTTAGGATCCTTGTGTATGAAAATGCTGGCATCGGAGCTGGCACACACAAACCCAATGGTGCGCATAAATGCCTTAGCTCTTTCCACCATGCTAGTAAGGCCTGTTTAAGGCCATACAATGCTCGGCGTAAGCGCATTACTTTGCACTCTTTTCCCTCGAGTCTGAAACCCTCGGGTTGATCCATATAGATCTCCTCTTCTAGTTTGCCGTATAAAAATGTGGTTTTTACATCTAGACCGGTCATATACATGCCTTCTAGAGATGCAAGTGCAAACATGAGGCATACGGTCTCATAGCGGACTACTGGTGAGAAAATCTCATCAAAGTCAACACCTTCAACTTGTGAAAAGCCTTTTGCCACAAGTCTGGCTCATTTTCTTCTGTCTGATTTCATGGAGAAAACCCATCTATTTTTGATCATTTTTTGATTATGTGGAAGATTGGTGATGTCATAGACTTGTCGCTTGTGAAGAGCCTCTAATTCTTCATGACAAGCCTGTTTCCACTCAAGTTGCTGCTGCCATGGTAGGCATGCAATATTGCAAAATTGGTTTGGAACTTGGCTTATTTTGCTTGATGGTTTGACTGCTTTTGACAACAGCCAGCGAATAAGCTTATCTCCACCTTCCTTGGTTATCTTTTGAATATAACCTGCTTTGTCTGGTTCCCCCATTGGGTGATCATGTTCTTGATTATTGGAATCAGGCACACTCTCGTGGGGTGCCGAACTCGGTCCAGCAACCAGTTCTTGCTGTTGAGATTGTGGTTGTGTTTGGTTATGATCCAAATCTTGACCCACAGATCTCTTCCAATATATGATGGAGGAAGGGGCAGATTTTGTGGCGGTATAGGATCATCGCCATCCATTCCAGATGAGTGGTCATCATCTTCTGGTTCTGGAGGTGGAAAATCACCAAGGTCTGTCTTGGCAGGGGTTTTAGCTCTGGGACCGCATGGGAACAATGTTTCATCAAATAGTGCCATAGCACCAATGAATATTGCGCCATTAAGTCGCATGAAACAGTATGCTTTAATGCCATCTTCTAATCCAAGGTACATCATTAACTCCGATCGAGGAGCTAATGTGGTTGGATGTTTCTCCTTGGGTAGATAGACATAAGCACTGCAACCGAAAACCTTCAAATTGTTTAGATCTGGGTGGACCTTCGTCAGGTCCTCAAAAGGTGTCAGCCATTTCAGGTGCCTTATTGGGGTTTGGTTGTATAGGTGTGTTGCATGTTCAATGCAAAATTCCCACCATGATTGTGGTAGACAAGCGGTAAATCACAGGGTTTGTGACTTTTCCATTATTGTCCTTATGGTGCGCTCTGCACACCTGTTCTGTTGGTGAACATGGGGTGCGGACATCTCTATTTTGATGCTGAAATTCTTGAGCATATTTTGTAGCTCACAATCTTTGAACCCCCCCCCCCCCCCCCCTGGATCAACATGCCAGCACTTGATTGTAGTGCCATATTGGGTCAAAGCCATTGCCTGAAATTGTCTAATTGCTGCAGTAGCATCAGACTTCTTTCTGAGGCATTGGACCCAGATATGTGACATTTTGTCATCCAGAAATACAATAAAGTATTTATGTTTGTGGTACGATAGTACTGGGAGTTCCTTTAGATTGGAATGTATTAATTTAAAGGACTTCTCTGCGCGTGAATTTGATTTGGGAAAAGATTTTGATGTCATTTTCCCTTCAGCACACCCTGGACATATAATTTTGTCTGTAGGAATAATTAAATTCCTTGGGAATTTTATGGTGCTGTTAGGCATTTTCCCTAGCGCTTCCTTGGATGGGTGTCCAAGTTGCTTATGCCAAGTCAAGTAGTCTGCGACATACATGGTCATGACATTGATCCTCTTGGTGCTCAATATATGAGTCCGAGCCCAATAAATCGTGTCATGTCTCCTAAGAGGGACACAATCCATAATTGGGTTTCCTTTCTCGAAAAATGAAATGTGTGTGGAGAAACCATGCACATCACTTCCATCTTGTAAAAAGACACCCATTGACAGTAATTGAGTATTACAGTCGGGTATGTAGTAGACAGGGTATAATCATGTTTCACGTGTCTCTGACTTCCCGTGACATACTACCTGATGTCTAATGAAGACTGCTCCTTTTCCTACTATATGAGTAGTACCTGTGGCTGTTTGAACCAAGGTAGAGTCCTTTCTTGGTAAAGGCTCGTAAGAAGTGAAATCTTTCATTTCACCAGTGAAGTGTTTTGATGTGCCTGAATCCATGATCCAGTCGGCACCTTTCTTACAATTTCCATTTGCACACATAACACATATATTAAGATCTAAATAGTTCCATGATACATTTAATAGTGGTAAAATTTCACATGAAAAGTTTGCTGTAATCATTGGAATATTAATCTTAGTGCTTGCGGCAGGGAAAAGGACTGACCTATCATCATATCCTCCCATTTCAAGTGGTTCATTGACGAGCATCTTGTTGACAGCTTTCCATACTTCCTCATCAGAAACTGGAGGTTTGGATCCAAGGGAGACAATGTCATCTTCTACCTCCACAATCCTCAATTCTGGTTCGACCCTTCTCCTCTTACTTTCTTGCACCGTTAGGTGCTCTTCCAGTGGTCACAGATTTTTTGCACTGCATGGAAGATGCATTTGCTCGAGGGTGTCTTGAGCTTGCTGATATTCGGTGTAAACCAAATGAGAGGTAGAGGCCGTGCCTGTATATGCCTGTGTAGGTGGTCGGTGGCAAGGATCCCTTGTGGGAGTGTGGTCGCGCTTTTCGATGTGCTGAATGAGTGGCATTGGCGGTATGATGGTGCCATTGCCATTTATGGTGGTAAAGGCACTGGAGGTGAGGTGGGTATGTTTCTCTTTAGGCTTTTCCTCCTTAGTCTTTTTGTCCCCACATTGTCCACATTTTTGGGATGAATCTCCATTGTTGTTTTGCCCTTCTTTGGGCTGCCATTTGGGGTTTCCCCCTTTGCATTTGACAGCAGAAAGTTTGTTGGCCTGAGGCTGGCCAGCGGGCTATCCTACTGCCGTGCACCTTGAGGCATCAGCAACAATGGAGTCCTTGACATGTTTAAATGTCAAGGCACTAGTAGCGGTCATGTTAAGGACCATGGTGGACAAAGAATTGTACTCGCATGGCATTGCAGCAAGTAGGATCATTGCCTGAACTAGTTTGGGGATGGCAACGTTGGCAGCCGTGAGGTGCTCGAACTTGTCAGCCATCTTAGCAATCTCTGGTGTGGGATTCACAGCCAGAATTTTGATTGCTATTGCAGACCTAAAGTCCGCAAAGACTTGGGTTATTGACACTATCAACTGCATCCACCCTAAGTACAAATGGTTTTACCATGTCTTCTCTGTAATTTACACTGCCCCACCTATTCTGGTCGGACTCCATGGACTCCAGAAATTCCAGTTGGATTCCAGTTATTCCAATCAGATTCCAGCACTCTAGTTATTCCAGATGCTCAACTTATTATAGTATACCATAATCGAGAGAGTCACATTTCAAGCCTAAGTTCTTGAAGTGCCTACAAAATAACTTTGTACAGAGTAAGGATTGAACTCAAGACCTTGCAGTGAAATGATCACATGACAAACCAAACTACTGTGCTCAACCAATTGAGCCACAGGAGAATTATGAGTTAGTAATACAAGGTTTATTTATGACACTCAAACTTGTGACTGTACATTTTTTTGAAGTCAGATAATTAAGATCAAATTTTTTGATTCAACCACATCCCTCGCATTGAACTTGAGGGATGTGGGGATGTAATTACACACATAAACTCTCTCTCACAAGATGCAAGAGGGAGTTTTATTTATATATATAAAAACCACCCCATGAGCAGTTGCTTGTGAGGCTGGGGGTGGGTAGCTTGTCGTTGTTCATCACTGTTGTCCCTGGTTTGGATTTCTGTTTTTTTTTTTTTTGGGGGGGTGGGGGGTTGGTGTGTCAGTGTGATGGGGGTTGGTGTGTCAGTGTGATGGGGGTTGGTGTGTCAGTGTGATGGGGGTTGGTGTGTCAGTGTGATGGGGGTTGGTGTGTCAGTGTGATGGGGTGCCAGTACAGAGGTTGGTGGGTGCTTACTAGGAAGGTACCCCCCCCTTCTGGGGTCTCCTGGCATCCCTCTGCACCCTCCTAGCCCATGTCAACAGCCTCACATCCCATTTGAATGGGGAGGAGGGGATTGGGTGGGCATGGGCATGGGTTGCACATTTTTCGTTGTGGCAGGTCATCCCCAGTAGTATATAACCTAAAAAGCAATAAAATACAATTAGTTGATTGATAAAACAAAGAAAAAAAAGAAAAACTTATCCATGGCCCAAACGACAGTTGCCATCGTTTGGGCCCATGTTCCGTCCAGTCAGCTTGTTTGAGGGTGGTGGTGATGGTGAGAGTGGGCATGGGAGTGCTGGTGGTGGGTGGGCACAGTGGTGGTGATAGAGTGGAGAGGAGGAGGCAGCATTGATGATGGTGGTGGTTGTGAGCTGGCAGTCACATGTCATGTGTCATGCAATGCATGTGGCTATGCGTATGCATTACTACACCCTTAAAAGGGTAAAAGGGTAATAATGGTATTGAATGTAGGTAGGAGTAAAGACTTGGTAGATCAGTGGTTAAGCATGTTGTTCAGTGTATAAACCTGTGTAGACCCAAGGTCGAGTGTTCAATTCTTACTGGATGTGAAACTTTTATTTGGGAAAGCACATGAGTCTGGTTAGGTTAGTCCATGCATTCCAGTTAGTCCAGTTGTGATGAGTCCAGTCAGATTCCGGGGATTCCAGGTGTAAATTGGATCCTTAGTCCAACTGGAATTGTGCTGCATAGGGAAAACTACATACAAAAAAAATTCCACTGGATTCCAGAAATTCCAGAAATTCTGGCTGGACAAACCAGAATCCAACTGGAATAGGTGGGGGAGTGTAAAGTACTCTGTCTTCTCAGTACATCGAATCCATGGAGCATGCCCTCAATACATTTTTGGATGGTAGTCGGACAACCGTGGATGAGAAATCCATGTTGGGAAAGCTGGTGCATGATTTTTCTTATGTCCTATGAATCTTTCTCAGAAGGCTTTGAAGTTGGATTATAGGAAAAAGGTGTTGGCTAAGGAAGCACCGATGACGCCATTCCTCAAACACGTGTTCAAAGTCCTTCATGAGTGGAATAAGTCTGGCCCAGCACCTTGGGAATCCATTGACCATAGCACATATTTTTGTCCAACTTCACCCATCATTGCACCAAGCAGCACTCCTGGCCATGCACATTACACTCCGATCTCCCACCACGGCTACACCACCCATTGCAGTTTCCACACCCATTCCCACCACCATGCAAACTACAATGTCAGAAGCTCAGACCAACCAAGCAGAAGCGGCTGCAAGAGGCCAGAGCAAGGCCAAGGGCAAGGGCAAGGAAAAGAGGGTCATAGAACAACTGGCTCCACCTCAGTCAAAATGCCAAAAGGTGTTGCCACAGCTGGTGCCACCTCACCACCTTGAAATGGAGGACAGTGATGTCACAAAAGAGAACCCATTCATCCATGCCCCCATGGCAATCATGATGGCCACTCCCTCTCTACCTGACACAACAGGCAGGGCAACATTTTGCCTGAGTGAAAGTATGGAGAAAACATGGAGAAAATTAGATTTTTTCATGTAGCAAACAAGCAAAGAAAAACTGGTGAAAATAACTTATTTTCTGTTCATTTTCTCTTCAATCTGCCTAAGGAAAAATATATCATTTTTGTGGAGAGAAAAAAAAGGGAATCTGAAGTGAAAAGAACTTATTTCTTCTTGATTTCCCCCTAATTTTTGCATAGGCAAAAAGAGTGATATTTCCTGCAAAAGCAAATCAGAAATGTTGAGTGAATATAACTTATTTCTTCCAAATTTTGACCTGGAAAACTGCATGTGAAAAAGTGTAATTTTCTCCTCATGTTTGCCAGATTTTCACCAGGAGAAAAAGAAACTCTTGCCTGCTTATGTTAACATTGGTGGCTGTGCTCTTGACCCAAACAGGCAGGAGTTTCTTTTTCTCCTGGTGAAAAGCTGGCAAACATGAGGAGAAAATTACACTTTTTCACATGCAGTTTTCCAGGTCAAAATTTGGAAGAAATAAGTTATATTCACTCAACATTTCTGATTTGCTTTTTTCCTATGCAAAAATTAGGGGGAAATCAAGAAGAAATAAGTTTTTTTCAGTGCAGATTCCCTTTTTTTCTCTCCACAAAAATGACATATTTCTCCTTAGGCAGATTGAAGAGAAAATGAACAGAAAATAAGTTGTTTTCACTAGTTTTTCCCTACTTGTTTGCTAAATGATCTCCACATTTTCTCTACATTTTCTCTCTGGGAAGGTTTTGCCCTGCATGTTGTGTGAAGACAATATATGGAGGTCCATTGCAGAATGGCCCACTCCTCTGTGCGACACCTGCAGTTTGAGGCACTTGCCAATCTGCAGAATGATGGGCATCCAGATTGCTTGCATGATGTGCCACAAGGGCAAGACAAAATGCTCATATATGGCATCACATACAGCACAGTGGGATGAATTGATAGTGGCAGGGGAGCTCAAGGGGAGCAAAAAGGTCGTTGAGAAGAAAAAGGTGAAGGCAGAGGAAAGTGAATGATGGAGAATGGTGCCAAAGAGAAAATGCTGGGCAGAAGACACTGCCAGTGAGCAGTCAGAAGAGTATGTTCTGGTCACTCCAGCCCCAGTTGCCTTGACTTCATGCACCTCCCACCACATACCAACCCCTGAGCCTGTCGCCTCAACAAGCCTCACGATGCTGCAAACCCTTGACATTATGCTTCCTGCACCACCACCACCAGGTCGTGTCACCCATCCCAGTCGTGTGCCAAGTGTTGTTGGTGGTTTACAGTGGGAGCTTCAAGACCTCCATGTCCTCGTATCAGTCTTGGCACAAAATCAAGGGAAATTGGATGAGGAAAGCTTGATGTTGTGTGGATACATAGAGGGTCTCAACATGTTGAAGGACAAGATGATGGTGAGCATTCTGGTTGGAGGCTGAGATGAGTGGGTTGAGAGAAAAGGTGCTGGTGAGCATTCTGGTGCTGGAGTGTAAGTCTGGCCCCACAGACTCATGACATTATGACAAGTTAATTTACCTATGCCACCATTACACACTTCCACAGTGCTGGCACACCACACACATTGCCGACACAACCACCCTTGCCACCGACACAGCCACCGGTGATAGCACAGCCACCTACAGCACATCACCAACTCACCAACCAATGTCTGTGTTACAGTGAGTTACGGCCACCCTATGCTGCCAACACACTCCCAAGGCGCTGACACAGCCACACCCATTGCTGACACAATCATCCTTGGCACCGGTACAGCCACCTACAGCACATAAACAACTCACCAACACCAGACATACCAATGTCTGTGTTACATTACTACACCACCATTACACACTTCCATGGTGCCGGCACAGCCACACAGATTGCCGACACAGCCACTGGCAATTGCATAGCCACCTATGGCACATAAACAACTCACCAACACCAGATATATCAATGTCTGTGTTACAGTGAGTTATGGCCACCCTATGCTGCCAACCCACTCCCATGGCGCTGACACAATCACCCTCGCTGCCAGCACAGCCACCAGCGAATATGACAACAACACACCAGCAATATGCATCCTGGCAATGGCACCATACATCCTTATTGCCCTTCCATCCACATCCAGCAATGCTGACATTATCCCATTGATGCAGTACCTTCCTATTATGTGACTACACCTGATGTGGCCTTTTACTTACATGGTCAATCTTTTTCTTATATATTACTTGTTTTTTATTCCTTAACCTTCATTCCTACTTCCATGCAACGAAGGTATAGTAACTTCCTATTCTTTTAATTGTAGTAACTTATCGGTTCCTACTTCCATGCAACAAAGATAATTTGATCCTGTCTTTTAGTAAACCTAAGTCTAGTGTAGGCTGCCAAACTCAGCATCCTTCCATGGAGGCTGAGATGAGGGGTTTGAGGAATGGGATGGAGTTGGAGAAGATGAAGCAGGAGGTATTGATGTTGTGTGGTCAATTGGCAGCAACAAACAAGCAGCTGGCCAAATTGGAGACCAAGGGAAGCTCCAAGGAGGAATCAGAAGATGAACACCCACCGAATGCAGATGCCATGGCGCCATTGATGATCCATCTGCCAAAGTCTTCAATTTTTGTCAATCCAGCAAATTTGCATGAATCCATTCAGTCCCCACCATTGCCTGTTCTCACCATTATGACCAGAGCTATGTTGGCAATCCCTCACGCCACCTCTTTTAGTGATGCATGTGCAACTTCGACCTCCCTGGATCCAACATCAAAAAACACCACAAAAATGTCCCCCCTCCTGCTGGATACCACTGTCTCTATTTCAAAAACATCAACACCCCTGGCATAATTCTACGTTGAATAAAAATTCATGATATTGTTTAGACTAAGCCTATTTGTGTATATATTTTGATCACTATATGCATAGTTGTTTCATTAATGGATGGAATATGAGATATATATTGAATTAATCAATATATACAGCAATTTTACAGCTGGTAGTGAAAATGTTACCATGCAAAAATGGTACATTGTAGTGACTGATGCCAGTAGAGATGAAGTCAGTGCCGGTCTTTTGCATAGCTCTTAAATGAAGAATTGTATGCTACTAGTTGCCATTGGTCACTAGAACATAAATAATAAACACAGCAGTGGTAACGTGCTGCAGGAATGTGGAAGGAGGATACAAGGATACATGCAAAAACAGTACATTGAAGTGACCAACACTATTAGTGATAAAGTCACTGGCAGCCATAAGCATAACACTGGAGCTCAGTGGATGACCAGCGCCAGGTACCGTAGAGCCCCATTAGCTAAGAAAATGTGTATGGGCCCATCCTAGCATAATACAGGGAAGTGGGCCCATACAAATGATACACTGGATGGAATGATCACGTGGGCCCATGATAGTAAAAGCAAAACAGTATGGGCCCACATGACTATAGTGTACGGGACTTGAATTACTGCTGTCATTACAAATCATAAAGAATATATGCTAAAACAGTACATTGTAGTGACTGGTGCTGGAAAAGATAACCCCATAGCTCTTAGACTTGTATGCTAATCACCACCGGTGGTCACTAGAACATGGATAACCAAAAGCAATGACATGCTGTAAAACTGTGGGAGGATACAAGGATATGCAAAAACAGTACATTGTAGTGACTGGCACTGGTAGTGATAAAGTCACTGGTGGTGATAAGCATCCAAGTCAAGAGCTAAGTGAATGAACGGCGCCAGTTACTGGAGAACCCCATGAGGCAAGAAAATGTGTATGGGCCCATCCTAACATAATACATGGAAATGGGCCTATACAAATGATACACTTGATGGATTGATCATGTGGGCCCATAATAGTAAAAGGAAAACATTATGGGCCCACATGACTATAGCATACAGGTCTTGAATACAGTACATTGTAGAGACTGGCGCCAGTAGTGATAATGTCACCGGGGGTGATAAGCGTACAACTTCAGAGCTAAGCAAATGACTGGTGCCATGATCGGTGATGGTCACTGTACATGACCTAAAGAAATGTGTATGGGCCCTTCCCATACAAGAATATATACAAAAATGGTACATTGTAGTGGCTGGTGACAGTAGTGACAACAGCAGTGATAATGCATTGGCACTTAGGGTAACATATCTCAATGAATATATGCATGGTTATTCCATTAGTAGATGAAGTGTATAAGGGATATATTGAATATATTGATGCATGGCAGTGCTGAAAAAAAAGCATCCACCAACCCCAGTGATATGCAAATGGGTGGTTTATCCTGCATGTCAGTGTCTTAAGTCAAAAGTATCCTGGGGTTCAGTGGATGCATCTCCATGAGCTTTTGGTCTTGGCTTTGGACAGAGACTGGGATCCACTGTCACATACATGGCTTGGACATCAGTGTTGCTGGGCTTTGATTTTTTAAGCTGCTGGCTGCGACTATTGTGGTCATTTGACTATGCTCTTTTAAGCCTTTTCCTGCTATGTTCCACCAGTGTACTCATTCTGGCATGCTGTGTTGTAGTGACTTCATCGGTGTTGCAAGTGTGGGATCTCTTGCTACCTTCTGCTGGTGTACTCATTCTGGGATCCTGTGTTGTAGTGATTTCATCAGTGTTGCGAGTGTGGGATCTTGATTGTGTTTTTTCATCCAACACTTTCTGTAGTCAGGGATTGCACTATCAGTTGAAGCAACTGATGTTGCCTCAGGGATGATATCCATTGGTAATGAAGCTAGTGTCATGTTCTGCTGAGAATTGTGACCTTGCCAAATTGCTAGTCAGAGGGGAATTATGGATAATACCATTTTGCATCCATGCAGGAACTGGACCATTCATTAAATAACCCCCATGCTCCAGATCTAGTGTATGTAGGCTCAGTCATGTTGACTGCTGTAGGACCACTGGTCAAACCCATCATCACTGCAATATTGTGATCCTCTGCTGTTACATATTGGCCAGGTGGAATTAGTGCCTTCTGGAGCATTGGATCGATGAAAAGGTCCCATTCCAGTGGCATCAAATCTTTGGGTATCAGTGGAGCTAACCCAGCAGCTTGTTGGTTGATAGGTGTAATAGCCGGTGGAGTAGTATGGGGCTGCTTTTTCTTTTTTTCTTTTGGTACCGGTGCACTCTCACTTTTGGGTTGCTGTGTGGTGGCCTTACGCCGTTTGCCTTTGGTTTTCTTTTTTGTTTGTTTGGGCCTTGGCAGATTGCATGGTGGTGCTGTCATTCCTTTGGGATCCATGTCATCCAAGTCTGTAAGTTCTTGTAATCAAACTGCTGGCTGAAGTGTTCCCTCCTGTGAATTAAGGACATTTGTGAATCTGAAACCAATCTTTCCTTCCTCCTGACTTCCCATCCAAAGGGTAAAACATGCCTCAATTTCATGTTTATGCATTTTAGATGGTTCCCACAATAATACAAACTCCCCATCCAGCAATTCATCTGATTCTTCCAGTGCTGCACTTCATGTTCATGATCTCCCTGACGCTGACAAAGATGCGCAGCTGATTCCTCCTTTCTGCAGAGGCATGTAATCCACCTGGTTGATAAATTTGGGTTGCTGTGTGTAAATATCAAGCCATGGCACATGACCAGAGGTCCTCCTTGCAGCTAAATCTTGCCAGAGATCAGTATCTTCATTAATCAAACATGGTTCACTCACTGTACATCCTTTCAATGTATGCCCATAAAACTTGTTTTTGGTAATTCAAAAACTGGGCATTGTCGCCATGGCAGATAAGACAGTTCGCCAGGAGCTGGCTTCCCCTTCACTCCAGTCTCCAGGATCTGTTTAGGCTTTGCCCCACCATCAGGTCATATCCCCAATTTCTCCTCTTCATCGGCGGTGAGATATTCCTCAATGTATGCCTCGAATGTGTCTGCAATAGGCTTTTCATGCCACCCAGGTTTGTTGGCTATGAAATTTGGCTTATTGTTGCCTAGAAAGCTATTTGTTTCAAACCTACAAATTCTTCATTAGTTGCCATTAAATGCCAGGTGAATGTACATACATGCTCCACTTCCTCTTTCTGGCTGGATTTACCCATCCTCCCAACACAACCATTTGAACCCCAAGTTCAAGGTACATTGAATTTTGAAATTCATTCATACATTTTGTGAGCGTTTTCTTGGCATCCCTCAGATCAATTCAGCCAGGTTACTGAATTACGGGTGATACATGTACTTTCACCCAACTTGAGTCCAAGTGTCTCGACTTAGTCTCAAATTTCAGTGTTTTATGCCAAATTTCCTTGAACTCCTCATACTAGCTTTTTGGAACTATCACATATCGTCTATCCCCTCTCAATGCCTTTCTACATCCCTATAGTCTATCCTCAGCCATCGTCAAAAATGTCCTTGTCTTCTATAAAGCCCTTCAAACTTCTTTGAACATTATTGCACCTCTTCAAACTTCTTTGAACATCATCGCAGCACTTTGTACATGTTCGATCTTTATTGAACTTCTCTCAAACACCTTTGTAGCGCTTCAAATACTCTTGAACCTCATTGAACTTTGTCGGATGCCCTCTAGAATTGTTTTCATAGCCTTGGGTAACAGTGGTGATATTTAGTACCACCTTGCAACCTTCCTCTAACTAGTGTTATACCATTCAAGCCCTTATTGTGGGTTTTGTTTGGGTTTCCTGGTTGAGTATCATCATCGTCACCATCCGCAATGCAGACTAGGTGATAAGCATGCTGCAAGTCTATCTTGGTGAATAAGTGGGCTTTGCACAGAGAGTCGAGAAGGTCAGAGATGAGCAGAAGTGGGTAGCAGTCCTTCTTCATAAGATGGTTGAGGCCTCGGTAGTCAACACAAAGTCATAGACTGTCATCTTTCTTCTTGATGAAGAGAATAGGAGCACCATGCAGAGACTTGGATGGGTGGATGAAACCTGAGCAGACATTTTCATCAATGAACACTCGTAAGGCTTCTTATTCAGAGGGGGAGAGAGAATACATGCAGCCTGGAGGTGGAGGAGCATTGTCTTCTGTCTCTATCTTGAGGTCATAAGACTGATGAGGAGGAAGGGTATCCACTTTGGTCTTATTAAAGACATCAGCAAATTTGTGATACTCGGGTGGAATATCGGAAAGGTCAGAAGAGATAGCAGGTTGGGCAGATAACCTTTCAGGAGCAAAGATCATCTGAAAGGCTACTGCCCCAGGAAGTTTGCTAGCATGCCCATAAGCAGCAGCATTGATGAGAGAGATGTCAGAAGGTGTAAGCTTAGGAGTGGGGGTTTCAGAAAGTGTGGAGGAATCAAGGATTTCTACTGGAAGGTTCAGGGACAAAGGTGATGTCGGGGGTGCTGGACCTCTATGATCTGCAGAGCAGAAAGCAATTTGGCTTGAAGACCAGTCAATCAATGGATTGTATTGCTTCAGCCAGTTATGACCAAGTATGGTGGAGCAGGAAGAGTCAAGCGAGGTTACATAGAATGTCAGATTGAACACTTCACCAGCAGGAAAGGTGACCGGAAGTTTGACGACCTGGGTTATGGTGGAGTTGCAAGATCCATCAAAAAGTCATAGACTGATTGGGTTAATGGAATCCATGCTGAGTTGGTTATTCAACATGACAGAAGAGTCGAGGAAGCAGTGGGAGGAGCCAGAATTGATGAGGGTTCTGACAAGAGTGGAAGAGTCAGGAATGGTTAAAAGAATGGTAAGGGAATCAGGGTCAGAAAGAGCGGACACATTGAGATGAACATAGGCAGCCAAGTGGGTAAGGTCAATGCAACCCCCAGCCCCAATGGCTGTTTCCTGAGGGTTGTGGACTATTTTTCTGAGTCTGCAGAGTCGGTCTTGGATGACACAGAGGTGTTGGGAGTGATTGTGGAAGCATGAGCTTTTGCACCCTTGGATTTCTTGCACTTTCCTGCTATATGCCCTTCCTCACCACAGTAGAGACATAGTCATTCTCTCATGCGACATTCTCGTTCCTCCCCAGTAAGGTTGCTGTTCTTCCCCAAATTATCAGAGATAGATGACCTGGGCTTGTCCCGGGGAGTGTTCTTTGTCATGGAAAACTGCAGATTGGAGGTGTTACCATGAGCAGAATTCGAAGAGGATTGAATGGTAGATGAGGAAGGACTGGTGGAGTCCTTCCAGCTGAGGTTAGACAGGGAGCTACCGGAAAGAGTGTCAGTAGGGGTCATGAAGGAGTGTGGTGAGAGGAGTGAAGTGTGAGTTTGTATATACTGTTAAAAACTGATCCAAAGGGGCACATCAGAATCTGGTCAGACCTGGCAGGTTGTGATAGTGGAAGTTTGTTGGGTCGTAGCAGATATTGCAGAGGGGAAATGGAAAGGACTTGGCTTCAGCTTGTAAGAAGCTGCGCCCTTCACCTCGTCTGGTGTCCTAATTCCAAGACAAAGGTTTGGAGGTAGAAGTGGGGAAGTGCAGGTAGGAGTATGGAGGGACTTAGGTTGAGCTCATATGAGACCAGAACTTCACAGGGAGAACTAGAGGTTTGAGTCAAAGGAGTTCAGACTCTTAGAGGCAGAGGTAGGAGTGGAACAAGATTTGAATTGGCAGGTTAAGTCAAGTCTATGTTGCTATATGAGCTGAGGAATACAAGACGAAACTAACTAAGCTTAAATACTAAAGTCAGGAATAAAAGCAGAACAGAAGTGGGAGCTGCGGCAGTGTCTCGACTGCATAGATAAATGACCTAGTGGGAACCACACAGGAATCCATAGTCGAATTTGCAAAAGAGATGGCAGCCTTGGGTCAGTACTTTACACTCCCCCCCCGAGTCCGAGTGGACTCCGCTCGGACACACTCGGACACTCAGACTGTCCGAGTAAAGTCCACAGACTGCACTCAGACTGCACTCGGACTTTGCTCAGACAACATCAATTGTGCATTTATTTACACCTTTAAAGTACTGTCCAAGTAAAGTCCGAGTTCCAGTCTTAGAGAAAGTCTTATAAGTCTCACAAAATAATGTGTGCACAGCAGGAATTGAACCAACAGCCTTCTGGACTAGCAACATGACAATGAAACATGCACACTCTACCACTTAAGCCAAGTAGTCATTCAAAATGACATACATTATATCTATTTATTACTGAAATCTAATTTTTTTAATATCATAAATAGATTAATAAATTCACCCCCTTGCATCTGTGCGAGGGGTAATTAATATGTATAATACTAAGCCCTCCCCTTGCAAGGTCGAGGGGAGGGGGCTGTAACTATCAATTATAAAAATAAATTAAAAACACCCACCATGAGCAGTTGCTCGTGGCGGTGTTCATCTCTCCCCGGGTTGTCCCCTGGCCATCTCACTCTCCTGTCCCCATTCTTCTCCCCCCTGAACCACCCCATGAGCAGATGCTTGTAGGCATGGGGCAGGTGTCATTGTGGGTGTCCCCACTCTTGTCGTTGTCTCCCTTCCCTCTCATCTCCCTTCCCCTCATCTCTTCCCCCTTACCTTCCACCCTGCGAGCAGGGGCTCACAGCAGTGGTGGTGGTGTCATCGTCGTCATCGTCATCATCGCCAGTAGTAGTTTGTACCTATAAAAAGCTAGTTAGCATCAAAAAATGAAATGAGAAAAGAAAAAAAAACTTACCAACAGCCCAAGAGACATCAAACAACATCTCTTGGGCCTTTTCTTCATTTGCTTTGCCTTCCTTTCATTGTTTCCTGCTTGTCCCCTCGTCATTCCATCTCCCAGTCCCCGTTGTCTCCAGTCACCTCATTGCATTGTCATTCTGTTTGGCCAAGTTGGCATCGCTGTTGTCCTGCCATTTTGCAGTTGTACCCATTCCCACCCCACAAGCAGTTGCTTGTGATGGTGGTTCTGGATCCTATAGTGGTGGCTGTGTCAGCCATTGTCATGGTTTTGAGGCTGCAACATCATTATAACATAGATTAAACCTATGATTAAGGAACATTCAGTTAGTTAAACAAAACAACAAAAATCATGTAAAAAAACACTTACAAGTGAGCCCAAATGACAATGCCATTGGTTGGGCTCATTCCCGTTGTTGATTATTGGGGTAGGAGGTAAGGAGGAGGCAGTGCCATTGAAGGTGATGTGCCAGTGTTGTTGATGATGCAGCTGTGTTGATTTGTCATCACAGCTGGGGCAGTACATAGAGAGATATAACTACTTACCTGTAATGATGCTTTAGTCTAACGGTTATATCGCTGCCTTAAATATACTTTATCATGTGACTATGAGGGTTCAATCCCTGCAGTAGCCACTGATTTTTCAGTCAATTATATAAGCAACTTGGACTGTCGTAGGACTGTATGAGTGCTGGTCCACTCAGACTCCACTTGGACACTTGGACAGTCCAAGGACTCAGCTCAGACTGTACATTTAGTTTAGCAGGACTTTCAGCCAAAGAAGTCTGAGCAAAGTCTGAGCAAAGTCTGAGTAAAGTCCTTGGACAGTCCGAGTGTCCAAGCAGACTCCGCTCAGATTGGGGGGGGGGAGTGTAAAGACCTCCCATGGGTGCTGTACAAGGTGGCCTGGTGCACAGCAGTGTGGGCAGTGCAAGGTGGCCGGGAACAAAGTGGAATGAGTTTGAAGAATGTTGGCAGAAAAGGGTTGGATAATTGTGGGTTCCGATCAGGCGAGGAACAGATTGTGACATACACAGGTTGTGCTGGCAAATACATTAGGTACCTTGATATTGCATCAGACTGTCCCTGAGGCCTATTTACAGGTCATATTTCAGCCCCAATATACCCTAATATACCCCAGACTTCGATCAGTACACCTTTAATCCTCTCAGCACACCTTAATATATCACAATGTCCCTGAGCAGAACAGCTAGTAGTGGAGTATTATTACCTGGTTGGTCCACCAATTATTTAGAATTTTATAAAAAAAGGTAACATTAGTAAACCATCATTTGTTGTCTTCAGTCATGGCTTGAATTGAGCCATCCAAGCCATTGGAGCCATTTGGCGATAGATGGATGTGTCATCAGTGGGGCCAGAGTTACAATGCTGGTGGCATGGTACATGCAGCAAGTATGATTGAATAGTGCAAACACCACCTCTGTTGTTGCATATGTAACATTGGGGGTTGCAAGCTGATATTGCCAGATTACCTGGCTACTCAAAACCCCAGACATTTCCTACCCTTGGATGTATGGCTTTGAAAATATGCATGGAGGAAGTGGCCATCCTTTTCCAGTTTGCCACCTGACATTTGGTATATGCCACAGCTCCTGGCGATGTCTGAGTCTCCAAGCAGTTAACCCAGACCTCTGCTTTGTGAAGAAAATAATGTGGGATCCAAGCCATTTCATGACTAGTAATTGATAACTCCTCCAAACATCTATCATGTTTGGCATTTGCCCATAACCAGTGCACCCTGTAGACTAAATAATAGTGAAGGCACTCATTGAAGTGAATTGAGGTGTACTTACATTCTTTCATCATTTCGTTTGCCTCGACATCAGCTTGGACATTAATGGTCCAAAGCCATGCCAATGGTTCATCCTCTCTCTGGCTTCCACCATCAGCATTGCCAGTACCACCCCTCACCATAGCAGCTGAAATCTTGAGTGCATCCCAGCAGAATACCTGATACTTGGACTGCATCTCAGCTGAACATCCCAATGATACCATTGCAGCCCTCACAGTATTGTATACCTGACAATGTGCTTGAACCCGGTGGCTAATAGCATGCACCTTTGACCAAGCCCTTCCCTTTTTGTTCTTGGATGTGGCAAGATGTAAATTCTTTCTGAATAAGAAAGATTTCTCACCAAAAGCCATTCTAACACCCTGGAGCTCATTGTTTGCTTGCCCTTCCCTCAATTTCAACTCTTTCTGGGTGAGGGAATCCAAACCAAGCTGAGTAATTTGTGGAAAGCCAAATGTAGAGGGAAGAGGTAATGGGCATGTTTCAGTGGTATGGACTGCTGCTACCAGGGGCCTTGTAATGAATGGGTTGCTTTGATCATCATCATCCTAGTTAGTCTGGTAATCAGGAGCTTGTGATAGGAGTACTGGTCTCAGTGGCAAGTCATCAAGCTTTTGCAGTGCATCCAATGTGTCATTGTTCACAAATTGTTCTGATTTAGCAATGAAGGAATCCACTCTGGTATCAAGGTTTTGCCACTTTGTTGCAATCTTCAGCTTATCGGCCTTGGACAACACTAAACACTGCTGATGTATAAAGGTCTGAATGGCCAGTCTGATATCAGTTAGCATAGGAATATTTTGCAATGGCCAGATATGCACTGGGCTTCCTCAAGTTTGAGGCCAAGAGCAAGCCAGGTGGTTTCACCCTTTCCATCACTGGTAGAGTATGGCAGGGGTAACCCTGGGGTATTTTGAGGCTACCCTTACCCCTACCCTCCAAAACCCCTTACCCCTTGGAAGGGTCAGGGTTTTGAGGGGTATGGGTAAGGGTATGGAGGGGTATGGAGGGTACACAATACCCCCAGGGTAGTGCACCAGGGTATTGTCAGACAAGTGACTTAAAATCACCTTAACTATTAACTGTTACTAGTAGGTGGTTAGTGTTTAAAAGTCCTGTCCATAGAACAAAAAAAAAAAAAGGACTTAAACTGGACCACCAGTTGCAGTCATGGCCAGTTGAACTGCAGTTGCAGTCCTTTTATAAAAAATATCATACATGTACAACCAGAAAAGAGCTGTGCCATGCACTATGAACTGTCTCAAAAACATAAACCAGACTGGTACTGGGGCAATCTGTGTAGAAGTCCTGGTATTATATGCCCCCATCCAGAGGAGATTCTACCTACCCTCAGACCCTTTCCAAGGGTAAGGGTTAGCTGAGGGTAAAAATTCTGTACCCTCACCCCTACCCTCACCTATGCTTGACAAATACCCCCAGGGTTTTGCATACCCCTGCCATTCACTAATCACCAGTTTCATCTTCATCCTCTGGAAGGTTTATTTGAAGGTCGCTTCATGTTAACACTACCTGGCCAGGATTTATATTATAGATGTCCATTGCTTCTGGATTGGTTAGATGTGTTGCCTGAGAGTGTTTTTCCAATTCTTTCTAGGTTGCAATCTCCTCAGGGTCTGAGTTTGTTGTGTACTGCAATAGGTCCACCCAATGTTCCTCCTCACCTGCCACAGTGGCTCTGAATTGGTGGGTGGTGGTAACCACTGCATCTGGTTCCAAGTCAATCTGGTGCAATGTGCAAACATGTACTCACCTAAGGTAGGTCTCATTCAGACCCAGCTTGATCACATGATCAAAGAGTGACAGAGAGTGACATTTTGGCAGAGGTGACCAGTAGAAAGTTAATGCACTTCACAAAATAGCATATTTAAAAATTTAGGCCGCACAGAAAGTTTCTAAAACATAATCTCCAGGGTTCCTTGTGAACTGATTTTTTAATTTTGGTTGTAGAGAAGCTCCATTAGATTTTTCATGTTGCAAACTTTCAATCTAATCTATGTTCCCGATTTGGAAGGCTGCCACCAAAGCAGGTCACATCAGGGACTGTTATAGACAGTATTGACACCCCACCTGTCCCATATTATGCACAGGAATTGCTTCGAGAACCAACTCCATCATGCCAAGAGTATCCTTCTATATGATCTGTGTTGGCAGAATCTAATGTCATGGCAACATTGATTCTGGATGGGATCATGTTTGAGGAACCAGGTACAATACCTGAAGAAAGTCCAGTCAATGATGAGGAGACCTGGGATGATGAGGATGAAATGTTGCATGGTCAAGATGACACTGGACCAATTGATAGTGGAGATGATGAGGAAGAACCAGAGGAACCAAGGAAGACAGGACATTTCATCCCCCCTCCTTCAGTTGAACAAGCTGAAAGAGCCTTTCATGATCTTGGAAACATACTGAAACCACGCCGCAAGAAAGGATCTGGATTTAAAGATCCAGGTTTGGATAGAATTGTCACAGAATGGCTATCTGGTATGAAGTTATTGTGCTACAACTATGTCAAGATGCAGAAAGCAAAGCCTACCTCATCACGATGGGGAGCGGCTTCATTGTGCACAGCAAATAGTCTTGGCAGCAACATTTATATGGCATGGACACTCTGAGATTCGACTTGTGCGTTCATTGCATATCCTGAATTTATCCCAGAGCACCATCAGAATGGGTGCACCAGCCATTCTCATATTGATGATGATGATTTTGCACAGGAATTACACCTACACTTGCAGAGTATTGGAGAATATTGCACAACAGAGGACATTATCTGTTATGTCGCACGGCCTGAAAATTTGGCAAAGCTGAACCAGAAAGCAACCATTTCACATGCAACTGCCCACTGCTGGATGCAGAAAATGGGGTACTGGTGGACAGTGCATCCACATGGACAGTATGTGGATGGGCATGAGAGACCCGATGTCGTCAACTACTGTCAAAATGTCTTTCTTCCAGCCATCCAAGAGTTAGAAGCTAAGACATGGAAGTGGGGCAGAGATGGGGCAGAGGAGGGGTCATCTGATGAGCCTCATACTGTCTTGTGTTTCCATGATGAATCGACGTTCTATGGCCATGATTGTCAGAAGACATGCTGGGTTCACAAATCAGAAAAGGTGACACCTTATGCCAAAGGAGAAGGTCATTCCTGTCAAGAACCATTCCTCACCTGATCGGAACCCGCATTCCATCTGACCCTTTTCTGCACATCTAACCCGACATTTACCTACTCCTTCCGATTTTGTCCCAGCCACCCTGCACTGCCCACACTGCTATGCAACAGGCCACCTTGTACAGCATCCACGGCTGCCTTCCCAAGGCTGCCATCTCTATTGCAAATTCAACTACGGATTCCTGTGCGGCTCCTGCAAGATAATTTATCTATGCAGTTGAGACACTGCCGCAGTCTTTGTTCCATTTCCACATTATTCTGGACTACAGTATTTAAGCCTAGTTAGTTTCGCCTTGTATTCCTCAGTTCGTATATCAACATAGACTTGACTTTAACTTGTCAATCCAAATCTCCTTCTACTCCTACCTCCGTCTTCTAAGAGTCTGAACTCCATTCAACTCGACCTCTAGTCTCCCTCTGAAGTTCTAGTTCCATCTGAACTTAACCTAAGTCCTCCCGTACTCCTCCCCACATTTACCCACACTTTCCTGCTCCTGCCTCCAGACTTATGACTTGAAATTAGGACACCAGATGAGGTGAAGGGCGCAGCTTCTTACAAGCTGAAGCCAAGTCCTTTCTGTTTCCCCTCCCACAGAATCCACATCGACCCAACAGTCCCCACCATTATCACCCACAGCATCTGATCAGATTCCGATGAGCCCTCTAGGATCAGTTCTTAACAATTCCCTTATGATTGCTGACTTCGTCTCAGCAGATTATGGTTGGTTGTGGTCACCAGATGGGAAAGAAAGTGCTCGTGTCATTTTCAGAGCTGGGAAAGGTTGCGATGGATACTTTGACAATGAAAATATCTGCACACAGGCTGCGCATGCATTGGAGATCTTAAAGAAGCATTATCCCCATGAGAGGCACATTCTGATCTTTGACAATGCCATGACACAGCTTAAATGGGCTGGAGGATAACTATCAGCCTCAAAGATGACAAAAGGGGCATCAGCAAATTTCTGTGTTGAAGTTAATGCAACAGATGACACAGGAAAAGCAATCTATGGACCAGATGGAAAGATCTTGAAGCGGAAAATTCCAATGGCTAACAGAAAATTCAAGGATGGAACAGAACAACAGTTCTATTACCCTGAGGGGCACAAGCATGCAGGACAATTCAAAGGGATGGTACAAATCCTGGAAGAGCGAGGTTATCAGGGCATCAAGAATATGAAGGCACAATGCAGTAAAAAATTCACTGACTGCCTTGAAGGATCGACAACATATTGCTGCCACAGGATGCTTTATAACGAGCCAGATTTCAAGAATGTTGATTCAATCCTTGAGGCTGATGCAAAGCACAAGGATTTCAGATTTTGTTTCTTCCAAAATTCCACTGTGAATTAAATTTCATCAAACAATGCTGGGGACACGCAAAAAGACAATACCGAATATTTCCCCCATCATCTAAGGAGGATGACCTAGAGCAGAATGTTCTTCAAGCACTGGATGAAGTTCCCTTGATATCCATGCGATGGTGAGTAATTTGCAATGTCTATTTCTGAGTCATCAGATGCCTAACTTGACAACAGTTGTTGCTTTCCAGGTTTGTGACACGATCACTCTGATTCATGAATGCATATCAGATGGGTTTGAATGGAACGCTGCCTGAGCTGCAAAGAAATTTCGAGGGCACCAGACAATTCCTGCTGACATTCTGACCCAATTTGACCAGAAACAAAGAATTTGATTTATATCCTAATAATGTGGTCACAACCACATCAGGAAAGTTGCTTTTGTCCCCAGGGTGTCCTGGGTTACCCTAGGATGCCTTGGGACATGCCAGGGCATCCAAGGCAATTGTCTACCCTGGGCACTCTGTAGGTAAAGTGCCATTATTTGCCAGTCTTCAGGGTAGTGAATTTTGGTCCAAAGTGCTCCAGGGCACCTCAGGAATGTATGATTCATATGCTTCCTGGATAGCCTCTGACACTTGAGCAAAGGCCTGCCCTAAAGATGTCACTAACATCATTACAAATTTCTTTACCAACTTCATTATAGTTGTTACAAATATGTTACTAACTTCAATACAAACCATTACTACTTATGAACTTGATGAGTTCTTGGTCAGTCACTACAGGACTTGAAAAAATCCATGAGTGTAAGTAGTAATAGCTTGTTAATACACAGACAGAATTAGGCTGCAAATATAACATTAATTGAAACTGTAAATGCATTGACTAACAAAGGACTTACAAAGTTAGTGTAGTGCAGTAGCATCTTGTTGATGCAGCTACTAATATTATTATATTAGACTATAAGTATAGCATAGAGGGGGTCCATGAGTAATAGTTTGTATTGAACAAGTTTGTAACTGACCTGTTCATAATAGTTCCTATTGAAGTTGGTAATTGCTTGTAATAGTTTGCATTGAAGTCAGTATAAACTGTTTATAATAGTTTGGTTTGTATTGAGGCAGTGAGTAATTATTTGTATTGAAGTCAGTAAACAAGTTTATAATGCAGTAGTTGAAGCTTGTTGATACCATTAGCCTGTAAATATGACATTTGTTACCCACTGTCAACACATTAACTAACAAAAGACTTACAAAATAACAAGTAGTAAAGAGGAAGTCATTTCTTCTCTTGTAGAAGGCAAGGGGTTTTGTTTGGTTGTGTTGTGGCCAGAAACCGCGAGGCATGAAACTAGGTGTCCACTATATTGCGTCAGGCTTTTTTCATGCACAAAGTCCCTACAACTACAAAGATTGTTACTGACTTCATTACAAAAGTGTTACTGAATTCATTGCAAATGGTAATTGACCTGTTACTAACCTCATTACAAATTTTTTACTTACTTCAGTACAAACTGTAATTGACTTGTTACTAACCTCATTACAATTATTTACTTGTGTCATTACAAACTGTTATTGACTTGTTACTAACCTCATTACAATTATTTACTTAATTCATTACAAACTGTATTTGACTTGTTACTAACCTCATTACAATTATTTACTTACTTCATTACAAACTGTTATTGACTTGTTACTAACCTCATTACAATTATTTACTTATGTCATTACAAACTGTCATTGACTTGTTACTCACCTCATTACAATTGCTTACTTACTTCATTACTGACTTCATTACAAAAGTATTACTGAATTCATTGCAAATAGTAATTGACCTGTTACTAACCTCATTACCAATTGTTTACTTACTTCATTACAAACTGTAATTGACTTGTTACTAACCTCATTACAATTATTTACTTCCTTCATTACAAACTGTTATTGACTTGTTACCAACCTCATTACAATTATTTACTTACTTCATTACAAACTGTTATTGACCGGTTACTAACCTCATTACAAATTGTTTACTTCATTACAATCATTTACTTACTTCATTACTATTGTTGGCATACTAGGTTTTTGGGTCTTTACAACTTATCTACTGAGTTTGAGTTATTAGGGTTTATATGTTCTTTTGTATGTACAAAATAACTACAAAAGAAAAACTAATATGTACAGAAAGTCCCTGGGGCCTCCTCATCATCCATGTCATCTCATCCCTGTCATCCCGTCATCCCCATTGTCTCAGTTGTGAGTGTATCATGTCAGCACATGTCTCTGTCAGTAGTATACTTCCTAAAAATGAACAAAATACATTATTTAGTTGAAAAGAACAAGGAACAGAGAAAAGAACTTACCTAGGGCCCAAATGATGCCATCATCGTTTGGGCCTGCATTGCACCCAAGAGGGTTTGTTGGTGGTCATTAGTGGTTCTTGCTGGCATGGGAATGTGCATGGGAGTCACAGTGGTGGATGTTGATGGAGTGGAAAGGTGGTACTAGTGAGGTGAAAGGGTGGATGGCAGCATTGTTGAAGGTGGTTATTATTCTAAGTTGATTCACTTGTATAGAATAAGTCACATGAGTGCCCCATGGGGTGCTCTACTCATGGTATTTTAATTCACTTAAACATCATCCCTGACAACAATGACTATAGCCGACACACCACCTGCACCCATCCCCTCGAGTGACTGCTGCATGGGGCTGCAAGAGCCCCACATCACGCATAATCTCGCATTGACAACTGTTGACCACAGTGGTCACGTGAACAACCTGTGGGAATGCTGCGCCCCATGGGGCACATTGACTTATCTTTCCAACTTGAATTTGAGCCTGGGGTAACCCATGCGGGTCATAGCTATGGGTATCTCCGGGTACAGGTATGGGTCACACTTTTGTCACCCGTGACCCACACTTAACCTGCCTTCTGTATGAGTATGTTTTTGGTTGCTCTAGATCTTAAGTGAGTCCTGGTCTGTTTTATATGATATTAGGCTTATTCTGACTCTATTTAGATGTTGTTTGAAGGTCCTGATTAGACAAGAGGCCAGCACCTACTTGTTCTTTTGCAACAACCACATCTTTGTCAGTAGGGACTTGATATGAGTACTTGAGATCTTAGTAAGTTCTCATCTGTTTGATATGATCTTAGGCTTATTCTGACTCTGTTTAGGTGTCGTTTGAAGGTCCCACTTAGACGAGAGGCCAGCGCTTACTCATTCTTTCGCAACAACTACATCTTTGTCAGTAGGGGCTTGATATGAGTACTTGAGATCTTAGTAAGTTCTCATCTGTTTGATTTGATCTTGGGCTTATTCTGACTCTGTTTAGGTGTCATTTGAAAGTCCCGCTTAGATGAGAGGCCAGCGCTTACTCATTCTTTTGCAACAACCACATCTTTGTTAGTAGGGGCTTGATATGAGGTACTTGAGATCTTAGTAAGTTCTCATCTGTTTGATCTGATCTTAGGCTTATTCTGACTCTATTCAGGTGTCGTTTGAAGGTCCCAATTAGACAAGAGGCCAGCATAGGTTAGACATTGCATAGTGGTAGAGTAGAATACAGTAGTGTATCATTAGTGTATCATGTAATGTCATATAATCTACTTTTAGATTGTTATAAAATTGATTTAAAAATTATGTTGACATTGTTGAAATGCTCAGAGGTGCAATTACAGTATAATATCATATGGCACAGGACATCACAGGGCATCATAGGGTACTCCAGGGCACTTGATGGGTCCTGGGAAATAGCCTTTAACCCTGGGAAAGCTTGTGTCAAAAAGTGGTTTTCCTGATGCATGTGATCAAGCTGGTTCTGAATGAGACCTACCTGTTGTCCTGCATTTTTTTGAAGTTGGAATCCCCCATATGATCATCCAAGGTTTCAATCCATCCAGAAATGGTAGCATTTTGGGTACTAGGTGAGATTTCATTCAACACTCACCACAATGATTCAAGGATTTCTCCATCCACTTGTCCAGCACCGGGAATGAAACTCAGTGAAAAGCATGAGAAACATTCCCAGACATGGCCACTGACATGAAAAAGACCAATACCATGCAGAATGGGTAAACTTTGCACTCCCCCCTGTATTCCTATCGGAGTCCTAGGAGTCCAAGTTTTCTGATAGGAGTCTGATAGGAGTCCTACTAGTCCTAGGAGTCCAATCGGAATGTATCTTGATGACCATGTACTTTTATTTCCAAGAAATTCCTAGTAAATTCTGAGTAAAGTCCTATGCAATTCCAACAGGTAGTAGTCGGAATACCACACCATTTTGGAAGACTTGACATGGTGAAAGTGCTTACAAAATAAATGGGCAGAGCAGGAATTGAACCCCAGACCTTGGTATATAAGTGACATGACTACCAAACAAGTGCTCAACCAGTTGAGCCACAGGAGCATTAATAAATATGTAATATAAAGTCCATTTAAAGCACTTAGGATTAGTTCACTTATTTTTAACCTCTCTCAAAAGAGCTTGAAAAAAAATTGTTGAGCCCTCACGTCTTCGCGAGGGAGTACATAACTAATATAGATTTAAAAAAAAACCCCCACGCAAACATGGGGGGAGAATTAATTATACTATTTAATTATACTATTTCAAATTCTACAAAAAAAACCCACCCCCCCACAAAATGGGGGGGAGGGGGTGGTGGTGCATCATGTCAGCTGTCTCATCAGCCCTGTCCCATCATTTCCCCTCCCTCTTGTCTCCATCATGTCTCGCCTCTCTCACCTTGCCTCCCCCATGGCTTCCTTCCCCTCCCTCCTCTTCTGGTCATCATCTCCCTTTCCCCTTGTTGTTTTGTCCCCCCCCCTCGTCACCCTTGTAGTTCATCCCCCTCATTGTCTGCACCCACAAACCACCCTATGGGCAGCTGCTTGTAGGTGCATCATTTGGTGCCATTGTCATCCCTCCATGCCATTCCTGTGCTCTCGCACCCCATATACACCCTGTGAGCAGTCGCTCATGGCGGTGATGGGGAGTGCTGGAGGTCATCAGTGTTGTGGGGGGTCCATACACTCATGATCCACCCTACGAGCAGCAGCTTGTAGGCATGGGGTGGGTGCATTGTCAGTTCATCAGTGATGTGGCACGAGGGGAGGGGTTGTGTGGTGCTTACCGGGCAGGTATTCCCCTTCTGGGGTCTCCTGGTGTTGCTCCCCGCACTCCTGACCACAATCAATACCCTCACATCCCGTTTTGATGAGGAGGAGGGGGGTTGCCAGTGGCGTCGTTGGGTGTGGGTTGGCTTGCATTGGTCTGTTGTTACCCATGTAGATTAGAATCTAGAAACAAAACAAATGAATTAGTTAGTTTACAAAAGTAAGAAATGAATGAAAAAAAAAACTTACTATGGGCCCAAACAATGATTGCATCATTTGGGTGTCATTTGGGCTGCATGACGTTGAAACTGGTTGTTTCCAGTCTTGGGGGCTCATCTAGAGATGGGGGTGGAGTGGGAGTGGTGGGAGTTGCTGGGTTGAGGTGGTTGAGGTGGGGGGGATGGAAGTGGCATGCTTGTCATCGTTGGTGGTGGTGGGAGTGATGAGCTGGCAGGTGTGATGATGCGGCTATGTGCTTTGTCATCACACCTGCGAGAATGGTATGTAGTGTAGTATGATCACTTACCTGTACTGACTGCTTAGCCTAATGGTATTATTGTCAGTTTAGGCTTACATAATCTTCTGTAATGTCAAGTGTTCAATTCTCGTGTGTGTGTTTAATTTTTCATACTATATTTGCTAAGCAAGGCTGCTTTCATTCCTATCAGAATCTTATGTTGTCTGATGTCTTAGCATAACTTCAGACTAGTCCTATGTGATCTCTATGATCGGAAATTCCTAGGAAATTCTGATAGTCTGATCGGAATCTGCTCAGACTACATCAGACTGGACTAGGACTAAATGTGCCATTTCATGTCAATTTGGCTGGTGAAAATGACATCGGAATATGGTTGGATTCCAATTGGAGTCCAATTGGAATCATCAGAATCATTGGATTCCTATAGGAATATGGGGGGGAGTGTAAAGACCTCCAGAATGGTGATGCTGAGTGGTAGCTGGATATACTGACTCTCCTCCATCCAAAGTCTGAGCCTCTTCCAATACTGGCACATTATATCATAAATCAAAATGATTTTCTTGAGTCCGGTGATATTAGTGTTTTTCAAAGCTTCAGATAAAGAATAGCCCATGTTTGCTTGTCCAGAAAAAGTTACACAATGTCTCTCAAATTGTGAAGATATCTCACTGTTCCCCTTTTTGAAAGTCAACCACCACACCAGGGCAGAAGCAACCATGGTGGACACAAGCAGTTGCACTGACACTGGTTACATCAAGACACTTGTATTTGATGAAGGGGTCATTTACAGCATGATGCTCATTGCAGGTCAGTTTCTAATTTGGAGTTAGTCAATATGCTGAAAGTCTTTCAAATATCTTACCTCTTTTACTTCCTTAGCAATGGTGAGGTGTGATTTGTAGTGATTTGGCTTGGTCATGAAAAAATCTCCATGACTGAGCTTAATATCTATGGTGAACATTTTTGTGCTTCTGATGAACAGCAGTGAAGTTTCCATCCATGACAAAAGTCCAAGTGTATGCCATTCTGAGGGGGGATTACATTAAATACATTCCAATTCATGCAATTTGACTTACTGGTCAGGATCCTCAGTCCAATTTTGTGGCAGATTGACACCTGGCTGAGGATATGCAGCACAGAATGTTGGGATGTCAGTTGCACCATGCATTGCAGCTGCCAATGAGCCACTGGCGCTGGACTGTGATTCTCCCCAGCGACCTCTCGACTTCAAATGTTTCAACATTTGCCATAGCAGGCTTGCCCTGAGGAGCTCCCTGTATTGATCCTAAAGTACTGATGTCAGAGATATTGACAATTGTAGTATATCAATCATACCTACACATAGTGCTTAAAGGTCCGGTCCATGTGACCGGAAAATAACCAGAACTGGACTGGACCAGGACTGGAAAAAACCAGACCATCAGTCCAGTTTTTTTCAAATTTTAAGTTTGAAAACTGCAAAAGACTGGTCCTACAAGACCAGTCCTGACCAGTCATAACCAGTTAAGCACAGCCACATAATCCTCTTGTAATTACCTTGAAACTGGTCAAAAAATTAAGCAAATCAGTGAAGAATTGAGTGAGATATCACCAAAAACGAGTTTCCTGATCAGGTTTCAGGTCGTGAAACCCGTCTTTGGTGATATCTCACTCAGTTCTTCACCGATCTGCTTAATTTTTTGACCAGTTTCAAGGTAATTACTATTGGTAGGTTCCCCACAAGTGGTTTTGAGCAGTTATTTCCACTTCATACATCAGTCTTACTGGCTTTTAGTAAAACCAGTCACATTGGGATCATTTTTGGTGATATCTCACTCAATTCTTCACCAATCTGCTTAATTTTTTGACCAGTTTCAAGGTAATTACTATTGGTAGGTTCCCCACAAGTGGTTTTGAGCAGTTATTTCCACTTCATACATCAGTCTTACTGGCTTTTAGTAAAACCAGTCACATTGGGATCATTTTTGGTGATATCTCACTCAATTCTTCACCAATCTGCTTAATTTTTTGACCAGTTTCAAGGGAATTACTATGGGTAGGTTTCCCACACGAGTTTTTGAGCAGTTATTTCCACTTTGTACATCAGTCTTACTGGCTTTCAGTAAAACCAGTCACGACTGGTTAGGACCGGTGTTTTGCAGTTTTTTGCGGTTCTGGTCTGGTTATTTGGTTATTTCCTTTTATGGAGGACCAGTCCGGTTCCGGTCTTGCCAAAAATAGCGTGAGAACCGGGACCAGACCGGACTTTTAAGCACTACCTCCACAGCATTAGGAAATAAGGGTGAAGTCATGTGCCAGAGCTTCTGGTAGTATTGATAGGCTGAAGATTTACATTCCAGATTGGACAATCACACATAATTGAGGACTTGAAATGTGAATGTGGTCTTGATATTTTTGTAGCTGACTGGGAAAAGCCCTGATTGCAACAGGTGATTTTCCTGCTCTTGATGGGAATTAGGGCAATTACACCAGTTGACCCACATACGATGTACATTGGAAACATTGATTACTGTCAATTTATGGCAATACATCAGCATTGGGAAAGCTGTGGGACCAAGGTCATAAATGCTGGTAAACCTTTTCATCTCCTTGATGATGTTGTTGGTTCCATCACCTTCTGTAGCATCATCCAAATCATCTTCATAATTGTCAGCCTCTTGTCCAACCACATCCGGCGCCGAGGGGTGAAAGTAACTTGGGCAGGATGCACCATTGTGACTGAGATGTAAAACTAACCTGACTTGGAACAACCAAGCTGGTTCAAAATAGGAACCTGTCCAGTCGTCGATGTGGTGAAATGGATTTGAAGCATGGTTATCATGGCAGCAGTCAGTACAGAACATGGGATTGAAAAGACAGTCTTGGCATCACCAGGTAGTGGCATAATCGCCACACAAATTGCATTTCATGCAATCAGGTACTTCATTCAATAGTAGTGCTTCCAAATACATGACCTTTTTAGGCAGCCATTCTTCAATGTAATCTTGAGGTGTATGAGAGTAATATTAGCATAGTAAATGTGGTAGCCATAATGAGTCACCTTTGAAGAGGGTGGATCAAGCTCTGCAATGAAATTTAGAGGGTGATGCTCAATTGGTTCATTGGACATCAGAGATATTATATTGGTGTTGGATGTGGTCGCTGATCCTGACACTGGTGCACTTCTCTTTGCCTTCTTATGCCTTGGAGCTGACTGAGGACTTTGCCAAACTGGTACAAGGTGATCCCTCAATTCCCACAATGTCTGGGAGAAAACGACAGTCATCTGGGAGATTCTTCCAATGATGGTGCGAGTGTGTCCTCTTTGCATGATGGTTTGTAGACCGATGTAGAATTATTGAACAAGCATCTCCAGGATTATATAAGCACTGTAGGCAGTGAGGAAACATGGCAACATGGTGATGTAAATGACAATGGTACCATGTAGAGGTTACTATGGTACTGTTCTACACTACAGCATACTAACATGTTACCTAGGTCATACTCACAAAGCTACCGTCGATGTTTCCAATGGAACATTACACCAGCGGTGTTTGTGATAACCATTGGTCAATAGTTTCTTACTACACCATTGTTACTGTTCTGTACTACCACAAATCACATATGACACACTGTAGTTGTGTGAGCCCATATCTTGCTATATGACCAATATGGGCCCACCCAGGTCACTTCATGTTGAACATATTATACATATGGGCCCATGCCCTTTAATTATGTTCAAATGGGCTCATACAGATTTCTGGATCATTGCACTTTTTGACCAATGTGGTTTCTGGGACTGTGGGCACATTGCCAGCGGTGCCTGTGATGGTTTCTATAGACCTTGTGGTCATTAGCCTGTAATTGTTTCTTGCAATGTTTCAATGTGTCAGAAAACACACATTTATATAGGGTTGTCTGATCCATCAGCACCTATGCCATTGCCTGTGAGGTTCTGTGATTTTTCGGCTCCGGGAAACTTTCTGCTTAGCTCCAACTTGTATGCTTATGGCCACAGGTGACTTTATCACTACCAGTGTTGGTCACTACAATGTACTGTTTTTGCATATATCCTTATCCTCCCACATTCCTACAGCATTCAGCATGTCACCATTGCTGCGTTTGTTATCCATGTTCTAGTGCACACTGGCCGCAATTAGCATACAAGTTTTTTAAGAGCTATGTGAATGACCAGTGCCAACTTTACCTTTTCTGGTGCCGAGAGATACAGTTAGGAAATAGCTGACTGCCACACAAGTGACAGTTCCTGTCTGGCCAGTGTCAGGATTAATCTATGTCTAATCTCATTGGACATTACTACTGTCTTTGACTAATGATTGTTTTCTTGTGTTACTTGCCTGTGTATCTTACTGACATCAGCCCACATGCTTCCAGCTGGGGCAACCACTAGCACTTTCCCCAACTTATGCCACTGGTGGAAATTCATATGAATGAGGGAGTAAAAACTTCAATAGATGACTTGTTAAGTGTCAAGGTGCTCCCTAATTTGATTCTGCACATCCTCCCAGTAAGCCAACAATTTCCTGTCCTTCTGAAGTTGGGCATCATTTTCTTGAACTGTCTTGGTCATCCTTTTCCATGCTGAATGCAGGTCATCAAAGATCTTCATCATTGATTGTATTTTGGCCATGTCACCAGTGGCATATGGGACTGGCCATAGGTCTTGTCAGGTGAACTGGATCTGATGAAACTTAAGATAAATTAAAGGACAACAACATGTTACTTGCCTGTGGCCAATGAACCACCAGGAAGTCATGTGGAGCAAATGGGTATGAGTTGTGGTTCTCTGGATTGTTCTGTTTACTCCACCAAGAGTTGATATAGCTATCGACCATATGGGTGGGGTCATCAGCATCGACCTTCAAGTACCTTTGTATCGCTGGAATGAATTCTAGTTCCAGAAAATCTTTGCCCTCAGGATCATTGCGTTCCAAGCACCACAAAGTCCCATCCTGCACCATCTTTATGGTTTCCATGACCAGTGGGTGAGTGTATGGAGCACTGCCACCCATAGAGGCATAAATTCCAATGGCCATCAAGAATTCCTTCTAAGTTGGTATTGGTGATGAGATAATTGGCAATCACAATATGTTCACTTACAGTCTCGTAAAATATGTCAGACACCCACCCCAACCATGACTCATGTAGTCCTCATCATTCTCTACCACTGATAGGTACACTGTGTGCACTAAGCTCTGGGAACATCTCCAAAGGCATCAACACATCAACACATATGCTCCCAACCCCTATGAACCCCTATGAACCCCTATGAACCCCACAAGACTGCTCCGAGACCATTTTGAATGACTCTGAACGACTTTGAATGACTTTGAATGACTTTGAATGACTTTGAATGACTTTGAATGACTTTGAATGACTTTGAATGACTTCGCAGCACCTTGAATGCCTTCAGCTGCCACATGCTTATCATACCGCCCTCCAGACACATGCAGCACACCTTGTAAGAGTTAGTGTGTCACATATTGAGCACCACCGGACACAAGGAGACACAATGACAGGATTTTAGGATGCAATAGTGGCGCTTTGATGTCTTGATGATATATTGGATCAATAGGACAGGCACCCACAATAAATTGTGACTATATACATTTCCCTTCTCATCATCTTTCATTTATCTTATGAATTGTGAAGTTCTTTATTGTTTTATATCTTGCCTCATGTATTCCTCATGTTCTATTTCCTTTTAAGTACCACCTCTCCCAAACATATATAGCCTTGTATTAGCTACTTAGAACAACAGAATAGATCATCCTCTGACACAAATTGTCTGATTTAAGAGCAATTCTCTTGAGTCCAAGCCTCTCGACTTAGTCTTGAAGTTCAGTGTTTTATGCTGAACTTCTTTGAACTCTTCATACTAGCTTCTCTAAACAATCATCTATCATCTATGCCCTCTTGAAAGCCTCTCTACATCTCTATAGTCTATCCTCAGCCATCATTGAAGTCATCCTCATCCTCTGTAAACCCATTGAAGTTCATTGAACTTCTTTGAATGTCTTCAAACCTCTTTGAACTTTCTTCAAATGTCATTGCAGCATTTCGTACACCCTCAAACCTCACCAAAGTTCCCTCAAGCATCATTGTAGTGCTTCATACACTCTCAAACCTCATCAAACTTCATCGGACCCTCTCTAAAGTCATTTCCCTAACCTTGGGTAACAGTGGTGATATTTAGTACCACCTTGCAACCTTCCTCTAACTAGTATTATACCATTCAAGCCCTTATTGTGGGTTTTGTTTGGGTTTCCTGGTTGAGTATCATCACCACATGGATCCATGCGGTGATTGCCGGGCAGAGACATGATGTTCCATACAACAGCACTTCCTCCTCATGTGCTAGATCATTCTGTGCTGGTAGTAGTCCCGTAGTACTCTCTCAAATGCTGAGATCACAAGCTACCTGTTGAGCAGTGATGGCCTGCTCATGGAACTTAGTAGGCTTGACTGTAGGGTGAGGGTTCTCTAAGAAATTGGTGTTCCTCTGATGCTTGACCTCTATTTGATTCAATGCCATAGCAAATTTGCCAGCAGTAACAGGGTCAGGTTGATATGGCTGGTGAGGCACAGATTTGAAGTTTGTATAGTGGGATAGCATAACTTCAATGCAGTTGTAGATAATGTTTGGATGATAAAGTGACAATTAAGTAATCAATGGACAAAATTATCATTGGTGCCGGGAACAAGCACCAACAATATGTCTGTATGGGCCGATGTCTATAGGAAAACTGGTGGTGGGCCAATATGATCATCCCCTATCAAATGGAATCATTGCATGGGCCCATGTATATGTGGTAAGCAGTTCAAACTCTTAACTACACCCTCTGTCAAGTCAGTGAAATTGTGTGCTCATACCTCCAGATTCTGGCCCCTACATTGGGACATTCATTTACATCGAACCATAATCTATAGCAGGACATCACATCAATAATTGGTGTCTAAAACAATTGGCTAGTGTGGCATGTCCCGGTGCTGCATGCATCCAACCATATCTGCTGTGACCTGACACCATATGCATCCAACTGCCGATATCTGCTGACTTGCTGATGCACTTTTTCCTACCAAACTACAATGATCATCAGTGCCAGGAACCAATGGTGGGCTAATATGATTGTTCTGTATCACATGCATTCATCGCATGGGCCCATATATAAGTGGTAACATGTAGTAAAATGGTGACCATGCTAGCTGGCACTGTGATTCAGATGTTACTGTCACCAAGAACTTTTCAGCAATTGCCACTGGGAATAATCATCGCTGGCAGTGAATCTGTATACTGGGCCCACATGGATGCATCACACCCTGGGCCCACACAAGTCTTTCCTGCCATGGGCCCAATCCACTACTGATGGATCTATTGTGGTTTTGCAGAAATCTGCTGAATGGATATACCGTTGTTTTTTACTGAACAGTGTGAGACTTCAAATCCAGAATGATCCTACTAAATCCTAACCACAATAGACACAAGCATCTGTTCGATCAGCGCCTTCCATGGTCTCGACTAATGTTGTACTCATCATCAGGAATGATGAGCAGGCTACTACTTTACTCATTGTCAACCTTTTCTGAGGTCTTTACACTGCCCCATATGTTCCATGTGGATCTGTGTGGAATTACACAGACTCGGCATGGATCTGCATAGACTCCACACAGATTTGCAATCCATACAATAAACAATTTTTGCTGTGCAACAGGGTATGCCAGTCTGCACGGATCGGTGCAGATTAACACAGATTCTGCATATTTTACTCAGATTCCATGGATTTCGTCCGTCCGCATCCATGATCGACCAGGTTGGACCAGCAAGGACAGTCCGCATGCATCCAAGCAGACAATTTGAGCTTAGCAACATAATGTCATAAATGGTGTTTGAACTCGGAGCCTCATGGTTAACTAATAGAGTACAGATGCACATTACCATTACACTATGCAGCCATTATTGTTTGTGGCCATTGATGCAACTACATACGACTGTTTGGCTTTGTATGACAAAGCACACAGCTGTGTCATCAACATTGCCAGCTCATCACTCACCACCACCACCATTGACGACGACCACACTGCCACTTCACTCCCTCCCTCCTTCCCTCTCTACCACCACCATCTCCACTCTACCCACATTACCTCCACCCACTCCCAGCCCCATTCCACAGCCACGAAGAGCTGCCAACAAGCTGACCAGAAGCAACGCAGGCCCAAACGACGCAATTGTGTTGTTTGGGCTGTAGGTAATTTTTATTTATTCATTTCTTCTTTTTCTCAACTAACTAATTGTTTTCTTTGTTTTTTAGGTTCTAATCTACAGGTAACAACGGACGACAATGCAGGACGATGCAAACCCCCCCAAAACAGATGAAAATGAGCACCAGGGCCCCACCATGACCACCCACGGCGATGGATGACACACCACCTGCCCCCAGCCCCATGACACTGACAAAACTGACACCAACCACAGAATGACACACCACCCACCATCCACCCCACAAGGACACACCACCCACCTCCAGCCTCGCGAGCCACTGCTCATGGGGTGGATGGTGGGTGGAATGATGACAAGGGGGATGGGAGACGAGAGGAAAGGGAGACGAAGGGGGAGGGGGAGATGAGAGGAAAGGGAGACAAAGGGGGAGGGGGAGACAACGAGGGAGATGGGACAGGAGATGACAGCACACCACCCACCCCCAGCCTCACGAGCAACTGCTTGTGGGGTGGATCGCAGGTGGAACAATGACAAGGAAGGGGGGTGCATACAGACCAACAGGGAACAGTGAGGGGGGACAAGAGGGGGCCACAAGGGAGGGCCGACAATGAATGCACCCGCCCCTGCCATCTCGCATGCTAGCGAGACGGTGGGTTATTTATTTTATTCTATAGTCTACTGCCCCCCTCTTCAGCAGGGGGGCAACTTTTTTTTGTATTTAATACTACCAATAAAATGTCCCCCGTCATGGGGCATCCTTGTTTTTTTTTGCCATCAACCCATGCCTCAATTCTTCATTTTGGTCACCACATGGTTGGAATCTGTGTGGATTTATGTGGACTTATGTGGACTCTGCGCGGACTTATGTGGACTCTGCGTGGACTTATGTGGACTGGGGCAGAGTCTGTGGTGAAAGGGGTGTAATTTTTTATTTTGGTCACCAGATGGTTGGACTCTGCATGGAGTCCACACAGTCCACACGGATCTGTGCAGAACATATGGGGCAGTGTAAATTACTGAAAATCGTGAATGCACTGCCCAAGATAGGCAGGTATGGAGTGGACGAGGCTTCCCAAAGCTCCACAGACTCCCTACACACCGTTCCAGACAGTCCCGCCTTTACTGCGCCACCATTTTCACCAAATGCACCCCCTAGCGACATGGATGCATCAGAGCACCTCAACATGCTTGAAAGCGACATTTCCGGAATATGCGTGTAAATCGATTCACTTAAATCTACGATCAAGAACTTCATTAGGACCCTCCAGACTAACCCTATGACCAATATTCCCCCCATTGCAACTCCAAGCGCACCCAACAATGATGTACTGCCAAACACACCCACTAAAGAGTGTGCCCAGATCAAACTGTCCCCCCCCACTGAATTTAATGGTGCATGTGTGCAGGGACATGCATTCCTTGACTCCTGTGAGTTATACATCAGTCTCCAGTCGCATCAATTTGACGATGAGGCTGCAAAAAATTATTGGGCCTTCACATACATGAAATCTGAATGCACCTATCTCTATGTGGACCATATTCTGCATCAAACTAAAGAACTTGGTTTTCTACCTTTCTCCACTTTGGGTGACTTTTGAGCTGAGTTTGTACACCACTTTTGTCCCCTCAATGAGCCACCGAGCAGTGACACGACTTGAGTCATCCTCTTACCACCAGGCATGTTGATCCATGGACAATTATATTGATGAGTTTAAGGATTTGGTGGACATGGGAGGATATGGGAGTGGGCCACCAGTGGTGGTGAAGTTCTGATGGGGCCTCAACCAAGAAATTCAGGACCAGATTGCACAGATGTTGGAGGGGTGCCCAGCAGACGATGATATCTATGCTTGGTATGAAGCTGCTTCACTCTGTGATGAGAACTGACTCACAAATGTGGTGTTTAATGCTGCATTCTGTGCTCCAACTACCACTCATGCACCCTACACCTTCAATCGAACCCTTCCCCACCTTAACCCCATTCCTGTTCATCAAACTCCCACACCAGCCATCAATGTCCCAGTACCAATGGATGTTGATGCAGCCACAGCCGTGCACATAGGTTGGATCTCTGCTACCATTGTGGGGAAACTGGGCACAGGGCTGGAGCATGTCCCCATCGTCAGGATATCTGCATTCTCACCCCCGAGGGGTGAGATGAACTCCTCCAAGACTTGTTGGTGCTTGTAGATGTTGAGGAAGCGAAGGATCAGGTTGCAGAGGAGATCAAGTCAGAAGTTGTAGAGGAGCAGGATTTTTCTATTCGCAGTGAGTGAATCATATGCCCTCACTGCCTGTCCATAACCACTTTGAAGTCTTGTCAGTTGAATCCCTGGAGAATGAATCCATTTCTGTGACTGTTCACCACAACGACCCTTCAAAGTTGGCTGAAGATGTACCTGCTCTTCCCATCTCTCCCTCTGCTCCACACCCCAAAATTAAATCATGGGAGCATAAACTACCATGCAAATATATTGTTGCATCCACTCCCTCTACACATTTCTTGAACCTAGCAATTGAACTGCAGATGACTGACACTGGACAGATACTCAGTGTCTCTGTACTCCTGGACTCTGGTGCGACCAGTCTCTTCATCGATGCCCATCTCGCACAACAACATTGCCTAATTACTCGCTCACTCTCGTGTCCGATACCTGTGTATAATGTGGATGGGTCCCCAAATGAAGCTGGTGCCATCCGAGAGGTTGTAGACCTGGTCCTCCGTTACAAAGATCATAGTGAGTGTGCCCTTTTTGCTGTCACTCAACTAGGAAAGCAAAAGGTGATTTTGGGCTATCTGTGGCTTCGAGACCATAACCCAGAGGTCGACTGGCGTACCGGGGAGGTTACCATGAGCCGATGTCCATCCCACTGTTGTACTTGTTTCACAGAAGCCAGGCAAGAACGTCGTGGACAGAAGGCGGCAATACAACATACTTGGAAATGTTGTGCTGGACCCCTGCCTATACCTGAAGTGGAGTTGGAAGGGGTTCCTGATCTGATGCTGGACTCGGATGATGATGATGAGGAGCCAGAGGAAGTGGAGGAAGGTGATCGGATCTTCTACACTGTGATTTGTCCATTGCATGAGGTGTGTGCTACATTGAACATATCCCAATGCCTCGCTGAGGCCTTCCACAAAAACAATGCTGCTAAATCCTCTACTAATTCCTTACTCCCTCATCTCCATGAGTTTGGAGACATGTTCTCCAAGGAATTGTTCAACTCTCTCCCTGTGTGCAAGCCATGGGATCATGCAATCAAACTCACCCCCGGTGCAACCCCTTCATCCTGCAAGGTCTATCCTCTCTCTCCTGAAGAGCAATGATAGCTTGACCAGTTCATCGACGAACACCTGGCCTCTGGACATATTCGACCATTGAAGTTACCCATGGCCTCTCCCTTTTTCTTTGTCAAGAAGAAGGATGGCTCACTTTGACCGGTTCAAGACTACGGAAGGCTCAACAACATCATGGTCAAAAATCGCTACCCATTACCTCTCATCTCTGAACTCATGAACCAGCTCTGTGGAGCCCAATACTTCACCAAGCTCGATGTCCGTTGGGGGTACAATAATGTGAGGATAAAGGAGGGAGATGAGTGGAAGGCAGCCTTTCATACCAACCATGGTCTTTTTGAACTGCATGTTATGTTCTTTGGCCTTACTAATAGCCCTGCCACCTTTCAGACCATGATGAATGACATTTTCCATGACCTCGTCCTCGAAGGCGTTGTCTGCATCTATCTCGATGACATCCTCATCTTCACTTGCACGGTTGAAGAGCACCATTGCATCATGTGCCTCATCCTAGAACAGCTTCGATGATATGAACTCTACCTTTGTCAGGACAAGTGCAAGTTTGAGAAGACCAAGATCGAGTACCTCGGCCTGATTATCTTGCAGGGTCAGGTGGAGATGGATCCTATCAAGGTGAATGGGGTCACGGCTTGGCCGACACCCACGAACAAGAAAGAGGTGCAGTCTTTCCTGGGCTTCATCAACTTCTATCGGTGTTTTATCAAGGATTTCTCACATCATGCATGACCACTGTTCGACTTGACAGGAAAGGAGGCATGGAGGTGGGATAATGCACAACAGGAGGCATTTGAAAGGCTTAAAGAGATGGTCACTTCTGCTCCCATCCTTACCTTTGCTGATGATTCACATCCTTTTTGTGTAGAAGCCAACAGTTCTGACTTTGCGATGGGTGCCGTGTTGTCTCAGCAGTCTCCAGAGGACCAGAAGTGGCATCCTGTTGCATTCTACTCCAAAAGCCTTAGTGCTGTAGAGTGAAATTATGAGATCCATGACAAGGAGATGTTGGCAATAATCTGTGCACTTGAGGAGTGGTGACACTTCCTTGAGGGTGCCCAACACAAGGTGGAAATTTGGACAGATCACAAGAATCTCGAGTACTTTATGACAGCCAAGAAATTGAACCGTCATCAAGCTTGTTGGTCCCTGTATCTATCCAGATTTGACTTCTCCTTGCACCACTGTCCAGGTCGCAGCATGGGGAAGACCGATGCCCTCTCCTGATGTGCAGACCATGGGGATGGCAGCGATGACAACCAAAACATTGTGTTGTTGCAGCCAGACCTGTTCACCATTCAGGCACTGGAAGGCATTGCACCCCAGGGCAAGGAGCAGGACATCCTATGTGACATTCATCATGCAAACCATAGTGGTTTTCATGAGGATGTTGTCACCTGAGCTGTTAAAGAACTGAGGAAGAGATCCACCCTTTCCTTGCATGCGGCAGAGTGGGCTGAAAAGGAGGACTTGTTGTATTTCAGGGACCGCATCTATGCTCCCAATGACCCAGACCTTCGCCAGCGCATCATATCCCAACACCATGACTCACAGATTGCTGGTCATCCTGGATGCTGGAAGACCTTGGAGCTCACCTCACGGAATTATTGGTGGCCACAAATGTCACAGCTCATTGGTCAGTATTGTCGCACTTGTGACCTTTGCTTACACACCAAGGTTCCTCATCGCAAACCCATTGGCAAGCTACACCCTCTTCCTGTTCCAGAGAGTCATTGGGATGTTGTCAGCGTTGACTTTGTGGTGGAGTTGGCAGAGTCAAATGGGTTTGATGCAGTGATGTGCACAGTTGATTCAGTGGGAAAACGCGCTCACTTCATTCCCACTCACTGCCCTGGGTGCCATCCGACTCTACCTCCACCATGTGTGGAAATTACATGGACTTCCTGGTGCTTTCCTCTCTGATCGTGGCCCTCAGTTCATGGCAGAGTTCACTTGCGAGCTGTACTGACTCCTGGGTATCAAACTCCTTGCTTCGATCACTTATCACCCACAAACTGATGGCCAGACTGAGTGAGTCAACCAGGAACTGGAGCAGTACATCCACATCTTTGTCAATGAATGCCAGGATGATTGGGATGATCTTCTCCCCTTGGCCGAGTTTGGATACAACAACCATGTCCATGCTTCCACTCAACAGACCCCTTTCCTCTTAGACACTGGATGGCATCCACACATGGGATTTGAGCCTTGCCAAACTCCCTCACACATCGAGATGGTGAATGAGTTCACAGAACGCATGCAGGATAGCTTGGAGGAGGCAAAGGTGAAGGATGACATAGCATGCTTTTACAACCAACCCCATTCTCTGACCCCTCAGTACAAGGTTGGTGATCGAGTTTATCTTGACTCCAGTGACATCTCCACTACACGTCCACCCAAGAAACTCGCTCATCACTTCCTGGGACCTTTCCCCATTGTCAAGTGTGTTGGAATGCATGCCTATCGTCTACACCTCCCAGCCTCCATGTCCAGACTCCACCCAGTCTTCCATGTCGTCAAACTCCTTCCAGCTCCCCCAGATCCATTCCTAGGATGCCATTCACACCCACCACCACTGCCTACAGTGATCGAGGGAGAACCCCAATATGAAGTCGAGTCAATCTTGGACAGCCATTTGCATTGAGGAAAACTCCAGTATTTGGTGCATTGGAAGGGTTATGGGTATGAGGAGAACTCATGGGTTGAAGAGTCTGACATGAATGCCCCTCAGTTAGTCAAGGAATTCCACCGATGGCACACTGCTGCACCGCGTTGCATTCAAGTCACAGACTTTGGTTGTATGTGATTTTGAATGCATCAGGGCAATGCATCTTAGAGAGAGGGTGATGTAAGGGGACTAGGGGGGTGCCCTGTGTGTTTCTCCTATTTTTTATGTTCGTTCTATATTTTTCCTCACTTCATTTCCTTCTATTCTTCATTTTCTATGATTTTTCCGGATTTTATTACTAATTTTCCCTTTCTATCATGTTTGGGCATGTTTACAGTTTTATATTTAGAGGCAGAGCACCCTTCTGACATCTACCCCTTGGTATGACATCATTCAGCAGCCTTGATCTGCCTATCTCCACCTTTTCTATTTTTAGGTTATTATTTGATTTTTGTTGTCTTCACATATACTGGGCATTGGCAAAGGGATCCTTAGAGTTTTCTCTTCGGATTTCCCTTTGCTAGGTGTGTCCCCAATCCCTGTACTATGTAGTATAATTTTAACTTCGGATTTCCCTTTGCTAGAGGCTTAGGTTGCTCTTATAGTGCAGACTGTGCAGACTCCATGTGGACTGTGTGGACTCCATGTGGAGTCCGGCCATCTGGTGACCAAAATGAAAAATTACACCACCTTTGGCACAGAGTCTGCATCAGTCCGCACGGAGTCCACTGCATAGAGTCTGCATCAGTCTGCTCAGCAAGATAAAATGATGGTAAATATCTTTATTATATTATATACTATATGCACTAGTACAATATGAAAAATTTATAGATAAATTAAGCCCCTCAGATATACGAGGGGGTATGAACTATGTAAATAAATATAACCTCCCTCGCAAGGGGGAGGACTACTAATTTTGACAAAAAAAAACACCCCTCACAAACACACAGGGACCCCAAAACACCACCTTGAGCAGCTGCTCACAGTGGTGGGGGGGTGCTGTGTCAATGGGGGGTCATGGGGTGGCTTGGCACCCTCTGCAGTGTCCCCCTAGTCCCCTCCATCCCTCCATCCCCCTGTCCCCCTGTCCTCCTGCACACCCATACCACTCAGATAGCACCCCTTTCCACCCCATGAACAATGGCTCATGGCAGTGGTTGGGGGTGCTTTCATGGGTGGGTGCCATGTCATTTCCTCCTCCCCTCCCTGTTACTCCCTGCTTTCACCCTGCGAGCAGTTGCTCGCAGCAGCATCATCTCCCTCCCCTCCCCCTCATTGTATGGCTCTGGTGCTCCTTCTGTCGTCCCATCATGGTATGTCCATGATGCACCCACTATCCCACCCAACAAGCAGTTGCTCATCAGCATGGGGGTGGGTGCTCTGTCCATTGTCCCATGATGGTACATCCATGATGCACCCACCATCCCAGCCAATGAGCAGTTGCTCATCAGCATGGGGGTGGGTGGTTCGTTGTTCATTGTTGTTGGGTGGCCCTGGTGCTCCCCAATGTCATTGTTGGGTGCTGGGTCGTCCATCATCGTTGGGGTGTGCTGTGGCCATTTGGGCAGGTCAGTGTGACATGGCACGTCTACGGGGCTAGTTGGGGGCTTACCTGGTGGGTATCCCCCTTCTGGGGTCTCCCAGTGTAGCTCCCCATGCTCCTGGCCCTAATTGACACCCTCACATCCTGTTTAGGCAGGGAGGAGGGGATTGGGTGGCTGTGGGCATGCATGGCTCATGTCGCATCGGTGCCCATCATTACCACTACAATGAAACCTGAATTATAATCAAAAGTTAGTTAGTAATTTAATAGAAACAAGAATGAACAAAAAAAAACTTACATGTGGCCCAAACAACATAATCATCGTTTGGGCTCATTGCGTCAGCTCAGCTCATTTGCAGCCATTGAGAGTTGTGGATAGGGGCTGGGAGTGGAGGTGGGTGGAGTGGGTGGAGTGGAGTTGGTGGTGGTAGAGAGGGAGAGAGGTGGCAGCATGGTCATCGTTGATAGTAGTGGTGGTGAATGATGAGCTGGCAGTACGTGGTGACCATGTACATGCTTTGTCACCATGTCATGCAGCAATGCTATCTAAGGTAATTTGTGTGCTTTCCTTGTATGGCTCCTTGGTGTAATGGTCTTGCACATTGGCATTTTCCCACATGCCTATGAGATCAGTGGTTCAAGTCCTGTACCATTCATTATTTTGCTAATCTTGTTCAGATGTATGCGGACTGTTGGTGCTGGTCCTTGCTCGGTGGACACAGATGCAGACAGCCAAATTACATGGAATCCAAGTAAAAAGTGTGGAATCTGAGCTACTCCATGCAGACTGTCTGCCCCTGTTGCATAACTAAAACTGTTCATTAGATGGGATGTAAATCTGTGGGGAGTCCATGCAATTCTGCACAGATCTGCATGGAACATATGGGGCAGTGTAAAGACCTCCCAGTTCCTAGGGTCAATGTTCTTTCCTTTCGAGGGTTCTTTACCCTTTGAGGAATCATTGCTGTCACTATTGATGTGCATGTTCTTGTAGCAATGATCAATCTTAGCCTGTTCTTGGCTAGTCAGGTTTCATTTGGTGGCATGAACTGCAGCCTTTTGTTCAGATGTCAAATTAGAGCCTCGTGGGGTATTCATCATTCCTGTCTTGTGTGATGGAAAAGATCGGCGCCGTCGGGCGCATTTGGACTCCACTAGAGACCACAGTTGGTTAGATTCCTCCTCGTCAGAAGGATCTTTAGTTATTACTCGAGTAGAGGCTAATAAAATCAAATATCATTGAATTGAAAATTAGTGTCTATAGCAAGTGACCATCTTTCACCACTCAACACATCCATCACCATTATAGTCTTGGACCCATGGGTATCACCTTGCTGACTCGCAGCCAAGGGTGGTTGTGATGTGACCACATCGCTGTACAGACAATGGGTTGCATCAGCAGAAGACATGAGTGCCTGCTCAGGGTGCTCATTGGCTGCCTAGGGTCCCCAGCTCTTGGCCAGAAACCAAATCTGGGTGCCCAGTTGCAGCTCCAGATGTCTGGTCAGGAGTAATAGGTGAATTCAAAGGAGACTCACCTGGTAGAGGCACAGCCTCGGACATGACTTGGGCCAATCAGTTTTGCAAGGGATACCATATAATAGACATGTGTTTAGGTTGTACTAGTAAATAGTAATGAAGGAAACAAGTAGTGAGTTGTTGATTGTGTCACTTAGCAAAGAGAGCCCTAGTTGATCAGACCAAGAGAACTCGGTAGCAAAGCGAGGTAATAGCAAGAGTAAAGTTGTGTTGAGCAAGTAGATTTTGTCAAAAATATGTGATAGAAGCATGAGTCATCACAGTTCTAGCACATAGAATTCTAAGTTCATGCAATAGACAGTTTAATATGCTCAAAAATTCTGTTCTACAATGTACAAAACAGCTCATTTATATACATCGAAACTTGGGGAACTTGGGTACTAAAAATATATAGTCCAGCTCATTGGCAAGTCAACCAAGAAAAGGAGTAACAACTCAGTCAGCAGAAGTAGGGCACAGGGCAGAGAATTGGAAATAAAAGAACTATCATTGAATGAAAAGCATATTAAGAATAGAAAATCAAAGGAGGCCAAAGAGTAACTAAGAAATGAGACAAGACCAAAGATAAATGGATCAGACATCACACACAGCCATGTAATGGTGATAATGCTCCTCTTACAATATATACATACAAAAGTGTTATGCACCAAAAAAAACAAAGGGAAAAGGCAGTAATTTACACTGCCCCATATGTTCCACATGGATCCATGCAGACTGTGCAGACTCTGTGTGGAGTCCAACCATCTGGTGACCAAAATGAAAAATTACACCCCTTTCACCATGGACTCCACCCCAGTCCATGTGGAGTCCACATAAGTCTAAATAACCCACCGTCTCGCTAGCATGCGAGACAGCAGGGGCAGGTGTGTTCATCATTGGCCCTCCCTTGTGGCCCCCTCTTGTCCCCCCTCACTGTTCCCCGTTGGTCTGTATGCACCCCCCTTCCTCATTGTTGTTCCACCCGCGATCCACCATCCACCCCACAAGCAGTGGCTCATGAGGCTGGAGGTGAGTGGTGTGTCCTTGTGGGGTGGATGGTGGGTGGTGTGTTGCTCTGTGATTGGCATCGGTTTCATTGGTGTCGTGGGGCTGGGGGCAGGTGGTGTGTCATCTGTCACCGTGGGTGGTCGTGGTGGGGCCCTGGTGCTCGTTTTTGTCTGTTTTGGGGGGGGTTTGCATCATCCTGCATTGTCATCCATTGTTACCTGTAGATTAGAACCTAAAAAACAAAGAAAACAATTAGTTAGTTGAGAAAAAGAAGAAATGAATAAAAAAAAATTACCTACAGCCCAAACAACGCAATTGCATTGTTTGGGCCTGCATTGCTTCTGGTTGGCTTGTTTGCAGCTCTTCATGGCTGTGGAGTCATTACCTGTAGATTAGAACCTAAAAAACAGAGAAAACAATTAGTTAATTGATAAAAAGAAGAAACAAATAAATAAAAATTACCTATGGCCCAAACGACGCAATTGCATCATTTGGGCCTGCATTGTCATCCGTCGTTACCTGTAGATTAGAACCTAAAACACAGAGACAACAATTAGTTAGTTGATAAAAAGAAGAAATGAATAAAAAAAATTACCTATGGCCCAAACGATGCAATTGTGTTGTTTGGGCCCGCATTGCTTCTGGTCAGCTTGTTGGCAGCTCTTCATGGCCATGGAATGGGGCTGGGAGTGGGTGGAGGTAATGTGGGTAGAGTGGAGATGGTGGTGGTAGAGAGGGAAGGAGGGAGGGAGTGAAGTGGCAGCGTGATCATCGTCGATGGTGGTGGTGGTGAGTGATGAGCTGGCAATGTTGATGACACAGCTGTGTGCTTTGTCATACAAAGCCAAACAGTCGTATGTAGTTGCATCAATGGCCACCAACAATAATGGCTGCATAGTGTAATGGTAATGTGCATCTGTACTTTATTAGTTAACAATGAGGCTTCGAGTTCAAACACCATTTATGACATTATTTTGCTAAGCTCAAATTGTCTGCTTGGATGCATGCGGACTGTCCTTGCTGGTCCAACCTGGTCGATCATGGATGCGGATGGACAAAATCCATGGAATCTGAGTAAAATATGCAGAATCTGTGTTAATCTGCACCGATCCATGCAGACTGGCATACCCTGTTGCACAGCAAAAATGGTTTATTGTATGGATTGCAAATCTGTGCAGAGTCTGTGCAGATCCGTGCAGAGTCCATGTAATTCCACACGGATCTGCGTGGAACATATGGGGCAGTGTAAAGACCTCACAATTTTGGGCCTTAGGGGAGAGTTTTCTACTATAAGGGCAACCTAAGCCTCTAGCAAAGGGAAATCTGAAGTTAAAATTATACTACATAATACAGGGATTGGGGACACACCTAGCAAAATGAAATCCAAAGAGGAAACTCTAAGGATCCCTTTGCCGATGCCCAGTATATGTGAAGACAACAAAAATCAAATAATAACCTAAAAATAGAAAAGGCGGAGATAGGCAGATCAAGGCCACTGAATGACGTCATACCAAGGGGTAGATGTCGGAAGGGTGCTCCGCCTCTAAATATAAAACTGTCAACATGCACAAACATGATAGAAAGGGAAAATTAGTAATAAAATCCGGAAAAATCATAGAAAATGAAGAATAGAAGGAAATGAAGTGAGGCAAAATATAGAACAAATGTAAAAAATAGGAGAAACACACAGGGCACCCCCCTAGTCCCCTTACATGCACAGTCTGCATGGATCTGCATGGAACATATGGGGCAGTGTAAGCTACTGGGAACTGGGGAGCTTTGGAGTTTGAACCATCCGAACTGGATGTGGATGTGCAACGAGGCTCTGAATGCCTGGAATCAGGTTCAAGACCGAAATCCAACTGGTAAGAAAGCCAACATTGACAAAGAGAGAGATGTCCCCCATCATAAAAGCGCAAAGTATAAGGCTCAGATTGAAAGTGAATCTGATGATGATGATGCACCAAAAGTGAGTGCTCCTGCTGCAGCAAAGAAAAGAACTCTGGGCTCCAAGCTAACACCCATGTTGGACACCCTGATGGATCGAGTCACAAGCACAGTTAAAGGTCATCAATGGCCAGCTATTCATCAAGAGCGACAGAGTTTGGACATTCACCCAATATCACAGATTGCACCTGGAAGTTATCTGGGTCAAGCTATGACCCACATTAAAGAAAAGGAACAAGCACCTTCCAGTCCATCAGACAGCTCTTCAAGTTTTTCTGAGTCTTCTGGTTCTGATGAAAGAGCTGGTGATGGTCAGAGAGGCCAGCGTTGAATGCGCTCTCAATCCAAAGCCCAATTAAGAAAGTCAAAGTCAAAGAAAACATTGTTGAAGCCCCTTGCACCATTGTAGTATGATGGAGCAGCAGATGCCTGCAGTTACCACCAATTTCTGACTGAAGGAACTGATTACATTGTTTCCAGTTGTGTTCACCAATGACAGAGAGTTTTCATGCTCTCATATTACTTGAAAGGCAAAGCTTATGATTTCTACATGCAGAAAGAGGCCATGAATGTGTATGACTGGGATTTGAAACAATTTTTTGAAGAGCTATTCAAAAACTGTTTCCCTATCAATTATTGAATGAAACAACATGAGGTGTTGTGAAAATGCTATCAGAATTCAGAAACTGTTTCTGAATTCATCTATGAACTGGAAGAGATAATCAATATGATTGGTCTCCTTGATGAATGAGAGAAAGTCATATGACTTTCAGATGGGTTATGACCAGTAATCAAGAAGGGGCTATGGCAAGATGGATATATTCCTGAAGTATCAGCCTGGGATGAAGTAACACATACTGCTCAGGTCATAGAACTTTCTGAGGAAGTAGCCAGTGACTCACTGCAAGAACATCGATCTAATCCTGAGTGCAACACTTATCATTCAGGAATGGTTTCCTTTGCAGGAAGACAAGATGGTAGAAATTGTTATCGCAACCCTCAGAATGGGTTCAGAATAAACCAGATTACTCACAAAATGGTCATCACAGAGGCAATCTGAACCACAGCTCACATAATAACTCAAACCACAATGGGGGTGGCAAGCAGCAGAACAATGCAGGTTCCAGTAATGCTCACCCAAATGGAAATAAAGGTGCTGATGGCTCTCAGCAAAATAGTGATCAAACTAATAATGGTCATGTGGCCTTGAGATACAACCCTGGACACAGAAAAACCAGATTGTGGAATAAGCAATTAAAACCCCAGTTGAGCACAAAAAACTGAAATGAGTACTGCACCACTGGAAGATGTTTCAATTGTGGAGAGACAGGGCACATATCCCAAAATTGCCAAAACACAACCTCCATGCCCTCTAATCGTCCTAACAGACCCCCTGGCCAGGTATCAACCCACAATGTTGAGGTTGAATTTGAAGACTATGAACATGTCAGTGATTTAGCTGAGGTTACTGAAACCATTGATGAATACCTGTCACAAGCATGCAAGTCACATTCCCAGGAGTCAGATCTAATAGTGAATCTGTTCATCAGCCACTCATATTGATGACTTTGTAGCAGAGTGGGCCATGTATGTCCTAGAACAGATGAGACCCTATCCAAATGATGGTCCACTATTTGAAGCCAAGGAATGATGGTTCATGGTATATCAGTTTGAACCTGATCTGTATGTCATCATGGATCAAGAGGTCTGTGAAGGTCAGCATATTAATGCAGGCCTGTTGTTGGAAGCAAACTTCAACTCACTGTTATGGTATGCTGAGAAATGAGCATCTTGATATAACAACACCTTGCCTAGTGACAATCAATGGATGATGGGTCCATTGATGGGTGACTCGGTTCAATGGGGGTCAATGCAAACAATACTCAAAGGTATACCTGAACACCCACCTTGTGAGGATATGTCAGAAGAACATTGGATAATTTTGCCAACAACTTCTGGCTACATGGTAGAGGACCAAACAGCAGATGTAATTGTCCCAGCACAGCATGAGAGGCTGAATGACAGGTCATTTGACTTTAACTCTGGTTCATTATTCACTTTAAGATCTCTCATTTTTGAGCATACCATTCTTGCAAATCAAAAGTTTGGTTTAGTAGTAGTTTCAAAGGTAATTTAACAATCATATCTCGCTTGTTGTCTTGAACTCTAATTTCCATTAGAGAACTTTGTTCAAGGTCCACCTCAAATTGGGGATTATCAGACCCACAATGGACGAGATCAGTGAAATAAGGTATTCCCTGCATTAGTTCTTCTGCTACCCATTGATATATGTAATTCAGAACAGTCAGTGCCACATAATGCTCCAACCCATCCCAAAAATGGATTCCAGCTCTATGCGCACATTTCTTCGCATACCATTCTCCAATTCTGAACAGTTACACTGGATGTGAAGTGTCACAACCCAATCAGATGTGCCTCAGAGCCTATCATGAATGATGCTAACACCATCTGAATGATATTCAATGTGGAATCAGTGTTCAGTAACCTCAGTAGGCCCAGCAGCTTTATCTCCAGGATAGGGCTGTAGCTTATTGAATAATTGGGCTGCTGCATGCCCCCAGACATAACCAATGGGACAATACCAGTGTTCTCAAGGAAATATACCCTCTGGAGCACAGTGCTGACATTTGTTGTGACAGGGTTGGCCCCACATCCTCTCATGTCCTTCATGTGTCTTCCACTGTTGCTCAGTGTACCATGGATGATGATGAAAGTGATAGTGATCACAATAACCATGACAATAGTGATGACGATGAAGAGGGACCATCACCCCCAGATGGTACAAATAGTTTGGTTACCTATGATCATAGATGTGCACTGGGAGACCCTGGAAGCTGCAGCAATTTGGAAGATGATGCCGAGGCTATCAACATGGACACAATTTCAGAGGGATCAACAGATGATGGCTATGAGAGTGAAACCACAAAAGCAAAATGAATTAGTCAGATTAATGAAATGGTTGCCTGGTGGGCTGAAAACATCATGGCTGCACCTCCATGCTGAGAGGATGTTGAAGCAGTGTTACTGATACCTTATCTTGAAGTTAATGGAGTCCAAATACCACAAGGAAATTATGTGGGTTTGCAGCATAATGCCACAATTCCAACAGGTGGTACCCAAGCCAGTAGTAATTGTGGTCCACATCAATAGGCATCCAGCCCATGCATTGCTGGATTCAGGATCATTAGGCAATTTTATGTCAACGGCTTTAGCTGATCAATTGAAAGTAAACTGTTGGCTTTGCAGTGGGCCATTAAATGCTCTTGTTCTAAAGTAAACTGGGGAACCACTGTGAATTTCAAGTATCAGTCAATTAACAAGGAAAGATACTTTGATATCACTAACCTTTCAAACTACATATAACTTGATATTGGGTACACCATGGTTGCATGCACACTGAATGACTATTGGCTTGAACCCAGCCCAAGTCATTGTCAGATGCAATGCTCCCTTAGCCTTGGAAGGGAACACGGTCACCAAAATCTCCTCATGTGTGATGGGGATCACAGAGGAAAAAACAGAATGCATGAGAAAAGAGTTGATCAAATATGCTCGCCCATTGTGCAAAGAAATGGATTTACCACCATTTTGAGCTATCAATCAATTCCCCTGATTGATGTGAATAAAATCTATCCCTGGCGGCTGTCACACTGTCCTGAGACATTTAGACCCCAATAGATTGAGAAGAAGAAAGCTTACCTCAAGTCCAGATGCTGGAAGATAACCAGTGCCCATAACACAGTCCCGATGTTGCTAATACCAAAACTGGGAACAAGACTTGGCCAAGTACCTGTTAGGGCAACACCCACTATCTGCTAGCTAAGACTGTGCAGGTTCTCTCTACAAGAAGGGGGTGGGATCTGCGCTCCTGATGGGGGAATTGATGGTTTTGATGCGAGGGGTTATTAATAGGTAAGTGTGTTGAGATAGGCCTTTCACACCGAAAACGTAGGTGGAATACCTAAGAGAACACAACTGGGGTCCCCTAGGCATATATTTAGGGTTTATATACTATGTTACATATGTTGTACATTGTTGTTACCAACACATTTGTACATGCATGTACATATTGATGCATGCAAAATAAAATTCTCATGCTATCAAAGTGTAGCGTCATTTGGCGTCATGTAGCATAATTCAACATAATAAAATAAAAATGAAATTTTATTAGGTAATGGGGTGGTTTCCTAACATTACCCCCCTTTTATGCCTCAACTTCCAGGCAAGAAAATATTACGTCTGTCCCCTCTGTGAAATTTTGGTAAGGCTGGAATTTCATCCCCTCATACACCATTCTCGCAATGCGATGTGGAGCATTTGGATTATGTTTAAAGAATTGGGCGATTGCATTACACGCTCACTTACAATTCTCTTCGGGCTCCCATGAATTATTTTCATCGGTATAGTTTTTCCACTTTATTAAGAACTCCAATTTGTTCTGTCGAAGAAGTGAGTCTAGAATTTCTTCAACTATGTATTCTGGAGCACCTTCTACTATTATTGGAGGTTGCAGAGTAGTTTGTTGGCCAGGAATAGTGGGTGGGCAGTAAGGGCATAGGTGGGATATGTTAATCTCAGGATCAATCTTGAATGATCGGGGTAATTTTAGCACTACTGCATTAGGTGAGATGACTTTAGAGATCACATATGGGCCAACTTGTTTCTCCAAAAGTTTCCTTGAAGGTCGTGGAATATTTAGGTCCTTGGTACTTAGCCACACCAAGTCACCAACTTGGTACTCTGGAGTGCGCGCTTGAGTACAATCCGTGTGTCGCATCATGTCATCACGTGCTTTCTTCAATGCCGCCTCTGCTTCCTCTTGTACCTTTTGTATCTTAGATACAAAGTCTTCTACTGGCTGTACTTTGACTTCCCTTCTGGGTTCTACTCCCATGCGAGGATGATATCCATAATTTGCAAAAAAGGGTGACATATTACTAGCCGAATGGAATTTGTTATTGTGGGAAAATTTGGCAATTGCCAGCCATTTGGGCAAGTCGGTTTGTCCGTAGTTGACAAACATACATAGGTACTGCTCCAACTCCTGGTTCATTCTCTCTGTCTGCCCATCAGTCTGCGGGTGATATGCCGTAGATAATTTAGTTTGAATCCCCAATATGTTGTTCAGTTCTCACATAAACACAGAAGCAAATTGTGGTCTGCGATTGGAGATAACGGTATTGGATAACCCATGTAACCACCATATCTGATTTAGATAGAGGCACACCAAGCCTAATGATGAGGTGTCTGTAGTAGTAGGAATAATATGGACCTCCTTTGTGAAGCGGTCACATACTACAAATATTGCATCGTACCCTTGGACCTCAGGTAATCCGGTAATAAAATCCACAGATATATTTCCCCATGGCGCTTTAGGTATAGGGTTTGGCATTAATTTTCCTGCAGGTTTTTCTGGAAATTTCTTCCCCCTCATGCACATATCACATCCATCCACATACCCCAACACATACTTTGAAATTCCAGGCCACCAATAATTTCTCATTACTAATTCAAATGTCTTCCATCTTCCTGGGTGTCCGGCAGTCAGCATATTATTGTTAGGAAACCACCCCATTACCTAATAAACTTTCATTTTTATTTTATTATGTCAAATTACGCTACATGACGCCAAATGATGCTACATTTTGATAGTGTGAGAATTTTATTTCGCATGCATCAAAATGTATGTGCATGTACGAGTGAGTCGGTAACAACAATGTACAATATATGTAACATAGTATATAAACCCTAAATATATGCCTAGGGGACCCCAGTTGTGTTCTCTTAGGTATTCCACCTACATTTTCGGTGTGAAAGGCCTATGTCAACAAACTCATCTATTAATAACCCCTTGCATCAAAACCATCAATTCCCCCATCATGAGTGCAGATCCCACCCCCTTCTTGTAGAGAGAACCCGCACAGTCTTAGCTAGCAGATAGTGGGTGTTGCCCTAACAGAAGAACACAACTACCCATATCAGTGGGCCTTCTCTTACTTGTGCATACGTCATTGTTTCACTGCGCCACATCCGATTACTCATCCTTTTGGCACGAGCCAGAAGTACTTGTATATACATAATCTACCTTTTCTTTCATAAGCAGATGCCAGGCCTCGCCTTACATTGTGACTGCCAGTGATTGAGAGGCAGCGCTCATCATTAGGACAGCTGCAACCAGACAACCGATTGGATCTGGTTTAGTTATGATTTACATCACTCTATTCGGATGACTATTTTAGTTACAAGCCAAATTCAGTGTTATCTCCGAGATCAGGCACTGTTGGAAGGGTTATTGATCCGAAGTGTCAAATTAAGCGCCCGACGAACGACGAATGATTCACGAACCTCGATGAACCTTATCATGTGACCCATAAACATTTGGAGAGGTCTCAAAGAAAAAATTTTGAATTTGCCAAAGAAGTGATTCATCACAGATTCTACAATTATGTCCGAACCGTCAACTTCTAATCCCGGTCCTAATCCTGTTCCCATACCAGCACTAGAGGCGAAAATTGATGTGCTCACAGCGCAAATGTCGCAATTAGTGTCAGTATTGGCAGCATCACAGCCCAGACAAGCAGAAGTACAGCCAGAGATGATAGGAGAAAGAGATGATGAAATGGAGGAGATGGTGGAGTGGATATCGCAGGAGGATGAGACGGTGGAGAAATCCAGAAATGGAAAAGTGTGCTTACCTAAGTATGTGCCCCCACAAATCTTTGACGGTACCATGGAGAATACAAAATCCTTCATCAGCTCTATAGTATTGTACATCCATGGGAGGAAGCCAGAGTTTCATACAGCCGAGTCTAGGATTATGTTTGCTCTCTCATACATTCAGGGGGGGAAAGCACAGTTCTGGAGAAATGAGGCTATTAATCAAATTGCTGCGGGAAATAAACCATTTGCAACCTTCAAAGAATTTCTGGAGAGATTGGAGGCACAGTTTGGAGACCCTAATCCAAAGGCGACAGCCAATGCTAAATTAAAGACCATGCACCAAGGTTCCCTAACGGCAGATGAATTTATTTTGCAGTTCAAAGCAGAGGCTTCGCAAACAGACATGGGAGAAGCCACGTTGGTAGAGTTTTTGAAAGCAGGATTAAATCCCTCTTTATTCAAGTCTATCTACTGACTACCTTCTATGCCAGAGAAGTTGGATGAGTGGTATAATTGGGCAATGTGCCTTGACCGGCAATATCGGCAGGAACAGGCAGAGTCAAAGTTGATGTATGGAAGTAGTAAATTTGGAAAGTCAGCAGGAGGAAAGTCCGAGAAAGGAAAGGCGCCTCAGGTGCAAGCTCTGAGGGCACAGACACTGGCCATGGCAGTGACACCTATAGTTACAGAGTCAGCAGCACCAGCAGAGGCAATGGAGGTTGATCAAGCAGGAAGACGAGCCCCACTTAAATGTTTTAACTGTGGGCAGTTAGGACACATTTCTAGGAATTGTAGGCAGAAAAGAAAGATTAGGGAAGCTACAATTGAGGAAGTGAAGCTGGAGGAAGGCAGGCAGAAGAATTTTGTGGAAGAGTCCCAGTGAAGGTTTCCCCATTGGTGACCCAGAACCGTTACAATGTATTAGTATCCAACGAAACCCAGAGTAAACAGAAAAGGAAATCAAGGAGGAGTACAACTGTTGCAAATCATGTGACAAAGAAAATTGTCACACATCATTTCCAAAAACCCCTAAATTCTTTATTTGCTCTGCACAAATAGAACCTGAAATCACCTTGACTGTGGGACTGAAGACAGTGGACATGCATGCAGCTATTGATGTGGAAGCGTTGCTTGATAGTGGTGCTACAGGACTATTTATTAATTGTTCCTTAATTACCGGAAATGGTATTAACACACGCAAGCTGGCGCAACCTATAATGGTGTACAATATTGATGGAACAGTCAATTGTGGAGGAACTATCAAGGAGGAGGTGACTATGGTCCTAAAGTATCAGGAGCATCAGGATCAAGCAGTATTTGAAGTGTGCGATCCTGGGAAAACCAATCTAATAATAGGATGTCCGTGGTTATGGATGCATAATCCCGAAATTGATTGGAAGACTGGGAAAGTACAGATGACTCATTGTCCTAAGGAATGTAGTGTGTATGGGAGGAAGATGAAGAAGGAAAAAAGGAAAAAGAAAGAGAAAGAACATCCAAGAAAGTATTCTGTTACGATGGAGGAAGTGGAGGATGAGGAAATGAGAAATGGGGAAGTTCCAATCATGATCGAGAAAGAAGAGCAGAAGCAAACCTTTAGAGCAATTCATGGAGGACAGTCATGGGACAAGAATATTGTGAAGGTGGAGAAGCCAGTGGAGGAATGGGTGCCAAAAGTGTATCATGAATATCTGTCAGTGTTCCAGAAGAAGGAGTCTGAGCGAATGCCAGCGCGGAAGCCATGGGATCAGGTGATTGAGATGAAGCCAGGATTTGTGCTGAAGAAGTCGAAGGTATATCCATTATCTCTGATGGAACAACAGGAAGTGGATGCATTCCTGAAGGAGAAAGTGCGCAAAGGATACATACAACCTTTGAAATCACCGCAGACATAACCAATATTCTTCATGCCAAAGAAAGACCAAAGGAAGAGGATGTGTACAGATTATAGGTATCTGAATGAGTGGACAGTGAAGAGCGCGTACCCCCTGCCGTTGATTTCAGAAATACTTGACAAGGTGGGAAAAGCCAAGGTCTTTACAAAATTGGATTTACAATGGGGATACAACAATGTATGAATAAAGAAAGGAGATGAGTGGAAGGCTGCATTTGCCATGCATTGAGGATCCTTCGAGCCGCTTGTCATGTTTTTTGGGATGACTAATAGTCCCCCGACCTTTCAAAATATGATGAACGACATTTTCAAGGACGTAATAGACAAAGGCATGGTAATAATATTTATTGACGACATTCTGATATTCACAGAAGATGAAGAAAATCATGAGGCGATAGTACAGGAGGTGTTACAGAGGTTGGCAGAGAATGATCTATTTTTGAAACCAGAGAAGTGTGTGTTTGGGGCAAGCAAGATTGAGTTTCTAGGATTATTGATTGGCCCTGATGGGATCAAAATGGATCCGATCAAGGTACAGGCGATCACAGATTGGCCTGCACCCACCCATGTCAAGGAGGTTCAAGCCTTCTTTGGACTTGCAAATTATTATCGTTGCTTTGTGCACAATTTTTCTAAAATTGCTGCACCCTTACATAACCTTACGCAAAAGGGAGTAGTATGGAGGTGGGGAGAGCAGCAGCAGACAGTGTTTGAGGAGTTGAAGAGGAAGTTTGTGGAGGGACCAATATTAGCCCCAGTAGATTTCACATGCCCTTTGTGAGTGGAATCCGATGCATCCGATTTTGCTACTGGAGCAGTATTATCAATGCTGTGCAAAGATGACAAATGGCATCCTTGTGCATACTTGTCAAAAGGGTTGAATGATGTGGAGAGGAATTATGATGTGCATGACAAAGAAATGTTGGGGATAATACGAGCATTGGAGGCATGGAGGCATTATTTGGAGGGATGTACGCATCAGATTGAGATCTGGACAGATCATCAAAATCTGCAATACTTCATGTCCGCTAAAAAGCTTAATTGCAGGCAAGCGTGTTGGGCACTATTCCTATCGCATTTCAATTTTCACTTGGTCCACAAAGTGGGAAGCTTAATGAGGAAAGCAGATGCATTGTCCAGATGTATTGATCATAAAAGGGGGGTGGAGGAGGACAATAAGAATGTTACCTTACTCAAACCAGAATACCTTTGCATTTGCACTATGCGTCAAGGGCATCTATTAATAGATAGCTCGGAAATGGAAATGTTGTCTAAAATTAGACAATGTTCGGAAATGGACGATGAAGTAGTGGAAGCCGTGAAAGCTCTGAAGGGAGAGAAGAAAGGTAATATCAAAGGAGATGAATGGGCTGAGGAACAAGGGTTGGTGTTGTTTTGAGGAAAAGTGTATGTACCGAAGGATCAGGAGTTGCGAAGGGAGATCATCCAGTTACATCACAATATGCCAATTGCTGGACACCCAGGAAGATGGAAGACATTGGAATTAGTAATGAGAAATTATTGGTGGCCCAGAATTTCAAAATATGTGTTGGGGTATGTGGATGGATGTGATACATGCATGAGGGGGAAGAAATTTCCAGAAAAACCTGCAGGAAAATTAATGCCGAACCCTATACCTAAAGCGCCGTGGTGAGATATATCTGTGGATTTTATTACCGGATTACCTGAGGCTCAAGGGTACGATGCAATATTCATAGTATGCGACCACTTCACAAAGGAGGTCCATATTATTCCTACTACTACAGAAACCTCATCACTGGGCTTGGCACGCCTCTATCTAAATCAAGTATGGTGGTTACATGGGTTACCCGATACTGTTATCTCTGATCGCGGACCACAATTTGCTTCCGTGTTTATGCAAGAACTAAACAACATATTGGGAATTCAAACTAAATTATCTACAGCATATCACCCGCAGACTGATGGGCAGACAGAGAGAATGAATCAGGAGTTGGAGCAGTACCTATGTATGTTTGTCAACTACCGACAAACTGACTGGCCCAAATGGTTGGCAATTGCCAAATTTTCCCACAATAACAAATTCCATTTGGCTACTCGTATGTCACCCTTTTTTGTGAATTATGGATATCATCCTTGCATGGGAGTAGAACCCAGAAGGGAAGTCAAAGTACAGTCAATAGAAGACTTTGTATCTAAGATGCAAAAGGTACAAGAGGAAGCAGAGGCGGCATTGAAGAAAGCATGTGATGACATGATGCGACACGTGGATCATACTCAAGCACGTGCTCCAGAGTACAAAGTTGGTGACTTGGTATGGCTAAGTATGAAGGACCTGAATATTCCATGATCTTTGAGGAAACTTATGGAAAAACAAGTTGGCCCATATGCAATCTCTAAAGTGATCTCGCCTAATGCGGTAGTGCTAAAATTACCCCAATCATTCAAGATTGATCCCGAGATTAATGTATCCTGCCTATGCCCTTACTGTCCGCCCACTATTCCTGGCCAACAAACTACTCCGCAACCTCCAATAATAGTAGAAGGTGCTCCAGAATACATAGTTGAAGAAATTCTAGACTCACGTCTTCAACGGAACAAATTGGAGTTTTTAATAAAGTGGAAAAACTACACCGATGAAAATAATTCATGGGAACCCAAAGAGAATTGTAACCAAGCATGTAACATGATCACCCAATTCTTTAAACATAATCTGAATGCTCCGCATCACATTGCAAGAATGGTGTATGAGGGGATGAAATTCCGGCCTTACCAAAATTTCACAGAGGGGACAAACGTAATATTTTCTCGCCTGGAAGTCGAGGCATAAAAGGGGGGTAATGTCAGGAAACCACCCCATTACCTAATAAACTTTCATTTTCCTTTTATTATGTCAAATTATGCTACATGACACCAAATTACGCTACATGACACCAAATGATGCTACATTTTGATAGCGTGAGAATTTTATTTCGCACACATCAAAATGTATGCACATGTACAAGTGAGTCAGTAACAACAATGTACAATATATGTAACATAGTATATAAACCCTAAATATATGCCTAGGGGACCCCAGTTGTGTTCTCTTAGGTATTCCACCTACGTTTTCAGTGTGACAGGCCTATCTCAACAAACTCATCTATTAATAACCCCTCACATTAAAACCATCAATTCCCCCATCAGGAGTGCGGATCCCACCCCCTTCTTGTAGAGAGAACCCGCACGGTCTTAGCTAGCAGATAGTGGGTGTCGCCCTAACAATTATGATGTAACTGGATGATCTCCCTTCGCACATCCTGATCCTTTGGTGCATACACTTTTCCTCGAAATGACACCAACCCTTGTTCCTCAGCCCATTCATCTCCTTTAATATTACCTTTCTTCTCTCCCTTCAGAGCTTTCACAGTGTCCACTACTTCATTGTCCATTTCCAAACATTGTCTAATTTTAGACAACATTTCCATTTCCGAGCTATCTATTAATAGATGCCCTTGACACATAGTGCAAATGCAAAAGTATTCAGGTTTGAGCAAGGTAACATTCTTATTGTCCTCCTCCACCCCCTTTTATGATCAATACATCTGGATAATGCATCTGCTTTCCTCATTAAGCTTCCCGCTTTGTGGACCAAGTGAAAATTGAAATGCCATAGGAATAGTGCCCAACACGCTTGCCTGCAATTAAGCTTTTTAGTGGACATGAAGTATTGCAGATTTTGATGATCCATCCAGATCTCAATCTGATGCGTACATCCCTCCAAATAATGCCTCCACGCCTCCAATGCTCATATTATTCCCACCATCTCTTTGTCATGCACATCATAATTCCTCTCCACATCATTCAACCCTTGGGACAAATATGCACAAGGATGCCATTTGTCATCTTTGCACAGCATTGATAATACTGCTCCAGTAGCAAAATCAGATGCATCAGATTCCACTCATAAAGGGTGTGTGAAATCCACTGGGGCTAATATTGGTCCCTCCACAAACTTCCTCTTCAAGTCCTCAAATGCTGTCTGCTGCTGCTCTCTCCACCTCCACACTACTCCTTTTTGCGTAAGGTTATGTAAGGGTGTGGCAATTTTAGAAAAATTGTGCACAAAGCAACGATAATAATTTGCGAGTCCAAAGAAGGCTTGAACCTCCTTGACATGGGTGGGCGCAGGCTAATCTGTGATCGCCTGTACCTTGATCGGATCCATTTTGATCCCATCAGGGCCGATCAATAATCCTAGAAACTCAATCTTGCTTGCCCCAAACACACACTTCTCTGGTTTCAAAAATAGATCATTCTCTGCCAACCTCCATAACACCTCCTGCACTATCGCCTCATGATTCTCTTCATCCTCTGTGAATATCAGAATGTCATCAATAAATATTATTACCACGCCTTTGTCTATTACGTCCTTGAAAATGTCATTCATCATATTTTGAAAGGTCAGGGGACTATTAGTCATCCCAAAAAACATGACAAGTGGCTTGAAGGATCCTCGATGCATGGAGGTCTTTACACTCCCCCCCATATTCCTATAGGAATCGGATGATTCCGATGATTCCAATCGGACTCCGATTGGAATCCAACCATATTCCGATGTCATTTTCACCAGCCAAATTGACATGAAATGGCACATTTAGTCCTAGTCCAGTCCGATGTAGTCCGATCAGAGTCCGATCGGACTATCGGAATTTCCTAGGAATTTCCGATCATATAAATCACATAGGACTAGTCCGAAGTTATGCTAAGACATCAGACAACATAGGATTCCGATAGGAATGAAAGCAGCCTTGCTTAGTAATATAGTATAAAAAATTAAATGCACACACGAGAATTGAACACTTGACTACAGAAGATTATGTAAGCATAAACCGACAACAATACCATTAGGCTAAACAGTCATTACAGGTAAGTGATCATACTACACTACATTCCTTCCCACAGGTGTGATGACAAAGCACATAGCTGCGTCATCACACCTGCCAGCTCATCAACTCCCACCACCACCACCAATGATGACAAGCACACCACCTCCATCCCCCCACCTCAACCACCTCAACCCAGCAACTCCCACCACTACCACTTCACCCCAATCTCTAGACGAGCCCCCAAGACTGAAAACGACTGGTTTCGATGCCGAACGACACCCAAATGACGCAATCATTGTTTGGGCCATAGTAAGTTTTTTTCATTCATTTTTTACTTTTGTAAACTAACTAATTCATTTGTTTTGTTTCTAGGTTCTAATCTACATGAGTAATGATGGACTGACATGAGCCAAACCCACACCCAATGACGCCCCTGGCAACCCCCCTCCTCCCCATCAAAACGGGATGTGAGGGTATCGATCATGGTCAGGAGCACGGGGAGCAACACCAGGAGACCCCAGAAGGGGAATACCTGCCCAGTAAGCACCACCCGACCTCTCCCCTCGAGCCACGTCACTGACAAACTGACAACGCACCCACCCCATGCCTACGAGCTGCTGCTCATAGGGTGGATTGTGAGTGCATGGACCCCCCACGACACCAATGACATCCAGCACCCCCCATCACCACCGTGAGAGACTGCTCGCAGGGTGTATATGGGGTGCAAGAACATGGGAACGGCATGGAGGGACGATGACGGCACCAAATGACATGCCTACAAGCAGCTGCCCGTAGGGTGGTTCGTGGGTAGAGATGACAAGGGGGATGAGCAACAAGGGTGACGAAATGACAAGGGGAAAGGGAGACGATGACCAGAAGGGGAGACGATGGCGACACCCACCCCACACACGCCTATGAGCATCTGCTCATAGGGTGTTTAAGGGGAGGGGGAGGGAGGGAGGGAGGGGATGATGGACAAATGCCCCCACCAACATACAATGGACCACCCACCACCAGCCTCATGAGCAACTGCTCGTGGGGTGGACAGTGGGTGGAATGACGAGGGAGGGGAGACGAGGGAGGGGAGGGAAGCCACGGGGGAGGCAAGGTGAGGGAGGCAAGACACGACGGAGATGAGAGGGAGGGGAAATGACAGGACAGGGCTGACAAGACAGCCAATGCGACACACCACCACCCCCTCCCCCCCGCGAAATGGGGGGGTGGGTTTTTTTTTGTAGAATTTAAAATAGTATAATTAAATAGTATAATCAATTCTCCCCCTCGTGTTTGCATGGGGGTTTTTTTAAAATCTATATTAGTTATCTACTCCCTCGCGAAGATGCGAGGGCTCAACAATTTTTTTTCGAGCTCTTGTGAGAGAGGTTAAAAATAAGTGAACTAATCCTAAGTGCTTTAAATGGACTTTATATTACTTATTTATTAATGCTCCTGTGGCTCAACTGGTTGAGCACTTGTTTGGTAGTCATGTCACTTATATCCCAACATCTAGAGTTCAATTCCTGCTCTGCCCATTTATTTTATCAGCACTTTCATCAAGGTAAGTCTTCCGAAATGGTGTGGTATTCCGACTACTACCTGTTGGAATTGCATAGGACTTTACTTGGAATTTACTAGGAATTTCTTGGAAATAAAAGTTCATGGTCATCAAGATACATTCTGATCGGATTCCTATCGGACTCCTAGGACTATTGTTGGACTAGTAGGACTCCTATCGGATTCCGATTGGACTCTTATTGGAAAACTCGGACTCCTAGGACTCCGATAGGAATACGGGGGGGAGTGCAAAGTTTATGATGTGTGGCAAATGTGGCCTTCCACTCATCTCCTTTCTTTATTCATACATTGTTGTATCCCCATTGTAAATCCAATTTTGTAAAGACCTTGGCTTTTCCCACCTTGTCAATTATTTCTGAGATCAACATCAGGGGGTACGAGTTCTTCACTGTCCACTCATTCAGATACCTATAATCTCTACACATCCTCTTCCTTTGGTCTTTTTTTGGCACAAAGAATATTGGTGACATCTGCAGTGATTTCGAAGGTCATATGTATCCTTTGTGCAATTGCTCCTTCAGGAGCGCATCCACTTCTTCTTGTTCCATTGGAGATAATGGATATACCTGTGACTTCTTTGGCACAAACCCTGGCTTCATCTCAATTGCATGAGTCCATGACTTCCACACTAGCATTCGCTCAGACTCCTTCTTCTGGAACACTGACAGATATTCATGATACACTTTTGGCACCCATTCCTCCACTGGCTTCTCCACCTTCACAATATTCTTGTCCCACGACTGTCCTCCATGAATTGCTCTAAAGGTTTGCTTCTGCTCTTCTTTCTCGATCATGATTGGAACTTCCCCATTTCTCATTTCCTCATCCTCCACTTCCTCCATCGTAACAGAATACTTTCTTGGATGTTCTTTCTCTTTCTTTTTCCTTTTTTCCTTCTTCATCTTCCTCCCATACACATTACATTCCTTAGGACAATGAGTCATCTGTACTTTCCCAGTCTTCCAATCAATTTCGGGATTATGCATCCATAACCACGGACATCCTATTATTAGATTGGTTTTCCCAGGATCGCACACTTCAAATACTGCTTGATCCTGATGCTCCTGATACTTTAGGACCATAGTCACCTCCTCCTTGATAGTTCCTCCACAATTGACTGTTCCATCAATATTGTACACCATTATAGGTTGCGCCAGCTTGCGTGTGTTAATACCATTTCCGGTAATTAAGGAACAATTAATAAATAGTCCTGTAGCACCACTATCAAGCAACGCTTCCACATCAATAGCTGCATGCATGTCCACTGTCTTCAGTCCCACAGTCAAGGTGATTTCAGGTTCTATTTGTGCAGAGCAAATAAAGAATTTAGGGGTTTTTGGAAATGATGTGTGACAATTTTCTTTGTCACATGATTTGCAACAGTTGTACTCCTCCTTGATTTCCTTTTCTGTTTACTCTGGGTTTCGTTGGATACTAATACATTGTAACGGTTCTGGGTCACCAATGGGGAAACCTTCACTGGGACTCTTCCACAAAATTCTTCTGCCTGCCTTCCTCCAGCTTCACTTCCTCAATTGTAGCTTCCCTAATCTTTCTTTTCTGCCTACAATTCCTAGAAATGTGTCCTAACTGCCCACAGTTAAAACATTTAAGTGGGGCTCGTCTTCCTGCTTGATCAACCTCCATTGCCTCTGCTGGTGCTGCTGACTCTGTAACTATAGGTGTCACTGCCATGGCCAGTGTCTGTGCCCTCAGAGCTTGCACCTGAGGCGCCTTTCCTTTCTCGGACTTTCCTCCTGCTGACTTTCCAAATTTACTACTTCCATACATCAACTTTGACTCTGCCTGTTCCTGCCGATATTGCCGGTCAAGGCACATTGCCCAATTATACCACTCATCCAACTTCTCTGGCATAGAAGGTAGTCAGTAGATAGACTTGAATAAAGAGGGATTTAATCCTGCTTTCAAAAACTCTACCAACGTGGCTTCTCCCATGTCTGTTTGCGAAGCCTCTGCTTTGAACTGCAAAATAAACTCATCTGCCATTAGGGAACCTTGGTGCATGGTCTTTAATTTAGCATTGGCTGTCGCCTTTGGATTAGGGTCTCCAAACTGTGCCTCCAATCTCTCCAGAAATTCCTTGAAGGTTGCAACTGGTTTATTTCCCACAGAAATTTGATTAATAGCCTTGTTTCTCCAGAACTGTGCTTTCCCCCCCTGAATGTATGAGAGAGCAAACATAATCCTAGACTCAGCTGTATGAAACTCTGGCTTCCTCCCATGGATGTACAATACTATAGAGCTGATGAAGGATTTTGTATTCTCCATGGTACCGTCAAAGATTTGTGGGGGTGCATACTTAGGTAAGTGCACTTTTCCATTTCCAGATTTTTCCACCATCTTATCCTCCTGCGACATCCACTCCACCATCTCCTCCATCTCATCATCTCTTTCTCCTGTCATCTCTGGCTGTACTTCCGCTTGTCTGGGCTGTGATGCTGCCAACACTGACACTAACTGCGACATTTGCACTGTAAGCGCATCAATTTTTGCCTCTAGTGCTCATGTGGGAACAGGATTAGGGCCAGGTGTAAGGGGACTAGGGAGGTGCCCTGTGTGTTTTTCCTATTTCTTATGTTCGTCCTATATTTTTCCCCACCTCATTTCCTTCTATTCTTCATTTTCTATGATTTTTCCGGATTTTATTACTAATTTTCCCTTGCTATCATGTTTGTACATGTTGACACTTTTATATTTAGAGGCGGAGTACCCCTTCCGACACATACCCCTTGGTATGATGTCATTCGGTGGCCTTGATCCGCCTATCTCTGCCTTTTTCTATTTTTAGGTTATATTTGATTTTTGTCGTCTTCACATATACTGTGGGCATCAGCAAGGGGATCCTTAGAGTTTTCTCTTCGGATTTCCCTTTGCTAGGTGCGCCCCCAATCCCTGTATTATGTAGCATAATTTTAACTTTGGATTTCCTTTGCTAGAGGCTGAGGTTGCCCTTATACCAGGATTAGAAGTTGAAGGTTCAGACATAATTGAAAAATCTGTGATGAATCACTTCTTTGACAAATTCAAAATTTCTTTCTTTTTTTTTTTGAGACCTCTCCAAATGTTTATGGGTCATGTGATGGTTCGTCGATGGTTTGTCAATCGTTCGTCAGTCATCGGGCACCTAATTTGACACTTCAGATTAATAACCCTTCCAACAGTGCCTGATCTCGGAGATATCACTGAATTCGGCTTGTAACTAAAATAGTCGTCCGAATAGAGTGATGTAAATCGTAACTAAACCAGATCCAATGGGTTGTCTGGTTGCAGCTGTCCTAATGATGAGTGCTGCCTCTTGATCACTGGCAGTCGCAATGTAAGGTGAGGCTTGGTGTTGGCTTATGAAAGAAAAGGTAGATTACATATATACAAGTACTTCTGGCTCATGCCGAAAGGATGAGTAATCGGATGTGGCACAGCAAAACAATGATGTATGTGCAAGTAAGAGAAGGCACACTGATATGGGAAGTTGTGTTCTTCTGTTAGGGTGACACCCACTATCTGCTAGCTAAGACCATGTGGGTTCTCTCTACAAGAAGGGGGCGGGATCCGTGCTCATGATGGGGGAATTGATGGTTTTGATGCGAGGGGTTATTAATAGGTGAGTTTGTTGAGATAGGCCTTTCACACCGAAAACATAGGTGGAATACCTAAGAGAACACAACTGGGGTCCCCTCGGCATATATTTAGGGTTTATATACTATGTTACATATATTGTACATTGTTGTTACCGATGCACTCATACATGTGCATACATATTGATGCGTGTGAAATAAAATTCTCATGCTATCAAAGTGTAGCATCATTTGGCATCATGTAGTGTAATTCGACATAATAAAATAAAAATGAAATTTTATTAGGTAATGGGGTGGTTTCCTAACATACAGGTAATGAACAGCAATGACATGAAATGGGCCATGCCCACCCACAACCTACTGAGCACAGCAAACAGACCCTGTGGGCCCCAGCCCCACCCACCAAATGACACACCACCCATGTCTAGCCCCATGAGCAACTGCTCATGGGGTGGATCATGGGTGGAATGGCTGATGAGGACCACTACATCAATGACAATGACACAATACCAACTGAGCACCCACCCCCATGCCTGTGAGCCCCTGCTTGTTGGGTGGATTGTGGGTGCCAGCACAGCAAACAGACCCCACAGGCCCCAGCCTCACCCACCGAACGACACACCACCTGCATCCAGCCCCATTGGTGGCCAGGGACAACAGGAGTCAGGCCACACATGATGATGAACCCCCACCAGGCTGCCCCCACATTTTGCATGGGGCAGTTTTTTTCAATTTTTATTTATGGTAATGCCTTCCCCCTCGCCTGTGTTTTCCATGGGTGAGGGGTTTTTATTTCTTTTTCTTTATAATTGTAGTGCTCCCCTTACGTTCAATGCAGGGGGAGATTAGTTTTATATGTATATATTTGTAGGACACCCCCTCGCACCTTGTGTGGGGGAGGTTTTTTTCTATGCAATTAATAGTGTATCCCTCGCATTGGACATGAGGGACATAGTTAATAAATTTTATTTGATCTGAATTGTGCGCTTCAAGAGAGAAATACCTGGGTTTGTGTTTGAGTGCATAAATACACTTTATATTAGCAAGTAATAATTCTCCTGTGGCTCAACTGGTTGAGCACACTTGTTTGGTTTGTCATGTGATCCATGGTCATGAGGTCTAGAGTTCAATCCCTGCTCTGAACATATCTGTTTTGTAGGCACTTTGTGAAATTCATGAAGTCCGAAGCACTTGAAACTTGTAAGATATCAAATTGACTTTCCATTAGTGTACTACAATGTACTAGGAATCCTGGTGAGTCCCACTGGATTCCTCCAGGACTCTGTAGGGGAGTGTAAAGTTCTGATAATGCTTGATGATGCTCGATGATGTTCAATCATGGTTGCAGTTGTTCGAGGTTGATTGGGGATATTCGATGTTCACTCAGAGGGATCTTGGGGCATTTCAAGGTATTCCTAAAGTTGTGCAATGTGGTTTCTAAGTATGATCAATGTTGCTGGTGATGTTTCGATGTGGTCGATATGATATCACAATCGAGAGACCTGGTCAGAAGTGGTTGCGCTGCTTCTGGGACCTCGTGGGAGTTAGCTGATGTGATTAGAATGTGGTTGTAATGGTGAATCAGCCTTTGAGCCAAGGAGACAACCTATCAGCAAGTATGGTTCATTATCCACTGCGGTCCTTACCATGACCACTACTAGTGCCTTGACATTCAAACATGTCAAGGACTCCATTGTCACTGAAGCCTCTAGGTGCACAGCACTTGGAAAGCCCACTGGCCCACCTCAGGCCAATAAGCTTTCTGCTGTCAAGTGCAAAGGCAACAACCCCAAGTGAGAGCCCAAAGAAGGGAAAGACAACAATGGAGAGTCATCCCAAAAGTGTGGACAATGCAGAAACAGAAAGACTAAGGAGGATAAGCCCAAAGAAAAGCATACCCACCTCGCCTCCAGTGCCTTTACCACTATAAATGGTAATGGCACCATCATACTGCTGATGCTGCTCATTCAGTACATTGAACAGCATGACCACACTCCCACAAGGGACCCTCACTGCCAACCCCCTGCACAGGCCTATATGGGCACCTCTACCTCTCATTTGGTTTATGCCAAATACCAGCAAGCTCAAGACACCCTCAAGCAAATGCAACTTCTGCACAGTGCAAAAAATCTGCAACTGCTGGAAGAGCACCTGACAGTGTGAGAAGGTAAGAGAAGGAGGATTGAACCAGAAGAACCAGAAGAGCCTAGGATCATGGAGGTAGAAGACAATACCATTTCCCTCGGATCAGAGCCTCTGGTCTCTGATGAAGAAGTGTGGAAGGCCATCGACAAGATGCTCATCAATGAACCACTTGACATTGGTGGATACAATGACAGGCCAGTCCTTGTCCCTGCCACAAGCACTAAGATTAATATTCCAATGAATACAGCAAACCTTTCATGTGAAATTTTACTGCTATTAAATGTATCATAGAATTATATAGATCTAAATATATGTATTTTGTGTGCAGACAGAAATTGTAAGAAAGGTGCCAACTGGAATTGATTCAGGCGCATCAAAGCACTTCACTGGTGAAATGAAAGATTTCACTTTCTACAAGCCTTTACCAAGAAAGAACTCTACCTTGGTTCAAACAGCAACAGGTACTACTCATATAGTAGGAAAGGGAGCAGTCTTCATTAGACATCAGGTAGTATGTCACTGGAAGTCAGAGATGCATGAAATGTGATTATACCCTGTCTACTACATACCTGAATGTAGTACTCAACTAGTTTCAATGGGCATCTTTTTACAAGATGGAAATGATGTGCGTGGTTCCTCCACACACATTTCTTTTTTCTAGAAAGGAAACCCAATAATGGATTGTGTCCCTCTTAGGAGATGTGACATAATCTATTGGGCTCAGACTCATATATTGAGCACCAAGAGGATGAATGTCATGACTATGTATGTCACTGACTACTTGACTTGGCATAGGCGACTTGGACACCCATCCAAAGAGGCACTAGGGAAAATGTCTAACAGCACCATAAAATTCCCAAGGAATTTAATTATTCCTAAAGACAAAATTATATGTCCAGGGTGTGCTGAAGGGCAAGTAACGTTGAAATCTTTTCTCAAATCAAATTCATGCACAGAGAAAACCTTTGAATTAATACATTCTGATCTAAAGGAACTCCCAGTACCTTTGTACCACAAACATAAATACTTCATTGTATTTCTGGATGACAAAACATCACATATCTCTACCCAGCACCTTAGAAAGAAGTCTGATGCTGCTGCAGCAATCAAACAATTTCAGGCAATGGCTTTGACCCAGTATGGTGTTACAATCAAGTGCTGGCGTGTTGATCCAGTGGGGGAGTTCAAAGATCGTGAGCTACAAAATGTGCTCAAGGATTTCAGCATCAAAATAGAGATGTCCGCACCCAACAGAATGGGTGCGCAGAGCATGCCATAAGGACAATAATGGAAAAGTCACAAACCCTGTGATTTACTGCCTGACTACCACAATCATGGTGGAAATTTTGCATTTAACATGCAACATACCTATACAACCGAACCCCAATAAGGCACCTGAAATGGCTGACACCTTTTGAGGACCTGAAAGAGGTCTGCCCAGATCTAAACAATCTGAAGGTTTTTGGTTGCAGTGCATATTTCTATCTACCGAAGGAAAAATGTCCAACCACATTAGCCCCTTAATCGGAGTTAATGACATACCTTGGATTAGAAGATGACATTAATGCATACTGTTTCATGCAATGCAATGGTGCAATATTCATTGGTGCTATGGCACTATTGATGAAATGTTGTTCCCATGCCGTCCTGGAGCTAAAATTCCTGCCAAGACAGACCTTGGTGATTTTCCACCTCCAGAACCAGAAGATGATGACCACTCATCTGGAATGGATGGCAATGATCCTATACCACCACAAAATCTGCCCCTTCCTCCGTCATCAGCAGATGATGATGATGTACCAAGTGAGCAAAAGGCACATGAAGATGCAACTGATGCTCCTCCTCTGCCACCTCCAGTAACCACTGAGGACTTTCATCCAAGATGTGATGATCAACAGGAATGGCAGCAATTGCTGCATTGATCAGGCAGGCAGAGGAACATCCCAAACCATCCCAGCAATACCTATGGAGAAAAGCAACTGCCCTCTGACATAGAGAGAGACATTGCACATGATCGATATTGGAAGAGATCTGTAGGTCAAGATTTGGATCATAACCAAACATGACCACAATCTCAACAGCAAGAACTGGTTGCTGGACTGAGTTCGGCACCCCACGAGAGTGTGCCCAATTCCAATAATCAAGAACATGATCACCCAATGGGGGAACTGGACAAAGCAGGTTATATCAAAAGGATAACCAAGAAAGGAGGAGATATGCTTATTTGCTGGCTGTTATCAAAAGCAGTCGCACCATCAAGCAAAATAAACCAAGTTCCAAACCAATTTTGTGATATTGCATGCCTACCATGGCAGCAGCAACAAGAGTGGAAAGAGGGTTGTCGTGAAGAATTAGAGGCTCTTTGCAAGCGACAAGTCTATGACATTGTTGATCTTCCACCTGATCAAAAAATGATCAAACATAGATGGGGTTTCCATGTAAAATTGGACAGAAGAAAACGAGCCAGACTTGTGGCCAAAGGCTTTTCACAAGTTGAAGGCATTGACTTTGATGAGATCTTCTCACCAGTAGACCACTATGAGACTGTACACCTCATGTTTGCACTTGCAGCTCTAGAATGCATGTATATGACCAGTCTAGATGTAAAAACCACATTTCTATACAGCAAACTATATGAGGAGTAGTGTTGCCTTGACCAACTTTTGGCATTTTTGTATATTGAGAATAGCTTGATACTATTTGCCCGGACCGCTTAGTGTTGAGAGAGGACCCATCAACCTTTGGGGCCTTGCATCCATGTAAAAATTTTGAGAATTTTGTAAATTTTATTGCAATTGATTTTGCCCTTGACTCATTTTTTCAAGTCAACCAGTAAAAAAGAAGTCATGGGCAATATCAATTCCAATAAAATTTATAAAGTTATCAAAATATTTACATGGATGCACGACCCCAAAAGTCGATAAGTCCTCTCTCAACACTAAGTGGTCTGGGCACATGGTATCAAGTTATTCTCAATATACAAAAATGCCAAAAGTTGGTCAAGGCAACACTAATGAGGAGACCTATAGGGATCAACCCAAGGGTTTCAGACTCGAGGGAAAAGAGCACAAAGTAATGTGCTTATGCTGAGCATTGTATGGCCTTAAACAGGCCTCACTAGCATGGTGGAAAGAGCTAGAGGCATTTATGTGCACCATTGGGTTCATGCATGCCAGCTCCAATGCCAGCATTTTCATACACAAGGATCCTAACACAGGCAGCATTGTTATTGTGTCAGTCTATGTGGATGATGGCTTGTTCATGGGGAAGAACAAGAAACTTGTGGACGAAAAGAAAAATGCTTGTCTAAAAAGCATTGGGAGTGCCATAGTACTGAGAAAGACACAGAATTCTTAGGCATGCACATCACCCAGACCACAAGTAAAGTCAAACTCAATCAAACTGAATATCTCATTAAAGTGCTTGAGAGGTTTGAGATGACAGATGCAAAAGTTGCCCCCACTCTGCTCCCAACTGGTTACAAACCATTGGAAAACACAGAGATGCCAAACATGGCTCTTAGATTAAAATATCAGTCTGTGATTGGATCTTTATTGTATCTGATGCTCAGAACACGACCTGATATCACTTACATGGTAATCAAGATGTTGTAATTCTGGGCTAATCCCAGCCAAGAACATCTAGACAAAGTGATGTACATCATGCACTATCTGTTGGGAACCCAGAAATATAACATTGTCTGCAATGGAGAGAAATCTGAAGGGCTACAGGCCTTCACAGATTCTGATTGGGCAGCTGACACAGTCAAGCGCCGATCTACAACAGGTTACTTTGCTACTCTAGTGAGTGGCATTGTGTGCTGGCAGTCCCATTGATAGGTCCACCTTGTGATCTAAGCTCTGGGAACATCTCCAAATGCATCAACACATCACCATGCATGTGTTAGGGCAACACCCACTATCTGCTAGCTAAGACCATGCAGGTTCTCTCTACAAGAACGGGGCAGGATCCGCGCTTGTGATGGGGGAATTGATGGTTTTGATGCGAGGGGTTATTAATAGGTGAGTTTGTTGACAAAGGCCTTTCACACTGAAAGCGTAGGTGGAATACCTAAGAGAACACAACTGGGGTCTCCTAGGCATATATTTAAGGTTTATATACTATATTACATATATTGTACATTGTTGTTACCAACGTGTTCATACATGCGCATACATATTGATGCGTGCGAAATAAAATTCTCATGCTATCAAAGTGTAGCATCATTTGGTGTCATGTAGTGTAATTTGAAATAAAATAAAAATGAAATTTTATTAGGTAATGGGGTGGTTTCCTAACAGCATGCTCCCAACCCCTACAAACCCCACAGAACCGCTCTGAAGCTATTTTGAATGACTTTGAATGATTCCAAACTATTTTGAATGACTTTGAACAACTTCACAGCACCTCAAATGCCTTTGGCTGCCATATGCTTATTGCACTGCCCTTCAGACTCATGCAGCACACCTTGTATGAGCTAGTGCATCACATATCAAGCACCACTGGACATGAGGAGACACAACGATGGGATTTTAGGATGCGATTGTGGCGCTTTGATGTCTTGATGATATATTGGATCAATAGGACAGGTACCCATGATAAATCGTGACTCTATACATTTCCCTTCCCATCATCTTTCATTTATTTTATGATTTGCAAAGTTCTTTATTGTTTTATATCTTGCCTCATGTATCCCTCATGTTTTATTTCCTTTTAAGTACCATCTCTTCCAAACATATATAGCCTTGTACTGGCTACTTGGAATGACAGAATGGAATGTCCTCTCACATCAATTGTCTGATTTAAGAGCAATTCTCTTGAGTCCAAGCCTCTCATCTTAGTCCTGAAGTTCAGTGTTTTACACCGAACTTCTTTGAACTGCTTATACTAGCTTCTTGAAACTATTGTCTATTGTCTATCCCCTCTCAAGGCCTTTCTACATCTTTATAGTCTATCCTCAGCCTTCATCAAAATCGTCCTCGTCCTCTATAAGCCCCTCAAACTTCTTCAAACTTCATCGAACATCCTCAAACTTTCCTTGAATATTATTGCAGCACTCCGACATCCTCGAACCTCATTGAACATCATCAAACCCTCTCTAAAGTTATTTCCCTAACTTTGGGTAACTGAGGTGATATTTAGTACCACCTTGCAACCTTCCTCTAACTAGTGTTATACCATTTGAGGCCTTATTGTGGGTTTTGTTTGGGTTTCCTGGTTGAGCATCAGGATAAAATCTCAGAGAATAACTAGTGCACTCTCCTCATTTCTTTTGACAATTCTAATTCTTCTATAACTATTGAGTGCACTGTGAATATTCCCGATATTGACTCCTCAAACTCTTTGAACACTTTTTCCTTTTCCTTGATTCTTGCAAACTTATATTTAACGGCTAGCCACCAGTATGCAATGTTCTTATTCGCCTCAACAGCCACCCCTATGCATGATTCTATTATCATATCCCCTCCTGATGTTTTGTCAACTGACTCCCTATACCCAATCTTCACAGCCTCAAAGAAGAAATGCAAACCAGTCACACAGAAAGTTTGACCAGTTATTACTGAACTACCCAATCAATTTCGCATTATTCGAACAATTGCTGGCGACCCCCTCAAGAATATGCCAAACTCAATCCTCATCCCCCATCATTTGTCCCCTCTCCCTGATATACACTCAAATGCAAAGCTATTATTGACAGAAACCATCCTGGTGATTCTCTATGGCCAGAAGAATGAAAGCTTATGCATGACTGTATCCAAAATCATGAAATGGGTTTTGCATGGACCAAACAAGAACAAGGAAGTTTTCACCCCAACTTCTTTCCTCCTATCAAATTCCCCATCATTCCTCACACTCCATGGGTTGAATGATCCCTATACCTCCTGGTCTGTATGAACAGATCTGCAAAATGCTGAAACAGAAGATAGAAGCAGGAGTATATGAGTCATTGAACTCATTGTATTGGTCGCAATGGTTTTGCTTTGCAAAGAAAGATGTGAAATCACTTTGAATCATCCACAGTCTTGAACCACTAAACCAAGTAACAATTCAGCACTCTGGTGTTGTCCTGATCCCCGAGCATCTAGCTGAACAGTTTGGGGGATGCACTTGTGGTGGAATGTTGGACCTATATGTCGCATTCAACGAAAGGAAAGTTGCAGAATCATCTCGAGATCTAACGACATTTCAGACACCTTTTGGAGTGCTTTGAATTGTCACCCTACCAATGGGTTGGACAAACTTGGTTCTGATCTTACATGATGATGTCACATTCATTTTACAACCTGAAATCCCTCATATCACCATCCCTTACATCGACGATACACCAGTTAAGGGTCCGAAATCGGAATATCAAATGATCAGAGGATCTTATGAAATGATCGCCAATAATCCAGGCATTCGACACTTTGTTTGGGAACATTTCGGGAATCTAAATCATATAGTCAGTCCAATGCATGAAGTATTGTGGGAGAACATTTTCTGGTTTGAAACTCTACCATTGCATCCCCGAAATAATTGTTTTAGGTCATCAATGCAATATTGAAGGTCATATGGCCAATCCCACTCGCATCACAGCGGTTAGCAAATGGGGACCTTGTTGAAGCCTTACCCAAGTCAAGGCATTTTTAGGAACTATTGGAGTTTGTCATATCTTTATTCAAAACTTTGCTCAATGTGCTACAGCTCTAATATACCTTACATGAAAGGATGTCCCTTTTGAATTTGGACCAAAGCAAATCACAGCACAGGAAGACTTGAAGCAAGCACTCATCAATTCCCCAGCAATTCATGCTATCAACTACTCATCTGATGCCCCAGTTATCCTATCAGTCAACACTTCATACATCACTATTGGGTTCTTTCTCATGCAATGCGATCCCAACAACCCTCAAAAACAGTATTACAGTTGATTTGGCTCAATCATGCTTAACGACTGTGAATCCTGGTTCTCACAAGTGAAACTCAAACTCTACGGTCTATATTGTGCTCTTGGAGCACTGCAATTGTATCTAATAGGGATCCAAAACCTCATCATCAAAGTTAATGCAAGGTATATCAAAGGCATGCTCTTGAATCCTGATATTGCAACTAGCACTAGTATCAATTGATGGATCGTCTCAATTCTCACTTTTCACCTCACACTAGTTCACATCGCAGGTACACATCATGGTCCAGATGGACTCTCGAGACGTCCTCCACAAGATGAAGATGACCAGTTCAATAACAAAAATGATTTCAGAGACTGGATCGACCATCTTCATGGTTTCGTACACCAATCCCATTACAACTCGTCCCTTTACTTCCTATTGAATTTTGACACACTCCCCACATAGGTAAGCTACATTGTATCGAATGATATGACCTATTGAACGCATACATTGTATCGAATGATATGACCTATCGAATGCATACATTGTATCAAATGATATGACCTATCGAACGCATACATTGTATTGAATGATATGGGTTTGATGGATGCTGTCAAACTCACTATATAAAGTCACTATACTATATTAACCAACGACTACATTGTAGACTGATTATTATACCTTACAATAGACATGCATTAGGAATGTAATACAGACATTAGTAACATTTGAAATGCAATGGGCACAGACATGGCCATGGACACGGGGATGGACACAGGGATAACCACAGCATTGCCATTGGGCATGGACATGGGAATGGGCAATATTAACCTATGAATACTATTGACTGTACATTGTATTATCTGTTTTGATGGATGCCATCGAACTCACTATATATTTGTACATACTCTATTAATTAACCAATGACTACATTACTACTTTACTTGCTGTACCGAACAGATAGACATGCATTAAGAACATAGTGCAGACATTAGTAATGTTTGAAATGCAATTGCAGGGAAGAGGATGGGGATGGGGACAGGGATGGGGATGGGGACAGGGATGGGGATGGGGACAGGGATGGGGATGGGGACAGGGATGGGGATGGGGACAGGGATGGGGATGGGGACAGGGATGGGGATGGGGACAGGGATGGGGATGGGGACAGGGATGGGGATGGGGATGGGACTGGGGATGGGACTGGGGAAGTGGCAATGGCATCGGAGCTTGACAGGACCACAAAAACAATGATATTACTACAATGATGTGCATTAAGAATGGAATAAGAATGGAATACAGACAAAAGCTACATAGATGTATATATAATGAGATCCTCCCACCTCACGGGGAGTTGGCAGGGGGATCTGCCATAGCGTCTGAGTGGGATGATGGCATAATTTCTGAGAACCTCCTTTCGAATGATCACAACTTATTTTCAACCCTTTCCTTCAAAATGGCATATGTTTTCAATGTTATATCTTGTTGTTTGAGCTTCTCCACCTTGGCCATGTACAGACAATGACTGGCATCCTTGTACAATGTGCCAAGCTGGTCTTGAAGGGCCTTCACTTCAGCATGGCAGCTCAACAACTCCCTGTCTGTCAAGACCTGCAACAGGATGAAGTAATGTAGAAACACAAATGAGGATGACACTTACTGGATTGGCAGGTAGGGTGAGCTGGTTGTGGGCCACCAGGTAGTATGGCGGCATGGTCATGTTGCCAGACTGCAGATTGATCATAATGTCAGTTGGGATAGACAAGACATGGGAGTGGATAGAGCAATGGGAGCAGCCAGGACACAGCAGCAGCCCTTAACTTCAACCTGATTTGAAATAAATGAGGCTTACCCCTCCATCCACATTACAGACATCAAGTTTCAACTTCTGGCAATAGGCATTCATTGCCTGATGAGTGGCGGGAATCATAAAGTGGGGCACTAAATAGTAGTGCCCATCGTTGGCTTGGATAGGGACATGGCCATCTAGAACATTGCCTTGTGTTTGCTGCTGGTCGCTCATTGTGGACAGATCAATGTAACAGAGGTTATAATGTGCATCTAATCTAGTGATCAGATATTGATGTTATTTGTTTGGCCTTGATGAACACACATGATGGTTGATTTTCATTGTTCCAACTTTTGTTGACTTTCAAACCCCATCACACCTGTCCCCGTTCTCATCCCCGCCCTGACTCATCTCAACATGAACATTACAGCTCAACAAGTCCTCAGCCACACCAGCCAGATCGAGCAAGCCATTCGAAACAGCCTCCAAACATGAAACATCAAGGCCATCATGAGGGAACAAAATTGGCACTTGTAAGTAAAATACTATCAGGATGACAGTGGAACTAATATACTGTAGAACACATTATTTTCATAGCAAAGACAGGATCTCAGGGAGGATTTGAAAGCAGCATTCAGTGCTAAGTCTTTCTTGTGGGGTTTTTTTGGTAGCATGGGGAAGTTCTGATAGAACAGGAGATGAGATTTTCATGGAAGGTCAGCTGTGCACAATGAAGAAATTTGACAAGAAAGGTGGGATTGTGGGAACCTCAGGGGGTGTGGCATTGGGAGTGGGAGGTGGAGTGGCCACTGGTCCTTCAAGATCAGGAGCAGGACCACAAGGAGTGGGAGCAGCAGCTGGAGGTGTGGGAACAGGAATGGGAGTGGGACAAGGGAGGGGAGTGGGACAAGGGAGGGGAACGGGAGCGGGAATGGGAATGGGAATGGGGATGGGAATGGGAATGGGGATGGGAATGGGAATGGGGATGGGGATGGGATGGTGCCAGGGATGGGGACAGAGTTGGGAATGGGAGCCAGAATGGGAACAGGAGCCAGAATGGGAATGGGAATGGGAACAGGAGTAGGAGCTTGAGGGCAGAGTAGGTGAAGGAAACCACAGGTGCCAGTGGAGCCATTGGGATCCAGGTCATGCCAGCCAGAACATTGATGCCCAGATGTGCACCCATCAGCACCACCCACCCCAACCACTCCAGCAAGACCAAGTGGGAGTGGCAGGACCAGGCGACTTCAGAGCAGCAGTGGGAGCTCTCATGAGGATTTAGAAAATGATGGAGAATCAGAGGGGACAGAAAGCGATGGAGATGGATTGTTGGAGTGAAAGGAGCAAAGGGAACAATGGTGACAACCGGTGCGTGGGGCAGTAAGGCCCACTCCCTGCATACAATGCTTCTGGCTTGGGCAACAATGTCACAAACAGGTCAATGGGAAGGGCACATGTCTCGAATGTGGGAAGGGCAAAGTCAAGTGCAAAAAAATGAAAGATGGTCATGGAGGGGACAAGCCAGAGAAAGGAAAGAGTGCAGCCAGAAGAAAGGTGAAGAAGGCTGGATCCTCATGGAGGTTCACAAGGGAAGAAAAAGGAAAATTGAACGGTAAGTACTATGTATCACCATACAAATAATAACTGAACATTGATCACAACAACATATTCCTCTGATGTTGTGCACGAACACCTGCCCTTGCCCTCTCCCTCACCCTCTCCTGCTCCCGTTACTGCTGGGGAGCTCCATGACTTCAACAACCATGTACAAGAACTGGAGCATCATCTGTACAATCAGGGTGATTGGTTCCATCAGAACCTCCCCAGAGTAACGGTATCCACCAGCCATGTGTTCGTACCACCTGCCCCTCCTTCACCGCTGGCATCGCATTCCCCTCCTCCTCCACAATTATGCTGGTCCCCTCACCATTTGTCAAGAAGAGAGTGGGAACATCCAAGGACAGAGAGGAGGTCAAATGAGGCAGAAAAAGGTAGTGGTTGGACCATTTTATTTGACATTCATACAGAAATATTGTTGTATAATTAGTCTGAAAATTTCACATTTTTCCTCTTCTCTCTTTTACCAAGGGTTGTGATTTCCAAACTCGGTCCCGGTGTAAGCTCCAGATCACTTCTGATCACTTCACTTTGAAGTTGTTTGACTTCCTTGAGGAGTTTTTCATCATTTGCCAGTTGTTCAAAAGCCACTTTGTTAGTTCCTGGCAATGTGATCAATAATACAACATTGAATGGGATGATAGCCCACCTTGGCATGCATGCAACTCTCCTCTGGATCTATTGGGGTCATCTCAATTGACACCCAGTAATTAAAGATGGTGGGGAGAATGTCAGTCTTGAGAATTTGCAATCGGGCAGCTTTTGATTCCTGAGATCAGAATCCATCTTTATAAGGCTTGATGATCTTCTGCTCTTTGACTGTATATCAGCTCCCCTTCCAGTACCGTCTGTGTCCTGGGCTCTCTGATGGCTCAGGTGGCATTGGAGGGGATTGATGTGGAGGAAGGAATTGTCCTTGCCATTGGCTTCACTTGTCATTTGGCATGAGGATCACACAAAGATAACATGAGGTCAATAGTACAATAAATAGCTCATCAATGCAATTGATTCCCCCCAATCATCATGAGCGTGACAAGAGCTCCTTACAAGCAAAAGAGACAATCAAAGAACAATCCCACCCTGCATGAGGATGATGTTGGTGGGGTGGATACTGTCACACATAAGGAAGTTGAGGTCAACACGAGACATGGACCAAAAATGTATCAAGGTTCCCTTGCCTCCAGTTACAGAAGAACATGGTGAATTGAGTTCAGCTGGTATCCATGACAATCCAGGTCTTGCTCCAGAATGGGATATGCAAGAACCTCAGGTGGCCGATGAGCCAGTGATAAGTTGTCTCCTCAGCTCAAAGGCTGATATGTCATTCTAACCACATTCTAGTCTCATTGGCTAACTCCTACGAGGTCCCAGATGCAGTATGACCTACTCTATCGATTGCGATATCATATTGACCACGTTGAAACATCACCAGCGACATCAATTGTACCAAGAGACCACATTGCACAACCTTAGGACTATGTCAAAAGCCCCTAAAACCCCTTCGAAATGACCATTGAACATCTCCGATCATCTTTGAACAAGCCACAACCATGATCAAACATTGTCGACCATCATCGAGCATCATCGATTGATATCAAGAGACTATGAGTGACATTGGGCACTGCATTTGTTATCTATATGGTGGAATACCATGTGCCAGGAAGGATTCCAACTTGTGCCCAAACCTGTTGATAGTAGGTCAGCCTCGTTCCAAGTCCCTATTGTGCACAGAACCCGCTGGACAAATTATTGTGAGACTTAGCATGATTTACACACAAAGGACAGTCCCCTTTTAGTTCTATACCCTTTATTACTCTTTCATCATATGATATATATCTTTCTTGCTTGGATTCCAGTCTCCTTTTTGGCCTTGTGCCGTAACTCATATCTTTTGCCTCATGTTCTACACATGTTTCTCATTCCATTTTAGGAAGTTTCTTTAAAACATATAAAACTCTGTAGTATCTACTTGCAAATACAAGAAATCATCTTCACCTACTGTCTCGTATACAGTTCTAAGCATTGGATCAACTTTCTAAAACAATCTAAGTCTCTACGGGCTTTCTCAATCAATGAGAAACCTCTCCAATCATCGCATCCTTGATCCTCCTTTGATCCTCTTGTCGCTAGCACTAGTAACCAGTTCAACACTTCATAGCCATTTGCTATACCCTTTATATACTATCAACCTATCAAAAGGTCCTCGGAATTCACATGTTGACCATTGACAATAGAACTTGTTCACTGTCGATCTCATCGATCGTCCTTGATATTGATCGATACCCCATTGGACCACGTCAAATACCTTCCAATACTCACCACGCCTTCAAATCACTTGAACCATTGGGAGACATTCTAGTTCCAGTTTCCAAAGCAGAATCTACTCATTGTAGACTATTTCCTTCACCTATATCATTGCCTTCCACATTGCATCTACTTCTTTGTCATCATCATCAACCTCTTCATTCATCCTTCCAACAACTTTGACACCTCTACCATCCTTTACACAAGTCTTAACCCCTACCCCTAGAGTCATTGCATTCATGACTACCCAAACTGCAATGCCTGCTTGTGGGCACTCGACCACTCCGAAATTTGACCCTACTCAGCCTCAAGAGCTCCAACGATACTTCGAAGAGCTTGAACTATTATTCCTGACCTGCAGCATCACTGAATCGAATCTGATGAAGAAACATGCTTGTCGCTACCTCGACATCGACTCTTCTGAACTCTGGGAATCGCTTCCAGAATATCAGCCTGGCACATCATTCAACAAATTCTGAACAGCAGTACATAAACTCTATCCTGGCTCGGAAGATGATCACAAGTGGAGCATATTGGACATGGACAAATTAGTGGGAGAACAGCTATGCATTGGGATATTCGACGCAAACAATCTAGGAATGTATTATTGCACATTCTACAACATTACTCACTTTTTGCGAGCAAAGAATAGGATCTTGGAAGCTGAGCAAAGCAGAGCTTATGTTCGAGGATTCCAACCCAGCTTATGGACTCAAATTGCTCGATGACTCGAACTCAAATTCCCCAACCATTATCCTGATGATCCATATCTGCTCAATGACATTCACGATGCAGCAAAATTCGTACTAGCAGGCTCTAACACATCAAACTCAGTAATCCACCAATCAACCTCTTCATTGCACTCAACATTGAACATTGGAAATATGGTCACCTCATCACCTGGAACTATTACAATTAAAACCGAAGATCTAAATGCAATGTTCAAATGATTTGCTAGCACCGTCACTATGCATATCACAGGTACTAAAAATCCTCGCACTAATCTGGCAGACAGACAGGCACACATCAGCTCACTCCTTTGCATATTTTGCAGTTTATTGGGACATTTTATTCCTGACTGTATGGTTTGTCAGTTGTACTTGCACAAAGGGAAGTGTAAGCAAAATGCAGAAGGAAAGATTGTACTTCCAAATGGACAATTCACCCCTTGAAGTATTCCTGCCAGGTTTATCAAGGAATGCATCGACAAATTGTGCAAATGTAACCCAGATGCAACCCCAGCAGCCACACTCTTATTCAGCATCACACCAATGGCACTTTCAACTTTGACTAATTCAACCTCAGCTGCAATCAATTCAATAATGGAGTCCAATGCAGTTTCTACATCGGGATCAGAAATGAAAGGCATTTATCATAACTCGATGTTGACCACTGACTCCAAAGATCAAATAGCAGCTCTCGAGTGCAAAATATTCGTGCTTTGAAGTGGTCAACCATTTTCATGTCCGAACAAAGAGGTTCGAAATTCAGTTCTGGCCACGACAATCCCCATCCCTCCCTCTTCGACGTCTACTGCTCCAGTCCCAGCACCCTCAACATCTTCATCAACAATGGTCAACCCTTCGACTTCAACTACGGCTCCAACATCAACATCAACATTGACTTCTCCCACATCGACCACTTCACCATCAACTACCATACCCCCAATGCAAACCTTGGTACACCCATACACATCAGTCAGGGAGAATGCGTATTTGCCACTACATGAAAGGAACTTCGCTGGCGCATCAAAGGGTAAGGAAAAAGACACCAGTACAGAATGAGAAAATCATGCTTGATGAAGATGCCGATCATCACACTTACATTGGAAGAACTACTCTCACTTTCACCCGAGGTTTGAACAAAATGGAGAGAACAGGTCACACTGAAATGAGTCCCACAATTTGGAAACAATGCAACAACATGTTTAGTCCCAACATGATTATCGTGCCCAACCCATATGAGACCTATATTAGCAGTCTCTGACCCAGTGAAATCCCTCAGCCTTTTGTCATTGCTAAAGAAACTTCATTGATTAGATCAGTTATTATGGATGTCCATGGTAACAACCAGGTAGAAAGTGTCATCAATCCTGGTTCCTCGATCATATCAATGGCCGAAGATGTCTGTCATAAACTCGGTCTAGCATACAACTCCTTGATTTGGCTTCCGATGCAGTCTGCCAATGGCACTGTGGATGAAGCCCTCGGTTTAGCATGCAACGTACCCTGCAATCTTGGCAGAATCACCCTATACATGCAGATACATGTTATTTGGGACCCAGCATACAATATTTTACTCAGATGACCATTCAACGTCTTAACAGAAAGCATCATTAGAAATTACCGGAACAAAGCCCAAATGATCACGATATGTAATCTGAACTCAACTCAGACCGCTACCATTCCCTCGATACCTTGATCGCACCATCATCAAAAAGTAGTTCGTGAGGATTTTCAGCATTAGAGAATGAAATTTCAGAACAGTGCACTTTCATCATTTCATTCAACTCTTCTAACTCCTCTATATTTATCAAATGCACTGCAAATATCCCCGAAATCGACTCCTCCAAAGAATTATCCACAATGCTTTCTGACCTATGTTTATCTGGGTGCAATGAGTTCCATGTTCCTTGAAACACCTCGATGGTGTTTATACCTATGAAAACTTCTTCATTGTATGTTTCCCCTTCCTCCATTATTTCCGACAATCACCAGTCTAGTTATTTATCGACGAAGAAAAAGTATAAACCAGTTGCACAGAAGGTCTGTCCAATTGTGGCCAGACTACCCAATCAATTTCAAATTATTCGACACATTGAGGGTGATCCCCTCAAAGACATGCCTCCATTAAATCCCCATCCTCCGATATTCAAACCAACTCCCTGATATAACCTCGAATGCAAAAACATCATCGATCAAAATCATCCAGGCAATTGTCTATGGCCTCAAGAACAAGATCTCATGCATGATTTCATTTGAAACCAGCAAGTGGGGTTCAGTGGGGTTCGCATGGACCAAAAACAAATGAGGAAGGTTTTGACCAGATTTCTTCCTCCCTATTGAGTTCCCAGTCATCCCTCACACTCCTTGGGTCAAATGCAACATCCCCATACTGCCTGGTTTGTATGAACAGATTTGTGAAATGCTGAAAAAGAAGATCGAAGCAGGAGTCTACGAGTTGTCGAACTCGTCATACCGATCATGATGGTTTTGCATTGCAAAGAAAGATGCAAAATCACTCCAAATAGTCCACAGTCTCGAGCTGCTAAACCAAGTTACGATTCAGCACTCAGGCATCGTCCCGATCCCTGAGCATTTAGCTGAACAGTTTGGAGGACGTGCTTGTGGTGGAATGTTGGATTTATATGTTGCATTCAACAAAAGGCTCATATCTGAATCTTCTCAAGATCTAATGACTTTCCAGACCCCATTTGGCACACTTTGAATCATCACCCTACCGATGGGTTGGATGAACTCGGTTCCGATCTTACACGATGACATCACTTTCATCGCACAACCTGAAGTCCCTCATATCATGATCCCTTATATTGACAACACACCAGTGAAGCGTCTGAAATCGGAATATCAAATGATCGGTGGGTCGTACAAAATGATTGCCCACAACTCAGTCATTCAATGATTCGTATGGGAGCATTTTGAGAATCTGAATTGTATCATCCAGTGCATGAAGTATTGTGGTGGGACGTTCTCAGGACCAAAACTATTTGCTTGTGTTCCTGAAATAATCATTTTAGGTGATCAATGCAATATTCAAGGTCAAATGGCTGATCTGACAGGTATCAATAAGATTCAGAAGTGGGGTCCATGTTGTACGCTCACGGAAGTTAAGGCATTCTTAGGAATGATTGGAGTTTGTTGAATTTTCATTCAGAGTTTTGCACATTGAGCAGCTGCCCTAATCAACCTTACTCGAAAAGATGTGCCCTTCAAATTTGGCCCATCTCAGGTAGCAGCACAAGAAGATCTCAAGCATGCACTCCTAAACTTGCCAGCCATTTGAGCCATCGACTATACCTTGAATGCCTCAGTAATCCTCACAGTCGACACATTGAGCATCGCGATCGGCTATTTCCTAGTGCAATGCGACCACGATAACCCTCAAAGATGATACTACAGTTGATTCAGCTTGATCACACTCAACGACTGGGAATTCCAGTTCTCACAACCAAAACTAGAACTTTATGGTCTATATTGAGCTCTTGGTGCACTTCATTTATATTTGATAGGGGTACAAAACCTTATTGTCGAGGTCAATGCAAGGTATATCAAAGGCATGCTCTCAAATTCCGATATTGTGCCTAGTGCTAGCATCAACCAATGGATAGTTTCCACTCTAATGTTGCACTTCACACTAGTTCATGTCGCAGGTATGCACCATGGGCTGGACAGTCTTTTGCGACATCCTCAACAAACTGAAGACAATGATATTGAAGTAGAAGAAGAATTTGGTGACTGGATCAACAAACTACATGGTTTTGTTCACCAAATCAACCCAATCTCAATTCGACCTTTCCCCTCTCACGTGACCTATCCCACTTTTGCCCAAGCTTCAGATTTCAGTAAGGGAGAGGATGTTTCATACAAAGACATACCTTGATCAGACAAAGCAAAGAAAGAAGACAAACGATTACTGCTCATTCATAGATGGTTAGACGATATGGTGTGACCCCCAAATCTATCAGACACCAAGTACACTACCTTCATGTGATATTGCACTGAGTTCTTCATAGATTCCGGAAAACTATGGCAAAAAGATCATCATGGCAAATACAAGATCATTGTGATTCCAGACCATCACATCAATATTATCCAGTCGTTGCATGACCATATCGGCCACAAAATGATCTTCACCATGAAGTCTCATGTTGCACTATGATTCTGGTGGCCCGACCTGAAAGCCGATATCGCATGGTACATCTGAACATGCCACTACTGTCAGTTGTGACAAACTCAAAATCTTCTTATTCCACCAATCATCGCCACCCCCACCCCTCTATTCGGAAAGGTCTACATTGACACAATGCACATGCCACCTTCTGGCAGATATCGCTATATAGTACAAGGTCAATGTTTGATATTGTACTGGCTGGAGTTCAGGATGCTTTGCAATGAAACAGCAAAGACCATCGGTGATTGGATCTTCGAAGGAATCATTTGTCAATGGGGCTCACTTTATGAGATCATTACTGACAATGGCTCAGCATTTCTTGCTGCTCTCAAATACTTGGCGAAACGATATCATATCAATCACATTTGGATAAGTGGGTACAATTCTTATGCCAATGGCCTCATTGAATGAGCACACTTCAATGTATGACAATCACTCTACAAGGCCGTCGATGGCGATCAAACTCGATGGTCAGTTGGGATGTACTCAGTGTTTTGGGCAGAATGGGTAACAGTTCAAAGACAAATGGGCTGTTCGCCCTATTTTGCGATCACAGGTTATCCCTCTTGACATCTCAGAAGTGACATATCTACAACCACCACCCGATTCAATACTCTCCTCCACTGATCTCATCACCCAACATGCTATCGCACTACAGAAATGCTCAACCAATCTCAAAGTACTTTACTCTAGAGTCTACACCGCTCGATGAGAAGCTGCAAAACACTTTGAAGATGTTCACAAGCAAATGATTCGAGACTACAATCTCGAAAAAGGTGACCTCCTACTCATGTGAAACACACAGATCGAAAAAGCTCTTAATCAAAAAATGTGAGCTTGATATCTCGGCCCACTCATTGTCATCACACAAAACTACGGTGGTGCTTATATTCTTTGCAAACTTGATGGCTCAGTTCTGCATCGACCAGTAGCTGCTTTTCGAGTTCTACCCTATCTAGCACAAAAATTGATTCCCCTTCCTCCGAACTTCTTCAATATCGACAATCATCGGCTCAAACAACTTCGAACAACATTGGACATTGATGGAGACATCAACAAAGACATTCCTGACCTTGACAAAGACGAATAGACCATTTTTCTTTTCTTTTTTTCTACTTGCGATATTGAAACAAACTCTCAATTTTATAACAGCATACTATTACAAGTTGCAATATCGTTTGAAATGTGTTTGCGCAAGCTTGACAGGATTTTTTGGCTATGAAGGAGTTCTGAGCCTTTCCCCTATGTCTCATTTTGATGAATCATCCATCTTATTTTCTTTTTCTTTTTCTCTCCTATGTTTTTTTGCATATATCTTACATTTCCTGGCTTTGATCACATGCAATATTTCTCATTTCAAACTTATCTTGCTCAGACACAAGAAAAATGATAAAATCAAACTGCTGCAAGCATCCCTGTCTCGACAGGCATGGTCAATTGACAAACAAGTTTGCAACCACTGTTCATTCAATAAATGGGCAATTTGGAGATGCATCAATTGTTCGCTAGGAAGAATGCTTTGCCAAACATGTATGCAGGTAACACACAGGCAAAATCCCTTCCATCACATTGAATCTTGGACTGGCATGCACTTTTGCAGGGCCGAGTTATGGGAGGTTGGCACATACCTCTTAGTTCAGCACCAGACTGATCAGCTGATTTGCAATGCTCTTCAGTTTGAGGACATGAAGAATAAAGCAGAACAAGAGTTGGCCAATTGGGAAGGTGATGATCAGCAATGGCCTTCATCACATCAATCAGCATTGGCTCCTTATCATGAGTCAGGAGTGGCAACAGCAATGGCAACAGCAATGGCAGATGAAGTGGGGGACAATGAAGCATTTTTTGATTCCCTTGATGAGCTTCTGATTCAAGTGCATGATACATATGTTGATGATAGCCTACAAGACATCTTTGATGGCGATGATGCACATGAAGTTGAACATGCTGATGAAGACATCCATCGGTTTGGTCCATATGTGCCTAATGCTACTGAAACAGCTGAACGCATGAGGACTGATGCCACTCCCGCTCCTGATGCCGATGCTGATATTACATTCAGACCACCCACTGCCGACGCCTTGAGCAACAGTTACATCTGTGTGGTGCATACAAATGGAATACATCACTGGGCAATGGTTACCTGCCAGTGTCAAGGGGAGCACAGAATTCCCTTGGACCTGGTAAGCAGTAACTTGCTACCCACCAGCTTCAACAAAATATGCACTCTTTTCACCGTGCATGTCCTGGATCATTTTTGGCTCTGTAATCTGGAATTGAAGGCATCAGCCTACCAGTTTTACCAATTGATTCGGCGTGTCACATTGCCAATGAGGCCTGCAGAAGTGGTCAACCTCTACCATGAGCTTCAGCACATGTCCCACTTATCACATTGGATGAAAAGATTGAAGTGGGCTGGGTATGGTCACAATCAAAAAGATCCATTGAAACCTGAACCAGGATCACTCACCAACTTCTGTCCAGCTTGTCCACAAGTAGGCATAAATATACTGGAAGATTGGAAGTCCCTGTGGCTGTGGCTGTGTCTGTGCCCATTGCATTCCAAACTTTACTAATGTCTGTATTACATTCCTAATGCATGTCCATTGTAAGGTATAATAATCAGAGAAACAGGAGCAGACAGAGAAACAGGAGTGGACAGAGAAACAGGAGCGGCCTTAGTTTGACAGCATACATTGAAACAGATATACAATGTGTACAGTCAATAGTATGCATAGGTTAATATTGCCCATTCCCATGTCCCCATGGCCATGTCTGTGTCCATTGCCATGGCTGTGTCTGTGCCCATTGCATGTCAAATGTTACTAATGTCTGTATTACACTCCTAATGCATGTCTATTGTAAGGTATAATAATCAGAGAAATGGGAGTAGCCAAAGAAATGGGAGTGACCAGGATATGGCAGTGGCAAGAGACATGGCAGCAGCCTTAGTTCAATGGCATACATTGAAACAGATATACAAGGCTGACCCTGTGTCCATCCCCATGTCCATGTCCATGTCTGTGTCCATGTCCATGTCCATGTCTGTGCCCATTGCATTTCAAGTGTTACTAATGTCTGTATTTTTATTTTTTTATTTTTTAAATCCCATTTATTCTCCTTTGTGGCGTACCATATGTGAGAGACTAAGTGATTACAGTTTGTGCTATGTTTTGTTTGTCCCTCCCAGTGTTATAACTTCGTCATCTGCTTTGTGGGCCAGCTAGTGGCCCCCAAGCACTGTGCACGCTGTAATAAGTGGTGTTGGACCATGGATAGTGTATGTGTGGTTTGTCGCTGTGTATTGCACAGCACTTGTTTTGTTCTGTTATCCCCTCCTCGCTTCCCTTCATCTCTCCTCTTCTCTTCGTCTCTCCTCTTCTAGTGTAGGGAGCTCCCCAGAAGTGTTGTGCCATCTTCCTGTTTCTGTGATGTAGATGAATAATGTGCATAGTGTTTTCGTCCTTGTAAATAGTTTTGTCATGTTCACATCTCTCCCTCCTGTGCTATTTCATAATCTCTGCCTGGCTGCATGATGTGCACGGCAATGTAGCATGACGTGTTGTACCGTTTCCTCATGCTGTTGGCATGCTGGGCATATTGGTGAGTCTACTTTGCCAATGCGATGTAAGTGCTTAGCTAAGGGTGCATGTCCCATTCTCAGTTGTGATAGAATGCTTGCAAGTTTTCTTGGGAGCGTTGTGATGAGGTCGGTGTATTTGGCTGTTGGTGCTGTCATGTCAGTCTTCTTCATCCTGTCGTAGTGTTTTGATGTCCTCCATATCTTCTGCATTCTCTTTTTCAGCTTTTCTCCATGTGCCTGTATTAGCGCTGATTTGCTGTGTGGGAGGTGCTTCCTTAGAAGTTTCGGTAGCCTGTTGGGGTTGCTACTTCCTTCCATCACCGCCTTTTTTGCTTGTTTGTCTGCATTCTCATTTCCTTCTACTCCCTTGTGACCTGGTACCCACTTGATCTTTATCTTTATGCCATTGTGTTTTTTCTGTAGTGTTGTGATATCTTCTTGAATAGTGTCAAAAATGTAGTGTCCTGGTTTGGGTTTAGTTAGTGAGATGGCTGCAATGGAAGCTTGGTTGTCAGTGTATATGTTGGCTGATCATATTCCCCATTCCCTGCTTATCAATCTTATTCTGAGCAGCACTCCTACTCCTTCTCCTTCATATACTGTATGGTGTCATGTTGATCCAAGTTGGTGTCGTAGTGTAGCCTTCAGTCTTCCATTCCTGTACATGACTGCCCTGGCACCCACCTTACCTTCCATGCCTGATCCGTCAGTGAATATATTGATGTCTGGGTTCTCTTGTGTTATGTCCGCTATTGCTTTGTTGACATCTGTGGCAATTTCAGTTGTTACCCTCGTTTTCCACCTGGTTTCCTGTCTTATCGCCTTGATCGTCTCAACATCCTTCGGTTGTAAGTTGAGATTGTGTATCGGCGTGGGGTGTCGCTTGACTAGCCTGCTCACTGTGTTCTTGACTGGTTTGTGAAGTGGGTGCATGGGTGGTAGTGTTGCTAATCATATGGTGGCGGATTGTTGGTACTTGTCTACAAGCAATGGAAAGGGTATTAGGTTTGCCATAGCCTCCACTACATCTGTGGCTGTGGTTTTCATGGTGCCTGTGATCATAATCACTGCTCGCCATTGTACCGCGGCTAGTTTGTTCATTATAGCTTGTTTTATCTTTCCATTTTTTGTTTTCTTGCCTACATTTTGTTGGGGTGTAAAGAATATGTCAGCAGCATAGAGCATTCTGGGGATTGCTATGGAGAGGTATAGTTATTGTAGGTACTTAGTGTGTACTCCTTTCGATGCTCGTGCAATTCTGCTGAAGTGTATTATCCAGTCTTGACCCTTTGCTAGGGCAGTCACGCATTGCACCTTCCAGTTCATCTTGTTGTCCATGGTCACACCTAAGAATCTCACCATTTCTTTTGAGGGGATCCACTGGTTACCTAGTACCAGTGCTCTTCGTGTCATTGGGATCTTCTTCAGGTTGATTGGGTGGGGTATCAGCTTCCTTGTGATGTCAAGGAGTTGGAACTTGTCCATTCTGAATTAGCAATTGTGTTCTTTCGCCCATTCAAAGACCCCATTCTGGCGGTTCATGATGCTGCGGAGCTTCTCGTGTGTCTCCGTAAAATCTTTGCCTATGGCTGTAACAGCTCCATCATCCACGAATAGTGAGACGTGTTCACCTGCCTTTTTGTCTGGGATTTTTAGCAGGTCAGCATTGTATATGAGATATGAAATTCCTGAGTGTGGGTCTCCATGGTCTAAGCCATTTGGTACTGTGAAGTCTTCTGTCTGATAGTCGTCAAAAGTTAGGGTGGTGCATCTATCACTCAGCTGTCTCTTTATCCATTCGGTATGTTCGCTTGGTATGCTGCATCTTCTCATGTTGTGGATTAGGCAGTCGATGTCCATGCTGGGGAATGCGTCCTTGACGTCTAGGAATAGGGTCAATACCACCTGTCCTTTTCTCCATGCATCTTTTATCGTCTTTGTGAGTAGGTGTATTGAGTCTGTTGTAGTTTGTCCTGGTCTGGCCCCAAAGTGATTTGCTGGGAGGACGTTATGTTTTTCACACATGGTTGTCATTTCTTCTGCTTGGCAGCTATTGAGCAACCTGGCTAGACCATTTGATAGTACAATGGGTTGCCATGCTGAGGAGGTTGTGTAGTCTGGTTTTCCCAGCTTCTTCAGTATTAATGTCTCCATTAGCAACCACTCTTGTGGGTAGTATCTTAGCATGTGTGTGGCGCGGAGTAATGGTCCAAGATATGGGACTAGGAGCTCTCTAGCATGTAGGAGTACCGAGTTTGTTACCGTTCCGCTCTTGCTAGCTTTGTGTGGCTTCATTTTCTTGATTGCTCGGTGTATCTGTTCATCTGCTATGTTCTGGAATGTCCAGTGTGGTGGTGGGTATCTGTATCCTTTGGGGGGAGGTGCTAGTTCTGGGTTCATTAGTGGGAAAAAGGTTTTGTAGAACAGTCAGCCTTTGTCTGCATTGTCCGATGCTTCTCTGACTATCCATTTTGTCACTGGGTCTTTTACTTGTAGTGTGGGTGTTCTGGTCTTCCCTGCATCTGATGGTGGTGCCATGATGAGTTTGCTTGCTTGCCATATGCTGGTTTCATCTAGCCCTTCTAGCCATTCTGTCCAATGCTCTGCTTTGCTTGTCAGATCTTCTCTGAGTATCAGTTTTGTTGCTGTCAATATTCCTCGTGAATCGGGTGGTTTGGGTTTGTTCATTGGTATTTTGCTTTACCACCAAGTTGTTGCATTTTCTTCTTTTCACTTGCTAAGTCCGTCAACCACCATCTTTTTGAGTATGGGCTCAGTCTCAATGATTTGACATGTTTCTTGACTGCGTCATGTATGGCATCGTTGATAGCTTTAAGTCCTTTGTTGAAGCTCTGTCTGTCCATGATTTCTGTGGGTGGCAGGAGGTTAGTTAGGTTAGTCGTTAATGTTGATATTAGCTTCAGCCAGTCAGCTAGTCTGTAGTTGGGTTTGGCCTTTGTGGTTGTTCTTGCTGTCCAAATGTTGAGTTACATTATGATGGGGTAATGGTCTGTTTTTACTGGCCTCGCTGCATCGTCTGTAGTGCATTTGACTATGCTGTCGATGAGCCTCTCACTGCAGAAGACGTTATCTACCCTTCTTTGGTTCCCTGTGCTGTGAGATTTTAATGTTGGCATGAAGGCAGGTAGTGTCATTTTCATATTGTGTCGTCCTAGCATATTCAGTAGTGGTTGCATGAGTTCTAGGTTGTCCTGGGTAAATAGGTGTGTGTTTTGTTATTCATCCCATAGTGGGTGATGCCGGTTGAAATCTCCTAGCCATATCATGTTTAGTGGTCCTACCTTGTATCTTTGCTGGTCTCAGTTTTGCATGTACACAGACAGATATGTTAGTGTGCTGTTGTTTTTACAACCATTGTACACATTGATGATACAAAGCATACCAAAGTTGCCTGTTATTTCTATTGTGGTTAAGTCTGGGTGTTGAATTTGAATCTGTTTCCACGTATCTGTTACTAGGTTAGTGTTGATGAGCATTACCGACCTTGTCGTGTCTGGGTGCTCTTTGTGGGTGTTGGGGTATACCATGATCCACTGCCTGTTTGCACATGTCTTACCATTGAAATCTATGTAAGGTTCTTGTATTGCACATATGTCATAGTTGTCACACCTCAGGCTTGCCAGGAGATCTAGCTGGCTTATCAGTGACTTGTTGACGTTCTGTTGATGGATTTGTGTGTTTCTGCTTCATCGTTCTTCTTGTGGGTTTTCAGACATATTCTAGTGATGTGTCTTCCCCTCTGGGCGGCGCGTTTCCTGGTGGTGGTCCTGGGTCCTGTTCATGTGGATCTCTGTCTCCCCATCTTACCTGTCTTGATGTTGATCCTCCATTCTCTTCTCCTTCATCTTGGTCATTCCCATTTTGTAAGCTGTTGAAGAAACCATCTATTGTTGTTTGTGCTGGTCTTGTTGGCCAGCCTTTGTTGTGTGTTCACTCCTGTTGATTCGGCTGTCTTCCTCGTCTGTGCCTAACCTCTTGCCAGTTGTCCATAAACTGCTGTTGTTGGTGTCTTGTGGCTACGTGTTGTGCATTCCATTCTGTGCCCTGTTGGGTCTTGTTCATTGCCATATGTTGTGTGATTCCATTTCTACCAGCAGTCTCCAGGAGTCAGGGTTAGCCATTGGGTAGTACTTGTACTTATTTTCTGGTACTCAGCTCTGGTTCTTCTCTTTTTCACTTTTGAATTTTGGGCATTCTCTGTCCGCCACACTGTGTCCCTTTGCTGTCTCTCCTATACAGTTGGAGCACTTTCAATGTTTTGGTATCTGTAACAGTGCATTCTGAGGTGTGGTGGTGTTCAGTGCATCGTGCACATGTGTCTTCACTCCCTTTGCAGTTTGCTGTGAAGTGTCCATATTTTTGACATTTTAAGCATCTTCTCGGTCCGGTTAGCATTTTCTGTGTGTTGACATGCTTGCCTTCTATGAACAATACATTTCTGATTGTGAAGTTAGCGTCCTCTCTGTTACCGAATCTGATCACTACATGGGCTACTCTTTGGTTTTCTGTCCTTATGTGTGGTGGCTTGATGTATTTCGAGGATGTGATGGCTTGTTCCATTAGCATATTGTCTTCTTCTAGCTTTGCATGCGCATGGCTGGCCCCTGCCTCAAAGGTGGTCAGTACAAATTCAGCAATAATGTCGTGTATTTTGTTTTGTATGGTGGAGGTTCCATCATAGAACTTCTTGAATGCTTCTTGTACGTCCTTTTGTCACATCCATTCTGCCACCTCTGTCAAATTTAGCTGGTATAGCATGTCTCCATTTCTTAGTTTTTTGGCTGCTACAAAGGTGGTGTGTTGTGGTTTGTTGAGCCCCTCCCATCCCATTCAGTCCAGCGCCGTGTTTGCCTTTGCAACCAGTAGTGTTTTAAGGTTTGGTTGACTGAACCAAAAAAAAGACTGTAACTGAACTAGTGTTTAAAGGTCCAGTCCAGTCCGGTTTTTGACTTCCAAATGGGGCAACCAGCAATTGCAACCGGTCTAGGACCGACCTAGATATTGGAGGACCGCAACTGGACCCTTTAGGACCGGTCCTAATCAGTCCATGGACCGAAAAAAGACTGGTTCAGACCAGTTTTTTGTTGTAAAATTTATTGTGCCAAATAACCCATATGTATCTCAACAAATATGACCATCACCTCATATATATTATATTAATGGATAGAGATTGTAATGCTACGTAGACCGATCCAATATTTAAGCAATTCCGTCAAGATTTGACTGAGATATGGCCAAAACCGAAAGGACATGCATTCAAGTTGCAGTTTGTAGTTTGTAATTTGTAGTTTGTAGTTGCACTCATTTGGGCTGTTGTATAAATAAAATCCCATGGTACAGATGATTAGGTGTGTTGTTGTTACTTTTATGATGCTATATAGCTGTACAAAAAAAATTATAGCTCAGGTAATAAGCAATGCAATCAAAGTTGTTCTGATACAACAAAATACTCATACAAAAATGTTTTTGGTCATATCTCAACCAATTCTTGACTGTTTTTGATGATCCAGGGACCGAAAATAAAGGAAATATGTGTGGGAGTAAGGTCTAACACACGTTGGAACGAGAGACCAGTTGCAACCGGTTTTTCATCAGTCCTACTATATTTTTCAAAATGAAAGACCAGCAACTGGACTGAAAAAGACCAGTCCATAAATAGACCACTGGTCCGGTCCTAATTGGTCCAGTTCAGTTCAGTTTCGGTCTTTTTTTTGGTCCTACAGACTGGACCTTTAAACACTAAACTGAACCAAACCTAACCAAAAAAGACTGGACCATCGGTTATGGTTCACACAGTTTTCAGTCATGTTTGGTTAACGGTCTTATCACTTTGAGAATCATAAGAAGACTGTTAAAAACCATTGGAAACTGGTCTTAACTAGTCTTTTCAGTACCTACAATTGAGAATAAGTCTAAGAGAATATTATGTGCAGTGCCACAAATGCTCTTTCCAATTATCGAGCACAAACAAACTACCAAATAATTCAAAAACATGGTCAGTACACATCACCACCCATACATTCATCCTCGCATCTACTACAATCATGGCAAAGGGAAAGAAAGTTGCCAAGGCACCAAAAAGCAAGTCACAACCAAAAGCACCTGTGAAAAAGCAACTGAAACAAAAGGCTCCACCTGCCCCACATAAAGCAACACGCAAGCAATCAGCAGAGGAACTTTCATCAGATGACAAATCAGAAGACAAGACCCCTCAAAAGCCACAGAAGAAGCGCTTGAAGGTCGTAGAGCACGTTGACAGTGACGATGGCAGGGATAGTGATGACCCTGAACATGAGTCTGACATGGATGAAGCACATGGCAGTCAGCAACCACAAAGTGACGCCGAGGTGTGTACCTAATTACATTTGACTGTTGAGATATTAATATATCCAAGGAGTCTGATGGAATGGACGAACGTCATCATATAACCATTCCAGCAGAAGTCAACACAAAAAAGGAGAAGGCAAAGGATCTTTGGCTCATATTTTCAAACAAAGTAAAAATTCAATTTACTGACAAAGATGGTACTGTTAGCACATTAGTAGGATGGTGGTGTAATCCCTGCAAGTACATTATCAATTCTTCTATTTGCAAGGAGGTAAACTCACCAAGCATAAGAGCTAATCCAGAATTCACCAATGTGGATGGAAAGTGAAAGGCTTTCCATCCAGGCAGGAACTCCTCATGTCGAAGTCATATACGCCAGCATTATGAACTATACAAGGATCTGTGTAAGCAAGAAGACATACCTGAACAGCATTGGGCAATCCCTCATCCTATTTGGAAGGAAATGGAAGAGTCATGGAGGGAAAAGAAGCCGGGCCCAAAGCAGAGAACTTTAGATTTCATCAAGGAAGGTGCACCACGTTTGTTCACTCGCGAGAACCTACTCCATGCCGTGACTCAGTTTGTTGCTGTTGATGACCAGGTGAGTACTCAGCTGATATGGTTTCATGTTCCTGAAGTTTGGGAATTGTCTCTGGCTGTTGTGAACAAAACGACATTCTGAAACTGCTTAGTTACCATGAGGCTGAAAACCATCTCGCCTGAGCTTCCAACGACTCATGATGTTCTAAATCACTTGCATAACAAGTTTGTATGATGGTTGGGAAAACTAAAGGCAGATATTGAGGTGATTAGACTCTTTTGTTAGATGAGACTTGGAATGAAGTACACCTACCAACTTATTGTTACAGAAAGCCCCAGGAAAGGTCTCCACAACTGCAGACGGGTGGACAGTTGATACAACTAAAGCAGCATTTCTTGGGGTGACTGCGCACTGGATAGAGGTGAAAGGCAATAATGGGAAATGTGTTCAGAGGTTATCAGATTCCGAACATTATCAGGTGAACATAGCAGAGAGAATTTGGGACATTATTTTGTGGGAGTATGTGATTGTATCGGGATAATTGACAGTAAATGATCAAAGGTAAGGTTACATGTAGAGTCATCTGACATCCTTATCTGATCACCCGATCACAGCTCCTTACAGCCACCCTCGACAACACCTCAAACAACACTGGCAAGTGCCAAACCATCCAAGCTATCCATGAACGATGCAAGTTACCTGTCTGGTCTGCAGATGAAAATCAGTTACCGTAAGTCCCTATAATACCTTGACTTACTGTTTGCTAATGCCACACATCTTCAGTTGTTTAGGTCATGTTGTCAATCTTGCAAACATTGACATTATGGATCACATCACCAAGATCACAGCCATAGAAACGGCCACCGCAATTTGGGAATACGACCCATCGCTGCCTGACAACCGCATCCTAAATGGATCACTAGACATTATTGCAGCTATTCAAACCCTAGCAATCAAGGTTTGCAACATTCCTGCATCTCTCAGTTAATGTGTTTCTGATATTAGGTTGCACCAGATTCAGTCATCAGGACAACGCATTGAAGCCTTCAACAAACTTCAGCTTGAATGTGACATCGCAAATCCCCTCAACATCCCGCTTCACAGCAATGTCAGATGGGGCACCGCCCATTGCATGTTGAGCACATCCCACAAACATCATCAGGTAAAGTGTTTCATGTTCCCTTACCATTTTCAAATCAGTTTATTACATTTCTATATAGCCTATCAATCTTTTTGTCATGAGCACTGACCATTGTTATGGTCCTATCACCACTATATGACGTGATGGATGCATCTCAAAGCACATCTCCTGGTCAGCCTTCACGTTCTCTGAACAGGACTGGGAATGCATTCTGGAAGCAGCAGACATTCTTGCGGTATGTAATCGTAAATGATCATTCTCTCATTGATACTCATCTTCACTTTACAGGATTCTAATAGAATCCAACAGCATTTCTCTGCCAAAAAATGTCCAACCCTGTGGAGAGCACTTCCCACAATAGAAGAGCTTCAGACAGCCTGGGAAGCAAAATGCAACAACCCACAGTTCAGCAAATATTGAACCGCAATCAATGACGGACTGGCAAAGCTAAACAAGTACTACTCGCGGTTCGATGAGAAACCCATGTACATTTTGGCACTCAGTAAGTCTTTTATATCTTGTTGCCATTGATTACCTTCCTTGCCAAGCATCATCTGTCCCATGCGAGCATCTTTTCTCCACTGGTGGTGAGATTGCAATGAAGCGCTGTGCTCAATTAGGTGCTCTGTATTTCAAAGAACTTCAAGTTATGAAGTTTGCCTGGAGGAATAACATTGGAGATCTTGCTGCCTGGAACTCGGCTCAGGCGGAAGAAGTAGATGAAATGAAGGAATTCCAAGATTTGTTGGCTGCAGATGGGGAGCATGAGAAGTGGGATAAGGATGCAGATGAATCTCTTCCTCAGGATGAACTTGCTTGTTACTTGGCTGCAGGGCACAGTGAGGTGTCAGCCGTGATACTATGGCAAGCCCAGGTTAGTCTTGTCAACTCTATTACAGAATATTTACCTTTGTTCATTCTTTCAACAGTCCACTAGGTTTCCAATCCTCTCAGCTATAGCCCTGAGTCACCTTTTGCATACTGGCCCATGCTCCACACATGCACTGAACCTTACTATAGGCTCTGAGGTTGGGATGCTGGTGGGTGACGTTGCATAAACAGTATGCTCTATTTTTGTTATATATTTGCCATGCTGACCAATGTCCTGTATGCCAGGAGATCGTGTCCGAGGCTAGCCAAGTTGTATACCCTCCTTGATAATATCAATCCTTGTGTGTTCCTACTGATATAGTATAGTTCCTCATCTTTAATGAGAGCAAGTATTAGCATAGTGTAGTCTTTTTTCTTGCTCTTTTCCTTTTTCTTCTTTACGAAGACCAGTCTAGACCAAGACTAGAACCGTTGGAGACTGGTCTTGATTGGTCTCATGGTGAGACCAGTTTTAACCGGTTCCCAGACATTAACCAAACCAATGTTAACCGGTTCTTTGGGGTTTGGTCCAGTTAACAGTATATAGTGGTCAGGTCTGAACTGGTTATGGTTGGTCATGGTCTAAAAACCAGACCGAACTGAACCTTAAAACACTAGCAACCAGTTCTTTTTCCGTCAATTCTGGTTGTGCATTGTCGGTGGCTTTTTTTCCCTTCTGTACTAGTATCTGCTTGTCAGTGGTTTCACTTCTTACTATCACTTCTGCGTGATGATTCCTTTTGTAGAGCTGGTCCACTGCTGCATATGTGGCTGGTGTTTGTCTTGGTGCAGTTGTCTTCACAGCTGTATTCTCCGCCGTTTTTTCTGTTAGTTCAGTTGTGACCTGGGCTAGCTGGTCAGCCATTTCTTGGAATCCATCGTTGAACTCATCCATTTTTTTTGTTATCGTCTTCGCTGCCTCTGTTACATGTTCTACTGCATCTCTCATGGCCTCCACATCCATCATAAATGTTTCCATTTGTTCTTGTAGCTGCATTTTGACCATCTCTGTGACATTATTTGCTGTCTGTTGGTCGTATGCATCCTCGATCAGGAAAGCTACTGCCCTGATACCATCTGTTACTGGCTTCGGTAGCCTGTTTGCAGTTCCAAACTGTAGTAATATGTGAGCTAGTATATGTAGGTCAATTGGCTTATCTGGTATAATGTAATCTCCTGCTGTTAGGTAGGCTAATGCTTGCTGTTTTGATTTGACTGCTGTGTTTATTCCATCTGCTTCTTCGAGTTCCTTCCTGGTCTTCTTTGATGCTGATGTCACTGTTTTTTGTCTGGTGTTCAGGCCTATTGGTGCCGGTGCTGGTGATTGGGACATGGTGGTATGGGGGGTGTTCTCCGGCATGTCTGGGTGTGTGCTATGATGCTATTCTGCTCTTACTCTCATCCTCCTCTCCATCCTCCTTTGGTCTGATAACCATGGGAATTTTTTGAGGTGGTGGTGGTACAAGATCAAGCCAATCTCAATGTCTGTATTACATTCCTAATGCATGTCTATAGTTCAATGTAGGGTGTAGCACAGGTGACACCATGGGTTTCACTGGCAACACCACACCTGTCACCTCTGACACCATACCTGTACAAACACCATACCTGCAGGTACAGGTTATAAGCACAGGTTTTGTATGGTGTTTCAAAACTACAGTAGCACTTGAGTAACATGGCATATACTATGTGTAGCTAAAACAAAGATAAAAGGTAGCTATACTAGAAAGTTATCCAACTTTTCTATACTGCTTCAACACTTGAATCCACATATAGATTATGATATAATGTTCAATTCTTTCACAAGTTATCTGTCAACCTTTTTTATCCATCATGAAGAACACAAAGAAACTAGTAATTTGCTGCATTCTATCTGGGCAGAGTAGTTTTGGCATGAGAGGAGTGATTTTTGGAAGGAACACTCAAGGTCACCATGCAAACTAACATCAACTTCACTGGATTAGATCATTGTATGTCATAAGATCCCACAGTACAAGGCAGATACATGTCTTAACAGAATGTAACAACAATTGATTCTCATTAAACTTGATAAAAGTTCTTTTTGTTTTTTTTTCAACTCAAAGCAAAGAGCTCAGAAGAATTTTGGAACCACAAAACCTGATATGAAATATATCACAACTCAAACCTGTGACAATCTGCAACACCATGAGTACAGGTGTGGTGTTGCCACAGGTACAGATATACAAACCCATACCTGCACCTGTGCTACCTGCAGGCAGAATACCACAGGTTCACCTGTACCTGTGCTACACCCTAGTTCAATGGCATACATCAAAACAGATATACAAGGCCTTCCCCATGTCCATGGCTGTTCCCATGCCCATGTTAGTGGCTGTGGCTGTGGCTGTGTCCATGGCCATGGCCATGTCTGTGCCCATTGCATTTCAAATGTTACTAATGTCTGTATTACATTCCTAATGCATGTCTATAGTTGTAGTGGTGGCTGACTAGTTGTCAGTCTTTATATATATTTACTTTACCTTTTGATAGCATTGTACCAGACCCTTTATAAGGGCCAGTTCCAATTCAGATAAACAGACTTTTTACCTACCAACATCAATATATGTTATGTGTGTTAGTGTTGCATGAAAGCAAGGTCTACCCCCCAGTTTACTACACTTTTTTTAACACTGAAACTTGTATATTAAAACCACCTTCTTTGCTTGATTTTGTTCTTCGCAAACGTCTATCAATTGTGCTGTAACATCAACATTTGACTGTGATGCCACAGGCAACAGTTCATTTGAAAAGTGACGTGATCTGACTTGATGCTACCCATGACAGGTTCTCGAGAATCTGGTACCCCATGTCTTCAACCAAGACCCAAAGCAAGCCAGCGAAGACCCAAAGCAAAGCCAGGGCAGAAAAGTCATCCTTGGCAATGGATACTGGTGGCCCAGAGCCTCCAGGTACTACTACCCCCAAGAACAGCGTGGCCCAGGAAGTGGAGGATGGGCCCAGTCGGGCACCAGCTTCTCCTCCAGGACTTCCAACCAGTCCTCGGCCAGAAAGAGTGCCTGAGGATGAGGCCCCATTGTCCTCGCAGACCTCCCACCATGAACCAAGTTCCCCTTGCCAGAGAGGAACAGTGGTTAGTAGCTCTCATTTGCCCACTCTCATGGACGAGCAATTCTGGCAGCATCGACAAGGAGAGAAGCTCCCTGTCAATATCCCTCCTCCTGGTAATGATGGGAGGGAGGCAAAGAGGTTTGTGGAACAGGCACAGGATCTCTTCAATTTCTATTTGGGACAGACCAGTTATGACCCATCTGAGCTCTTGAAAAACCTCCTTGAGATGGCTCAAGGTTTCTCAGCCCAGATTCACCAAGAGGCCGAGGAGCATCTCCACCCCACTAGTAAAACCTCGTCTCACAATGAGGGCTCCCAGAGAGAAGATCCGGTGCCCCCCACCCTATATGCATCCAAAAAATTGGTGCACTATGATGGGACTAGCAAGGTTGCCCTCCAGTGGTTCCACAATGCTGCCCTGTGAGAGAGACAGCCTACTGACATCTCTGCCCAGGGGATTTGGTTTGATAAAGATGGATACCCATTCAAGGGACAACCTCTGCCTTCCCCATCTTGAGGGAAGGCTCACAAAGGTCAAGACAATAGAGCTCCTTCCCCAGAAGGAGACTTTGAATTGGATGGAAGCAGCAGAGACAGGTCCTCCAAGGACAAAGACAGCAGTGATGACAATGAAGGCTACTTGCCTCCCTCTTAAGAGGAAGTCAAGGTCAAAGGCTCAAGTTTCCTTTGACTGAACAATCATCCACAATTGAGGTCGCAGTCAGGGCCAGAGGGGACCCAATCAAGGAGTACCCCTTCAGGATGATCCAGGAACCGAGAGTCCCTGGATACTCCATTGGCCTCTCAGAACAAATGGAGAGGATACACCCAGGAGCTCAATTCATATCGAGACAAGGGTAACTGTCAACCTTCCAAATACTTGAAGGCTATGCACTCCAAGTTCCATGAACAGATAAACAATAAGGTTGAGGTGTCATTGGACTCCTCCCCAGACAAAAAGAATGGTCCCCATGTGCCCAATCCTCCAAATTATGGAGGAAGTCCTGATACTGAGGTATTCAAGCATTGGCTCAACTCCTTGTTGCAATGGATGAGAGTAGGATGGGTCTGTGGTCCAGAGAAGGACCCAGAGCACATCGAGTACACAGGTATGTACCTGGAAGGGATGGCCTTGACCTGGTTCGAGGATAATGTGGATGGGTGTACCATTATCAGGCATCCTGGACTTTCAAGGACATCATCACTGGGCTCTATGACTGGTTCATCCATGACAATGCCACTTACAATGCCACTGAGAACTTCTTGCACATGAAATATGATGTTGGCAAAGGAGTGATGAGCTATTATCACTGCCTGGAGCATTACACGACCAGGATGGCTTGTGCCCCTGATAGGTTCACATTTAAGACCCAGCTCCTGTCGGGTATCCATTGATGATGCTCAACCCAGGAAAACCACCAAAACAGCCAATGAGGCAACCGATGATATTTGCAACAAGTCAGAGGAAGGGTGTGAGATGTTCCAAATGTTCATGGTCAAACCTATGGGAAGATAACTAGTTGGTACTAGTCATGAAGGTAGGGCTATAGGAGATGAAGGTGTTTGGTGCAGTCTGATCGAGTATCAATCAATATCGAGGATGATCGATGAGATTGATGGTGAACAATGTTTATCATCAATGGTCAAAGTGAATTCCGAGGACCTTTCGACAGGTCGATAGTATACGAAGACTATAGGTGATGGCTAGGAAGTATTGGAATGGTTGCTAGTGCTAATGATCAGAGGATCGAAGGAAGATCGAGGACGACAATGGTCACAGAGGTTTCTCATCAATTGAGAAAACTTGTAGAAGTTTAGATTGTTTTAGAGGATGGATCTGATGCTTAGAACTTAATATGAGATGATAGGTGAAGATGATTTCTTGTATTTGCAAGTAGATACTACAGAGTTTTATATGTTTTAAAGAAACTTCCTAAAATGGAATGAGAAACATGTGTAGAACATGAGGCAAAAGATATGAGTTAAGGCACAAGGCCAAAAAGGAGACTGGAATCCAAGCAAGAAAGATATATATCATATGATGAAAGAGTAATAAAGGGTATTGAACTAAAAAGAGACTGTCCTTTGTGTATAAACCATGCTAAGTCTTGCAATAATCTGTCCAGTGGGTTCTGTACGCAATAGGGACTTGGAACAAGGCTGACCTATTATCAGCAGGTCTGAGCATGAGTTGGAGTACTCTCTGGCACATGGTATTCCACCATTTAGATAATGAAGGTGGCACCCAACGTTGCTTTGCAGTCTCTCGATATCAATCAATAATGCTCAATGATGCTCAACGATGTTTGACGATGTTCAATTGCATTCACGGTTGTTTGAGGTTGATCGGGGATATTCAATGTTTGTTCTAAAGTTGGGTGATATGGTTTCTAAGTACAATCAACATTGCTGGTGATGTTTTGATGTGGTCGATACAATATTGTGATCGATAGACTTGGTCGGGAGTGGTCATGCTGCTTCTGGGACCTCATGTGAGTTATCTGATGTGATTAGAATGCGGTTGAAATGGTGAATCACCCTTTGAGCCGAGGAGACAACCTATCACCATATGCCTACTTCCATGGTGCCCTTTATCTTTGACAAGGGGTGCTCAGTGGAAGCCAGTTCTACCCATACCCTCTTGTATTATGCCAAGGAAGCAGAGGAAATCCTCCACAAAAAGAAAAGGTATCAAGAGCGAAGGTGGATGGTGGAAGTGCTCTCCTCGAGCAAGGAAACTGATAAGCCCAGGTCAACCCTTCCCCATCCAAGTCTGAACTTGCCCTCGAACAACCAGGTGACTCCCCGAGGGATAACCTCCAGCAACCCAACCACCAAAGGAATTGAGATCAAACCCCATGATGGTACTCTGGGGCCCCCACCAAGGAAGTAGAGCGCCCAATAGCTGAACGATGCTCTCTCCCCATGGGAGAGCATTCCCCCCACTATGAACCCCCCTCTCATTCCAAGAGGGTGGAAGAAACTAAACCTCCTCCCACTTGCTTCAAATGTGGAGGGAAGGGTCATTACTCCAATGACCCAAAGTGTCCAGAGAACCACGGCCGCCCAGGCTCTCCATGGCCTAGGCCAGGTGCTAGAATGAATGCAGCCAGAGAGGGGGCAGATTCCCCCTCCCATGATATACCCCAGGATATCCATAGCCCTGGGGAAGAATGGCTGGTGGCAGCTCACAGTGATTCTGAAGATGAAGATGATCCAGTCCTGGGTTCCCAATACAGCTCCAAGGGGGAAGTGTACCCTTTACCCTCGGAGTATGAGACTAGCCAGAGTGACTATGAAGCTCATGAGATGTTTGGCTCTATTTGAGAACTGGTGGAATATGATTTCCCTGAAAGTGACTCTGACATCTGCCCTTCAGCGCAGGCAGTGTCAGAAGAAGAAGAAGAAGAAGGTGACGAGGAAGGCCTTGACATCTGGGATCTGTTAAGAACTGATCCTAGAGGATGTGTCAGAATCTGATCAGACACTGTGGGTGATAATAGCGGGAGTTTGTCGGGTCGATGTGGATTCTGTGGGAGGGGAAATAGAAAGGACTTGGCTTCAGCTTGTAAGAAGCTGCACCCTTCACCTCGTCTGGTGTCCTAATTTCAAGTCGAAGATTTGGAGGTAGGAGCGGGAAAGTGTGGGTAAATGCGGGGAGGAGTACAGAGGGACTTAGGTTAAGTTCAGGTGAGGTTAGAACTTCAGAGGGAGACTAGAGGTCGAGTCAAATGGAGTTCAGACTCTTAGAGAACTGAGGTTGGAGTAGAAGGAGGTTTAGATTGGCAGAGTCTATGTCGATATATGAACTGAGGAATACAAGGCAAAACTAATCAAGCTTAAATACTGTAGTCCAGAATAATGTGGAAACAGGAACAAAGACTGCAGCAGTGTCTCAACTGCATAGATAAATTATCTAGTGGGAGCTGCACAGGAGTCCATAGTCAAATTTGCAATAGAGATGGCAGCCTTGGGAAGGCAGCCATGGGTGCTGTACAAGGCGGCCTGGTGCACAGCAGTGTGGGCAGTGCAGGGCAGCCGGGAACAAAATCAGAAGGAGTAGACAAATGACGGGTTCAACATGCAGAAAAGAGTCAGATGGATGCGGGTTCCAATTGGGCAAGGAATGGTTCTTGACAGTATTTCCCCCTTAGTGCCGAGCCTACAAGGCATGTGAGGGTTAGAGTCTGAATGAGGAAGTTGGTTGAATTTCCAAATGTGGCAATTGGTTGAAAAAATTTCACATTGTTTCCTACTCTCACCACCTATTAGAGATGTCTACCCCAGCTGTCTCTGTGCAGATCAAAATGGCCGCAATGCAGGCCCAACATGAACAAAGGGAGTGGGCACTGAGGGAGTAGATGGAAAGGGAGATGAAGGAGCTGGAGGAAGTGGCGAGGGAGGAGGAATGCTGGGCGCAGGAGGCACAGAAGGCAGCAGAGGAGGCTACAAAGGCTGAGGAGGCATGCCAGGCAGAGGCATGGAAAAAAGAGGCAGTGGCTGCATGACGAGCAGGCAAGAAGTGGGCAGCTGTGGCCATGGGTTTGGAGGACAAGGCCGAGGGGAGTAAGTCCCCAAAGAAAAAGAAAGTCGCCAAATCAAGGGTGCTAGTGGGGTCAGAGGAGTCGGAAGGTCTGGTGCAGGTGCAGGTGGCTTTGCCCTGCAAAAGGTGCATTGCTATCTTCTTTTCCTGTATTCTTTACTGACAATGACCTAGATGCAAGTATCAAAAAATTGCTTGCTGCAAGATGGGCGCAAAGGGGCACGTGTGGGACAACTGCACGCACGTCAAGCATAAGTGTGAGGAGATAGTGTGGGAGGGGCAGGAGGCCCCTGCAGCAAAAATGACAGGGACAGCAGGATTGGCAGAAAACAGCAGGGAGGTGGCAGAGCTGCTGCAGCAGCTGGTGAAAGTCATGAGGAAGGGTTTTGGTGAGGTGGCAATGGTGGTGCGGGAGTCGATGGTGGAGGTCTGGGATGCAATGGACCCAGAGTGGGAGGAGGATGAAAATGTTGGAGAGGAGAGCGACAAGGATGAGGAGGAAGTGGAGCAGGCAGTGTGAGAATCTCGGCAGGAAAGGCATGGAATCTGCCAGTCTGGGGATGACTGGGCAGGTTTCCAGTGGTACCTAGAGAAAAGGCGAGCAGATGTGGAGGAGAGTGAGAGTGGGGAAGAGGAGGGTGAAGAGAAGGATGAAGTTGGGGGAGAGGGTGATGAAGATGGAGAGGGAGAAGCGGAGGTTGTGTAGGGATCCAGTCAGATCCAAAATCAATAAAATTTTGTTTCTGAGTTCAGGCTGAGTGAATAAGTAACATGAATAGACTTTAAGTGGGTAATGGTCCAGGTTTCTGCAGGTATCGGGTGTGAAAATCTGCAAGGAGTTCTTGGGTGTGGTCAAGTTTTGTAACCAGTAGCCAGGAAGTCTCTACATCAGTTCCCTGGTAACCTTCCCATCAGATGAGGTAGAGAATTTTGCAGCAACATTGGTTGTCGACCTTGGAGTCAAGGACTTCAGTGATCTCATATTCGAGCTCGCTGTTGATGGTGATTGGAGGAGGAGGAGGTTGTACTCAATTTGGAATTGTGTTCGGGGAGTGTTTTTCTAGTTGAGAGACATGGAAAACAGGGTGGATGGCCCACATGTGATCTGGGAGCTGCAGGGTGACTGAGTGAGTGCCCGGGTGGGCCATGGTTTCAAAGGGGCCATGGTTCTTTTTGGAAAGTTTCTTAGAAGGATGAGTGGTGCAGATATTTTCTGCAGTGATGTAGGCAGAGTCACCAATGTTGAAGTCAGGTGCAGGTGCCCAATGTTTATCCACAGGACCTTGATAATGCTCTTGAGCAGCCGCAAGCTGTTTCTGAAGCTCCTGATGAAGGTTATCTAAGTCAACAATGAACTCGCGGGCATGCTGTGAAGCTAAGTCGCGCTCTGGAAAGACAGAAATGTTCAGGTGATAGCCTTTGTTGGCCAAGAAAGAGGATACACCTGTAGAGGTGGAAGGAGCATTGTTGTAGGAAATTTTGCCCAAGGGTAAGAGGTGAGACCAGTCGTCCTGCTGATAGTTGCAGAAGATCTGGAGGTACTGCTCCAAGGTCTGATTAAGTCATTCTGTCTGACCATCACCTTGCGGGTGATAACCAGAAGTAAAGTGGATCTGCATGTCAAGCACTTTTCCGAGGGAGCAGAAGAAATGGGAGACAAACTCGGATCCCGGGTCACAAGTGATGTGTGATGGAATGCCATGCTTGGAGAAGACAAGGAGGATGAACAGGTTGGCTAATTCTTGGGCTGTGATTTTGTTGACAGTTGGGATGAAGATGCCTTGTTTGGTGAGACAGTCAACAATGACCAGGATAGCATTGTGACCATCAGAGTTGGGTAGTTGCTCAATGAAATCCATGGAGATGGAGTTCCAAGGTTGTTCCAGAACTGGAAGTTGCTTTAGAAACCCATAGGGCTTGTGTCAAGGTGATTTGGATCGTTTGCAAGTGGTACAGGATTTGCAGAATTCCTGCACAAAGGTGTGGAGGTTTGGCCAGACATATTCCCAGCGGACAAGCTGCTGGGTTTGTTTTGTCTGAAGTGGCCAGAGGATGTGATCGTGTTTGTACTGAAGGACCTTGAGGCGAAGATCTGCAATGTCTGGAACATAAATCTGGTTGAAGTGGTGGAGAAGACCTGCCTTGTCTATGGTCCAGTTGGGGTCAACAGGTGTCAGAAGATGTGCAGATGATAAGGGGTCAAGGGGTAGGGAGGTGTGGATGTCATGGTGAAGTTTCTCAACATCCATGATTACTGCTTGTTGAAGGACAGGTGTGGCAAAATAGGTGGCACAAAGGGAAGAGGTGAGCTGTTCCTGTGTGAATACAGGTCAGAAGTTGGTTGGGTTTATGGAGGCAAAGTCGCTATTTTCCCCTTTGCAGTAGACATCCCAATGTCTAGTGAGCACATCTGGCTTGGCCCCTAATTTTCTGGGGCAGAAGCGGATGATGAGATTGAACTGGGAAAGGTACTCAGACCAATGGGCCTGGCAGCAGGTGAGCAACTTGGTAGTGCTGAAGTACTCAAGATTTTTGTGGTTGGTGATCACATGAACTGGGTTTGTGGAACCCTCAAAATACTGCCACCAGTGTTTGAAGGCTTCGAAAATGGCCAAGAGTTCCTTATCATGGGTGTCATAATTTAATTCACAGGATTGAAGGAGTGGGAATGAAAAGTGACCAGATGGATTTCTCCATCTGCAGTGTAAACCAAAAGGATGGCTGCTAAGGCATAGTCAGAAGTGTTGGTTTCGAGTACCATCTGTGAGTCAGGTACCCATTGCATTAAGATGGGGGCATGAGTGAATTCTTGTTTGAGCTTTTCAAAAGTGTCATGGCACTTCTTGTTGAAGTCCCAGGGTGTGGATTTCCACATCAAGCAGGTGAGTGGGATGACAATGTCTGAATAGCCATTAATGAAGTGGCGGTAAAAGTTGCAAAAGCCTAAGAAGGATTGTATGTCTTTAACTTCCCTAGGCTCAGGCCAGTCAAGCATGGTTTTGACTTTATCCTCGGACATCCACAGTCCATCCAGTGAAAGGATGAAACCTAAATATTCAATGGTGTCTTTGTGGAACTCACATTTCTGTGGAGAGGCATAAAGTGCATTTTTCCAGAGATGGCAGAGGACTTCTTTGATGTGAGCCCCATGCTGGGACTTGTCATCAGAATAGATTAGGATGTTGTTGAGGTACACAATGATGCAAACATCCAGCATGTCGCTGAAAATGTCATTCATAAAATGCTGGAAAGCTGCGGGTGCATTAGTGAGTCCAAAGGGAACCACCAACCACTCGAAGGATCTGTAGCGGGTGCAGAAAGTGGTTTTCCACTCATCACCTTCTGCAATGCAGACTAGGTGGTAAGTGTGCTGCAAGTCTATCTTGGTGAGCAAGTGGGCTTTTTGGGGGGAGTCGAGGAGGTCAGAAATGAGAGGAAGTGGGTAGCGGTCCTTCTTCATAAGACGGTTAAGTCCTCTGTAGTTGACACAAAGTCGGAGACTACTGTCCTTCTTCTTGATGAAGAGAATTGGAATGCCATGCAGAGACTTGGATGGGTGGATGAAACCTGAGCAGACATTTTTGTCAATAAAGACTTTGTAAGGCTTCTAATTCAGAGGGGGAGAGAGAAAATATGCAGCCTGGAGGTGGAGGAGTATTGTCTTCTGTCTCTATCTTGAGGTTGTAAGACTGATGCAGAGGAAGGGTATCCACTTTAGTCTTATTAAAGACATCAGCAAATTCGTGATGCTCGGGCAGAATATTGGAGAGGTTGGATGAGTTAGCAGATTTGGCAGAGTGGGCAGATAACCCTTCTGGAGTGAAGGTCATCTGAAAAGCTACTGCCCCAGGAAGTTTGCTAGCATGCACATAAGCAGCAGCATTGATGAAAGAGATGTTGGGAGGTGTAAACTTAGGAGGGATGGGGGGTTCAGAAAATGTGGAGGAGTCAAGGATTTCTACTGGAATGTTCAGGGACAAAGGTGACATTGGGGGTGCTGGACCTCTATGATCTGCAGAGTGGAAAGCAAGTTGGCTTGAAGACCAGTCAATCAATGGATTGTATTGCTTCAGCCAGTTATGACTGAGTATGGCAGAACAGGAAGAGTTGAGTGAGGTTACATAAAATGACAAATTGAACACTTCACTGGCAGGGGAAGGTGACCAGAAGTTTGATGACGTGAGTTATGGTGGAGTTGCAAGATCCATCAAAGAGTCATAAACTGATCAGGCTAATGGATTCCATGCTGAGTTGGTTATTCAACATGAAGGAGGAGTCAAGGAAGAGCCAGAGTTAATAAGGGTTTGGAAAGGGGCGGAGGAGTCGGGAAAGGTTCAAAGAATGGTTAGGGAGTCAGGGTCGGAAAGAGCAGACACATTGAGACAAACATAGGCAGCCAAATGGGTAAGGTCAATGCAACCCCCAGCACCAATGGCTGTTGCAGACTATTTTTCCGAGTCCGTAGTCTCGGGAATGACAGCAGATACATGGGCTTTTGTGGCTTTGGATTTTGGGCAGTTTCCTGCTACATGCCATTCCTCACTGCAGTAGAGACAAGTCATTCTCTCATGTGATGTTCTCGTTCCTCCCCAGTAAGCTTGCCATTCTTCCCCAACTTATCGGAGATGGATGACTTGGGCTTATCCTGGGAAGTTTGCTTTGTCATGGAAGACTGCTGGTTGGAGGTGTTACCATGGGCGGAGTTTGAAGAGGCTTGGTTTGTCGATGGAGAAGGGCTTTTGGAAGAGTCCTTCTGACTAGAGTTAGTGATTTTACTTGAATTCTTTATTTTGAAATGGGATTCATCTTCTTGCATCCAGTAGATGTCGTTGCTGTCCTGTGCTTTCAAGCACAGTTCTGCAAGGGTATTGGGTTTAACACCCCAGAGAACTTCTATGCGAAGCCAGAGCAGAAGACTGCAGAAATAGAAGTCACAAAGGGCTGCTTCATTCCCATTGACCCTAGAAGCTAATTCCCAGAAGTCAACATTATATTTTGTAATATGACTACCTTTCTTCATTGCTAAGTCAGAGAGAGCTTTTTCTGTGTCTCCGACTGGGTCATGCAGACAGAAGTTGCTTTCCAGCTTGGTGAGGAAAGCTTCATAGTCCCACATCCAGTGTGTGGAATCTGTCGGGTCATTCAGACCAGCCTCAAACCAACTGAGAGCTGATCCCTTAAGATAAGAAAGGATGAATATGATCTTTTTCTCATCAGAGGAAAATACGTGTGGACAGTCACAGAAATGAAGATTTCAGGATACTAGGAAGTCTCTAAGTTTCTTTGGATTGGTGCCGTCGAAAGTGTCAGGGTTGCAAACTTTGATTTTTTCGGTCTTGGGTGCATTATTCTGACAAAGGGTGCAGATACTCTCCAAGAGGTTATAAAGGACATCTATGAACCTATCCCCTTGGTCAGGGTTTTCCCCCACAGGAGGTTGATCCTCAGGATCATTGGGATCAGGGTCACCCCCAGGGCCATCAGGACCACTAGGGTCATTGGGTCTGCTGGGGGGTCCGTCCTCTAGACCAGGATCTTCCAATCTGAGGGGTTCAGGCTGGTTGATGCCCCCTATGTACTCAAGGGGAGTTATTGATCAAAAACCTTCTGGGTTGGTGGAAGGGGGGGCATGGGTGGACATGAGGTTGGCACTGATTGAGGGGGCTCCTGAGCCGATTTGTCGGAAGATGTTTGAGGGTCTGGAAGACACTCCAAAAGTAGTGACAGGTCGAGGGTTGGAAAGGTTGGATTGCTGGATTGCAGAGATCCCTGGAATAGTACCGGCGCATTGGGAATTTCTTGTTGTGCACTGGTGGGTCTCAGTAGGGGTCATAGAGAGGAATTGGATGAGTGAAGTGTGAGTTTGTATATACTGTTAAGAACTGATCCTGGAGGATGCATTGGAATCTGATTGGACACTGTGGGTGATAATAGCAGGAGTTTGTCAGGTCGGTGCAGATTCTGCGGGAGGGGAAATGGAAAGGACTTGGCTTCAGCTTGTAAGAAGCTGTGCTCTTCACCTCATCTGGTGTCCTAATTTCAAGTCAAAGGTTTGGAGACAGGAGCAGGAATGTGTGGGTAAACGTGGGAGGAGTACGGAGGGACTTAGGTTAAGTTCAGGTGAGGATAGAACTTCAGATGGAGACTAGAGGTCGAGTCAAATGGAGTTCAGACTCTTAGAGAACTGAGGTTGGAGTAGAAGGAGGTTTTCATTGGCAGGATAAAGTCAAGTCTATGTCGATATATGAACTGAGGAATACAAGGCAAAACTAACTAAGCTTAAATACTGTAGTCCAGAATAATGCAGAAACAGGAACAAAGACTGTGGCAGTGTCTCAATTGCATAGATAAATTATCTAGTGGGAGCTGCACAGGAGTCCGTAGTCAAATTTGCAATAGAGATGGCAGCCTTGAGAAGGCAGCCATGGGTGCTGTACAAGGTGGCCTGGTGCACAGCAGTGTGGGCAGTGCAAGGCAGCTGGGAATGAAATTGGAAGGAGTAGACAAATGACAGGTTCAACATGTGGAAAAGGGTTGGACAGATGCGGGTTCTGATCAGGCGAGGAACAGTTCTTGACACAACCAGACAACTGATTGGATCTGGTTTAGTCACAATTTACATCACTCTATTCAGACAACTATTTTAGTTACAAGCCGAGTTTAGTGTTATCCCCAAGATCAGGCACTGTTGGAAGGGTTATTGAACCAAAGCTGAGTTTGGTACCCAGGTTACCAAATCACATGACCTGTAAATGTTTGGAGAGGTCTCAAAGAACAAGTTTTGAGTCTGCTGAAGAAGTGATTCATCACAGATCTGACAATTATGTCTGAACCCTCAACTTCTAATCCCGGCCCTAATCCTGTTCCCACACAAGCACTAGAGGTAAAAATTGATGCGCTTACAGTGCAAATGTTGCAATTAGTGTCCGTGTTGGCAGCATCACAGCCCAGACCAGCAGAAGTACAGCCAGAGACGACAGGAGATAGAGGTGATGAGATGGAGGAGATGGTGGAGTGGATGTCACAGGATGATGTGCGGGTGGTGGAGAAATCCAGAAATGGAAAAGTGTGCTTACCTAAGTATGCACCCCTGCAAATCTTTGACGGTACCATGGAGAATACAAAATCTTTTATCAGCTCTATAATATTGTACATCCATGGGAGGAAGCCAGAGTTTCATACAGCCGAGTCTAGGATTATGTTTGCTCTCTCATACATTCAGGGGGGGAAAGCACAGTTCTGGAGAAATTAGGCTATTAATCAAATTGCTGTGGGAAATAAACCATTTGCAACCTTCAAGGAATTTCTGGAGAGATTGGAGGCACAGTTTGGAGACCCTAATCCAAAGATGACAGCCAATGCTAAATTAAAGACCATGCACCAAGGTTCCCCAATGGTGGATGAATTTATTTTGCAGTTCAAAGCAGAAGCTTCGCAAACAGATATGGGAGAAGCTGCATTGGTAGAGTTTTTGAAAGCAGGATTAAATCCCTCTTTATTCAAGTCTATCTACTGACTACCTTCCATGCCAGAGAAGTTGGATGAGTGGTATAATTGGGTGATGCACATTGATCAGCAATATCGGCAGGAACAGGCAGAGTCAAAGTTGATGTATGGAAGTAGCAAATTTGGAAAGCCATCAGGAGGAAAGTCCAAGAAAGGAAAGGCACCTCAGGTGCAAACTCCGAGGGCACAGCCACCAGCCATGGCAGTGACACCTGTCAGCAGCACCAGCAGAGGCAATGGAGGTTGATCAAGTGGGGAGATGAGCCCCACTTAAATGTTTTAACTGTGGGCAGTTAGGACACATTGCTAGGAATTGTAGGCAGAAAAGAAAGATCAGGGAAGCTACAATCAAGAAAGTGAAGCTGGAGGAAAGCAGGCAGAAGAATTTTGTGGAAGAGTCCCAGTGAAGGTTTCCCCATTGGTGACCCAGAACCATTACAATGTATTAGTATCCGAGGAAACCCAGAGCAAACCAGAAAAGGAAATTGATGAGGAGTACAACTGTTGTCAATTACATGACAAAGAAAATTGCCAAGCATCATTTCCGAAAACCCCTAAATTCTTTATATGCTCTGCATGAATAGAACCCAAAATCACCTTGACTGTAGGACTAAAGACAGTGGACACACATGCAGTGATTGATGTGGAAGCATTGCTTGATAGTGGTGCTACAGGATTATTCATTAATCAGTCCTCAATTACCAGAAATGGTATTAGCACATGCAAGCTTGCACAACCTATAATGGTGTACAATATTGATGGAACAGTCAATCATGGAGGAACTATCGAGGAGGAGGTGACTATGGTACTAAAGTATCAGGAGCATCAGGAGTGAGCCCTATTCAAAGTGTGCAATCTTGGGAAAACCATTCTAATAATAGGATGTCTGTGGTTATGGAAGCATAATCCTGAAATTGATTGGAAAACTGGGAAAGTACAAATGACTCATTGTCCTAAGGAATGTAATGTGTATTGGAGGAAGATGAAGAAGGAAACAAGGAAAAAGAGAGAGAAAGAATATCCGAGGAAGTATTCTGTTACAATGGAGGAAGTGGAGGATGAGGAAATGCCACATGGGGAAGTCCCAGTCATGATTGAGAAAGAAGAGCAGAAGCAAACCTTTAGGGCAATTCATGGAAGACAGTCATGGGACAAGAATATTGTGAAGGTGGAGAAGCCAGTGGAGGAGTGGGTGCCAAAAGTGTATCATGAATATCTGTCAGTGTTCCAGAAGAAGGAGTCTGAGCAAATGCCGGTGTGGAAGTCATGGGATCATGCAATTGAGATGAAGCCAGGGTTTGTGCTGAAGAAGTCAAAGGTATATTCATTATCTCTGATGGAACAAGAAGAAGTGGATGTGTTCCTGAAGGAGCAATTGCACAAAGGATACATATGACCTTTGAAATAGCTGCAGACATCACCAATATTCTTCATACCAAAGAAAGATCAGAGGAAGAGGATGTGTACAGATTATAGGTATTTGAATGAGTGGACAGTGAAGAATGCATACCCCCTGCTGTTGATCTCAGAAATAATTGACAAGGTGGGAAAAGCCAAGGGCTTCACAAAATTGGATTTACAATGGGGATACAATAATGTATGAATAAAGAAAGGAGATGAGTGGAAGGCCACATTTGCCACACATCGAGGATCCTTCAAGCCGCTTGGCATGTTTTTCAGGATGACCAATAGTCCTTTCCAAAATATGATGAACGACATTTTCAAGGACATAATAGACAGAGGCATGGTAATAATATTTATGTATTGATGACATTCTGATATTCACAGAGGATGAAGAAAATCATGAGGTGATAGTGCAGGAGGTGTTATGGAGGTTAGCAGAGAATGATCTATTTTTGAAACCAGAGAAGGGTGTGTTTGGGGCAAGCGAGATTGAGTTCCTAGGATTATTGATTGGCCCTGACAGGATCAAAATGGATCTGGTCAAGGTACAGGCGATCACTGATTGGCCTGCACCCACCCATGTCAAGGAGGTTCAAGCCTTCTTGGGACTCACAAATTACTATCGTCACTTTGTGCATAATTTTTCCAAAATTGCTGCACCCATACATAAGCTTACACAAAAGGGAGTAGTGTGGAGGTGGGGAGAACAGCAGCAGACAGCATTTGAGGAGTTGAAGAGGAAGTTTGTGGAGGGACCAATATTAGCCCCTGTAGATTTCACAAGCCCTTTATGAGTGGAATCAGATGCATCCGACTTTGCTACTGGAGCAGTATTATCAATTCTGTGTGAAGATGACAAATGGCATCCTTGTGCATATTTGTCCCAAGGGTTGAATGATGTGGAGAGGAATTATGATGTGCATGACAAAGACATGTTGGGGATAATATGAGCATTGGATGCATGTAGGCATTATTTGGAGGGATGTACACATCAGATTGAGATCTGGATGGATCATCAAAATCTGCAATACTTCACGTCCGCTAAAAAGCTTAATCACTGGCAAGCATGTTGGGCACTATTCCTATCACATTTCAATTTTTACTTGGTCCACAAAGTGGGAAGCTTAATGAGGAAAGCAGATGCATTATCGAGATGTATTGATCACAAAAGGGGGGTGGAGGAGGACAATAAGAATGTTACCTTACTCAAACCCAAATACTTTTGCATTTGCACTATGCATCAAGGGCATCTATTAATAGATAGCTCAGAAATGGAAATGTTGCCTAAAATTAGACAATGTTCAGAAATGGACAATGAAGTAGTGGAAGCCATGAAAGCTCTGAAGGGAGAGAAGAAAGGTAATATTAAAGGAGATAAATGGGCTGAGGAACAAGAGGATCAGGATTTGCAAAGGGAGATTGTCTGGTTACATCATAATACACTGACTGCTGGACACCCAGAAAGATGGAAGATGGTGGAATTAGTAATGAGATATTATTGGTGGCCCGGAATTTTGAAGTATGTGTTGGGGTATGTGGATGGATGTGATACATGCATGAGGGGGAAGAAATTTCCAGAGAAACATGCAGGAAAATTAATGCTGAACCCTATACCTAAAGTGCCATGGCAAGATATATCTGTGGATTGTATTACTGGATTACCTGAGGCTCAAGGGTACAATGCAATATTCATAGTATGCAACCACTTCACAAAGGAGGTCCATATTATTCCTACTACTACAGAAACCTCATCATTGGGCTTGGTGTGCCTCTATCTAAATCACAAGGTATGTAGGAGAGATAAATCTGTGGCTTTAGAAAAGACTGGATATATATCATCTGGAGCACCAATTCTGTCAACCATCAGTCATCAGTTGTCTGGACTCCATATCCTGTAAGATGGGTAAGTAATATGAGCCCACTTCATCCTTGTGAGAGCTGACCTGTGCAGGCATCAATCTGCTCTCTGATCACTCACTCTAATTTCACTTGGTGGTTGTAAGAAAGCCAATTGCATTGCTAATCTACAGCTAGCTGGTATTTTATGATCCCCCCCTATTCAATGGCACCTGCTTCAGGGCCCTTTGCTCCTTCAGTCTGGCTAGCATGCTCTGTTTTGTTACCATGTGATCACGTACAATGTAGCTTGGAAACACCTGGCTAATGGGGGAATCCTGCCAATGGCTGGTACAGTGAAATCAATTCGTCGACACCTACCAGTTCCACCAGTTCAACAGATCATCCATCTCGTCCTTCTCTGGATCATCTAAGAAGTCCAGGACACTTTCATAAAATTGGTTGGAATCTGTCACAGTGTCTGACTGACAGAACACTGAAGAGGATGATAATGTGAAGTGAAGCTGGTTAGATCATCAGTGACATGCTAACTCCCCACACACCTGCATGGCTACATAGGCCAGGGAGGCAGTAGTGACCTGGGTCATCCTGTGGATACAAGCATTACCTGATCTTGTCACCTTCACCTCTTTCTCTACCGAACTGGGTGAGGTAAAGATGTGCTTGAATGCCTGAACAAGACAGAGTCAGCAGCAGATGAGGAGGAAAAATGCATGCAAACCCAAACAAGAATCCAGCTTCTGAACAGCCCCTCCCAAGGGTTTTTGGGATCATACTCCTGGTCTGCATACACCAGCAGCAGCCACTGATCACCACGGACAGGCATTTCACCACTAGAAAGTTGTTTATGCACACTAAATGGGGAGATCAGTGGTGTAAACTGCATATGCAAAGGAAGCAACACTGACTCTGCATCATTCCAGTCTAGACCAGCAGGACAGAGGAGGGCACCGGTGGTGGGATGGTGATAGCCCCTGTTTGTCTTGACATTCCGGGAGAGGGGTGGGCAGACAGGTATGCTGGGAGGGCTTATCCACTCCAGAACAACACCTTTCAAGCTCTTAGTATCGTCTGATCTTGTGCTGGATATGCCCTTTTGAATCTTTAATGGATGAGAAAAGGTATGTAGATTCACAGAGCAATCAACATACTAATTCTGTGACTGCCATGCACTCTTCATTAGAAGCTTCCATAAGGCGCTCCAGAAGATGGGGCACCATGCGCAAGAGTTGTTGGAACACTCTATGCTCTTTTCTGGCCCTGCAACATGGAAGAGTATTAGCCAAGAAGTAGTATGATACTTGCTTGGGAGTGAGCGACTCTTCTATGACTTCCCTTCCTCACCCATGTGAAGTATGCCATTGGTCAGCAATGCTGGGATGCTGCACATCGCATGCACTGCTCGGCCGCAATGTCACCCATAATGAACTAAGGGATCACTGGCACGGCTGAGCAGTAGCATTAGAGCATGGCATGGTGGAAATACAATGGACACACGGCTTTTTCCGGTTCCCAAGCTTGAGGGCATTGACGCTTGTAGCATTGTCTGGAGGAGAGTTCTCATCCGGCATTGGGGATACAATGGAGGCCAAGGAGGATGGGGCCCATTGCTTGCTGCACCAACTTTTAATGACCTCACTGACTCAGAGTCCATCAATCTGAGTCACAGTGCGCCCTCGCTGACTCAGAGTCAGTCAATCTGAGTCATGGCGGGGTGACTCATTCAAAGCCTAGTGGCCCATAAATGCCTGGCCAATTCAACCAACAAAGTGCAATTCAACACTTAGCATTGAATTGAGCCCCTCACCTTTGTCAAGCGGTTCCTTTCTCCATGCCCAGGCATCCACAGCTGCTGACAGTGACCACTGCCCCGACATACCGGCAGATATTGCTCAACAAGGTATACAACTCGATGAATGTTGTCTGGTCCCTTGAGCCAGCTACACTGAAACTGACCAAATGGCACTGGTGCATAGCTTGGAGCCTTGCTGCTGCAACTCTGATGGCCATATAAAGGCCCATCCATGCAAGGAAGCATGTAGCACCGGGTGCACTGTGAGCATTACCAATTCCTTGGGCCCAGCTGCTTGTGTCCGTTGCTTCAACTGTTTAGCAAAGACCCAGTCTTCACTGAAGCGGCCATATACATGCTGGTGTTTGGATGCTACACCGGGGAGTACGTTGCCGAATGTGCAAACGGCCGATGTGGATACATCAGTCAGTCCCCATCTGTACTGAAGAATGTAGTAAGTGTTTACAGTGGCCCAGTGCCATTACAGAGGCTATATCAGGTGGTTGGCATTCCAGTGCGGATGTTTCCACCTTGAGGTAAGTTGGGAGGTTTCTCCAGAGCTCAAAGTACTTACCACATATTATGAAGAAAGCGATGCATTGCACCCTCCTCCTGCTCTACATCGCTGGGAATTAGAGTGCATCCCAAGGCCGTTGAAGTGGACCTACGTGGAACCAGGTAAGTGAAGAGCAATCCTGAAACATTCAAGCTAACCCTGGCCATAGATTTAACTGACGAAGTGCCCCATTCTGTTGAGTATGTGGATCTTGGTTATGAAACTGACTGGCGCAAATTCTTGAAGCTTGATTCCATGGATAGGCCTGGGCTAACAGAGGTGGAATTCTTCAGCCTGTTTGCCAAGTGTGAGGCATGCTTGCTCATCACGATGTGCCAAGCATTCCATAGCCACTACTGCAGCCTGCAAAGGGAGGATGATTTGGAGCTAACTGACTGTGAGGAAGGAAGGCAGCATGGATAAACTAACCATCATTTAGACTTCTTATTTCAATCATTTTGTATATACCCTTCTAGATTTCAAATCAACCATGTTGCATGGCCCTGCCCTCATAAAACATTTACCCCATCAGTTACATGGGGATGATCCTGAAAATAGGTGGCTCAGGAGCCCATCTATGCAAGGAAGCAGAAAATTATGAACATGCACACCACAAAGTCTTAGGACTTTATTCCTCGAGGCATACTAGTAGAATAAGGGTAAAATAATGGTTAAGAGAACAAGAAGCATGCCTTACTTCCTAGCATACATCACAATGACCATGCATCAAAGGCTAGATATAATTAAATTTATCAATACTCATTTTCAACTATCATTAATGTCATATCTGGACTTTGACTGCTATGTATATGAGATGGTGAAAGCGACCAATGAAATATGTGGAATCAGTGGGGACCAACTTGAAGTTGGGAACTTGGGGATGAGCAGGCATGATGCATTTGAATGGCATATAAATTAAGGGTAGCTGCATAGGTACTGTTGTGTCACAGCCAAAGCAAAAAAAGATGGCATGCAAACGGAGGCACGAATGGGCTGCCAAGTAGAGTAACATGCTTGAGCGCACCTGGGCCAGGACATTTTAGCTGCCCACATCAGATATAAGAAATATAAAAGCCTTTTGGATGACTGAGGGATTAACTAAGCTAGAAAGCACATCAGCTTTTGATCTTTGATTACGTGCCACCATACAGCTACACATTGCTTGCGCCAATTTCCCCAGCTCGAGTAAAGGGTGGGCATTGCATATTTGACAGGACAGGGTAAGAAAGGAGGCTCTCACCTTGAGGTGCCATTGGACATGTTGAGAAGCTTATCATCACTGCTACATCAAGCCAACACCAGCGCATATGTGGAGGTGCATCCGCCAAGCAGCTTGACTGGGCACCCCTGGAACAAAGTACTTCAGTCAACCACATCAGATATAGGAAACATTGACACCTTTGTGGAGGTGAATGGGCTTCAGGATGAACTAAAGTAGAAAACGCATCAGCTCTCAATCTTTTATCAGCTGCCACCCTGTTGCTATGCACTGCTTGCACCGATTTCCTGGGCATGAGCAATGGACAGGCATTGTGTAACTGATATAGTGGGTAAAGGGGATCTCACCTCGAGGGGACATCTGACACTTGGATGTACTGAAATTTCTGTCAAGGACTCTAGGGCGAGCTGCTGACAGGTTCAAGGGGCCAGAGGTAACCCAAATGTAGGGTTGCGTGACAAAAAGTCAGACCCAACCGGGCAGGTGACAAAAAGTCAGACCTGCAGGGCCAGGAAGTAAGAGCAGCACATGCAGAAGTGAGGAAGGATGAGAGGGAGAACTTGAACAAGAAGTCGAGCACTGCCACTTCAACTTGAACTTCCCGTGACTTGTTTATAATTATGTAAGGGTGTAAACATGTCCTAACATCACATCTGATCGAGATCAGACAAGCCTTCAAGCTTCAAGCTTCAAGTTCAGGCTTGGAGGTTCTATCAGGCCACTGGAGTCTCCACGTTCTCATTGTACTAGGAGCTAGGAAGCAAAAGACAATATATTACTGAGCAGATGAATGGGTCCAATGGTAATTTTACATGAAGTAGCGTTCATTGCCAGTTTACTGGTACAATGCAGCGGCTACTAAGTTAGCTTTGTTGCACCATTGCATGCAGCTCATCCATTGTAGAAAACAAAGAAAGACCAAAATCCTTATGTGCTGCCCTATGAACCTCTTCTGCCGCATGCTCGGCCACCAAAGATCCATTAGCATAGCTCTCCTCCTTCTGAAACCAATGCTCAACCCATCAGAATAGACTACCAGCTGTGTACTGCGTGAAGGAGTACCAAATCTCGTGGGGTTGGATGAGGAGGTTTGAGTGGGTGATGACAGCCAAGGGAATGATGATGGACGTGCCTGGAGGAAACTTGATAACAATGCCACACTCCCATAGGATGAGGTGGCCACCACACATTGAATCAAACTTTCCAACATTGGTTATAATGCAGACTCTGAAGGCGAGGTTCCCCCAATCCATATGCTGATAGCACCAAGTTGCTGGGCCAAAGTTGAAAGAAATTGCTGCCCAGACACTATCCAGAAATAGGCGCTCGAGGCCTTTGTCCTGCTCATACAGGGCCCCAAGAGTTTCATGGTAATATTTATAAAGCTTGGGGAACCAAGCTGCAAATCCACCATTCGCAAATTTGGAGATGCAGACAAAGGATGGGTAGCTGAGGAGTTTTCATAAAACTCTGTGATTCGCGCGGTTGTGCACGAGGTTGCCTGGGATCACTTGTCCACCACCAAATGATACACCAGCTGCCAGGGCTGGGAAAGACCCATGGCAATGATTCAAGTCTTTAGAATCAAAGGAGCATTGCTTGCTGGCCTCCTCCATCTCCCTCTCCACATCCACCATTCCCTTTGACCATTTTTGCTCCTCCAGCTGGTTACTGTCCTCTGGCTGCCCAATGCCTACACAGAAAATCTGGCGGGCATGATCCTTGATGGGGATTGATTTTCTGTCAAATTCAAGTTCCAGCTATAGGAATTGACAAAAAATTGACTTAGCTTACCTGCCATCCCACATTTGCAGCTTACATTTGAAGCACGAGTTCTCTACAACCAGATCATCCAACTCATATGTGGTCTTATCCTTCAACTCCTCAGTGTCGCATAGACCTATGTACCCAGGGGCTGAGATCAAAATATCTGTGAGATCAAGCTTGGCATCAATGGCCTTCGAGTTTGGGTTATGCAATTTCTGGCGGGTGGCAGGCCAAACTTCATAAGCATGCACTCCGGCCTCATACTCCTTCTGCTGCTCAGCTCTGTTGCCTTCCTCGCCATCCTCCCCCTCCTTGCCATCCTCCCCTTCTTCACCATCCCCCTCCTCCTCATCCTCCCCCTCCTCCTCATCCCCCTCCTTGTCCTTCAAGGCAACTTGGCCAATGCCACTCGCTGCCCTGCTGACACCATCTGCCACTTTGTCAACTTGGATGTCATCTGCCACTTTGTAGACTCCACCCTTACCGATGTGCAATGTGGCCCATTTGGTATATTCATCTTTCCTGAATGCTATAGGAGGCAACATCTCACCCGGGAATAGAACTTGGAGATGTTCTTTTAATACATTGGAGTGTGCGATGCAGACAAGAGCATTGGCATAGAAAGTGACACCATGCACCAGATTTGACACATCCTTCATAAGTTGCTGGTCATCCTCCTTGAGTTTGGCCTCCTTCTCATCATCCTTCTTGAGTTTGGCCTCCTTCTGGCCATCCTTCTTCCTCAACCTCAGATGCTTCATGGATACCGATGATGATGATTTAGCAGCAATAGCCACTTCCAACCTCAGGAGGGCACTTGCATAGCCAACCAGGATGGCCAAGAGGAAGTTGTGGAATGTTGTCGCAGTGTCCTTGCAGTATATCTCAAATGAGGCTAATCACTCCTTGGAGCATAGCACCTCTAAATATTTATCAGCCATGTCCTCCTTGTTCCAGGAGTACTTCACCAAAACTTTCATTCTCAAATTGTCCATTGGGTCAAGATATTGAGCCAGTCTTGGGTCACGAACAGGTTTGGTCCACTCAGGTTTCTGGATTGACTTCATCAAGGAGTCGGTTGCTTCATCTAGCATGTGAAGAAGCCCAAGCAATGACCAATGGAAAATCTGTCATTTCATTCTCTTCCAACACTGCACAACAAGAAAGTGGGAAAAGCGCCTGGATTCAGTGGGTTGCGCAGAAGGCTCAGAAATCTTGTATGTATTGAGATAGGAACATACAGATTCTGTATGGTCTGCCAGTGTAGATTGTCTGACCCTGGATACATGATAAGCAATGAGGAAGTGATGCCAGGTACCGGTAGAAGCTCACTTTCTCATCAATTTCCAACAATCATCTGGATCAAAGCGAGACCACAAATCTTTGCCTGAAGCCAATCTGATGCCCTTTGCAGAATTACTGCACTCTGGATTGGCGACAGCAGTGATATTCAGTGTTTGATTGGTGTAAGGAGTAGTGACAAAATCATCATCCTCTTCAGAGTGAGCTTCTTCTGTGGGCATTGCACTGGCCACTACAAGACTTCCACTGGAAGTGTATGCTGTAGCAGCAAGGACTTCTTCATTATGCACTAGAATAGTTGTCACTGCATCAACCTTTCTGTGGACCAGTAGATTCTGGATGGAAGGAGCATCTGTGGCAGGGCGTATAGCGTTTCCCTGATTGATAGTAGTGAGTAAGTGGAGAAGAAGGGTGAGATTTCAAAATTTCATATGAAGCGCCAAATTCAAGTCTGAGTCAGGCTCTGCCTGATTAGGAGAGCTTCAAAGTATCTGCGCTGAATTGGTGGTCATTGGAACTGAAATCAAGAGGTGGTGGTACAATGATGGGTTGAGACAATGGATGCCAGCGTCCAACTTGGAGTCACTGTTCAAGTTATAAACTGTATATGAAGGTGAGAAAAGACTCTCGGACTCTCTGCTACTGCAAAGCTCCAGTGTTCCTAAGATGGAAATGCACCTGATCTGCCAAGCATAGGGTAGAAGAGGTAGTAAGTATGTGATATATCATATGATCATGATCCAGTGACTACTTATAAGTTATAACATCTGAGTCTCACACTGTCTCACATATATCGCTATATCATGAGATGATATCATTTGCTGCAATGAACCAGAATGCTGGAATCTCTGACTTGGAGTCTTTTCCTCGTAACTACATACATATGGAGCAGGTCACCTAGTGGCCACTACTTTTGTATAGCTGCCAATCTGACTGGCAAAATTTTTTTTTAATAAAGTATGACTGAAAACAAGCATGAGAAGACTATAAGAACACAAGATTCAATTATTAGCCAAAAAATGGTCAGGAGTACAGTAAAGGTTAGGCTGATGGCATTGACTAGTAATTAGGGGGCTGCGACAACATTAGAAATTTGAACATGACAAATCTATGGCCGACCAAAGAAACAGCATAAAGCCAGCAGAACGAGCTCATGCTGGGAAAATCTTGCATGACAATTTGATGCTTAGTAATTTAGTAATACACTCGCAGTTTGTATTTGAAAGCACATTAGGGTTAAGGTTAACTGCGGGCAAATATTACACAGCCCCTGAAATTTGATGGCACAGTCCCGAAATTCAAGTTCAATGTCCTAGGCCAAGCTGACATATTGAAAGAAGACAAATACATAGAAAATCTGTTATATAGAAAGATGCTACCTGTGCACAGAGATTGAAATAGAAGAAATGTTGCCTATGGGAGTATCACTGAACTGGGTCTTCAAGTTCACCATCACACTGGCCGCAGTGATCATGATACAACAGCCTTAGACTTGTGACCCTCATATGAGTATGAGCAAGTGTCGATACCTCATAGAGGGACTGGACAATGCTAAAGTGACTGTAACAATGGTAGGGTACTGCATCTCCTGCATTTGCATGGATGTGAGCAATCAGCTATGACATCTGTTGGTGAGCATGTGAAGATGGTCTGAACATTGGATATACCATCACCATCTGAGTTGCTCAGATCACCATCATCATCACTACTGGACTGGTCTTCATCATCACTGTCTGAATCGCTTTCTTCACTGTTGTGGTCAGAGTCATCTGAGGAATTCATGTCAGAATCTGATTCCATAACCAGATCATTGTACTGCTGTACAAAGTCCAGGTCCACAGGAGTTGCCCCGAGGCTCAGGATATCATGGCCTGTGAGGTCTTTGTAAGTAGATTGTGTTTAAAGAAAGTGTAATACCTACATCTCGTGTATGAGGATAACACTCCTGCCCTAGCCTTAACAACATATCTTGGTCCCACCCACTCGAAGCCCTCGCTAACCCCAAAATTCAGATCATAAGGGAAATACTTCTTCAGTAAATCTGTCAGAACATCTGGTGTGCACTCCAACACTTCACCTTGAGCATCATTCTCTTCTGCCATAGTCTTAGTATACGAGATCAGTGCTACAATATGCTGGGAGAGTAGGTCCTTGAATACGAGGCCACCATCGATGAATGATTCCTTCTCGGGGTTGAGAAACAGATAGCATGCACACCACCAATGATGAAGGTCCCTAGATAGCCCATGGGCATGGATAGTGCACAGCTGATCATGGTCATGTTTAGGCCCATGTCAATATTTCTTCCTGTATGCCAGAGGGTTGATGAGATCCCCAAGTTCCATGACGATGCATAACATGAACAGGTCAAGCACCCCTTCAAAGGTGGAGACATTGGGAATATGACAAGTGGGTGGTGGCATTGACAAATCTAGTTTAGACCCACACTTGATGAGGACATAGTGAAGATAAGTAACCATCCTTCAAAGTAGAAGATGCACATCATGACTGTGTTCTGTGTTTGTCACCCTCTCGCTAGCAACAAACATATGATAAAGCCTGAAAACCATGTCTTGGATCGTGGACATCGCGTAAAAATGACCTCCATGACAAATTGCAGATTCTGGTGTCACAACAAAATGCGGTGTGTTTGGCCGCATTAACCTATAGGACAATGGTTATGAATATGGGGGTGCCAAGCAGACACAACTTACATTTGGGATCCAGGACAAAGAAGGACTGCCTCAAGGTCCCACTTCTCCAGATTGGCAGCAGAAATATTGTCTTCTTCAGTGAATAGTGTAGCATCAGAGAAATGCATTGACCCAGGTTTGGGCTTTGCAACAATCCACCATTTCATGCCAGTTTGGGTGTCGATGTAAGTGCAGAAGCCATTGCAATCAATATGCCAGAGATGGTGGGCACCTGATGTTGCCACAAGGCCCCATCTAGTACTTGCCATTGGAAAAGAAATAGCCTGGCTACACATCGGTAAATCAACGGTGGCACTGAACGCTGCAAGATCAGAAGCAAATGACGTGGGAGGATGAGGGGCAGACAGCATTGGGAAGTCCAGTGCATCGAGGATTTTACTTTTCTCCCTATGACACCTCAGCATATCTTCTAAAGTACCCTTCAGGTGGCGAGATGATTTGCCTTCAAAGGAGTTTTCAATTGAGTAATCTGGCACATAATCAGGATGTCCAAACACAACAAGAATATGCTTCAAACACACCATGAATCATCACAGACTTGTACAGGTCCCCTAATGTTTTCAAACTCTTTTCATCAGAAGCGAGTGTAGGCTCAAATTGGTCATGTATTACAACATATTTTTGGTGGAATATTGCTTGTATCTCTTGGTCACTCTTGCTCCCAAGTTCCTGCTTTGAGAGTATACAAAATGTGCTCTCCTCCAGACAAGCCATCCACAGAGGTCAGCCATCTTTATAGCCCGCTATGACAGCACTGTGAATAATTTTGAACATGGAGCACTCATCAGCAAACTAAGGGAGTGCCAAAAGTCACTATATTGTGGCGAATGAGTCTAGGTAGAGCTTACATGGAATGACGGGGTGTATGTAACTGGGTCATCCTTCCCAGGAGCCCATAGCGATACTGATTTGCCTACGAATTGTTTCTATAGATGGAATATGAGTTATTAGGTATGAATTATCATACATATAACCATGCATGCCTTTCAAGTTCTTGAAAGGTTTGCTTTTTCAGGTTTAATCTGCAAAGGACAATAAATTGTGTTCTTTCAAGATGGCAAATGACTGACCATATCCTGCATTAAGTTGATGATATCAACAAGTCTACTAAAACCTCTGAATTCAATCTCCTCAAAATAGTTGCACTCCATGGCATCTACAGACTGTGGTCCAGATTGAATTTGTGATTCAGGCTTTTGTTTTGGTTTTGGCCTTGGCCTTGACCTTGACTTTAACTTTGTTTTTGGTGGTGGAAGGGGCAATTGGTCTGTTTTCTTTGTTTTTGCCTCTCGCGTCGGGTTCTTTTGCTTTTCTCCAGCGATTGGACTGTCCTTTTTAGTGGAGAGTGAATCATTGGAGGGTGAAGGCATCTTGCGGGGGCTTGATTCTGGAGTTGCATTGTTTGGAGCCTTGTCGTGCTCATTCATACTGCCCTCTGTCATGTCCACATCCACTGCACCAGATTGTTCTCCTCGGTTTGCAACATCTCCTGTATCCACGTCAACATCCATTGCACTAGGATTCTTGTCCTCCCCTCCAGATCTTCCCAATTGTTCTACTTGCTGTGCGACGCCTGCTCTATCCACATCACTTGCTCTATCCATGGAAATATCCATACCAGAGTTGCCAGTGAGCCTTTCTGGTCGAGCACTTCCTTGGTCATTTTGGTGTCAATAAGCCCCTCTCGCAGCGCCACTATTTCCTTGTCCATGGCTATCATCTTCCTCAGAATTCCTACCTCCAAGATGGTGCAATCCTTTGTGAACATGTTTTTCATCCTCATCACCATCCTCCTCCTCCTCCTCCTCCTCTTCCGCATCCACCGCAGCCCCAGGCCCACCATGTACAGAGGTTGCACCATGTGCAAAGGAATTAGAAGACTCCACATGATGGTTCACACGATATTCAGAGGTAACAACAGGGACCTTTAGTATTTGGATATCTGAGAAATTGAATTAAAGTCAGTCCATAGATAATATAAGAAGGTCTCACCAGCTGTGAACCAACTGGCATCATCATTACATATATCATCTACACCCATCGCAGAGATATCTGTGAATGCTTCCACCAACAACCCTGGAATTGTTACAGTTGTTTTCATGGTGGCAATATCAAATATAACTCTTAATAGTCATTTTTCAATCTTTCTAATTATGGTGGGTCATTTGTTACCAAATGATTTCCAGAGCTATAATAATGTTTAGGAATCAGTGGTGTCCTTCCAGTTTTAAGTGCTCTCATACCTCAAACATTTTTGTCTTCCCAAAAGACACATTTATTAACAAATGATTGACAAGGAGGAATACCGGTGAAAGGGCAAGAGCAATAAATAAAGGGTTTTGTAACATTTCTGGTGCTATGTCAAAATTCTCGTGGTCTACTGAAACACCATATCTGACACATTGTGAGCATTAGGAAAGGTCTGTCATGAAATTATGCCCTTACTTTCCAAGTGCCTCCTTGAGATCGTTCTTGTCATTGGGCAAGTACAAATTACCCTGATGACTAAAGTGTTGAGGGAAAAAAATATGGAGAGTGTGGCACATGTACTCGGAGAAGATAGGACAGATGAAATGCAGCAGCTGCAAAGTTTTGGATAATCTTTGCCCTGTGAACATTCCCAGTGGCATGACAAACTGCGTGATAACAGGCAGAGAGCCGATCATCAACAGTCATTGCATTAAGAAACATATATGTGCTATCAGATTCCATGCTTCCGATCGCAGTTTTGATGACTTTGGGCCAGTCACCCATAGTTGCATGGCCCTGAGAGGTATATTTTTAAACAGGCAAGTAGTGTTACAGAGAAAAAGAGATGCACAATCTTATCAATGAATAGCACTTCCCCCCTTTCTTTGGAATTGCTCTCTGATGCCGTATCAAACACAAATGCGACTACATCCAGGAGGCTATACTTCAGAAGTTCCTTCACAAGTATGTTGGCCTTTTTCTCAGGAAAGTCACTGGTTAGACAAAATCTTCGCAGGACCATCAATTTCTCCATTCCTGTAAAGTATGTTGACCCAGATTGGCACAAGTTCTCCTGCTCATGAATCACCCAAGTATGCCTTAGCAGAATAAGCATTAACAGAAAATAATTTAAAAGTAAGTCAACTCACACACACATTAGATACTGCCATTTCTAGTTTATCAAGACCACTGGGGGCAGAGACAACATCCGTTTTCCAAGGAATGTCTTTGAAAAAGGTGCTTGTGGTACGAAATTTCTCCTGGTCAGCCATTTTGTCCTAGCACTCCAACCTTGAACTTCAACTCAACACCAGTGCAGGTGACAAAAAGTCAGACCAGCACTTTTAACTACAGCCAGGAATATGGCAAGATACGACGAGAATGAGACTCGGACTTTAAGCTTCAAGAACAAGGGCTGCCGCCACTTTCAAAGTTGAACTTGAATTTTGGTGGCTGTGTAAGATTTGCCCACAGTTAACCTTAACCCTACATTAGCATGAGAACTTGAGACAGCTGAGTCAGATGTTTCAAGTTCAAGAGCCTGAGCCTAATCGTGCATGATGAATAGTGGACCATGGGATGTGAAATGCAGGATAGAACAAAGTAGGGAGTTGCAAGACTCCCCGAGGTGGCGCCGACCACCCCGACAAGTCTGCAGGCATTTATTTCAAGTGTGGATCCCTAGTTCTAATACACACATGATGTAGTATAATCAGACTAGGTGGCATTGTAGCGAGGGTGCATCAAAACCTTCCTGTTGTTAAAAACCCAGTGGGAAAAATAAACAGCAGTGAGGGAAAGCTACCAGCTGGTGCCAAGCAGGTGGGCTCGAAACAATACCCAGGATGTGGGTGGGTGGGAGCACAAAAACTTCTGGAGACAGCAAACATGAGGGAGTAGACAAGCACAGGCTTGAACTCTACAAGTCTGGGATGTGCAGATTGCTCACATGGGAACAGCTGGTTTCAGAAACCAGGAAGGGTCCAGGCCAGATCATCACGCTGCCCGATTAGACTACTATAAAAACATTCTAAAGACGACTAATTGTGCATGATGAATAGTGGACCGTGGGATGTGAAATGCAGGATAGAACAAAGTAGGGAGTTGCAAGACTCCCCAAGGTGGTGCCAACCACCCCGACAAGCCTGCAGGCATTTATTTCGAGTGTGGATCCCTAATAAGCCTATAAAATGGGGGATGGGAAGGGAGGGAAAGAAGAATTAAGTAAGAAGTAAAGAAGTAAAAGAACAAATACAAGTTGAACAAAGTGATCAGGAACACGAAGAAATAGTCTGATGGCAATGTCCAATTCCAAATCTGAGGTAATAAATTTGAAGGTCCAAGTCTGTAGTCCATATGAAAGTCTGTTAAGAGAAAAGTAGTCCAAGATCATAGCCTGTGGAGATAAAAAGAAACAACTAAGCGGGCGCTGGCTGGTGTGCAGGACGTCTGAAAAGTAGGGCCTGCAGAAGAACAGGGTTCTTTCAGATGTAAATTTGGAAGGTGCTGGATGCCCATCGACCAATGACTTGGATGATGGATGGGGCAACTCCAGCTTCTGTGAGGGATGTAGCTCCTCCTGCATGCATAGATTGGCCCCCAACATCTGTGGGGAAGAATCTCTTGAGGTGTGTCATGAACCACCCTCAAGTGGGAACATGCCCATTCTCATGCAACCACAGTTCAGGTTGGAATGGATGCAGGTGATCGCGGGATGAGAGGTATGATGTGAAAAGAGGATGAGGGTTTGTCACCATGTCGGTATTCTGGATGATGATTGTGTTTCCCTCATAGAAGTGGTCTCCCTTATGTCCTGGAAGTAAAAAAGAGTACTGGAGGTTGTTGATGGTGACAGTGTGCCAAAGTGACACCTTCCTGTAATTCTGTAATGCAATCCTGTCAGGAAAACAAAGTTCTCTGAGATGTAGAAGTCCATGAAAACCAGTGAACAAAAGTGCGAGAAAAAGTTTGTCATCATGGGAATGTGATGAGGTCAGCTTCTCAGTAACAACCCAAAGGTCAGTAACAGAGAGTGGCCACTTGCATTTTATGGGAGAGCTGAAACATTGGCAGCAGCCTGCAACTGTACGCTTGACAAGGTTGCTGTTTTGGTGGGTTCTGACATTTGGAAAGAAAGGTTGAAGCTGGTTGGCAATGCCCAAGAGGTAGGAGTTGACAGAGTATTCCAGGCATATGCTGGCTTGGTGGGACTGTCCGATGTTGCGTCAAGGCAAGTCCTCTTACCAGTCAGGTGCATTTCCTTCTCGCCCTCCTCATTGTCCTCCTCTGGGGTGGGCAATCGGTCTCTCATTCCACGTTTGCCTGCAGCAGCAATAAACTGGTCATGGTTCTCAATGATTCTGATATATCGACTGAAAGGTTTCTCCACTGCTCCTCCTTCAGGAATTGCCACAATGAGAGTTGTGTAAATGTTTGCAAGAGCAGATGCTTTTGAGATGTGAAGACTCCTATAGTCTGAGACATGTCCATCGCAAGTCGCGAGAACACCATGTGTAGCTGGCTCTTCAGCCAGGCCTGCTGTGATGAACACATCAATGTCAAGCGCACTTGCTCTACCAGATCCAGTGACTTGAGTATTTGATGCAGTGACTCCGGGGCCTCCAAGAATAGGGGTTCCTGTTGCATCAGTTGTTCCATCAGCCATGTGCAGTAAGTTCATGTTGATGAATGGTCAATTGGATAACACTTGAAGATGTGAGGATGATTGATTTAGCAAAAATCAAATAGAGCACAAAAACTTCTGAAGACAGCAAACATGAGGGAGTAGACAAGCACAGGCTTGAGCTCTACAAGTCTGGGATGTGCAGATTGCTCACACAGGAACAGCTGGTTAACCAGGAAGGGAAAGTTCATGGTCCAGGCCAGATCATCACGCTGCCTGATTAGACTACTATAAAAACATTCTAAAGACAATGAATTTTGGTGGCTGTGTAAGATTTGCCCACGGTTAACCTTAACCCTACATTAGTGTGAGAACTTGAGACAGCTGAGTCAGATGTTTCAAGTTCAAGAGCCTGAGCCTGAACTTGAAGTTGAAAGCTTGAAGTGTACTTCCAACTTGAAGCTTGCCACTTCTTTCCACGCTCAATTTTCTCCTACTCATTTTTCATCACCTGCAGGTCTGACTTTTTGTCACTCAATCCTACATTTGGATTCCATCAAGTTGTCTGTGGATGCCTTTGGTGCCTTGAACTTGAAGGCTCAATGCTATATTTACATCATTTGTAAGCCCTTTCCTGTACCTCTCTTACTAGTACTAAGTAGTATTCTCATGGCTAGCAGGAACTCATCAAAATGACTGCCATGCTTGTGGATGATGATTTGCTGAGGTTTCGAGTTGATTATAGTGTGTTGAATTTTGAGTTTGTGATGGCTTCCCCACTGAATGTGTTCTTACAGGGCCCATTGGTGTGACGGATGGCAAAGTTGGGGCTCTCCTCTTCGATGGAGAATATTTTGTCACCACTCCTAATCAAACCTTCATCCCTGAACTGCCAGCTGGAGACCGTAAAGTAATGATGTGCACCAACAGCCTCTATGCAGATGACAATCCTATTCTCTGGCCACAGCCTTATAATGCATTTAACTGTCACCACAGTGCAATTCCTAGGGCTAAATCACTTTCCACCCATTCAATTATATGGTGGGAACCTATGCATGAGGACTTTATACCCTTGAGGGACCCGGCATCCCCCATTTGGGGCCTTGGCAAGCTATCGGATTCAAAGCTGGGTGAGCTGAAGTGTTCAGTGTCAATTTTGTTATCTCGGGTCCAAGCATTCATGTTGAATTCATCCAAATCTCGGGCACCACCTACCCTTAGTCCAATGGTTAAAATGATTGAGCATGGCCTCGTCCATCTTGGATCGGTATGGATGAACTTCCGTCAGATGGCGTTTGGCGTGAGGGATGTGCAAAGGTGTTGGCCTGATGTAATGGTGATGTTGGATTACATGGAGGTGTACAAACTCCGAATGGACTCAACTAGGTTGGCAGTGGGCTCCCCGTCAGTCAAAGTTGCCGACACTGTTGGTGTTTTCACCAATGATATTCACATTGCACAGGATTTTTTCCATGCAGGCCTTCCATTCTGGTTGACATGGCTGGCCTCGGACCTTGGCCAAACAAATATACTTGCAGTCGTCCCGCTTATGGTACCGCACCACTATGGGATCTGCTTTGAGCCACACCGCTTCAATTACCCTATTATATACCGGGGCCCGGCTAGTTCTCATTACAAGCATGAGGCAATCTTACTGTATGCTCACAACTTCCTGCGCTATCTGGATCTGTTTGCCCTCCATGCCAGCGAAATGAATACATCCGCATCAGGACACATAGAAGCCTTAGTAAGATCAAAAGACGGACCAGGCACCAGGGCCATTGGGGGAGTTAGCCAACAATATGGTGCCAACAAGGGTAAGGGAAAAGGAGTTCTTTGTAAGTAACCAGAGTTGTTTTGTCATCCATCAACTCACCCTCCCACGACAGATAATAAGCAGAAATCTTCAAATCCGCCAATGGGCCGTGACAGGTTTGATGTGTACGAGAGCCCCCTCATGCCACTCCCAATTCCTGCCTGGCGTGATGGGTTGAAGGCGGTTAAAAGGGATGAACCCTCGGCATCTTATCACACGCATTATCTATTTCCTGAGGCAGTGATTTTTGCTTCCACCAACGAGGCTCACCATGCAAAATTCTTTGCCACATGGAAAGTATTTCAACCTGCCTGCATCTTACGAGTATTTTCAGTGGAAAGCTCAGCATCTCCCTTGTCCGGTCAACAGTGGCATGATTTTCTTCTTGATGGGCTTGTGGCATGCAGCCATGAGCCAAGTTTAATTTGTCAATGTGAACAAGTCAAGGCCATCTTTGCAGATGCTTTGGATGAACTCCAGATTGACCTTTGTCCTCCACCATCTGACAGTTGTCCCACAGTGCCAGTTGATGAGGCACAGAAGATTCTATGGGAATTGACTGAGCTTAATTTCTGCTTTGAGCTATTGGCCCTTGACAAGCATGCCTCAGGCTTGTCACCCCACCGGGGTGAACATGAGCAGCAGGCTATGGTGCTAAAGTGTTTTGATGTACCTTCGCTAGTCATCACCAACATACAGCAGGCAAATTTTGGTTTGCAAGCTCATGACTGGTGAGAAAGGTTACCATTTTTGCTGGCGGTGAGGGCATTGATGAGGGATTGGGATGGACTGAAGCTGACGCCTCTTTTACTACCTGATCTGGCCTCACATAATATGTATACTGAAGCAGATGTCCAGCAACTCGAGGACCACATAACTTGTTTTTATACACAAACTTTCTATGATTTATTTGGCCGTGCCACAGTTGTTCCTACCCAGCTTCCATAATTACCTATGTATAGTATATCTTGTAAAATCTTATTATCTGGGAACATCCTTCTGTTTTATTAGTCCCCACATTGTCCCAACTTCCAGCTTGACTCATTTTAGTATAACCCATCATACATGGTCAAAGCAAAGGTATGGTGCTACAACTATTGATGATATCCACTGATGATTTGGGATAATTTGAAATAGGAAACTTTGAAGTGCAAGTGTGATGGGAATGACAACAGTAAGCTCACTCATCCCTTAGCATTAACTTGAACATTTCCTCATTCTAATACAATGCCTCTGTAGCATGCCCAACATTTACAGCCTTTTACTAATCTGACAATATCGGACTCGGACTGTCAATTCATAAATTGACTCATACATGCTAGTGATCATTTTCTCTCGTTGAGCCCTCCAGTCAGGCTGAGGTTTCTGGACATCGCACTGTTAGCAGAGTTCTGCCCACCACCATTCTCATTATCTCACCATGGACCTGCTGCCAGCCTGGTGTCAAGTCTGTGTTTGCAGGTGCATGTTCTCTGTACTACAAGCCTATACTTTTCACAAGCATAGTTGCCAGAAGACGAAGAAACAACTTTCCAGCGGTCTGGAGAAAGCTAAAGAGGTCTGGCAGTCCAAGAAGCATCAAAAAATGGAAGTAATGCAAAGCACAACTGCGGAAAGCCCTGCGGACCAAAATGTAGCTGTTTAACAAGAATTAAACAATGTTGCACTCACCATGCAAAATGAAGTAAGACTTATGATGTTGGTGCAGCTCATTGCTCATTGAATCACTATTATACCAGTTAGAGTGCCTCCATGAACAACAAAGACTTGGATCAACCACTGGCAGAGTGCAGGGGTCACCAGGAAAACTGCCAACTACCCAAGCGCTACTGGGATATACTACCTGAACCTCCAGCAGCACTTCCTCCAGCTCCTCAACCAGAAGCATCGGAATGTGCGCCAACCGTGTCTCCAGCTACCATACTAGCATCACCCTCATCCGAGCAACCCCCAAATGCTCATTCCCATGTCAGGAGACTGCTGAAATCCATACGGAATAAATTTGGCCTTTTCTGGCAGTATCATGCAACTCATTTTCCAGGCCACAATCCCAATGAGAATATAATGCGCGATGACCTGATGGATACATCCCCGGATACTTTTCCTGACCATCCAGCTGACTCTTACCACCCATATCCAAATCAGTAATTGTTTTTACTAGGAGAATGGTATTGGAACGGTGGGTTAAAGAAAATGCAATCTGGCTTTCAGGATCTCATCAAGATAGTCGGGCATCCAAACTTTCAACCTGAGGACATTTCAGGGACAAACTGGCAGCTTATTAATGCACAGCTGAGCAGAGATCAGCCATGCAACCCCTCGAACAATGAAGGCTGGGAGGACAAAGAGGATAACAGCAGGTGGGTTAAAACCCCAATCAAGATCAAGGTTCCATTCCCCAGAAGGTCGCTGCATCCAGGGCAAAAGGAGTTCAACGCAGGAATGCTTCATCACCACAAACTGGTGTCAGTGATTAGGGAGAAAATTATGCATCCCTCTAACCATCCACACCTCCATTTCGAGCCGTATGAGTTATTTTGGCAACCAACTGAAGCTTATAAACCAGTCAAAGCTCACAGAGAACTCTACACTTCAGAGGCATTCATTGAGGCTCACCGTGACCTTCAGGATTCTCCCGGAGAGCTGGGATGCGACCTTCAGAGAGTTGTAGTGGGTCTTATGTTTGCCTCAGATGGTACTCAGCTCTCAGCATTGAGCACTGCTAAACTATGACCAATTTATCTTGCGATGGGGAACGAGTCAAAGGACAGAAGGTCAAAGCCCTCCTGTCAAGCATTTGAGCACATCGCCTACCTAGAGACGGTGAGTAGGACCTCATTAACTTTGCGCTAGTATGTGATCCTCATTCCTTTTTGAATGACAGCTCCCAGATGCATTTAAAGCCTTTGCCACAGAGCACCTGGGTGGAAAGGGCCCAAATGGAGCATTCATGGCCCATTGTCATTGAGAAATCTATAACACTCAGTGGGAGATCATCCTTGATGATGAATTCCTGGAAACTTATGAGCATGGAATCATGATTATATGTTGCAATAGCATTCAGCATTGCTTTTACCCTCATATATTTACATATTCTGCAGACTACAAGGAGAAGTAAGCCAAGATTCTTTTGAATGCTGGTGTCTTTAACTCAAAGTTTTGAAAGAATTCTTATAGCTAGCATACGTAATCTTGGTTGGTGCCCTTGTCCTCATTGTCTCATACCATTAGATTGTGTTGCCAATATGGGGATGCATCGAGATATGACACAGTGCACGACTCTCACCTGGATTGATGATGTGAAACAGTGTAATCATGTTGAGACAGCACGCGAGAAGATATATGGGCAGGGTTATATGGTTGATAGTATGGCAGTGGAAGATCTCCTACAAGAAGATTCTCTTGTTCCAACAGCAGTATGACCTTCTTACCTCTCTGATGGTTGACTTTTTGCTCATGCTTTGTCAGAATGCATTTTCAAGCAAGCTGGCGCCATTTGGTTTCAACATGTTCAGCATGCTCGCTGTGGATCTCATGCATGAGGTTGAGCTCAGTGTCTGGAAGGCAGTTTTCATACATCTACTATGCATTCTAGATTGCCAAAATGAAAGCCTCAAGCACAAGTTAGATAGACAGCAAGCATCGTTCAAAGCCTCAGAAGGCTTGGTACTGATATTTCCATTAGATTTCGAGAGATTCCTCCTTTTGGGGTTGATGGCATAAGAAAAATAAGGTCAAACTGGTCAGAATTGAAGAAGATGACTGCTCATGATTACAAGGATATGTTACAAGTGGGTGTTATTGCTAGTATTCTCAACTTGACTGATATCATTCACATAGTGTGCTATATCCATTTTTGATGGTCTTCTGCCTGAACCCCACAATACATATGTTCTCAAGCTCTTATTTGAATTAGCTCACTGGCATGGTCTTGCCAAGCTTGGCATGCACATGGATGCGACTCTGGACATTTTATCCCATGTCACTACATCTCTGGGAAACAGCCTATACACATTTGGGGAAAAGACATGTGAAGCATTCGAGATTCAAGAGTTGGAATGTGAGCATGCTGCTTGGCAACGATGTCAGGAGAAATCCGCAATTAATGTGGTGTCCAGATCAAGAGGACCTACAGCATCCAGCAGTAATGCATGGAAGCAGAAGAAGCTCAATCTGAGGACTTATAACTACCATGCACTCGGCGACTATGTTGACACCATCTGGTGCTTTGGTACAACTGACTCATATTCCACTCAATCAGTAAGCTTTTACATGATATTTTGTGTAACATTGCTTATGGTGGCGGTGGGCATCAGAGCGAGCTCGAGCACCAAACGTCCAAAACTCGGTCACTTCAGTCTAACGGCAGATCAATACCACAGCAAATATCGAGGATTGAGCGATGAGAGCGCCATATCAGCATGATCTGTGAGAGGCTGGATCATCAACGCCTTAGCCCATCCTCAAAAATACAGCCAGAGGATGTTACACATGACCCTGGGGTACAGTACAACATAGGAAAGTCCCAGAAATGTTCTGTACACATACCGACCTTCCTACAAAAGAACAAGGGTGATCCCGCAATCAAGGTGAACAATCTTTGTATTCTTCTGCTGATTTGTACTAACCCCTCATGCAGAATTTCTTACCAAAGTTAAGAGAGCATCTACTTCCCCAAATCCAAACAGCATTGCTCTGGGAAGCTGAATTGCTTTCAGAGCCTTCCAGCTTCAGAACAGGCTCAGATACTGGACTATTTCATAGCCCCAATGGAAATGCATGCAATTTTGTGTTCTGCATATACCACCACAAGCCTCTTCGATTCCACTTTACCACTTATGACGTTCAGCATGGGACTGACATTGTTAACCCAGGGACATCTCATTGTAACATCATGCTTCTTGCCAATGATGTGGAGAGTTCAAATCTGCATCATTTCTTGTACGCATGGGTCTCACGTAAATGTGATCTATACTGGGCCTGGCATGCATGATTTTGAAGCTCACCGCTTCGATTTTTTGTGGGTGCAATGGTTTGAGGTCGTTAATCCAGGGTCTTCAGGGTGGAGTAATTCCAAGCTAGACTCTGTCTGCTTCCCTCCTATGAACGAAAATTGTTCTTTCGGTTTTGTGGATCCGAAAGATGTCCTGTGTGGGTGTCACATCTTACCAGCCTTTGCAAAAGGAAAATGATGAGCAGATGGGATCAGCATCTCTTGCTGCACCAAGGATAGTAAAGATTACAATCAATATTACATTAACCAGTGTGTTTATTGCTTACTTGCTACTTCTGATTTCATTCTGTTCCCCTAGGTTCTCTGACAGGGATCTTCTCATGCGCTACCACTGGGGGCTGGGTGTTGGCCACTTTCATGCACATCAGTCAGCACTCACTTCAGGCTGCATTTCCAATCTGACTGAGGATGCCCAAGAAACTCAGGCTCCAGATCTGGGGCTGCAAGAAGCATTGGGAGAGTCTCTTGCACAGGACAATGACAGAGGTAGTGACATGGGTTATGAGTCAGACAAACCAGAGCTGTGTTTGGAAGACCTTGACTTGGAAGGGTGGGATGACATTGAAATGGATGACATAGAGGATGGGGAGGGGGAAGAAGATGATGGAGAGCCTGAAGATTTTACTGGGATGTACTAGGTGTACATTTCTTAACATGTGTCGGCTCAGATTGGACATCTATGTATGTAGCATTCATTTGCACTTTCTTTATCTGGTTGTCATGGAGGTCTGCCTGGTCTAATTCATATTTTTGCTCTTATAGGTTTTACTGCTGCTATGGAATAATATCAGGGTCTCAACGCACCATATGTAGCCTTGTAGTACCTATCATGGCACTGTGCTCAACATCAAGTTGCACCAGAAATAGCCTGAGAATTCCCCTCCACATTTGTTACTAGTAGTAGGCCACTCATTGGCAAGAATTTTCACTCACCGACCCTTTGAGGGGACAAAGTTGAGCAGTTACGCTGCAGAGATTTACATAGACACTTATTGTGTCAAACCTGACTTCGGGGGAGACCCGTCCCTTGCAATAAACACATCCTCTTCAAATCATCACAATTTGACTATACCAAATGCCCTACATTTCCCCATTCTGGTGCATATAGTACTTTGGGAATGACATCCTGTTATCAAATCCATGGCTCTACAATGAATGGTGCAATGACTCAGTGTGGCGGCTGACTTCGGTGAGTTTGTGACTGCGTTCGAGAACTAGTGAATCATTTCTTTCAAGTAGCCACTACATTTATGAACCTAGCGGAAAGTTTTCAGATTCAATGTCACAGTGCAGTGCCCACCTCATCCTATGGGAGCTTGGCATTGTTATTGAGTTTCCTCTGGGGCATCAATCATCATTCCCTCAGCCTCATCAGCCACTCAAACCTCCCCATACAACCACTCGCACATGAGATTCTGTACTCCTTTGCCATGACTGGCCCAGGGGGGTCTCCGAGTCAGGCTATTCAGATGGGTTGAGCCTGAGCATGGGTTTCAAAAGAAGTGGAACTACAGTAAAGGATTTGTTGACATGCAATTTGGATTATACCCTGGCTGTACACAATTCCTCTAGTGCTTGTTCCTGTTATCCTCCTAGTCCAACATCAGTGGCAGTGTGGACAGATGTTGATCTTAAATGAGAAAGATGAGTTTAATTTGATACAATTATGCATGAGGAAAAATTATGCTGGGAGGGGATCACCTATGTCCACTCATGGTAAGCTTGATGTCTGAGTCACTCAGGCTGGTCCATTGAACTTGAACCTGAACCTGAGTCGGTGGCTGTGTACTACTTAACCCTAATAGGATTTCAAACATTAGCATGAGAAACTCCTAACTTCAAGTTCAAGTTGACTCGGAATTTCTTCTGTTCCCTCACTGTCTTTCTTCATTCTGGCAGCGCTGCTCTCTAGTTCCTGGCTCTGCAGGTCTGACTTTTGTCACCTGCCCAGTTGTGTCTGACTTTTCATCATGCAACCCTATGCTTTGCCTTTGGCCCCTTGAACTTATCAGCACTGGCAGCCCGACCTGAAGCTCTTGACAGCGCTAAGGGCAATATCCTCTTGGATGTTCTGCTGATGGAGATTGCTGTTTGAGTCTCTTGTGGTGCCCTGAAGGCTCAACATTTTATCTACATCATTGGTACATCCTTGCCTCAGGCTGGCCTTGCCACTTAGTATTCCCTTGGCTAGTAGACTGTCATGCTCATGCCGTTGAACCCTGCAAAAAACTCTTGGTCAAGCGGTGAAAATCATCGAGCATGCTCTAGTCTGCCTCCAGCCAGCATGCACTAGCTTCCGTTGGATGGCATCTGGTGTGAGGGGTATGCAGAGGTGTTGGCTTGATGTAGTGGCGATGATATGCTTCTCAACGCATCAGATGGCCCCACACAGTGAGAGCCTCTTTGCTTACCCTGCCTTATGGGCTATGCAACACCTGCCCTTTACTCGTGCCCAGGAATTTGGTGCAAGCAACACGTGGCTGTAGGGTGTTGGGCAATCAAAGATTGAAAGCTGACACATTTTCTAGTCTAGTTAATCAAAGTTCATTCTGAAGGGCATCCATATTTCCCACATCAGACATGACTGGCTAAAAGCCCAGGTGTAGTTGCGCTCAGGCCTTCAAACTATTCGTCACCCCATTAACTGAGTTTGACTGCATTCAAGTTTGCGATACAGTGACTGCCAGGGAGCAGGAACAAACTTGGTTGCTGGTATGATACTACACTCCCCACCATTTATCTAGAAAATGACTCAGTCACTCATCTGGACTGTATTGTTTACTAAACTTCTTTCTGCAGAGCTGGAGGGAATCATCCTCTTCTTCAGCCCCTTCACAATGCATCTACCATCGGCTTGACAAGGTTCCAGTGTTCCCCTTACCTGAAGCGTACACATATCACACATGCAGTAGCTAAACGATGTAATACAGTCATTTATGGCCCTAGAAAAAGTCTGGCAGGTCAAAAAAGCTTCCACATCTACCATCTGAATGATCTTTTATATTATTTGCCATTGTTAGTTCTTTGTAATGAGCTGGACAATCATGATGTTGATGGTCGGTTGGCTGCACATAAATTCTGAAAGAGCTGCATCTGACTACTCATAGGTGTACTTGGAGATGCAGCACAAAGCATTGATATTCAATTGATGGCTGGCTAGTTGACCCTATGAATTACATATATGTCCTATATCACTCTATATTCACATATCAGACACTGGATGGCCTCATCACCAAGGTTTTTGAGAGTCCCTTGCAAGCACAATGCGGCGTCTTCTGATGCCAGATGGTGCTCGAAAAGGCTGCTATCCCTCTTGGTTTTTCTTCATGGCCAATGGCACCACTGGGCAGTCGCATTTGATTGCCTCCTCTCCCCTCTGCCTCACCTCACAGGCAAGGTATTCGAATGGAGGATATCTGATCAGTTGACACTTTTTATATATCATCATATTGCTAGCAGCTATCTGCCACCCCCAAGAGTCCATAAGGGAGTGTGGTAATTCAACGAGTGACAATGTAAGGAGGTATGGGTATACATATATCCAGTCCATACCTCAGCACATCAGTACATAGGTATGGAAAAAGATGGAGCTGGACAAGGTGCCCATCATCTAGGTGCCCCCTTCCATTAGACCAACTGGTTTTCTTTAACTTTCTAGTTCAATCTGAATACAACATCAAACAAAACTAGGAATACCACCACGACCAACAAGAGTCTGCACTCTCTGACTTACCCTGTACTACCTTGCCACTTGTGAGTTGTTTTTATTCTACCTTAACCCCTACCATTTCTCCACTGCTCTAACTAACCACCCTCCATACTTCCAACCTCTTAAGCACAGCTTCAATCTTCCCTCCCCACCTCTAACCACAGCCATCACCTATGGCGCATCAGATTTCTGGAACGCCAATTGTTGAACACCCTCAGCCCTTCAGAGTAAGCATTTTATTCCATTTTTACTTTATCTAATCATCAGCTCTTTGCAGCATGGCCATCGGGTCGAGGTGTATCAAAACCATCAACGGTGCAAAGCCACATTTTGTAGATATGATTACCGGATTCTACCAAGGTTTAAGAAATGAGGCCAGTGGAAGGAACAAGTGGTAAGCCTCTATAATATTTCATTGGCTTTTTCTGACCATTCTTTCGAAGCAAATCTGCATTGGAGGCCTCATCGTATTTGACAACAATGGGGAGGATGCAGTGTATGCATTGTCAGATATAGTGAGGTTCGGCTGGTGAGCATCACATTTCATTTGGTACCCTTGGCATTGATTGTCTAATGCTGGGCCCCGCAGATAGATAGAAATTTGTATTTTTGATTGTGAACTGGAAGCTAAAAAACCTGACTGTAGTTAATTGGAATCCATTGAATTTGCATAAGACATGCTCAGTGAGTCATATAGCCCAGTGTTCTTCATCAGTGTGCCCTCTAAGTAATGCACATCAGGATGGATATTACTGCTGCATTTGATGCGATGCAGGATGTTAGGGACTGGACTATTAGGTGTGTTTACAAATTTTGTGTTTCAATGCATTTCCTTATCATTTTATACCTATTCTTTGTCGATGCTTTGATGTGATGCAGGATGTTAGGGACTGGGCTATTAGGTGTGTTTACGAATTTTGTGTTTCAATGGGTTTCTTTATCATTTTATACCTATTCTGCATTGATGCTACTACTTATTGATCACACCGCCAGATCTGCTTTCATAAGAAGAAGATCAAGCCTTCAAACAAAACTCGCTCCCACCCATAGCCATGGCTGACAATGCGAATGACCCATATTGAGTCAGATTTGGGGCATGAAACTTTTCATTGCAAGCTCAGAATAACCTGATAACTTGGCTTGGATGTGGAGTTCATCAGACATGGAGGTGATATCGCAGGGAACAGCCTGGGTGGCATTGGTCCAACACTGGTATGCTTGTGATTCTGCCTTGCCAGAGTTTTCTTCATCAAACTTGACTTTTATAGCAAAGTTCCTCGTACCCAGTCTGGTTCCATTGCTCCTTTGCCTGATTATGAGTTTCCAGACCATAGTGAGTTACCAGGGAATGTGGGGTGGTGTGATGGCCCAGGTTGTCTCACATTTGAGTCATCCTGGAAGTCACATGCACCATCATGACCTGATTTACACTACAACACCCTGCAAGCTTGTTGTCCTTCATTTGGATCCTGACAACCAATGCAGGAGTGGTGCAGGAATGCAGCAGTCATTATGCTGAATGACGTTGAGATGGGATGAGAAGGCTGGCCAGTGTATGCTATCGGCGACAGCTGCCCCAAGAGGATGTCAGCACAGGTGAGAACCCCTGCAATGATATCGAAGAAATCGAGTAGTTTGGGCTCGAGGCAATTGTTTCGCCCTAAAGGTACATTGTGTTAAATATCATCTCTTTATTCTTTCTTTCATGAAACAGGCCAGGAATGAGTTCACAACTTTGGCCAATATTCAGGAAGAATGAGATGTAGCAGATAAAACTATTTCTTCCATCGCATTCAATTATCTCCTCCCCCCCTCTATCTCCGAGTCCTCCAATGGGCAGGGTATTTGAACTGAGGAGCTCGACATGGTGTCTGTCATCTAGATGCCCCTTTCCATTACACCAACGACATGTATTGTCATTCCTCAAGACATACCAGAGATCATTACAAAATGACAGATAATATCATTTCTTCCACCTGAACAACTCTCTGTTAGGATATACAAAAATCATATGTTGCAATTCTGTTAGCACAAGCATCAGTTCCTGCAAGTATCTGAGTATCTTATCAGCAAGTGGTAGCTGCCAGGAAGAATGGGATATAGAGGAAATGCCAGATAAAATCATTTCTTCCACTTGAATAATTGCATATTGGGATTAGTGTTTTGAGGTCCAGTTGGGTTGCAGTCTTTTGCAGTCTTTTTAAAATTTAAACTGCCTCCTACTACCTCAAACAATAAGATAAAATCATGAAAATATTTGAGCAGATAGATCTGGCCAAAGACCAGGGGGTCATCTCTGGAACATAAGGATTCTGGTCAGTGATTGTCAATATAATCACAAAATTTAATCATGGATAGAGAAGTGAAAATAATGGGGGGTCCTCTCTTTGACAAAATGATTTCATCCAGTCATTGCTGAGATACAGCAAAACAGCAAAAGACCGGACCTTAAAACACTAATTGGGATATACAAAAATCATACATTCCAATTCTGTTAGTCCAAATGTCAGTTCCTGAACATCTCCTGCAAGTATCTGAGTATCTTACCAGCAAGTGGTAGGATCCAGGAAGAATGAGATATAGAGGAAATGGCAGATATAATCATTTCTTCCACTTGAACAATTGCATGTTGGGATATACAAAAATCATACATTCCAATTCTGGGAGTACAAGCATCAGTTCCTGAATGTTTCCTGAAAGTATCTGAGTATCTGGTCAGCAAACTACAAACTCTAGGAAGGATGATAGCACATTTTAAGGTCTGGATAATCTCTAGAAAAGATGTTGTTCCGAGGAAATGATAGCTAAAATCATTTCTTGTGCTTGAACAATTGTATGCTATGATATAACAATATTGTACAGCACAATCCTGTGAAAGTGTCTGACTCATGTTGAATTATGCCCAATGATGCCAAATGATGCCAAATGACACTACACTTTGATAGTGTGAGAATTTTATTTTGCACGCATCAAGATGTATGTGCATGTATGTACACGTTGGTAACAACAATGTACAATATATGTAACATAGTATATAAACCCTAAATATACACCTAGGGGACCCCAGTTGTGTTCTCTTAGGTATTCCACCTACACTTGTGGTGTGAAATGCCTTTCTCAACAAACTCACCTATAAATAACCCCTCACATCAAAACCATCAAACCCCCCATCATGCACATGGATCCCGCCCCCTTCTTGTAGAGAGAACCTGCATGGTCTTAGCTAGCAGATAGTGGGTGTCACCCTAACAGAAGAACACAACTTCCCATATCAGTGTGCCTTCTCTTACTTGTGCATACATCATTGTTTCACCATGCCACATCTGATTACTCATCCTTTCAGCATGAGCTGGAAGTACTTGTATATACATAATCTACCTTTTCTTTCATAAGGTGATGCCAGGCCTCACCTTACATTGTGACCACCAGTGATTGAGAGGCAGCGCTCATCATTAGGACAGCTGCAACCAGACAACTGATTGGATCTGGTTTAGTCACAATTTACATCACTCTATTCAGATGACTATTTTAGTTACAAGCTGAGTTCAGTGTTATCCCCGAGATCAGGCACTGTTGGAAGGGTTATATAAGGGCAACCTCAGCCTCTAGCAAAGGGAAATCCAAAGTTAAAATTATACTACATAGTACAGGGATTGGGGACACACCTAGCAAAGGGAAATCTGAAGAGAAAACTCTAAGGATCCCTTTGCTGATGCCCAGTATATGTGAAGATGACAAAAATCAAATAATAACCTAAAAATAGAAAAGGCGGAGATAGGCAGATCAAGGCCACTGAATGACATCATACCAAAGGGGAGATGATGGAAGGGGTGCTCCCCCTCTAAATATCAAACTGTCAACATGCACAAACATGATAGAAAGGGAAAATTAGTAATAAAATCTGGAAAAATCATAGAAAATGAAGAATAGAAGGAAATGAAGTGAGGAAAAATATAGAACGAACATAAAAAATAGGAGAAACACACAGGGCACCCCCCCAGTCCCCTTACATCACCCCCTCTCTAAGATGCATTGCCCTGATGCATTCAAAATTGCATACGACCAAAGTCCGTGACTTGAATGCGACGCAGTGCAGCAGTGTGCTGTCAGTGAAATTCCTTGACTAACCGAGGGGCATTCACATCAGACTCTTCGACCCATGAGTTCTCCTCATACCCATAACCCTTCCAATGCACCAAATACTGGAGTTTTCCTCAATGCAAATGTCTGTCCAAGATTGACTCAACTTCATATTAGGGTTCTCCCTCGATCACTGTAGGCAGTGGTGGTGGGTGTGAATGGCATCCCAGGAATGGATCTGGGGGAGCTGGGAGAAGTTTGATGACATGGAAGACTGGGTGGAGTCTGGACATGGAGGCTGGGAGGCATAGACAATAGGCATGTGTTCCAACACACTTGACAATGGGGAAAGGTCCCAGGAAGTGATGAGCGAGTTTCTTGGATGGATGTGTAGTGGAGATGTCACTGGAGTCAAGATAAACTTGATCACCAACCTTGTACTGAGGGGTCAGAGAATCGCATTGGTTGTAAAAGCATGCCATGTCATCCTTCACCTTTGCTAAGGCTGCCTTTGCCTCCTCCAAGCTATCCCGCATGCATTCTGTGAACTCATTCACTGTCTCAATGTGTGAGGGAGTTTGGCGAGGTTCAAATCCCATGCGTGGATGTCATCCAGTGTCTAAGAGGAAAGGGGTCTGTTGAGTGGAAGCATGGACATGGTTGTTGTATCTGAACTCAGCCAAGGGGAGAAAATCATCCCAATCGTCCTGGCGTTCATTGACAAAGATGTGGATGTACTGCTCCAGTTCCTGGTTGACTTGCTCAGTCTGGCTGTTGGTTTGTGGGTGATAAGCAGTCAAAGCAAGGAGTTTGATCCCCAGGAGTCAGTACAGCTCATGAGTGAACTCTGCCATGAACTGAGCACCACAATCAGAGAGGAAAGCACCAGGAAGTCCATGTAATTTCCACACATGGTGGAGGTAGAGTTGGGTGGCACCCAGGGCACTGACAGTGGTGTGAGTGGGAATGAAGTGAGCACATTTTCCCACTGAATCAACTGTGCCCATCACTGCATCAAACCAATTTGACTCTGGCAACTCCACCACAAAGTCAATGCTGACAACATCCCAATGACTCTCTGGAACAGGAAGAGGGTGTAGCTTGCCAATGGGTTTGCGACGAGGAACCTTGGTGCATAAGCAAAGGTTACAAGTGCAACAATACTGACCAATAAGCTGTGACATTTGTGGCCACCAATAATTCTGTGAGGTGAGCTCCAAGGCCTTCCAGCGTCCAGGATGACCAGCAATCTGTGAGTCATGGTGTTGGGATATGATGTGCCAGTGAAGGTCTGGGTCATTGGGAACATAGATGCGGTCCCTGAAATACAACAAGTCCTCCTTTTCAGCCCACTCTGCTGCACACAAGGAAAGGGTGGATCCCTTCCTCAGTTCTTTTGCAGCTCAGACAACAACATCCTCATGTAAACTGCTACAGTTTGCATGACGAATGTCACATAGGATATCCCACTCCTTGCCCTGGGGTGAGGCCTTCCAGTGTCCAAATGGTGACCAGGTCTGGCTGCAACAACACAATGTTTTGGTTGTCATCACTGCCATCCCCATGGTCTGCACATTGGGAGAGGGCATCAGTCTTCCCCATGCTGCGACCTGGATGGTGGTGCAAGGAGAAGTTGAATCTGGATAGATACAGGGACCAATGAGCTTGATGATGGTTCAATTTCTTGGCCGTCATAAAGTACTCGAGATTCTGGTGATCTGTCCAGATTTCCACCTTGTGTTGGGCACCCTCGAGGAAGTGTTGCCACTCCTCGAGCGCATGCATTATCGCCAACATCTCCTTGTCATGGATCTCATAATTTTGCTCTACAGCACTAAGGCTTTTGGAGTAGAATGCAACAGGACACCACTTCTGGTCCTCCAGAGACTGCTGAGACAACACAGTGCCCATCGCAAAGTCAGAACTGTTGGCTTCTACACAAAAAGGACGCGAATCATCAGCAAAGGTAAGTATGGGAGCAGAAGTGACCATCTCTTTAAGCCTTTCGAACACCTCCTGTTGTGCATTATCCCACCTCCATGCCTCCTTTCCTGTCAAGTCGAACAGTGGTCATGCATGATGTGAGAAATCCTTGATAAAACACCGATAGAAATTGATGAAGCCCAGGAAAGACTGCACCTCTTTCTTGTTTGTGGGCGTCAGCCAAGCCGTGACCCCATTCACCTTGATAGGATCCATCTCCACCTGACCCTCCAAGATAATCAGGGTGAGGTACTCAATCTTGGGCTTCTCAAACTCGCACTTGTCCTGACAAAGGTAGAGTTTGTACCATCGGGGCCATTCTAGGAGGAGGCACATAATGCAATGGTGCTCTTCAACTGTGCGAGTGAAGATGAGGATGTCATCGAGATAGATGCAGACAACACCTTCGAGGATGAGGTATGGTCTGAAAGGTGGCAGGGCTATTAGTAAGGCCAAAGAACATGACAAGTGGTTCAAAAAGACCATGGTTGGTATGAAAGGCTGCCTTCCACTCATCTCCCTCCTTTATCCTCACATTATTGTAGCCCCAACAGACGTCGAGCTTGGTGAAGTATCAGGCTCCATGGAGCTGGTTCACAAGTTCAGAGATGAGAGGTAATGGGCAGCAATTTTTGACTGTGATGTTGTTGAGCCTTCTGTAGTCTTGAACTGGTCGAAGTGAGCCATCCTTCTTCTTGACAAAGAAAAAGGGAGAGGCCATGGGTGACTTCGATGGTCGAATACATCCAGAGGCCAGGTGTTTGTCGATGAACTGGTCAAGCTGTTGTTGTTCTTCAGGAGAGAGAGGATAGACCTTGCAGGATGAAGGGGTTGCACCGGGGGTGAGTTTGATCGCATGATCCCATGGCTTGCATGCAGGGAGAGAGTTGAACGATTCCTGGGAGAACATGTCTCCAAACTCATGGAGATGAGGGAGCAAGGAATTAGTAGAGGATTTAGCAGCATTGCTTTTGTGGAAGGCCTCAGCGAGGCATTGGGATATGTTCAATGTAGCACACACCTCATGCAATGGACAAATTGCAGTGTAGAAGATCCGATCACCTTCCTCCACTTCCTCTGGCTCCTCATCATCATCATCCAAGTCTGGCATCAGATCAGGAACCCCTTCCAACTCCACTTCAGGTATAGGCAGGGGTCTGGCACAACACTTCTGAGTACATTGTATTGCTGCCTTCTGTCCACAACATTCTTGCCTGGCTTCTGTGAAACAAGTACAACAGCGGGATGGACATCAGCTCATCATAACCTCCCCAGTACACCAGTCGACCTCTGGGTTATGGTCTCGAAGCCACAGATAGCCCAAAATCACTGTTTGCTTTCCTAATTGAGTGACAGCAAAAAGAGCATGCTCACTATGATCTTTGTAACAGAGGACCAGGTCTACAACCTCTCAGATGGCACCAGCTTCATTTGGGGACCCATCCACATTATACACAGGTATTGGATGCAAGAGTGAGCGAGTATTTAGGCGATGTTGTTGTGCAAGATGGGCATCGATGAAGAGACTAGTCGCACCTGAGTCCAGGAGCACAGAGACACCGAGGATCTGTCCAGTGTCAGTCGTCTGCAGTTCAATTGCTAGGTTCAAGGAATGTGAAGAGGGAGTGGATGCAACAATATATTTGTGTGGTAGTTTACACTCCCATGATTTAATTTTGGGGTGTGGAGCAGAGGGAGAGATGGGAAGAGCAGGTACATCTTCAGCCAACTTCAAAGGGTCATTATGGGGAACAGTCACAGAAATGGATTCATTCTCCAGGGATTCAACTGACAAGACTTCAAAGTGGTTATGGACAGGCAGTGAGCACATACAATTCACTCGCTGCAAATAGAAAGATCCTGCTCCTCTACAACTTCTGACTTGATCTCCTCTGCAACCTGATCCTTCGCTTCCTCGACATCTACAAGCGCCAACAAGTCTTGGAGGAGTTCATCTCACCCCTTGGGGGTGAGCATGCGGATATCCTGACAATGGGGACATGCTCCAGCCCTGTGCCCAGTTTCCCCACAATAGTAGCAGAGATCCAACCTACATGCACGACTGCAGGCTGCATCAACATCCATTGGTACTGGGATATTGACGGCTGGTGTGGGAGTTTGATGAGCAGGAATGGGGTTAAGGTGGGGAAGGGTTCAATTGAAGGTGTAGGGTGCATGAGTGGTAGTTGGAGCACAGAATGCAGTGTTAAATGCCACATTTGTGAGTCAGTTCTCATCACAGAGTGAAGCAGCTTCATACCAAGCATAGATATCATCATCCACTGGGTGTCCCTCCAACATCTGTGCAATCTGGTCCTGAATTTCTCGGTTGAGGCCCCATCAGAACTTCACCACCACTGGTAGCCCACTCCCATATCCTGCCATGTCCACCAAATCCTTAAACTCATCAATATAATTATCCATGGATCGACATGCCTGGTGGTAAGAGGATGACTCAAGTCGTGTCACTGCTCAGTGGTATTTGTTGAGGGGACAAAAGTGGCATACAAACTTGGCTCGAAAGTCACCCCAAGTGGAGAAAGGTAGAGAACCGAGTTCTTTAGTTTGATGCAGAATATGGTCCACATAGAGATAGGCACATTCAGATTTCATGTATGTGAAGGCCCAATAAATTTTTGCAGCCTCATCGACAAATTGATGCAACTGGAGACTGATGTATAACTCACAGGAGTTAAGGAATGCATGTCCCTGCGCATGTGTGCCATTAAATTCAGTGGGGGGGGGGGGGACGGTTTGATCTGGGCGCGCTCTTTAGTGGGCGCGTGTGGCAGTACATCATTGTTGGGTGCACTTGGAGTCACAATGGGGGGAATATTGGTTGTAGGGTTAGTCTGGAGGGTCCTAACAAAGTTTTCGATCATAGATTTAAACGAATCGATTTGTGCGCGTATTCCAGAAACATCGCTTTCAAGCATGTCGAGGTGCTCTGATGCATCGATGTTGCTAGGGGGTGCGTTTGGCAAATGGCGGTGCAGTAAAGGTGAGACTATCTGGAACGGTGTGTAGGGAGTCTGTGGAGCTTTGGGAAGCATTGTCCACTCTGTCCCTGCCTATCTTGGGCAGTGCGTTCACGATTTTGGGCCTTAGGGAAGAGTTTTCTACTATAAGGGCAACCTCAGCCTCTAGCAAAGGGAAATCCAAAGTTAAAATTATGCTACATAGTACAGGGATTGGGGACACACCTAGCAAAGGGAAATCTGAAGAGAAAACTCTAAGGATCCCTTTGCTGATTCCCAGTATATGTGAAGATGACAAAAATCAAATAATAACCTAAAAATAGAAAAGGCAGAGATAGGCAGATCAAGGCCACCGAATGACATCATACCAAAGGGGAGATGTCAGAAGGGGTGCTCTGCCTCTAAATATAAAACTGTCAACATGCACAAACATGATAGAAAGGGAAAATTAGTAATAAAATCCAGAAAAATCATAGAAAATGAAGAATAGAAGGAAATGAAGTGAGGAAAAATATAGAATGAACATAAAAAATAGGAGAAACACATAGGGCACCCCCCTAGTCCCCTTACAGGTTATTGATCTGTGCATACACTTTGCAACCCCTATACAAAGTGCTAGAGCATATCCTTAAGGTTTGAGGGTGAAAGAGCCTGTTAAGAACTGATCCTAGAGGCCACTTCGGAATCCGACCGGACACTGCGGGTGATGATAGCAGGAGATTGTCAGGTCAATGCGGATTCTGTGGGAGGGGGAATGGAAAGGACTTGGCTTCAGCTTGTAAGAAGCTGCACCCTTCACCTCGTCTGGTGTCCTAATTTCAAGTTGAGGGTTTAGAGGTAGGAGTGGGAAAGTGCAGGTAAATCCAGGGAGGAGTATGGAGGGACTTAGGTTGAGTTCAGATGAGACTAGAACTTCGGAGGGAGACCAGAGGTTGATTCGAATGTAGTTCAGACTCTTAGAGGACAGGGGTTGGAGCAGAAGGAGGTTTTAGATTGGCAGGGTAAAGTCGAGTCTATGTCAATATACAAACTGAGGAATACAAGGCGAAACTAGCTAAACTTAAATACTAGAGTCCAGAATAAAAGCGGGACAGAAACAGGAACTGCAGCAGTGTCTCGACTGTGTAGATAAATTACCTAGCGGAGGCTGCACAGGAATCCATAGTCAAATTTGCAAAACTAGACGGCAGCCTTGGGAAGGCAGCCATGGATGCTGTACAAGGTGGCCTGGTGCACAGCAGTGTGGGCAGTGCAAGGCGGCCGGGAATGAAATTGGAACATGTAGACAAAAGTCGGGTTCAAGGTGCAGAAAAGGATCGGATGGGTGCGGGTTCCGATCAGGCGAGGAATGGTTCTTGACAGTATTTCCCCCTTAGTGCCAAGCCTACGAGGCATGTGAGAGTTTGAGTCCGAATGAGGAAGTTGGTTGAAAATTCTGAATGCGGCAATTGGTTGAAAAAATTTTGTTGACTTTCTTCCCCCATCACCTATACATAATGTCCCCCCCCAGCCGGTTCTGCTCAACTCAAGCTGGCCGCAATGAAGGCTCAGTATGAACAGAGGGAGCGGGAGATGAAGGAGCAGATGGAACGGGAGGTGAGGGAGCTGGAGGAGGTAGCAAGGGAGGAGGAACGTCGGGTGCAGGAGGCGCAGAAGGCAGCAGAGGAGGCTGTGAAGGCCGAGGAGGCGCGCCAGGCAGCAATGCAGAGGAAGGAGGCATTGGCCACAAAATGAGCGGAGAAAAAGCGGGCAGCTGTGGCCACGGGTCTGGAGGATGAGGCAGAGGGGAGCAAGTCCCCGAAGAAGAAAAAAGTCGTCAAGTCGAAGGCGCGAATGGAATCGGAAGAATTGGAGGGTCTGGTGCAAGTGCAGGCTGCGTTGCCCTGCAAAAGGTGCATAACCATTTTCTTTCTCAGTGTTCTCTTACTGACAAGTACCCCAGATGCAAATATCAAAAGGTTTCGTGTTTCAAGATGGGTGTGAAGGGACGCGTGTGCGACAACTGCACGTGCATCAAACATAAGTGCGAGGAGGTAGTGTGGGAGGGGCAGGAAGCCCCTGCGGCAAGAACAGCGGGAACGACAGGGCCAACCAGGGAAAATCCGGAGGTGATGCAACAGGTGATGAAGGTGATAAGGAAGGGCTTTGCTGAGGTGGCCACTGCGGTGTGGGAGTTGATGGGGGAGATCCGGGATGCCTTGGACCCCAAGTGGGTGGAGGAAGAGAGTGCCGGCAAGGAGAGCAATGAGGATGACAAAGAGGTGGAGCGGGCAGTGCGAGAGTCCCAGCGGGAAAGACGCAGGATCTGAAAGTTGGGAGATGACTGGGAGGCCTTCCAGAGATATCTGGAGAAAAGGCGAGTGGATGACGAGGAGGAGAGCGAGAGTGGAGATGAGGAGGGTGGAGAGAAGGGTGAAGAAGAGGGCGATGAAGACAGAGAGGGAGAAGTGGAAGTAGTGTAGGGATCCAGTCAGATCCAATAAAATCTTTTTTTTAATGAATTTTGTTTCTGAGTACAAACCAAGTGAATAAGCAATGTGAATAGCTTTTAAGTGGGTAATGGACCAGGTTTTTGCAGGTAGCGGGTGTGAAAATCTGCAAGGAGTTCTTGGGCATGCTCAAGTTCCATAACAGGTAGCCAGGAGGTCTCTTCATCGGTTCCCTGGTATCCTTCCCATCGGACGAGGTAGAGAATCTTGCAGCGACATCGGTTGTCAACTTTGGAGTCAAGGACTTTGGCGATTTCATATTCAAGCTCATCATCAATGGTGATTGGAGGAGGTGGAGGTTGCACTTGATTTGGAATTGTGTTCAGGGAGTGTTTCTCTAGTTGAGAGACATGGAAAACAGGGTGAATGGCCCACATGTGATCTGGGAGCCGCAGGGTGACTGAGTGAGTGCCCAGGTGGGTGATGATTTCGAAGGGCCCATGGTGTTTTTCAGAAAGTTTCTTGGAGGGACGAGTGGTGTGGATATTTTCTGCAGTGACGTAGGCAGAGTCACCAATGTTGAAGTTGGGTGCGGGTGCCCGATGTTTGTCTGCAGGACCTTGATAACGCTCTTGAGTGGCCGCAAGCTGTTTCCAAAGCTCCTGATGAAGGTCGTCTAAGTTGACGACGAACTCGTGGGCATGCTGTGAAGCTAAGTCGTGTTCTGGAAAAACAGAAATGTTCGGGTGATAGCCTTTGTTGGCAAAGAAAGGGGATATGCCTGTAGAGGCAGAAGGAGCATTGTTGTAGGCAAATTCGCCCAAGGGTAAGAGGTGAGACCAGTCATCCTGCTGATAGTTGCAGAAGATCTGGAGGTACTGCTCCAGGGTCTGATTAAGTCGTTCTATCTGACCATCACCTTGCGGGTGATAACCAGAAGTGAAATGGATCCGCATGTCGAGCGCTTTTCTGAGGGAGAGGAAGAAATGGGAGACAAACTCGGATCCCCAGTTGCAAGTGACATGCGATGGAATGCCATGCTTGGAGAAGACATGGAGGACGAACAGGTTGGCTAGTTCTTGGGCTGTGATCTCATTGACAGTTGGGATGAAGATGCCTTGCTTGGTGAGGCAGTCAATGATGACCAGGATAGCGGTGTGACCATTGGAGTCAGGTAGTTGTTCAATGAAGTCCATGGAGATGGAGTTCCAAGGTCGTTCCAGAACCGGAAGTTGCTTTAGGAACCCGTAGGGCTTGTGTTGGGGTGATTTGGATCATTTGCAAGTGGTACAGGATTTGCAGAATTCTTGCACAAAGGTGCAGAGGTTTGGCCAGACATATTCCCAGCGGACAAGCTGCTGGGTTTTGTTTTGTCTGAAGTGGCCAGAGAGGATGTGATTGTGTTTGTACTGAAGGACTTTGAGGCGAAGATCCACAACGTCCAGAACATAAATCTGGTCGAAGTGGTGGAGAAGACCTGCCTCGTCTATGGTCCAGTTGGGGTCGGTAGGTGTCGGAAGATGTGCAGATGAAAAGGGGTCAAGGGGTAGGGAGGTGCAGATGTTGTGGTGAAGTTTCTCAACATCCATGATTACTGCTTGTCGAAGGATGGGTGTGGCAAAATAGGTGGCATGGAGGGAAGAGGTGAGCTGTTCCTGTGTGAATACAGGTCGGAAGTTGGTTGGGTTTATGGAGGCAAAGTTGCTATTTCCCCCTTTGCAGTAGACATCCCAACGTCTAGTGAGTGCATCTGGCTTGGCCCCTAGTTTCCTGGGGCAGAAGCGGATGATGAGGTTGAACTGGGAAAGGTACTCAGACCAATGGGCCTGGCAGCAGGTGAGCAACTTGGTAGTGCTGAAGTACTCAAGATTTTTGTGGTTGGTGACCACATCAACTGGGTTTGCAGAACCCTCGAAGTACTGCCTCCAGTGTTTGAAGGCTTCAAAAATGGCCAAGAGTTTCTTGTCATGTGTGTCATAATTTAGTTCAGCAGGATTGAAGGAGCAGGAATGAAAAGTGACCGGATGGATTTCTCCATCCGCAGTGTAAACTGAAAGGATAGCAGCTAGGGCATAGTCGGAAGCGTCGGTTTCAAGTACCATTTGTGAGTCAGGTACCCATTGAGTTAAGATGGGTCCATGAGTGAATTCTTGTTTGAGCCTTTCAAAGACATCGCAGCACTTCTTGTTGAAGTCCCAAGGTGCAGATTTCCATGTCAAGCGGGTGAGTGGGATGACAATGTCTGAATAGCCGTTAATGAAGCAGCGGTAAAAGTTGCAAAAGCCTAAGAAGGATTGTATATCCTTAACTTTCCTAGGCTTGGGCCAGTCAAGCACGGTTTTGACTTTATCCTCGGACATCCGCAGTCCATCCGGTGAAAGGATGAAACCCAAATATTCGATGGTGTCTTTGTGGAACTCACATTTCTGTGGAGAGGCGTAAAGTCCATTTTTCCGGAGACAGCAGAGGACTTCTTTGACGTGAGCCCCATGCTGGGACTTGTTGTCGGAATAGATTAGGATGTCGTCGAGGTATACAATGACACAAACATCCAGCATGTCGCTGAAGATGTCATTCATAAACTGCTGGACAGCTGCGGGTGCATTAGTGAGCCCAAAGGGGACCACCAACCACTCGAAGGATCCGTAGCAGGTGCGGAAAGTAGTTTTCCACTCATCACCATCAGCGATGCAGACTAGGTGATAAGCATGCCGCAAGTCTATTTTGGTGAACAAGCGAGCTTTGCGGGGAGAGTCAAGTAGGTTGAAAATGAGAGGAAGTGGGTAGCAGTCTTTCTTTGTGAGACAGTTAAGTCCTCGGTAGTTGACACAAAGTCAGAGACTACCGTCCTTCTTCTTGATGAAGAGGATAGGGGCACTATGCGGCGACTTGGATGGGCAGATGAAACCTGAGCGGACGTTTTCGTCAATAAAGACTTGTAAGGCTTCTAATTCAGAGGGGGAGAGCAAATACATTTGGCCTGGAGGCGGAGGAGTATTGTCTTCTGTCTCTATCTTGAGGTCATAAGACTGGTGCGGAGGAAGGGTATCCGCTTTAGTCTTATTAAAGACATCAGCGAATTTGTGATACTCAGGCAGAATCTCGGAAAGGTCAGAAGAGTTAGCGGAATGGGCAGAGCGGGTGGATAACCCTTCTGGAGCGAAGGTCATCTGAAAAGCTACTGCCCCAGGAAGTTTGCTAGCATGCACATAAGCAGCAGCGTTGATGAAGGAGATGTCGGGAGGTGTAAACTTAGGAGGAATGGGGGATTTGGAAAATGCAGAAGAGTCAAGGATTTCTACTGGAAGATTCGGGGACAAAGGTGACGTCAGGGGTGCTGGACCTCTATGATCTGCAGAGCAGAAAGTGAGTTGGCTTGAAGACTAGTCAATCAATGGATTGTATTGCTTCAGCCAGTTATGACCGAGTACAGCGGAACAGGAAGAGTCGAGCGAGGTTACATAAAATGACAAATTGAATACTTCACCGGCAGGGAAGGTGACTGGAAGTTTGACGATCTGAGTTATGGTGGAGTTGCAAGTTCCATCAAAAAGTCGTAAACCGATTGGGTTAATGGATTCCGTGCTGAGTTGGTTATTCAACATGAAGGAGGAGTCAAGGAAGCAGTGGGAGGAGCCAGAGTCAATAAGGGTTCGGAAAGGGGTGGAAGATTTGGGGAAGGTTAAAAGAATGGTTAAGGAGTCAGGGTCAGAAAGAGCGGACATGTTGAGATGAATGTAGGCAGCCAAGTGGGTAAGGTCAATGCAACCCCCAGCCCCAATGGCTGTATCCTGAGGGTTGCAGACTATTTTTCCGAGTCCGTAGTCTTGGGAACGACAGTGGATGCACGGGCTTTTGCGGCTTTGGATTTCGGGCAGTTTCCTGCTATGTGCCCTTCCTCACCGCAGTAGAGACAAAGTCGTTCTCTCATGTGACGTTCTTGTTCCTCCCCAGTAAGCTTGCCATTCTTCCCCAACTTATCAGAGATGGACGACTTGGGCTTGTCCCAGGAAGTGCTCTTTGTCATGGAAGACTGCTGGTTGGAGGTGTTACCGCAGGCGGAGTTTGAAGATGCTTGGTTTGTCGATGGGGAAGGGCCTTTTGAAGAGTCCTTCCGACTAGAGTTAGTGATGTTACTGGAATTCTTTGTTTCGAAACGGGATTCGTCTTCTTGCATCCAGTAGATGTCATTGCTGTCCTGTGCCTTCAAGCACAGTTCTGCAAGAGTATTGGGTTTACCACCCTGGAGAACTTCTATGTGAAGCCAGAGTGGAAGACCGCGGAAATAGCGGTCATGAAGGGCTGCTTCATTCCAGTTGACCCTAGAAGCTAATTCCCAGAAGTCAATGTTATATTTCGTGATACGACCACCTTTCTTCATTCCTAAATCAGAGAGAGCTTTTTCCGCATCTCCGACTGGGTTGTGTGGACCGAAGTTGCTTTCCAGCTCGGTGAGGAAAGCTTCGTAGTCCCACATCCAGTGTGTGGAATCTGTCGGGTCATTCAGACCAGCCTCAAACCAACTGAGAGCTGATCCCTTAAGATAAGAAAGGATGAATATGATCTTTTTCTCATCAGAGGACAATATGTGCAGACGGTCATGGAAATGAAGATTGCAGGAGACTAAGAAGTCTCTAAGTTTCTTCAGATTGGCACCGTCAAAAGTGTTGGGGTCGCGAACTTTGATTTTTTCGGTCTTGGGTGTGTTATTCTGATGAAGGGTGTGGATACTCTCTGAGAGGTTGTAAAGGACATCTATGAACCTATCCCCTGGGTCAGGGTTTTCCCCCGTGGGAGGTTGATCTTCAGGATCATTGGGATTGGGGTCACCCCCAGGGCCGTCGGGTCCACCAGGGGGTCTGTCCTCTAGACCAGGATCTTCCAACCCAAAGGGTTCAGGCTGGTTGATGCCTCCTATGTACTCAAGGGGAGTTCTTGATCAAAAACCTTCTGGGTTGCCGGAAGGTTGCAGGGCATGGGCGGACATGAGGTTGGCACTGATTGAGGGAGCTCCTGAGCTGATTTGTCGAAAGATGTTTGAGGGTCTGGAAGACACTCCAAAAGTAGTGGCAGGTCGAGGGTCAGAAAGGGTGGATCACTGGATTGCAGAGATCCCTGGAATAGTACTGGTGTGTTGGGAGTTTCTTGTTGTGCGCTGGTGGGTCTCGGTAGGGGTCATAGAGAGGAAATGTATGAGTGAAGTGGGAGTTTGTATATACTGTTAAGAACTGATCCTAGAGGCCACTTCGGAATCCAACCGGACACTGTGGGTGATGATAGGGGAAATTGTCAGGTCGATGCGGATTCTGCGGGAGGGGGAATGGAAAGGACTTGGCTTCAGCTTGTAAGAAGCTGTGCCCTCCACCTCGTCTGGTGTCCTAATTTCAAGTTGAGGGTTTAGAGGTAGGAGCGGGAAAGTGCAGGTAAATGCGGGGAGGAGTACGGAGGGACTTAGGTTGAGTTCAGATGAGACTAGAACTTCGGAGGGAGACCAGAGGTTGAGTCAAATGTAGTTCAGACTCTTAGAGGACAGGGGTTGGAGCAGAAGGAGGTTTTAGATTGGCAGGGTAAAGTTGAGTCTATGTCAATATATGAACTGAGGAATACAAGGCGAAACTAGCTAAACTTAAATACTAGAGTCCAGAATAAAAGCAGGACAGAAACAGGAACTGCGGCAGTATCTTGACTGCATAGATAAATTACCTAATGGAGGCTGCACAGGAATCTGTAGTCGAATTTGCAAAACTAGATGGCAGCCTTGGGAAGGCAGCCATGGATGCTGTACAAGGTGGCCTGGTGCACAGCAGTGTGGGCAGTGCAAGGCAGCCGGGAATGAAATCGGAAGGTGTAGACAAAAGTTGGGTTCGAGGTGCGGAAAAGGATCGGATGGGTGCAGGTTCCGATCGGGCAAGGAACGGTTCTTGACAGAGCCAGGAAACACAGCTGATGCTCCATGCAATACACCTGTTCATGGTGATGAACCGTGTGCTTACCTTGCAGATATGCCGCTACACGGGCCTCCCAGGGCCTTCCCTCATACATTGTCATTGTTGTTTGCTGTCCATGCCCTGTGGTTCATCATTTGTCATCCAGGGTGCATGTGTGGGCCTGCATGGGGTGTTGTGGTTGTAAAAAGGTCAATACCCTTAAAAAAAAGATGTAAAACAGTTAGTTTATATGATAGAAAATGAAAGAAAAAAGAAAAAAACTTATGATGGGCCCAAAAGATGATATGCATCATTTGGGCCACATTGGTCACAAGGTGGCTTGTTTGCAGCCACCAGTGATGCTGCAGGGTGTTGAGGATGTTGTCAGCATCATCATCATGAGAGGCATCATTGAGGGAGGAGCAGGGAGGAGGGAGGAGGGAGTGGTGGTGGTTGTATAAGGGAGTTGGGGAAGGAGAGGGGGAGAGGGACGTGAGTGTGGGAGACATTTACTTTTTGGTTCAAAATCTGTGTGTCAGAAGAATCTGCTGACTTTGAACATTTATTCAGTTAAGGGACTGACTTTTAAAATTTGAACTTACCTGTTGAAGATTTCAAATACTGACTTCTCCTCAATCAGCCCCAATCACCAATGGATTCCAATCTGTCTGAGCTATCCAAGACTGGTAAGCAATCAGCAGTCACACCAGTAAAACTCACTCAAATATTGGCTTAGATGATGAGCTCACCCTCTTCTGTTGGATTCTCAACAAATCCAACAGGCCCTTCCCTGTCGACATCCAAAAAAGTAAGACAGTGGGTCACCTGAAGAATGTGATAAAGAAGGAGAAGGAGCCCAAACTTGATCATCTTGCTGCACACTCCCCGAGTTGATATCTGGAAGGTGAGCACATCCTCCTGGCATGTGTCAATTAAGAGATCTGACATTTGGGAAGCTATCCACACCTATTCATTCTTCTGAACTAAACATGACAATAATATACTAATAATCGGAAAAGTCACCTGACTCACTCACTACTAGTAGTACTCTTGCCAAAAGGTTGTAATGCATGCATGGGGTTGCAGAAAATATGGGTGGGATGCAGTGCTTGGAGGGCTTGCAGAAAATATTCTGAATTACCTACAGTAGACACGTCGATCACATGTGCAATGTTTTGTTACTTAAACATGAATAAATTTGATGTACTGTACAGCTGATGATTGGAAAGAGCCTGAGTCATACATCACTTGGGTATTCGAGTGGAGAGAGATTGATGACCAGACTAAGGAAATTCAGATGGCCACTGGTACCTACATTCCAGTTGAGTCATTTGTTGACAACATCTCATGACCTCATCCACCTGGAAACCCATTCTGCGAGACCTGTAGCAGGTGTTTCATTAGCAAGGAGGTGCAACTACATAAGTAAGACACCTCTATTTTCCATCGACGCACAATTAGCCCTTGAAGACCACTATCGAGGTTCCGCTGGGCCCGCTGCCCACCAGAATTGTGTCAAGTGCAGGAAGGGTTTCTGGGATGCCGCTGCAAGTGATGAAGTGCCTCTCACTTTTTTATTGTGACACATCATATTGAATGTTTTTTTGTTATACTTAGCATTGGAAAATTGCACACCCCACTGCCCTCGGTGCGAGGACAAGTCTATCCATGAAGAGACAGTTGAGCAGCATTATTTACTATCCACCAACCACCCTGCCTGCCCTCCCTGCAAGGTTGGATTCAAGGATGAAGCTTCCAAGACCCAGGTATGCATTATTTCTTACTAATGTGACAATGTTAGGATAGGGATCATCTGGTACAATGTAGCACACTTTGTCAGCCCACCCCAAGCAGTGTTGTGTCTTTTGTCAAGACATTTTTGAGAGTGTTGACATAACAAAAACACACTATCTGGTGTCCTCGGGGCACAAGACATGCTTTGCTTGTAATATAGGCTTCCAAAATGACACTGGAGGTAAGTGCCTTCCATATTTCATTTTTTTGCCCCTCTGGTTTATGTGCAACAATGTCACTTCCACATGAAACTAATTGAAGTGTCTAAAAATGCAGTTCTCATTCTCGGCTCCAATGCCGGTCCATAGCTGCTTCAACCACAAAAAGACATAAGCAAACCGTTTTCCAAAGGGCCCATCATTCTGCTAATAGCTGTAATACAGTGAAATTTTCTGACTTCTGGAATGGAACCCCATGCCCATGTCTACCACCATGCAATCTGATGTCATTCAAGGTGGGGGATCGAGCGCTGATCCATACATTGATGACTTTCGAAATTCTAATCTTGGGAGGAACCATACATCTGGGATGCTTCTTCAAGTTACAAGATCAGGTGACCTTATAAATCAGCTCAAACAGTTCACGGGACATCAAGCAATGATATTCCAGTGGGAGAAGCATGCCACAGTTTCTCAACCATCAAAGCTCGGAAGCAGGGTGGGATGAGGTTATTGCTGAAGCAAAGGGCTACCTCCATGAGCTTCCCATACTAGGAGACAAGCACCCTGGCTGATTCTGACCCAGAACCTACAGAGATTGGGCAATGCGATCTAGTAGTACATTACTGTATGTACTAAGCAGTGAGGGGAGACTCCATAGTGGTTTGTTATTTTATGTGCACAGGTTTACAAAGGGTTCACCGAGTTTTGAGATTTAGATCTTCTATTATGCATGTTAGGAAACCACCCCATTACCTAATAAACTTTCATTTTTATTTTATTATGTCGAATTACGCTACATGATGCCAAATGACACTACATTTTGATAGCGTGAGAATTTTATTTCGCACGCATCAAAATGTACGTGCATGTACAAGTGCATCGGTAACAACAATGTACAATATATGTAACATAGTATATAAACCCTAAATATATGCCTAGGGGACCCCAGTTGTGTTCTCTTAGGTATTCCACCTACATTTTCAGTGTGAAAGGCCTATCTCAACAAACTCACCTATTAATAACCCCTCGCATCAAAACCATCAATTCCCCCATCACAAGCGTAGATCCCGCCCCCTTCTTGTAGAGAGAACCAGCTAGCAGATAGTGGGTGTTGCCCTAACAGAAGAACACAACTTCCCATATCAGTGCGCCTTCTCTTACTTGTGCATACGTCATTGTTTCACTGCGCAACATCCAATTACTCATCCTTTCGGCACAAGCCAGAAGTACTTGTATATACGTAATCTACCTTTTCTTTCATAAGCCGACGCCAGGCCTCGCCTTACATTGCAACTGCCAGTGATTGAGAGGCAGCGCTTGTCATTAGGACAGCTGCAACCAGACAACCAATCGGATCTGGTTTAGTTACAATTTACATCACTCTATTTGGATGACTATTTTAGTTACAAGCTGAATTCAGTGTTATCTCCGAGATCAGGCACTGTTGGAGGGGTTATTGATCCAAAGTATCAAAATAGGCGCCCGACGAATGATGAACCATTGACGAACCTCGACGAACCTTATCACGTGACCCATAAACATTTGGAGAGGTCTCGAAGAAAAATTTTGAATTTGTCAAAGAAGTGATTCATCACAGATTGTACAATTATGTCCAAACCTTCAACTTCTAATCCCAGTCCTAATCCTGTTCCCATACCAGCACTAGAGGCGAAAATTGATGCACTCACAGTGCAAATGTCACAATTAGTGTCAGTATTGGCAGCATCACAGCCCAGACAAGCGGAAGTACAGCCAGAGACAACAGGAGAAAGAGATGATGAGATGGAGAAGATGGTGGAGTGGATATCGCAGGAGGATGAGATGGTGGAGAAATCCGGAAATGGAAAACCACACTTACCTAAGTATGCACCCCCACAAATCTTTGATGGTACCATGGAGAATACAAAATCCTTCATCAGCTCTATAGTATTATACATCCATGGGAGGAAGCCAGAGTTTCGTACAGCTGAGTCTAGGATTATGTTTGCTCTCTCATACATTCAGGGGGGGAAAGCACAGTTCTGGAGAAATGAGGCTATTAATCAAATTGCTGCAGGAAATAAACCATTTGCAACCTTCAAGGAATTTCTGGAGAGATTGGAGGCACAGTTTGGAGACCCTAATCCAAAGGCAACAGCCAATGCTAAATTAAAGACCATGCGCCAAGGTTCCTTAATGGCAGATGAATTTATTTTGCAGTTCAAAGCAGAAACTTCGCAAACGGATATGGGAGAAGCCCCGTTGGTAGAGTTTTTGAAAGCAGGATTAAATCCCTCTTTATTCAAGTCTATCTACCGACTACCTTCTATGCCAGAGAAGTTGGACAAGTGGTATAATTGGGCAATGCGCCTTGACCAGCAATATCAGCAGGAACAGGTGGAGTCAAAGTTGATGTACGGAAGTAGTAAATTTGGAAAGTCATCAGGAGGAAAGTCCAAGAAAGGAAAGGCACCTCAGGTGCAAGCTCTGAGGGCACAGCCACCAGCCATGGCAGTGACACCTATAGTTATGGAGTCAGCAGCACCAGCAGAGGCAATGGAGGTTGATCAAGTGGGGAGACGAGCCCCACTTAAATGTTTTAACTGTGGGCAGTTAGGACACATTTCTAGGAATTGTAAGCAGAAAAGAAAGATTAGGGAAGCTACAATCAAGGAAGTGAAGCAGGAGGAAGGCAGGCAGGAGAATTTTGTGGAAGAGTCCCAGTGAAGGTTTCCCCATTGGTGACCCAGAATCATTACAATGTATTAGTATCCGAGGAAACCCAGAGTAAATCAGAAAAGGAAATTGAGGAGTACAACTGTTGCAAATCATGTGACAAAGAAAATTGTCACATGTCATTTCCAAAAACCCCTAAATTCTTTATTCGCTCTGCATGAATAGAACCCAAAATCACCTTGACTGTGGGACTGAAGACAGTGGACATGCATGCAGCTATTGATGTGGAAGCGTTGCTTGATAGTGGTGCTACAGGATTATTTATTAATCGATCCTTAATTACCGGAAACAGTATTAACACATGCAAGCTGGCGCAACCTATAATGGTGTACAATACTGATGGAACAGTCAATCGTGGAGGAACTATCAAGGAGGAGGTGACTATGGTACTAAAGTATCAGGAGCATCAGGAGCGAGCCATATTCAAAGTGTGCAATCTTGGGAAAACCAATCTAATAATAGGATGTCTGTGGTTACAGAAGCATAATCCTGAAATTGATTGGAAAACTGGGAAAGTACAAATGACTCGTTGTCCTAAGGAATGTAATGTGTATGGGAGGAAGATGAAGAAAGAAAAAAGGAAAAAGAAAAAGAAAGAACATCCGAGAAAGTATTCTGTTATGATGGAGGAAGTGGAGGATGAGGAAATGCCAAATGGGGAAGTTCTGATCATGATCGAGAAAGAAGAGCAAAAGCAAACCTTTAGAGCCGTTCATGGAGGACAGTTGTGGGACAAGAATATCGTGAAGGTGGAGAAGCCAGTAGAGGAATGGGTGCCAAAAGTGTATCATGAACATTTGTCAGTGTTCCAAAAGAAGGAGTCTGAGCGAATGCCAGTGCGGAAGCCATGGGATCATGCAATTGAGATGAAGCCCAGGTTTGTGCCGAAGAAGTCGAAGGTATATCCGTTATCTCCGATAGAACAAGAAGAAGTGGATGCATTCCTGAAGGAGCAATTGTGCAAAGGATACATACGACCTTCAAAATCACCACAGACATCACCAATATTCTTCATGCCCAAAAAAGACCAAAGAAAGAGGATGTGTACTGATTATAGGTATCTGAATGAGTGGACAGTGAAGAATGTGTACCCCCTGCTGTTGATCTCAGAAATAATTGATAAGGTGGGAAAAGCCAAGGTCTTTACAAAATTGGATTTATGATGGGGATACAACAATGTACGAATAAAGAAAGGAGATGAGTGGAAGGCTGCATTTGCCACGCGTCGAGGATCCTTTGAGCCACTTGTCATGTTTTTTGGGATGACTAATAGTCCCCCGACCTTTCAAAATATGATGAACGACATTTTCAAGGACATAATAGACAAAGGCGTGGTAATAATATTTATTGACGACAGCTATAAAGAAGGAGAAGGAGCCTGAACTTGATCATCTTGCTGCACCCTCCCTCGATATCTGGAAGGTGAGCATATCCTCCTGGCATGTGTCGATTAAGAGATCTGATGTTCGGGAAGCTATCCTCACCTATTCATTCTTCTGAAGTCAGTGAGCAGCTGCGACATGCACAAAGCCCGCAGGATATCGCAGGCTGCGTTGAATTAGACCCTTTGGACGAATTGTCGGAACATTTCTCGTCACCCCCATACAGGCACGTCCATATCGTTGTGCAACTTCCCCCTCCCTCCCGTGAGTATTCTCCTCATCTCTTTATTTTGCCTGTTTGCCTGAACAATGCGCCACTCCCTATATTTCAAATACGAACAATCCCTCTTCTAGGCCAGTTCGGAAGGCCGAGGACCCCTTCTCGCACAAGGGGGAATTACATTGAATTCCTGCGTTCCCGGCATGTTAAGGATGAGGCAATCAGGGAGAGCGTGGATACTTGTCTCCGGTACGCCCGGCCGTGTGTACGGGCATTTTTAAAGGAAAGCGATCTGTGCCAGTCGTGGACGCCACCTTGTGATGATCCAAGAGTGCTGGATCACCTCACCAAGCTGCGCATCCCTTCCATCGGTGGCGGACCCTGCCTTTCGTTGCACGATTTGGGAGGGACAGTTGTAGAAACGGCAGTTGTTGATGATGTCTTCCACAACCAGAGTGATATGGAAGTGTGCGTGTTCTGTTTTCAAAGTGGCCAATGTCTCCGGATTGACTAGGCGACTCTCCAGTCACTTAATCAACACTTCCGGCTCAGGGAAAACACGGATTCTATTCGAGGGACTTTTGAAACATTGGGGCCTCTACTTCACTTGTAGCCGAGAGCAGGTCCTGGGATCTGAGGACATGAGCCATGTACTCGCCAATCTATCGAACCCCCTGCCTTCCGACGCCGATCTACGCCAAGCGCTTGAACACGATATGCCGATTGCATGGCGCCGATTTCGCCAGGTTCTCATCGCTCGTTTGCTCATTCTGCAGCTGTTCTTGGAGGAGGCTCGTGAAATTTGCCCTGAAGGACCCCTCGACCGATATCGCGGACATTGGCTTATGTTACAACTCCGACCCGGTGACACAAGCGGCTATGGCGACATGTTTCTCCAGTTGACAGAGACCTTGAGCGAGGCGAGCGATAAGTATCTGGGAGACTCGACCGGAGGAGAAGCCTTTAGCTTGATGACGCGTATTAATAATGATTATATCCCAGCACCCCTCTACTTTGTCCTCGATGAAGCGCAATCTGCAAGATTGTACAAACATCAAATCCTCCATGCGTGCAAGATGTGGAAGATACCACCTTACATCATCGTATCTGGAACAGGACTACCTGAGCCAGAAGTGGGCTCTGCAGTCGCAAAACTAGATATCATCCGGACACACACTTGTACGAACACTGGTGCTTTCGATTCACTGGAAGTACAGTCCGCCTATATCTCACGATACTTGCCGCACCACTTGTTTCAAAGTGATAGTGGGCAGCTCCCGCTTCAGCGTTGCTGGTCATGGCTTCGGGGGAGGTATGTCTTAGACATTAACCTGATCTTCATTGACGCATAGTTCCGCTCTAGGCATCGCTTCACCGCAACTTACCTGGACATACTGATTTCTAATTCATTTCACTCGCCTCACAAAATACTGGATGAATACGTACTACACTTTACAAAGAAGGAGGCACCTGATTCCCCGGATTTCGCGGGGTCCGAACCAAAACTCAGCTTAGAGCTTATTGCCAACATACGAAAAATACCCTTTGTCGACTTGAAGAAAATTACAGAAGGTACAGTAACTGATCTTAATTTGCGTATCCTAATATACATTTGGCCCCACTTAGATTCAAATATCGCCTCTCGTTTCGGCAATATCATTTGCTCATGGATTCTTCGTCGTGAATATATAGTTTTCGGCGACGACGAGAAGAAGTGGGTTGAACTTGGCTTCGCTCGTTTCCGGGACTACTCCTACTACTCGCGTTTCCGTGACTACTCTAGAGCGCTGGTTGACGAGCCTCTCATCGTTCTTGCTGCTGCCCACCAATTGACTCAGAACACAAAGAACGGGTTGTTTGATCATGTTTTACATGGTCTAGAACATTCTGCGGGGCTCGGTGCCGGATTCGAGGAATTCATCGCGGCATACCTTGCCCAAGCGTTTGGCCCAAATGTGCGTCTGTGCGACGTCTTTGACTTTGGTCAGAATATACCTAGTTGGGCACAGTCTGAGGGCGTGGAATTTGTGAGGTTGTCCGCCAACGGGGATCACTGCACGCATCATAATCCGTTGGGGCCTTCAAGTGCCCTCTGCAGCGATCTACAGGATGCCACAGAGACTGTCCAATGGTTTCGAAACCCGCATACGGTGATGTCCTTCCCCGACGTACACTTTGGTCCCGATATTGTCTTCTTCATCCGCTTGTCCAATGGAATGGTCCTTTGCGTTATTGTTCAGGTCATATTCCGATCTCTGCCACGCCTATCCAATGACAAGGCCATCTCTACGTTGGAATTCTCCAAGTTTTATAGCAGCAAGGTAAGCTTACTTCGAGGTGCGAGGGGCTCGCTGACTTTCCTGACAGGAACTCACCACCGAGAAGTGGACTGTCTACCGCAACGATATCATCGAAATTGTCCGTAATCTCAACCGCATCGATGATAAAATTTGGTTCCAAGATGGACATCCTTTTTTACGCGTCTTGGCAACCTATCCAGCCGAAGGACGCCTTGAAAATCAAGACTCGGTCGTTAGTTTAAAAATGGAACGTTGCAAGGAAAAGATGGACAAGGGGAACTTTTTGACTAATTTTGACACAATGATGAAGAAGAGGAGAAATGACGGGATAGAAGAGGGACAATCAGACGAGGTGAAGAGGAAGAAGAAACGCCGGAAAGATTAGCCTCTTCATTTTATTCTTAGCCTGTGACGACCCTTATGTACATGTACAGTAAAGGATGCTAAAAGCACTTAGCATCTTCCTTTCCTCTAGATTCCACGTAAACGAAGAAAAGAACCCCAACGAACGAACCCTGGACTTCCGCTTGAAAACGACCCTCCTTGGAAAAAGAAGTCTCATCGCTTTAACTCCATCGTGTATTGCTTGAATACAATATGGAGCTCGTGCCACCACGCTCTGTCCTGTACCCAATAGGCAACATGCACCCTACAAGACCGTCGGATGTGCGCTGCGTTAGAAGCACGCAGGGGGAATGAATTAACGTCACGGGTCCTATACGATTACAGCCTGCAGATCCCACTTGACGTACGTACATTAATTGCCGAATGTAGGGGTGATTATAATGCGTTGCGTTCTATCCGTGTTGTTCGATTACCATGCGAGAGAACTTGCTCCGTTTGCGAATTACTGGCCCGTAAAAATACAATGCCTGTATACCCAAACCTTGTCAATAAACGCGCAGACTGATATTAATTAGGAATCAAACGGTTAACGCACGTATGGAATGGGTATCATGAAGAGAGCGATGAATGCAAAAAGGGAATTGGCCCACTTGTACCCGAGGGCGCGCAACATTTGATTAGTGAATAATGGGAATGCGGTACCCATAAGATTACCTGGTGATGATGGTCAGCGTGTAGTTGACATTCGGGCGCCTAGAGACCTACGTGCGAGACTCTGTCCTGCCAATGCAGATGACGCGTAAGGACCGTAACTAATACACGAAATAAGGATAGTTACCAAAAGGCGACCCTGTAAAAGGTAAAGAAATAAACACTCACCAGTCAGCGAGATATGAAAATACGGCAAGATACATGATAAACACCGCCCAGATAAACAGCTGTGGGCAATAAAGATGAGAAGAAGGACGATATTACAATAGACTGATGCATACAGTTATTGCAATTGCCTGGACGATCCAGTGTACGCTGCGAAACGACGACCAAGCGTACATGAACATACTGACAGGGAAAAGGATAGCAGCAAAGCACGCCCAGTGTAGACGAGCCTCCGGTCCGCGCGTTGGGAAGTATTTCCTAAAAAAAAAAAGCGCCTCATATGGTAGCCGCTATGCAAAGATGTAAAGGTCCACTAACTGATACAGCGTTTCCTGATGCATGTTCGTGAAGAACCCAATAAACGAGCCGATCCTACATGAGTTTTCGTGATTACACAATCACAAAGATAGAACAGCGACGAACGTCATGGCAGCAAAAGTACTCCCAACTTGACCAGTATTAAACCCGTGAAGGACGCGGAAAATGGATCCAATGGATCTAAAGCCAATTTAGCCATGTGTGTGAAATGAGACGATGTCGAAATTGAAAATTCACTCTATCATGCAGAATACAATCCCCCATGCGAACCCGATCCACAGCTGCACGACACAACTAATTAACGTGAGCGATTACTAGGGTACAGATGGCGTACGCTGAAGCTCAGCACTACTGGCTCTGTAAACATCAGGACTATACCACGAATACGGTTAATTGATTTCAAGGGGAAACGTTAGGGTGGTGGACATACAGATAGGTCGGGTGCAGGATATATAAATTAGGGTTCTCAGAGGCGGTCGTTCGTCTTCTACTCTAGCGCGGTACCGGTCGTTACCCGTCTCCTTCCTGATCTTTTTCGCAAGTCGGACGAGGAGTACGGATGATCGTGTTTCTTTCAAGAGAATGGGAGCTAACACAAAGAAAAGTGAAAAAATACTGTCGGAAGCTCAGTCAGGCATAGATAGATTCATCGAGACATGTGATTTGGAAACTCACATCATTTGATACCACTGGATCCATCTCCATTCAAGACGGGGATTCATCTCGACCCATCCAGCTACCACCGGACCTATGCCCGTTCCACCAATAGCGGCCAGTGCAAATATAGACATTGGTAGTCCGCGACTAGACTGTTGTTCAGTCACGGACCTTCGATAAACGTAAGCAAGATAAACTTACTCCTTAGGTGCCCATATATCCGCAATAGTTCCTCCAACCATCGTTGCCCCTGTCGATCCAAATGAACCCTGTAAAAAACGGGCCAGAATGACAGTCTGGATATTTTTTGATCTTCGGTATGTAAATGGATATCAGGTGAATTCAGGTAACAATGAAGGGAGGACGTATTACAGTGCGACCATCAGATACATGAGAAGGAATCCGATGGCGGAACCAATGTAAAGGGGTTGTCGCCCAAACTCCTCACTTAAACTAGCGGTCACAAGTGGTACGACCCCGAATCCAAGCCCATAGACACTGAGACCGATGGTTGCTTGAAAATTCGTACAGTTCAAATCCTGTCTCATCGATGCAAAGCCCATGTTATACGCCGAGGAGGTTGTTGCTGGAGTTCCAGACGAGAAGAATTGATGAATATATAAGGAAACATATAAAAGCCACGTACATGCGAAGATCGTTGAAATGCAAGCCATGGCTGTTATTATCCATTTCTTACGCAGGCTGAAGTTGGCAGGATTGCGTTGATCTCCTTCCTCGAATTCGACCTACACCAGCCACTAACTCATTACAAAAAAAAACATGCGTGACTGAACGGATGACTCACGTGAATCGTTTTATCCGATGCAGTACTATTTTTCTCTGTTAAAAACGAGACCGCATTATCTGGTGTATCGAGTCCAAGTTTTCCTTCCTTCAAAGTCGGGTCCAGATCTTCATTCGGCCTCACAAGACATGAAGGATCGTGAGCGTACAGTGTGTGGTTATCCTCTGGAGAGCTTTCCACGTCGTTAGCGAAATTTGAGGAAACGTCACCGTCCAGTGTCATGAGATACGCAAATACTGGATCGGTTCATAGTGAACGCGGGGAGTAGGGGTTTCTTATATACATCGACAGATCGTGTCGTCGGGCCGAGAGGCTCAAGACTCTGCCGGAACCAAACCCGGCTTCTCTGGAAGAATTTGTAAATAGACTCTCTGCGTGTACGTCTTGCTTAGCGATAATGGTACCAGGGATGCTTAGTAGATCGCAAAGCATTGGACGCCTTTATGTTTTCATACTCCCATCGATATCTGTGTGTGCCGATGGCATCGTATCAGATCGTAGCGTGTAAGTCGTTCGGGTTTGAATTGAACATTCGGCAAGGAAACAGAGTGTAGCTACTAGAAAATAATAGGTCCAAACATTCAATTAAATCGACCCTGGGCCTGAGTTGAACCCGAGGTGACATGTCTGGCCTGCAGCTGAGGAATATTGATACATTGGGACTTGGATAACTAGCTTGTTGACGTAGTGACCTTGTAGCGATGAATCATGATGGGCTTTTCCCTGCTTTTTCCCTGCTATGACCCTGGGCATTCTATAGATCAGAATAACGTTATGGGCGGATCTACGAATCTGACCCAAAACTAATTTAAGGTGCCTGGCGTGTAATACCCTATACCTTCCGTTCTCCTGATATGCCCATACACAGTGAGTATACCAGTCTTGTGATGTGCCAAGGACAGTCCTTCGTGGTATAAAGAAGTTTGCCGAGATGCCACGGCCGTTAGGACCGGATACCGAACTGATACTATCTGCTACTATCTGTTAACAAAAGGCTTGCTAATTCCTGTTTGTATTATATACGGCTTCGATCTGGTCGTTTGAGTTCCGGCAGTGTTCCCGGTACGTCTCTAATTGACCGCAAGATGCGCTACGATCGGTGGAGCAAAATCGAGCACCCTTTTAATAGATAAACAGCTCGAGATCTCGCTCGAGATGCTGAACAAAAATGAGGCCGTTTGAACAGATTTCGAATCTCGCTCGTATTTAATTAGTCATTCCCTCCCAACATGCTATCCAGTGCAGACAATGACGATATAGAGACAAAGAAGTTATGTGAGAGCAAATAGAGCGCGCACCTGAGTACCGCATTATCGTTGCTTCCCATGCTGCAGCGCTTGCTCTTCCTGCCACTTCTCCCCCAATATCCTACGCCAGCCGCTGCTGTTTGTCAACCTGGAGCATGAGTTGTTTACAAGTAAAAATAACTCACTTAGTCATCATAGCCGCGCGTCATTGCTCGCGTAAACTTTCTCATCAAAATCTCCATGCAAACACCGAAGTTTGCAGAGACATAAAGGGAGGGAGGGACGCGTGCGAGGAGAGAGACGTGTGCGACGCAGATGGGACACGTGGCCGTGGTCAGGAAGAAGCTGGGGGAAAAGCCAAAGTCGTGGGGATGCCAGCAGCTTTTGAATATCACATGATTCCTAGTCAAAGCAAAGAAGTTGAGAGTCTGTTGACTACCGTTGGCTCGAGTATGTTAGTCAGGTTGCAAGAAAGGATTTGGTTTATCAAAATGTTTTACACTTGATTTGGTTCTATTTGGCTTGAATCACCTGCTCGACTGACTTGTCGGTAAATAACAAATCGAAATCCAGGCTTCTGTCGTTTAAAACTTTTCAAGTATATACTGAACATATTTTGCAGACTTGCACACTGGCAGGGACCAACTTGGTGACCTTCGACAATAGGCTCAGCCGATTCCAGAACGCCCAAAGAATCAAAGATGTGTGTGGGCTTTTACCCCATGACCTCCGACAATAGGCTCAGCCGACTCCAGAACGCCCAAAGATGTGTGTGGTCGCATCTCATCTGGAGAAAAATGCCATCCGCATCAATAGCGTGCTTAACGGGTTATAATTTGGATCATCCATTCCGATCGGAATTTTTAACCGGGACGGAGCATTTGAAACGTTCTGAGCCTTCGCTTAGGGATACTTAGTATATACGTCCCCCTCAGGAACAGGTATGCTACGGCTATCTCCACTTTCGCTCGCTGTGAAAACTGTCCATGTACACTCCTGGTAATGCACTCGCTAGTGGGATGTCTCTTTAGCTCCTTTCCCCAACAAAATCGATGCGCATTGAACTTGAAGTTGCATCTGGATGACATCGATGGAGATTAGATTAGAGATCTCCCGGTTTTCCGATCTGTCCATGCACTGGCATAACATGTTCGTTACACATAGAAGCATCACCGAAGCACGAAACGAGTGTATCTCCGCCGTCGTTGACGGACAGCTTGTCCTGAGGCAGGCCCGTCTTCGAGTTGATGCAGCTAGTTTGGACTCTGGAGCGTCGTTGGTTGGACTTGTTGAATTGTGGGCCCAGGGCAAGTAGTTGCTGACTGACCGGTCCTCGTCCTCTGAGCGTTCGACCTTTGTGATGATACTAACTTGAGTTCAAGGCGGCCCTCTACTTAGACTTAACAAGCAAAAACGTCCAGCAAGAGGGAAACAAAGAAGAAACCGAAAGTAATGTTGAAGCGATACAACAGAAATCAGAACACAGAACACAGCTGCAGAGCAGTGACGATTCACGAACAGAAGTCTTGCCAGTGATCAATCATATCGGCTGTAAATATGTGTGAACGCTACAATGAAAAACTCGTGCCAGATCATTCGGGCGAAAACTTTCTAATTCTGTTACACTGGTTTCGTGGCAATCTATGCTTCTAGACTAGGTCTCCTTGATGCTGTGGCTCCATCTGTTTCGTTTGCCCAAGTCGAGAACAAGGCCTATAATTCCAAGCGACTGACGAACATGTTGAAGGTAATTGGAGATAACGCAACGTAACATTCGAGAAACTGCTTTTCATCATCTCACTTTGTCCATACTACCGATCGAAGCACGGCAAGCAGCCTACATAGATACCTTTGCTGTGGTCCTCAGAAATGAAGGTGGAGATTAGTATGCTGCTTATACATATTTTATAACTCTGTGGTATTCATAATAGTATCGCGTTATGATCACTTCCTCGTATAGTAACTGAGACTTTCTAGGTGCATGGAACCCAGACTGTGAAAGATACCCCTACATATAGAGGCGAGTACGTAGTCACCTGGCGATATGCAGGGCTTGATATTGCTGTATATAGTCCATAGAAGTTTAGCGAGGAAGAATCCAGTAAAAGCGACGACGACGAGGATACCCTTGTACATCGCCTTGCCAAGTATCCTTCCTATAAATCGATACCAACGAGCTGTGCCTTGTGTGAACCGCAATGATCAACCGGCCAACCCTCACGAACAACAAAAGAGAAAAAATTGCCCTCGGTAGTGGGTACAACTCGTTCTTCATATTCGCTAACGAAAGCCCACGATCGGTATCAAAAACTTTTTACACAACGGCGCGAAAGACTCTTTAAGCACACCCTTTATCAATCCCCACCCTATAAATTCAACGTCAGCTCCAAAAACGCGACAAGCACACAAAAAAAAGAACAAAAACACTCACTCCTCCCCAAACTGATCAATAAACGTAATCTCAACCGGAGCCTTCAAATCCGCCTCTCCAAGTTTATCAAACCCATCCTGCGCCACACTCCCCCTACACACCTGGACCCTCGTCTTCTCGAGCCGGTTCTCATCCACATCTGCATGGGGTTACGAGATTGAGAACGGGATTGAGAGTGTTGCCGTCGTTGAATACAAAGTTGCGGAATATGGAGACTTGGACGTCGAAGGGAATGGAGAAGGGGATGTTGTTGAGGACGAGGTAGGCTAGTTGGCGTTTGGATTGTGTGTGGGTACGTGTGGCGGGCGTCGTTGGTTGTGAAAAGTTATTGTTCTTCGAAGCTGGGGGATAGTTTAGTTTTGGCTGGAGGGAGAAAGGATGGATTGGATGGCTGCTTCTACGAGCGACTGTACGTCGATTTGAGATGTGCGTTTGGTGTGTGTGTAGGTACATGGGGCGAGCGTCGTTGCTTGCGAAGAGTTGTTTTTCTTCGAAGGTAGGGGGGAGGCGAGGTCGGTTTGGGCTGGGCGGGGGAAAGGATGTTTACTCTCACGTAAAGATATACACAACGGCTCCGTCCTTCCTGCTCTCATCGAATGTCTATTCGCGCCAAGCACCCTGTGGCCCACAGTGCTCAGACGCGGTCCTCGCAGTAGGTGCGGGCTTGATTGGAGAATTCGAGAAGTCTATCGAGGGTACATAAGAGCGAGCGGGTCTACGACGTTGTTGGATCATGGGAATAGCGTTCTTGATACGGGCAGGCATTGAAGACTGTGGGGATGACGAGCTTCTTGGAGCTTCGAATTCGGGTTCGGGGATGGGGTGGGGACGCAACGAGCAAGTGCTGGGTTCGTCCTCATCTTCGTTGTCCGTACGTGGTTATAGAGAGATAGGACCGACCCGGACGCAGAAGAATCCGTTAACTTTGGATGAACTGAGCTCGTTCAGTCGGCAGTTGTTGAGGAGAATGCAAGGATGATGAGGGCGATGCGAATGGGGGATGGGCATTATGGCTAGGCTTGTTGGGGGGCAGGTGCCGATGGTGGAGGGTAGTACAGCTATGCGTGGGTGTACGGGAAAAGGTGACGAGGTATCCAGGCGTCTGAGGAGCAAACGCAGCTTGAGCCGTCACCTCTACTGTACGACGCGGCGAGTCGAAGGTCACCATGAAACAAAGGAGATGCACGTGCTGTTTTATATCATTCCCACGATCCAAATAAGGACTCTGCCTACGGGAGACTACATCTCGTGTAATCTGATTATTCTGGCCAAAATTTGCTAATCATGTTACACTGATTTCATGACAATCCATGCTTCTAGATACACTGGTTTCGTGATGATCAATGCTTCTAGCCTTGGTCTCCTTGATGCTGTGACTCATCTGTTTCATAGATGGCCTTGATCGAGAATGCACAAATGACTTATAAATAGTATGCTCAATGCTCATGAAATTCACTATTGCCCTCCACCTTCAAGTATTAGTATGACCATCACTCCTGATGATAGTGCACGCCTTCAGCATGTGGGCATTGTACTTCTCACAAACCTTACAACTCTCACAACAACAACCTTGCTATATGGTAATGCTGTTACAATTTACCCTGTTGATGTTCTAACCCTTTCTATATCAGGCATATTCATAATGGTCTTCTCTATTGCAGTACACACCACCTTGTTTGTCCAAGCCTACACTGCTGATTTTAGAGGTCTAACTTCTGTTTACAGGTGCCGGGGACTCAAATCTCACCCAACATTGGCAATCTTTATTCTAATCATCCTCAGCTTCACTGCAGCCACCATAGACTGGGCTGCAGGGATGGCACTTGTTACAATTCAGATCTGCTCACTGCTGGTGAAGAATGTTGGTATGGAGTTGTCTGAGAAGATGGCTTTATCCTATGCAGCAGAAGCTAAGCCATGCCTTATTGATGTGTATTTGACCCCTTTGCTGGTGTTGTAAACTCAATTTTCCATTTTCCATCCTTCTGAAATGTATCCTCCTGCCATTTCTAGTGGTTCATTAATGATATTGTGGTTATATGGCGAGCTTGGGTCCTCTTTCCACAGCGCCAATGGGTCATGATTGGCCCTCTTTTCTTTTTGTTGGTGGCATTTGGTGAGATTTGAAGTTTCACAGTTATCCAACTCATTGATGACTCATATGATGGTGTCTGCATCAGTGACAGTGTCCATTAGTTTTGCCATGACAGAAAAATCACAGAATATGTGGAACATTATGACCAACTGCAGCCTTGCTGCCTCTACTGTAACTAACCTTCTTGCTACATTGCTGATTGCCTACAAGCTATGGTGGGTCAATATTTCCTCTGATGTCAATGATTATTGCTCATTCCTGATAGGGACTACCAAAAAGCTACCAAGAATCTTGGTCTGAAGAAACAACAATCTCCTGTGCAAAAAGTGCTGTTTCTTCTTGTAGAGTCAGGAGTTATCTTTCTCATATTACAAGTGAGTTTTGATCCTGCTTTCATGCACATGTCAGCTAGCTACTGATCAAATAACTTATCATGTCTTAGTTGGCAAACCTTTTGCTCAGCATATTAACCCCAAACCCAGGTACAGCTACTTACTATGCATATGTTGTTTTTAGTTCCATTTATTATGAGTTGGTGGCAAGTCTTCCATCAGCCCATGATCTGTGTTGGCATTTCACTGACCTGACAAATTCTGCCAGGCAATGTATCCAGCACTCATACTTATCATTGTCAACAAAAAGCACTCGATCATAGAAACAGTTGGTTTCAACACAGTACTTGGGAGCAATTTGAATGGTCAAGGCCATGCAACCAGTGTCGAACATCGACCAGCAACTATTGGACATCTTGTCTTTGCCAACCCACCCACCAAGAACAGTGTAGATAATGGACAGTTACTTTTAACCAGACATTCCAATGTCCCTGATGGTCTTGAAAAAAGCAGTGATTCATCCATGGTCTAGTGTTAGAAAACAATTATGTAATAATATTTTATTTTATTTTTTTACATCAGAATACTGTAAGAGTGTCCTCTTACATCAGCATCCATTATCACATGTTATCCTGATAGCACATAGTCTATACCTCGAGTCTTGTACTGTAGCTTAGTTTCCTCCCCTGAAATATACTAAGTTCATAACATGTCTCATTTTTCTTCAGTGTTGGAAGCTCCAGCTTCCTTCCAAATACAATCAGAATATGTAATACTAGCAGTAGGGGCATAAGGGCAAGACATGAGAATTTCATTTCACATGCACACTTGGTAACAATAATAGGGTAGTTCAAAGTTGGGTGCTTTCACTTTCATTTCCCACTTTCCACATTTTGAAATAACCATATATAAGTTGAATTCAGAAAATCTGGGTATTGGAGATTCCCATGAGTCCCACCATGTCCCTCCTGGTCCCATGAGTACACCACCACCAAATTCAATCCTCATTTAGTATTTGGCTATCCTGAGACCTGTTACACATGATCACCTCTTAAAGATGGTAGAGAGTTTTGATCAGTTGCAGTTGCAGGTTGCATGAAGATTGTTCATTACATGCAACCAATAAAAAACTGGTTTCAAATTTTTATGGACCAGACTATTGGTTGCATTTGATAGGCCTATTTTCCAGCTACAAATGGCCCCAAAAGTTAAGGAAATCAGTTGGGAATTGACTGAGTCATGATCAAAACAAAGTTTCACAAACATCTTGACCCAAGAAAGACTTGGACAAACTGTTTTGATCATAACTCAGTCAATTACAAACCAATTTCCATCAATGGTAGCTCATATTGTAGCTGGGAGAGGAAACAACTGGTTGCAACCTAGTTCCAGTCCAATATATCCTGGAATGGTCCCCAAAAGTGATAGACTGAAAAAAACTGGTCCATATCAGTCTAGTCCAGGTTTTTCCTTATTTGGTAATTTACCAGCTTTCAAACACTATCCAGAATTTTTTTTTTTTTTGGTTTGCATTTAGGAGGCATGAAGCAAAGGAGTGTGCTCTGTAACAAGTGACAATAAATACTGTAATTAGGAGACATAATTCATGTGAATGAGAAGTGTGATATGAAATGTCACAAACTTGTCACTAATTAAATTCAACAAGAGCATCTGGGTAATGGAAATTCTCAATCTGTCCCACCCATCCCACCCACCTTGTATAGCTCAACCAAAGAGCAAAATAAAATTAAGGATAATATGTTATGCCTATTCTATGACATTACTCTAAAACCAGGCCATATACACTGATAAATTGCTGAGAAATGAGTCAAATGAGTATTAGTGACACCAGTCACACTCATGACTGGGTGTGACAGTAAGCATCAGGGGATGTTGTAAGGAAGTTCTACTCTTCTGGCTGCCATTTTATAGCACATTGGAAGGTTGAAACATGATTCAGAGCAACTACTTATTAATTAGACCAGATTCATAGCAAGGGGTGAGCAGCAGTGTCTAAATCCAAGTTATACAGATAAGTCATGTGACCACCCAAAATGAAATAATTGGGGTATTATGAGCCTCTCCAAAGTGGAGCAACTGGTCCACTTTGTGGTGCAGTCCAGTCCAGTTGCCAATCCATACGACAAGGGTTTCAAACACTACTTCTGTAGATTCCCTCAGCCAAGGATGACAGCTGGTTAATATGGTATTTACTGACCAAGATTGAGAAGCCTGCCAGGTACAAGGTTCTTTTTGAAAAAGAGGACAAAGATGAGGTAAGTTCCATCTCTGTCACATTTAAACCCTCTTCTAATGGTTTCTCAGAGAACACAAGCAGTGAGATGAAGGTCACAGTATACAAGTGCATTGGACAGACCATTTTACCTGACATTTTCACTTGTTCAGGTTGGGCCATGGCTGGGCCTGGCATGAAAGAGTCCTCATGAGACACCAGGAAATGCAATCATCAATTGTTATTTAGTTATTTACAATTACATGTAATTTAAAACATTGTCATCATTGTCATTGTCACCTCCTCCCTGTTGTCATCTTCTGCTCAATGTACTGTTTTCACAAGGCAAGGGAGAATAGTAAAAATATATATTAAATTAATCCTCTCAGATTTGTGCAAGGGGTACAACACAGGTAGAAAAAAAAACCCTGCCCTCACAGAAATGTGAGGGCAGGGGGGGACAAACTACTGTATAATTGAATATTGGCCCCACCCCTGCATTACAAAAGGGGAGGGGCTGCAAAACTAATTTAATATTCCCCCCATGCATTCAAGGGGGGGGGGTCACTCTGGCCTGGCTGTCCCTGCTCCACCACTGTTGTTTTCATTCCCCCTCCCATGGTCATTGGCTATTAGCACACTATGAACCCCAGGGCAGGTTATTTTACCTCAAACAACTAGTTCTTACCAATTTCACCCTTAATTACCAAGTTGTTGTATTTATCTGTTAACTGAGTTACAATATCTTGTTAGAATTAAACCTGAAAAAATACCCAGTACAAAACAGGTTAAAATTATAACATGATCCTGTACCAGTACCCAGGTATATATATATTGCGGCCAATCCCTAGAGCTTTACTTTAACTTTGTTAGCACCATAATTATAAGATGAGCCCATAAACCAATCATACTTACAAATACATATGAACTTCAAATTCATAGTACTAGCGATGCCTTCCTAGATATGTGTCATGGTACTGCAGTACCGGTGCTTTCTGGATATTGATTGACATTAGTGTGTCAGCTTCAAGCCTTGCATCAAAGTTTTCTACATCAACAGTGGAGGGTGAGAAGAGGATTTGGCAGTCATAATACTGGTAACCTTGAATATATTGTGGTGTGATTAGTTGAGAACATGATAAAAGCCTATTAGAAGGGCTGAATTCAACTGACCAGCACAATGCATCACTGGTGCTAGAATGACCTTCAACCAGTCCCTCTCTCCCTCTTTTGAGATTTTAAAGATAGCTCAGTTTGAGAACAGATGTTGACATACACGAACCCATGTTGCATCCCTCCTATCTTCAGCATGAGGAAGAAGTGTTGAAGCATACATTGTGTCACCTTGTAGTCATCACACCTTTCCCCATTGATCAATATTGTCCAAAGAAAGGTGCTTCCAAATTCATATGAAGTTTTCGTGGTGGCTATAAGACACAACTTGGATCTTTCATGGTAACATCTAAATACTAGCACTGAAACAACAATCCAAATAATGCACAGGATGCATCTGAAAATTCAAGATGAGCTGGGTTCAGAGGCTGTAATGAAAGCTCATCCTTGAGATCATAAATAACTTTGATATGTGAAAGTTGGGCATTCACAGTCACCTAGACATCAATGCTTGGATAGGGAAACATCAACTCTTGATTGCAGGCTGCAAGTAGCCACAGAAGTGTTCCATTGGAAAAGCCCAGCATGTCCAACTAAGTCTGATGTTTTCAATTCCATCAGCAATGTGTAAGAGAGAGTGGATTGTTAGTGGACATATACTAAGGCGATCTGGAGTGTGTTGATAATAAATTCTACTGATTTTAAATGAGACATGTTAAAATTAATGGCATGCATTACTCTCACCTTTCGTACCCCTCAACCCAATTCTGAAACCCAATGTGAAGCTTGGCAGCATCTTGCCTCAAAATCTCAAATTGAAGGCAAATTTGAATAAGTTTGACAAGTTTGATGAAATGATCATAGTATGCATTGTTCAAGAATTTGCCATGCAAAGGGACAGGGCCTAGGTAAAGAGCCCAAAATGACCAGCTGTCAGCAGTACATGCAGACTTGTTGTCCACAACATTTTGTGGTCTTGCTGCAAATTGTGAGGGGATGGTTGCACCAGAGTCAGCAGTTGCCTCACTGATAGCATCCCAAACAGTCTGATTCAGTCCATAAGACTCTGCTTTTTTGTCCATACCCTTGTATTTTCCAGTCCAGAGCAAAGTGAGATTTTTGATCACATTCTTGTACATCAAGTGCATGAAATCAAGAGGGAAGGAAATAGGAAATGATATTGAGGAGAGAGAGGACAGGAGAGGAGTCCCTTTGATTCCATATAGCTTTGCAAGATCTTTCGAGTCAGTGTTAGTCAACACAAATTGGACCTCCTGCACCTGATCCATAAATTCATTGTGATTGCAAAGTGGTAATGCCAAAGGATCATATTCCTGGATTTCATTTGGGATATGTGCACTAGGATGAGAAGATCAATCCAATGGAACATAGTGTGCTGGATTCCATGATTCAGGAATGCAAAGAGCCTTGATCTTGCACATGCAACAAGGGAAAAGACCATTGTGGCCCTTCATTTGCATTACCATTGATATAGCAGGCATGTCTCCAAACCCAAGGATAAGATGAGCACACAAGACAAAGAGTTCCATTGCAGTGAGGTCAAATGCACAAACTCCAACTTCCAAGCACATCAATTCCACAGCAACAGGCCAAAGAAATGAGTTGAAGTCCTTGGGTTTTTTAGGGCCTGGAATGACTCCTACACAAAGTATGTGTTGAAGATGGAACCGTATCCCTGGGGGCAGGTTGTAAATAAAGAAAGCAGGGCACACCATTGATAGGTCCACTTTGCAGATTCAGCTTGGAGAATGTTTCTACATATTACAGTCAACTCTCATGACACTTCAAACACTTATGAACTTTACAAACCTTTCTCAAAGCTTTTTTGTGACACTTTGCATGACTTTGCATGACTTTGCAACACTTTGAGCAAGTTTGAATGACTTTGCAGCACCTCAAATACCTTTGGCCACTGTATGCCTATTGCACTGTCCTTCAGACACACACAGCACACCTTGCACAATTTAGTGTGTTGCATATCGAGCACCACTGGACATGAGGAGATACAACAATGCACTGTTAGGATGCAATTGCAGCATTTTGACATTTCAATGATATATTGGATCAATTGGACAAGTATCTTTGATATATCATATGATTGTGACTCTACATGTTTCCCTTCTCATCATTTCCCATTTATTTTCTGATTTGAAAAGTTCTTTATATTGTTTTATATCTTGCCTCATGTAGTCCTCATGTTCAATTTCCTTTTTAGTACTATCTCTCAAAACTTATATAATCTTGTACTAGCTACCTAGAAGGACAGAATATATTGTCTTCTCATCTCTATCATCTGATTTAAGAGTAATTCTCTTGATTCCAAGCACCTTCATCTTAGTCCTGAAGTTTAGTGGGTTACTGCAAACTTCTTCAAAGATTCCATACTAGCTTCTCAAAACTATCATTCATTGTCTATCCCCTCTTGAGACCTTTCCACATCACTATCATCTATCTTCATTGTCTTTTGAAACTATTCTCATTCTCTACAAACCCATTGAACTTCCTCAAAATCTTTCCAAACTTCCTTGAACTTTCTCAAACATCTTTGAACCTTTATTGAAGTACTTTGCAGAACTTTGTGCCCCTTCAAACTTCGACAAATCTTGTTGAACCTCTTTGAACTTTGGTCCCCCACTCTTGGTTAACAGCAATATTTAGTACCACCTCACACCCTTCCTCTAACTCATGTTATACCATCCAAGGCCTATTTGTGGGTTTTGTTTGGGTTTCTGGGTCGAGTATCATCACCATATTTTTTCTCTGGTGAAATGGTGTGAAGCCATCTGTGGAAAGGCCAATTGCAATATCTCATGGATCTGAAAAGAATTTGTATGGTTTACATTTGCCATTGATGGTCACATTCCTGTCCAAGAATGAGCGATAATGATTGCAATCAAAAACATCCTTGATGATATTTGGATCATGAGAAAATTCTGCACAATATTGCATGTGACCAAGGACTGTAGGGTTTTTGAAGTGGGTGACAAAGTGTGGGATGAGAGGGATGTGTATAAAACATTTCTGTGTTTTGCCATCTGGACCATGATGTGCCCCATCACAGTAACAACAAGTCTCTTCATCTGCATAGGGGCCAACATAACAGATAGATGAATTGATACAACAGTAATATGACACAGGATTTAGCAATGCAAGGAATGCAATGCTGCTGTGTATCACCTTATAGGAGGTGAGCTCTGCTGAGGGGAATGTGTATTGCATCTTTGAGAATGTTTTCTCAGAGAGATGCTTGTCAGTCTTGAGAGTGAAGGTATGAAGGATGTTGAAGTCTTCATCTGATGGCTGTTCGGCTGTAAGATATCATGTTAGTGATACAAAAACCTATAGACCAGGGAATACCACTCACCAATTTCAGCTAGTTTACACTTGAAATCTTCATTGATCATGTCCTCTGGTGGAAGACCATCATCGTACTCTTTCCCTTCTTCAGACTTGCTATCAAACCCATCCTCTTCATCCTCTGCATCATCATAATCTTCATTGTGGTTTTCATCATTGCTCTTGTAATCCTCAACAGTTGCAGTCCCAAGAGGTGTCTGGTTGGACCATACATGTTGCTGGGCATGATCAATATCAATAGCATCCCATGCTTCAGTTCATTCATCTTCTGCATCATCACCATCTGCACTGGTGCCACCATCAGATCCTTCAGTGCTGGCATCAAGGTGTAGATCAATATCAATGCCCATGCCAGCATCAGGCATCATATCAACTGAGGGGCTGCCACCAGCAGCAATTGGCATAGCATTCTTGAGCTCATCCTGCAGTTCCAGAGATTGTGGCTGTATAAAAGTTATGGGTATTGCTGTAATGGTACTTGCAACAGAAGGTGGCAGTTCAGGTGACAGCGATGAGGTGTGAGTCTCAGGCAGTTTCTTCTTCTTTATCCAGCCAGGTATAAGTGAGGTGACATGGTTGAACATTGTACCAAATATCTCCTTCCTGCTTGCAATGATACATGCTGGTGCTTGACCAGAATGGTTGCATGACTCCATGCTCTGAGGCTTGACTTTCTGGTGGATGGCACACCAAACCTTCTTAGAATCCTTCAGCATTGTAGATAGCCCAGAGATATTTGAATATAATGCACTGAAACCAAGGGCAGATGGCTAGAGAGTGTATGCAATGGGGTCACCTGATGAAGTCAACAAGAAGATTCAAATTCACTGTTGATATAAGTCAGCTGGGGCAAATTTGAACTTAGAACCCAACCACGTTCTTCCCACCCAACTGAGAGTGCTCATTGAGTCTTCTGCTTGCACCATGGCCAAGACTGCTGCACATACTCAACCTACAAGTACAACATCAAAGACTGCCAAGGTCACAATCTCTAACATCCATGTGGATACCAACAACACCACTGACAAGACTGTCAGTCATGGAGGACGTATGAGGAACAAATTTGCAAAAGAGAATTCTGACACTTTAGTAATGAGTTGCAATTAAGGTATGACATGGGTATGGGTAACACCATGACAATGTGGTCACAGGTATGCATGGGTATGGGTATGGGTATGGGATTGCCATACCTGGGCAACACTGTACTCTTTTCCACAGTGTTATGGGTATGTGTGGGTATGCTGGTACTGGGATTTCAGTCAGGTGAGTGATTATCTGACTTTGTTGATTCACTCACAACACTACCATTCTGGGCAACAACAACAACAACAACTGCCTCCCTTGCAGCTGACATGAGTGGAGGGGTTTTTCATTCCTTTCTGGGTGACTACAACAACAATGACTCTGTTCTGAGCATCAACAATGACAATGTCTGCCTCCCTCGCTGCTAACATGAGTGGAGGGGTTGTTTATTTTGTTCTGGGTGACAACAATGATGATGACTCCATTCTGGGCAACAACAACAGCAACAGCTGCCTCCCTCACTGCTAATGTGAGTGGTGGGGTTCTTTATTTTGTTCTGGGTGGTTACAACAACAATGACCCCTCCCTCACATCTAACATGAGTGGAGGCTCAGCCTCTAGCAAAGGGAAATCCAAAGTTAAAATTATACAGGGATTGGAGGTGCACCTAGCAAAGGGAAATCTGAAGAGAAAACTCTGAGGACCCCTTTGCCAATGCCCAGTATATGTGAAGACTGCAAAAATCAATAATAATCTAAAAATAGAAAAGGCGGAGATAGGCAGATCAAGGCTGCCAAATGACATCATACCAAGAGGTAGATGTCAGAAGGGGTGCTCCACCTCTAAATATAAAACTGTCAACATGCACAAATGTGATAGAAAGGGAAATTAGTAATAAAATAAGGAGAAATCATAGGAAATGAAGAATAGAAGGAAATGAAATGAGGAAAAATATAGGACAAACATAAAAAATAGGAGAAACACACAGGGCACCCCCCCAAGTCCCCCCTAGTCGCCTTACATTACCCCCTCTCTAAGATGCATTGTGTAAGGGGACTAGGGGGGTGCCCTGTGTGTTTTTCCTATTTTTTATGTTTGTCCTATATTTTTCCCCACCTCATTTCCTTCTATTCTTCATTTTCTATGATTTTTCCGGATTTTATTGCTAATTTTCCCTTGCTATCATGTTTGTACATGTTGACACTTTTATATTTAGAGGCGGAGGACCCCTTCCGACACATACCCCTTGGTATGATGTCATTCGGCGGCCTTGATCCACCTATCTCCACCTTTTTCTATTTTTAGATTATATTTGATTTTTGTCATCTTCACATATACTGGGCATCAGCATCAGCAAGGGGATCCTTAGAGTTTTCTCTTCAGATTTCCCTTTGCTAGGTGTGTCCCCAATGCCTGTATTATGTAGTATAATTTTAACTTTGGATTTCCCTTTGCTAGAGGCTTAGGTTGCCCTTATACATTGCCCTGATGGATTCAAAATTGCATACGACCAAAGTCAGTGACTTGAATGCAATGTGGTGCAGCAGTGTGCTGTTGGTGGAATTCCTTGACTAACTGAGGGGCATTCACATCAGACTCTTCAACCATGAGTTCTCCTCCTACCTATAACCCTTCCAGTGCACCAGATACTGGAGTTTTCCTTGATGCAACCAGCTGTCCAAGATTGACTTGACTTCGTACTGGAGTTCTCCCTCAATCACTGTAGGTGGTGGTGGTGGATGTGAATGGTGTCCCAGGAATGGATCTGGGGGAGCTGGAAGGAGTTTGACAACATGGAAGACTGGGTGGTGTCTGGACATGGAGGCTGGGAGGCATAGACAATAGGCATGCATTCCAACACACTTGACAATGGGGAAAGGTCCCAGGAAGTGATGAGCAAGTTTCTTGGATGAACGTGTAGTGGAAATGTCACTGGAGTCAAGATAAACTAGATCACCAACCTTGTACTGAGGGGTTGGAGAATGGTGTTGGTTATAAAAGTGCGCCATGTTGTCCTTCACCTTTGCTAAGGCTGCCTTTGCCTCCTCCAAGCTATCCCACATGTGTTCTGTGAACTCATTCACTGTCTTGATGTGTGAGGGAGTTTGGCAAGGTTAAGGGGTCTGTTGAGTGGAAGCATGGACATGGTTGTTGTATGCAAACTCGGCCAAGGGGAGAAGATTGTCCCAATTGTCCTGGTGCTCATTGATGAAGATGTGGATGTACTGCTCCAGTTCCTGGTTGACTCACTCAGTCTGGCCATGGGTGATAGGTGGTTGAAGCAAGGAGTTTGATCCCCAGAAGTCGGTACAGCTTGCGAGTGAACTCTGCCATGAACTTAGGGCCACGGTCAGAGAGGAAAGCACCAGGAAGTCCATGTAATTTCCACACATGGTGGAGATAGAGTTGGGCAGCACCCAGGGCGCTGACAGTGATGTGAGTGGGAATGAAGTGAGCGCATTGATAGGTTGTCTCCTCTGCTCAAGGGCTGATTCACCATTACAGTTGCATTCTAATCACATCAGCTAACTCTTATGATGTCCCAGAAGCAGTGCGACCATTCTCGACCAAGTCTATCAATGGTGATATCATATTGACTGCGTCAAAACATCACCAGCAACATCAATCATACTTAGAAACTACATCGCATAACTCTAGGACTACCTCGAAACACCCTAAGAACCCTCCGAACAAACATCAAGTATCCCTGATCAACTTTGAACAACTGCTGACTGTGATCAAACATCGTCAACCATCATTGAGTATTATCAATTGACATCGAGAAACTATGACCGACACTGGGTGCCACATTCATTATCTAAATGGTGGAATACCATGTGCCAGGGAGTATTCTAACCTGTGCTCAGACCTGCTGATAGTAGGTCAGCCTTGTTCCAAGCCCCTATTGCTGTTAGGGCAACACCCACTATCTGCTAGCTAAGACCATGCGGGTTCTTTCTACAAGAAGGGGGTGGGATCCACATGCATGATGGGGGAACTGATGGTTTTGATGTGAGGGGTTATTAATAGGTGAGTTTGTTGAGATAGGCTGTTCACACCACAAGCATAGGTGGAATACCTAAGAGAACACAACTAAGGTTCCCTAGGTGTATATTTAGGGTTTATATACTATGTTACATATATTGTACATTGTTGTTACCGATGCATGCATACATGTATGTACATCTTGATGCGTGTGAAATAAAATTCTCATGCTATCAAAGTGCAGTGTCATTTGGCATCATTGGGTGTAATTCGACATAGTAAAATAAAAATGGAGTTTTATTAGGTAATGGGGCAGTTTCCTAACATTACCCCCCTTTTATGCTTCGACTTCCAGGTGAGAAAACATTGTGTCTGTCCCCTCCATGAAATTTTGGTAAGGCCAGAATTTCATCCCCTCATACACCATTCTCGCAATGCAATGTGGAGCATTCGGATTATGTTTAAAGAATTGGGTGATCATGTTACACACTTGCTTACAATTCTCTTCAGGCTCCCACAAATTATTTTCATTGGTATAGTTTTTCCACATTATTAAGAACTCCAATTTGTTCCATCGAAGACATGAGTCTAGAATTTCTTCAACTATGTATTCTGGAGCACCTTCTACTATTATTGGAGGTCGTGGAGTAGTTTGTTGGCCAGGAATAGTGGGTGGGCAGTAAGGGCATAGGTGGGATACATTAATCTCAGGATCAATCTTGAATGATCGGGGTAATTTTAGCACTACCACATTAGGCGAGATTACTTTAGAGATCACATATGGGCCAGTCAGTTTGTCGGTAGTTGACAAACATATGTAGGTACTGCTCCAACTCCTGGTTCATTCTCTCTGTCTGCCCATCAGTCTGCGGGTGATATGCCATAGATAATTTAGTTTGAATTCCCAATATTTTGTTCAGTTCTTGCATAAATGCGCAAGCAAATTGTGGTCCATGATCAGAGATAACAGTATTGGGTAACCCATGTAACTGCCATACCTGATTTAGATAGAGGTGTGCCAAGCCTAATGATGAGGTTTCTGTAGTAGTAGGAATAATATGGACCTCCTTTGTGAAGTGGTCACATACTATGAATATTGCATCATACCCTTGAGCCTCAGGTAATCCAGTAATAAAATCCACAGATATATCTCACCACAGCGCTTTAGGTATAGGGTTCATTAACTTTCCTGCAGGTTTCTCTGGAAATGTCTTCCCCCTCATGCATGTATCACATCCATCCACATACCCCAACACATACTTTGAAATTCCAGGCCACCAATAATTTCTTATTACTAATTCCAATGTCTTCCATCTTCCTGGGTGTCTGGCAGCCAGCATATTATGATGTAACCAGACAATCTCCCTTCACAAATCCTGATCCTTCAGTACATACACCTTTCCTTGAAATAACACCAACCCTTGCTCCTCAGCCCATTCGTCTCCTTTAATATTACCTTTCTTCTCTCCCTTCAGAGCTTTCATGGCTTCCACTACTTCATCATCTATTTCTGAACATTGCCTAATTTTAGACAACATTTCTGTTTCCAAGCTAACTATTAATAGATGCCCTTGATGCATAGTGCAAATGTGAAAGTATTCAGGTTTGAGTAAGGTAACATTCTTATTGTCCTCCTCCACTCCCCTTTTGTGATCAATACATCTGGATAATGCATCTGCTTTCCTCATTAAGCTTTCTGCTTTGTGAACCAAGTGAAAATTGAAATGTGATAGGAATAGTGCCCAACGTGCTTGCCAGCGATTAAGCTTTTTAGTGGACATGAAGTATTGCAGATTTTGATGATCCATCCAGATCTCAATCTGATGTGTACATCCCTCCAAATAATGCCTCCATGCCTCCAATGCTTGTATTATCCCCAACATCTCTTTGTCATGCACATCATAATTCCTCTCCACATCATTCAACCCTCGGGACAAATATGCACAAGGGTGCCATTTGTCATCTTTGCACAGCATTGATAATACTGCTCCAGTAGCAAAGTCGGATGCATCTGATTCCACCTGTAAAGGGTGCATGAAATCTACTGGGGGTAATATTGGTCCCTCCACAAACTTCCTCTTCAACTCCTCAAACACTGTCTGCTGCTGCTCTCCCCACCTCCACACTACTCCCTTTCACATAAGGTTATGTAAGGGTGCAGCAATTTTGGAAAAATTGTGCACAAAGTGATGATAATAATTTGCAAGTCCCAAGATGGCTTGAACCTCCTTGACACGGGTGGGTGCAGGCCAATCTGTGATTGCCTGTACCTTGATTGGATCCATTTTGATCCTATCAGGGCCAATCAATAATCCTAGGAACTCGATCTCACTTGCCCCAAACACACCTTTCTTCGGTTTCAAAAATAGATCATTCTCTGCTAACCTTGGTAGCACCTCCTGCACTATTGCCTCATGATTTTCTTCATCCTCCATGAATATCAGAATGTTGTCAATGAATATTATTACCATGCCTTTGTCTATTACATCCTTGAAAATGTTGTTCATCATATTTTGGAAAGTTGGGGGACTATTGGTCATCCCGAAAAACATAACAAGTGGCTCAAAGGATCCTTGATGCATGGCAAATGCAGCCTTCCACTCATCTCCTTTCTTTATTTGTACATTGTTGTATCCCCATCGTAAGTCCAATTTTGTAAAGACCTTGGCTTTTCCCACCTTGTCAATTATTTCTGAGATCAATGGCAGGGGTACATGTTCTTCACTGTCCACTCATTCAGATACCTATAATCTGTACACATCCTCTTCCTCTGGTCTTTCTTTGGCACAAAGAATATTGGTGATGTCTGCAGTGATTTTGAAGGATGTACATATCCTTTGCACAATTGCTCATTTAGGAACACATCAACTTCTTCTTGTTCCATTGAAGATAATGGATATACTTTCAACTTCTTTGGCACAAACCCTGGCTTCATCTCAATTGCATGATTCCATGGCTTCTGCACCAGCATTCACTCTGACTCCTTCTTCTGGAACACTGACAGATATTCATGATACACTTTTGGCACCCACTCCTCCACTGGCTTCTCCACCTTCACGATATTCTTGTCCCATGACTGTCCTCCACGAATTGCTCTAAAGGTTCACTTCTGCTCTTCTTTCTCAATCATGACCAGAACTTCCCCATTTGGCATTTCCTCATCCTCCACTTCCTCCATCATAACAGAATACTTCCTTAAATGTTCTTTCTCTCTCTTTTTCCTTTTCTCCTTGCTTCATCTTCCTCCCATACACATTACATTCCTTAGGGCAATGAGTCATTTGTACTTTCCCAGTTTTCCAATCAATTTTGGGATTATGCTTCTGTATCCATGGACATCCTATTATTAGATTGGTTTTCCCAAGATTGCACACTTTGAATATGGCCCATTCCTGATGCTCCTGATACTTTAGTACCATGGTCACCTCCTTGATAATTCCTCCATGATTGACTGTTCCATCAATATTGTACACCATTATAGGTTGCGACAGCTTGCGTGTGTTAATACTGTTTCTGGTAATTAAGGACTGATTAATAAATAATCCTGTAGCACCACTATCAAGCAATGCTTCCACATCAATCACTGCATGCATGTCCACTGTCTTCAGTCCCACAGTCAAGGTAATTTTGGGTTCTATTTGCACAGAGCAAATAAAGAATTTAGGGGTTTTCAGAAATAGTGCTTGGCAATTTTCTTGGTCATGTGATTTGTAACTCCTCAATTTCCTTTTCTGATTTACTCTGGGTTTCCTCAGATACTAATACATTGTAACGATTCTGGGTCACCAATGGAGAAACCTTCACTGGGACTCTTCCACAAAATTCTTCTGCCTGCCTTCCTCTGGCTTCACTTCCTCGATTGTAGCTTCATCTTTCTTTTCTGCCTACAATTCCTAGTGATGTGTCCTAACTGCCCACAGTTAAAACATTTAAGTGGGGCTGGTCTCCCCACTTGATCAACCTCCATTGCCTCTGCTGGTGCTGCTGACTGTGTAACTATAGGTGTCACTGCTATGGCCAGTGGCTGTGCCCTCGGAGTTTGCACCTGAGGCACCTTTCCTTCCTCGGACTTTCCTCCTGATGGCTTTCCAAATTTACTACTTCCATACATCAACTTTGACTCTGCCTGTTCCTGCCAATATTGCCAGTCAAGGTGCATTGCCCAATTATACTACTCGTCCAACTTCTCTGGTATAGAAGGTAGTTGGTAGATAGACTTGAATAAAGAGGGATTTAATCCTGCTTTCAAAAACTCTACCAATGTGGCTTCTCCCATATCTGTCTGTGAAGCTTCTGCTTTGAACTGCAAAATAAATTCATCCACCATTAGGGAACCTTGGTGCATGGTCTTTAATTTAGCATTGGCTGTCACCTTTGGATTAGGGTCTCCAAACTGTGCCTCCAATCTCTCCAGAAATTCCTTGAAGGTTGCAAATGGTTTATTTCCTGCAGCAATTTGATTAATAGCCTCATTTCTCCAGAACTGTGCTTTCCCCCCCTGAATGTATGAGAGAGCAAACATAATCCTAGACTTGGCTGTACAAAACTCTGGCTTCCTCCCATGGATATACAATACTATAGAGCTGATGAAGGATATTGTATTCTCCATGGTACCGTCAAAGATTTGTGGGGGTGCATACTTAGGTAAGTGCACTTTTCCATTTCTGGATTTCTCCACCATCTCATCCTCCTGTGACATCCACTCCACCATCTCCTCCATCTCATCATCTCTTTCTCCTGTTGTCTCTGGCTGTACTTCCGCTTGTCTGGGCTGTGATGCTGCCAACACTGACACTAATTGGGACATTTGCACTGTAAGCACATCAATTTTCGCCTCTAGTGCTGGTCTGGGAACAGGATTAGGGCCAGGGTTAGAAGTTGAGGGTTTGGACATAATGGTAAAATCTGTGATGAATCACTTCTTTGACAAATTCAAGATTTGTTCTTCGAGACCTCTCCAAATGTTTACAGGTCACATGATGTTTGTCAATTGTTCATCAATTGTTTGTTTGTTTGTCAGGCACCTAATTTGACACTTTGTATCAATAACCCTTCCAACAGTGCCTGATCTCGGGGATAACACTGAATTCAGCTTGTAACTAAAATAGTCATCTGAATAGAGTGATGTAAATTGTGACTAAACCAGATCCAATCGGTTGTCTGGTTGCAGCTGTCCTAATGATGAGCACTGCCTCTCGATTACTGGCAGTCGCAATGTAAGGCGAGGCCTGCCATTGGCTTACAAAAGAAAAGGTAGATTATGTATATACAAGTACTTCTGGCTCATGCTGAAAGGAGGAGTAATTGGATGTGGCATGGTGAAACAATGATGTATGCGCAAGTAAGAGAAGGTGCACTGATATGGGAAGTTGTGTTCTTCTGTTAAGGCAACACCCACTATCTGCTAGCTAAGACCGTGCAGGTTCTCTCTACAAGAAGGGGGTGGGATCTGTGTGCATGATGGGGGAACTGATGGTTTTGATGTGAGGGGTTATTAATAGGTGAGTTTTTTGAGATAGGCCATTCACACCACAAGCATAGGTGGAATACCTAGGCAATAGCATGGGTACTCCTGCAGGTACCCAGAGCTCTACCCATACCCATACCTGCATGGGTAGCAACCCGTTGACCCACAGGTTGGTACACACGGGTGTGGGTCCCCACATGGGTTTTGCCCAGTACATAAATTATTCTATCTAATCTAATAAATATGTAATTACACAAAGAACCATCCCACCCTGCATTTGCAAGCGAGAGGGGGGTGGTGGTTGTAACTGTCCCCTTCTGTCACCCTTCATCATCAGCTGCTAGCACCTGCAATCCACCCCACAAGCAGTGGCTCACAGGGCTGGGGGTGGGTGCTGGGTCATTCCCCATCATTGGGTGCACCTGGTGGGTCTACCCCTCACCATTGTTCATTGTCATCATTCCCCTCCCTCACCGTTGTTCCCCCTTGCCGTTGTTTCCCTCTTCGCCATTATTCCCCCCCTCGTCGTTGTTCTGTGCATCACCATTGTCTGTTGTCATTGTTCCCTCCCTCACTGTTGTTCTTAGGCAATGGCTGTCATGGTCCTGTCGTTGTTGTTCCACCATTGTTCCCTCCTCCTCCTCGTCCCCTCGTCCCCTCGTCCCCCTCCTTGTTGTCCCATGGTGTTGTTGTCTGGTCATGGTCCTAGTCCTAGTCATCATAGTCCTATCGTTGTTGTTCCACCTGTGAGCAGGGGCTCGCAGTGGTGTGTGGCAGGTGCTTGGCTTTGTCATCCTGTCGCCGTTGTTGTTGTTGTCATCAGTAGTTCTGGTTAGTACCTAAGAGAGATTGTTAGTAACAAAAGAATGAAATGAGAAGAAGAAAAAACTTACCAACAGTCCAAGAGATGTCAACAACATCTCTTGGCCCTTTTTTGCTTTTGTTGTTGTTGCTGTGTCGTCCCATCCTTGTCCTCATCCTCGTCATCCATCATTGATCTAGGTTGCTTCATCCCACCAAGCCACCCCATGAGCAGAGGCTTGTGGCAGTGGCAGGGTGGGTTCATCGTCGTCATCAGATCTAGTAAGTAGTAAATAAAATGGAAGGAAGAAAACTTACATATGGCAAATAACGCATCAACAATCAACAAAGACGCGACATGCACAACAAGACCAAATGGTCTGTGTGCATCCTGGGTATATAAACCCAGGCATTTCTAACAACTAAGCTGGGTTCACCCCCCTTTTATTTTTAATATGTAGTCATATAGTTATATAGTTTTCATAGATTATTAGGCACTAAGTAATAAGTATTAGACTTCAAAGTAAGGACTCCTCTTGGTGATGGGTAGGTCACAGGTCATGGGTTATGATTTCATGACCCATACCCATACCCGTGCTATTGCCTAGGAACACCTAAGAGAACACAACTAAGGTCCCCTAGGTGTATATTTAGGGTTTATATACTATGTTACATATATTGTACATTGTTGTTACTGATGCATGCATACATGCGTGTACATCTTGATGCATGCAAAATAAAATTCTCATGCTATCAAAGTGTAGCATCATTTGGCATCATTGGGCATAATTTGACATAGTAAAGTAAGAATGGAGTTTTATTAGGTAATGGGGCAGTTTTCTAACAATTGTGTACAGAACCTGCTGGATGGATTATTGCGACACTTAGTGCAGTTTATACACAAAGGACAGTCTCCTTTTAGTTCTTTCCCTTTATTACTCCTTCGTCATATGATATATCTCTTTCTTGTTCAAATTCCAGTCTCATTTTGGCCTCATGTTTTATCTCATATCTTTTTGCCTCATGTTCTTACACATGTTTCTTATACCATTTTAGGAAGTTTCTCTTAAAACATATAAAAGTCTGTAGTATCTACTTGGGGATACAAGAAATCATCTTCACATCTCACCTCATATAAAGTTCTAAGAATCTGATCTATCCTCTAAACTATCTAAAACTTCTATGAGTTTTCTCGATCAACAAGAAACCTCTACAACCATCATCATCCTCAATTGACCTTCGATCAAATTATTGCTAGCACTAGTAACCACTCCAACACTTCCTAGCCATCAACTATAACCTTTGCATACTATCGATCTACCAAAAAGCCCTTAGAATTCACACATCGACCCTTGACAATCAACATTGTTTGCTATCATTCTCATTGATAAACATCACTTGCCATTGATCTCACCAATCCTTGTCGATATCGATTGATACTACATTGGACCACACCAAACACCTTCCTCTCTCATAGAACTATGTTTATGACTAGTATCAACTAGTTGTCTTCCCTTTGGTCAGAACATGAACATTCAGAATGCCTCACACCTTTCCTCTGACTTGTGCAAATATCATTGATTGCCTCATCGGCAGTTTTGGTGGTTTTCCCAGGTTGAGTATTATCATTTCTAGAGCCCACCACGAGGGTTTCTGAATTATTTCATCGTCGAACCAATCTCGACTTCCTCGGCTTCAGCCAACAGCAGACCACCTTCAATGACTTGCAACCTCCAACACTCCTGAACAACCAGGAAGTAATCAACAACCTCTACCTGAACCCAAATCTGAAGATAAACCTTTGACCTTGACTTTGCGTATCCTGACACCACCATCTCCATCCATCTTCCAGACCTCTTTAACTTCAAACTTAAACCCTGCCTTTATATTGCAACCAACAATGGCAGCACCAGCTCAGACAACTAGCATTATGCCTGCTCATGGTCACTCGACCACTCCTAAATTCGACCCTAGTCAACCTTGAGAGCTCTGATGATACTTTGAGGAGCTTGAGTTGTTGTTCCCAACCTGTGGCATTACAAGCCCTGAATTGATGAAGAAACATGCCTGCCACTATCTCGATATTGACTCTTCTGAACTCTGGGAATCGCTTCCAGAATATCAGCCTGGCACTTCATTCAACATGTTTTGAATGGCAGTACATAAACTCTATCCTGGCTTGGAAGACAAATGCAAGTGGAGCATGTTGGACATGGACAAATTAGTGGGAGAACAACTACATGTTGGGGTATTTGACACAAACAATGTAGGAATGTATTATTGGGTGTTCTACAACATTACTCACTTTTTATGAACAAAGAATAGGATCTTGGAAGCAGAGCAAAGCAGAGCTTACATTCGAGGATTCAAACCCAGCTTATGGACTCAAATTGTGCAACGACTCGAACTCAAATTTCCTGATCATTGTCCCGATGATCCATATCTGCTCAACGACATTCATGACATGCCAAAGTTCATATTGGCAGGCTCGAATACATCAAACTTGGTACTCCACCAATCGACTTCTCCATCAAACTCAACATCAAACATTGGAAATATGGTAACCTTGTTGCCCGGAACTATTATGATCAAAGCCGAAGATCTAAATGCAATGTTCGAACGATTTGCTAGCACCATTGCTACACAGATCGCAGGTACCAAATCAACTACAGCTCCTCCCACTAATTCAGCAGACAGACAGGCACACATTGATGTGCTTCTTTGCATATTTTGCGGTTTATCAGGGCATTTTATGCCTGATTGTTTGGTTTGTCAATAGTACTTGAACAAAGGGAAGTGTAAACGAAATGCAGAAGGAAAGATCGTAGTTCCAAATGGACAATTCATGCCTCAAAATATCTCCAGCAGGTTTATCAAGGAACACATTGACGAATGGTAGAAATGGAACCCAGATGCAGCACCAGCAGCCATACTTTTATTTAGCATCGCACCATTGGCACCTTCGACTTTGACTAATTTGACCTCGCCTGCAATCACTTTGATAATGGAGTCCAATGCAGTTTCTACATTGGCATCAGAAACAAAAGGCATTTATCATAACTCGACATTGACATCTGACTCCAAAGATAGAATAGCAGCTCTCAAGCAAGAGATATTTGCACTTCAAAGTGGTCAACCATTTTTGCATCCAAGCAGGGATGTTCGAAGTTCAGTTCTGGCTGCAACAACCCCTGTTCCTACATCTACTTTGCCAGTACCAGCACCATCAACATCATCATCAACAGCAGTTAACCCTTTGACTTTGACTATGGCTCCAACATCGGCATCGACATTGTCTTCTCCTGCATCAACTACCTCACCTTCGACCATGGTACCCCCAACACAAACCTTGGTACACCCTTACACACCAGTCAGAGGAAATGCCTATTTGCCACTGCACAAACAGAACTTTGCTGGTGCATCAAAGGGTAAGGAGAAAGACAGACCATTATATATGACACAAGCACCAGTACAGAACAAGAAAATTGCCCATGATATCTTTTCATGCTCGATGAAGATGCCAATCATTATGCCTACATTGGAAGAATTACTCTTGCTTTCACCCAAGGTTCAAATGAAATGTAGAGAACAGGTCACACCAAAATGGATTCCACAAGATGGAAACAATGCCACAAACATGTTCAGTCCCGATGCAATTATCGTGCCTGACCTGTATGAGACCTATATTAGCAGTCTTCGACCTGGTGAAATCCCTCAGCCACTTATCATTGCTAAAGAATCCTCCTCAATTAGATCAGTTATTATGGACATTCAGGGTAACAATCAGATAGAAAGCATTGTTGATCCCAGTTCCTCAATCATATCGATGGCTGAAGATGTCTGCCACGAACTCAGTCTAGCATATGACTCCTTGATTCAGCTTCCAATGCAGTCTGCCAACAGCACTGTGGACAAAACACTCAGTTTAGCACGCAATGTGCCTTGCAATCTCAGCGGTATTACTCTGTACATGCAGATACATGTTATTTGGGACCCAGCATACAATATTCTACTTGGATGACCTTTCAATGTCTTAATGGAAAGTGTCATCAGAAATTATTGGGACAAAGCCCAAACAATCATGATCTGCAATCCAAACTTGACTTGGACCACTACCATTCCTTCTATCCCTCAATTGCATCATTGTTGAAAGGTAGCTCGCAAGGATTTCAGCATTAGAGAATGAAGTTTCAGAACAGTGCGCTTTTATTATTTCATTTGACTCTTCTGACTCCTCCATTTTTATTGAACACACTGCAAATATCACTGAAATTGAATCCCCCAAGGAACTGTCTGCAACCCTTTCCAACCTATATCTATCTGCATGCAATGAGTTCCACGTTCCTCAAAATGCCTCAATGGTGTTCATACCTATGCAAACTTCTTCATTGTATGTTTCCCCTTCCTCCGTTATTTCCAACAATCACCAGTCTAGCTATTTATTGACAAAGAAGAAGTGCAAACCAGTCACACAGAAGGTCCATCCAATTGTGGTTGAACTACCCAATCAATTTCAAATTATTTGATGCATCAAGGGCGATCCTCTCAAAGACATCCCTCCACTAAATCCCCATCCTCTGATATTCAAACCAACTCCTCAATATACCCTCGAACACAAAATCATCCAGGCAATTTCCTATGGCCTCAAGACTGAGACCTCATGCATGACTTTATTCGAAACCAGCAAATGGGGTTCGCATGGACCAAAAACAAATGAGTAAGTTTTCAGCCCGATTTCTTCCCTCCTATCAAATTCCCTGTCATGCCTCACACTCCTTGGGTAGAGCATAACATCCCCATACCTCCTGGTCTGTACAAACAGATCTGCGAAATGCTGAAGAAAAAGATCAAAGCAGGAGTCTATGGGTCATCAAACTCATCATATTGATCACAATGGTTTTGCATTGTGAAGAAAGATGCAAAATTGCTTTGAATAGTCCACAGTCTCAAGCTGCTAGACCAAGTTATGATTCAGCACTCCGGTGTCATCCCAATCCCCAAGCATTTAGCCAAACAGTTTGGGGGACGTGCTTGTGGTGGGATGTTGGATTTATATGTTGCATTCAACAAAAGGCTCATAGCTGAATCTGCTTGAGATCTGATGACTTTCCCAACTCCATTTGGCATGCTTTGAATCGTCACCCTACCAATGGGTTGGAAGAATCTTACATGAAAATGTCACATTCATCCTACAACCTGAAGTCCCTCATATCATGATCCCTTACATCAACGACACACCAGCTAAGGGTCTGAAATTGGAATATCAAACAACCAGTGGGTCTTACAAAATGATTGCTGACAACCCAGGCATTCGACAATTTGTCTGGGAGCATTTTGAGAACCTGAATCACATCGTCCAGGGCATGAAGTATTGTGGCAGAACATTCTCAGGTCCAAAGTTATTTGCTTGTGTCCCCAAAATAATCATTTTAGGTCATCGATGCAATATTCAAGGTTGAATGGCTGATCTGGTGCACATCAATAAGATTCAGAAGTGGGGTCCATGTTGTATGCTCACAGAAGTTAAGGTGTTCTTAGGAATGATTGGAGTTTGTTGAATTTTTATTCAGAGTTGAGCACATTGAGCAGCTGCACTAATCAACCTTATGTCAGAGTTTAAATTTGCAGAGAATTGTGAACACTCCACGCAATGATAGCAATTTTGGGTTCTCACAATAACAGAACAACATCAAACCTTACCAAAACCTTATCAGGACCCCTGAAAGTTCACCCAAATGCCTGAGGTGTTAGGAAACCACCCCATTACCTAATAAAATTTCATTTTTATTGTATTATGTCAAATTACACTACATGACACCAAATGATGCTACACTTTGATAGCGTGAGAATTTTATTTTGCACGCATCAATATGTACACGCATGTATGAGTGTGTCAGTAACAACAATGTACAATATATGTAACATAGTATATAAACCCTAAATATACACCTAGAGGACCCCAGTTGTGTTCTCTTAGGTATTCCACCTATGTTTTTGGTGTGAAAGGCCTTTCTCAACCAACTCATCTATTAATAACCACTTGCATCAAAACCATCAATTCCCCCATCATGAGCACAGATCCTGCCCCCTTGTTGTAGAGAGAACCCGCACAGTCTTAGCTAGCAGATAGTGGGTGTCACCTTAACAGAAGAACACAACTTCCCATATCAGTGTGCCTTCTCTTACTTGTGCATACATCATTGTTTCACTGTGCCACATCTGATTACTCATCCTTTGGGCACAAGCTGGAAGTACTTGTATATATGTAATCTACCTTTTCTTTCATAAGCCAACGCCAGGCCTCACCTTACATTGTGACTGCCAGTGATCGAGAGGCAGTGCTCATCATTAGGACAGCTGCAACCAGACAACCAATTGGATCTGGTTTAGTTATGATTTACATCACTCTATTCAAATGACTATTTTAGTTACAAGCCAAATTCAGTGTTATCCCCGAGATCAGGCACTGTTGGAAGGGTGATTGATCTGAAGTGTCAAATTAGGCGCCCAATGATCGATGAACGATTGACGAATGATTGACGAACCATCATGTGACCCATAAACATTTGGAGAGGTCTCAAAGAAAAAATCTTGAATTTGTCGAAGAAGTGATTCATCACAGATTCTACAATTATGTCCAAACCTTCAACTTCTAATCCTGGTCCTAATCCTGTTCCCACACCAGCACTAGAGGCAAAAATTGATGTGCTGATGATACTCAACCTGGAAACCCAAACAAAACCCACAAAATGGCTTCAGATGGTATAACACGAGTCAGAGGAAAGTTGCAAGGCCCTCTAGATGTCACCTGTCAGACTGACCATCAAATAGTCATAAAACAACTGCTTGTCGAAGCAGTCCAAGGCTAAAAGAATGTGTTTCAAGGACTTGCGATGATTTGCGAGACGTTGCGATGATTAGCGAGGTGTTGCAATGATCTTCGAGATGTCGCGATATTTTTTGAAGAGGTTTCGAGGAATTTCGAGTGCACAGATATGTTCGGACACAAGATCAGGGGACTAGACGAGTAGTAGAAGTGAAGAAAAGGCTAATCAAGGGAAGTGAGAGTGAAAATAGTGTAATGCGAGGAATTTTGAGGAATTTTGAGGAAGTTTAGCATAAAACACCAAACTTCGGACTGAATAAGACTAAACCAAACTCTCAAATTACTGGGATCTGGGAGGAAGATGATGACTTTCTTGTTTTTCTTTGTATCTAGTACATCTTTTTATATAAAATAAAGAAAGTACCTAAAAAGGCTAGAGAACATGAGGCAAACATGTGGAAAACTTGAGGCAAAAGACAATATAAGTATATCAGAACAATAAAGTGAGCCTAGAAGGGGTGAATATAACACATGATGAAGAAATAATAAGAAAGAATAGCTAAAACCGGACTGTCCTTGTTATAAATTGAATAAAAGATCGGAAACTGCTTCAAACAGATTGTATGCATGCACATGTGGTCGAAATGTGTTCGATATACACGATATAGTGTCCCATGTGTCCAGCATGCATCCAAAGATGGTTTGAACAAGAAATACTGTGTCCGACGATGTTTTTCGAGGTTTGATGTTGTTCAATCGTGTTTGATACGATGCTCACAATGCTTGATGATGCTCGACGATGCTCGCAATGCTCGATGATGTTCGCAATGCTCGACGATGCTCGACGATGTTTGATCATGTTTGATACAATGCTCGACAATGTTTGATTGGGTTCGATATGATGCTCAACAATGTTCAATCGTGTTCGATGATGTTCGCAATGCTCGACAATGCTCGATGATGTTTGATCATGTTCGATGATGCTCAATCATGTTCAATCATGTTCGATACAATGCTTGACGATGTTCGATCACGTTCGATATGATCCTTGATGATATTCAATCACATTCGATACGATGCTCACACTTGGTAGACTTGGTCGGGAGTGGTCACACTGCTTCTGGGACCTCGTGCAAGTTATCCGATGTGATTAGAATGTGGTCAAAACGGTGAATTGGCCTTTGAGCCAAGGAGACAACCTATCAGCGCTTACAGTGCAAATGTCCCAATTAGTGTCAGTGTTGGCAGCATCACAGCCCAGACAAGTGGAAGTACAGCCAGAGACAACAGGAGAAAGAGATGATGAGATGGAGGAGATGGTGGAGTGGATGTCACAGGAGGATGAGACGGTGGAGAAATCTGGAAATGGAAAAGTGTGCTTACCTAAGTACGCGCCACCGCAAATCTTTGATGGTACCATGGAGAATACAAAATCCTTCATCAGCTCTATAGCATTGTACATCCATGGGAGGAAGCCAGAGTTTCGTACAGCTGAGTCTAGGATTATGTTTGCTCTCTCATACATTCAGGGGGGGGAAGCACAGTTCTGGAGAAACGAGGCTATTAATCAAATTGCCATGGGAAATAAACCATTTGCAACCTTCAAGGAATTTCTGGAGAGATTGGAGGCACAGTTTGGAGACCCTAATCCAAAGGTGACAGCCAATGCTAAATTAAAGACCATGCACCAAGGTTCCCTAATGGTGGATGAATTTATTTTGCAGTTCAAAGCAGAAGCTTCACAAATGGACATGGGAGAAGCCACATTGGTAGAGTTTTTGAAAGCAGGATTAAATCCCTCTTTATTCAAGTCTATCTACTGACTACCTTCTATGCCAGAGAAGTTGGATGAGTGGTATAATTGGGCAATGCGCCTTGACTGGCAATATCGGCAGGAACAGGCGGAGTCAAAGTTGATGTACAGAAGTAGTAAATTTGGAAAGTCATCAGGAGGAAAGTCCAAGAAAGGAAAGGCACCTCAGGTGCAAGCTCCAAGGGCACAGCCACCAGCCATGGCAGTGACACCTATAGTTACAGAGTCAGCAGCACCAGCAGATGCAATGGAGGTTGATCAAGCAGGGAGATGAGCCCCACTTAAATGTTTTAACTGTGGGCAGTTAGGACACATTTCTAGGAATTGTAGGCAGAAAAGAAAGATTAGGGAAGCTACAATCAAGGAAGTGAAGCCGGAGGAAGGCAAGCAAAAGAATTTTGTGGAAGAGTCCCAGTGAAGGTTTCCCCATTGGTGACCCAGAATCGTTACAATGTATTAGTATCTGAGGAAACCCAGAGCAAATCAGAAAAGGAAATCAAGGAGGAGTACAACTATTGTCAATCACGTGACCAAGGAAATTGCCAAGCACTATTTCTGAAAACCCCTAAATTCTTTATTCGCTCTGCACGAATAGAACCTGAAATCACCTTGACTGTCTGTCAGTGTTCCAGAAGAAGGAGTCTGAGCGAATGCCAGTGTGGAAGCCATGGGATCATGTGATCGAGATGAAGCCAGGGTTTGTACCAAAGAAGTCGAAGGTATATCCATTATCTCTGATAGAACAAGAAGAAGTGGATGCATTCCTGAAGGAGCAATTGCGCAAAGGATACATACGACCTTCAAAATCACCACAGACATCACCAATATTCTTCGTGCCAAAGAAAGACCAAAGGAAGAGGATGTGTACAGATTATAGGTATCTGAATGAGTGGACAGTGAAGAATGCATACCCCCTGCCATTGATCTCAGAAATAATTGACAAGGTGGAAAAAGCCAAGGTCTTTACAAAATTGGATTTATGATGGGGATACAACAATGTACAAATAAAGAAAGGAGATGAGTGGAAGGCTGCATTTGCCACACATCGAGGATCCTTTGAGCCACTTGTCATGTTTTTTGGGATGACTACTAGTCCCCCGACCTTTCAAAATATGATGAACAACATTTTCAAGGACGTAATAGACAAAGGTGTGGTAATAATATTTATTGATGACATTCTGATATTCATGGAGGATGAAGAGAATCATGAGGCGATAGTGCAGGAGGTCCTACGGAGGTTAGCAGAGAATGATCTATTTTTGAAACCAGAGAAGTGTGTGTTTGGGGCAAGCGAGATTGAGTTCCTAGGATTATTGATCGGCCCTGACGGGATCAAAATGGATCCGATCAAGGTACAGGCAATCACAGATTGGCCTGCACCCACCCGTGTCAAGGAGGTTCAAGCCTTCTTGGGACTTGCAAATTATTATCGTCGCTTTGTGCACAATTTTTCTAAAATTGCTGCACCCTTACATAACCTTACACAAAAAGAAGTAGTGTGGAGGTGGGGAGAGCAGCAGCGGACAGCATTTGAGGAGTTGAAGAGAAAGTTTGTGGAGGGACCAATATTAGCCCCAGTAGATTTCACATGCCCTTTGCAAGTGGAATCCGATGCATCAATGCTGTGCAAAGATGACAAATGGCATCCTTGTGCATATTTGTCCTGAGGGTTGAATGATGTGGAGAGGAATTATGATGTGCATGACAAAGAAATGTTGGGGATAATATGAGCATTGGAGGCATGGAGGCATTATTTGGAGGGATGTACACATCAGATTGAGATCTGGATGGATCATCAAAATCTGCAATACTTCATGTCCGCTAAAAAGCTTAATTGCCAGCAAGCATGTTGGGCACTATTCCTATCACATTTCAATTTTCCCTTGGTCCACAAAGCAGGAAGCTTAATGAGGAAAGCAGATGCATTATCCAGATGTATTGATCATAAAAGGAGGGTGGAGGAGGACAATAAGAATGTTACCTTACTCACACCCAAATACTTTTGCATTTGCGCTATGCGTCAAGGATCGCCCAATTCTTTAAACATAATCCGAATGCTCCACATCGCATTGCAAGAATGGTGTATGAGGGGATGAAATTCTGGCCTTACCAAAATTTCACAGAGGGGACAGACATAATATTTTCTCTCCTGGAAGTCGAGGCATAAAAGGGGGTAATGTTAGGAAACCACCCCATTACCTTATAAAATTTCATTTTTATTTTATTATGTCGAATTACGCTACATGACGCCAAATGATGCTACACTTTGATAGCGTGAGAATTTTATTTTGCACCCATCAATATGTACGCGCATGTATGAGTGTATCAGTAACAACAATGTACAATATATGTAACATAGTATATAAACCCTAAATATACGCCTAGGGGACCCCAGTTGTGTTCTCTTAGGTATTCCACCTATGTTTTCGGTATGCAAGGCCTTTCTCAACCAACTCATCTATTAATAACCCCTCGCATCAAAACCATCAATTCCCCCATCATGAGCGCGGATCCCACCCCCTTCTTGTAGAGAGAACCCACACAGTCTTAGCTAGCAGATAGTGGGTGTCACCCTAACATGAGGCAGGTGTCAATGAAAACCAGCCAAAAATCCAGAAATGCCTGAGTCAATCCGGATAAAAACTGAGAAATTTTGGGGAGATCCCTGACGCAGTTGTGCAGATAAAAACAGACCAAACAGCTGAAGGCCTCATCTGAGTGTGGATAAAAATAAGTACATACAGGAATTGAACCCAACACCTCCTAGGTAATAACAATGATGTACAAAGCAGAGCAGTAACCATTAGACTGTAACACCTGTTAATTCATTGAACGATGGCGCTTATTATGTACTAATGGAAAGGAATGTTTTCTTTGGTACCTTCATCAGCTTGTCTCTGCACCCTTGCCTCTGCACCAGCTATATTAGAGAACAGATTGAAGATTTCACAGCAGGATGGGATACTATTTAGGACCTCGAAGGAAGGCTGCACTAACATAATAAAGGCAGTGATGTCATTGGCTGGACATCTAAAGAAGGCTCTACCTCTTGACAATGAAGAGGAGCTCAAGCACTGAATATCTTAGTTATATGCATCCTGTGCAGCACCTGTACTACATACCATGTCAGTCTCATGATATGTAGCTCTAAGGCATCATTTGCTGTGCAGCAGAGGAAAAAAATGAGATTTTAGCAGATGCCTGAGGTTTGGTGCCGATAAAAACCGGGCAATCTGGATGCCTGAGGCAAGTTCCGGATAAAAACCGCCCAAACCTGTCTGGATAAAAATTAGGACCAACCGGATCAGGCATTTGGGTGAACTTTCAGGGGTCCTACCTTACCCTGCCGGCGTGATATACGGCACCCTCAAGGAGTTTTTGACATCGAGTCGCATCATTACTTACATCGTCCATTAGATTCTTGTCTTCAGATTCCGGCCAGTCGCACCCTCTCCCAGAAATATTAGTATGTCTACTTAGATTAGATTTGTACAAAACTCTACTAGCATATCTCTAAGCAATCAGCTATTTCGACCACTATATATAGTATAATCTGCCACAGCTAACAAATATTCAGGATACGGAGCAGAAAATAGACTAGGCTACATATCAAATTCTGGCATCCGCAGCTACGGCCCGAACACATTTTCCTATGTAATGAGATCCTTGCTAGAGGCCGATGATCCCGACATCATTGTACGTGTCCAGCCAATCCACTATGATCCGGACGATGACGAGGATCTCCAAGCACTTGACAAGTGGATATCGAGGATGAGGGTGAGTTAGAGGAAGAAGATGCAGATGAGAGTTTTATGCGGGACCTTCTCATGGACAAAAAACTCCATGCAGAAGCAGAAGGCGTGAAATATATTGTTTTCCAAGTAGACAGCTCAACACCCGATTTCTTTCTCAACTTCGCACGACTGTCACGAAGATTGCCTCATGGCCCTCATCGCCGCAACGTCGCACAAGATTTCGGAAGGCAGCCAGGAAGGTGCACACCCCCTCACGGATCTGTTGACTACGTTAGAGGTATATACGACAAGTCCTGCTGCCAATCCCGTAACTTACCATGACTCTACTTCAGGTTTTCACAAGGTTACATTACCAGCACCCCGTCAACATTCGAAACGCTAGGATTGCAGAAGTTGGAGATGTACTACGACAAGGCCCGGCTTTATCACTACAACACCATTGCTACAAGTGTTTGCACTAATACTATCGACCTGCCATCAAGCCTGCTCTAAATGTCGTACTTCAGAAGCATCCCCACCTTGGAATCTCTTGGTTTCGTAAATTAGGGGCTGATCGTGCGGAGACAGTGGACTCGGAGCTGGTATCCGAGTCCGTTGCAGTAGATGCCGGTCAAAAGTGAAAATGATTAGCACTAGCACCAAACCCAATGCAACGTCGGACGTAGAGATGGGATTTTTGGATGGGATTTCACATTTGTATGGCTGATGTTGATTTGGCAAATGACGAGATCAAGTATGCGCCAGCGAGTATGAGGGACAGCGAGCATGATCGATTTCTCGTAATGTCACTTTTCCAAAAGGTGATGCAAATTTCACTCAGAGAAATTTTGTCACACTTATCTTACAAATTCTACTTCTACTTCTACTTCTACTTCTACTCGTGGTGAACAGGCCTAGTACTTACTGAGACGAGGAAGCATTCAGTAATTCTTCGATCGAAGAGCGCTCAAGAGCTCCTCAGAGTCTGCGGTGTTTGCTGGCCAAACACGGTCTGGTGACTTTTCCTGTTTTGGCTGGTACTGCTATATTAGTTAAACGACTCAAGGTTAGGTAAGCTGGCAGCATATGTACCTAGGCTAACGTCAACAAGGTTCCATTCCGACTTACCGTAACATACGTAAAAGGTCCTCCAAGGTCGGATGCCATGCATTGGCCATGCCTGTGGATCATGCCGACAGTTTTCATGAGTCAGGATTGCAGTGCTATATATATGAGCACGGTATACGAGACTAACCTCAATCATGAAGCGTACCATCCTCTCTTGCATCGCAGTACTATCTACCGTCACCTTTGCTTGGGCCGCTGACCCAGTGTGCATCGTCGGTGCTGGACCGGCTGGGTTGACTGTTGCTAATCGACTGGAAGCTAAAGGCTACGAGACTGTTATTTTTGACAAGCATCCTGAGGTTGGGGGGAAATGCCAAGCTTACTATGATGGACTGTATGTGCCCAGATATCTGCATAACCTGTGGAAGGATATTAATCGAGTCGATGATTAAGAGGCTTGTTTCACCCCATGGGTGCACTTTTGTTCTCGAACGTGACGTACCGCGAGACACTGCCTATCATTAACGCTTCGGGTTTACAAGCATTTCCATTCGAAAATAATGGGAAGAACTGGCGTTACGACCCCGATTCTGGTTACGTCCAGCAAACGAATGTGACGAACGGGAATTTGACCAGGCTTCCTGTGTTCCAAGCCGAAATCGATAGATATATAAATTTTTGGAATACCGAGTTTGCGCCGTTGGCTGTTGTTGGGTATAAGGTGAGGTTATCTTATGGTGGCTTTTTGTGAAAGCTGCTGAAAAGTTTTTCTGATTGATACTTGGGGTATAGAATGGTGTTGATGGGTATACGATGTCGACTTTTGATTGGTTGCGTGCGAATGATTACCCGCTTTTGCTTTTGCTCTTCCTCCAGGGGATGGTTCCTTATGGCTACGGCGACGTTACACAAGTCCCTGTCGTGAGTGTTTTTTTTTTTTGCGGGTTTTTGGCTGGATATAACTTGAACATCGTTGTGTGGTAGCTCTATATGCTTCAATACTTCACACCGGACATTTTACTTTTCTTCGCTGGTCGACAGACGGGTTATATAATTGGTAAAAGCCTTTGGGTCACATTGTGCGCTCGGTTCTGATGCCCATTCATGTATAGATTTCCATCAGGTTTTCGTAACCTACGCACGCAATCAGATCAAGGGGCCTATTCATCTTAACACAAGCGTGACCAAGATTGGTACGTACTTCATTTTCCCTGTTTTCTTCAAATGCCATAATCACACCATCTATAGACCGATCCGGCGACTTTCCAGTGGTGTCTTATAATGATCCTAGTCAGCCCGGTCCGTCGACGCAGAACTGCCAAAAGCTCGTCCTTGCATTCCCTCCCGTCATGCATGCCTTGAACGCCGCAAACTTGGATCTTGATCTAAAAGAAACGACAACATTCTCCCCCGTGGGCGTCATCAAATACTGGTCAGGCGCCGTACGCGTCAACACCCCATACGGCGACTCATTCACTGGTTTCCTTAACGACAACTTTTTAGGGATAGTTAACAAGGTCATTGCAGGCTTAGGGGACAATAATACCTTTGAGGAGTATAAACCCTGGCTGCCCAAGGCTACAGGTGATCCTGTGGCCTTTCTTCGGATCTTTCCACAATCGGATGTTGCAACTACGTGGTCTTGGGGTCAGTACAGGAGTAACCAGACTCTCGCTGAAGCCAAGAGTCTGCTGAAGGAGGTCATCTCGAAGCTGAACAGAGATCCCCTGGATCCAAGTGCGACTCCCGTACCGATTACGGATGCGGACGTCAGAGATTTCAGGCAGTGGGATTACTTCCCACACTTTGATGGACTTCAGTTGGACCAAGGCTTTTACGCCAGGTTCAATGGGTTACAGGGACACAAAAACACGTATTACGCTTCTGGATTAAATGGGTTTGAGACTGTGGAGTTTGCGATTCGGGCGGGACAGGATGTGGTTAGTACATACTTTGATTGAGTCTGATGGGTACGACCTCTGACTTCTTCCTGCAACATGATCTTGGCCTCTGAATTTGTGTAACGAGAGAACCTGAGCACAGAATAATAATGAGGGCATATCTTCCTGAAAACATGCATGATCTTGGTCTCTGAATTCACCCCCGCACCCCGCACCGTGCCGTATATTGACGGATACACGGCACCCGTACCGTCAAGGGTCTCCCAAGTTGTGACGGGACGGCACGGTCTGAAGCCGTCTTAGCTGTATAGTCACGGCCGTCAAACGGCATGTACGGCGTACACCCGTGAGAATACCAACAAAACTGCTCGATCCAACACTGGCACTACTCCTGACTCAACGACGTTGTCCGCCACATCGCAAGCGTTTTTCGTCCTCAACTAACGTCGCCCAACCGGAAGAACTCAAAAAATGTAATGAAGTATGGTTTTTGTCGGTGTCTTAACTATCTACAACGTCTTTTTCTGATTTTATAGGTTATGATCTATTTCACACCCACGATGCCCTGCCAACGCCTATTACACCTCGTGAGTACATCAAGAAGGATTCTAAGGGGGCGCAGAAATCCCGCAGCAGCAGAATGTTAGGAGGCCTGTGCAGTCCGCGAGGTACGAGCCACTTACACCATGCAACTGCTGCTAACCTCTTCACCCAGCACCACCGCTGCGAGCAATTGCTCGCAGGGCGGATAAGAGGATGCTCATGGCCCCCATAAGGACAAGGCCAGGAGAACTCCACGACTCCATCCACCGCTGACCACCCCTGATCGTGGTCTGGGTCGGCACGAGGACCCAGAGGTACTGTGACCACCGACGATGTACCAAGGATGACAGAGCAACCACACCACCGTCAGTCGCTTGCAGCAGTGGATAGGGAAGTGCGACTGGCCGGGCTGGTGACAACGAACGGCGGGGTATCGCGGGGACGATGGTGCCCCAACGCTTTTCACTCCTTTTCGATTAGGCTCGGGCCTCTTTTGCTCACGAAGCGGGAGGGGCCCAGTTATTTAGTAGTCGTGTAAATATTAAAGCCTGGCAATGTTAATTTTCTTATCGTAGTCCTCGAGTCTAAGTCCCCTTACGCAAACACGAAGGGTATTAGTTAAATGGTATAGGATAAATTATGATCCCAACCTCTCGTGGGAGGCATACCAACTTTCACTTCAAATTACATGTTCAGGACACTATGGCGTAGTGTAATCATCTCCTAGGCACTCCTTGACATCTAGTGCCCGTACCGTGCCGTCAACCTTCTTGTCAGGTAAACATACGGACGGTGTGCAGCCCTCACCCACCGAATACGCCCATCGAAACAGCAAGGAGACCTATGAGCTGCAGCGCACGCTTGTCGTTCTGCACACGCATAGCACGTTCCTCCTCCTCCGCTTTCCGGCGCGGGGTTCCCCGAAAGCTGAGGTGTGGCGGGTTGGCTTTGCGATTGCTTGTGTTGTTTGGGGCCCAGGATGATGATGATTGTAGGCGGACGATTCAGCGTTTTCTTGGGATCTGCGAGTGTTAGAAGAATATTCCCAAGTATAGGTTGCGCTGGAGCGCGGACCAGATCGGGTTGGGGGTGCACATAGATGGTATGTATGGCCTGAAGATGATGTGCGAAGTGAGAGTGCGGTCGTATGCACGGCTGGAGAATAAAGCGAGGTCAGTGCATGACAAAAAGCATAAAAATGTACCGTTCTCGATCGTTACTCAGGATGGCGTACGCCTCGCGCATAGCGCTGAAAATTTCCTTTGAGCGGGAATCGACTGAGACGTCGGGGTGGTGCTTTTTGCTGAGTTACTGATACGAAAGAAGAGGGGATATGCTTATTGCTTGGTTGGGTATTCGTAGGCACCTGATAGAAATGGGACTGTAATACAGAAAGTCAGTGGCAAGTTCGCTTGTCTAGGATGATCGAACCTTGATTTGGGCTTTAGTAGCATTCTGCTGTGTTTTGTAGTGGTCGTGATTGGGACAAGTCGAAGAGAATGGCCTGTTGCGCTTGGTGCAATGAGTTGGAACGAGTTCCGAACGAAGCAGGAGTGACTTGGACGAGAGGTTATTTGTGACTCCGCGTTTTCCTGATAGACGGGAACTACGGACACAGTTCAGGTAGGGAGAACAGAGAGAGAAGGCGTACCCTGAGTCGGAGGTCGTGTTTCGGTGACATATCCTTCGTGGTATGGAATAATAGCAAGTATGTGCGCACCAGCGAGACCAGAAACCTTCCTCAAGTTCTGCCTTCCTCACTTGTTGCGAGATACAGCACGTTGGCTCATATTCCCCCGCTTATTTTTCATCTTCTTCGCGTTTGTCCAGGGGTTGTTCGCTGGTGCTTGCAAGCGCAATTACAGCGCTTTCGGAATGTAATGACATTATGTAATTTTTTTTGGAAAGGTTATTTTGAGATTCCTACTTGTCGGACTGTCCCATCATCCCGCTTCCTTCCTAGGCAACAGTACAACAATGGTCAACCATAGAATCAGCAAGGTTCTGAAGGAATGTGCTCTCAGCCTCTGGGATCGAGGATGGGAGCTGGAGGCCATTATAGACACGTTGCTTATCTCCCGCTCGAGCATCTACCGCTGGAGAGCCATATTTGAAGAACACGGATCAGTGAACCGACCTCATTTTGCACCTTATGGATTTACTCGGCGTCTTACTAGAGCTGTTCTCACGGCAGTCCACACTATCTATGAGCAAGAATCTGATCTCTATCTTGACGAGCTGGTTCTCTGGCTTGCGATAAATCACGACATCATCATTTCTGTCTCGGCGCTCCATGAGAATCTCAAGAAGTCTGGACTAACTCGAAAGATGCTCCACAAAATTGCCCTTGAACGAGATGAAGAGTTGCGAGCGCAGTGGAGGGAGGTGCAGCAGGACCCTCGCTTGTCTGGTGATGGCTCAGAATTCATCTGTCTTGACGAAACCAGCAAGAATGAATACAGATATGCACGCCGATATGGCCTAGCTCCTGCTGGACAACGAGCCGAACTCAAGGATGTCTTTGTGCGTGGTGATCGTTACTCCCTTCTGGCTGCTATGACTTGCGATGGCTACCTTGCCACTCGAGTTGTTCCTGGCTCGTTTGATTCACTGGAATTCTATGACTTCATTCAAGAGGAAGTAGTATGTTTTCATATTGCGTATGAGTTCCTACATCTGGCTCAATCATTGCTAGCTTCCAGAAATGCAACCCTTTCCTGTAGAACGATCTATCCTGGTGCTCGACAACTGCCAAATACATCATAATGATGCTCTTGTTCAACTAGTAAAGAGTGCAGGTCAGGTTTATCCACCTTATTTGATGCACAAACTCAACGGTCCCATTCACATTCATAGGCTGTCTGATTCTTTATTTGCCTGTGTATTCACCTGATCTAAATCTGATTGAAAAGTCATTCAGCACATGTGAGCCTTCTATGTCTCGCAGCTAGCTGTAATCATCTCACCTTCATACAGTAAAGGCATATCTTCGTCGACACGGTGATGTGTTATGCCACACTCAAGTGTGCAGTTGTATCATGGCAGAGATGTGTAAGGCATGGTTCACCAATTCGGGCTACATTCAGTGAACAAACATTGTAATTGCATCTATGAGTCCATACATGCCATGTGGTTATAAAGTCCATTTGTGATATCTAACAGCAATGACACAACTGAGAAAAAACCTGAAGTGATGCATGAGCAATGTATAGTGAAAAGATATGACAAGTCCAAAGCAGAGTATCTTGAGCATGTATAAAAAACATACAATCCGTGATCTCATGTATCGTTGGTGGTAGCCCAAGTTCCATTTTGCACCTCCTTCATGAACCGCTTGTGGGCAGCAAGAAACCCCTTCCATCTCAATACAGTGAAACCCTCATGCTCCCAGTATTTCTCCTCCAACCTCATGACGATGTTATCACCTGGCCAGTACTCAAGCTTTGCCAGCTTTTCCTTATCCGAGTCAGGGATATCATATCGAGCACAAAATACTTCGAGGGGGACTTGGAGATGAATAGCAACACCTGGTGATGGAACAGGCGAGAATGGCTGAGAAGGATTTCTGGTGGGATAGGCAGGGTGCTGTTGGTCTGAGAGTCATGCATATGGATTAGGTTCACATGGATATGAGTAGCCATGAGAGGGATGGTAACCTTGTGCATGAGGATAGATGGGTGCATGAGGAAAGCCAGGTGGAGGCGGCAGAGGATAACCATATGCCCAAGGAGGATACTAGGGTACCACAGGCAGAGTAGGAGGGGGCAGAGTGTCACCCTCAGTAATGCTAGCAGGTGCAACAATGAGGGCTGCAGGAGGGGCCTTGCAAGCATGTTTGATGTCGAAGTGGTTAGAATTGGGAGGAGATGTGAGCGTAACACCACTTTTTTTGACTGCCTGTGAATTCGTCAGTTAGGAAATGACTAGCGATAGTTGATTACATACCAGTGCATTCCCCCAGACCTGCAGTCGAGTTGGTGTGAGGTCCCAGTAATACATTTTGTTGCCTATCAGATATTGGTATATACATATGTGAGGTTGGGAACAGGGGACAGTTTCCGATACTATATTGGCCCCGTAACTCCTCTACATGTTCGGCACAGTTACTGGCCATAGCTGCCTGTCATATAAATCAGTACTACTTCAGGGTATCGATGAGGAGAAGCGGAGCGACTCACAATTTGTGCCTTCGCACTCATCTCTGTGTCACCTGGGACCTGCGACGCAATTTCTTCGTAATGATCATAAGGCTTCGGGATGTAGTCACCTTCTCCAGTATCCCAGTCCTAAGTAGAGATATTATAAATGCGTTATTTACAGCACATGAACAGGTAAATCACCTCGTCATCCTTTGTAGGCAGAGGAATCATAATGAATAAAACAAAGTCCTTCTTATGATCCAAAAGCGAGTCTTTCAGGGCTTCATATCCTGCAGCTGATGAGAGTGGCTTCTTGCTGTCATTTGCGGGTTTCTCGTATCACCAATGCATTTGCGTGATCGGCAAGAGTTTCAGTTTACAGGGTATCGACTTGGCAATAGTCTCCCTGAATTTCTTGTAGTCATCATCGGAAGTGAAAAAACATGGCCCTTTGACGATTGGCTTTGATTCTGCAGTCTTGGCTTGCCCCTTTGTTTGTACAGCAGGAGTCTGGATGTGGATGTATGCGGTGACCTTCTGTGTCTGCTTCACCTTCTTCCCTCTTGATTCTGCCTCATCATCCGACTCCAGTTCATCAATTTCACTATGCTTCACCACATTTTCCTTCTCCTTTTCTGCTTTCTTCCTCTTCCTAGACTCTTGTTGCCTTTCATTCGCCTTTGCCCGCAGGGCTGCAGCCTTCTGGGTTGCCAGGGTGACATCCGAAAATTTTCCTTCTGCATAGAAAAAGTGTTATACACTGTGATTAGACATGATAAGACTTACACCTGATCTTGGCTCTAAGCTCTTGTACATTGTTGTAAAGTGTGCCTATGGTTTCCATCCCAGTCAGTGTCATCCAAGGTATCGGTATGAGAAGACCCAGCAGATGGAGATCTAGCCTCCATACAAAGAGCAAGAAACACTGTGTAACTGTTTACAAGATGTAACCAAGTCCCAATTTGGAAATATGTCATCATGTCACACTTTTGAAAAAAAAAAACTAATGTCATAACATTCTGAAAGCCACCTGATCTTCCCACAAACCCAGCTTTATAATAGTGGGTGATCCGGTGCCTCATCCACTATTGTAAGGCTCGTTTCTGTAAAAACCTGACACTGGTATTATTTCCCTCCCCAAGCAATGTTCAGACTAGACTTACCAAGGTAAGCATATACACCATGCTCACATAAGCATATAGGTCCAGGAATGTGCGGGACAGCTTCCTGCCACTGTTCCCACCCTGATCACTGTCGATCACTATCTCCCACGGTTGATCAACACATGCCACAGCTTCACCATCGCGCTCATCATCCCTGATGATGAGCATGCCTTTCCACTCATTCCTGACCATTTTCGCCAGCTCACAGGACCCACTGGTGGCTGTGTAGATAGATTAACCAAGGTATTATAGGTAGAATCAATACCTTGGAATAGTTCATTGGTCTGTATTAAAGAGGTGGAGAGTCCAAGGGGGTGGCAGGACGGGAATTTTTCATATTTTTTTTTCACAGCTCGCCAGACCCCCCCCCCCCTTCCCCCTCCTGCCATATATGGTATGTTTTGATCACATGCTGTTTGAAAACAATCCCATGATCCTTCCAACAATGACGTGGTCGCATCCTTCCCCACTCTCCCCATCATGCCCACCATCCCATCTTCTTCGTAACTGGCCATCTCAACCACTGCTGCACCCTTTGGCCTGGCTAAATAGCAAACCCCGTGGCTACAAATGTGCCACTTCAAACATGGTTTGTGAATTCGAGACCATAGCCTGCATCACCCAAGGTCCAAAACAAAATAAGTTTTTTTTTCATTCACTGACTCTTTTAACTAATCACAATGTTTTTTCTGTAGGTTACAAGCTGCTATTACCTACGACGATTAACATCCATGCGGCCACACTTTCTCCCTGTCTAAACAGGAAATAAGATGGGAGGCTTCTCAGACCCTTGTGGAGTGGGATACTATGAGTGAGGTATGCATTACACCCATGCAACCACCTTTTACTGCCCTGCATCTCAGAACAGGCAGGCAACTAGGGTGCTCATACCCCACATCACACAATGACAATGACAACACCAGGGCTGTGAGACAGGTACCACGATCATCCATGACAATCCAACTAGCCAGGATGGCAAGCCTGCAGCAGCTAACACTGGGATGACAACATCTCAAAGCACGAGTATGTTCGTATCGACTCCGAGTCGGATGGTTCAGGAACTGAACCTGATAATGGCGATAAGATCTCTGGCCTGTCGAGAACAGTGATGACTGATGTCAGTGACCAGGTTGCCAAGGAGGTCCATTTAAATTTCCACCAGTGCTCAGGATTTGTGGGCAGCATCCTCACTGGGTGGTATAAGTTCTAGCTTACTTACGAGAGTCATTTTAACTTTGAATTTATATATACTCGGTTTCAACTTCTGGTGGAATACTACTTGTAGTAATAGATAATATGTGTGATATATGCTATTTGGTTGTTCCAGGACCATAACCACAACAAAATAGCACTCAAAGATGCCTATCGGCGTCATTTTCACTATGGTCAGAAAAAAATTTCAGCCTCTGGCAGGACCCCCCCCCTACGTCTGGTTTGGGATTCCTGTCCCGACACCCCCTTGGGAGAGTCCATAGATTGAGTTGGAATGCAGTCACTCACACAAGGCCAACAGTACTTCACTTGCTTAGTATAGTCACAGAATTAGTGCAAAGTATCATATCACACAAGATTACCTTGAGTTAGAGACTATTCATATAGCAGGAGAGGCCAAGTTATGCACCATAGAGCAGGTTGAACCAGGTGTTCCAAAAAAGGTAATAATCTTAGAATATATTAATAGTGAACCAATGCGCCATTGATTGGAGAGTGTAAGTGAATAAATATGAGTAGGTTCCATAGAAAGCAAAAGGACTGGAGTCAATCCATCAAGAGGTAGAGGCAGAGTGCTGAAGAAAGTGTTTACAAATGGAATGATTGGGGTCCATGTACCATGATGATATGATTGGACATGTCTAAATGCCCGCCACAAACAACCATGCTGAAATGTGTCGTTTTGCACATATCTCACCCAATACTCCATGGATTCCCTTCAGTCCTGTTGCAGTATATGCAGAAGACCCCCCTCTATCTACACCTGGTGTTCAATTAATGGTACACTATGTTGCTGTTGAGTTATTACCATTTGGGGAATGCTTGGTTCAACCCTCTCTCTTGTGCATCCTATGGCCTCATACACTATATAGATGGTCATTGATCTAAGGGAACCTGTCTTATGATCAGATTATGTCACTATCTTTACACTACATTGAGATGTAGAAGCTCTGCAGGCCTTGTGTGAGTGACTGCACTCCAACTCAATCTATGGACTCTCCACCTCTTTAATACAGACCAATGAACTATTCCAAGGTATTGATTCTACCTATAATACCTTGGTTAATCTATCTATACAGCCACCAGTGGGTCCTGTGAGCTGGCATATAGTAACAAGGAAAAAAGGTGAGTAGGTGAAGATCCTGACTTGTAGGGCAAAGTATATGGATGACTTGTAGGCTGTAAATGAGGGGCACAGGACTACTATAGATGCCTATGAGGAGCTTTGTACAGAAGGTGAAGTGTGGGATACATGGTGAGCAAAGTTCACATCTGTAGGTGGGGAATCCATGTCCTGGTGAGTCAGGATCTTATATCCCTGCTATCTCCTTTACTGATCTTTGTTCTACTTTACTATAAGGCCCAGGAATCGAAGAAAGTGAACACTTTGGTGCCACAGATCTCCCAGGGTATGGATACCTCCTCCTGACTCCATGTTCTCTGCTATGGCCATCCGCATTACTACAGAGACTTCAGGGGGTCTATTGTTTTGTTTTATTTGACTATTATATCCCTTTTCCATGTGCATTTCATAAGGGGATGGCCTAGGTATGCAGGTAAGTGACAACCTCTCCCCCTCCCCATACAGGTGCACTCACAGAGAGCACCTTGTTCCCAGCTCTCTCAACATTAATCCCTGCCTCTATGTACATCCCTCTACCCCCCTACATTTTTTTGGCTGTGGAGGGTGTGCAAGCCCAGCAGGGGGTACCTTGTCTCACACTCCCATCACCTCCCCTTTTCTCTACTCATGTAGTGCCATCCACAGTCATTTGGATAGTCACATATATTGATATATAGCAAGTTACATGCGATATAACACTCTCATGAGAAGATGAGACCTCTCCTCCTCCTCAAACTCAAGAAGAGTGCTTGCTCTAAGTTAAATATAGCTGTAAAAGTGGAAATGACTGTTCATTAACACTATACATACATATATAAGTATTATATATCAAAAAAAGCAAAGGAAAATGGTCAGGAATGAGTGGAAAGGCATGCTCATTGTCGGGGATGATGAGTGCAATGGTAGCCAAAGCTGTGGCACGTGTTGATCAACTGTGGGAGATAGTGATCAACAGTGATCAGAGTGGGAACAGTGGCGGGAAGCTGTCCTGCACATTCCCGGACCTATATGCTTATGTGAGCATGGTGTGTATGCTTACCTTGGTAAGTCTGAACATTGCTTGGGGAGGGAAATAATGCCGGTGTCAGGTTTTTACAGAAATGAGCCTTACAATAGTGGGTGAGGCACCGGATCACCCACTATTATAAAGCTGGGTTTGTGGGAAGATCAGGTGCCGAAAGCACTGTAAAGGGTCATGAGAAGTGACATAGAGTAACACTTCGATCTCATTGATAAACCTTACACAAGTTACAGTCAAATCAATCTTCAAGGCCAGTTCAGATTATTCATAAATATCCACAGGTCCTGACTGACTCCATTTTCCTGTCCAGAATGCCTTTGTTTTTGAACACAGCACATGTGCATGTGTCTGGGGGTTAGGGTGTAGCATGGGTCACACCGTGGGTAAGATTTCACACACTGCACCTGTTCTAACACTGCAACCATGGTGACAGGTTTTTACCATGGTCTGTCATGAAACACTGCAGGTGTGACACCACATATATACACTGTGGATATTGCCTTGAATTTGATGTTCTATGCTATTAAACATCCTGTGTTTGTATGGTATAAGCCCTTCTAACTTAACTACACCCTGTACATAATACCTAAGCTATAGATACTTTTTTAAATTTGAATAACATGAGCAATGGGATTTTGTTTAATCATGCTTATCATCCACATGCAAAAAGATACACCTTGTCCCTCATCTCGCGTGATGGAGGGATTTATTTACTTAATAATTCTATACAATACTACAAAAAGAAAAAACCACCGTCTCGCTCATAGTGAGACAGCAAGGGGCAAGAGGTCATCATGGTGGTGCCCTTCTCACTTGTCGGTGGTTTGTTGTCATCATTCTCATCTCCCATCATTCTCATCCTCCCTGTTCTTGTCCCCCCCTTATCCCCCCCCTTCATTCTTGTTCTCCCTGTTGTTCTTGACCATTCTTGTCCCCTCCCCCCTCATCATCATCAATAGTAAAATCACTACCTAAAACCTTTGTTGATAGTAACAAGAAAATGAAATGAGAAAGGAAAAACCAACTTACCTATGGCCCAAGAGATGGCAGCATCTCTTGGGGCTTTTTTTTTTTTTGCCCCATCACCATCCTCTTCCTTGTTGCCATCATCATCATTGCCGCCCATGTCATGGTCATTCATCCCCCTCTCTGTCCCTGTCCCCTGGTGTTGTCATCCCATCTCATTGCTCCCCATTTCCACCCTGCGAACAGTCATTCTTGGTGGTGGATGGGGGTGCTGTGGTGGTGGTGGTAGTTTGTCGCTCATCATTTGTCATTGTCATTGTCATCCTCTGCCCTGCATGGTTTGTCATCATCTTTGTCATTCTCCTCCCTTCGTCCCTTGTGTCCCCATCTCCCACTCATCATTTGTTGTTCCCCTTCCCATTGTCCCTTGTTGTCGGCTGCTAGCACCTGCGACCCACCCCACGAGCAGTGGCTTGCAGGGCTAGGGTGGGTGCTGGGCCATTTGTCATTGCTTCCTTCATAACTCATCCACCCTGCAAGCAGGGGCTCACAGCAGTGGGTTCTCCTGGTCCTGTCATGGTCGTTGTCCTAGGTGTCTTGGCACTGTCTCATTGTTACAACATAGATAGAACCTTTAGAAAAAAGAAACAGTTAGTTAATTGAAAGAAATAAACAACTTACTGTTGTTGAGCTGACACTGTACCCTAGAAAAGAGCACATGTAGTTAGTTGAAAGAAACAAAAAACTTACTATTACAATGGGCGATGCCCATGGGTGAAGAGGAACCAGAAATCTGAAGTCGATCAGTAGTTTGGCAACTGCCAGATCCGGCAACTCAAGCAACCCATCAATACCCATCACACCACCAAAACAGGTATGGTATGTCACAGGTCTGGCATTTTGGCAACCATACCCATACCTGTCCAACCTGTGGGCCATTTACCGCAGGTTTACCCATACCTGTGCTACACCCTACTGGGGGTCAGTTCTTCGATGTTGGGGGGGGGGGTAAGTTCATTGATGTTGGGGTGGATAACCTTGACTATGCAAGCAGCTGTGAGTACTAGCTCATATGGGTAACTTATCTTGCTGACACCACTTGGAACCAGTGTCCATTCTTGACAAGTTTAAGGAGCACACAGCCTTCAATGCTGCTTATAACTATAGGGAACATGAATTGGAGCATACATCCATTTGTCTAGAGGACACTTGTGAGGAAGTCTTAAGAAAGATATCGGCATGGTGTGGGGGAGAGATCAACTATCCAGTGTGCTGGCTTGAGGGACCTGCTGGCTCAGGAAAGTCTACAATCACACACACCATCGCAAAACAGTGTGATGATCATAATTGGCTTGCCTTTAGTTTTTTCTTCTCAAGAGGCAAGCACTATTGCAGCGATACAACCAAGTTTGTCCCATGATTTGCATACCAGCTTGCCAAATCCATTCCTGCAATGTGGCAAGATTTAGCTGGCGATCACTCTGCTCCTCATCTGTGTTTGCGTGATCAGGTCAATAGGCTCATCCTCCATCCCTTCCCTACCACTCCAGGACTCATCCAACCCAAGATCATTGTTATCGATGGTCTCAATGAGAGTAGTGATGATGATCTTATACAGGAGCTCATCCAGCTTCTTGTTGACACCACGAATTCCCTCCCCTTTTGATTCCTCTTTACCAGCCAGCCTGAGCCTCATATCCAACAAACATTTGAAACCTCCTTGGTCAAACAGAAAACTTATTTTCTCTTGCTCTGTGACTTCTGTGCTGATGCTGATGTTCAGAAATACTTAGAAAGGGACCTTGCAGAAATATGTGATCAAAATGATGACATTATGCAAGATGTGGTGCATCCTTGGCCATCAGATGAAGAACTCAACAAGCTGGTCCACCAATCAGATGGTTTATTCATCTATGTGTCAACACTTGTCAAGTTCATAGCTGACAAAACAGGCCATCCACAAGAAAGACTCAGAACAGCCATGACAATACATGGTGGTGTTGATCCTCTCTATTCTCAGGTTCTATCTGCAGCTCAAAAGTTCCAGTACTCAGAACGAGTGATTGGTACCATCATATACTTCGACACCCTCTTACCATTAGTGAACTGGGACAGCTCCTACAGCTACAACCTGGCCTTATTCACCTAGTATTGCATGGATGCCAGTCTGTTTTTGTGATTCCTAATACTGATCAGGAGTCAGTTCACCCATATCATGCATCTCCTCACAGATTACAACCAGGCAGAGGAACACTTTTTGGATCCCCAAGTGTACCATGTTTCTATTCTGGTTGCCTGTTTGCAGTTGATTGGGATGAATTATGAAGGTGGTCAACATCTGATCTATGCCTACCAAAACTGGTGTTATCACTTTTCATTGGCACTCTCACATGGTGCAACAGTTGGTTCCATGAATGCCAATTGTGATGTGGTCATGCTAATAAGGAAGATGGAGCAGCAGAGACTTTGGATATATGGGTTAAAGGATTTTGCTGGTGTAAAGGCCATGTATACAGATTGTGAATCAGTGGTGGCAAAAATGGCAGTAAGTCTTCTGTTATGGAAAGTATGGAGTATTTACTAATGTATATTGGGCAAAGGAAAGCCCTGTTCAGTGGACAGATGTGATAGGAAGCTTCAATCAAATATTGAATGAGGTGCAGGTAAATGAGCATTTATAAACATTGAAGCATTCTTGTTGATTTTGTTACTACACTTAGAAAGTAGGTGTGGTTCTGCCTAGGCAGAAAGTTAGCTGAATATGTTTTTTTTGGTATTTGAATTAGCTAGCTGACATGACTGATCCTGCTTCTCAGAAGGTGAGTTGTGAAATGTAATTGATTGAAGATTGAATTGAAATATAAATGATGTCTTTGTACAGAATGTGAGCATATTTCTTGGATGGATAGACAAAGCACCTGATAATAATCATGTGGCATCTGCTGTTAGGAAGTAAGTGATTCTGTTTGACATATGTAGGACCTTTTGCTGATTGTTGTGTGGCATCTCCCTGTCATTAGTATGTAAGTGATTCTGTTGACATGTGTAGGATCTCTTGCTAATCCCTCTACCCTACTAAATTTGGGGCAGCATGACTTGGATCATATCATTCAGAGTTTACATGAGAATCTTGATCAGGAACAAGATCAAAGTGCAATATTCCTGGAGGATGAAGTAGCAGATGCAGCATTTGTGGTTTGCTGGCCAAAGAAAGAAAGTACCCCTAGCAGGTGAGAACATAAATCAATGAATTTACTTAATATACTTAATGGGTTCTGTTTTTTAGTCAAGCAACTTTGGGCAGTCCAAGTGATTTTCCTTGTTTCAATAGGTGGGATGGGGGTTGCATGTTGTCAGTGTATGATTCTGACCTGGCTGATGCATGGATTGATGAGAACTATGACCATGAGTTGTTGGTTCATGCTATTACATCATTTTCATATATAAAATGTACTGTAGTGACAGTTTATAGCTGTTACATGTGGGGCTGTCATTACAGGTCTACCTGATATATAATGAATACATGTGAGGTTGAAAGCTGGTGCATGGCTCCCATGGCAGCCCTGCTCATTGGGCACATTCCCACTGGCCATATTGTTGTGCCCCCCGCCCTGCAATAAATCCTTTTTTATCTAGGGTTCTTCTGTATATCAATCAAACCAATGGATGTTCCTGGATATGATTGGGAACTGATGGGATTTTGTTCCACACTGGGCCCATATTATTTATAGCAGATTTGACAGTTCCTGACGTTCTGTCCTCTGTTGATTGTGTTGTAACTCTCATGTTTTTTCCACAGAATATGTTTCTGTTTCATGGAAACATATTCTTATTTTTGGTTTCTTTTTCTTTTTTGTATGTAAAGGTTTGCATCAATTTCAAGAGGATGGTGAACCCCTTACTAGTACCCCAGCCTCGACTCAGCAAAGCACTGTCTTCTAGGGACAGAAAACATACTTTAATGCATATTACTTACAGATTATATGATGGCAGATGGAAGCTCACCATCATGATCCAGATCATTGGTAACTTGATGCTTGTTCACCCTTCTGTTGTAGTGGATGCACACATGGTATTCTTCAGCTTAACTTGATCAGAATTCAGCACCCCCAATATGTGCACATAACCTTGCCGCATCCAATTATTCTCAGGTTAATTTGTGATTTGCATATGTACCTTTTTCTGTTCATGTACAAACTGTCAGTACAGTACTGGTACCAACTGTGGTACTCATGCCTACCAGCTCATGTATAACTCCGAGTCTGACTCATCTTAGGAAGGTTCAGACTTTTCAGACAACAGTGTGATATCCCAATCGATGATGTCGAGCATGATAGTAGTAAGTAGGGGATCAACAAACCAGAAGATAATGATACCTCAACACCTGCAAGATTGAAAAATTTGAGTCCATTTGCATATGTGTAACAGTGGTATGTAAGTGGCTGCCATAGTAGCTTTAGCACAACTTTTAGCATTTCAATGGCTTTGTCTGACTTTTACTCATCTCTCAACCTCCTGATGAGATTAAACAACTGATATAGTCTACTATGATAATATATCGTATACCGACACTTTTTTGGTCCTCAGATGACTGTGTTGGAGTACACTGGTGCTCCCGTCATCATTGATTCCATTGATGAGGCATGAGAACTTGTGGCAGTACACCCTTTCCAACATCCAACTTGTCATTTTCTTGTACCACCATTAATGATGATTATTCAAATCTCCTAAGATGAGCATGCCATGCACATGTTTTCATTTCTATCAAATAATTCTCCAGCCTCGACATAGCACAACCAGAGTGATGAATGCCAGAGTGGTAACTGGTGATGCAATGACCACCGCACAACAGCTGGCTCTTGCATTCGAGGAAACTAAAATAAGCAGCAGAAGGGCACCATGGAAAGCAGGCAGGTTTGGGTTTGGTGATACAGGTGTTGGATGAGGGTAACATCAGTTAATCACCAGTTTCAAAGTGAGTATCCTATATCAATATGCATTGAACTCATACCCCTGCATAGAGATCAAGACAGTGCACCCCCCTCCCTCAATTCTCTCCCCGACCCCTTCCAGTTTGTTGTCATCCCACTTCATCAAAATACACCTGAGAACCATGGATGTGTATGACGGGACTCCACCAGGTGACGGTGCAACGATGAGGACAACCAATACCCAGGATGAAGGGGTGACACCCAGAATAATGGGGCCAAGGCAGGTGCTACCCAGGACAACCAGGACAACAGCACAGGCAATACCGGTATGATGGAGACAATGCTGCAATACCCCAGGCAATACCCAGGATGATGGGAACCATGTGGATGCTACCCAGAATGATGGGGCAACAGCTGGTTGAGGGTGAGAGGAGTGAAATGGGCAGTGCAAACACATCCACACTAGTATTTTGGGTAGATTACCACAATATATTGCCTACTAGAGAAATGGAAAGAAAAAAAAACATATGAATATCAATTGACTGGAATCAAACACACTGATGGAATCCATCACAAAGCAAAGACTTTCAAAACATTGAGGGCCCATCAAACCAAGAATAGGAGGAATAGAAGTCCACTATTTGAGCATCAATTGTATAAGAAGCACAACCTCTAGTGGGAGATCTGAACATGAGATGATGTGTTATAATTATCCTGAGGGCACGCAACCAACTGGTGGCATGACGTCCAGCAACCTGCTGAATGTCATGTGAGACATGGACCTGAGGTGCATGACAGGACGATAACTACAGTTTGTCTGATACATCAATTTATACTCTAACAATATCTGTACATGCAACAGCTATAAATGGTAGGTACAGGTAGTTATATATCATCCTGCCAGGATCTAGTGGTTGGTTCTGCTTTGAAGGCAGAACATAGGTGGGCCAATTGCTTCAATGCTTTCCATTGAGTCAGTGGCATTGGTCATTTTTGGAAATATGACTATACACCTAATCCAGATGGCTAATGAGCTTTCAGAGCTCTCTGGCTTTCCTGTTATCATGAGGCCTCTCGAAGATGATCCATCTCCTCATTTCAAGTCAGTGAATTTACATTGAGCCTCTTCTAGATAGCTCTGAGTCTTATGTGGTTCACAGAGAGCACAAGCATAATTCAGACAGTGGAGAAGGCAGTGGCAGCTCATAGAACACTCCAGCACAGACCAGCTTCCCAGGTCAGATAACTCACCATGCTACTCATGGTCCTAAGAAGGGTCTGAGTCCCTTGGATATGCACCACAAAGGGGACATGGGATCAGATGATGAGGAAGATCCCCCAATCTCTCCACCAACACCACCCCATCTCCACCACTGCAAGGATCATCGAATGAAAAGAGTATCATTCACAGCACGGATGTTACTTTGATGCTTTTGGTCAATGGTGAGAACAAGGGTCACTTCCTGCGAGTTATAACAAAAGTCAAGGTTTGTATCATGATGTCCTTGTCTGGATCATGTCTTTATCATTTGCTTCAGTTCTACATTACCAAATCTGAAGGACCAATCAGGACCTAAAGTGACAATTTTTGAGCCATCATCGATTGAAGGTCATGTTTATCTTGAGACAAGAAGTAGCTGCTCTGTCAAAGTTGATGGAGCAGTAGGGTCTGTGGGGTTTCTGGCAAATAGAAGTAACTATCTACACACCGAATATCTGTACACAGGCAATTTTTCTTTCTCATGTGACCTTGATGCTAATTACCTATCTGGAAGTATCTCTTGGGGGTATGATCAACCAAATGTCAAGTTCAAGCTGATTAGAAGTAATGAGCATTCAAAAAATGTGACTGCTTTGTTTGGATTGGGAGGAGGAAAGCCTACAGCAACAGTTGGCTATACCGCTGGCAAACTGACAAATACAATGACTGAGATAGCTGACGATGAGGTATGTCACTCTGCTTTTCAAGTTCTTGAGATCACTGATGAGCCAAATTTTGATATACTAGGTCACAAAGCAATGGGTTGTGACTCATCAATCTAGATATGATAACTGGGACAGTACTTCATCTTGTTACCATTCATTGAGTACAACAATCAATAGATGGCCTCCTGGCGACTATCAAGCCCCAAAATATTACAATGTTTTGGACATCAAAGCAGAATATGGAATAGCAGTGGAGGTAGCCGAGTCCATCAGCAGAGTAAGTCTTTGATCATTCATTCTTTTCATGAATGTTAAGGGAATGCTCACATACACAGGTGACACCCCCGGTACCTTTTATATATCGTCACCAAATACATTGCTGGGTAGCTTGTTTAACTGACAAGTGCGAAGCATTATGTGCCCAATATACGTACAGAGAAACCCCTCTGGATCTCTAGCTGCCCTAGCCTGAATCTCGCTAATCAAAACCTTCAGCCAGGAAATGGAGAAGGCAACAAGCAAGCCAGTGATGCTTGGAACAAAAATAAAGAATGCAGTGAAGGCAACACAAGTTTGAGTGCGAGTGGAGATCCTGATGGTATGTCCATTGAAATTCCATCTATTGAGACAATAATATTAATCTTCACAAAGATAGCTTTGTATTTTCTACTGCCACAGTGCCTGAAGTGGCAGCAAAGACCTCTTTTCAAACTTCCTTCAGTTGATTTCCAAATGCCTTGTCACTGTTCAAACAAAGAAAGGATGAAGAAGAACCAGAACTAGTACCTATGTGCAAGCTGGTGGTTCAATGAAGGAATCGTGGTGACATGGGGTGGAATCACTCAGAGCAGCAGTGGTACTACTCTGTCTGGCCAAAGCTGGATTGTAACTTGGAAGCCTCATGGGATGGGTCGAAGGTGAGGTGGAAATTAGACTGGGAACATGAGGGTGGATACAACCACTGATCACAATACCTAAATGTTATGCCATCAATTATATCATGTGGTGGATGAGATACCATGTTAAAAGTTTGCATTATATTGAATTCTTGGCATATTCAAGAATGTGAGAATGTGACTGGCCTCTAGCAACCAACATATATATTGTTGCATCACTCTGATAGATTCCTCGACCAACACTCTTCTTTGAGAGATTTTCTCCCTCCAAAACGATAAACCCAACTCTTTCCTTTGCTTGGGCTGTCATTTCGTGTGCAACCAGCACTGAACACCATTCAACTCAAAGTTTGTGTCTTCTCAAGCTCCTTGCCAACATCACCAACAACATATTCAACCAGTCATCTTTGGTACTCCTCCATTTTGGGAAGAAGTCATAGGGAATAGACGGTGTTCGGCTAATGATCTCAGATACTGCAGCCTGAGAGACATGAATGCAGTTTCATGATTGGCATACCCATCACCTCCCAATGGTCCCAGGTCAGCCTCATTCATTGCAATGTGTAACAATGAATTGACAATGAATTTATGCCCTCACAAGTTTTGGGCTAATGATTGATTGAGATCCTACATGATTCTCTTGCAGAAGCTGGCATTGGAGATATATGGAGGACAATATGATTTCTGCTTCTAGCTCATTACATGTCTGCCTTCATGTCTCGAATCATGCACCAGTGCAGGTCTTCTTCAAGGCAACGAGAAGATTTAGTAATTTCAGTTCCCAGATGGGTGCCTTCCATGTTACAATTAGCTGAACTATGAACCCTACAGATCAGAGAGGTGAATATTTGCAAAATGAGTTCATAGTTGGGGTCTTCCACTTGCAATTGTCTATGGCACCTTTGTTGATAGTAGCCCCCACAACTCTAGACACGTTTCTTTTCATCCCATTGCAATGAAACAGGATATTCCCCAACTGTGGAGCACTGGTGTACAGCAACTTTTCCATAGATCTGTGGCACTAGTACCTTGACACTGATGCATTGGTCCTACCATACCATGAGTACTTTACACTCCCCCACCTATTCCAGTTGGATTCCAGTTTGTCCAGCCAGAATTTCTGGAATTTCTGGAATCCGGTGGAATTTCTTTTGTATGTAGTTTTCCCTATGCAGCACAATTCCAGTCAGAATAAGGATCCAATTTACACCTGGAACTGACTGGACTCATCACAACTGGATTCACTGGAGTCACCCAGACACATGACCAACTGCACAACCAGACAAACTGGACAGCACATGCTTTACCAAATAAAAGTTTTACATCCAACAAGAATAAAACACTCGACCATGGGTTGAACCATAAATAGAACAGCACATTTAACCACTTAGCTACCAAGTCATTCTCTTTACCCAACATTTGACACTTTTATTACCAAATTAAGGTGCGTGGTAACAAATCTTCATCAGTAATAGCGCATCACAGCTGTGTGATGTGTCATCACAAGCACTCTCACACACAAGCACACCACAGTAACCCAACCACTGACACATTGTGACCCCATCTGCCAACCACCCCCATCAAAAACCATGCCAACCACCAGTGCCAACACACACAACAAGGGATCCAGCCCAACACCATTGAAATCCCAGCCCAAATTGGGATTGTGAACCCACAAATGTGCCATATCAGCACTCAAAAAAGGATGGCTCAAAGAAAGTGAAGCGAGATGAGGAGAAGGAAGAAGAGGAACAGTCTGGGAAGGGGAAAGGTAGCAAAAGGTAAGTAACCCAGCTCTTCTATCCAGCCATTATGGTACTAACATTCTGTTCCTTTTTACAGGACCTCGAAAAAAGGCTCGAAAGGACAGGGTGCAGCTTCAGCTGCCCCTTTAAGGTATGTTTCTTTTTTATCATCATTATGGTATACTAACATGCTATTCCTTTTACAGGACTTTGAAAAGAGGCTTGAAAGAACAGGGTGTGGCTTCAGCTGCCCCTTTAAGGTATGTTTCTTCTTTATTAATATCTTTTCTCATTCTTTTTTTCTTTCATAGAGCCAAACTCGCTCTTGAAGCGAGAGGAGTTTCTGTTGCCCCCCCCAAACATGCTCAAGTGGCCAAGGTGATTTTCCTGCCCCCTCCTCCTGGTCAGGGTGGCGCTGGTCGACCCGAAGCCCTGCAGGCCCCATCCAGTGACAGCAAGGAGAGCAAAGAGGAGACCAGTGATGAATCCAGCAACAACAATGGCACTGATGACAGCTCGAGCCACAGGGAGCCTGCAGCCAACAACAACAACAACAGGGAGGCTGACAACAAGGACAACAGCAAGGCTGATGACAGGAACAATGGCAAGCCCACCAACGACACCAATGATGACACCAATGCCAACACTGACAATGGGGAGCACCAGGATGACAACAACAACAATGGCAATGGGGAGCACCAGGACAACAATGATGAGGAGGCCCAGGACAACAATGATGAGGAGGCCCAGGACAACAATGATGAGGAGGCCCAGGACAACAATGATGAGGAGGCCCAGGACAACAATGATGAGGAGGCCCAGGATGATGATGTGAACACCAACGATGATGCCAGCCATGGGGAGGGCCGGGGCGACAACCACAACAGAGGCCCCAAACCCTGCGATGACACCACCAACACCAGCAGCAGGAAGGCCAGGGATGGCAACGCTGGCACCAATGCCAATGACAGGGGTACTAAAACCACTAGCAAGCCCCCGTTTTCTTTTTCTTTTACTGGTTACATCCTGACCATCCCCTGTCTCTGTAGTAACCCTTAGGTCCAAAGGTATTTTAATTTGTTGTAGTTGTAATTTGAAATCTAGAATTAGTATTAGATCATTTACTGGGTGGCTCCTCGACGGGTGACACAGGTAATGAAAAAATAATATTACTTGGTCTTTTTAATATATCATTGTAGTTGTTCCTGGTGCAACATACATGGTCCAAGCCAAAGGGTTTCAAGATCCAGGTAGGAGGTCTTTACTTTTGCTTTTGCTTTTTAGCATTGTAAAACATCCATAGATGTTCATATGACTAGTCCATCATCCAGTCCACCACCTGCTCTCCATGGATCATCCTGCACTACTAGTGGACATATGCGTGGACATGCCATTGGGAATGTCTTCAATTTTGCTGATGCAGGTGATGATGACAATCTCGAGACTCCAGTTTTGAGGATGGGCAGAGTACATATTTATAACTCACTAGTTGATTCTATTGAAGTCAAGCCATTCTGGATCCTCAAAGTCAATGTTCAGTTTTCTATGGCACCCATCCTCAAATCTATTGCTGCAAAGCGGTCTCCAATTGAAAGTATGGAGCCTTCATGCATACCTATTATTGTTTATAATAATCCCATGATAGAAACCAACCCTCAAATATCTGTTTATGAACAAGGAGAGTGGACTGACTAAGGCTGATATGAGGCTGCAGTATCATTTGATGAAGACATTGAATGGATTAAGAGAAAGAAAGACTATATTCTTCCAGTCTGTTATGTGAGACACTTTTACAGTCACCATCAAGATTACTTGATGTTTATTTCACATAAGGAACAACAACCCACAGTCATTCCTGCATTATCTGTCTTGACTCTGGTTGGTTCTACTAGTACTGCCCCACCTGAGACTTGCATGTCTACACCTCTTTCTGTCACTGGCTCTCCATTCAAAGACAAGATGGTTGCTTCTCTCAGTATTCTGGTTGAGTTAACCGATCACAAGGATGTAAATTTGGGTTATGCATGGCAGAAGTACAAGGCATGGTTGGTGGCTGTCAAGACCTGCAATATGTTATGGGAGACTGGAAAGTTGAAAGAAGTTTTTGATCGGAAGCCAACACATGCAGATATCATCAGCATTTTCAAGGGAAAATCACAGTGGCACTTGACATATAGCAAGGCTTTTCCAAAGCTTTCTGGTTATCCTATGATGGTGTCTTGGCTTGAGGACAGTGATGACAAGCTCTCGGATATTGAGTTGTGGGGAATATTGAAACCTGCATATGCATTTTCTGACCTTCTGGAATGGCTGGCAAATGGGGGAGAGGGTTTGACAAAGAGAGAGACAGAGGCAGGATCTGACATGGTAGAAACTCAGAAGGAAAAGGAAAAGGGAAAGGAAAAGGAAAAGGAAAAGGAAAAGGAAAAGGAAAAGGAAAAGGAAAAGGAAAAGGAAAAGGAAAAGGAAAAGGAAAAGGAAAAGGAAAAGGAAAAGGAAAAGGAAAAGGAAAAGGAAAAGGAAAAGGAAAAGGAAAAGGAAAAGGAAAAGGAAAAGGAAAAGGAAAAGGAAAAGGAAAAGGAAAAGGAAAAGGAAAAGGAAAAGGAAAAGGAAAAGGAAAAGGAAAAGGAAAAGGAAAGGGGGAAGGGGGAAGGGAAGGAAAAGGGGAAGGGGAAGGAAAAGGAAAAGGAGAAAGAGAAAGAGTTACAATTTTCCTTGCAACTCATGGAACCCGACCGACCTGACCGACATGACAATCCTCTCCAGACAGGAGGCACTCCATGATTCATGCCTAGGGCATGTCCTTGACACCAGACACAGGCACGATGCATGCCGACTGCATGCATTTGATCCCCTTCCTGTGGAAGGCACCCTTGATGCATGGTGACTCCATGCACCTGAACCCACTCCCACACATGCTGTGATACGACAGCCCCTTGACATGAGGTCCATGACATTGGACTCTCACGATCGACATGCTGCGCCACAGCATGTCCTTGACATTGCATCCTTGACATTGCATCCGTGACATTGGACGCCTCATGCTAGGCATGAGGCTTATTGTTTCTATTCTTACTTGATATGCATCTATCTTTCCGATTGGACGATAAGGACCTCCCTTGTAGTATAAGTACTGCAACTCGTAGTAGGGATGTCCTTAGTTTAGATCTAGGCAAACTACAGCCTTAACTTGCAAACTCATAAACTTACTTGAAACTACTAAGTAAGCCCCTTAGTGCATGAACCTGAATGACTCTACGCAGAAGGCCTGCTAGAGTGCACTCTCCATCTTACGTCGGATGCTCCGAGTAAGACCAGTGCCAAATGGACTCATCGAGGAAGCACCTCGTCGAATGACATCGACTAGATCAAGTGGTTGAGGCTTTGCCCTTAACATAAGATCTAAACTATCTGCTAGCACACCTACCTAGGTGTAGGCAATATGTCTCGAAACACACCACAACAACCTGGGTCTAGACAAACCCCAGACTGACCACCAAGAGAAGCAGAACCACAGCCAGGTTCATCTTGGTACTGATACAATGGAAGGCTAGTCCGTTACTCGACCCCAGCACAGTGTTGGTTCTACAGATCAACCAACAGACAAAGAGGAGATTTCCTCACCAACGAAGACTTTGAACAACCACACACACCCCCACCCAAAACATCCACCTGCTTCCTAACAGACAAAACCGATGACCTCTACAATGAGATGTCTGAACCCACTGCAACCGCACCAATGATGTCCATGAAGGACATTCAAATCCAATCACCCACAGACTTCTCAGGAGAGTGGACCAAGACTGCCAAGTTCCTGCAGGAGATAGACCTGTACTTGTGAATCAACGACCACGAATGACAAGAAGATCATCTTCACACTGTCCTTCATGAATGGAGGGACAGCAGCTGCATGGGCGCAGGCATTTGTCAACCAACACCAGTCCGAGGGACTCGGAGAATATGCAGACTTCCGACAGAAGGTCCTAGAGGCCTTCTCACCAATCAATGATGCCGGAACAGCAAAGACAGAGATCAAGAATCTCAAACAAGGTTCATGGAACCTCGAAGAATATGTGGTGAACTTCTGCATCCTGAAAGACAGGACAGGAATCATGGAAGATGCAGCCATGATCAAGTACTTCATGGACAGACTGCACCCCAAATTACTGAAGAGGGTACACACAATGGAGACAGTACCCAACACTCTCAAAGGCTGGATAAAGGCAGCTTTGAAATATGAAGGCCAATGGAAATGGGCTATGGCAATCCTGGGGAAGACCAGGCAAAACCAGATGACAAAAGAAACAACAAAGAAAGGACAGCCCTCTCTTGACATCAACTGACTGATGAACGAAGAACACATGGAACATCTCTGAAAGAGATAGTGTTGCCATGGCTCAAGCCAAGTTTTTTGCTATCTTGGGAAATAAATTACATAAAATCACTAAAGTATTTGAGGAGCTAGATCCCATCAAAAGCCAAGGGGTCTCCTGCCAACTCTAAGTGATCGGAGGAGTGGTTCCTGAGATATTCCGGTGGCTTAGAGTTGGCAGGAGACCCCTCAGCTTTTGATGGGATCTAGCTCCTCAAATATTTTAGTGATTTTATGTAATTTATTTCCCAAGATAGCAAAAAACTCGGCTCAAGCCATGGCAACACTAGAAAGAGATTGTGTTTCTACTGGCAGACACTGGCATGGAAATACAAGCAATGGGAGTAAACCCACAAACAAAATGCAACAGACCTCCTGATCGCATATGTACGAGGAGAACTGGTCATTGGCATATTCGAACCACCAGAAGAACCACCCCTGACCAAGGAACACCGAGGACCGACCCATACATACATATGGAAAATGAACACGATCTCCAGGATTACAAAAGCCAAGGACTCCCCACAATACACATTCTTGAAGAGTGCATGGATCAGAGCGAAGATATCCATCTCCTAGCGACTCACGCATGAACAGGATGAGGGGAGAGAGGCCAGCAAACAGACCCTGGATGACCTACTGCCACCGGAATACCAGAAATACAGACAAGTATTTGAGAAAGCCGCATCTGAACGATTCCCAGAATCAAGACCATGGGATCATGCGATTGACTTGAAGGAAGGCTTTGTACCAAAGGATTGCAAAGTCTACCCCCTGACACCGAAGGAACAAGAGAAGCTCAATGAGTTTCTAGACAAGAACCTGGAAAAAGGATACATCCGACTGTTGAAATCACCCATGGCATCCCCATTCTTCTTTGTGTCAAAGAAGGACTCTGATGCTCTGCGACCTTGCCAAGACTATCACTATCTGAATGAAGGGACAATCTGGAACAACTACCCCCTGCCACTGATCGGAGACCTCTTGGACAAACTGAAAGGAGCGAGATTTTTCATGAAACTTGATATTCAATGGGGATATCATAACGTATGGATAAAGAAAGGAGACGAGTGGAAGGCAGTGTTCAAGACTAACCGAGGGCTATTTGAGCCAATGGTGATGTTCTTTGGGCTGTGCAACTCACTGGCAACATTCCAGGCCATGATGAATGATCTCTTCCAAGACATGCTAGATGAAGGATGGCTTGTCATCTATATGGATGACATCCTGATCTTCTCAAAGATGGAAGAAGAACACTGGATGAGGACTGAAAGGGTCCTCGAATGACTATGACAATGTGATCTCTACCTGAAAATAGAGAAGTGCAAATTCAATTTGCAAGAAATCGACTTCTTGGGCATGATCATCAGGCCCAATGAACTTGCAATGGACAACACAAAACTGACTGGGATCAAGGACTGGCCCACGCCAAAGATGGTGAAGGATGTAAGATCCTTCCTAGGATTCGGAAACTTCTATCGGAGATTTATTGGACACTTCGCAGATCTAGCCAGACTGCTGAACGATTTGATGAAGAAGGACAAGAAATTCGAATGGATGAACGACTGCCAGCAGTTGTTCGATGCACTAAAAAGGAAGTTCAATGAAGCCCCAGTACTGCTGATGCCAGATGCAACAAAACCATTTGTGGTGGAATCTGACGCCTCGAAATTTGCGACAGGCGCAGTGCTTCAACAACAGGATGCCAATGGAGACTGCACCCATGCGGATACATCTCTCATTCTTTCAATGAAGCAGAAAGAAATTACGAGATATATGACAGGGAACTACTGGGAGTAATCCGAGCCCTGGAAACATGGAGACACTACCTACAGGGGATGCCATTCCCTGTGACGGTACTATCCGATCACAAGAACCTGACATACTTCCATCAGGCACAGAAACTAAACTGACGACAGGCTAGATGGAGCATCTACCTGTCACAATTTGACCTGAAGCTAGAACACGTACCAGGATCACAGATGGTACAATCTGATGCCCTATCGAGGAGAGCAGATCACATAGCTGAAGAAGACACCAACAACGAGGACAAGACCATCCTTGCCGACGAATTATCCGTGAAAATAATTGACACTGAGCTCCAGGGAGCCCTGGTGTCAGCAATAATGAAGGACAACCTTGTAAATGACGCTTTACAAGCCCTGAAGAACAATGGAACTCCCCCAATCAAGTCTGCATTGGAGGACTGGAAATTCGAAGACGGCTTGCTCTTTTTCAAAGACAGATGCTACATGCTGCAGGACAAAACCCTCCACTGAGCGATCATATGGAAATATCATGACAGCATCACGACACACCCTGGACAATGGCAAACAATTGAACTGATCCGACGAGACTACTGGTGGCCAGGAATGGCCAACTTCATAAAGAAGTACATTGAAGGCTGTGCAAAATGCCAGCAAATGAAGATCAACACGCACCCAACAACCCCACCACCGACACCAATATCATCCAATGCAAGCAGACCATTCGAGCTGGTGATGACGGATTTCATTATGGATCTGCCCGCAATAAATGGATTTGACTCAATCATGGTTGTGGTAGACCATGGTCTTACAAAGGGGGTAATTTTTATCCCTTGCACAAAGACAATCAATGCACTTGGCGCCACAGACCTTTACCTGCACCATGTATACACAAGATTTGGACTCCCCAGAAGGATCATCTCAGACAGAGACCCTCGATTTGCATCCAAACTCTTCCAAGAACTTGGACAACTGCTTGGGATCAAGTTATCCATGAGCACCACCTATCACCCCCAGACCGACGGAGAAATGGAGTGAGTAAACCAAGAGCTAGAGGTTTACCTCCACATGTTCTGCTCAAACAAACCCAAAGATTGGGAGCATTATCTCCCAACGGCAGAATTTGTGCACAACCAGAAGATGCACTCCACGGTAAAACATTCACCCCACCCCTTACGAAAAGATGAACGTGCCGGCTGCCAAACAGAGAATCCAAGAACATCTCTCTGTGAGAAGGGAAGCTCTTGCCGTACACGAACTAGCCAGACAGGCTATGGCTGCCCAAACAAAAGGGCAATATGAACCATTCAAGGTTGGAGAACAAGTATGGCTTGACTCCAAGAACCTGAAGATTGGCTACCCAACAAGAAAATTGGCGCCAAAATGAGAAGGGCCCTTCTTGATTGAAGATGCCCTGTCAAGAACAACTTACCAATTGAAACTGCTGCTGAGATGGAAGATCCACCCAGTATTCCATGCGGCTTTACTCACGCAATACCATGAGAATGACACTCATGGACAGAACTTCCTGACTCCACCACCCAACCTCATGGAAGGAGAGAACAAATACAAAGTAGAAGTGATCATCGCACACAAGAAGCACGGCAAGACACGCCATTACCTTGTGAAATGGGTTGACTACCTGACATCCGAAAACACATGGGAACAGTGGAACACCCACTACAACAAAGAAAGCGGATTTGAGCTGGCAAGGCAACTCTTATTCGGACAACATGGAGAACTGGGGACATTGCTGCGTTCCAGCCGACACCCCCACATGTCAACAGCCCAAACCACTGAGCACAACTAGGTGCAAAGTGACTCATCCGCAAAGATGTTAAACTAGCAAATGTCCACAAAGACGTTAAACTACTGATCATCCGCAAAGATGTTAAACTACTGATCATCCACAAGGACATTAAACTACCGATCGTCCGCAAAGACATTAAACTAGCAACTGTCTGCAGAGACAATAAACTACTGATCATCCGCAGAAGATGTAAAACTATGACAATTTCCCTTGACACCACACAAACCTACAGACCCCTCCCCTTCCAATGACACCACCAACTCTTTGACACCACTGCCTAGGGCAGCACGAACTAGAAGAACCCAATCATGGTCCAAGTTTGGACATGAATTATTCCTCCATCGCACCCCTCGACCCCAAACCACCCACATATCCAGACCACACCCAATCAGACCATGGAGGAGAGACAAAGATTTAGGTCAAAGTGTGGAACTTTCGACCATAGTGGGGGGGTAATGTTACAATTTTCCTTGTAACTCATGGAACCCGACCAACCTGACGATCCCCTCCAGACAGGAGGCACTCCATGATTCATGCCTAGGGCATGTCCTTGACACCAGACACATGCACAATGCATGCCAACTGCATGCATTCAATCCCCTTCCCGTGGAAGGCACCCTTGACGCATGGTGACTCCATGCACCCAAACCCACTCCCACACATGCTGTGATATGACAGCCCCTTGACATGAGGTCCATGATGTCAGACTCTCACGATCGACATGCTGCACCACAGCACTCTGTGACATTGGACACCTCATGCAAGGCATGAGGCTTATTGTTTCTATTCTTACTTGATATGCATCTATCTTTCCAATTGGATGATAAGGACCTCCCTTGTAGTATAAGTACTGCAACTCATAGTAGAGATGTCCTTAGTTTAGATCTAGGCAAACTACAGCCTTAACTTGCAAACTCATAAACTTACTCAAAACCACTAAGGAAGCCCCTTAGTGCATGAACCTGAACAGTCGGATTCTACGCAGAAGGCCTGCTAGAGTGCACTCTCCATCTTACGTCAGATGCTCCGAGTAAGACCAGTGCTGAACGACTCATTGAGGAAGCACCTTATTGAACGACATCAACTAGATCGAGTGGTTGAGGCTTCACCCTTAACAGAAAGAGAAGGGAAAAGGCAAAGCAAAAGAAGTAACTGGCAGAAAGAAGTAGAAGTCTAAAGCTGTGTAAGTAGATACAATGGACCAATCCAATCATGTTATAGTTCTAAGTCCCCTCTTTTAGTGACCCCAATTGCCCAAATGCAATGCTCTGGCTGTTTTCAAGTCTTTGCTGTCTACCTTTGCCATTGTGGATTTTGCTGGGTCTTAGTTTTTTGCCCACAGCTGCTGCATTGTCAGAATTCAGCCCATTTCCAGAATTGACTTTCCTCTCATTCAGTCAATTCATCCAGAAAAACTTCCCAGATGACATCTCACTCTCAATGGTTTTATTACTGTTGTTTACAATGACTGAAAATCCCAATCTTCTCAGTTTACATGCAAGACAACAGTATTCACTTGCAAAAGGAGAAAACATATCTACTATCAACAGTTGGATCAAAAGCTTGTCATGGGCAGTACATGCAAAAGTGAACAACAGTGCATCCCTGTTGCATGAATCTGACCAGTATGAAGGCATTTCTGAAAACCACACTGTCAGCAACATTGCAACCAAACTTGATGAATTGGCACGGCACTTGGGCCTCATCAAATACAACAAAAAGGGCCATCTAAAGACTGCTCTCAAGCCAATATCATATACAGCAATTGAAGCTGTGCATATCATTTGTCCTCAATCATATCAATGTGTCACAAGTGGATGTGGATTTCAGTCTCTGGTTCAGACAACCAAACAAAGAGACATTCCCCTGGTAACACTTGTGAAGAATAATACCATTCACAAGGATGTTCCAGTTCTTACTGGAAGATGCCCCAATTGCATGACATTGTATAGTGCCGATCATGAGTGCACTCCAGAAATCAATGAAGAGAACCAGTTCACCAGCTTGTATTTGAATTCTGCCAAATTCCTCAAAGTTGGTCAAAGTGTATGGGTTGATCAGGTTTTCTCAAATGCTGTTGTGAATGCCATGTACAGCTTTCATGCCTCAGTCTCATCATACATGGAATTCTGGAACAATTCTTTTGGAAAAACACAGCAACATGGGTTTCATTGGTTGTCACATCATCAAATCGGGCAGGCCTTTGTTCAAGAGTCCATCTGCACCATTGCTGCTTCTGCTGATACAGAGCTGTCAGTTTGGGATAATCTTGGAATTGGTGAAATTACAAAAGAAGCTTTCTCAATTCTTGGTGAAAATGGAGTTATCAGAGCTGCAGATCAACATGGTTGTTCAGAATGCACTCATGACTACATTGCAACAACTGCTGATACTACTCCAACTGCTCTTTCTGCTGCTGTGGTTGGAGTTGATGAGGTTGAACAATCCTCTCCACAACCTGCCAATTCCAGTTCTTTATCATCTTCTGGTTCAACATCTGCATCCACCTATGAAGATGGCATGGACATTGACAAAGCACCAGTAAAGATGGTAGTTGTTGATGGAACATGCTTTGGGCCAAAGCACTGTGCTTATGAAAACTGTGCAGATGATCTCATAAACTATCGTGGTGCCATCTTTTGTGCAATACATGAACAAGCCCATGGTGCAAAATGCCATGTTCACAACTGTGACAATGAAAAAATCAGAGCAACACAAGCATGTCAACAGCAGCAGCCACAATGGAAGAAATACATTGCTCAACACAAAAGACAATCTGCACCTGGTTTCTGAAGAATTACACAAAGGCCAGCTGAAAACCTGCCATGGATTTCAAGAAATGAGCAAACAGAACAACCACATGATGAACCAATGGAGGAAACAGAGCACAAAAATTATTTCAGTGCTCCTAGTTTTTACTGTGTTGAAACAATATGTGCACCATGTGGTGTTGTGGTTGCCTGCGCAAAATTTCCAAAGGCTGAATCACCAACCAATATTTTGGCATTTTTGGAGAAGGTTTTTCATACTGAAGAGTCCAGACCAGATTACATTTGCATTGATAAAGCATGTCTGGTACTTTGCAGTGCTATATATATGAGCACGGTATACGAGACTAACCTCAATCATGAAGCGTACCATCCTCTCCTGCATCGCAGTACTATCTACCGTCACCTTTGCTTGGGCCGCTGACCCAGTGTGCATCGTCGGTGCTGGACCGGCTGGGTTGACTGTTGCTAATCGACTGGAAGCTAAAGGCTACGAGACTGTTATTTTTGACAAGCATCCTGAGGTTGGGGGGAAATGCCAAGCTTACTATGATGGACTGTATGTGCCCAGATATCTGCATAACCTGTGGAAGGATATTAATCGAGATGATTAAGAGGCTTGTTTCACCCCATGGGTGCACTTTTGTTCTCGAACGTGACGTACCGCGAGACACTGCCTATCATTAACGCTTCGGGTTTACAAGCATTTCCATTCGAAAATAATGGGAAGAACTGGCGTTACGACCCCGATTCTGGTTACGTCCAGCAAACGAATGTGACGAACGGGAATTTGACCAGGCTTCCTGTGTTCCAAGCCGAAATCGATAGATATATAAATTTTTGGAATACCGAGTTTGCGCCGTTGGCTGTTGTTGGGTATAAGGTGAGGTTATCTTATGGTGGCTTTTTGTGAAAGCTGCTGAGAAGTTTTTCTGATTGATTCTTGGGGTATAGAATGGTGTTGATGGGTATACGATGTCGACTTTTGATTGGTTGCGTGCGAATGATTACCCGCTTTTGCTTTTGCTCTTCCTCCAGGGGATGGTTCCTTATGGCTACGGCGACGTTACACAAGTCCCTGTCGTGAGTGTTTTTTTTTTTTGCGGGTTTTTGGCTGGATATAACTTGAACATCGTTGTGTGGTAGCTCTATATGCTTCAATACTTCACACCGGACATTTTACTTTTCTTCGCTGGTCGACAGACGGGTTATATAATTGGTAAAAGCCTTTGGGTCACATTGTGCGCTCGGTTCTGATGCCCATTCATGTATAGATTTCCATCAGGTTTTCGTAACCTACGCACGCAATCAGATCAAGGGGCCTATTCATCTTAACACAAGCGTGACCAAGATTGGTACGTACTTCATTTTCCCTGTTTTCTTCAAATGCCATAATCACACCATCTATAGACCGATCCGGCGACTTTCCAGTGGTGTCTTATAATGATCCTAGTCAGCCCGGTCCGTCGACGCAGAACTGCCAAAAGCTCGTCCTTGCATTCCCTCCCGTCATGCATGCCTTGAACGCCGCAAACTTGGATCTTGATCTAAAAGAAACGACAACATTCTCCCCCGTGGGCGTCATCAAATACTGGTCAGGCGCCGTACGCGTCAACACCCCATACGGCGACTCATTCACTGGTTTCCTTAACGACAACTTTTTAGGGATAGTTAACAAGGTCATTGCAGGCTTAGGGGACAATAACACCTTTGAGGAGTATAAACCCTGGCTGCCCAAGGCTACAGGTAATCCTGTGGCCTTTCTTCGGATCTTTCCACAATCGGATGTTGCAACTACGTGGTCTTGGGGTCAGTACAGGAGTAACCAGACTCTCGCTGAAGCCAAGAGTCTGCTGAAGGAGGTCATCTCGAAGCTGAACAGAGATCCCCTGGATCCAAGTGCGACTCCCGTACCGATTACGGATGCGGATGTCAGAGATTTCAGGCAGTGGGATTACTTCCCACACTCTGATGGACTTCAGTTGGACCAAGGCTTTTACGCCAGGTTCAATGGGTTACAGGGACACAAAAACACGTATTACGCTTCTGGATTAAATGGGTTTGAGACTGTGGAGTTTGCGATTCGGGCGGGACAGGATGTAGTTAGTACATACTTTGATTGAGTCTGATGGGTACGACCTCTGACCTCTTCCTGAAACATGATCTTGGCCTCGAGAGAACCTGGGGTATACCGGGCAATAATATATACCGGTGTCACAAATCACGTTTTTCATGTGACCGGTTATGTTGATTCCCACCTGTTCATCGACGACCCTCAATGAATGCTCGCCGTCGTCCATCTCCAGGTCCTGCAACTAGTACTTCAAGGAAGAGAGGCTGGGAATCTGCTTTTGTAGAACATAGCCTGTCCTCTAATCTTGATACTCCTGGAAAGAACAGGGACATGGGCCCCGCTCATATCGATGATTTACACGAGGCTGAACTCATGGCTTCAGACATAGGTGTGTGTGTTTCGCAACTCGTGCAAGGCTTAAACGTGTCTCATTCTCATTTATACCTCTCCTCTACCACCACCAACACCACCACAACACATTCGTTTATTACTTACCATGTTCTCTATTCATCTTCCTCTCCGTCCTTCTTGCTTCTCATTCATGTCTAACAAAAACCGTCTTGTTGTTCTCCTTCACGCAGACATGCCACCACCCGCCAAACGTCGCCGCGGTCTCGCAGGCTCCATCGTCTCAACAGCACTCAGCGCTGCGCTCATCGGCACCGCTGTAGGCCTCACAGTCTATCGCCTGTACGTCCCCCCTCCTCTCCTCTCCTCTTCCATTACTCCATCACTCATCCAAACCCCAATTTAGCTGGAGAGATCGCGGCAGAGAACCCGAACGCATCGCACCCCCACCCTACTCTCAAGGAGAATGGACCCCGGAGGCTCCCACTCCTTCTTCTCTCCAAATCACCTCACCTCCCCCCACCCGTCCTCGAAAGTCACGACACGCCGTCGGTTCGGTGGGGAAACGCACTACCTTGCACTCCGCACACGTGCTACACCCTCATACACACCGCCGACCACGCACTGTCCGTGGCGGTGTGCATCCGTCCACGCCTGCTCCCCCTGTTGTTTCTCCTTTCCCTTCTCCTCAACCTGAATTCAACTTTGAGGACCCAGATCCGAGTGCTGTGGATACTCAGGTTCGTCGTACTCGTGTCTTGTTTTTTTTTCTTTCGATAGGGCTGATGATTGAATTTGTATTTAACAGATGGACTGGATCGGCGACAAACTCTCAATGTTGATCGAAGAAGGGAAAAAGGCGCTCAACCGCGAGATTGTCATCATGAGCGATTCGAAAGAAGACGAAATCGACGATGGCAGTGGTGCATGGGAAGAAGAGGAAGAACAATCCCAACATGCCAGACCTACAAGCACCCCATCCATCTCCCGCTCAAGCTCAACGAAACTCCTCAGACGACCCGCCATCTCCCACACCAACAACAACACCTTCGACTCCCCCAGGGGATTCCCGAGCTCGAGTTCTCTACCCAACTCCCCCTCTCTACTCCCACCAACCCCACCCACCTCCCTCTACCGAACTCATTCAAGAGGCGTCTCTGACTTGGGAGATGGTTCTGTTTCTCTTGGCACCGTCGTTAGAGAAGATGAGAGGAGCTGGGAGAGTCCGGAGGTGAAGGAGTTGATGGAGAAGGCGAGGGCTAGAGCTAGGATGGGGGTTGGCGGTGGCGGGCTCAGGTAGGACGTCGAAGCTGGGCTCTGTTTTTTTTTTTTTTTTTTTGGTTTTCTTCCCCTCGACCTCCCCTTGAGAATACACCCCTTGGTACTGTGGGTTTGTTAATGAAATGGGTTGAGGGCACGCGCGCGCTCTGCCTGGCATGCTGTGGAGTGGTGGTCGTTGTGGTGCTACGAGAGCGTCGCCATATGATTGTTGCTCCTTTGCTTTTTATGGTAGTTGCAACTTCATCTCTCGCCCCTTGGTCCTCGGTCCTCGATCCATTCTCTCCTCCCTCCCTCCTCCCCCTTCCCCAACCCGCATCTCCACATCCGTCCATACTAACGACACTAACGAACCCCAACGAACACTCTAATCTATACCTGTGCGTATACCAAGGAACACCTTACTTACTCGCATGGATTTCGGAAACGGAGGGAAATCAATCGTGTATTTGTATTATTATTATTATTTTCTGTACGTAGCTATTACTTGTGTGTATTATTATTTTTTCCCTACGTAGCTATTACACTTGTGTATTGAAGGGAGTATGTATTATCGTTATTGCTTTTTTGTCTAGATCTGCCATGAAACTATATAAACAATGGATTCTGTGGTGAGGGAATATACTTATCCGATGTGTAGACACTCTCAACTGTACTGTTACACGGGCTAAACGGCTCGATAGCGGTGTTTGTGGACAAACTCCAAATCCATCGAAAATAAATTCCCAAAAAGGAAAATACACAAAAGGAAAGAGGGAAGATCGACAGCACCTCCTCGTACTTGGTAACTGTGCATCTCACCATTTAATGAAGTGGGTCACTGGACATGAATATATTTGTGCTTGTCATGTGAAATACAGAATTAGACTAGTCATTTTAGCTTGCATACACTACACATCTTCAATTACAAAGTATACATCACACATATAGGATTAGCCAAGGATTAGCATATGGATGAAAACCTGTCGAAATGAGGGATGGAGATTTGAGAAGCTTTCTGCAGCATAATTAGTAGGGGTTAAGCACAAGATTGATAATGGATGGATGGATGTGTACTTAACAGGAAAGTCAAAAATACAACAAATCTGGAAAGTGTGAGAGCAAAGTGAGGGGGGCACCTGAAATTCCAGGACTAAGCACTCTGTATCAGCCTATTATAGTAGATTAAATGGCAGAAAGAACTAGGTAAACTGAGGGTATCCTGGTGGTGGAACAGGAAAATTTGAGGGACAAGATGCATGGGTTTCTTAAATTGAAGGATCTAATCATTGCAGGAAAATAACTCGTTGCATATGTGAATTAGAAAGCAAAAAACACAACAGAAAACAGGGCAAGGGCAGAGGAGATACGGTAGTCCGAAGATTTTCATCGAGAGGGTGGCTGTGCACACGACAAAATCGTGTCGTGTCGAGACCCGAAATATTGTAGTTGCCCAAGACTTCAAGTACCCATCAGTGGGAGTACTCAGAGTGTAGGTATGAAGGGCCACAAGGGGATAGGCCCAAGAAATAGAGAGAGAGAGCAGTGAGACACCGAGACATTGAGATCCAGAACAGCAAAAGACAACATATCGAGGTGACCTCAGTGTAGCAATAAAAGGGATGATCACAGCTGACACTATAGTGGTATTTGAAGCATGGTGGCAGACCCAGAATACTGAACATTGCAGTGGTACTAGGCTAACGAGGCCAGGCCTCGATACCGGCTATCGAGACCAAACACGGTTACCGCAGGGCGGCATCCAAAAGCAACAAGCGCAAATACATTCGGTTTTGTGGATTAGAATCATCACTCCAGCTTCTTATCATGAGATGGCCCTAACTCAGCCATCAATGGGCTGTACAAACTCGAGCTCTACGTTCCTTCAACTTCCGACTGAAGTAACAGAAGGAATACTATCCGAGATCGATGCCCACCGTGATTTGATAGCTCTCGCTCTGACATCGCGCGCGTTCACTGACTTGATCATACCACACCATACGGAATACCGCGTTATCCGCCTTCGTCATCCACTGCCTTATATCTGGGCTCATCTGGCAAGACGAGTCGATCTGACACGGAATATCAGAGAGGTACATTTATGCGCAGCACACGATTATACGGCTAGGGATAGGTATCCAACTACGCTCAGTCGTGATAAGGATATTGATGGGAACGAAGAACATACCCAGGATGAGAATAGACTCGTTGACATTTGCAGAGCGCTTGGACACATGAGGTATTTGCAGGTATTCACGTGGGCGTGGGCATGGGGTAATGGTCTGTATCCACGGGGAACCAGTTTCATCGTCGAAGAGCGCATTCTCGGCGTCGTTAGCAAGATTCCATGTTTGAAACATCTCGCGCTGTTTGGACCGTTTGGAATACATGTTCGAGATGGGAGAGGTCTGGGCGGCATTCCGTACCCTGTTCGTACCTCTCATGGCTCGTTTTTTTTTCTTCGACTCATTCAAGAAACTCACTGTCTGGTCCCAGGCGTGGTGTTTCTCGGGTCTTTTGTCCTTGTCACTTCACGGGGATGTTTGGGTGAGACCAGGCAACTCTGATCATATCTGCGAAATGATGAAACGGTCGCCCGATTTAGAGGTCTGTTTACGTGAAATCGAAGTATGTACATGCCGATCTTATCTCCAAATAGCATTTAGAATTCCCTATGGATTTCCCCCGATTAAAGGAACTTCGTTTTCGGCGACTTAAGCGGCTCAAGCTTCCTCTACAGTCTGGGGGAACTCCTTCGATTGATGCGTCATCAATAGCTTTCCTGGAGAATCACCCCACACTAGAAGAGTTGCAGTGGTTTCCCATTGGCCAGATTACCTTGTCGGCCTCCAGTCTCCCTTCCATCAAGCGATTACAGGGTAGCAGACAGGTTATTGAAGCATTTGAAGCAACTGGGTTATCGCGATTCATTGAATGTCTCTCCGTCCTCGCGCTCGATCCACAACGTCTTGTGAATATGAAGTGTGTCGATCATGCCAGCCTGCGGAAACTGAGTATCCGTAGAATCCCATCTCTTGAGCATATTCATCATCTCGGGGAACGGTTTACTGGAATCACTTGGCTGTCGATGTCATATGGCGAAGTACTTGATCTGGTTCGTCCTTATGTCGTTCTGTTTTACATCGTGATAAACTGACATTGGTCCAGCATGTTTGGTTTCATGTCCTTTCTTGCTTTCCGAACCTTGAAGTCTTCCGAGGTCAAAGCATATGGTTCGCCGTGCACCATGTTAAGGAGGCGATGCATTTGGCTATCATGGAACTTGTACAACTATGTCCTAGATTGCGTCAGCTTGATTACTGCGAAGGTAATACGAAAAGGGAAGCAAGGCAAATTGTCATCATTAGGGAAGGATCAGAAGGGCAACATGTGAGATACGAGGTGCGGAGGTCACCGCCATCGTGAGCTTCTGTTCATCTGTATTAAGATGAATGAAAATCGACAACAACAGGAACGTCTTTGACGTTATGGAAAGGGAGTTTATGTAAATGATTGGAGTAAGCTGTATTTGTTCTGCTGCTCACAACCATAACCGGCTCATACAATACCTCGCTCTCTCATTCTCATTATAGTCTTCCCATAGTTTTTTTACAAAAAAACTATGGTGTGGAGGTATGTTTGTGCAGAGCCCGAGGTTACGATGTGGAGTTTCATCCGTATCCCACATTCACTCTACCGCCTCCCGCCCTTCTTACATATTTGCTTGACTCTGCTTTTCGGGACAACATCCGAGTTCTCCAAGTAAGATAGTGGTCTATAATAAGTACAGGAGAAGAGACATAACGTTATCGATTGCCGGTTCACCAAAAATCAGTTAGGATGAGACATGTTCGTCTGAGGCTGAGGCTGAGAGGTGATAAGTTCGTCGCTAAATAATCTTATAAACATCGGAGAAAGAGAAGGTTTAGTAGGGACTAAGACCGGACGGGTATGTCGAGATGTCAAATAATGTACCTTCTTGTGCCTCCAAACACAGGGCGAGAGATATTATTTTTCAGCGGATGCACGAAAATATCAGAATACGTCGAAACATTGAACAGGCTGGACAACACACGAAGGGAATGAGCAGCATGACTACTGCGACAGGGTGCTTGCCCATTTGTAACCTAGCTTATGAAATATCTGGTTAGAGAAAAATGGCAAACTCGTCCAAAACGGTAAACCTCGTCGACATTAGGTTGGATGCTCGTCGAAACAATGATAGAATTTAGTCTGCACATCCCCGACTCACGAGAAAGATTTTGGCCAGATAGCGCATGCGCAGATGAGGCACTATAAATGAATTGCTTCATGGATCGAACGAAGAGAAGGACTCGAGGGGTATGGAAATACCAGTTAGGTAGATGTTCTGAAATATCTCCCACAAAAATAACTTTATCAGGAATGAGTGCTAGGAGATAATAAACTGAGTCGTGGAGCAAAACATCAGTCAGTGGACACATGGAAACGATGACCAGGCAGAAATAAACATGATACTAGTAGAGGGGGTCAGAACGGGTCTCTATCTGCGTTTTGGAAAATATTTCTTGTGTGATTACAGCAGCATGGTTGCACGCAAGTTGCACGGACCAATTAAGTAGTCTCGATGGCATTTAAGAACTGGTTGAGAATCTCTTGGTACATACTATTCCTGACAAAGCCAAGCATTGGGCCGATCATGATGATGATGTATGTTATTCAGGTTGTGTTCGAACTTGCCTTTGACCATATTTTTACCATCGTAGATCGATACTAGAGGTTTTCGCAGACCTTCATGGGTTCAACATCGGCTAAATCGATCCATCATCCAAATTATAATCACGCTGGTGTGAGTCTGCTGCCGTCTGAAGTCTTCGCCCAGAGTTCGCTCTCAGGCTCTTGAAACGATTATTTAGCACCCATGAAATTAACCTCCATCCACTGGCAAGGCATGCGGCATCTCGATCCAGCTAGACACAGTCTATGGTCCTAAACCTGTTCCAGAAATTGCCAATAACGCAAACAATGCCATTGGCAGTCCACACTTGCGGCAAATTCCCGTAAGCACATATATTCATGGCACTCGTGAGTTGACCAAACTTCAGCGGTCGTTCCCCTAACCACTGGCATAGGGGCTGTTGTGAATGCGAAGCAGCCCCGTAGAAACCATGCCATGACTCATTACTGTCTGGATATTTTGAGAATAAATTTAGTGTCATGTCGCTCCGACTAGGAATGCCTATCGCAGTTGTATCGCAGGATAGATCTTACAGGGCAATCATCATGAACATCACTGGCAGGTTGAAGCGGGCGTCGTCCAAATTCTTCACTGAATGATGCTGTCACAGGTGGGACGAGCCTAACGAGTATACTGTATACATTGACTCGGAAGCCGGTTACGCCTTGAAATTTCCGAATCACCCATACTTAGAGTCGTACGCCGACACAGCCATCACTATTCAAGAATGATTAGGTGTTGGTGTTTGGACCTAAGTAAGAGTTAGTAATATACTGGCCATACATGAGAGAAGGGTAAACGAGGAAGCCCGGGCTAATGCCGTGATGATCCATTTCTTCAAGCGCCGGCCGAGGTCTACAGGATTTCAAATCGAATTCGGCCTGGAAATAAAAAGCACTCACCATGGTGATTGCGAACCCACAAGTGATATGTTCGGAAACATGGGACAACTTTTCTTCCGTGGGTGTCGAAGTCGTGCACGTATGTATGGACGATGGTGTTACTAAGAAGCGGCGTAGGTTGTGATGGCCCCTCGATAGCAATGCGAAAACCACGGCCCTGTTAGATGTATTTTCCTTATCATTGTTCACCAGGGTGTCTTGTGACCATCGGTTACGCAGATTCTTGTCCGACACTTCAGGCTTGACGTTGCCCATCGACTGTTTCCTGGACAACATCATTTCATGTACAGCTAAAGTGTAGCAGATGAAAGAGATGTTTCCGCGTTGTGAGCGCTGAATTTACGCTAGCCGAAACTCAACCACCCCAGACTTCAACTTCAATCCTCGATTGTCAATGTTCACCCTCGTCCTCAAGCTTCGAAAACACAAACCCCTCATACCCCTTCTCGGCGCTCTCATTGCACATCTGAATATACAGCGGCACCCCCCCTGTAAAATTCATAGTCTCCACACGCTTACCTGGGATATTGGACCCGTTGTACCACGATTTGGCTTTGCTCCATAGGTGGGTTGAATACCTCTGGTGCACGAAGTCGACAAACGCTTTCTCAGCGGCTTCCACCGCTTCAACCCGAGTAAAGTTGTTGGCACGCATGTGCCTGATGCAGTTGACAATCCACTCAGTTTGAAATTCCTATGAGGAACATCAGATACGTATCAGTATACGGAGAGGGATGTGACGCACTGTGCATGTAGGACCGTTGCAGAATGCGGTGGGGCCATGTGGGCCGTACGTGAAGAACATGTTGGGATAGTTTGCAACACTAAGCCCTAGGTATGTCGATAATCCTCTTCCCCACTTGTCGCGTACCAGCTCCCCGTCTTTCCCCCGTATATCAATCTGCGCAATGCTTCCGGAGACGGCATCAAACCCTGTCGCGAGCACGAGCACATCAAGCGCATGCTCTACCCCATCCTTCGTCTTCACACCCTTTGGCGTAATCTCGAGTATCGGGTTCTCAGAGACGTCGATGAGCGTGACATTCGGCTGGTTGTACACTTCATAATAGCGCTGCTCTAAGCAAGGGCGCTTCACACCAAACGGATGGGGTGCGACCACCGGCGCAAGCTTGCGTCGCATATTCTCATCCTTCAGTCTTTCTGCCACCTTCTTCTTCCAAAACCTATACACCTCATCGTTCGCGCTCTGGTTGTCGAACGTGTCTTGGTATGCACCAAGCCAAAAGTGAAAACCACCCTTCGACCAGAGCTCCTCGAACCCGAGCATGCGCTCCTCTGGCGAGAGGGAAAGCAGGTTCTGATAAACGATGTTGAAGTGGAACCCCGAGAAAGTCTGATACCGCCGCCGGAAAATATACGGATACAGTTCCTCCTTCATCTTGTCCTGCGTGTGCGCGTCGACGGGGTGTTGCACCATTGGCAATGCGAGGTTTGGAGTGCGTTGGAAGACAGTGAGGTGCGCGGCATGAGGACCGCTTTCTTGGATCACTTGCACGCCACTGGCACCTGTCCCTATGACGCCGATACGCTTGCCACGCAGATCTACACCGTCCTGGGGCCATAGCCCAGTGTGATGGCAAATTCCTTTGAAGGTATCGAGGCCTGGGTAAGGAGGAAAGTAGGGCTTCGATGCCATACCTGTGCAGAGGATGAGGAGGCGGGGGTGCACAACAGTGCCGTCTTGAGTGGTGACAGCCCAGCGATCAGTCTTGGTATCAAACTCGGCGGCGACAACGCGCGTGTTGAACTGGACATCCTTAGAGATGTCGAGCTTCTTGTCAACATAGTTGAAGTAGGCACGAAGCTCGGTCCAATCGGGGAAACGCTCAGACCATGTCCACCCGCGCCATAGTTCTTCCATGGAGAACTGGTAGATGGAGAAGTCGGAATCGACACGGGCACCGGGGTAGCAGTTCCAATACCAGGTACCACCGAGTGCAGCGCCGGCTTCGAAAATCTTAACGGAGAGTCCGAGCGAACGAAGTTGATGAAGCTGTTGTACACCGGAGAAACCTGCACCGACGATCAAGGCGTCGAGTGTTTGTCCGGAAATATTCGAGTTCTGTTGAGAGATTGTCATGCTAGAGAAGCCTGATGTCTTTGCGTCTCTGTTGACGATTATGCAGCTCTTATATCATCTTGAGGAGCATGTCATGGGGACATTGCGCATGTGGGCACTGGAAGCAAAGCCGTGATTAGCAGGACCTGGAAGCGATCGCCACAAAGCTCACACCTTACAACAATTAAAATGTCAGAAACATGGGGATCGAGCCACGTGTGATCACACAAGAAGCCTTGGTGAGAAGATACTTACGCCTTTCAGCTCACTTAGTCCAATGCAAAAGTCTAAAAGCCCCGCACTTCGCTTTATTACCGTATTAAACCCATAAGCAAACACGATTGCAGGGGTTGTCGTAGTAGTGGTGTGTTGTCAATCTGTTCGCACACAGCCCTTCCAGACTCAGTTCATGCATACAGTAACGCCACCGATGCATCACTCACCAATCCGGGTGTTCACGTTCGTGTTCCTTTGATACTCCACGCTTTTGTTCCCGATCTTTCTACACGAGCAGTGCGGCCCCTCGTGCTCCAACTCGAGAGGATGCATATCTGACAACGAGCGCCGGAGCTAGTTCTCGTGCACACAGAGGGTAGGATATGCCTGAAAATTGACTTTAGTGAGAGAACTAAAAGGTGGGGAAAATGCGACATGACATGCTGGGAGGGGTAAATTGGGAGATCAGTGGCGTGTTTGGACAGGGACGGTTGAATAATAAACCATGTAAATGCATATGGAGAAGAAGTGATGTATTCTTATCTGCAAATTTGGCAACGCGACAACATTCTATTGTCTGACTGCAATATGTCAGCAGAACCATGTTGAGAACGTCTGACGCAGTACTCAGTGACGGAGAACTGCTAGGCGCGCGACAGTGACTAGCCGTCCAAGGGGTTTCACAAAACAAATTAAGCACCCGGGTCGAATAACCTGGGACAGATCACATGACTTCATGGCAAATTTCATGAAGTAGCCGGCAAGCCGTCTTGGAGTATAGAGTGAAGACTGAAGTCCCTGGGTATCAGCATACATAGGTTGTAAACTCAGTCTGAGAGGCCTGTAGAACACAATAATATATATACTACATAGAGATACACACGGAGCCAAAAACATTCATATGTCCACTGCTGAGCTATATGAGCAAAGGAGAACTCATCACTTCAAACCCGGGTCGCAGAAACTTCCTTACATCTTCTGCCAATCGCAGTCCCCATCTGGCCTTCCCCATTCTGTCTTTCAACCGCGATCACTTGTTCATACATGATCCCACGCACAGTTCGTCATTGTCAGCGGACACAGTTGTGGCACACCATCCTCACCACAAGGGCAGTGGTGGCAGTGGCTAGATGTGGCTTGGCTGAGCCTGGGGTGTTCTCGGCTTGAACATGTTGCGCGCTATAGGTGGGACACCTGGCTTCGGGGAAAGAGTCAACATACACAGATAAAGAAGATATAGAACACATTAATCTTACTAGAAATAAATCCAGGGAGATGTGGGGGAGAGTCTAGTTGAGGTGACGCAACGTTGACGACAGGCGCGACGACATGGAAAACAGTGAAAGTTTGATTGTTTGTTTATGGCCTCGCAAGTTTAAACTCCGACACTCGCAGTAGTCTCCCCCTACACAACGATTCATGTATACTTTATGGGAGAAGAGTTACTCTAACAGATGTGCATGAAAACGTCTTTGGAGTCAAATTTTTTAAATGGCTTAGTTCATCCAATCTGACCTCTTGGACACGAATATCTCAAGAACGAGGCCTTAATTAAAAAATCCACTCCGAAGAAGTTGATGAGAGGTGTTCAAAATCTTGATTCCACATTTTGTTTGAGGCGAAACGGTCATGTGGAAGTCTAGCAACGTTCATGTAAAGTCGACGACACTTTGTTGTTCCCGAAAAGGCAATACGAAATTACAGAGGCGGAAATTGACACGATGGTAACACTTTTATGGTGATCTGGCTTTACAAAAACATGTTAGCAGTCATCTAACAAATCATCAAAATTTATTCCAGTGAAAGCTATGGTGTTGAAGTCGAAAACGCGTAGGTGCACTTTCACGTCCAAAAAAGGAAATCAATAAACCCGACGCGTCTAGAGACGCGTTTCCCGCTGTTTCCTAACATTGACTGTGAATCTCTAGGTATATGAGAGCTCAAATGGTTTATTATTGTAAAACTGCACCATATAGGCCTAGCAGAAGCTCACTAAACTCTGAAAATTCACCGATGAGTTAGGCAAACCCTATTGCAAGCCTGGACCTCAATTCTTGTTGGGTTTTTGTAGGAAGATCAGAAGAAATAGTTTGAGGTTGTGCACCTCAATGCTAGGGCACAAGAATTTAGAACTTTTTCGGATATGTGGTTGAATCCAGTACACTGCAGCCAACTTTGCAGTGCAGAATGCAAGATAATGAAGAGGTCGAGTGCATACTAATAGTAAACTCATGACGGGGGTGTTACACAGTTTTAATACACTTTATTTGATGGAAATTTGAGTTGTGGAAGCTCAGAAAGAATTTCGACGACGGGGACAAAATTTAACTTTCCTACATAAAAAGGAACGACCACTTTCTCTGCTACACTTTTTTCGCAGGCCTGCCAGGCCCCATCAATGTTTACGCGTCAAGATCTGGGAACTGTCATGTGATTAATTGATTTTTCCCAATCTTCACTCTATACTCCAAGACGGCTTGCCAGGCTACTTCATGAAATTTGCCACGAAGTCATGTGATCTGTCCCAGTGAGGTCTGCTGGAGTCTGGGTCGAATTTTTTTTAACGCCGACCAGTGTGTTAACTATATAGGCACGGTCCGATCGGTCCGAGTTGCCAGCTCATCCGAATTCAATACTGTCTAATTCGATCCCATCAAGAACCGAGTAAGCAGGCAGGAAACGTCTAGATCAACTGTCACTAAAATGAATAGCCACAGCAATACATGGCCAAAGATAGCCACACAGATATGTACAAGCACCAGAAATAAACAAAGGAATACTTAAACAGACAATAAAGCTCTCCTCAGGACATGCAGATATGTGTCAACATGCTTCAGTTCTGGTGCAGCTGCCATTGAGGCTTTATTCCTGATGTCAGTATTCTTTCTGTAAGCTGGAACTGTCTTAATGCACTGCTGCCTACCTACTGATAGGACATTTCTGTGGTTCTTGGTTACATTTACCATGGCAGCTGCATTGTTCAAGGCATGCATCCCACTTCTTCAATCACTTTCACCTGGGGAAAGCTGACTCTCATCGAAGCAGGTCTTTCATCTGTGAGTTGGAATTGTTTCAATGCACTGACACCTACCTACAGATTGGACATTTACCTTGTTTGAATGGGGTTCCTGGTTGCATTTGCTGTGGCAATTGCAGCATTCAAGGTGAGTATTCTGCCACACTTTTTACTAGCAGAAAGCTGATTCTTATCCTCAGTCATTGAAGCAGGTCTTTCATCCCCATCAAATGTTAAATGTGTGAATAGTTGTTCTTCAAGTTTGGATTGGACACGATTTGAGGGAGGCTATAGTATTCATGTGTGTATATTGACTTCAATAGAATACCAGCCCAGTACACTGCTGCAGGCAGGCTTTGCTGCAAGTGCTGCAACATGTCTCATTGTTTGACCCTCTCTGAGCTTCTCAACCCCAAAGTGGCCACAATGCAAGACACCGACATAGCTGTAGCTCCCATTGATGTTTGCCCATATCTCAGTGCACTCATGATGACATCCATGCCAATTTATGCTCCCCCTGATGTAGCAAAATGGCTTTCAGATGCTGTTGATCATTTAAATGCTCAATTACCTGGCTCTTGTGCAACAGGTATTGCACCTGGACACCTTTCCCAGTCTCTATCTGTGTCAACACCTTCAGATGCTACGATGCCCTCCTCTCCACCTTCTGGTATCTTTTCCCTTGTGTCATTCCCTACCATGGCAACTCCAAACGTGCAAACTAACATCAAATTGAATCAAAAAACCACTCTTTCATGCTTATATACATACAAGGATGTCCATGCCTATGTTGAATATCCTGAGACAAGTGTGGATGATCCAGTTGGGCATCTCTTTCAACAGGATCTGGATAAATGGCAAGACCCAGTCCATAACTTTGTATATGCACTAGGCCTTCTGTCAGGTTGCACCCTCAAAGGAGCCAAAGTTAGTTGTCATCTTCTTCATGAAATGGGAGATAAAGAGAAGTTGGTGCTTTGTACTGAGAGCCACTTCACATGTGTGTAGATTTGTTCTCATTCTAATTGGATATATTTCAATTGGTTGGTGTTAGGTCAAGGATCCAAAGTCTGCCCTTACAGTGACATGGAGTCAATGAAAACTGCACATACCTCTGCCAGCCATGATGATTTGTGAGCATGTCTTCTCCATGATCATGAGAATTGCATTGCAATGGCATCTCCAACTCATGACATATTTGTCAAAAAAAAAAAAGGTTGCACTCATTAGTGTATTTTGGGATGTTGCATGTTGCATGCCTATGCAGGAGCCCACAGTGTTACCTCCAGCAGAATATGAGGATAATAAGGTGTTGTTGGAACATCAAGCCAAATGGTGCTGAGGCTATATCCCAGGGAAAGAAATTTGTCAAGGATGACTAACCCTTCAATTCAATAAATGCAGTAAACCCTTCATAATGTAGTTTGCTTCTACCTAAGGTCAGGAATTTGCATCCCATTTAATGTCTTTCACCAGGTGTGAACATTATGACAACACCATGGCACACAATGACTATATACATTACTTGGATGACTCATACAACATTTGAATACCTTGATGCTTATTTTAACAAGGATTTTGAGGAGATAGATTGGATTGAGCCTCAGCCTTGAGGAGTCAGTGTTTGTGTTTGGGTATGGTCCTGAGCAGAGTGTACAACAATCACAAATTCTAGTGGTCAAAAAGTTCACTGCCATCAGTCACCCTGATGAATACTTGGTGTAAGTGCCATGTTGATACACATTCATTTCAGCCTATGATCATTAAGATGGTGAGCATCTAATCTAGCCAGAAATGTTACAGTTGCCCTGTGCTGTCAAGTTTCAAAAATTTGACCCACTACTAGGATATTATAAGGGCAACCTTAGCCTCTAGCAAAGGGAAATCCAAAGTTAAAATTATAGTACATATTACAGGGATTGGAAGTGCACCTAGCAAGGGAAATCTGAAGAGAAAACTCTAAGGACCCCTTTGCCAGTGCCCAGTAAATGTGAAGACTGCAAAAATCAAATAATAACCTAAAAATAGAAAAGGTGGAGATAATGCAGATCAAGGGCACCAAATGACATCATACCAAGGGGTAGATGTTGGAAAGGGTACTCCACCTCTAAATATAAAACTGTCAACATGCACAAATGTGATAGAAAGGAAAATTATTAATAAAATAAGGAAAAATCATAGAAAATGAAGAATGGAAGGAAATGAAGTGAGGAAAAATATAGGACAAATGTAAAAAATAGGAGAAACACACAGGGCACCCCCTAGTCCCCTTACAGATATTGTAAATCCTGCCCATACACTCTTGTGATTGCTCATGTATAAGGGCAACCTCAGCCTCTAGCAAAGGGAAATCAGAAGTTAAAATGATACTATATATTACAGGGATTGGAGGCGCACCTAGCAAAGGGAAATCTGAAGAGAAAACTCTGAGGACCCCTTTGCCAATGCCCAGTATATGTGAAGACTGCAAAAATCAAATAATAATCTAAAAATAGAAAAGGCAGAGATAACCAGATCAAGGCCACCAAATGACATCATACCAAGGGGTAGATGTCGGAAGGGGTGCTCCACCTCTAAATATAAAACTGTCAACATGCACAAACATGATAGAAAGGGAAATTAGTAATAAAATAAGAAAAATTCATAGAAAATGAAGAATAGAAGGAAATGAAGTAAGGAAAGATATAGGACAAATGTAAAAAATAGGAGAAACACACAGGGCACCCCCTTGAGTCCCCCCTAGTCCCCTTACATCACCCCCTCTCTAAGATGCATTGCCCCAATGGATTTGAAATTGCATATGACCAAAGTCAGTGACTTGAATGCAACACGGTGCAGCAGTGTGCCATCAATGGAATTCCTTGACTAACTGAGGGGCATTCATATCGGACTCTTCGACCCATGAGTTCTTCTCATACCCATTACCCTTCCAGTGCACCAAATAGTGGAGTTTTCCTTGGTGACCAGCTGTCCAAGATCAACTTGACTTCATACTGGGGTTCTCCCTCGATCACTATAGGTGGTGGTGGTGGACATGAATGGCATCCCAGGAATGGATCTGGGGGAGCTGGAAGGGGTTTGACAACATGGAAGACTGGGTGGAGTCTGGACATGGAGGCTGGGAGGCATAGACAATAGGCATGCATTTCAATACACTTGACAATGGGGAAAAGTCCCAGGAAGTTTGTTGGATGGACACATAGTGGAGATGTCACTGGAGTCAAGGTAAACTTGATTACCAACCTTGTACTGAGGGGTTGGAGAATGGCGTTGGTTGTAAAAGTGCACCATGTTGTCCTTCGCCTTCGCTAAGGCTGCCTTTGCCTCCTCCAAGCTATCCTGCATGTGTTCTGTGAACTCATTCACTGTCTCAATGTGTGAGGGAGTTTGGCAAGGTTTGAATCCCATGTGTGGATGTCGTCCAGTGTCTAAGAGGAAAGGGGTCTGTTGAGTGGAAGCATGGACATGGTTGTTGTATCCAAACTTGGCCAAGGGGAGAAGATCGTCCCAATTGTCCTGGCGCTCATTGATGAAGATGCAGATGTACTGCTCCAGTTCCTGGTTGACTCGCTCAGTCTGGCCATCAGTTTGTGGGTGATAGGCAGTTGAAGCAAGGAGTTTGATCTCCAGAAGTCGGTACAGCTCACAAGTGAACTCTACCATGAACTGAGGGCCATGGTCAGAGAGTAAAGCACCAGGAAGTCCATGTAATTTCCACACATGGTGGAGATAGAGTTGGGCAGCACCCAGGGCACTGACAGTGGTGTGAGTGGGAATGAAGTGAGCATGTTTTCCCACTGAATCAACTGTGCACATCACCACATCAAACCCATTCAACTCTGGCAACTCCACCACAAAGTCAACACTGACAACATCCCAACAACTCTCTGGAACAGGAAGAGGGTGTAGCTCACCAATGGGTTTGCGATGAGGAATCTTGGTGCATAGGCAAAGGTCACAAGTATGACAATACTGACCAATGAGTTGTGACATTTGTGGCCACCAATAATTCCATGAGGTGAGCTCCAAGGTCTTCCAGCATCCAGGATGACCAGCAATCTGTGAGTCATGGTGTTGGGATATGATGTGCCAGCAAAGGTCTGGGTCATTGGGGACGTAGATGTGATCCCTGAAATACAACAAGTCCTCCTTTTCAGCCCACTCTGCTACACGCAAGGAAAGGGTGGATCTCTTCCTCAGTTCTTTAACAGCTTGGGCAACAACATCCTCATGTAAACCGCTATGGTTTGCATGATGAATGTTGCATAGGATGTCCCACTCCTTGCCCTGGGGTGAAATGCCTTCCAGTGCCCAAATGGTAAACAGGTCTGGCTGCAACAACACAATGTTTTGATTGTCATCACTGCCATCCTGATGGTCTGCATGTCGGGAGAGGGCATCGGTCTTCCCCATGCTGTGACCCAGATGGTGGTGCAAGGAGAAGTCAAATCTGGATAGATACAGGGACCAATGAGCTTGATGACAGTTCAATTTCTTGGCCATCGTAAAGTACTCAAGATTCTTGTGATCCATTCAAATTTCCACCTTGTGTTGGGAACCCTTGAGGAAGTGTTCCCACTCCTCAAGTGCATGCATTATTGCCAACATCTCCTTGTCATGGATCTTGTAGTTTTGCTCTACAGCACTAAGGCTTTTGGAGTAGAATGCAACAGGATGCCACTTCTGGTCCTCCAGAGACTGCTGAGACAATACGGTGCCCATCGCAAAGTCAGAACTGTCAGCTTCTACACAAAAAGGGTGTGAATCATCAGCAAAGGTAAGAATGGGAGTGGAAGTGATCATCTCCTTAAGCTTTTCAAATGCCTCCTGTTGTGCATTATCCCACCTCCATGCCTCCTTTCCTGTCAAGTCAAACAGTGGTCGTGCATGATGTGAGAAATCCTTGATAAAACACTGGTAGAAATTGATGAAGCCCAGGAAAGACTGCACCTCTTTCTTGTTTGTGGGCATTGCCCAACATTCAACTTGATAGTATCCATCTCCACCTGACCCTCCGAGATAATCAGGTTGAGGTACTCAATCTTGGTCTTCTCAAACTCGCACTTGTCCTGACAAAGGTAGAGTTTGTACGATCGAAGTCATTCTAGGATGAGGTGTGTGATGCGATGGTGCTCTTCAACCATCCGAGTGAAGATGAGGATGTCATCGAGATAGACACAAACAATGCCTTTGAGGATGAGGTCGTGGAAGATGTCATTCATCATGGTCTGAAAGGTGGCAGGACTATTAGTAAGGCCAAAGAACATGATGAGCAGTTCAAAAAGACCGAAAGGCTGCCTTCTACTCATCTCCCTCCTTTATCCTCACATGATTGTAACCCCAACAGACATCAAGCTTGGTGAAGTATTGGGCTCCACAGAGCTGGTTCACAAGTTTGGAGATGAGAGGTAATGAGTAGTGATTTTTGACTGTGATGTCATTGAGCCTTCTGTAGTCTTGAACTGGTTGAAGTGAGCCATCCTTCTTCTTGACAAAGAAAATGGGAGAGGCCATGGGTGACTTTAATGGTCGAATATGTCCAGAGGCCAGGTGCTCATCAATGAACTGGTCAAGCTGTCACTGTTCTTCAGGAGAGAGAGGATAGACCTTGCAGGATGAAGGGATTGCACCAGGGGTGAGTTTGATCATGTGATTTCATGGCTTGCGCATGGGGAGATAGTCGAACGATTCCTTGGAGAACATGTCCCCAAAATCATGGAGATGAGGAAGCAAGGAATTAGTAGAGGATTTAGCAGCATTGTTTTTGTGGAAGGCCTCAGTGCAGCATTGGGATATGTTCGATGTAGCACACACCTCATGTGATGGATGAATCACAATGTACAATATCCGATCACCTTCCTCCACTTCCTCTGGCTCCTCCTCCTCATTATCTGAGTCCGACATCAGATCAGGAACCCCTTCTAACTCCACTTCAGGTATAGGCAGGGGTCTGGCACAACACTTCTGAGTACATCATATTGAGGCCCTTTGTCCACAATGTTCTTGCCTGGCTTCCGTGAAACAAGTACAACAGCGGGATGGACACCGGCTCATTGTAACCTCCCTGGTATACCAGTTGACCTCTGGGTTATGGTCTCAAAGCCACAGATAGCCCAAAATCACCTTCTGCTTTCCTAATTGAGTGACAGCAAAAAGGGCACACTCACTATGATCTTTGTAATGGAGGACCAGGTCTACAACCTCTTGGATGGCACCAGCTTCATTTGGAAACCCATCCACATTATAAACAGGTATTGGACACAAGAGTGAGCGAGTATTCAGGTGATGTTGTTATGTGAGATGGGCATTGATGAAGAGACCGGTTGCACCAGAGTCCAGGAGCGCAGAGACACCGAGTATCTGTCCAGTGTCAGTAGTCTGTAGTTTGATTGCTAGGTTCAAGGAATGTGTAGAGGGAGTGGATGCAACAATATATTTGCATGGGACTTTGCACTCTCATGATTTAATTTTGGGGCGTGGAGCAGAGGGAGAGATGGGAAGAGCAGGTACATCTTTAGCCAACTTTGAAGGGTCAGAGAGGGCAACAGTCATGGAAATAGATTCATTCTCTGGGGATTCAACTGACAAGACTTCAAAGTGGTTATGGACAGGCAGTGAGGGTGTATGCTCAGTAAAAAAGGATTTACATAAAATTGATGTGATTGTCAAAAAACCTGCATTTAGTCATGTGAAAGTGATGTGCAACCACACAATGGCCAGACTAAATATGGTTGAAAATGTGATGTGATCATCAAGTTTTGTCAATTTTTTGACAATCACATCACTTTCTTTTTTACTGAGGTGTACAATTCACTCACTGCAAATAGAAAAATCCTGCTCCTCTACAACTTCTGACTTGATCTCCTCTGCAACCTGATCCTTCGCTTCCTCAACACCTACAAGTGCCAACAGGTCTTGGAGGAGTTCATCTTGCCCCTTGGGGGTGAGCATGCAGATATCCTGATGATGGGGACATGCTCCAGCCCTGTGCCCAGTTTCCCCACAGCAGTAGCAGAGATCCAACCTATGCGCATGGCTGTGGGCCGCATCAACATCCATTGGTACTGGGACATTTGACGGCGGGTGTGGGAGTCTGACAGACAGGAATGGGGTTATGGTGGGGAAGGGTTTGATTGAAGGTGTAGGGTGCATGAGTGGTAGTTGGAGCATGGAATGCAGCATTAAACACCACATTCATGAGTCAGTTCTCACCACATAGTGAAGCAGCTTCATACCAAGCATAAATATCATTGTCTGCGGGGCACCCTTCCAACATCTGTGCAATCTGGTCCTGAATTTCTCAATTGAGGCCCCATTGGAACTTCACCACAACTGGTAGCCCACTCCCATATCCTGCCATGTCCACCAAATCCTTAAACTCATCGATATAGTCGTCCATGGATCGACATTAAGAGGATGACTCGAGCCATTTCACTGCTCGGTGGCACTCATTGAGGGGACAAAAGTGGTGTACAAACTCTGCTTGAAAGTCAACCCAAGTGGAGAAAGGTAGAGAACCGAGCTCTTTAGTTTGGCACAGAATATGGTCCACATAGAGATAGGTGCATTCAGATTTCATGTATGTGAAGGCCCAATAAATTTTTGCAGCCTTGTCAACAAATTGATGAGACTGGAGACTGATGTACAACTCACAGGAATTAAAAAATGCATGCCCCTGCACATGTGCACCATTAAATTTGGCAGGGGGAGATGGTTTGATCTGGGCATGCTCCTTAGTGGGTGTGCTAGGTGGCACATTGTTGTTGGGTGCGCTTGGAGTCGCAATGGGGGGAATATTGGTCATGGAGCTAGTCTGAAGGGTTCTGACAAAGTTTTTGATTGTACATTTAAGCAAATTGAATTGTGCACATATTCCAGTAATGTTGCTTTCAAGCGCATCAAGGCGCTCTGATGCATCCATGTTGCTAGGGGGCACATTTGGTGAAAATGGTGGCACACTAAAGGCAGGACTGTCAGGAATGGTGTGTAGGGAGTCTGTGGAGCTTTGGGAAGTGTTGTCCACTCTGTACCTGCCTATCTTGGGCAGCATGTTTGCGATTATGGGCCTTAGGAGAGAGTTTTCTACTATAAGGGCAACCTCAGCCTCTAGCAAAGAGAAATCCAAAGTTAAAATTATACTACATATTACAGGCATTGGAGGTGCACCTAGCAAAGGGAAATCCAAAGAGAAAACTCTGAGGACCCCTTTGCCAATGCCCAGTATATGTGAAGACTGCAAAAATCAAATAATAATCTAAAAATAGAAAAGGCAGAGATAGGCAGATCAAGGCCACCAAATGACATCATACCAAGGGGTAGATGCTGGAAGGGGTGCTCTGCCTCTAAATATAAAACTGTCAACATACACAAATGTGATAGAAAGGGAAATTAGTAATAAAATAAGGAAAAATCATAGAAAATGAAGAATAGAAGGAAATGAAGTGAGGAAAAATATAGGATGAATGTTAAAAATAGGAGAAACACACAGGGCACCCCCCCCCCCCCCCCCTGAGTCCCCCTTAGTCCCCTTACATCATGGAATCCACCCACACCCAATTCCATTTCCTCAAAAAACTCCTCCTGTTTTGTGCTGAGAAATCTTTGGACTTCTTGAAAATATAAAGGATGACCTACCATATTTGACTTCATGGCACTTCCTCCAACATGCTGTTCTTAAGGCTTATTTGTCCACATGCTTTCCTGAAATTGCTGTCCTGACTCTAAGTAACCTCCATGTATCACTGGCAAATCAATCACACCTCAAATCTTATATCAATATAGCTAAGGAAGAGCATTTTCTAGCAGGAACAGGATGGGAAGGTAAATTGATCCATTCACATTCAACTTACATGTCCTACAATCATAATATAGGTGCAATATACTTGAAGAAACAACAAGACCTCCACTTTGCAACTGTTGACCACTATATACATACCATCATTGAAATTCCAGGTGATTTCCAAGTAGTGTTTCAAGGTCCAGTCTATAGGACCAAAAATAACCATAGGACTGAACTGGACTGAACCTCAGTCTGATCTTTTTTTTGGTTGTGGTTGCCCATATTTGGTGTCATTCTGGTTGCTGGTTGCCTCATTTCAAAAATCTTTGAAAACCATTTGAAGACTGGTTGCAATCGGTTGCAACCGGTCTTCTTACAGTATTATATACTCATATAAATGTATCTACTTTACAACAAAAATACAACTAATATGTACTAAATTAATACTATTTACTATTTATACTAGATAATATGTTGAGGAATGGACAATGGGACAAGCCCAGGGGAAAAGCATTTGAAGAAATGAGTGCTTATATACCCTGTGGCTATGCACAGACCATTTGGTCATGCTTGTGCCCCCAAAAAAAGAAAGTGGCACACTTGCCAAGTAATTCCCATGACTGCCAGGTAACCACAATGCTGCTTCTACCACCACACACTCTCCACCCACCCATGACACCCACAGTGCCAACCTCAAAAACCCCACACCACAATGGAAAGGACACACAAGGGCCCAAATGATGGACTGGCATTGTTTGGGCCCACAGGTATGATTGTATCTTCATTGATTTCTTTTCTTCTACTAACTAATTTGATTTCTTTTTTAGTATCTTACCCTTACCAATCTGCCTTCTACATAGCACCACTGCTGCAAGCAGAGGCTTGCAGGGTGGGACTGGGTTTCATTTCTGGCTGATGCAACTACAACCACACCTGATGACACACCACCACCACCAACACCAACCAGTGTTTAAAGGTCCAGTCCAGTCCGGTTTTTGACTTCCAAATGGGGCAACCAGCAACTGCAACTGGTCTAGGACTGACCCAGATATTGGAGGACCGCAACCGGACCCTTTAGGACTGGTCCTAATTGGTCCATGGACTGAAAAAAGACTGGTTTGGACCGATCTTTTGTCATAAAATTTATTGTGCCAAATAACCCATATGATTGTAATGCTCCATAGACCGATTCAACATTCAAGCAATTCCGTCAATATTTGACTGAGATATGGCCAAAACTGAAAGGACATGCATTCAAGTTGCAGTTTGTAGTTTGTAATTTGTAGTTTGTAGTTGCACTCATTTGGGCTGTTATATAAATAAAATCCTATGGTACAGATGATTAGGTGTGTTGTTGTTACTTTTATGATGTCATATAGCTGTACAAAAAAAATTATAGCTCAGTTAATATGCAATGCAATCAAAGTTGTTCTGAATTGGGTGACTGTTTGGACTGGTTGTGGTCCATGGTTGCCCCTTTTGGGGGCAAAAAATGGACCTTAAAACACTAGACTTCAAGACATTCATAATGAAGATGAAGCACCAAGTGTTTTAAATTATAATCTGCATGAGTAAGGAAGGAAGTGAGCACCTGTTGAAAGCCCAGTACCCCTCAAGCAATATTGCCTTCAAGCATGTGGTTGGCTTTTATGAATTTGAGATGGCATGCATGGATCACATCAGCAATACAAGTACATACAATTGATAACAGTATGGGCTGTGTGCCACATTCACTGTTATAATTACTTATACCTTTCCATCAGATGTAGTCTTCTGTTGTGTCTACCTTAACCAACAGACAGCTGTTGCACACCAACATGTTTTTGAAGAAATTGAGACAATTGTTCAAAATGATACAGGAAAATCTCTCTGATGGAGGCATCTTCATGCAGGTTCAGTGGGTGAGATGGATGGCATGATTCTTCATTGGGTAGCAGACCAACATGGTGGACAAGCAAAAGGTGGGCTCCAAGTTGGAGTTAACACACTTGTGATTCTTTTGAGTTGATTTCTCATTTGAGTGATGTTCAGCTTGGACTACACTTACAGAAGCTAAGCCAGAGTCTCCCTGGAAAGTTTGACCTTCATCAACAGGATCAACTACTATCTGATCTGTCTCCCTATGAGTACCTTCATGTGCAGTATCAGAGGAAGTTCATAATCTTATGTGTAGTTTGATTTGCATGACTCATGCTGATTGGGATGATACATTGCAGGCCATTGAGCAACTTGGAGGGAAAGCCAGCAAAGGTAGGTCATCTATGCAGTTACCTATCTCATGCTGATTATTGATTTTTCAGATTGGGTTTATGACAAGTTCCAAAGCAAATTTGCATTTGAGGCCTTGTGCTGGGAGAAAGGCCACATTCCTATGCTTGTATGGAAGGCAGGTGATACAACAAGTAATCTCATTGAAAGTGCACATTCAGATGTAAACCAAGAAGGGCTTCATTGCACATTAGTTGGAGGCATCAGTAAAGGGCAGGCTTTCAATGTCATGAAGATGAAAACTTTATGAGTGGGTGCTGGATCCATTCCTATTGTTCAAATTGACATACTGTGTTATAGTCACTGGAAGAGTTAGGCACCCATCCATCTTACAAGTCTGGACATATCTCCAAAAATGTAACCAAGGGCATCAAACAAAAATGTGGGTGCTCCACACGCTGATGCCACAACCCATATTCTGATGAGATTATTGTGATTAGTCAACAATCAATATAAAAAGTTGGTTGCTGAGGATGAAAAAATTGAAGCCCATAACCAGAGGATTCAAAATGTACAGGAGACACTTCAGAAGAGCAAACAAAATGTTGGACAGCACAAGGTGTCACTTGCTGCTGTAGATGCAAAACTCCATCCTGATCAACACCAAAAGCTTTCTGAGGCTTTCGTGAAGGCATCAGGCACCCTGGAGAAATCACAAGCAAGCTATAAGAAAGTCATAGCATCGGGTGTGAGTCTTGTTCAAACTGGATTGGGCAGAGTATCCCTTCTAGTGACTCTGAGCCCTTGAAGTTCAACTGGATCTGAACAAGGCTTACATGGCAGTCAGAATTACTGACAGTTCTCATGCAATCATCTGGTCTCACTGAGGATTCTATCATAAGTTCCCACATGTTATAGAAAAAAGTGGTCATGCATAATGCAACCTTGTTGAATGGAAAAGTAGAGTTACACAATTACAATACTACCATCACAGGTGGGAATATGGATTTTGAGGAACAAAGGTAAGTATAGTGTTCTAAGGTTCAGTCCATAGGACCGAAAGAAAACTGGGAACCGGACCAAACCAAACCTCAGTTCGGTCCATTTTTTGGTTATGGTTACTCAAATTTAGGATCAGTCTGGTTAATGGTTACCTTGTTTTTGAAATGATTGAAAACTGATTAAAAACTGGTCAAAACCGGTTAGAACCAGTCTTCTTATAATATCTACTTGTTCTATATAATTTCGATACCAGTCAAAGAAAAACAAGTAATATAATTATTATTTACACTATTATAATTTGAACTGCAGTACAGTGGGACATGCCCAGGGGAAAAGTCATGATTTTGAGTAGATTTATATACCCTGTGGATGTGCATGGAGCATGTGGTCATGTTTGTGCTCCCAAAATAAAAGTGGCACCATTTGCGAAATCTCATGTGTCAGTATGGCAATTGCTGGAAAAGATGATGCTGGGTGCACAGATGTTACTTTGCTGCGCATCGAGCGCCACACATGAATAGGGGCCTGTAAACATGTAGTAAATTACATTTATGCTCCAAACTTTACCTCCCAACAGTCAAAATCTTATTTGAAAGGAAAGAAAGTGAGTAACAAGGCAAGTGTCAATTTTGATAGTTTTACAGTTATAACTTATGTTCCAATGAGTCCAATTTAAAAAGCCATGCAGTTCTAGATCCCCCCCAGCATATAGAATAGATATCAGAGTGAAAATGGCAAGTTGTTATTTCTCACAGTTTTGCCATTTGTGAGCCTAGTACCTGTTAGAAATTAATTTGGAAGCTTAAAAATGAACAATCAAGTGTGTCTGAATGTCCTAAAATAAGTAGTTAAGTGCATAATGTGATGTGGAAGAGTTGTGGCAAGATATACTGCTAAAATGCATAGATTCAAGGACTTCATTGACTCAAGTTCTGTAATTCATTTGCCTCGACAATGTTTTCTCAATTGAATATTGAATACTTCACATAAAAATGAAATTTGAGCTGTAGTAGATTAATACAATACTCCCCCACATGTCTCAACAGTATTTTTACTATTGGCAATAGTGGAGGAGGCCTTGGGGTTGTTGAAAACAATGTGCTCACTGTAAGGGGACTAGGGGGGTGCCCTGTGTGTTTTTCCTATTTTTTATGTTCGTCCCATATTTTTCCCCACCTCATTTCCTTCTATTCTTCATTTTCTATGATTTTTCCGGATTTTATTACTAATTTTCCCTTGCTATCATGTTTGTATATGTTGACACTTTTATATTTAGAGGCGGAGTACCCCTTCCGACACATACCCCTTGGTATGATGTCATTCGGCGGCCTTGATCCGCCTATCTCCGCCTTTTTCTATTTTTAGGTTATATTTGATTTTTGTCGTCTTCACATATACTGGGCATCAGCAAGGGGATCCTTAGAGTTTTCTCTTCGGATTTCCCTTTGCTAGGTGCGCCCCCAATCCCTGTATTATGTAGCATAATTTTAACTTCGGATTTCCCTTTGCTAGAGGCTTAGGTTGCCCTTATAGTAGAAAACTCTCCCCTAAGGCCCGAAAATCGCGAACGCGCTGCCCAAGATAGGCAGGTACGGACTGGACAACGCTTCCCAAAGCTCCACAGAGTCCCTACACACCGTTCCAGATACTCTCGCCTTTATTACGCTGCCATTTTCGCCAAACGCGCTCCCTAGCGACATGGACGCATCAGAACGCTTCGACGCGCTTGAAAGCGACGTTTCTGGAATGCGCGCGCAAATCGACTCGCTTAAATCTATGATTGAAAACTTCGTTAGGACCCTCCAGGCTAACCCTACGACCAATAGTTCCCCCTTTACGACTCCAAGCGCACCCAACAACGACGTTTTGCCAAACGCGTCCACTAAGGAACGTGCCCAGATCAAACCGTCCCCCCCCACCGAATTTAATGGTGCACGTGTGCAGGGACGTGCATTCCTTAATTCCTGTGAGTTATACATTAGTCTTCAGTCGCATCAATTCGTCAATGAGGCTGCAAAAATTTATTGGGCCTTCACATACATGAAATCTGAATGCGCCTATCTCTATGTGGACCGTATCCTACGTCAAACTAAGGAACTCGGTTCTCTACCTTTCTCCACTTGGGGTGACTTTCGAGCTGAGTTCATACGCCACTTCTGCCCCCTCAATGAACGCCACCGAGCAGTGACACGACTTGAGTCATCTGCTTACCACCAGGGACGTCGATCCGTGGACGACTATATCGATGAGTTCAAGGATTTGGTGGACATGGCAGGATATGGGAGTGGGTTACCAGTGGTGGTGAAGTTCCGATGGGGGCTCAACCGAGAAATTCAGGACCAGATTGCACAGATGTTGGAAGGGTGCCCAGCGGACGATGATATCCTTGCTTGGTATGAAGCTGCTTCACTCTGTGACGAGAACCGACTCACAAATGCGGCATTTAATGCTGCATTCCGTGCTCCAACTACCACTCATACACCCTACACCTTCAATTGAAGCCTTCCCCGCCCTAACCCCATTCCTGTTCGTCAAACTCCCACACCAGCTGTCAATGTCCCGGTACCAATGGATGTTGATGCAGCCTGCAGCCGTGCACGTAAGTTGGATCTCTGCTACCATTGTGGGGAACCTGGACACAGGGCTGGAGCGTGTCCCCATCGTCAGGATATCCGCATGCTCACCCCCGAGGGACGAGATGAACTCCTGCAAGATTTGTTGGCGCTTGTAGATGTTGAGGAAGCGAAGGATCAAGTTGCAGAGGAGGTTAAGCTGGAAGTTGTAGAGGAGCAGGATTTTCCTATTCGCAGCGAGTGAATTGTACACCCTCACTGCCTGTCCATAACCACTTTGAAGTCTTGTCAGTTGAATCCCCGGAGAATGAATCCATTTCTGTGACTGCTCCCCTCTCTGACCCTTCGAAGTTGGCTAAAGACATACCTGCTCTCCCCATCTCTCCTTCTACTCCACGTCCCAAAATTAAATCATGGGAGTGTAAACTACCACACAAGTATATTGTGGCATCCACTCCCTCTGCACATTCCTTAAACCTAGCCATCAAACTGCAGACGACCGACACTGGACAGATACTCGGTGTCTCTGCGCTCCTGGACTCTGGTGCGACTGGTCTCTTCATCGATTCCCATCTGGTACAACAACATCATCTAAATACTCGCTCACTCTCACGTCCGATACCTGTATATAACGTGGATGGATCCCCAAATGAAGCTGGTGCCATCCGAGAGGTTGCAGACCTGGTTCTCCGTTACAAAGATCATAGTGAGCGTGCCCTTTTTGCTGTCACTCAATTAGGAAAGCAAAAGGCGATTTTGGGATATCCATGGCTTCGAGATCATAACCCGGAGGTCGACTGGCGCACCGGGGAGGTTACCATGAGCCGATGTCCATCCCGCTGTCGGACGTGTTTCACAGAAGCCAGGCAAGAACGTCGTGGACAGAAGGCGGCAATACGACGAACTCAGAAGTGTCGTGCTGGACCCCTGCCTATACCTGAAGTGGAATTGGAAGGGGTTCCTGATCTAATGCCGGACTCGGATGATGATGATGAGGACCCAGAGGAAGTGGAGGAGGGTGATCGGATCTTCTACACTGCGATTCGCTCATTGCATGAGGTGTGTGCCACATTGAACATATCCCAACGCCTCGCCGAGGCCTTCCACAAAAACAACACTGCTAAATCCTCTACTAACTCCTTACTCCCTCATCTCCATGAGTTTGAAGACGTGTTCTCCAAGGAGTCATTCGACTCTCTTCCTGCGCGCAAGCCATGGGATCACGTGATTGAACTCACCCCCGGCGCAACCCCTTCATCCTGCAAGGTCTATCCTCTCTCTCCGGAAGAACAATGGCAGCTTGACCAGTTCATCGATGAGCACCTGGCCTCTGGATGTATTCGACCATCGAAGTCACCCATGGCCTCTCCCTTTTTCTTTGTCAAGAAGAAGGATGGCTCACTTCGACTGGTTCAAGACTACAGAAGGCTCAACAACATCACGGTCAAAAATTGCTACCCACTACCCCTCATCTCTGAACTCGTAAACCAGCTCCATGGAGCCTGATACTTCACCAAGCTCGATGTCCGTTGGGGCTATAATAATGTGAGGATAAAGGAGGGAGATGAGTGGAAGGCAGCTTTTCATACCAACCGTGGTCTTTTTGAACCGCTTGTCATGTTCTTTGGCCTTACTAATAGCCCTGCCACCTTTCAGACCATGATGAACGACATCTTCCACGACCTCATCCTTGAAGGCATTGTCTGCATCTATCTCGCCGACATCCTCATCTTCACTCACACGGTTGAAGAGCACCATCGCATCACGCGCCTTGTCCTGGAGTGGCTTCGACGGTACAAACTCTACCTTTGTCAGGACAAATGTGAGTTCAAAAAGACCAAGATCGAGTACCTCGGCCTGATTATCTCGGAGGGTCAAGTGGAGATGGATCCTATCAAGGTAAATGGGGTCACAGCTTGGCCGACGCCCACGAACAAGAAGGAGGTGCAGTCTTTCCTGGGCTTCATCAATTTCTATCGGCGTTTTATCAAGGATTTCTCACATCATGCACAATCACTGTTCGACTTGACAGGAAAGGAGGCATGGAGGTGGGATAATGCACAACAGGAGGCATTCAAAAAGCTTAAGGAGATGGTCACTTCCGCTCCAATCCTTACCTTTGCTGACGATTTGCGTCCTTTTCGTGTAGAAGCCGACAGTTCTGACTTTGCGACGGGCGCTGTGTTGTCTCAGCAGTCTCCGGAGGACCAGAAGTGGCATCCTGTTGTGTTCTACTCCAAAAGCCTTAGTGCTGTAGAGAGAAACTACGAGATCCATGACAAGGAGATGTTGGCAATAATGCATGCGCTTGAGGAGTGGCGACACTTCCTCGAGGGTGCCCAACACAAGGTGGAAATTTGGACGGATCACAAGAACCTCGAGTACTTCATGACGGCCAAGAAATTGAACCGTCGTCAAGCTCGTTGGTCCCTGTATCTATCTAGATTCGACTTCTCCTTGCACCACCGTCCGGGTCGCAGCATGGGGAAGACCGATGCCCTATCCCGACGTGCAGACCATGGGGATGGCAGCGGTGACAACCAAAACATTGTGCTGTTGCAGCCAGACCTGTTCACCATTCGGGCACTGGAAGGCATCGTACCCCAGGGCGAGGAGCGGGACATCCTACATGACATTCGTCGCGCAAACCGTAGCGGTTTACATGAGGATGTTGTCGCCCGAGCTGTTAAAGAACTGAGGAAGGGATCGACCCTTTCCTTACATGTGGCAGAGTGGGCTGAAAAGGAGGACTTGTTGTATTTCAGGGATCACATCTATGTTCCCAATGACCCAGACCTTCGCCGGCGCATCATATCCCAACACCATGACTCACAGATTGCTGGCCACCCCAGACGCTGGAAGACCTTGGAGCTCACCTCACGGAACTATTGGTGGCCACAAATGTCACAGCTCATTGGTCAGTATTGTTGCACTTGTGACCTTTGCTTATGCACCAAGGTCCCTCGTTGCAAGCCTATTGGTGAGCTACACCCTCTTCCTGTTCCAGAGAGTCGTTGGGATGTCGTCAGCGTCGACTTTGTGGTGGAATTGCCAGAGTCAAACGGGTTTGATGCGGTGATGTGCACAGTTGACTCAGTGGGAAAATGCGCTCACTTCATTCCCACTCACACCACTGTCAGTGCCCTAGGTGCCGCTCGACTCTACCTCCACCACGTGTGGAAATTACATGGACTTCCTGGTGCCTTCCTCTCGGATCGTGGCCCTCAGTTCATGGCAGAGTTCACTTGTGAGCTGTACCGACTCCTGGGGATCAAACTCCTCGCTTCAACTGCTTATCACCCACAAACTGATGGCCAGACAGAGCGAGTCAACCAGGAACTGGAGCAGTACATCCACCTCTTTGTCAATGAACACCAGGACGATTGGGATGATCTCCTTCCTTTGGCCGAGTTTGGGTACAACAACCATGTCCATGCTTCCACTCAACAGACCCCTTTCCTCTTAGACACTGGACAACATCCACACATGGGATTTGAACCTCGCCAAACTCCCTCACACATCGAGACAGTGAATGAGTTCACAGAACGCATGAGGGATAGCTTGGAGGAGGCAAGGGCAGCCTTAGCAAAGGCGAAGGACGACATGGCACGATTTTACAACCAACGCCACTCCCCAACCCCTCAGTACAAGGTTGGTGATCGAGTTTATCTTGACTCCAGTGACATCTCTACTACACGTCCATCCAAGAAACTCGCTCATCGCTTCTTGGGACCTTTCCCCATTGTCAAGCGCGTTGGAACACATGCCTATCATCTACACCTCCCAGCCTCCATGTCCAGACTCCATCCCATCTTCCATGTCATCAAATTGCTTCCAGCTCCCCCAGATCCGTTCCCGGGACGCCATTCACACCCACCACCACCACCTACAGTGATCGAGGGAGAACCCCAATATGAAGTCGAGTCAATCTTGGACAGCCGTTTGCGTCGAGGAAAACTCCAGTATTTGGTACATTGGAAGGGTTATGGGTATGAGGAGAACTCATGGGTCGAAGAGTCTGACATAAATGCCCCTCGGTTAATCAAGGAATTCCACCGACGGCACACTGCTGCACCGCGTCGCATTCAAGTCACGGACTTTGGTCGTATACGATTTCGAATGCATCGGGGCGATGCATCTTAGAGAGGGGGTGATGTAAGGGGACTAGGGGGGTGCCCTGTGTGTTTTTCCTATTTTTTATGTTCGTCCCATATTTTTCCCCACCTCATTTCCTTCTATTCTTCATTTTCTATGATTTTTCCGGATTTTATTACTAATTTTCCCTTGCTATCATGTTTGTATATGTTGACACTTTTATATTTAGAGGCGGAGTACCCCTTCCGACACATACCCCTTGGTATGATGTCATTTGGCGGCCTTGATCCGCCTATCTCCGCCTTTTTCTATTTTTAGGTTATATTTGATTTTTGTCATCTTCACATATACTGGGCATCAGCAAGGGGATCCTTAGAGTTTTCTCTTTGGATTTCCCTTTGCTAGGTGCGCCCCCAATCCCTGTATTATGTAGCATAATTTTAACTTCGGATTTCCCTTTGCTAGAGGCTTAGGTTGCCCTTATACTCACTGCATCAATCACTATCCAGCAATTGCTGGAATGAGTGATTGATGACACATGTACACATTCTTTCTGCCAACTCATTCTCCCCTCCTTCTCTCATGAGTCTCATCCACCCTCTGACCCTTTTTCAACATGCACCACCACTCTGTCCACACCCATGACTGCACAAACCAACAAACACAAAACAGGAGTCGTTGGGGCCCTCATAGTGTTGCCTTGACCAACTTGGGGCATTTTCATATTCTTGAAATAACTTGACACAATGGACTCAGCCTGCTTAGTGTTGAGAGAGGACCCATCGACATTTGGAGCTCCCTATTCATGTAAATATTTTCAGAATTCTATACAATTTATTGGAATTGATCTTGCCTTTGACTCATTTTTGGAGTCCATTGTGTCAAGTTATTTCAAGAATACAAAAATGCCCCAAGTTGGTCAAGGCAACACTAGGCCCTCAGGTATGTTTTTATTAGTTGATTTCTTTCGTTTGCTAACTAAATGTTTTTCTTTATCTTTAGGTTCCTGTATTTTGATGACAACATTGCCCGCCTGCCAAACAACAACCACAAGCCAGCCAAACAGGTACCCCACAAAGCCCTGTGCTGCAGCTGTGAGCTTCTGCTCCCAGGGTGGCAAAGGGCCTGTTTCTGGACTATGACGACCACAGCTGATGCCAGCACCCTATGCTGCCACTGTGAGCCTCTGCTCGCAGGGTGGCAATGGGCCCTTTCCTGGACAGTGATGACCATGGCTGATGCCATGTCATGCAGCACCCCCACCCCATCTGCGAGCCACTGCTTGTAGGGGAATATGGAGGTGCTGATGACGATAGAACCTAGGACCATGAACAACCAATGATAAAAGGTGGGACAATGAATGTGGGGGACAGTGAACCATGGGGACAACAATGGGTGGGGACAATGAACATGGGCGACAAAGGGTGGCAACAACCAACCATGGGGACAACAAATGGCAGGAATGACAGGGATGACAAACAGCAGGGACAACAGGAATGACAAACAGTGGGGATGACACAGGGACAACAAATGGCGGGGGTGACAAACCATGGGGACAACAAACCTCTGGGACAACAAATCATGGGGATGAACTGTGGGGACAATGAACTGCTGATAGGTCTACCTTGTCTTTCAAGCTTGGAAAACACATCTACGATCATTGTCAAAGCTCTATGAGTCTCTACAGACCTCTACAAAGCTCTATGAACCCATACGAACCCCTCCAAAGTTCTACAAACCTCTATGAAGTCACAAAAATGCTTTGAAATCTTCACAATGCTTTGAAATTCTTTGCATGCCTTCAGCCACTGTAATACAATTCCCCTGACTTTTAGACATCGCTCAGAATATACACTTGGAATATCATCGATGAGTTCCAAACCAGTTTCGAGCAATATCGCCCCAATTTTGGGCCATGAATGAAGTCTGAAGAAACTTCGAAAATCTTTGAAAAACCTTGAACCTCAAAAAACATCTTTGGACACAGTATTTCCTATTTAAACAATCTTTGGATGCATGCTGGACACATGGGACACTATCTTGAGTATATTGAACACATTTCAACTGCATGTGCATGCATACAATCTGCTCGAAGCAGTTTCCAATGTTTTATGCAATTTATAACAAGGACAGTCTGCTTTTAGCTATTCTTTCTTATTATTTCTTCATCATGTGTTATATTCACCCTTTATAGTCTCGCTTTATTGTTCTGATATACTTCTATTGTCTTTTGCCTCAAGTTTTCCACATGTTTGCCTCATGTTTTCTAGCCTTTTTAGGTAGTTTCTTTATTTATATAGAAAGATGTACTAGATACAAAGAAAAACAAGAAAGTTGTTGTCTTTCTCCCAGATCACAGTGATTTGAGAGTTCAGTTTAGTCTTATTCAGTCTGAAGTCTGGTGTTTTACACTAAACTTCTTCAAAAATCCTTGAAAATCCTTGCATTATGCTATTTTTGCTCTCGTTTCGCTCGATTTGCCTTTGATTCACTTCTACTACTCATCTAGTCCCCTGGTCTTGCATCCGAACATATTTGCGCACTCCAAATTCATTGATCTAGCCATGAAATTCTCCAAAATTCCATGAAACACATTCTTTTAGCTTCGAATTGCTTTGACAAGCAGTCCTTTTATGACTATTTGATGGTTGGTCTGACAGGTGACATCTAGAGGGCCTCGCATCCTTCCTCTAACTTGTGTTATACCATCTGAAGCCATTTAGTAGGTTTTGTTTGGGTTTCCAGGTTGAGCAACATCACTGCAGGGAAGATGAACCACAGGGACAACAAATGGCTGGGATGACACAATGGCAGTCCCCACCCTTGCTACTAACATGGGACGGTGCTTTTTTTTTTTTTCTAAGTCTTTTCTTTTCTTTTACATCATTGTTTCACTGTGCCACATCCAATTACTCATCCTTTTGGCATGAGCCGGAAGTACTTGTATATATATAATCTACCTTTTCTTTCATAAGCCAATGCCAGGCCTCGCCTTACATTGTGACTGCCAGTGATAAAGAGGCAGCACTCATCATTAGGACAACTGCAACCAGACAACCAATTGGATCTGGTGTAGTTGTGATTTACATTACTCTATTCGGACAACTATTTCAGTTACAGGCCAAATTCAGTGTTATCCCCAAGATCAGGCACTGTTGGAAGGGTTATTGATCCGAAGTGCTTTTGCCAAGTTTGGTACCCGAGTTACTGAATTACGTGACCCATCAACGTTTGGAGAGGTCTTGAAGAACAAGTCTTGAGTCTGCTGAAGTGATTCATCACAGATCTGACTGTTATGTCCAAACCCTCAACTTCTAATCCCAGTCCTAATTCCATTCCCCCACTAGTGCTAGAGGTGAAGATCGATGTGCTTACAGCACAAATGTCACAATTAGTATTGGTGTTGGCAGCATCACAGCCCAGACAAGCAGAAGTACAACCAGAGATGACAGTAGAAAGAGATGATGAGATGGTGGAGATGGTGGAGTGGGTGTCACAGGATGATGTGCAGATGGTGGAGAAATCTGAAAATGGAAAAGTGTGCTTACCTAAGTACACACCCCCACAAATCTTTGACAGTACCATGGAGAATACAAAATCTTTTATCAGCTCTATAGTATTGTACATCCATGGGAGGAAGCCAGAGTTTTGTACAGCTGAGTCTAGGATAATGTTTGCTCTCTTGTATATTCAGGGGGAAAGCACAGTTCCAGAGAAATGAGGCTATTAATCAAATTGCCACAGGAAGTAAACCATTTGCAACCTTCAAGGAATTTCTGGAGAGATTGGAGGCACAGTTTGGGGACCCTAATCCAAAGGTGACAGCCAATGCTAAATTAAAAACCATGTGCCAAGGTTCCCTAATGGTGGATGAATTTATTTTGCAATTCAAAGTGGAAGCTTCACAAACAGATATGGGAGAAGCTGCGTTGGTAGAATTTTTGAAAGCAGGATTAAATCCCTCTTTATTCAAGTCTATCTACCAACTACCTTCTATGCCAGAGAAGTTGGATGAGTGGTATAATTGGGTGATGCGCCTTGATCGGCAATATCAGCAGGAACAGGCGGAATCAAAGTTGATGTACAGAAGTAATAAATTTGGAAAGCCATCAGGAGGAAAGTCCGAGAAAAGAAAGTCTGAGAAAGGAAAGGCACCTCAGGCACAAACTCTGAGGGCACAGCCACTGGCCATGGCAGTGACACCTATAGTTGCAGAGTCAGCAGCACCAGATGCTATGGAGGTTGACCAAGCAGGGAGATGAGCCTCACTTAAATGTTTTAACTGTGGGCAGTTAGGACATATTGCTAGGAATAAGAAAGATTAGGCAAGCTACAATCAAGGAAGTGAAGCCAGAGGAAGGCAGGCAGAAGAATTTTGTGGAAGAGATCCAGTGAAGGTTTCCCCATTGGTGGCCCAGAATCGTTATAATGTATTAGTATCCGAGGAAACCCAGAGCAAACCAGAAAAGGAAATCAAGGATGAGTACAACCATTGTGAATAACATGACAAAGAAAATTTCCAAGCGCTATTTCCAAAAACCGCTAAATTCTTTATTCGCTCTGCGTGAATAGAACCCAAAATCACCTTGACTGTAGGATTGAAGACAGTGGACACACATGCAGAGATTGATGTGGAAGCATTGCTTGATAGCGGTGCTACAGGATTATTTATTAATTGGTCCTTAATTACTGGAAATGGTATTAGCACATGCAAGCTATCGCAACCTATAATGGTGTACAATATTGATGGAACAGTTAATCATGGAGGAACTATTAAGGAGGAGGTGACCATGGTACTAAGGTATCAGGAGCATCAGGAACAAGCCATATTTGAAGTGTGTGATCTTGGGAAAACCAATCTAATAATAGGATGTCCATGGTCATGGAAGCATAATCCCAAAATTGATTGGAAGACTGGGAAAGTACAAATGACTCATTGTCCTAAGGAATGTAATGTGTATGGGAGGAAGGTGAAGAGGGAGAAGAGGAAAAGGAAAGAGAAAGAACATCCAAGGAAGTATTCTGTCATGATGGAGGAAGTGGAGGATGGGGAAATACCAAATGGGGAAGTTCTGATCATGATCGAGAAGGAAGAGCAGAAGCAAACATTTAGAGCAATTTGTGGAGGACAGTCATGAAATAAAAGTGTCATGAAGGTGGAGAATCCAGTGGAGGAGTAGGTACCAAAAGCATATCATGAATATTTGTCAGTCTTTCAATAGAAGGAGTCTGAGCAAATGCTGGTGCAGAAGCCATGGGATCATGGGATTGAGATGAAGCCAGGGTTTGTGGCGACAAAGTCGAAGGTATATCTGTTATCTCCAATGGAACAAGAAGAAGTTGATGTGTTCCTACATGAGCAATTGCGCAAAGGATACATATGACCTTCAAAATCACCACAGACGTCACCAATATTCTTTGGGCCAAAGAAAGATCAGAGAAAGAGGATGTGTACAGATTATAGGTATCTGAATGAGTGGACAGTGAAGAATGTGTACCCCCTGCCTTTGATCTCAGAAATAATTGACAAGGTGGGAAAAGCCAAGGTCTTTACAAAATTGGATTTGCAATGGGGATACAATAACATACAAATAAGGAAAAGAGATGAGTGGAAGGCCGCATTTACCACACATTGAGGATCATTTGAGCTGCTTGTCATGTTTTTCAGGATGACCAATAGTCCCCTGACTTTCCAAAATATGATGAACAACATTTTCAAGGATGTAATGGACAAAGGCATGGTAATAATATTTATTGATGACATTCTGATATTCATGGAGGATGAAGAAAATCATGAAGTGATAGTACAGGAGGTGCTATGGAGGCTAGCAGAGAATGGTCTATTTTTAAAACCCAAGAAGTGTGTGTTCGGAAGCAAAATTGAGTTCCTAGGATTATTGATTGGCCCTGATGGGATTCAAATGGATCCGATCAAGGTACAGGCGATCACTGATTGGCCTGCACCCACCCATGTCAAGGAGGTTCAGGCCTTCTTGGGACTCGCAAACTATTATTGTTGCTTTGTGCATAATATTTCCAAAATTGCCACACCCTTACATAATCTTATGCAAAAGGAAGTAGTGTGGAGGTGGGGGGAACAGCAGCAGACAGTGTTTGAGGAGTTGAAAAGGAAATTTGTGGAGGGACCAATATTAGCCCCAGTGGGTTTCACACGCCCCTTACAAGTGGAATCAGATGGATCTGACTTTTGCTACTGGAGCAGTATTATCAATGCTGTGCGACGATGACAAATGGCATCCTCATGCATATTTGTCCCAAGGGTTGAATGATGTGGAAAGGAACTATGATGTGCATGACAAAGAGATGTTGGGAATAATATGAGCATTGGAGGCATGGAGACATTATTTGGAGGGATGTATGCATCAGATTGAGGTCTGGATGGATCATCAAAATCTGCAATACTTCATGTCAGCCAAAAAGCTTAAATGCTGGCAAGCGCATTGGGCATTATTCCTATCACATTTTGATTTTCACTTGGTCCATAAAGTGGGAAGCTTAATGAGGAAAGCAGATGCATTATCCAGACATATTGATCACAAAAGGGGGGTGGAGGAGGACAATAAGAATGTTACCTTACTGAAACCTGAATACTTTCGCATTTGTGCTATGCATCAAGGGCATCTATTAATAGATAGCTCAGAAGCAGAAATGTTGTCTAAAATTAGACAATGTTCAGAAATGGATGATGAAGTAGTGGAAGCTGTGAAAGCTCTGAAGGAAAAGAAGAAGGGTAATATCAAAGGAGATGAATGGGTTGAGGAGCAAGGGTTGGTATTATTCCAAGGAAAGGTGAATGTACCAAAGGATCAGGATTTGCAAAGGGAGATCATCTGGTTACATCATAATATGCTGACTGCCGGACACCCAGGAAGGTGGAAGATGTTGGAATTAGTAATGAGAAATTATTGGTGGCCTGGAATTTCTAAATATGTGTTGGGGTATGTGGATGGATGTGATACGTGCATGAGGGGAAAGAAATTTCCAGTGAAACCTGCAGGGAAATTAATGCCAAATCCTATACGAAAAGCGCCATGGCGAGATATATCTGTGGATTTTATCACTGGATTACCTGAGGCTCAAGGGTATGATGCAATATTCGTAGTATGTGACCACTTCACAAAGGAGGTCCATATTATTCCTACTACTACAAAAACCTCATCGTTGGGCTTGGTGCTGATGATACTCGACCTGGAAACCCAAACAAAACCCACAACAAAAGCCTCAGATGGTATAACATGAGCTAGAGGAAGGGTGCGAGGTGGTACTAAATATCACCGCTGTTACCCAAGGGTGGGGGAACTAAGTTCGAGGAGGTCTGATGAATTTTGAGGGCATACAAAGCTCTGTGAAGTGGTTCAAGAAAAGTTTGAAGATGTTCAAGAAAGTTCGAGGATGTTTGAGGGGTTTGTAGAGAATGAGAATAGTTTTGACAAATGCTGATGATAGACAATAGAGATGCGGAAAGGTCTTGAGAGGGAATAGACGATAGATGATAATTTCAATAAGCTAATATAGAAAGTTCAAGGAAGTTTGCAGTATTCTGCTAAACTCCAGGACTAAGACAAGAGGCTTGGACTCAAGATAATTGCTCTTAAATCAGATGATAGGTATAAGAGGACAATCTGTTCTGTTCCTCTGAGTAGCTAGTACAAGGCTATATATGTTTTGAAGAGATGGTACTTAAAAGGAAATAAAACATGAGGACTACATGAGGCAAGATATAAAACAATAAAGAACTTTCCAAATCAGAAAATAAATGAGAAATGATGAGAAGGGAAATGTATAGTCACAGTATTTCAAGGATACCTGTCCTGTTGATCCAATATATTATCAAAGTGTCAAAGCACCACAATCATGTCCTAAAAGTGCATTGTCATATCTCCTTGTGTCCAGTGGTGCTTGATATGCGACACACTAACTCGTGCAATGTGTGCTGCATGTGTCTGAAGGGCAGTGCAATAGGCATACAGTGGCCAAAGGCATTCGAGGTGCTGCAAAGTCATTCGAACTTGCTCGGAGTGTTGCGAAGTTGTTTGAAGTTGTTCGAAGTGCTGCAAAATAGTTTTGGAGTGATGTTGTGGAGTTTGTAGTCATTTCATGGGTCTCGTAGGGGTTGGTAGCATGTGTGGTGATGTGTCGAGGCATTTGGAAACTTCCCAGAGCTTGGAGCGCAAGGTGGACCTATCAGCGCACCTCTATCTAAACCAGGTAATGCAGTTACATGAATTACCTGATACCATTATCTCTGATTGCAGACCACAATTTGCGTCCGCATTGATGCAAGAATTAAACAACATATTGGGGATTTAAACTAAATTATCTATGGCATATCACCCACAAACTGATGGGCAGACAGAGAGAATGAACCAGGAGTTGGAGCAGTACCTATGTGTGTTTGTCAACTACCAACAAACTGACTGGCCCAAATGGTTGGCAATTGCCGCATTTTCCCACAATAACAAATTTCATTCAGCTACTCACATGTCACCCTTCTTCGCTAATTATGGGTATCATCCCCACATGGGAACAGTACTTTACACTCCCTCCCCGAGTCCGAGCGGACTCCGCTCGGACACTAGGACTTCCTAGGACTGTCCTAGGACTCCACTTGGACTTTGCTCGGACTTTTTAGAGTAGTGATGTTAGTGATGTTATATACCATTCTGACTGGATTCTTCAGCTGAGTTTGAAAATCTCCCCTGCATAGTGATGTGATTGGCTATATATAGAACATAGTGATATTATATACCATTCTGACCGGATTCTTGAGCTGAGTTTAGAAATCACCTTTGCATAGTCATGTGACCTACCATATATGGAACATAGTGATGTTATATACCATTCTGACTGGATTTTTGAGCTGAGTTTAGAAATCACCTTTGCATAGTCATGTGACCTACCATATATGGAACATAGTGATGTTATATACCATTCTCACCAGAATTTTGAGCCAAGTTTGGAAATCACCCTTGTGTAGTCATGTGACCTACCATATATATAGTGATGGCATATGCTATCATTGTGTGAAATATGGCACCATCAAGATATCCTTTCTATATTTTTCTCATTAGTATTATACACACACTCTGAATGATTAACTCAAGTTTGAAAATGACTTTGACAAAATAAATTAGGCAGATTTATGCAAGACATCTGGGATCATATTAGAGTATGTTGAGGGAGAATCCAAAGCAGAGTACTTAATGAAACCTAACTATTTACATACTAATCATCATCATCATCCTTCTCTTCATTTATGTCCTTCTGTTTCTGCTTTTCTAAAACATACTGAGCATGATAGAATAACATGGAATGCAAAAACCAGTTGAAATTACCCAGAGTCATTCTCTTCAATATTGAGTCAAATCCACCAAGCCATGCATTGAGTTGTTCACAAGCCTATTTCACATATTAATTATCAAATAAAACACAATACTGTACCTGTGTATTGAATGCCCTTTTATAATATGATGTTCCAGCATCATCTTGTGCTACAATAACAAGGTTGGGTGCAGATCCATCTTGAGGAGCAGGATTACACCATTTTTGACATAGCTCATCAGTTGTACGATGATTAGTGTAATGGTAGGAATCAACAATAAAGCGAGTAGTCTTTTTCCAGATTCTATCCCAACTTCCATTTGCGACATCAGTACGGAGTACAAGACAAGCTTTGTCAATGCAGATATAATCTGGACATGATTCCTCAGTTGGATATACATTTTCTAGAAACTCCAGAATATTTGTTGGAGACTCAGACTTTGCAAACTTTGCCCATGCAATTACAGTACCACATGGAGCACATATTGTTTCAATGCAGTAAGTTCAAGAAGGAGTAAAATAATGACCTCTTTCTGGCTCTGGAGCCAGCTCATCATGAGGCTGTGAATAACTTCCAGGTGCTGGATTCCAAGGCAAATTTTCTGCAGGTCTCCATAACATTCTTCTAGCACCATTAAAGCTTTGCTGAGAATGATTCTGAACATGTTTATCCCATTCTCTTTGGTGCTGTGCACAAGCCTTTGTGTTTCCCACTTTCTGATTATCACAGTTATGCATATGGCACTTAGTTCCATATTGTTGCTCATGGAGTGCACAGAATGAACCACCACAATGATTTGCTAGTTCTGAGGTGCAATTGTCATATGCACAATGCTAAAATAAAATTCAGTTAGATATACATATTATGAAGTATATTTACATACAGTTGTGCCCATCACAATGCCATCAACAACAACCATATTGACAGATGCATCATCAATATCCATGTCATCATTAAATGAGATTTGTGCACGTGGCTGATTAGGTAAGCCAGGATTTGTTAAGTCAGCTCCTTCAACAAGTCCAGGTACTCTGTTATTTTCATCCACTCCAACAACTGCTGCAGGATCAACATTGGACATTATATCTGATGTGTGCCTATATGCCTGGGTGCATTCTGCACATGCATGCTGATCAGCTGGATGTATAATTCCATTTTCACCCAGCAGTTCAAGTGCTTCTTTCATAACATCATCAATTGCTAAGGGATCCTGAAGTTCCATATTGATATTTGATGAGGCTGCAATTGAACAAATTGTTTCTTGAACAAACGCTTGCCAAATTTGATGGTGAGATACTTTGATAGGAATCTGAGAATAACTGCTAAAGCTGTTGTTCCAATACTCGGTATATGCTGCAGCTGATGCATGAAAGCTATACACTCCATTTACAACTCCTCCTGCAAAAACCCGATCAACCCATAAACTTTGTCCAACCTTGAGGTATTTGGCATTATTCAGGTATACTTTGGTATGTTTGTCTCCTGGTTCTGTAACATGCTCATGATCTGCAGAATACAAAGTTTTGCATCCTGGACATTGCCCAGTGAGTACTTGAACATTGGCATGTGCTGTGCATCCTTTAATTAAAGTAACTCGGGGTATGTCTCTGAGCTTTACTCCTAAAACCAAGGATCGAGGCTTGCACTTTGCAGTTTGACATATAACAGCCTCTGGACAAATCATATGAACAGGTTCGATTGATTCATGAGAAACTGGCTTTAGTTTTCCTTTGAATTTCCCATTGGAATCATATGGATACAACCCCAAAGTTTTTGCCAAAGCATCAAGATTTGTAAAAATTGCATTGACAGTATCTGAGACTGCAGTCTTCTGATCAGCATATAACTGGTTTCGATCTGTTCCCAGTCTTTCTTGTAATTTGTGTGCAAGGCATTTTCCAGGCAGAAGGTGAGGAGCAAGCTTCTCCTGAATACTTGGGATTCTGCTGTCTTGCATGCAAGCTAAGCAAATCCGTATTTTCTGTTAAGGTAAACAGAACAACAAGGACTTGAGATAGTGTAATGTCTGAACCCAAATGTTCTTGGATAAATTGGCTGAAGACATTGAATGAAATATCAGGGAAAGGACCAGCATTAGGCAATGCAGAAACAGTGGGCAACAACACAAGTCCTCCAAATATGATGCTCCAATTTGGGAGCTGCTTGAAGATGGTCACCATGACCAAAACACAGATCCAGACATAAGAAATCAAATCAGCCATAAGAAAAATTCTGCAAAATCCAAGCAAATTATCAGAAGCTATAAAATCAACTATCTAATTCTTGACTTGCTTTTTATTCTTCTTCTTGTCACCTTTGACATGTTTCCCTCTCTTCATTTTCCTCCCATGCTCCTCCAGAAATGTCTCCAAATCCTTGAACGTATAACTTGCTTTCTTTTCACCCCAAAGATCCTCATCAGAGGGTGCTCCTGGATCGCCCTCCAGCCAATCCACCAAATCTGGATAGTTCGATATCTTCGAAAAAAATTTCTTGTAGTGGGAGTGAAAAAAAGATTTCAAAACAAAAAGCTGAATGATATCTGCTCCTGTAAGCTTGTCACCAACCCAAGACTTGTTAGACATCATTTCTCCATAGGTCTTGGATGCCTGAAGGTAAGCCTTATATTTTTTGTAGGCTTGATGTAGACTACCATCACTTCTATCAGACAGGTCAGGAGAAACCCCAAGTTGTATCCAAATTTCCTTCTTGAAGGAATTCAAACCAGGGTCCCCAGGTGTTTCAGACCAAGTAGCCATGGTTGAGTGAACAGAAGTTGAATGAGAAGCAATTCTAGAACCAGCTCGAGATTGAGAACCAGCTCGAGAATGAGAGTTAGCTCGAGAAGAATGATTCGCAAAACCCATAGGAGGCATTGACTAGATGATTCATGGATATCATCATTAGTCACATAGGTCATCAATTGATTGAAAAATGAATTAGAAGTTCATGGCAATATACTTATGACAAGAATCTGCAGGACATCTTCACCATTGTGGCATGTCCACACTGCATCCTCATCATCCTCTATTGCAGTCTCATAGCGGCCCTTGATATTCCAGACTGAATTTTCATGCAGGAAAATGCAGCAGTTTTCATCTAAAAAAATAACATGTAAAAATCCAACATATCTAAATATGAACTGGAAACTATACTGCAAACTGGTGAATATTTACGAGAAAGGACTCTTAATACCTTTGTGAGATTGGGTGTGACTGCATGTTTGAGCTCCATGTGAGGCTTCACAATAGTCAGATCAGCATATGCGATGTACACCTGTACCCGACCAATGCAATGTTCAAGGCCATAGTCAAGGGGAACAGCATCAGCATTATTAAACACATTCCCCTGAGCTCGCCCACGTATAATCCCACCAGTAACATGGGAGGCTCCTTGCAAATCAATTGTAGGACTTCTATTGAGGCGAGGAGGACTTTGCATATGAATATCTAAAAACCAGGCATCCAACATAATCTACACTTTAAATACACAGTAACTTACCATGTTCTACAGGGGCAGAATCTAGTAAAAAGATTATTCTGTCAGTGAGTGAGATGAGAAAATAATAAAATCACGAACTAGCGGTGTCAGCTGCATTGGGGATGGTGCTGGCATTGGGGCTGTCCCCGCTGGCATTGGTGTTGGTGCCGTGCCCACTGGTGTTGGCGTTGGCATTGGGGCTGTCCCCCCTGGCATTGGCATTGGTGCTGTCCCCGCTGGTGTTGGTGTTGGCACTGTTCCTGTGGGTGCTGGTGCTGGTGTTGGCGTTGCGGCTGTCCTCGCTGGTGTTGGTGTTGGCACTGGTGCAGGTGTTGGCCTTGGTGCCCTTGGCGTTGGCTTTCAGCTTCATCTGGTGTTTGTCTTCGTCATTGTCTGCCCCTTCATCATTGTCGTTGTCGATGTTGTTGTCATCTTCGTCATCGTTCTCCTGGTTGTTGTTGTCTTCATCGTCGTTCTCCTGGTTGGTGTCTTCTTCATTGTCGTTGTCATTGTTGTTCTCCTGGTTGGTGTCTTCTTTGTTGTCATTGTTGTTCTCCTGGTTGGTGTCTTCTTTGTCATCATCTTCTTTGTTGTTGTCCTCTGCTTCATCTTCATCTTCTTTGTCATCTCCTTTGTCCTCTTCTTCCTCATCATCAGCTTCCTCTACCTCAGATTGGCGCTGGTGGGCACTTGTTGAGTTCTGGGGTGGGGTGGTAAAATGCTTGCGACAGGACAAGAGCGCTTCAGTGGAGCGACACTGATGCCACTCTCATCCATCAAGTGTTTGGTCCTGTAAATAGAGTGGTTAGTTTGAATAAGAATAAGAAAATTGTTTTAATATGACATACCTTGGCAGCTGAGCAGGAGGCCCAGCCGCTGCTGAATGCGTGTCCTTGTGTGCGCGGATGGCCAAAGTTTTCCTATTGTTTGTTAGGGTCAAATTATGCTTGAGGGAGTCACTTACCTGGTCTTCTTCCTTCTTGGCTTCTTGGCTTTCTTGCCCCCCTTGCTTGGTTCATCCTCCCCTAGGTCTGTTTTGCTCTTTTTTCGTTGCATGCCCTCATTATCAACCGCTGACATGGCTCGCTTGCATTGGCCTCGTGTCACGGTTCCTGTTGATCTGGGGGGCAATCCATGGGCTAGGGGCTTGGGAGTGGTATTGGACTGGGTTTGAGGCATCTTGACATTGTCGATGGTTGTCGATGGGTCCTAGGATGGGTGTTGAAGGTTGGAGGCAGTGGTGGAAAGGGTGGGAAAGTGTCGACAAAATAGGTCGCATGATGACCAAATGGCTGCATCATCCCGGTTTGGTAGGTTAGTGGTATGTGGTCTATGTAATGTGTAGGTAAAGTAAGCCGTTGTGGTGCAGTGGTTAATTGTGCCTAACGTTAAAGGTAAATGCCCGAAGTCCAGTGTTCGAGTCTTGGTTGTGCACATTTTTTTAAGTATTACATAATAAGGAGGTTGCCGACTCGGACTCCACTTGACGCTCAGACTCCACTCGGACTGGACAATTAGTTTGGCAGGACTCTCAGCCAAAAAAGTCCGAGCAGAGTCCCAGCAAAGTCTGAGGACTGTCCTAGGACTGTCCGAGCATCTGAGTGGAGTCTGAGCAGAGTCCACTCGGATTGGGGGGGCGAGTGTAAAGACCTCCATGGGAATAGAACCCCAAAGGGAAGTTAAGGTACAGTTGGTAGAAGACTATGTATCTAAGATGCAAAAGGTACAGGAAGAAGTGGAGGCAGCATTGATGAAAGCACATGATGATATGATGCGACACACAGATCATGCTCGAGCTCTCACTCCAGAGTACAATGTTGGTGACTTGGTATGGCTAAGTACCAAGGACCTAAATATTCCACGACCTTCTAGGAAACTTATGGAGAAACAAGTTGGCCCATACACAATCCCTAAAGTAATTTTGCCTAATGTGGTAGTGCTATAATTACCTCGATCATTCAAAATTGATCCCAAAATTAATGTTTCCTGCCTATGCCCCTACCGCCTGCCCACTATTCCTGGCCAACAAACCACTCCACAATCTCCAATAATAGTAGAAGGTGCTCCAGAATATATAGTTGAAGAAATTCTAGACTCATGTGTTCGACGGAATAAATTTGAGTTCTTAATAAAGTGGAAGAACTATACTGGCAAAAATAATTTGTGGGAACCCAAAGAGAATTGTAAGCGAGCGTGTAATGCAATCACCCAATTCTTTAAATGTAATCCAAATGCTCTGTGTTGCATTGCAAGAATGGTGTATGAGGGGATGAAATTCTGGCCTTACCAAAATTTCACAGAGGGCACAGATACAATATTTTCTTGCCTGGAAGTCGAGGCATAAAAGAGGGGTAATGTTAGGAAACAGCCCCATTACTTAAGAAATTTTCATTTTATTTTATTATGTCAAATTACGCTACATTACACTGAATTATGCTATACTTTGATAGCATGAGAATTTTATTTTGCATGCATCAATATGTACATGCATGTACAAGCATGTCAGTAACAACAATGTACAATATATGTAACATAGTATATAAACCTTAAATATACACCTAGGGGACCCCAGTTGTGTTCTCTTAAATATTCCACCTACACTTGTGGTGCAAAATGTCTTTCTTAACCAACTTATCTATTAATAACCCCTCACATCAAAATCATCAATTCCCCCATCATGCGCCCACATCCCACTCCCTTCTTGTAGAGAGAACCTGCATGGTCTTAGCTAGCAGATAGTGGGTGTTGCACTAACAGGCAGTGACATCATCAGTTCAGCTCAGTGCAGTAAATTGTAAACAGGCTTACTGAGAGTGAAGAGGTGTGAAGAGTTGCAGTAATATGGATCTCAGAGAGATTTACTATATCTCAATCAGCAGTTGAATGTAAGAAAATGCATAGATATCACTTACAATAAAAGTGGCATTTTGATGGATACTCTGAGCAAAACACATAGACCTTGCCATCTCCCACTGACTGGACAATCTGAGTCAAATGTGAGCTGCCAGATACAAGGGCACATAAACAAGACCAATGGAGGCCCCTGATGCAAAGCCAAGCCTTAATGCCAGTAGGAGTAATCCTTTCACCTCTTGACAAAGGCCTGATACTTACAGGCTCAGCCATGGGATGATAATAGAAGCCATGGGACACATTATCATACATACCAAGCAATGGTCACATATTGGCCAGCAGTGGGACTGAAAACCATGAGGTCTTTGCTTTGCTTTTGAAAATCAGTCTTAAGTCATGCATGAAGAAGAAGGTCAACATGATACCAGAGGGACTGAGAACATGAAGCACCACACCAAAGCATTTTGTACCATGGTCCAAGAATTCAGGGTGAACTCATAAGCAGAAGATGGAAGCCATGGTATCTGCCCTTGGACAGCATGGAGAGTAATGTTGGTCATTGTCAATTAAGGTGTCAGTGGTCTTGTGTAGCCTAGAAGTGTGTTGGTGATGAGCGGGATGAAATGATGATGTGTAACCAAGAATACAACTGTTGAAGCTCTGACAAAATATGTTAGGGTTAGGATTCAAAAATGTATTTTGAAAGGGGCATGGGCAGGTAAACAAAGAGACCAATTGGGAAGGATTTACATGCCAGGGAGGAAATGAATTCATAATGAAGGGGGAAGACAGCAAAAAGCTCAGTATTCTTTCATTTGATGGGATCAAATTAGACAGATTGAGTATACCCTCAATTCAATAGCTGTACAGTGCTCATCACCAGGTCACAACAACTGCTTTTGGTGTAAACAAACAAAAATTCCACAAGTTAAACTACATTTTTCAAATAATAGATATCACATTAAAATCACTTGTATAGTACTCTAGTATGCTATAGATACCCTCCTTGTCAACCATTAGTCTATTGGTCAACTTTTTTTCTTGGTTGATGAAAAAAGTGAAACATCATCCCAAAAAGGAAATTAAGGGTCCTGGGTACCATTACAAATTTGCTCCTTGACTAATAATATTAATAATATCCATCATAATATCAGCAGGAATATGCCTATGAGACTTGTATTTCTTAACAGCATAGGCTGTCTGTCAAAAGTTGAGACTCCTCTTGCCATAAGTGAGTACTTTACACTGCCCCACCTATTCTGGTTGGATTCCGGTTTGTCCAGCCGGAATTTCTGGAATTTCTGGAATCCGGTGGAATTTTTTTTGTATGTAGTTTTCCCTATGCAGCATAATTCTGGTCGGAATAAGGATCCAATTTACACCCAGAATCCCTGGAATCTGACCGGACTCATTACAACTGGATTCACTGGAGTCACCCAGATGCATGACCAACTGCACAACCAGACAAACCAGACAGCACATGCTTTACCAAATAAAAGTTTCACATCCAACAAGAATCGAACACTCGACCATGGGTTGAACCATAAATAGAACAGCACACTTAACCACTTAGCTACCAAGTCGTTCTCTTTACCCAACATTTGACACTTTTATTACCCAATTAAGGTGCATGGTAACAAATCATCATCAGTAATAGCGCATCACAGCTGTGTGATGTGTCATCACAAGCGCTCTCACACACAACCACACCACAGTAACCCAACCACCGACACATCGTGACCCCATCCACCAACCACCCCCATCAAAAACCATGCCAACCACCCATGCCAACAAATGCAACAAGGGATCCAGCCCATCGCCATTGAAATCCCCGCCCAAATCGGGATTGCGAACCTGCAAACATGCCATATCAGCACTCAAAAAGGATGGCTCAAAGAAAGTGAAGCAAGATGAGGAGAAGGAAGAAGAGGAACGGTCTGGGAAGGGGAAAGGTAGCAAAATGTAAGTAACCCAGCTCTTCTATCCAGCCATTATGGTACTAACATTCTGTTCCTTTTTACAGGACCTCGAAAAAAGGCTCGAAAGGACAGGGTGTGGCTTCGGCTGCCCCTTTAAGGTATGTTTCTTTTTTATCATCATTATGGTATACTAACATGCTATTCCTTTTACAGGACCTCGAAAAGAGGCTTGAAAGGACAGGGTGCAGCTTCAGCTGCCCCTTTAAGGTATGTTTCTTCTTTATTAATATCTTTTCTCATTCTTTTTTCCTTTCATAGAGCTGAACTTGCTCTTGAAGTGAGCAGAGTTTCTGTTGCCCCCCCCAAATGTGCTCAAGCGGCCAAGGCAAGTTTCCTGCACCCTCCTCCTGGTCAGGGTGGCGCTGGTCGACCCCGAGCCCTGCAGGCCCCATCCAGTGACAGCGAGGAGAGCGAAGAGGAGACCAGCAATGAATCCAGCAACAACAACAGCACTGACAACAGCTTGAGCCACGGGGAGCCTGCAGCTGACAACGACAATGATAGGGAGGCCTACAACAAGGACACTGGCAAGGCTGATGATGGGAACAATGGCAAGCCCGCCAATGACACCAACAACGACACCAACACGGACACTGACAACAGGGAGCACCAGGACAACAACAATGACAATGGCAATGGGGAGCGCCAGGACAACAATGACAAGGAAGCCCAGGACAACAACAATGAGGAGGCCCAGTATGACAACGATGAGGAGGCCCAGGATGACAATGACGAGGAGGCCCAGGACGACAATGACGAGGAGGCCCAGGACAACGACGTGAACACCAATGACAATGCCAGCCACGGGGAGGGTCGGGGTGACAACCACAATGGAGGCCCCAAACCCTGCAATGACACCACCAACAACAATGCCAACAATGGGGTCAACACCACCAACACCAGCGGCAGGAAGGCCACGGATGACAATGCTGGCACCAACACCAACGACGGGGGTACTAAAACCACTAGCAAGCCCCCATTTTCTTTTTCTTTTACTGGTTACATCCTGACCATCCCCTGTCTCTGTAGTAGCCCTTAGGTCCAAAGGTATTTTAATTTGTTGTAGTTGTAATTTAAAATCTAGAATTAGTATTAGATCATTTACTGGGTGGCTCCTCGATGGGTGACACAGGTAATGAAAAAATAATATTACTTGGTCTTTTTAATATATCATTGTAGTTGTTCCTGGTGCAACATACATGGTCCAAGCCAAAGGGTTTCAAGATCCAGGTAGGAGGTCTTTACTTTTGCTTTTGCTTTTTAGCATTGTAAAACATCCATAGATGTTCATATGACTAGTCCATCATCCAGTCCACCACCTGCTCTCCATGGATCATCCTGCACTACTGGTGGACATATGCATGGACATGCCACTGGGAATGTCTTCAATTTTGCTGATGCAGGTGATGACAACAATCTCGAGACTCCAGTTTTGAGGACAGGCAGAGTACATATTTATAACTCACTAGTTGATTCTATTGAAGTCAAGCCATTCCGGATTCTCAAAGTCGATGTTCAGTTTTCTATGGCACCCATCCTCAAATCTATTGCTGCAAAGTGGTCTCCAATTGAAAGTATGGAGCCTTCATGCATACCTATTATTGTTTATAATAATCCCATGATAGAAACCAACCCTCAAATATCTGTTTATGAACAAGGAGAGTGGACTGACAAAGGCCGATATGAGGCTGCAGTATCATTTGATGAAGACATTGAATGGATTAAGAGAAAGAAAGACTATATTCTTCCAGTCTGTTATGTGAGACACTTTTACAGTCTCCATCAAGATTACTTGATGTTTATTTCACATAAGGAACAACAACCCACATTCCTTCCTGCATTATCTGTCTTGACTCTGGTTGGTTCTACTAGTACTGCCCCACCTGAGACTCGCATGTCTACACCTCTTTCTGTCACTGGCTCTCCATTCAAAGACAAGATGGTTGCTTCTCTCAGTATTCTGGTTAAGTTAACCAATCACAAGGATGTAAATTTGGGTTATGCATGGCAGAAGTACAAGGCATGGTTGGTGGCTGTCAAGACCTGCAATATGTTATGCGAGACTGGAAAGTTGAAAGAAGTTTTTGATCAGAAGCCAACACATGCAGATATCATCAGCATTTTCAAGGGAAAATCACAGTGGCACTTGACGTATAGCAAGGCTTTTCCAAAGCTTTCTGGTTATCCTACAATGGTGTCTTGGCTTGAGAACAGTGATGACAAGCTCTTGGATATTGAGTTGTGGGGAATATTGAAACCTGCATATGCATTTTCTGATCTTCTGGAATGGCTGGCAAATGGGGGAGAGGGTTTGACAAAGGGAGAGACAGAGGCAGGATCTGACATGGGAGAAACTCAGAAAGGAAAAGGAAAGGGGGAAGGGAAGGAAAAGGGGAAGGGGAAGGAAAAGGAAAGGAGAAAGAGAAAGAGAAGGGAAAAGGCAAAGCAAAAGAAGTAACTGACAGAAAAAAGCAGAAGTCTAAGGCTGTGTAAGTAGATACAATGGACCAATCCAATCATGTTATAGTTCTAAGTCCCCTCTTTTAGTAACCCCAATTGCCCAAATGCAATGCTCTGGCTGTTTTCAAGTCTTTGCTGTCTACCTTTGCCATTGTGGATTTTGCTGGGTCTTAGTTTTTTGCCCACAGCTGCTGCATTGTCAGAATTCAGCCCATTTCCAGAATTGACTTTCCTTTCATTCAGTCAATTCATCCAGAAAAACTTCCCAGATGACATCTCACTCTCAACAGTTTTATTACTGTTGTTTACAATGACTGAAAATCCCAATCTTCTCAGTTTACATGCAAGACAACAGTATTCGCTTGCAAAAGGAGAAAACATATCTACCATCAACAGTTGGATCAAAAGCTTGTCATGGGCAGTACATGCAAAAGTGAACAACAGTGCATCCCTATTGCATGAATCTGACTGGTATGAAGGCATTTCTGAAAACCACATTGTCAGCAACATTGCAACCAAACTTGATGAATTGGCACGGCACTTGGGCCTCATCAAATACAACAAAAAGGGCCATCTAAAGACTGCTCTCAAGCCAATATCATATACAGCAATTGAAGCTGTGCAGATCATTTGTCCTCAATCATATCAATGTGTCACAAGCAGATGTGGATTTCGGTCTCCAGTTCAGACAACCAAACAAAGAGACATTCCCCTGGGAACACTTGTGAGGAATAATACCATTCACAAGGATGTTCCAGTTCTTACTGGAAGATGCCCCAATTGCATGGCATCATATAGTGCCGATCATGAGCGCACTCCAGAAATCAATGAAGAGAACCAGTTCACCAGCTTGTATTTGAATTCTGCCAAATTCCTCAAAGTTGGTCAAAGTGTATGGGTTGATCGGGTTTTCTCAAATGCTGTTGTGAATGCCATGTACAGCTTTCATGCCTCAGCCTCATCATACATCAAATTCTGGAACAATTCTTTTGGAAAAACACAGCAACATGGGTTTCATTGGTTGTCACATCGTCAAATATGGCAGGCCTTTGTTCAAGAGTCCATCCGCACCATTGCTGCTTCTGCTGATACAGAGCTGTCAGTTTGGGATAATCTTGCAATTGGTGAAATTACAAAAGAAGCTTTCTCAATTCTTGGTGAAAATGGAGTTATCAGAGCTGCAGATCAACATGCTTGTTCAGAATGCACTCATGACTACATTGCAACAACTGCTGATACTGCTCCAACTGCTCTTTCTGCTGCTGTGGTTGGAGTTGATGAGGTTGAACAATCCTCTCCACAACCTGCCAATTCCAGTTCTTCATCATCTTCTGGTTCAACATCTGCATCCACCTCTGAAGATGGCATGGACATTGACAAAGCACCAGTAAAGATGGTAGTTGTTGATGGAACATGCTTTGGGCCAAAGCACTGTGCTTATGAAAACTGTGCAGATGATCTCATAAACTATCGTGGTGCCATCTTTTGTGCAATACATGAACAAGCCCATGGTGCAAAATGCTGTGTTCACAACTGTGACAATGAAAAAATCAGAGCAACACAAGCATGTCAACAGCATCAGCCACAATGGAAGAAATACATTGCTCAACACAAAAGACAATCTGCACCTGGTTTCCGAAGAATTACACAAAGGCCAGCTGAAAACCTGCCATGGATTTCAAGAAATGAGCAAACAGAACAACCACATGATGAACCAATGGAGGAAACAGAGCACAAAAATTATTTCAGTGCTCCTAGTTTTTACTGTGTTGAAACAATATGTGCACCATGTGGTGTTGTGGTTGCCTGCGCAAAATTTCCAAAGGCTGAATCACCAACCAATATTTTGGCATTTTTGGAGAAGGTTTTTCATACTGAAGAGTCCAGACCAGATTACATTTGCATTGATAAAGCATGTCTGGTACTTCGAACTGCGCTCAGGAATGGATCATGGGAAAGGGCATGGGAAATGAGAACACAATTTATTGTTGATGCTTATCATTACATCAACCACCAAGATGATGATGAACTTTGCAAGAAATGGTGTAATCCTGCACCAGCAGATGGCTCTGCACCTAATCTGGTTGTTGAAGCCAAAGATAAACAAGGCAAATCTTGTTTCAGATGTGCATTCAACACACAGGCAAGCTTTGATACTTGTTTCATGTAACAATAATACTGACTAACATGCAACAAACAGGCTTGTGAACAGTTAAATGCATGGATGGGAGGATATGAATCAATGTTGAAGAAAATGACAGCTGGTAACTTCAACTGGTTTCTGCATAGCATGCTATTTTATCATACTAGACATGTTATTGCAAAACAAGAGGAAAAGGCAAGTAAGGCAAACAATAGTGATAGTGATAGTGATAGTGATAGTGATAGTGATGATGACATGCAACAATTCTGTCTATGTTCAATGTTATTTATATGGATACATTCTTAAAACCAAGTTAGTCTATTATACCAGATTCCACTGGAGTCCACCGGACTCCAGTTATTCCGGTTAGTCCAACCAGAATCCGACCAGAATAACTGGAATAACTGGAGTCCAACTGGAATAACTGGAGTCCAACCGGAATAACCGGAGTCTGACCGGAATGGGTGGGGCAGTGTAAATTACAGCCATGAGTGAGAATGTTAGAATATTCTTCATTATCTGGAATTGTACTTGATGTGCTAGCAATGACTGGCCCCAGATGCATCTCAAAATCTGATGCAGAGTCATCAAAATCATCTTGAAATCATCTCATGTGTTGGGTTGGCACTGATCTCTTTGCACATGTAAGGATAGCAAGAGTGAATTTATAAATCACCTCATTTAGCAGTCTTGCATTCTCAAGCTTTTTGGGAACACTTATTTCACTTAGGGATTGTGGAATCTTTGAGTGTATGACACATAGGGCAAGGAGAGGTGATTTTTTTAAAATTTGGGTTGAAAGAAGTGAAACCATGGGAAAAAATACAATCTTGTGGCAAACATGTTCTTTTCATGGGTTTCCTTCCTAAAACAAAACCTTTTGAAATTCTGATAAGTTTTCAGGGGAACCAGGGTAAGTTTTTTTGTCTGCTTTGTTTTTTGTTTTTCTCAACTCATCAATTGTTTTTCTATGTTATTTAGGAACTAAATTTCATCTCATGACCGGTGTCAATGCGAAACAAGCCACCAACAGCCACCCAACCCCCCCTCCCCATGCAAGTGGGATTTGAGGATGTTGATAAGGGTCAGGAGTGAGGAGAGGGATGGTGGGAGACCCCAGAAAAGGGGTACCCACCTGGTAAGCACCCAGCAACCCATACACATGCAACATCACACTGATGTGCCCAGCCCCCTCCAAACAGAATTCCATAACACAACTCCAGACTCAAATGAGCACACCCCACGATGACAAGGAAGCGATGAAGCCAACACCAATGCCAGCAAAGGCACCAACCAGTACACCCAATCAACAGGAATTGACCATGCAGGCCCCAGCACCACCCAACCAAGGCACCAAGGCCCAATCCACAGTGATGAATGACACACCACCCACCTCCAGCCCCATGAGCAACTGCTTATGGGGTGGATCACAGGTGGAACAAGACAATGGGGGCTGCCATGACAACAGCAGGTGAATGGAAGAGGCAACAGATGACACCCATGAATACCGCCAACACCCAACCCCAACATAGACCTGCAGAGCAGGATACCCACCCTGTAAGCACCCATCTGCCCCCCCTTTGTTACGATTTTCTGTTATCGTAACCCACGACAACCAGACGTACACTGGCAAGACCGGGTACTTTAATTTTCTCATTCGACTCGACTCACTTCTGACAGGAGACGCTTTGACACATGGTGACTCTGTGCACCTGAACCCACTCCCATGCATGCTGTGATACGACAGCCCTTTGACATGAGGTCCGTGATGTCGGACACTCACGATCAACATGCTGCACTGCAGCATGTCCTTGACATCAGATCCTTGATGTTGGATCTGTAACATCAGATGCCTCATGCTTGGCATGAGGGTTATTTGCTATTGTTCTTCGACATGCTGCACCGCAGCACTCCGTGACATCGGACTCCTCATGCTAGGCATGAGGCTTACTGTTCTATTGTTCCTTCTATATTTACTTGACAAGGATCTTGTATTCCGATTGGACGATAGACATTCTCTGAACCATATATAAGCTACAGTAATACTGCCTGTATTCCTTAGCTTGACCTAATTCAAATAACAGTCTTAGACTCAACCAGAACACTCAACAGCTTAGGAAGCCCCTAGCTGTGATAACTCGAACTCGACAGTTGGAAAGCCTCCAACTGTGATACACAAATCAATGGTCTACTCAGAAAGCCTCTGAGTATGGATAGCTGTATCGACTTAGGAAGCACCAAGTCCCGAACTGAACCCGATACAGTAAGAAAGCCTCTTACTGCAAGAACCGATACAGTTGGAAAGCCTCCAACTGCAACATACGAAGACTAGGCTGAGTTGAGACCTATAGTCTTAACAAAAGGTCAAGCTGATCTATGAAGTCCACCTACCTAGGTGCAGACACAACATCTTTCAGACAAAGCCCAGACAGACCTCCAACCGGAGCATCATCATCAGGAAGAACCCCATGGTATAGATACCAGGGTTGACTAGTATGATACTTGGAACCAGCACAGAAGTGGTTCTCAAAGAGAACCAGTGACGAAGAACCCCGATACCTCGACAAAGAGGATTTTAGATCCCTCGATACAGAAGAAACTCCAGAATGAGACCCATTCTCCTTATCCAACGACAACGCCAACATGTCTACCGAACCCACCGCATTGACCAAGGAGATCAGAATACAAACCCCCTCCGACTTCACAGGGGACCGAACTAGAACTGCAAAGTTCTTACAAGAAGTGAAACTCTATTTGAGAGTGAACCATGGAATCTACGACACCGACGAGAAGAAGATCATCTTCACATTGTCCTTCATGAACGGAGGAACCACTGCACCCTGGACACAGACTTGGGCAGAAAAGGAAGACCTAGGAACATGGTCAGCCTTTGAAGCGACGCTCAAGACAGTGTTCATAGTGTTTTAAGGTCCGGTTCGGTCCGGTTTTTCGACCCCAAGATGGGCAACCGGTTGCAACTGGTGCCCAACTTAGGGCAACTGCAACCGAACTGACTAGGACCAGTCCTAGTCGGTTCGGTTGCCCTCGAAAAACCGGTTGCCACCGGTTTTTCCAGCAATTTTCAATACATATTTTAATTTTACTATATATTAAATACAACTAATTACAACACACCCCATGAGCAGGTGCTCGCAGCGGTGGGGTGTTGCTAATAGAAAGAAAGAAAAAAAAAGAGCAAACAACACCTGTAAGGTGCATCTGTCACAACGAAAGAAAGAAAAGAAAAAGAAAAAAGAACCCACAGACTCGTGTTTGCAGTGAGAGTGGGGCATTGTACGTTGTCCCGGGTATTCGTTATGGTCAGCCCCATCGTTCATTGTCCCTGCATTGTCATTTGTCATCCTCGTGTTGTCGTCCATCATCCCCGTGTTGTCGTCCCCATGCTGGTGTTCATCATCTCCTCCCTGTCGCCACCCTCCCGTTTTTGCTGTCGTTGTTGTCTTCTCCCTGTCATCCTCCCTGTTTGCATTCTTGTTTGTTGTCCCCCCATGGTCATCAGCACCTCCATCTACCCCTGCGAGCAGTGGCTCGCAGGCGGGCTGGTGGTGCTGTGATGTGGCAGCATGGTGGCATGGTGGTGCTGTGATGTGGCGGTGTGGTGGTGCTGTGACGTGGCAGTGCGGTGGCGTGTTGGTGCCACGTTATTGTGTCATTGTCGTCGTCCAGAAACGGGACCTGTTGCCACCCTGCGAGCAGAGGCTTGCAGCGGTGATGTAGGGCATGGGTACGGTGAGGGCCCAGGTGCGTTGCGTCATGTCTAGGTGATGTCATTTGCAAAAGAGACACTACAAAAAGAATTATTAGTAATTGAAATAAGATTAAACAAAAAAATCATACCCGATGGCCCAAACGATGCTGGTTGTCATTTGGGCTGTCTGCTTTGCATTTGTTTGTTGGCGGTGGTTTTGGGGCAGGTGGTGTGCATGTCTTGATGGTGGTGGTGGACGGATGGGATGGGAGTTGTGGGAGTTGTTTGTTGTCATGGGAGTCATCTGGCAATGGTGCCACTTTTCTTTTTTTCAGGAGCACATGACCACATGGTCTGTGCACGGCCACAGGGTATATAAGTACCCGCCAAATAACTACCCCGACTTGTCCCACTGCATGTAATTGTAGTGTAATGTAGTGTAACCATATGATAAATAGTTATGATTAGTACTTATGTTAGTTATAATTTCTTACTTCTAAGCAGGTACATAGTACATTGTATATACTGTGAGAAAACCGGTTGCAACTGATTGCAACCGGTTTTGTAATGGTTTTTAAATATTTTCAAAACAAGGCAACTGGCCACTGGACTGAGCTCGAAAGTAAGCAACCGCAACTGAAAAATGGACCGGACCATGTGTCGGTTCGGTTCGGTCTTTGGTCTTTTCCCGGTCCTATGGACTGGACCTTTAAACACTAAGCGTTCACACCGATCGACAAAGCTGGCAGAGCCAGGACAGAGATGAAAACATTGAAGCAGGGACAGGACCTGGAGGACTACATAGCACAGTTCCGAATCCTGCGAGAGAAGGCAGGAATCAACAACGATACCGCCCTGATCAAACTCTTTATGGATGGGTTGAACCCCAAACTCCTTGAAAGAGTTTTTAATATGGAAATGATCCTGATGACCTTGGAAGGAATGATCAACGCTGCCTCCAAGTATGATGGACAGTGGAGAAGAGCAAAAGCCATAACAGGAAAGCTGCAGGAGGCTTTGACGAAGAAGCTACCAAGCTCTAAAGCAAAAGAGACCCCACTTGAGATCAACTGACTCTCCTATCAGGAGAGGATCAAACACATGAAGAAAGGGTTGTGCTTTGTGTGCCACCAGCCTGGACACAGAGCAACCAAACACAAGAAAGGGGAAAAGAGGACCAAGGACTGGCCATCCCCAAAGAATAAAGGAAAGGAAGCCTACTCAAGGATCTGAGTGATCGTAGGAGAACTAGATGAAGAAGAAAAGAAAGAAGCTCTCGCCGCAATTGAGGATGAGGGTTTTTAAAGAGGTGGCCTGCCTTGATGCCAGGTACCACTGAACTTTCCGTCTGCTCTGTACTACTGGCCACTTTGAAAAATCAATCTATGCGTTTAGATGTCAAAGTGGCAGGGACAGGCAGAGGAAAAGACATCGAAACCAAAGCCCTACTCAACTCAGGAGTGGGAGGGATATTCATGAGCCATGAATTCACAGAAAGCAGTGGATTCGAATTGCGTCCCCTGGAGAAGATAATCAGAGTCAAGAACATAGATGGAACCCCGAACAAGAGGGGGGAAATCTCCCACTATGCCAGAGGACTCTTAACAATCAACGGAAGGACTTTCCCAACGACATTCCTCATTGCAGGATTAGGAAGCGAATCAATCATCCTAGGTCTACCATGGCTCAGAAGAATCAACCCAGTGATCGACTGGAAGATTGGAACCTTCCAGTTCAGAACGAAGGACAAGACTTACCCAGAGTTCTCATATGGGAAAGGAAGAACCCTTATCGGAAGGGTGCAAACCGAGAAACCCAACAAAGGGTACCTATCATGGCACCAGAGGGGAACCAAAAAGAAGAAGGACCCCTTAGACATGACGAAAGAAGAGCGACAGGCATGGTGCCGAAAGATTGTCGCCAAAGAACAAGAAAAGCTCACCCTCAAGAAGAAGACTGCTGAGGAAGAACAAGCACGATGGAAAAGGGTGGCCACCAGAGAGCTGGAGAAACTGGCTGCCAGGAAAGAAGAAGGACAACTGGCAATAGCCCGAATAGTCGCAAAAGAGAGGGAAAAAGCAGCCCTGAAAAGCAAGAAAGAAGAGCTGGCAAAACAAGAACGCCGAGAGCTATGCCGAAGAGTTGTCGCCAAGGCAAAACTGATGGGAGGAGTCCTCCACAAAGAACCAAGAAGAAGCAAGATGCCCGTCAAGACGAGAAAAATGACGATTGAAGAAATCGATGACGAAGAGATCATGATCACGACTCTTCAAGATGTGGAGCCCATTGGGCCACAGGACGAAGAAGACACTGGGAAGGAAAACCCAGCACTGGCAAACCACGGACAGGCAACAGAACAGGCAACAGAACAGGCAATGGAATGGACACCCGAACAAGAAATCGCAGACGATGAACTACTGATCACCTACATTCGAGGAGAACCCGTCATTGGAATATTCGAACCAGCTAAGATGCCACTGACAGAGGAGTACGACGAGCCAAAATATGGATACTCCCAGAGGACAAGGACGATCTCTCGAATTGTGAAGGCAAAAGGATCACTGCGATATGCATACGGACAGAATATCTGGATTAGGGCAAAGACATCGGTCTCACAACACCTGACACATAAGAAGGAAGGAGACCCCGAACAGAAGACCCTAGATGAACTACTCCCAGAACAGTATAAGGAGTACCAACGGATATTCGAAAAGGAAGCATCAGAAAGATTCCCAGAATCAAGACCCTGGGATCATGCGATTGAACTTAAACTGGATTTTATGGCAAAGGACTGCAGGGTTTACCCGTTATCGCCGGCAGAACAGAGGAAATTTGATGAGTTTCTCAATGAAAGCCTGAAGAAAGGATACATCCGACCATCGAAATCACCCATGGCATCGCCATTCTTCTTCATTGTGAAGAAGGACTCGGACGCGCTATGGCCCTGCCAAGATTACAGGTACTTGAACAACGGAACGATCAAGAACACCTACCCATTGCTGCTGGTAGGGGACCTGTTGGACAAACTGAGAGGGGCGAAATGGTTTACAAAACTGGACATTTGATGGGGGTATCACAACGTCAGAATCAAGGATGGAGATCAATGGAAGGCAGCCTTCAAAATGAACCGAGGGCTGTTTGAACCAATGGTGATGTTCTTTGGATTATGCAACTCACCGGCGACCTTCCAAGCAATGATGAATGAGATATTCCATGACATGATCGGAGAAGGATGGCTCGTGATTTATATGGACGACATCCTGATATTCTCCAAGGATCAGAATGAACACCAGGAAAGGACAAAGAGGGTACTGCAAAGACTGGCAGAAAATGACTTATACCTGAAGCCAGAGAAATGCAAATTCGATGTCCACAAGGTGGAATTCTTGGGTCTGATCATCCGACCCAATGAAATTGCCATGGACAACACAAAACTGGCAGGTATACAAGATTGGCCAACCCCGACAAACATAAAGGCAGTCAGGTCCTTCCTGGGATTTGGAAACTTCTACAGGAAGTTTATCGGACATTTTGCGGAGACAAGCAGACCACTTAATGAACTGACGAAGAAGAACAAGACATTCGACTGGACAACGGAATGTGAACAGGCCTTTCAAACACTGAAAAGGAAATTCACAGAAGCGCTGGTACTGCTGATGCCAGACCCAACAAAGCCATTCATGATTGAATCAGACACCTCAAAACATGCGACAGGAGGAGTGCTGAGACAAAGGGACATGAATGGAGACTGGCATCCGTGTGGATACATATCGCATGCGCTAACACCAATGGAATGGAACTACAAAATCTATGACAGGGAGCTACTAGCGATAATATGGTCGCTAGAGACCTGGAGACACTACCTAGTGGGTTCAGAACACCCAGTGGTAATCCTGTCGGACCACAAGAACTTGACGTACTTCCAAACGGCACAGAAACTGAACAGACAACAGGCAAGATGGAGCTTATTCCTATCGGAATTCGACTTGCAAATCGTCCATGTGCCTGGATCACAGATGGTGCAGAGCGATGCGTTATCACAGAGAGCGGATCACGTACCAGAAGAAGACAATGACAATGAAGACGTCACAATGCTGCCGGAAACAGTATTCATGAAATTCATTGACACCAAAATGCATGACTTACTCGCAGGGAGTATCATGAAAGACGACCTGGTGAAAAGTGCAATCAAGGCGCTAAAGACCAAGGGAATGCCGCCAATAAAGTTGGCATTAGAAGACTGGAAGATAGAAGACAGCCTTCTATTCTTCCGAGACAACAGAGATCTACAGAAGAAACTGGTGCAAAAATACCACGAAGGAGTAACCAGCGGACACCCGGGACAATGGCAGACTACTGAAATGATCAGAAGGGACTACTGGTGGCCAGGAATGATGACATACATCAAGAACTATGTTGCTGGATGCGCCACATGCCAGCAAATGAAGGTCAACACCCACCCGACAACACCCCCACTGCAACCAATCAAATCCAAAGCAACGAGACCATTTGCGATGGTGACGACAGATTTTATAACTGACTTGCTGGAGTCCGACGGTTATGATGCACTCATGGTCATGGTAGACCATGGGCTTACGAAGGGGGTAATTTTTATCCCTTGCAGGAAAACGATAGATGCATTGGGAGTGGCCACCCTCTACCTAGACAATGTCTACAAACGATTCGGTCTCCCAGACAAGATCATCTCTGACAGAGATCCCAGATTCGCCTTGCAGCTGTTCCAAGAGCTAGGAAGGCTGCTCGGAATCAAGCTGGCAATGAGCTCAGTGTACCACCCCCAGACCGATGGGGAGACAGAACAGGTGAACCAGGAAGTGGAAGTATACCTACGGATCTTCTGCTTGAACAACCAGGAGAATTGGAAGCACCTCCTCCCGACCGTGGAGTTCACACACAACCAGAGGACACACTCCATACAAAAGAACTCCCCATTCTACCTCATGATGGGCTATGAGCCCAAGGCGATCCCACTCCCCTACCTGAAGACGAACATACCAGCCATAGAAAAACAAATAGTTGCATTGCAATGGGCCCGAGATGAAGCAAAGGCAACTCACGAGTTGGCCAGACAAATGATGGCGGAAAGAACGATGAGGCACTTTACCCCATTCAAAGAAGGAGACAGAGTGTGGCTAGAAGCAAAGAACCTCAGAACGACACACCAAACAAAGAAGCTCACACCGAAAAGAGAAGGACCGTTCTCTATCGAGAAGGTCCTGAGCCCACTCTCCTATCGACTGAAATTACCAGAACAGTGGAAAATACACCCAGTATTCCACGTGGCACTTCTTTCCCCGTACAAAGAAACCGAGACACATGGACTGAACTTCCCAGAACCACCGCCTGACCTGATAGAAGGCGAATCAGAAGATGAAGTGGAAGCGATCATTGGACATAAGAAGAAAGGAAGGACCATGCACTTCTTAGTGAAGTGGGTCGGATACCCGACCTCGGAGAACTCATGGGAGCCTGAGGGAAACCTGAAACATGCCGAAAGAATTCTAGGAGCATATAAACGACAGCGACAGCTGTAGAGGTGGAACCATGCCCACAGGGATTGAGATCCTCACCATCGTCATTGGCACGATCCTGGCTGTGGCCGCAGCCCTGACCTTTGTATTCTGCCTCTATGCCATCTTTTGACCAAGACCCGAACCCCCGATTACAGACATCGAATTCTCCATTCTACAAAACCCTATAGAGAACCCATCTCTCTACAAGATCACCACCCCACTGACACCACTGCCTGAGGCAGCACGAACCAGAAGAACCCAATCGTGGTCCGAGTTCAGACATGAGTTATTCCTCCATTGCACCCCTTGACCCCAACCCATTCATCTATCCAGACCACATCCGACCAGACCCCGGAGAAGGAACGAAGATATTATTCAAAGTCAGTGACTTCGAAGATAGAGAGAGGGTGATGTTACAATTTTCTGTTATCGTAACCCACGACGACCAGACGTACGCTGGCAAGACTGGGTACTTTAATTTTCTCATTCAACTCGACTCACTTCTGACGGGAGACACTTTGACACATGGTGACTCTGTGCACCCGAACCCACTCCCATGCATGCTGTGATACGACAGCCCTTTGACATGAGGTCCATGATGTCGGACACTCACAATCAACATGCTGCACTGCAGCATGTCCTTGACATCGGATCCTTGACATCGGATCTGTAACATCGGACGCCTCATGCTTGGCATGAGGGTTATTTGCTATTGTTCTTCGACATGCTGCGCTGCAGCACTCCATGACATCGGACTCCTCATGCTAGGCATGAGGCTTACTCTTCTATTGTTCCTTCTATATTTACTTGACAAGGATCTTGTATTCTGATTGGACGATAGACATTCTCTGAACCGTATATAAGCTACAGTAATACTGCCTGTATTCCTTAGCTTGACCTAACTCAAATAACGGTCTTAGACTCAACCAGAACACTTGACAGCTTAGGAAGCCCCTAGCTGTGATAACTCGAACTCGACAGTTGGAAAGCCTCCAACTGTGATACACGAATCAACGGTCTACTCAGAAAGCCTCTGAGTACGGATAGCCATATCGACTTAGGAAGCACCAAGTCCCGAACTGAACCCGATACAGTAAGAAAGCCTCCAACTGCAACATACGAAGACTAGGCTGAGTTGAGACCTATAGTCTTAACACCCTTGCATGCCATGTCACTGACCCCCTAACCCCTCTGAACTAGGACTTACTGCCACCACATTGCAACAACCCCCCAAACTGACAGCACACTTGCCCCATGCCTGTGAGCCACTGCTTGCCAGGTGGATCTAGTGCTTTGAGGTCTGGTCCAGTCTGGTTTTTTACCCCAAATGAGGAACCAGAACTGGTCCATAGTTTCTTCATATCTTGGAAAAACCAGACCAAACTGCTTAAGACCAGTCCATGTAACAGGTAAGGTATGGACCAGACTGGTTTAAACTAGTCCACTGTGCAAAAAGTGCAACTGCACTTTATTGTGGGTTTACCCCCTGCGATGAGGCATGGACATCTTTTTCAGCAAATTTCTATCAAATATCATGAAAAATAACAGTAAAAATGCAGGGGTACTTTTTGATGACATATTGCAGGAAAAACCCCTCCGATGAGGCATGGACATCTTTTTCAGCAAATTTCTATCAAATATCATGAAAAATAACATTAAAAAATGCAGGGGTACTTTTTGATGACATATTGTGGGAAAAACCCATGAGTCATGGTGACATGACTGGCGGGTTTACCCCCTGTGATGAGGTGTGGACATTGAACCATCAGTCCTGGTTTGAACCAGTTTAGACCAGTCTTTGCTGGTTCAACTACTAATCTACAAATGGAAGGACTGATAATTGGACCATTCTTGAACCAACTAGAACCGTGAACCGCGGTCCTATAGGACCAGTTCAAAATTGCAGTCCAGTCTGGTCTGGTCCTTGGTCCTATGGACCAGACCTTAAAGCACTAGGTGGATCATGGGTTTGTGCAGCTGACAATGATGAAGTGGCCAGGAACCCAGGGCACAACCCAATATGATGGCACCTGCATCCAGCCCTATGAGCAACTGCTCATGGGGTGGATGGTGGGTGCAAGGAGTGTAGGACAGCAATTCCAAAGCACAGGGCCCCTCAATGACATGGCACCTGCATCAACAAGGACTGACAATAATGGGGACAACAAAGACAAAGACAAAGACAAATAGGGGATATGGGGGAGAATAGGGATCTTCACAGGTAACCCACAGGTATTTTGTGCTGTACCTGTACCCATAACCTGTATGGGTACACAAAACCCATGCAGATCCCTAGGAGAGAATGATGTGGACTGACAACAATTGGACAAGCAGTGAGAACAAGGGGCCCAGGGGTGCCATCTCCTGGGCTGTAAGTAAGTTTTTTTCATTTCTCATTCCATTTTTATTGTAGCTAACTAACAATTTTAGGTACAGATTTGACACAGGGATTGGGATGATGCAATGATGGATGCCAGCACCAGCACTGCCCAACAATGATGCTGACACCAACACCAACACTGCCAATGCTGACCCACAAGCAGAACACCAAGCATGAGGACAACAATGGCAATGACAGGGAGTGGAAGAGTGAGAGGGAGGATGAATGACAATGGGAGCAGAAATGAGGGCCCAGGAGACATATGACATCTCCATAAGTTTTCTTTTTTTTCTTTTTTGTGCAACTGACCAGGACAGTGTCAGGGCCCAAGCATGAATGATCGATGCACCACCCACCCCCAGCCCCACCGAGCCACTGCTTTGGGTGGATCATGGGTGGGAACACAGAAGACAAAAGGAGTCCATGACTACCACAGACAATGGAACAGATGGTGAGGATGGGACCACAAACAACACAGGGGCTCCACCAGGATGAGGAACATCACCAGGACTACACTCTGTCCCCTCCCCTGCATTTTGTGTGGGGAGGGGATTTTTTTCTTTTCAGTATTGTTGTCTGTCTTTTCATGGGTAAGGGGATTGTTTTTTTCTGTTCATTTTTAACCAACATTGTTGCCCTCTGTCCCCCTCATGCTGAGCACAAGGGAGGGGTTTGGATTTTTTTAATGTATATAGTTGTAGGACTACCATGTAATTTTGTTATACCCCATGCAAGACATGAGAAATGTAGTTAATCTTTGATCTTAAGTGAAAGTATTTCTTGGTCTTGTGCTCATGTCAGTTGCATGAGGAAGAGCAAAAGAAATAATAAAAAACTGATAACAATATCTTAGCATGTACTAGGGTATGTTTTATGTTGACTGACTACTAGTATGCAAGTCTGTTCACATAACAACTTATTACTCTAAAATGGAGGACTCATTCATGCCAGGCTTTAGCTATGGCCCAATTGGACAAGTGTTACCTAACATGGTTCTTTCACATGCATTCTGGAAACATTTTTCACATTTCTGTTGTGGATACAAGAGAAACACTTTATATATAACCATACAGAAAACACCTAACATGTAATCTGATTATGTGTTTTCTAGAGATACATGTGTAACCATGGTAACCCTTTGTTCTTTGCATGCAGCATGTATCCCAAGAAAACACATAGTAAAATTACATGTTAAGTGTTTTCTGTATGGTTACATATAAAGTGTTTCTCTAATATTCACAAAAGAAACATCAGAAATGTTTGCAGAATGGATCTGAAAGAAACATGTTAAGATACACTTTGTCTGCCTCATTCGTATACAGTTTGTGTACATGTAAAATATTTCTTTCATGTTCCTTCTAAATACATGTTGAGGATATCCAAAGGATACACAAATCAGAAGCCACAAGACAGGTTTCCTTGACTTGTGTTTCCTGCAGAAACACAGGTGCCAATGACATTTCATGGACTTTGCTTAAGCACACCAGGTTGCCAATGTCAAGGTGTATTTAAGCACAGCTGTATGGTGGAAGGCTATTGGGTTGGGACAGTAGTTAGAAAAATCTACTAGTCTGTAAAGTCACACCTCATGCATGTTCAAGTGTGTTTAACCACGCTTTCTTAAGCATGCATTGCAAGCACAAAGAATCATGTTTGAGCACATTTAATCACATTCAAGCACATTTAACCACATTTAACCACTACTTAATTGTCCCCCTCATCCCTTGTGAAGTCAGGCCAGAAAAAAAGAATCATGTCTGAGCACATTTAACCACATTTAACCACTACTTAATTGTCCTCATCATCCCAGTCCACCTCCATTTTGGGCTGTCAATGTGCAACATGCCCTCATGCTCAGATGGCCAAGATCTGCCCACACCAAGGAAGTGTTCATGTCCATCAATTGCCATCTGCCTATACATGGATGCCTTCTGAAATGCATATACTTTATAGCCAGACTGTTGTGTCATCTCACTGAGACTGTACTTCTGTGGAGTAGATGTGGAGAGTGAAGTCCAGGTATGTTCCATCTTCTCACAGGAGTGCATGAATCATCAAAACTCCTCTTCTAGGATCTCGGCTTCCTCAACCCAATGTTCCATGTCTGCCTGGGCACAGAACCATTGTATCTTTTGTGCTATCAGAGGATATGTTGGACTTTAGTCAATGCCAAAATTGTACAGGAAAACTGACTGGCAATTAGGAATTCATCTCATTCCTGGAAGGAAGCTGGAGCTTCCTACACTGGAGACTCAAGGGAACTAGAACATGTAAGGAACTTAGTACATTTCAGGGGAGGAAACTAAGATAAAATACAAGTATAGACTATATACTACTGGAGTAACATGTGATAACTGGGTTGCATGTGATAATGTTGCAATGATGTAAGAGGCCACTCTTACACTCTCTCATACTCCAAAAAAATTGACCCAGGGGGGGGGGGCTGACTTGAATCAAAAAGTCACAGACACACTTTACATGTTGGTGAAAACATTGAGTTGCCTGGTAGTGGACTGATGAGTCAGTGGGCATTGACAGTGACAGGTGTTGACAGGCAAGGATGGGCATTGATGAGGGCATGGACAGCATGGCAAGGTTAATGAGTGATCAGTGGGAACAGGTATAAATGGGGCCACTAGCAGTGGCAGGGGGTCATCAAATGTAACTTTACATGTCTGTAAGAACACTGAGTCATAATTGTTGACAGATGCTCTGACAGCAGGCATTGATGGAGACAGGCAAGGAGGAGGACAGGCCAGGACAAGTATGGGCAAGGATGTGGCCCTTGACAAGGGTGGGTGTTGACAGTGATGTGGTAAGCATGTTGGGCAGGATGGGGTGTGGGCTGAGCTGGGGTGAGCAGAGGCACATGGACTGGGAAAGGGGGATGGGGGGTGGGTTCTGAGTGAGCCAGAGTAGTTGTTGTTGACAGACATGTCAATGATGACATTGCCATGGGACAGGGTGGTTTGAGGTGTGGAACAGGGGTCTTAGATTATGAGTCAGGGATGGTAAGGGACATTACAAGGAAATGGGGGAGATGGAGGGAGAAGTTGGGGCAGGGCAATATGTGGGTGTTGTTGGCCAGTTCATAGGAGGCAAGAAATGTGAGGTTGAAGAAGGAGGGATGGAGACAAAATGAGAGGAGGGGGGGGTGCAACATTGAGAGCAAAACAACATCAAATCCAAGCTCAGAGGGGGTGGGCAGGATGCAGGGCATGAACAAGAAGTAGTCACAGGTGGAGGCAGTGTCATTGGTGATGCAGGAGGGGTGTACCACATGGACGATGCCAAAACAGCATGTTTATGGGGTGTCTGGCACATGCTGGGTGGTTCAAATGGGGTTTGGGAATGTTCTGTGGGCTCTGGTACTGTGTTTTGTTCCTCTAGTGCTGCAGTCCATGGTCCAGCGTGGAGCAGAGCAGAAGATTTGGCCATTGTCAACAATGACATAGCAGTGGCAGTGAACTTGGGGTACACAATGGGGGTCCAGGGAGTGAGCAGGGGGGGGACTGGGAGGTGTGGGAGGTGGTACAGGTGGTGGTTGGAGACGGTGGGGCTGGCAGGGTGGTTCTGTTGAGTAGATGACACGTTCCAGTGAACATGTGCATGCATATGCATGTAACGCCATTTGCTGGGCTATAGACTGTCCATGTGCATTGTCTAGGGCCTGGTTATAGATCCCTGAGGTGGTAGCAGTCATCTGGATGCTGGATGCAGCCATAGTCATTGTTTCATGGGGGTTTGTAGCAGAAGTTGCCACTATTGTTGGCAGTGACATGGCAGTGGCAGTAGCAGGCTCAGGACACAAAACAGAGGGCTGGGGAGTTTAGCTGGGGTGCAGTGGGTCAGTCTGGAAGGGAGCAGCGCTGTTTCTGATGAGTAGGAGAAGGTTATTTGCACTGGAAAACCAGTCACATCATGTTGTCAACAGTCACATGGCAGAGAAAAGCAGGGGCTCAGGGTGCACGGGAATCAGATAGGGACTGGGCTGGGGTGCACTGGATCATCCAGGAAGAGTGTCCTGGTGTTTTCAAGGTGTTGGGGCTGTCTTGAGGTTGGGGAAGATGCCATGGTAGTCATTGTCAATGACACCAGTTGTTAAGTACTGAACTTGAAAGGGAAGTCATCAGAATTCCGGTCATACCTGAACAATAGGAGTTGTAGAGGATGGAACGAGTAAGACAGGGAATCCTACGGAAATCCGGGGAAGGGCCATAGAACTTTTCTGAGAGCTTCTTGGAGGGTCTTGTAGTGCGTAGGTGCTCGCCTTTGATGAAAGCGTAATCACCAATTTTGAAGTCAGGAGTGGGTGCCCGATGTTTGTCTGCAGGACCTTGATAGCGCTTCTGTGCTTCTGAGAGTTGCTTCCAGAGTTCCTGGTGGAGATCATCAAGTTCAACCACAAAATGGCATGCGCGTTGCAAGGCTAGTTCACGCTCCGGGAAAACCGTGATGTTTGGGTGGTAACCCTTGTTGGCGAAGAAGGGTGAAACCCCGGTGGAAGCTGAGGGAGCATTGTTGTACACAAATTCCCCTAAGGGTAAAAGCTGGGACCTGTTGTCCTGTTGGTAGTTGCAGAAGTACTGTTTGAGGGTCTGGTTGAGGCATTCAGTTTGTCCATCACCTTCTGGATGGTAACCCGAAGTGAAATGGATTTTCATGTCCAGGGCTTGCCTGAGAGAGCGGAAGAAATGGGAAATGAACTCAGAACCACGGTCGCAGGTGACATGGGATGGAACACCATGTTTGGAGAAGACATGCATGACGAAGAGATTAGCGAGTTCTTGTGCCGTGATTTCATTTACTGTGGGAATGAAGATACCCTGCTTGGAGAGTCGGTCTACAATGACTAGGATGGCAGTGTGACCATTGGAGTTTGGTAACTGTTCGATAAAGTCCATGGAGATTGAGTTCCAAGGCCTTTCCGGGACTGGAAGTTGCTTCAGAAATCCGTAGGGTTTGTGGTGGGGAGATTTGGAGCATTTGCAGGTAGTACAAGACTTGCAAAAGTCCTGCACAAAGGTGCGGAGATTGGGCCAGATGTATTCTCATTGGATAAGCTGAAGAGTTTTGTTTTGCCCATAGTGACCTGAGAGGAGGTGGTTGTGCTTGTATTGTAAGACTTTAAGACGGAGGTCTGCAACATCTGGAATGTAAATCCAGTCGAAGTGGCGGAGAAGTCCACTGTCATCTAGCGACCAATTTGGGGTGGATGGTGAAGGAAGGTGTGAGGAGGAGATGGGATCAAGAGGAAGTGAAGATCGAATATCGTTGTGGAGTTTTTCAATGTCCATGAGGACGGCTTGACAGAGGATAGGAGTAGCAAGGAAAGTGGCTCGGAGGGAGGATGTGAGTTGTTCTTGAGTAAAGACTGGATGGAAGTTGCTCAGATTTACTGAGGTGAAGTCACTATTTCCCCCTTTGCGGTAGACGTCCCAGCATCTAGTGAGTGCATCAGGTTTAGCCCCTAGTTTACCAGGGCAGAAGCAGATGGCAAGGTTGAACTGTGAAAGGTATTCTGACCACCGAGCTTGACGACAAGTAAGGAGTTTTGTGGTACTGAAGTATTCCAAGTTTTTGTGATCCATAACCACATCTATTGGATTTCCGGAACCTTCGAGGTACTGTCACCAGTGTTTGAAAGCTTTGAAGATAGCGAGAAGTTCCTTATCGTGGGTGTCATAGTTCAATTCAGCCAGGTTGAAGGAACGAGAGTGGAATGCAACCAGGTGGATTTCTCCATCTGAGGTATAGATGGAAAGGATTGCTGCTAAGGTGTAATCTGAGGCATCTGTCTCCAAGATAATGTGGGAATCCGGTAGCCATTGAGTGAGTATTGGGGCATGAGTGAATTCTTCTTTTAGTTTGTTGAAGGCTTGACATTTCTTGCCAAAGTCCCAAGGCATATGTTTCCGGGTGAGTCTGGTGAGCGGAATGACAATGTCAGAATATCCATGGATGAACCGTCAGTAGAAGTTGCAGAATCCCAGGAAGGATTGGATATCCTTAACCTTTCGAGGTTCGGGCCAGTCAAGGATGGTTTTGACTTTATCTTCGGACATCTGGAGCCCATCTGGAGAGAGGATGAACCCCAAGTATTCCATGCTGTCTTTATGAAACTCGCATTTCTGTGGAGCAGCATAGAGGCCATTCTTCCGGAGTCTCTGGAGGACTTCCTTGACATGAGCCTTGTGTTGACTCATGTTGTTAGAGTAGATTAAGATATCATCGAGATAGACAATGACACTGACATCTAATAGGTCACTGAAGATGTCATTCATGAGGCACTGGAAGGCAGCAGGTGTGTTGGTGAGTCCGAAAGGAACTACCAGCCACTCGAAAGAACCATAGTGCATGTGGAAAGTAGTCTTCCATTCATCTCCCTCAGCAATGCGGACTAAGTGATAAGCATGCCAGAGGTCAATTTTGGTGAACATACATGCCTTTCCTGGAGAGTCCAGGAGGTCCGAGATTAGAGGAAGTGGGTAGCAGTCCTTTTTTGAGATGCGATTGAGTCCCCAGTAGTTGACGCAAAGTTGGAGACTCCCATCCTTTTTCTTGACAAAGAGTATAGGAGCGCCATGAGGGGATTTGGAGGGGCGGATGAAGCCTGAATGAACATTTTCTTCAATGAATATTCAGAGGGCCTCGAGCTCAGAGGGAGAGAGGGAGTACATGCGACCTGGAGGTGGGGGAGCATTATCCTCCATCTCTATCTTGAGGTTGTAAGGATGGTGTGGAGGAAGAGTGTCAGCTTTTTGTTTATTGAAAACATCTGCAAATTTGTGATACTCCTCCAGAACATCAGAAAGGTCCAGGGGATTTCCAGACACTGCTGAGGATTTAGCCGCCAGTCCTTCCAGGGAGAATGTCATCTGAAAGGCAACAGCCCCAGGAAGTTTGCTTGCACACATGTAAGCGGCAGCATTGATGAAAGAGATCTCCAGTGGTACAAGTTTCCATTTTGTGGGTTTCTGCTGGAAGGTTTGGAGTTGAAGGTGACTCACACAAGATAGGAGAGTCGGAGGACGTCGAGGGGGCAGGACCTCTTTGCACTGCAGAACGGAAATTTATTTGGCCTGAAGACCAGTCAATCAACAGATTGTATTGCTTCAGCCAGTTATGACCAAGTACTGCAGAACAGGAAGAGTCCAGCGAGGTTACATAAAATGTCAGATTGAACACTTCACCAGATGGAAAAGTGACCGGGAGTTCCATGACTTGAGTTATGGTGGAGTTACAAGTTCCATCAAATAGTCGGAGTCCAATTGGAGGAATGGTTTTGGTACTAAGTTGGTTGTCCCGCACGAATGATGAATCGAGGAAACAATGTGAGGAACCAGAGTCGATAGAGTTTGGATTTTTAGGGATTGTTTGGAAAGGGATAACAGGATGGTAAGGGATTCAGGATCAGAAAGAGTGGACACGTTGAGACGGATGTAAGCAGCCAGTTGGGAAAGGTCAACACAACCCTCAGCCCCAATGGCATGTTCCCGAGGGTTGCGGACTATTTTTTTGGGTCCGCAGAGTCCAGCTTGGACTTAGTGACTGCTGCAGCATGGGCTTTGGCCCTTTGGACTTCGGACAATTCCCGGCTCCATGTCCTTTCTTGCTGCAGTAGAGGCAAAGTCCTTCCTTCATGTGGCATTCACGCTCATCTCCAGTTAGTTTACCGTCTTTCCCCAACTTGTCAGAAATAGAGTTTTTTGGCTTGTCCTTCTGGAAGTTGTTCTTTGACCCAGAGGAGCTGCCAGACAAGGATTGGTTTGTGTGGTTTGTGCTGGACGAAGGCTGGGGTTTGGACTGAGTGTTGGAATTGGAGCTAGAAGAACCCTTAGATTCCTTCTTTCTGGTGTGTGCGGAATTTCCGGGGGTCTTTGTTTCTAAGTGGGTTTCTTCTTCCTGCATCCAATAGATGTTGTCAGCATCCTGGGCTTTAAGACGTAGGGATGCTAGAGTTTTGGGTTGTCCCCCCCATAAGACTTCTATGTGGAGACGGAGCGGAAGACTGCGGAAATACTGGTCGCGAAGAGTGGCCTCATTCCAGTTGACCTGGGAAGCCAGTTCCCAGAAGTCCACATTATACTTCACTATTCTTCCACCTTTCTTCATTGTGAGTTCTGAAAGAGCCTTTTCCGCGTCCCCAACAGGGTCATGAGGACCAAAATTGCTTTCTAACTCACTGAGGAATACCTCATAGTTCCACATCCAATGGGCAGAATTTGTTGGGTCGTTGAGTCCAGGTTCAAACCAGCTATGAGCTGACCCTTTGAGGTAGGAAAGGATGAATAGAATTTTCTTTTCATCGGAGGTGAATACCTGAGGACAATCGCTGAAGTGAAGGTTGCACGAGACTAGGAAGTCCCGAAGTTTCCGGGGATTAGCCCTGTCAGAAATATCAGGATCACAAACTTTGATCTTCTCAGTCTTGGGTGCTTGGTTCTGCCGGAGGGTTCAGAGACTATCCGAGAGCTCAAAGAGAGCATCGAGAAACCTATCTCCTGGATCAGGATTTCTGCCAATGGGAGGTAGAGGGTCATCAGGGTCGTCAGGATTGGGGTCATCCCTGGGGCCGTCAGGACCGCTAGGGTCATCAGGTCCACTGGGAAGTCCGTCCTCTTTACCTGGACCTTCCTCGTTGAAGGGGTTAGGTTGCCCAACATTCTCTATGTACTCAAGTGGAGTCGTATTCTGAGGGGTCTCCGGAGGTTGAGACATGATGTTAGCACTGATGGAGGGTGCTCCAGAACTGATTTGCCTGAAGATGTTGGATGATCTGGTGGATGCACCAAAAGTCGAAGCGTGTCTAGGGGAAGGAAGTATGGATCAGCATATTGCTGATAATCCTGGTACCATGCCAGCACGGCGGGAGTTTCTTGTAGTTCGTTGGGTTTGTGACTCAGTAGGAGTCATAAGGAAAGATGGGATGGTTTTGATGAGAGAAGTGAGAGTTTGTAAATACTGTTAAGTACTGAACTTGAAAGGGAAGTCATCAGAATTCCAGTCATACCCAAATGATAGGAGTTGTAGAGGATGGAACGAGTAAGACAGGGAATCCTACAGAAATCCGGGGCGGGGTTTACTTGATGTGTCGCACCAAGTGGGGGAGCAGAAAGGACTTGGCTTCAACTTATAAGAAGTTGCACCCTTCTCCTCATCAAGTGTCCTAATTTCAAGGCAAGGGTAAGGAAGATGACCAGAGGTCCAGAGAGTTTCCGGAGAGGATGAGCAAGAGTTCAAAAATGACTTAAGAACATAATTGGAGTTTTAAAGAGCATAGGATTAAGTAGGAGACTTGGTTGATTTACAAACTGGCAATACAAAATGGAAGTAGCTAGCTTAAATACTAAGGTTGGAGTTTCCGAGGCTGTGGCTAATATGAAAACCAGCTTCCAAGGCAATTCCTGAAACTGTTTCACTTAATTGGAAATGAGGGAATTTTACCTTTAGGCAGTGCTGCTGATAGGAGGTGGGCTGTGATGTAAGGCAGCTGGGAAGGGGGGTGGAAAACGATCGGAAGTCCAGTCGGAAGAATTGGTCTTGACACCAGTTGGCATTGTTGATGGGGGCTGTGCTGGTGTTGGTGGTGGTGGTGTGGCAGCATTGGCAGGGAAGGGGGGTTGGCAACAAGGGCAGTGGGGTCATTCTTGCTCTGGGTAGTCAGCTCTTGTAGTAGTTTGGATACTGAAATCAGTGCTGAGTGCTGTTTGCGGGCATTTTTTTTTTGTGAGCTTGAGTCTTCTTTGTCGGGCGGCTCTATTTGCAGGGTGGCACACCAACATTTGGGGTCATTGTTGAGACATGGGTGGCAGTGAGAGCATTCAGATGCATGTGTAGGCTTGTAATGCTGTTTGCCATTGGTGTTGTCTAGGTGTCGGTGTAAAAAAATTAGACCATTTTGGAAGTTTCAGGGTCAGCAAGATTTCAGAAAGAACATGTGTGAGAGTGTAGAGTGTGGATAGTAAGTTTTTTGCAAAAAAAAAGTGGAAGGAAGCTGGAGCTTGCTACACTGGAGACTCGAGGGAACTAGAACATGTAAGGAACTTAGTATATTTTGGGGGAGGAAACTAAGATAAAATACAAGTACTTGAGTATAGACTATATAACATGTGATAACTGGGTTGCATGTGATAATGTTGCGATGATGTAAGAGGCCACTCTTACAGTTCCCTATCATCCATATACCTCAGTTTTCCATCCAGCTATCCATCATGTTCCCTTCTCCAAGACCCTGAGCGCCTGCTGCATTCTTTGCATACATGTCATGGTCTTTCAGTGGTGGAAATTTGTCCATGACACTGATACCTGCCAAATAGAGCAAACATTGATGTGCTGTCTGGTAATGTGATGCAGAAGTGTCTCATCTGTCCTTTATAGCATTAATGTACTTCAATGATCAAAGATTTTGGTACTGTCCACATGAGTGCTTTGCCTTGAAATCTGTGAGCAGCATTGAATGAATTATAGCTTCACAAATGGCTGACACAGCATCATTAGCTTCACCTTCATATAATATGTACTTAACCTTTGCCAAGTCTTGGAGTCCATATCACTGATGCTGCTCCAGATGGACATCAGAAGGAAGGAAAAGGACTTGATCTTCTGCTTCTGTCACTTCATTGGTGATGGTATCAGTAATCCATAATCCATATTCAATGCTAGGGCCCATGAGCTGCAGTTGATCCTTCCTCCATTGCTGTATTTCATGGTCAAGTGTTTTGTGATGAGATGTGGTGGTTTCAGGTGATAGGTGTTGCTGTTTTATTGCCCACTGTAGATCCTGTTGTTTTTCTTGTGGTTGTAGACCTGTGTTTACAAAGCAAACAACAAGATCAGCTGATGTGTTATTACTCTCTGTAGCCTGCCTCTCAGCCATCTGAAGGGATTGGAAAACTTTGGATTGAGTAGGTACTGTATAAGTTAGCTTCTCTAGATGATGGCACAATGATAAGTATGAACATACATGTCTTTAATTTTAATTGATAGACACTCTCCCACTTGCCATTGACAAAGTGTGCATCAGTGGATTATTTTAGCCATTGTGTCACATTCTTTTGTCCATGGAGAAAGCTTAGGCCAAAATAATGATCAATCATTTCTTGACAAGTTTTGTATGCATTTCAGAGATTGTCCCTTAATGTCTCAGTTGACCCAAGTTTAATTAGTTGCCATAGCACCACGTGAACAATCTAAACTCACACATTTGTTGATCTTATCCCAATTCCAGTAGTTGTGAAAGTCATTGAGTGTATCATGCCAATGCCCATGATTCATTTGCCTTGTGCTACCACCTGATTGCTTGGACTCCACCCATGAGGCCTCAATCCCTTCACCATGTGAGCGCCCAGCACCTCGGAAATAATTCAGTGGAAATCAGACTTTACAGTCATCCTGATGGCCATCCAAATGCATCTTGGGAATGAGAAGATAGAGGAGGTCAATTATGTCAGCTAGGTCTAGAAAGTGTTCATTGAACTGGGAGCAAAGATTGACATAGTATTGACAAGCAACATCATATGTGTCCAAAATGTGGCAGAAAAACTTTGCTCCATTCCGAGAGCAGTTGACAACATAATGTCAGAGTGCATGAGCTAATGTGAAATCTGCATTTGCAAAACTAGGTGTCTTTTATTTTAGATCTCATTGCAAAGAATATATTACTACTCACTGTTTTCCTTTCTGAAGATCCACCATAGACAGGAAGAGAACATGACAACATTCAATGGCTATCACTCCAGTGATGACACCACCTTTGAACTTGAGTTTGTTTTGCAAAGCTATTGCATTGAAGTTGGAGCATGTGGATCTCTGGACAATATTTGACATAAATAACCAGCCTGAGCACATTGGGAGAGAAAAATACCTCATCTGCAGTCATTGCTGTAGTGTGAACATAGTTTGAGTATTCCTCATCAACCAGAAAGAATCCTGCTCCTGCTAGAAGGGACACATCATTTGGATCATCAACCTTTGCAAAGTGTTGAAGACCAAAATGTCTTTGTAGCAACCCAGTCTGTAAGAAAACTGGTCATACCATTGAATTCTGCATTAAGCAAGGCAGAGGCATGGCTGGGAAGACAATTGAGGATTCCAAGGCAGCTCGGCGACTTATGCTCAAGAAGAAGAGGTTGGGTATGGATGCGCCCAAGGTCCCTGTCACCGTGAAGGATGTTAATGGGTGCACATTCACCATACTCATCGATTCTGTGTCACCACCGACCCCTTCATCCTCACCTGAATTTGCTGGCATCACATGTGACCCTGTCCCTGCCACATCCATTGAGATTGAGTACAAGGGCTGGTTGGTAGTTGAGGAGGAGCCTGTCACATATGTAGATTGGAATCAACACTAAACCCCAGCCACTGAGAACGCATTCATGGCTGAACCTCTAAATCAGACAAAGTGAACTCAAATGTCCCTTGTGAATTTCCCCTTCATTGTGGATTCTGGCACCTCAGTTCATATATCCCCAGATTGCTCAGACATTATCTCCCTCCATCCCATTAAACCTCAATTGGTAAAAGGACTCAGAGGATCTTCCATCTCCACTATTGGCATTGGTGATATAAAAGTACATGGCAGGGTGCATCTAGTGTTTTAAGGTCCGGTTGACTAAACCAAGGACCAAACTGGACCAAACCATGGTCCATGCTTCAGTCTGGTCCAAGTTTCTGAAAATAGTAGGTAACTGAAACTGCGGTTCAGTTACCAGATAACTTGCTTTGAAAACATTCGAAAACCATTATAAAACCAGTTGAAACTGGCCATAACTGGTCTTTTACACTTAGATTATGTACCCTATAAATAATAAAACTAATGTTTGTATTATATATAATAAGCTACCTACAAGGGGGGATGCCATGCAAATTGGTTGGGTTTATATACATTGCAGGGGTTGTACTTATTTGTTCACAGTAAACAAACACATATGCATCATTTACATCACATGTTGACATGTTTGTTTACACAAAAATAAAAGTGGCACCATTTGAGATGCCACATCACCACCTGACCACACAAACCAACAAACACAAACCAGGGGCCCAAACAACCAACTAACATCGTTTGGGCCCTCTGGGTATGTTTTTTTATTTGATTTCTTTCTTCTACTAATGAACTAACTAATATTTCTTCTTTTTAGTTTCTTGCCTGTTAACAATGACCCCTACCCATGCCCTATGCTGCCACTGTGAGCCTCTGCTCACAGGGCTGCAACGGACCCTGTTTCTGGACAACAATGACTCGGAGATGCCGCATCACACAGTGCCACCACCCTGCCTGTGAGCCACTGCTCATAGGGGGATATGGAGGTGCTGATGACAATGAATGGTGCCTATGATGAATAGCAGGGAATGACAAATGGGGGGAACCAGGCTGACAAATGACAGATGATGAATTGCAGGAAATGACAGTGGCAGGGAACAAAGAATGGCAGGGAACAAAGAACGGCAGGGGATGAAGAATGGCGGGGAATGGGAATGACAAATGGTGGGGAACGACCAAGAATGGGGAACGACAAACCCAGGGAATGATGAACAACAGGGAATGGGAATGCCCAATGGTGTGAACCAGGCTAATGAACGACAGGCGATGAACGGCAGCACCCACCCTCACTACAACGTGAGATGGTGGGGTTATTTCTTTTCATTTTCATTTTCAATTTTTCATTTGCTATGTAATTACACTGCACCGCTGTGAGCAACTGCTTGCAGGGTGTTTATGTCTTTATTTTATTTTGTATACAAAAATAAATTTAGTTAGCTGTGAAAAAACAGGGGGAAAACCGGTTTCAACTGGTTTTTTGGACCGTAACTGAACTGATAGAACCAGTTTTTACCAGTTTGGTTATGGTCTATGTTACTTAGGGTCATGGTCTGGACCAGTTACAGTCATGGTTAACCCTCTTAAAGGTCAAAAAACCAGACTGAACTGGACCTTAAAACACTAGGTGCATCAATCATTTTATGTAACACACTATACATTAAGTCTTCACCTCATTTCTGTTAGCTCCCTCACTGATGACTCCAATGCCATTGCCCATTTCAATTCATCATCCTGTTGGATAACTGACAAATCTATGGGTGCCTTCATCACACATGGTCCCCTTCTTTCTACCAAGAAACTTTATTCACTCACCCTACATCCTGCAACCACTGATCATGCCTTCACCATTCATGGTACCCCCACACTCAAAACCTGGCACTGTTGCCTGTTAAAGTTTATGACGAAATCTACTAGTGTATAACACTAGTCAGCAACTCAAGTTAACTGTCTGCAACACACTTATAACACAGGTTCAATAATAGTAATGTGTATTGCACTTTATCCAAATCAATCTCGTGTCTGGTTTCCCAGACATAGTAGGATTTCGCTTTTGTTTGTTCCTGTTGTGCCAGGAAACCGCGAGGCATGAAACTAGGTGTCCACTATATTGCGTCTGCATTACCCCCTATGTCTGGGTCCAAAAATCTAAGCTATAGCTATAGTACGAAGCAAGATATGAAGTAAATGAATTTCAGTCATAATATCTACAATCTAACAAGTATAGTAATAAGTCTGTTGGACTATGTAGCAAGTGGTTCATCACTGTATTCAACATTGCCTTGGTCATGCAAATTATTAATCCCTGTGGGACATGACCAAAAAGGGAATGCTCACAGGTGCATTTGTCTCTACAATCTTGAGACTGCCCAGATGTGATGCTTGTATCCTTGGAAAGCAGACAAGGACACTGGTACCAAAGAAGCATGAGGAGGGGGAGGGACACAAGGCTATGAGGAAACTAGAGAAAGTATGGATAGATTTGTCAGGCCCACATGCTGTTAGATCACACACTGGAAATGAATGGACATTGTTGATGACTGCACTTCTTTTCCATGGTCCATACCATTGAGGAACAAGGACAACATGTTTCTGGAGCTCAAGGCATGGGAGTTAGCCCACAAAAATGAAATGGGTTTAAAGGTTGGAATTTACATAACCAACAACAGGGAGCTGAAGTCAAATCAAATGGAAGCATGGCTGAAATCTCAAGGCACTGAACAGTGCTCCACCACCTCACACATGTCTGCATACATTGGATGAGTTGAACACATGCATAGGACACTCATGGCAAAAGCGTGGACAATGCATATCTACATGCACCTGCCAACATATCTTTGGGATGAATTTTATCTAACCACTGTCCATCTGCATGCCAAGACTATGACCTGCTCACTACAGGGGATCACACCCTGGGAACTGTGGCATGAACATAAACCATGTTGGAATATCAAGCGTGACCTCACCTGAACAAGTAAGCCTGACTACTCATGCCATGCCTCCTTTCCCAGATCTCATCGTGCCACTTTGCTGACTCCTTGTACAATTATAATTGTTGCAACTATTCCCTTTCATATTACTGCATTAATATTGCTCTTGTCAAGAGCTGTTTCTTGATGTAGTTAGGCTACTTTACTTTTCTACAAGTATTACTCTTGAGGATTTGTTCTCCCCTCAGTCATTTGGCTACTGCTTCATGTACCAACACTGAGGTGAGATATTTACTTACTATGCATTCCTTCTCGTACTCACTGCTGTACTCGTAGCTTTATTATTAGGTGAATATACTCAGTCGTTTGGCTACCACTTCACATACCATCACTGAGCTTTATTATTAGCATCTTTTGGGGTTACAAACTTTACAGGTTATTGGGCCCTGCGCTTACATCTAGTACCTCTTGCATCCTTCATTCCCCATGTCTACCACTGCCCTGACCACCACCAACATCCTTCCTTCCTCTGTTCCCAAGCTACTTCCAACTGGTTTAAATTGGACTGCATTTTCTATGTGCTTCAAGGATGTCATTCATGTGAAGGGTTTGTGGGGCCACTTTGATGGTTCTGTTCCTGAGCCAACCACCAACCACAGATGAAGAAACTTCTCTCACTCAGTGGAGAAAGGATGATCTCTCAGCCAAAGCTTTACTCACTCACTGTATTCCCGACTCTACTTTGATCCATGTCCATGGCAAACCATTGTTGAAGGACCGATTTGAATGAGTACACATTGAAGGGTGCCTTCACACAGGCAGACTTATGTTCTCATTTCATGGAGTCAAAGGAGGTCTTTACACTCCCCCCCCCCAATCCGAGCAGACTCCGCTCGGACTCCACTCAGATGCTCGGACAGTCCTCGGACTTTGCTTGGACTCTGCTCGGACTTTTTTGGCTGAGAGTCCTGCCAAACTAAATGTCCAGTCTGAGTGGAGTCTGAGCTGAGTCCTTGGACAGTCCTAGGACTGTCCGAGCATCTGAGCGGAGTCCGAGTGGACCAGCACTCAGACAGTCCCAGGACTGTCCTTATTATGTAATACTTGAAAAAATGTGCACAACCGAGACTCAAACACTGGACTTCGGGCATTTACCTTTAACATTAGGTGCAATTAACCACTGCACCACAACAGCTTACTTTACCTACACATTACATAGACCACATACCACTAACCTACCAAACTGGGATGACGCAGCCATTTGGTCATCATGCAACCTATTTTGTTGACACTTTCCCACCCTTTCCACCACTGCCTCCAACCTTCAACACCCATCCTAGGACCCATCGACAACCATCAACAATGTCAAGATGCCTCAAACCTGGTCCAATACCACTCCCAAGCCCCTAGCCCATGGATTGCCCCCTGGATCGACAGGAACTGTGACATGAGGCCAACGCAAGCAAGCCACATCAGCGGTTGATAACAAGGGCATGCAACAAAAAAAGAGCAAAACAGACCTAGGGGAGGATGAACCAAGCAAGGGGGGCAAGAAAGCCAAGAAGCCAAGAAGGAAGAAGACCAGGTAAGTGACTCCCTCAAGCATAATTTGACACTAACAAACAATAGGAAAACTTCGGCTGTCCGCGCATTCAGCAGTGGCTGGGCCTCCTGCTCAGCTGCCAAGGTATGTCATATTAAAACAATTTTCTTATTCTTATTCAAACTAACTACTCTATTTACAGGACCGAATGCTTGATGGATGAGAGTGGCATCGGTGTCACTCCACCAAAGCGCTCTCGTCCTGTCACGAGCATTTTACCACCCCCACCCCAGAACTCAACAAGTGCCCGCCAGTGCTGATCTGAGGTAGAGGAAGCCAATGATGAGGAAGAAGAGGACAAAGGAGATGACAAAGAAGATGAAGACGAAGCAGAGGATGATGACGAAGAAGACGATGATGAAGAAGACACCACCCAGGAGAATGACAATGACAACAAAGAAGACACCAACCAGGAGAATGACAACAAAGACAACAACAACCAGGAGAATGACGATGAAGATGACAACAACGTTGACAACAACAACAATGAAGGGGCAGACAACGACAAAGACAAACACCAGACGAAGCTGAAAGCCAATGCCAAGGGCACCAAGGCCAACACCCACACCAGTGCCAACACCAACACCAGCGAGGACAGCCGCAACGCCAACACCAGCACCAGCGGGGACAGCCACAATACCAACACCAGCACCAGCACCCACAGGAACGGCACCAACACCAACACCAGTGGGGACAGCACCAACGCCAACGCCAGGGGGGACAGCCCCAATGCCAATGCCAACACCAGCGGGCACGGCACCAACACCAATGCCAGTGGGGACAGCCCCAACGCCAGCACCATCCCCAACGCAGCCGAGACCACTAGTTCGCGATTTTATTATTTTCTCATCTCACTCACTGATGGAATAATTTTTTTACTAGATTCTGCCCCTGGAGGACATGGTAAGTTACTGTGTATTCAAAGTGTAGATTATGTTGTATGCCTGGTTTTTAGATATTCATATGCAAATCCTCCTCGCCTCAATAGAAGTCCTACAATTGATTTGCAAGGAGCCTCCCATGTTACTGGTGGGATTATATGTGGGCGAGCTCAGGGGAATGTGTTTAATAATGCTGATGCTGTTCCCCTTGACTATGGCCTTGAACATTGCATTGGTCGGGTACAGGTGTACACCGCATATGCTGATCCGACTATTGTGAAGCCTCACATGGAGCTCAAACATGCAGTCACACCCAACCTCACAAAGGTATTAAGAGTCCTTTCTCGTAAATATTCACCAGTTTGCAGTATGGTTTCCAGTTCATATTTAGATATGTTGGATTTTTACATGTTATTTTTTAGATGAAAACTGCTGCATTTTCCTGCATGAAAATTCAGTCTGGAATATCAAGGGCCGCTATGAGACTGCAATAGAGGATGATGAGGATGCAGTGTGGACATGCCACAATGGTGAAGATGTCCTGCAGATTCTTGTCATAAGTATATTGCCATGAACTTCTAATTCATTTTTCAACCAATTGATGACCTATGTGACTAATGATGATATCCATGAATCATCTAGTCAATGCCTCCTATGGGTTTTGCGAATCATTCTTCTCGAGCTGGTTCTAGAATTGCTTCTCATTCAACTTCTGTTCACTCAACCATGGCTACTTGGTCTGAAACACCTTGGGACCCTGGTTTGAATTCCTTCAAGAAGGAAATTTGGATACAACTTGGGGTTTCTCCTGACCTGTCTGATAGAAGTGATGGTAGTCTACGTCAAGCCTACAAAAAATATAAGGCTTACCTTCAGGCATCCAAGACCTATGGAGAAATGATGTCTAACAAGTCTTGGGTTGGTGACAAGCTTACGGGAGCAGATATCATTCAGCTTTTCGTTTCAAAATCTTTTTTTCACTCCCACTACAAGAAATTTTTTTCGAAGGTATCGAACTATCCAGATTTGGTGGATTGGCTGGAGGGCAATCCAGGGGCACCCTCTGATGAGGACCTTTGGGGTGAAAAGAAAGCAAGTTATACGTTCAAGGATTTGGAGACATTTCTGGAGGAGCATGGGAGGAAAATGAAGAGAGGGAAACATGTCAAAGGTGACAAGGTTGAGGGTGGACCTAAAGGGACAGGTGACAAGAAGAAGAAGAAAAAGCAAGTCAGATTTTATAGCTTCTGATAATTTGCTTGGATTTTGCAGAATTTTTCTTATGGCTGATTTGATTTCTTATGTCTGGATCTGTGTTTTGGTCATGGTGACCATCTTCAAGCAGCTCCCAAATTGGAGCATCATATTTGGAGGACTTGTGTTGTTGCCCACTGTTTCTGCATTGCCTAATGCTGGTCCTTTCCCTGATATTTCATTCAATGTCTTCAGCCAATTTATCCAAGAACATTTGGGTTCAGACATTACACTATCTCAAGTCCTTGTTGTTCTGTTTACCTTAACAGAAAATACGGATTTGCTTAGCTTGCATGCAAGACAGCAGAATCCCAAGTATTCAGGAGAAGCTTGCTCCTCACCTTCTGCCTGGAAAATGCCTTGCACACAAATTACAAGAAAGACTGGGAACAGATCGAAACCAGTTATATGCTGATCAGAAGACTGCAGTCTCAGATACTGTCAATGCAATTTTTACAAATCTTGATGCTTTGGCAAAAACTTTGGGGTTGTATCCATATGATTCCAATGGGAAATTCAAAGGAAAACTAAAGCCAGTTTCTCATGAATCAATCGAACCTGTTCATATGATTTGTCCAGAGGCTGTTATATGTCAAACTGCAAAGTGCAAGCCTCGATCCTTGGTTTTAGGAGTAAAGCTCAGAGACATACCCCGAGTTACTTTAATTAAAGGATGCACAGCACATGCCAATGTTCAAGTACTCACTGGGCAATGTCCAGGATGCAAAACTTTGTATTCTGCAGATCATGAGCATGTTACAGAACCAGGAGACAAACATACCAAAGTATACCTGAATAATGCCAAATACCTCAAGGTTGGACAAAGTTTATGGGTTGATCGGGTTTTTGCAGGAGGAGTTGTAAATGGAGTGTATAGCTTTCATGCATCAGCTGCAGCATATACCGAGTATTGGAACAACAGCTTTAGCAGTTATTCTCAGATTCCTATCAAAGTATCTCACCATCAAATTTGGCAAGCGTTTGTTCAAGAAACAATTTGTTCAATTGCAGCCTCATCAAATATCAATATGGAACTTCAGGATCCCTTAGCAATTGATGATGTTATGAAAGAAGCACTTGAACTGCTGGGTGAAAATGGAATTATACATCCAGCTGATCAGCATGCATGTGCAGAATGCACCCAGGCATATAGGCACACATCAGATATAATGTCCAATGTTGATCCTGCAGCAGTTGTTGGAGTGGATGAAAATAACAGAGTACCTGGACTTGTTGAAGGAGCTGACTTAACAAATCCTGGCTTACCTAATCAGCCACATGCACAAATCTCATTTAATGATGACATGGATATTGATGATGCATCTGTCAATATGGTTGTTGTTGATGGCATTGTGATGGGCACAACTGTATGTAAATATACTTCATAATATGTATATCTAACTGAATTTTATTTTAGCATTGTGCATATGACAATTGCACCTCAGAACTAGCAAATCATCATGGTGGTTCATTCTGTGCACTCCATGAGCAACAATATGGAACTAAGTGCCATATGCATAACTGTGATAATCAGAAAGTGGGAAACACAAAGGCTTGTGCACAGCACCAAAGAGAATGGGATAAACATGTTCAGAATCATTCTCAGCAAAGCTTTAATGGTGCTAGAAGAATGTTATGGAGACCTGCAGAAAATTTGCCTTGGAATCCAGCACCTGGAAGTTATTCACAGCCTCATGATGAGCTGGCTCCAGAGCCAGAAAGAGGTCATTATTTTACTCCTTCTTGAACTTACTGCATTGAAACAATATGTGCTCCATGTGGTACTGTAATTGCATGGGCAAAGTTTGCAAAGTCTGAGTCTCCAACAAATATTCTGGAGTTTCTAGAAAGTGTATATACAACTGAGGAATCATGTCCAGATTATATCTGCATTGACAAAGCTTGTCTTGTACTCCATACTGCTGTTGCAAATGGAAGTTGGGATAGAATCTGGAAAAAGACTAATCGCTTTATTGTTGATTCCTACCATTACACTAATCATCGTACAACTGATGAGCTATGTCGAAAATGGTGTAATCCTGCTCCTCAAGATGGATCTGCACCCAACCTTGTTATTGTAGCACAAGATGATGCTGGAACATCATATTATAAAAGGGCATTCAATACACAGGTACAGTATTGTGTTTTATTTGATATCTATAATAATTAATATGTGAAACAGGCTTGTGAACAACTCAATGCATGGCTTGGTGGATTTGACTCAATATTGAAGAGAATGACTCCAGGTAATTTCAACTGGTTTTTGCATTCCATGTTATTCTATCATGCTCGGTATGTTTTAGAAAAGCAGAAACAGAAGGACATAAATGAAGAGAAGGATGATGATGATGATTAGTATGTAAATAGTTAGGTTTCATTAAGTACTCTGCTTCGGATTCTCCCTCAACATACAGATGTCTTGCATAAATCTGCCTAATTTATCTTGTCAAAGTCATTTTCAAACTTGAGTTAATCATTCAGAGTGTGTGTATAATACTAATGAGAAAAATATAGAAAGGATATCTTGATGGTGCCATATTTCACACAATGATAGTGTATGCCATCACTATATATATGGTAGGTCACATGACTACACAAGGGTGATTTCCAAACTTGGCTCAAAATTCTGGTGAGAATGGTATATAACATCACTATGTTCCATATACGGTAGGTCACATGACCACGCAAAGGTGATTTCTAAACTCAGCTCAAAAATCCAGTCAGAATGGTATATAACATCACTATGTTCTATATATAGCCAATCACATCACTACACAGGGGGTATTTTCAAACTCAGCTGAAGAATCCGGTCAGAATGGTATATAACATCACTAACATCACTACTCTAAAAAGTCCGAGCAAAGTCCAAGTAGAGTCCTAGGACAGTCCTAGGAAGTCCTAGTGTCCGAGCAGAGTCCACTTGGACTCGGAGGGGGAGTGTAAAGTACTGGAGTCAAAGTGCCCTGACAAGGGCAATGTCCAAGAATTCTTGGATGCACTGCATGTGAAGATGGAGGAGTTAGCTACATATGGTGTTGTGATCGAGGACATTCCACAATAATCACTTCCTGTAAGAGAATCCTTTCTCTTACAACACACGTTCTACACGACTACATGATCACGTTACACAGCTATGCGATCACATGACTACTTAGGATGGATTCCTTAGATAACAAACTATTTGTAATAGAATACTAATCCCCCCTTCAATCAATACCACATTCCTCATAACTAGGTTATCTTGAGTGTTGGGAGAACACACTCCCTTCCACTTTTTTTTTATGACAAGCGTGTTTTGTTTCAAGTACACAACAAGAAACAGGATCAATCCAGGTACATTATTCTTCGACCACCCTGCGTTACCCCCACGTTAATCCTGTTCCCAGTGTCACCTGCAACTTCTCGGATAATTAACACCACACCACGCCAACTGCAACGACCAACACCAGATAGACCACGTCATAGTTAATTGCATCACCACCTACCGCGCATACAGTCACAACCACTTTAGTATAAATCCCCATTCAACTGAGCAATAAGAAAACTCTCCCCACCAGCCTTCATATCACAACCTGTCTTGAACACCCTCCACCCGTATCCCACTCACCACCCATAGCAGGGCACGTGAACCCACCCCAGCCTCCAGCCCTCTCACAACACCACCCAGTTCTCCAGCCAACCAGCCAACAACAACCTTGCCCCTGTCCCTTGACTCCTCCAACTCCGACTCTGACACGAGATCTACAATGGATAACCCCCCTTATGCTCCAGCTGTTGTTAATGATGGAAAAGGTAGTCATGCTCCTGTTTAATCAGTGGGACACATCACGATCGGAGCCATACAAGTATTCGAGAACACCTGTTGGCACTTTTTTCAGAATAAGAAGATTGCTGAAGATGAGCACATCATGAGCATTATCTGCAACTTCGAAGGCTCCTCCATACAATCCTGGGTCAATACTCACCATGACTGCCTCCTCCTCCTCGCCTTCCCAGCCTTCATGTTAGAATTCAAGAAGAATTTTTTGCCAAGAAATTGGCAGGATGACTTAGTTGTGACACAGATATCAACACAAGGGCTTCAAGCCTTTCTCTCGTGGACAGAAACTGTGTGCAAGGCAAACTCAGAGTTAGGAATCGCCAGATCAGCCTATCACATCGAGGAAGATAAGCTCCAGGCTCACTTTGTTCCACGACTATCGCCAACACTTAAAGGCTCTTATGACTCGAACAACACACATGGCATGCTAGATGATATTGCTGAGCTCAAAGCTTGGATTCAATGAGTACACCTTCTGGATGTCAAGAACCAAAGCAAACACGATGAGTGGCTCAAGATTGCCCAGGCTGCAGGCTGTGCTAATGCAAAGTCCACATGTGCACTGGGTACCGGAAGCAGCAGCAGTGTAGCCATGACAACAGAAGGAAGCACCCGACCCATCCTTGTGAACATGACTAATACCAACCAGACTTTCATGGCTAAGCTCACTCAAGCAGAACACGATCTTCTTAAAGCTCACCGTGGCTGTTTCTGTTGCAGATGATTATATGCAGACCACTTCGCAAGTGATTGCCCTCTCAGAAACAAAGGAAGACCCACAGTGGAAGCCTGCACAAATGTCACCTTACCAGAAGTGCTCAAAGCCAAGGCGGCATTCGAAGTGAACAGAGCCACAGCAGTTGCAGGCATTTTTGAAACTGAAGACAATGACAATTTTGATATGTCCGAGGGTGAAGCATCAGAGTACATGACCAGACCTCTATCTTTACCTGACCATTTGTGGTGGGACTGCTGCATTGATGCACCTTTGACATGTGCGCCTACACCAATCCATGCTCTTATTGACCATGGCTCTCCTCCAGTGCTGATTTGGTCTGAAATGGTGGAGATCTTTGGACTCGAGCGACGCAAACTATTCAAGCCTTTTCAAGTGACCGGTGCCTTTGTGAACAGAAAGAAATCAGAGTCTTCGTTATCAGAATTTTGTAAAGTACACCTGCAATTGCCAGATGCATTATGGAAATTGAGAGTTGTAAATGCAATCATTTGTCCTAACCTTCACACTGGGTTGATACTTGGGCTTGACTTCCTTACACACAACAAAATTGTGGTCAACACGGAGCTTAGAACCGGGGTTGCAAAAGAAGCTCAGTATGACCTTTTGAACCCACCCGAGGCTAAGCATAAAGTTCCGCAACTGTCTGCACAGGAGCAAAGAAAAACAGCAGCTAGGGCAGTGAAAGATGGACACAAACAGGCTTGAGCAGACCACAAAATTTTGCATGAAGAGCTGCAATACCTCTTTGCAGGGAACCCTACCCATTTCGATTTCGAAGCATACACCACAAAGACACTGTGTGTAATTGCAGCTATCAAAAGAAGGATAACAGAGCTCGCGATGCTGAACATCTTGGAGAAGTTGGATTCCACATACAAAGCACATTTTGTGGACCGTTTTCCATCAGACATTCCACACGTGAGAGACTTGCCAACTGATGTATACCACCATATTGAAGTTAAGCCTGGCACTCCAGTCTCAGTGGGCCATGCTTATTCCTGTCTGAGAAAATATAGGGATGGTTGGAAAACCTTAATAGAACAGCACTTAAAAGCAGGACACATAAGGCCATCATCCTCCCCATATGCATCGCCATCTTTTATCATTCCTAAGGCAGACAGCACAGTACTGCCAAGATGGGTAAATAATTATAGAAAGCTAAACAAGGTTACAGTGCCAGATAATTACCCTCTGCCATGAATCGATGACATCTTGGCGGACTGCACTAAAGGAAAAATATGGGGTAAAATTGACATGACAAATTCATTCTTCCAAACCTTGGTTCACCCCGATCATGTCAAATATATGGCGACACTGACACCATTTGGATTATGGGAATGGGTCGTCATGCCTATGATTTGAGAAATTCTCCAGCAACTCACCAGCGATGCGTAACCTTAGCTTTGGCGGAGCTAATCGGTCACATTTGCCATGTATACTTGGACGACATTATCATTTGGTCTTCTAGCCTTGCCGAGGATAAAGCAAATGTAACAACCATGTTGGAAGCACTGTGAAGGGCACAACTCTACTGTTCCACCAAAAAGTCTTTGTTGTTCATGACTGAAATCAATTTTCTCGGACACCACATCTCGGCAGATGGAATTGAGGCCGACAGCGAGAAAGTGAAGCGGATATTGGAATGGCAAGCACCTCAATCCACGAAACAAGTTCGACAATTTCTTGGACTTGTAAGATATATTAGCACCTTCTTACCAGCGTTGGCTGAACACACCGTGGCCCTGACTCCTTTAACAAAAAAAGAATGTAATAAAATATTCCCTGTGTGGACAGATGAACATCAGCGCGCATTCCAGGCCATCGAAGAACTGGTACTTGGTCAAGATTGCTTGACAACAATCGACCACCAAAATCCAGGTGACGCCAAGATTTTTGTAACTTGCAACACTAGTAAGAGGCGAACAGGTGCTGTGCTCTCCTTTGGTAAAGATTGGGAGAGTTTGAGGCCTGTTGCATTTGAAAGCAGACAGCTGAGGGGTGCCGAGTTGCACTACCCAGTACATGAGCAAGAGATGCTTAGCATCATGTGAGCACTAGCAAAATGGTGAGTCGACTTGCTGGGAACTCACATCAACATATACACAGATCACAAATCTATCAAGAATTTTGACAGCCAAAGGGATCTCTCACTCCATCAAGTAAGGTGGATGGAATACCTTTCTCAGTATGAATATTCCATTACCTACATCAAGGGGGAGGACAACACAGTAGCGGACGCACTTTTGCGAATTCCAAACATGACAGAGCAGAGCACAGCGGTGAATGCCATTTTTGGCATCGAGTCCAACCCCAAACTATTCAAAAGAATTAGAAAAGGGTACATCAAAGACAGCTGGTGTGCAGGGATATTGAAGGACATGAAACATAACGTTACGGACTCAAAACTGGGTTTTGAGTTGAAAAGCGGGCTGCTGTTCATAGGTAGCCAACTCATCATCCCGAGATACAAAGACATGTGAGAGCAACTGTTTTGACTAGCGCATGACCATTTGGGACACTTCAGGGGTGAGAAACCGTATGTGGCCCTCAAGAATGACTTTTATTGGCTGAACATGAGGAAGGACCTCATTACGGCATACATCCTGGGATGTGGGGCTTGTCAACAAAACAAGTCAACTACAGCAAAAGTCCCTGGACCACTACATCCCTTGCCCATTCCTGATAAATGATTTGACTCTGTGGCAATCGATTTTGTGGGTCCCCTACCTGTCGACAACAGCTTTGACGCGATCATCACCATGATGGACAGGCTTGGTGCGGAGGTGCAGATTGCCCCTTGCAGAATGGACATGAGCACCGAAGATTTCGCAAAATTGTTTTTCGATGTGTGGTACTGCAAAAATGGGTGCCCCATAGAAATCATCAGCAACCATGATAAATTATTCGTGTCCAAATTTTGGAATGCACTAATGAAGATGGCTGGACTCAAACATAAGATGTTGACAGCATACCATCTGGAAACAGACGGATCCTCAGAGAGATCCAACAAAACAATCGTGCAATGCTTGAGATATCATGTCGAGAGGAATCAAAGCGGATGGGCAAAGGCACTTCCAAAAGTGTGTTTTGACATCATGAATACAGTGAACGCATCCACACAAGTCTCCCTGTTCGTCCTTAAGACCAGGCGATCACCACGAATATTGCTGCCATTGGTTGTGAATTTGGACAGCGGGGAGGTGTGAGAAGAGGACGAGGTGAAATGTGCAAGGGAGTTGATCGAGAAAATAAATGAGGAAGTTGAGGGTGCGAAGGACTGCCTGCTAGCAGCAAAAATATCACAGGTGCACCAGGCCAATAAAGACCAAGATCCCAACCCGGAGTTCGAGGTAGGGGATAAAGTGATGATGAAGACAGCACATTGCAGATGAGAGTACATGCAGAAGTGGAGCAGAAGGGTTGCCAAATTCATGCCCCACTGGGATGGACCTTACAATGTCTTAGAAGCATTCCCGGAAATTTCGACATACAAGTTGGCATTACCACCACCTGCTTCTCGATTCACTACTTTCCATGTCTCCCTACTCAAGCGCCACATTAAGAACAATGATGAACTTTTCCCAGGTAGATGGATGGAAAAGCCAGGGCCAATTGTAATGCCTAAGGGATCGACAGAATATTTCATGGATAAAATCTTGGATGAGCAACCACAAGGACAAGGGAAACAATACCTTGTACCTTGTGCAGTGGAAAGGCTATGGACCGGAAGCCGATTTGTGGCAACCAAGATCAGAGATGTTGGAGACAGAGGCACTTGACGTTTGGGAGTCGAGAATGCGATGAGATGGAGTTTTTTTTGAAACATGGGAGAGTGTAAGAGAATCCTTTCTCTTACAACACACATTCTACATGACTACATGATCCTGTTACACAGCTACACAATCACATGACTACTTAGGATGGATTCCTTAGATAACAAACTATTTGTAATAGAATACTAATCCCCCCTTCAATTGATACCACATTCCTCATAACTAGGTTATCTTGAGTGTTGGGAGAACACACTCCCTTCCACTTCCCTTCCCCATCATCTCTCCAATTTTGCATCGAATTTACTTGCTGGTGCAAGGCTGTACAGTTCCACGAAGACCATCAACCCTGATGAACATATCGGGTTGATCTTGGAGGAATTTGAGCACAATGTGGCCACATGTTCTCTGCACTCAAATGTTAAGTCTTCGAAGGGTGATGACAAGGACAAAGCCATGTCTGTCATGTCAAGTGGGAAAGGCAAGCACTTCAAGCGCAAGCCTCATGGTGTTTGCTGGAACTGTGGAGAGAAGGGTCACTTCAAGGACAAGTGCCCTAAGCCTGCGAAGTCTAATGATAAGAAAGACAACTCACCAAAGAAGAATGGCTCTGCAAATGCTGCTATTGAATCTGATTCTGAAAACGAGGCAGCATTTTTTGCTGAACTGTGGGATTCAGATTCTGAGATGCCCGAGCTTCAATCAGCTTCCGATTCTGACTCTGATTCAGATCTCGAGCTTGAAGGGGATAATAATGGGGATTGGTTTTCTGAGATCGGCAATGATCTGGACAGCAACAAGGATACCAAGGAGTTATTTGGGGCTGATGGAAACAAGTGCAGCTTGTTTGTCAGCATTGACCTGAACTCAGTTGTCGTTGATCTGGATGAGACTGTGGCTCACATTGAGTCTAGCAGCAAGGCTGATAGGGCATGACTTGGGTAACCCCCAGGTATAATTTCATGTACCCGTACCTGTACCCATGAACACCATACCTGTTATGGTTATGGGTGTGGTTTTACCGCGGGTATGGGGGGGTTTTGGTCAAAACCCATGGGTACCCCATGGGTTTCAATGAGTATGACATTAATAATTTATTATAACTCTAAATATATCTAAATACAATGAGGAACCACCCCCAGCTCATGATTGCAAGCAAGGGGGGGTGGTGGAGGTGATGTGGCAGCCATTGCGAGAGAAACAGACCAAGAACCACCCCCACCTCACATTTGCAAGCGAGAGGGGGTGGTAGTCATGATGTGGTGGCTGTTGTGAGAGAAACAGACAAAGAACCACCCCCAACTTGGATTTGCAAGTGAGAGGGGGTGGTAGTGGTGATGTGGCGGTGCTCCTGAGTGAAACAAACAGAGAACTACCCCCACCTTGCGTTTGCGAGTGAGGGGGGGTGATGGAGGCGACATTGCAGCCATTGCAAGAGAAACAGACCAAGACAAAATAAAAGTGGCACCATTTGTAAAATCTCTTGCGTCAGTGTGGCAATTGCTGGAAAATATGATGCTGGGCGCACAGATGTTACTTTGCTGCGCGTCGAGCACCACACATGAATAGGGGCCTGTAAACATGTAGTAAATTACATTTATGCTCCAAACTTTACCTCCCAACAGTCAAAATCTTATTTGAAAGGAAAGAAAGTGAGTAACAGGGCAAGTGTCAATTTTGATAGTTTTACAGCTATAACTTATGTTCCAATGAGTCCAATTTAAAAAGCCACGCAGTTCTAGATTCCCCCCAGCATATAGAATAGATATCAGAGTGAAAATGGCAAGTTGTCAGTTTTGCCATTGTGAGCCTAGTACCTGTTAGAAATTAATTTGGAAGCTTAAAAATGAACAATCAAGTGTGTCTGAATGTCCTAAAATAAGTAGTTAAGTGCATAATGTGATGTGGAAGAGTTGTGGCAAGATATACTGCTAAAATGCATAGATTCAAGGACTTCATTGACTCAAGTTCTGTAATTCATTTGCCTCGACAATGTTTTCTCAATTGAATATTGAATACTTCACATAAAAATGAAATTTAAGGCTGTAGTAGATTAATGCAATACTCCCCCACATGTCTCAACAGTATTTTTACCATTGGCAATAGTGGAGGAAGCCTCGGGGTTGTTGAAAACAACATGCTCACTGCATCGATCAATATCTGGCAATTGCTGGAGCAAGTGATCAACAACACACGTACACATTCTTTCTGCCAACTCATCCTCCCCTTCTTCTCTCATGAGTCTCATCTGCCCTCTGACCCTTTTTCAACATGCACCACCACTCTGTCCACACCCATGACTGCACAAACCAACAAACACAAAACAGGAGGCCCGAATGACAAACTAATGTTGTTGGGGCCCTCAGGTATGTTTTTGTTAGTTGATTTCTTTCTTTTACTAACTAAATGTTTTTCTTTATCTTTAGGTTCCTGTATGTTGATAACAACATCACCTGCCTGCTGAATGACACCCACAAGCCAGCCAAACAGGTACCCCACAAAGCCCTGCACTGCCACTGCAAGCCTCTGCTCGCAGGGTGGCAACAGGCCCTTTTCCTGGACAGTGATGACCATGGCCAATGCCACATCATGCAGCACCCCCACCCCATCTGCGAGCCACTGCTCATAGGGGGATATGGAGGTGCTGATGACAATGGAACCTAGGCCCATGAACAACCAACAATGAAGGGTGGGACAACAAATGTGGGGGACAGTGAACCGCGGGGACAACATTGTGTGGGGACAATGAACATGGGCAACAAAGGGTGGTGACAACCAACCATGGGGATGACAAATGGCAGGGACAACATGGATGGCAAACAGCAGGGACAACAGGGATGACAAACAGCAGGGACAACAGGGATGACAAACAGCAGGGATGACACAGGGACAATGAATGGTGGGGGCAACAAACTGCGGGGACAATGAACCTCTGGGACAATGAATCATGGGGATGAACTGCAGGGACAATGAACCACAGGGAAGATGAACTGTGGGGATGACAAATGGCTGGGACAACACAATGGCAGTCCCCACCCTCACTACTAATGTGGGATGGTGGGTTTTTTTTTTCTAACTCTTTTCTTTTCTTTTTCTATTCTCTTAGCAATACCACACCACTGCGAGCACCTGCTTGCAGGGTGTGATTGTAAATAGTTTTATTTACTATATAATAGAACTTATTTAGCTGGCAAAACTGGTTGAAACCAGTCTGAACCAGTTATGGTCCATATGACTTGAGGTAATGGTCTGGACCAGTTATGGTCCCAGTTAACCCTCTTAGGGGTCAAACAACCAGACCAAACCAACCCTTAAAAGACTACCTGGACTGTGTAAGCACAATCATGATACCTCATTTGCCTCTCTTGTCTATTATATTGGCATCACTCCTTTGTGTTTCATTCATATATCTTTTTGCTTATTAGTGGTATCTTGACATGCAGACCTCATAGTATAAATTTTGTACAATTTCCTGCCACCACCTCAGTCATTTGGCTCTTGCTTGCATGCACAAACACTGAGGTAAACATCCCTTACTTACTTACTACTGTCATTACTTACTTATGATTTCACCTAGTTAACTTACTTTTCATATAGGTGATTAAATAGTCGTTTGGCTCTTGCTCGTGTGTGCAAACACTGAGTTAACTTACTTTTCATATAGTAATTCCTACATCTGCATCATCCTCATCCACCCCTCCTCATATTGCTCTATTCTTTCTGCTCAATGAGACATGTGTCACTGGATGGACACTCTTCCAACAGGATGCATCTGATGCAATCAATGCTGCCATGACTGCCAGGCATCAATGGGAGAACATTCACTGCACCCAACACCCACAAATGTATCAGGAAGAATTGAAGCTTCACTGGGACAGCCTTCCACAGACCGAGAAGGAGGACTGGGATGCTCAGGCAGCCACTGCAAATGCAGCCACCAATAAATCAGATGAGATATATCAGTATGTTTTTTTCACACTTGATTGTTTCACATGTGCATTGAAAAATTGTGCAGAAATCAGGCATTATTTCCATATGAATTGTGGGACATACTGTGCAACTTGAATAGACAGGGAAGTAATCAAATTGGGAACACTGTGTTCCATCTCCATGAAACATTCAAGACTGGTGTGTAAGTTCATCGTCTCTGCAATAGTGCCAGAAATGGTAGCTGACCAAATTGCCCACTTTCCCAGATTTTCAATATGAGCTGATGATGTGGACTTCAAGACTTTTGATGCCAAGTACATCAATCATATCATGAGACCATGGACAAAGTACTGTCAAAGCTACATCAAAAGTGAGTTGTTAACTTATTTGTTGACAGATTTGTCATGATGGTTATGAAGATAATTGTGATCCAATCAAGATTGTTGATCCTGGATTTGAACTTGACAATGTTGGCCGACCTCTCTTGCCAGAAGTTAGTGATATGCTGACTTTGGCAGACTATTGTCAATTTTTGAAGGATTTTCTTGAAGCCCAATGGAGTAAGTGATCCTTGTAGCTTCTCACCTATTCTACATGTTTGACTTCTGCAGGATGTTGTCAAAATCTGGTGCCTGGCACTCTCATTCCTTGGAACAATATGCCTTATGGATTATCCTCTTATCTCTCACCACACTTATCTTCAAGTCTTGCCATGCTTGCAAATCCTTGTGACATGCCCTTTGCTGACATTGTAGCTGTCACCATTCTCCACAATCATCAACATCAGAATGGTGGAATGGCACTATTCTGTACTGAACCAGTCTCTGCCCCATGAGCTATAATGCTGCCTCTGGCCCTGGTTGAAATGGAAAATGCAGATTCTTCTGACACATCTACAGCCCAGCCTGCCAGCAACTCTGTTTCCACCACCATCTCACAGTCCACTTCTTCCAGCTCAAAAATCCTCCCAATGGTGTCTGTATCTGCTTCATGATCAAGTGGATCCAATCTACTAATCCCCATTGAGAGCTCTACCACCATCATGCATCTCTGCAGTCCCACACCATCTATTGTTCCTGCAATTTGCACTCCCATGGTTTCTATTGTCTCACGAGTCTCCACTTCTTCAGGTAAAGCAAGTCCAAATCCCACAACACCTCTCAAAACTTTCAACAATACTGATGCTCCAGCTCTCACCACCACTTCCGACAACTTAGTTGCTACTACATCCATTGAGGATGACTCATTTACCACATCAGCAGTATCAAAGCAGACTTCAAAATACAAGCATGGAGAATGGGTGGAAAATGCTGATAAGCCAACAAAGAAGCACAAAGAATCAACCAATATGGGCTCAAGTTCTGTTCCTTGACAAAGAGCACACTTGAAGTTGAATATAAATCAACCACCTGAGGATGTGGAAGCCTTGCAGCACTCCAGCAGCCAGCTCTTGTGATCCTATGTGAGTCATATCTGATGCTGCATTATGGTTTACTGATGTTCTATCCAGTGCAGCAATTACTGTATCCTGGCCAGGGAAACCTCATAAGAAGAGCAAGTACTGGACTTATGTGAGTTAATTTCAGTTCTGTTGTTTCTGCTGCAAGTTGTATTCTTATGACCATGTAGGAGATTGTTCCTGCATAATTTAAGAAATTCTGATGTTACTGATGCAGTTCTAGTAAATGTTTTCTCTCATAAGTCATTTCCATTACATACTGTTCAAGCACTCATGCTTAAACAAGTTTTCAAATGTGTGTAAGAGCATGATTAAGTGTGCTTAAAATATGCTTAAAGTTATGATTGAGATATTTGCTTCAGCATGCTTAAATGTGATTATTTAAAATGAACATACTTCAACATTGTACACATAAGTGTGCTTAAATTGAGATTATGTAATGAATGGGAGTTAAAGCATGTTGAATTAGCATGCTTGAACACATTGACAGTCAAAGTCTACCAATCTGGAAGCTGGACTGCACTAGCAGGTGAGTGGTGCTTAAACACACCTTGATGTTGGCAACCTGCACATATTGAAAAACAAAGAATGACACACACATGAGAAGTATGACACTGCAACACAATTCAGAGGTAAGTGACACAGAGAATGAGTTGGACACACCTCCCAAAAAAGGAAATGTTGACAAACCTGGTCAAAATTTGCCAAGCAACAATGACAGGGAGCGACCACCAGGGGGGGACAAGCATTGCCAAGCATCGCTGATGAGGAGGGACCACTAGAGAATGGCAGGGGTAACCCTGGGGTATTTTGAGGCCACCCTTACCCTCACCCTCCAATACCCCTTACCCCTCACAAGGGTCAGGGTTTTGAGGGGTATCGGTATGGGTATGGAGGGGTATGGAGCATACACAATACCCCCAAGATGTATCATAGGATGAGTGACTAAAATCACTTTTATTATCAATTGAGTCAAAGACATGAACATCTGGCCACTTTCTTGGCAGTATAAAAGTGCTACAACACATTTTCAAGTAGTACCTATGCAGAATTTGGAAATCCTGTGATGTCAAAACATCAATACTTGGAAAATGCAATGTATATTCTGCTAAATTTGAGTACAAGCTGTGTAGAAGTCTTTCGTTGATGGTATTTGATGCAAATTTACTTTATTATATGCCCCCCATGCAGAGATTTTACCTACCCTGGGACCCCTCCCAAGGGTAAGGGTTGGCTGAGGGTACAAACACTACCCTCACCCATACCCTCATCTACCCTTGACAAATACCCCCAGGGTTTTGCATACCCCTGCCATTCACTAGGGACCACTACCAGTAATGACAAGCTCCCATTGATGAGGAGGGAGCACCACTGATGAGGGGGCCACTGACAGTGACAATGGGTGCTCAGCACTGAGGGAACACTGACAGTGGTGGTGCCTTTCCCTCACATGAAATATGAGGCAGAGGGTGTTTTATTATTTTGTTTTCTTTTTATTACATAGCCTCCCTCACACATATATGCAAGGGATGGTATATAATATGACTTAATACTCTAATACATGTCTTCAAAAAGTGCCTATAGATTTGATTGTGGGTAAGTGACTTCTGTCATACATGGTAAGTTGGAAAATCTCCTCAGTTATAACTTATCATTATCTTATATAATTTGTAAGTGTTCCCTTTTGGGGGTGTTGTCATTTCCTCTCAAGGGACAGAAGTGTGACATGATGCTGCTGATGCACCAAATTTCCAGCATGAGGACTGGAAAAGTTGATCAGACCCTGAACTACACCCATCACAGCCTGCTCTCCTGGTCCATCACAGGTGCCAGTGATTTTTGTAATCATTTGCAAATCATTTGTTCACACAAGTTCATCAGTTCAAACAGGTTCAAACAAGCTCACATAGTTTTTCATCTGCCTGAACCCTGAACTGAACTTTGGTCCAGTTCTGAAATGTTTAGAAAATCCAGGTATTGGAGATTCCTACAAGTCCCACCCAGCCCACCTGGCCCACTGGGTTATGTAACCATGCCAACTCAAACTGAATTTGTAAATTCAATCCTTCTACATTTTGCACGCATCTGTCCTCTTGCCTCACTTCTTGCTCACATCATCCCTTCATTTTTTGGTCTGTGGATCTTCTCCCAATCTTTTTCCAGTTCTTTTTCTGGTGTTCACTCAACTTGCCCTTGACTCACCTATCTCTTCATTCCCATCAAGTTTGTAGTATCTCACCCAGCACCACATTGTGCCATTTCTCTTCTGCTTGCTAGGCAAGGCTAAGCTAATGTATCTGGGCCTTCACTGACATGTTTTCTTTTAGTCATCTGACATAAGATGTCACAACCCCCACAACATGTGTTCAAATGCACACAGTGTCCCTGTAACTGTATGCAAGTCAAACAAAAATGGAAACACTGGGTGGGAGTTTGTGGTCTGCAGTGCAGTGGACAAAGGTGGCAACAAGACCTGCAGCTACTTCCGCTGGGTAACACCTAGAGTTGCCTTGACTGACTTGGGGCATTTTTGTAATTTTAAAATAACTTGACACAATGCACTCAGCCTGCTTAGTGTTGAGAGAGGACTCATCAACTTTTGGGGCTCCCTATCTTTGTGGATATTTTCAGAATTCTATACAATTTATTGGAATTGATATTGCCTTTGACTCATTTTTGCAAGTCAACCATTGCAAAAATGAGTCAAAGGCAATATCAATTCCAATAAATTGTATAGAATTCTGAAAATATCCACAAAGATAGGGAGCCCCAAAAGTTGATGAGTCCTCTCTCAACACTAAGCAGGCTGAGTGCATTGTGTCAAGTTATTTTAAAATTACAAAAATGCCCCAAGTCAGTCAAGGCAACACTAGTAATACCAAAGTCCTCTCCCATCACATCACCCTGCACCTCGCCAGTCTTGCCGCCTTCTACACAGCTGCCACCTGCTGCTCTTGTTGTGCCCTCAAACACTGCCCCGCCAGCCACTGCTCCCTCATCTTGTGCGAAACAGGGGTGCAAGTCGGCACACATACACCCTGAGTGTGTACCATGTATGTGCCGCAGGCATTGTATCAATGTAGGAGGTTGTAGAGTGAAGGGCCATAGCACCACTCCTGCTACTCAAGAGAAAGGGAAGCAGTGGGCTATCTCACCAGATTCACTATGTTCACAATCTGTCTCACCACCCCCAACAGCAGCTACCTCGGCAGCATTGGTTGATATGTATGCAAACCCACATTATGCCTTGCAGATGTCAGTGGCTTTCACAAAACATTATGTGATAGAGCAGGAGCTGCAGGAACAGTGGTGTGCTGCAGATGCAGAGCGACTGGCCAATACAGAGAAGACGAAGCACCAGGTTATTGTTTATGGATGGGCACAGGTGTGGTTGCAGGTCCTCTTGCATGAGACCTCCTCCATTCACTAACAGCTTTTTGATAGGATGGGAAGGAACTGACTGTGTTTGAAGTGCAGGGGGGATTCCTTTGGCCCAACTTTGTCTTCACCGCAGCAGTGCTTTCAGAGGTGGATCTATTGGTTGGGCTTGAGCCGGAAGCTCATGTCAATGTGTACAATAGTTCCATTCTCACTTGAATGAAGGCTCCTGTCAGCCATGTCATCCCGCTCAAGGATGGTGACTGCATCTTTCTGAAAGGTCTTCACATTACTGACTGCCATGGTTTTGATCATCTGCGCTCTGACAGCCAGCAATGCTCACCTCACTTCTCAAAGAATCTCCCCTGGGAGCACACACATGTCCAAAAGGCACTGAAGGAGAGAAATAAAATCAAGGGTCTGCATAAAGAGATACTGAGCTCAGAGGGTGATGAGGAGGAGCCTGTACATCAGTGTGCATGTGTGCCTGTCCAACAGGCATTGAAGGAGAGAACCAGAGGCAAGGGTCTACATAAAGGAGTGATGAGTTTGGGCAGTGATGCTGAGGACAGTGATGAGGGGGAGGAATAGAGGTCGTCAAACCAGCGACTTACTCGGACTGCATCAATTCCTCGAAGATTCAAAACCAAGCTGTCTGACTGTATGGTTGACCTCACCTTATCTGACAGTGATGACAACCTTCTCACCCAACCACCTGAGCTTGTCATATGGCATCGCCAGACCTTATCTCGTCCCCCACTAGTCAACATCAAAATTGAGCCTGTTATGATTGACCTCACTTCTGATCCCAAAGACCCTGATGACACTACTACCGACACTACTACCACCACTGCACCCAAATGGCCCCATTCTTCCAACTCATCATCATCGCAACCATCATTGCCATCTGCATCCTTTGACAATGACTGCCAGCCAATCTGGCCAACAGATTATTATACTATTGATATAATTCGAGCATTTCACAAATGTGAAGCAGCAACCCATGCATGGACTTGTGTGGAACAAGCCTTTGCTGAGGTCTTTGATGTTTGTTTTCACAGCACCACATTCTATACCCATCATCACCACTGGGAGCAGGCCCCTCAAAGCTGCTGGGACAAAGGTTGAGCTGCTCAACATACTCCCAAGGGACTGTGGAGTGTGTTCCTTCAGAATAGTCATCACTCAAAAGCTGAAGCTGTTCATGGAAAGAAGGTGAGGTGGCCAAAGAGCAAGAGGGTGCGAGTCTTCGAAGTGATTTGCTGGCCTTTTCTTTAATATTTGATTTGTTGCATGTTGTTTATTGCCCTGGCCTAATTTCACATTGTATTTTTGTCATCGTCTGTTCATCGCTTTGTAACCCTTCTTGCATTGTATTTCGACATCACTATACACTATCACTACTACCACAGAACATCCTACTGTAGCATAAATCAATCAGCTCCTTGTGCATTGTTGTATGGCCAATTTTGTGGTGATTTTCCATCTTTCATAAGCTTGCCTCGTGTCATGCGGTTCCTGTGTAAGATCATTTCATCCAAAAAGAACATATACTTATCCATCAACATCTCTCAACATATCGAGTGGTAGCCACCCAACCAACCATTTGTCTGTTCAGCAATGGAAGAGTTAAAATACCAGCCTTTACCATTTTCTGAGATGAGCTTGGGATATGTGGCAGGGTTGCAGTTTTCCTGACAGAACTGATCTGTTTTGGAATGCTTTGACTTGAAATGGACGACATCAATGGTAAGTCCAATGTCATCAAAGAAAGTGTCTTTTCCTTTTTGGACCATCCCTGCGAGCGTGGAATTGTTGTCAAAGAAGATGTGGTCAGGTTTGATATACTCATTGACTGTATGCTTGATCATTTCCTGTTCCTAGGTGAGTGTTGAACTCTACTTTAGAGAGCATGATCTGCTTACAATAACACTTCCAATGCCCTCTGCCCCATAAAAAGTCTCCTGCCCTATGATCATTCCACATGGCGCAACAATGATTTGTTCATTGTGCATTCACTTGCACCTGAACTGTGCACGGATCTGTTCCTTCTTCTCACTTTGCTGTGTATTGACCTCAAAGTCCTCCATTTCATTATCAACATCTGCCACCTCGGTAAGTTCAGTCTCCTCTGCAACTGCATCATTGGGATGAGCAACGCATACACATTCAAGGCACTCCTTGAGCTGAAACCTTGCTTGCCCTCTTTCCTGGTGCATATCATGTTGTGGGCTGCATCATTTGGACAGAAATGATGCCAGTTGTTTTGAAGTGGCACTTTGCAGTTATGCACGGTGCAGCATGGACAGCCAATGGTGACCCCATCAATGACTACAACCCAGACTTTCAGACCATTCTTGTAGATGCATAGACATTTACTGCAAAAGTGATGCAACTCTGGTTGGCCATGGACATGAAAGTGTAGATTCTGAGCATGGACTGCATGTGTGAAATGATCCTGTTGCGCACCAGTGTGGGGTACTTCCAGAGTCTTTGACCAATGCTTGCAGTCTTCCAGAAGAGCCAAGATCATGAAGCCATCCCAAACTTGCTCAGTGGTAACTGTAAATCCAAAAGCCCAGTCCCCACCAGGTGGAGCTGTGTTGGAAAGTGTATGGTTGTACAGATGTGCACAATTGGTGGCCGATGTCCTGTACAACAAGTCAACATGTATGTTTCACAACCAATAAGATATTGAAGGAACTGTACTTTCCATGAGATCAACATGAGTGTGATCCAGAGCTGAATGAGCCTTGTTTCAGTGAACTGATGTTCACTGACTTGGATGACATCAGGAATGGAACCATCGTAATATGTATGGATGCCATTGTTGACATGGAAGTTATGGTGATAATTGGTGTGGCATGCTACAAATGATGGCTAAGCATCTAGCACTGGCACAATTGAGAGATTGAAAAGCATACTTTCAAAGTACAAATGGACTGAACATGCTGGAATGGCTCCTTTATCAAGTGTGAACAAGACTGCCTGTCTTTGCTCTGCCTTCTTCAGCAATCTCCCTGTCCTGTTATGCAAACAGCTGGCATTGATACAAGTTTGCTGCAGTGGATACAAGGTATGTGAGACTGGATCAAACAAATGATAAGCCCTAATCTCTTGAGCTGAAGGTCAAACAATGCACAGAGCCCAAGAGAATGGCCATGTGCTGCAAAGTCATCTGTTAGACTATCCTCAACACCAGCTGCATTGGTCCAGATTGTTGATTTGAGGGTTTCCCAACAGCTATCAACACAAGCCACAGATATGTTACAGCTAGTCTGAAGTATATCGTCCTTCAGTCTTGGTGCTAGAGAGATGAATTGGTGTATTTGGTGGCTGGCCTAGTGAAAGGTCTGGGTGCTTTGTATTCCAATTAACCAATCCTGTAGCTTCAGAGAGGACATTGCTGTCAGTTGGATTGACACTGCAGAATAACACTATCAGATCCCTATGTGACTCTTATCAGTCACCCATCAGGACTCCCGGGTTGAATGAGACTCATGGGAATCTCCAATACTATCATTGGGTAGGTGTTTGAAATTTTTTGAAAACTCATCTCGGAATTGTGCTTCCCAGCAAATTTTGGCCTCAGGATCTTTTGGGAGGTACATATGATTCTCCTACATCCATCTATGTAAAAAATGTTTAGATATATAGTGGGCAGCACCCTGCCGGCATCACGAGTTGCAAAAGGTGGGTGTTTGAAAAAAATCAGTCACATCAGTCACTCCCTGATCACTATCCATCAGGCGAGCCATCAGTAAACAGATAACTGTAGATAGCAATTCGATTAGCAATATCCATCACGCTCCTTTCAAACTCGCTGTCCAGCATGCCACAGTCAGTGGTTGGCCCCAGGAATTTGCAGAGAGCTTGTATTCTACATAAGGATCATGAATATAAAAAAACTCCCCTTATCGAGCAGTGTAGAGATAGTCCAGATACCGATTTCTCCCAATCAGGAGTATTTTCACTTACTGTTCCTGTAGTTTCACCAAAGCTTTATGGACTTCCTTCAAATAAAATTCATAGGCATACTAACGCATACTGTGGGCACTGATCCCAAAAGTCCTGAGGTCCAGAACCTGCAGGAACAAGGTTTAATATCAAGTTTTCAAACACTTACCCACTTTCAAACCAGCGCCAGGAATAGTACCCAGATGTCCTCGAAAGGTTCAGGTTCAAACTTCGGTCCAGAACTGGACTGTGGCAGCACTATTTCTGCTGTGGATGTCGAGAGTCATATTCCATAGAGTATGCAGAGGAGCAATATATGCTGAATTAGTCGAGCATGTCATCTCTACTTGGACAATGGTCTTAGAGTTACTTGGACCGGGTCAATCAAAGCAATGTGAAAAATGCAGCCTGCCAGATCTATTTCCTTATCATTTTCCTAGTGGCTATCAGTTGTATAGATTTTTGTCACGACATTGACTATCACTGGCTGCACAGCAAGATACTTCTGGGGAGGTATCATGTCAGTATTAGGGTTGTTCACGGTTGGCATTTTTAGTTCATTTTTCACTCATTTTTCAATCATTTTCTATTTCATTTTGATTCCATTTTTCTCAAGAATGGAACTGAGAATGAATGTAAAATGAATGTAAAATGGAACCCCACCCTTGCTTTTGTAAAAAGGGAACCAAAAAATGATCATTTTTCATCTTTTTGCCACTGTGCCTGGTGAGAAAAATGCATTTTTGCTCCATTTTTCTAAAATTTCCTTCCCAGGGTGTTCACAGTAACCATTTTTCATGTCATTTTCCATTTCATTTTTCATTCCCTTTTGTTTGTTCCTCTGCCAAATACATGAAAATGAGCCAAAAATGAGTTTGAAAATGAGCTGAAAATGGCCCAAGAATGGCTACTGTGAACAACCCTATTGTAGAAGTATTCTTTCATCATACTCACCAAGAGATATTTTGCCAGTATTCATACCAATCTAGGATACTACTTGAGTACCTGTACTGTCAAAATACAAAGTCTGTTGACAATACTAGGAATACTGTCAGGGTACTTCCACAGTACTTCTTCGCAGTATTGTGCCTTCAAGTTGCACCCAGTGTATCGGACTATTTCCTGGACAACAACATTTCATTGCAGCCAGGTACAGAGTATGGTAGATGAAGGAGATATATCCCGCGTTCAAGTTGTGCAAAGTAGAGGATGAAAGCCGAAAAAAAAGTGCCATAGGCCTGAATTCAAATGTTACTACACTCCATCACTCTATTGCGATGTACTCACTACTCAAGCGGTTAGGCATAGCCTGAGTGTGTAACATCCTGAGATTGGTGTTCGGCCACCAAACCACAAAAATTACGAAACTCAACAAACCTTCACAATACCTCCAGACTTCAACTTCATTCGTCGTCGATTCTCAATCTTCACCCTCAAACTCACCCTCAAGTTTCGAGAACACAAACCCCTCATACCCCTTCTCGGCGCTCTCATTGCAAAGCTGAATATACAACGGCAGCCCCCCCGTGAAATTCATGCTCTCCACACGCTTGCCCGGGATATTGGCTCCGTTGTACCACGATTTGGCCTTGTTCCAGAGGTGGGTCGAATACCTCTGGCGCACGAAGTCTACAAACGTTTTCTCAGCAGCGTCCACCGCTTCAACACGAGAAAAGTTGTTGGCACGCATGTGCTTGATGCAGTTCACAATCCACTCAGTTTGAAATTCCTATGAGGAACATCAGATACGTATCAGTATACGGAGAGGAATGTGACGCACTGTGCATGTAGGACCGTTGCAGAATGCGGTGGGGCCATGTGGGCCGTACGTGAAGAACATGTTGGGATAGTTTGCAACACTAAGCCCTAGGTATGTCGATAATCCTCTTCCCCACTTGTCGCGTACCAGCTCCCCGTCTTTCCCCCGTATATCAATCTGCGCAATGCTTCCGGAGACGGCATCAAACCCTGTCGCGAGCACGAGCACATCAAGCTCATGCTCGACCCCATCCTTCGTCTTCACACCCTTTGGCGTAATCTCCAGTATCGGGTTCTCAGAGACGTCGATGAGCGTGACATTCGGCTGGTTGTACACTTCATAATAGCGCTGCTCTAAGCAAGGGCGCTTCACACCAAACGGATGGGGTGCGACTACCGGCGCAAGCTTGCGTCGCATATTCTCATCCTTCAATCTTTCTGCCACCTTCTTCTTCCAAAACCTATACACCTCATCGTTCGCGCTCTGGTCGTCGAACGTGTCCTGATATGCACCAAGCCAAAAGTGAAAACCACCCTTCGACCAGAGCTCCTCGAACCCGAGCATGCGCTCCTCTGGCGAGAGGGAAAGAAGGTTCTGATAAATGATGTTAAACTGGAACCCCCCAAAAGTCTGGAATCGCCGCCGTAAAATATATGGGTATAGTTCCTCCTTCATCTTGTCCTGCGTGTGCGCGTCGACGGGGTGTTGTACCATTGGCAATGCGAGGTTTGGGGTGCGTTGGAAGACAGTGAGGTGCGCGGCATGAGGCCCAGTTTCTTGGATCACTTGCACGCCACTGGCACCTGTCCCTATGACGCCGATACGCTTAGCACGCAGATCTACACCGTCCTGCGGCCATAGCCCAGTGTGATGGCGAATCCCTTTGAAAGTATCGAGGCCTGGGTAAGGAGGAAAGTAGGGTTTCGATGCGAAACCTGTGCAGAGGATGAGGAGGCGGGGGTGCACAACAGTGCCGTCTTGAGTGGTGACAGCCCAGCGATCAGTCTTGGTATCAAACTCGGCGGCGACGACACGCGCGTTGAACTGGACGTCCTTGGAGATGTCGAGCTTCTTGTCAACATAGTTGAAGTAGGCACGAAGCTCGGTCCAATCGGGGAAACGCTCAGACCATGTCCACCCGCGCCAGAGTTCTTCCATGGAGAACTGGTAGACGGAGAAGTCGGAGTCGACACGGGCACCGGGGTAGCAGTTCCAATACCAGGTGCCACCGAGTGCAGCACCGGCTTCGAAAATCTTAACGGAGAGTCCGAGCGAACGAAGTTGGTGAAGCTGTTGTACACCGGAGAAACCTGCACCGACGATTAGGGCGTCGAGTGTTTGTCCGGAAATGTTCGAGCTCTGTTCAGAGATTGTCATGGTAGAGAAGCCTGACGTCTTTGCGTCTCTGTTGACGATTAAGCTGCTCTTATATGGAACATGTCATGGGGACATTGCGCATGTGGGCACTGGAAGAAGGCCGTGATTAGACCAGAACCTAGAAGCGGTAGACAGAATTCAACTCACAAAGCTCACACCTTACGACAAAACACTTCAGAAACATGGGAGTCGAGCCACTGGGGTGGTTCTGAAGTAGTCCTGTGATCATCACATAATGTCAAAGAAGCAGCCTCGGTGAGAAGATACTTATGCCTTTCAGCTCCCTTAGTCCAATGCAAAAGCCTAGAACAACTCTTACCCGGTACTTCGCCTTATCATTGTGTTAAACCCGATTGCAGGGGTAGAGGTGGTTGTAGTAGTAGTGATGTCTTGTCAATTTGTTCACAGCATAGGCGCTCTGGACTCCTCAGTCCAGGCATACAGTACTGCACTGATGCCGATACCTGCCGAAACCGACGCCTTACTAACGCAAGAAGTTAGTGCGCACACGCGCACAAATGCAAAGAGTGGAACATTGATTCGAGTATGGGGGGCTTGGGATGTGTATAGACTGGGATGGGAATGTACAGACAGCAATGTTCAGCGGATTCTGAATTCCAGCCAGTGCGAGCACCACACACCAACCCGCCTCGCAACCGGCGCTCGATGTACTTTCTTCAGCGTTAAAATTTGAAGCTTTGAAGATCGAGTCTCATGGTGTCTTCGCTGACGTTGAGTCGCGTCTACTGTTGCTCCAGTGGTCGATGCAGAGGCAACGTATGACGTCCACGCCAACCCTGCCTTGCCAACGACGACTCTGCCTGGCCTATATAAGGAAGCCGTACCCCCCCGACCGGCTGCAATCTGACAACCACCATTCAAATATTCAACCCGGGCTGATGCCGAGTCATATTACCTCGGAATTGTTGGCCCTTGAGAACGCACCTCAGTCACGCAAAGGTCACGCTTTTATCTCGCGTTGAATCTGTTACTTACTTACTTACATATTATCTCATTAAGCTTCAATCGCTTCATCTACTATGGCAGATTCATCACCTGTTAAGCCTATGCGCGAACAGGTTGAAGAATACATAGTTTCTCTCCAGGACAAGATTGTCTCGGCATTCGAGGAGCTCGATCCTGGTGCACCACCTTTCAAGCGCGATTCCTGGGTCCGTGCACAAGGGGGCAAAGGTCAATCATGCATCTTTGCATGTCCACCAGATGACGCTTCTGCCCCCCAGCAAACCTTACTAGAAAAGGGAGGAGTAAATATCTCAATCGTCCATGGCCTCTTACCACCTGCTGCGATCAAGCAGATGAGAGCAGATCACACGTCCATGCCACTCCCGGATCATCCTGGTGGACTTCCATTCTTCGCTGCGGGAATCAGTCTCGTCGTTCATCCACGCAATCCTCACGCGCCTACTGTTCATCTGAACTACCGCTATTTTGAAATCACAGAGCCGGTTGACGATGAGAAGTCCACGGCTTCCTCGCGGAAAATTCTCGCATGGTGGTTCGGAGGAGGTTCTGATTTCACACCGTCCTATCTATACGAAGAAGACGTAATTCACTTCCACTCTACTTTGAAAAAGGCATGTGACGCCCACGGACCCCAAATTTATCCTACTTTCAAGAAATGGTGTGATGAGTACTTTTACATTCCACATCGAAGCGAGACACGAGGAGTTGGCGGGATCTTTTTTGACGATCTCAACGAAGGAACTCATGCACGACTTCCCTCATCTGATGTGGCCTCTCGTCCGAATACCCCAGCGGAAGTATTCGCCTTTGTAAAGGACTTGGGGAACGCTTTCCTTCCCTCGTATCTTCCCATTCTAACTTCTCGACACTCGCTTCCGTATGCGCCTCAACAACGCCGCTGGCAACTGATTAGGAGAGGGCGATATGTTGAGTTTAATCTCGTGTATGACCGTGGAACGAAGTTCGGGCTCATGACTCCTGGCGCGCGGATTGAGAGTATTTTAATGAGTTTGCCGGAAACAGCAAGGTGGGAGTATATGTGTGAGCTGGGAGAGGAGGGGACGGAGGAAGGAAAGCTGGTTCAGGTATTGAAGGTGCCTCGGGAGTGGGTGTAAGATGAGGATGGCCCAACGAAAAGTCAGTCCATTTTTACACGTTTATTTCCTGCTCGGTCCTTGTGTATAGGCTCAACGTTCGAGCCGTTCGAGCCGTGTATTTTTCTAAACACCAATCGAATCCTATTGCTAATATATTCGTCCCTTTGCTGGGGAGCGACCTAGTCTGATCAACCAGCTGAAACTCAATCCACAAGCATCGACATTCATCTCAACTGGATACTACTGTCCAGCCTTTCCTAAAACAACCCTCCTGAGGATATCAGGGAGGCTCTTTATCTCTAGTTGCATCTGGCGGAAGCAATGGCAGATAATCGTGATTACGTGTGATATTTCGGTGGCACTTCTGATCTTCTCCATTACTATCACGTGTACTGGGTTGCAAAACGACAGGGAGTTGCAAAATGCAGTTTTTTAAGAGATCGAGGCACCTCTGCACCTGATCATTCTGTGAATCCAATCCCTTCATGGTAATCATCTTTGGATCTTATGCTGCTTGAGAATAGGGCACTCTATTGTCTCGCAATTGCTTGATCATTGAGCAGAGATTTGTAAATTCTGGAAAGACTGTCCTCGGTTTTAATCTCTAGCTCACCTTTTGGCTCAAGCTGTTGGATACATAAGGAATACACTATAACAAAAGGCTATGCAAAATCTCCAGATGCCTTGTGCAGCTGGAACGAGTGTCGAAGGTTAACATTAGTGCTTGAAGGTCCAGTCCTTGGTTATGTAAAAGTCTTTTGGAATTTTGAGATGTAATCTGCTTGTTAAAGCCTTACAACTTATCCTGGCATTTCAGGACTTTTTGTACACAATGTCAAGATAGGACCAAAAAGGTTTTGTCATTATGCCTCAGTGGTTTTTACAGAATTAAACATATTAAACATAAAACTGTTTTTCCAGTCTATACATTCCAAGGTTTTGAGAAAAGTGTATGACCTGGAAAAACTGTTTTGTGTTTAATATGTTTAATTCTGTAAAAACCACTGAGGTGTAAGACTCTTACATCAGCATTGCATTATCACATGCATGTCTATTATCACATGTTATTCTGTTGGTATATAGTCTACACTTCGAGTACTTGTGCTGTAGCTTAGTTTCCTCCCCTCGAATATACTAAGTTCCTAACATGTTTCTGTCTCCTTGAGTGTTGGAAGTATCACATGTTATTCTGTTGGTATATAGTCTACACTTCAAGTACTTGTGCTGTAGCTTAGTTTCCTCCCCTCAAATATACTAAGTTCCTAACATGTTTCTGTCTCCTTGAGTGTTGGAAGTATCACATGTTATTCTGTTGGTATATAGTCTACACTTCAAGTACTTGTGCTGTAGCTTAGTTTCCTCCCCTCGAATATACTAAGTTCCTAACATGTTTCTGTCTCCTTGAGTGTTGGAAGCTCTGGTTTCTTTCCATGAGGCATACTATCATTAACCAAGTAGTGCAAGATTTGACATTTAAGTGGCTCAGCTTCAACTTCTCCCTTCATGAGATTTTCTACATATGGGTGTCATGTCTAATATACATATTCCAAACCCAGGGGTCTGTACTGTGCTCACCTAGTACTCGGCCACCCTAGCTAAAACAATGCATTGTACACGAAATACAAACTACAGTATATTCCTAATGTTAGGTAGGTAGACAAATGACTTATCTTCTATTCGAGATGTGTTCCATATTTTTGTGTGACCTCATTGTCAGGATATGAATATTTTGGCATGGCAGGTGCCAAATTGAGCCAATTCCAGTACTCGGCCACACATGGGAACTTCCACTTCAACACACCTCTTCTCTTCAATTCCTTGTTACTTACTCAACAATGTGTGGATCATTACAAAACTTGGTATACATATCGGTATGTATGCTATCCATCTATGTATATCTTGTAAATGACTATGGTTTAATCTCTTAGGATAACGATGTCCATTCTCAGCTTTGTTTTTGCCCTCTGTGACTGTCCTGGCTTTGCCTCTCGCCTCATCCACAGCAAGAGCATTTCCAATTTGTGACTGGGGTCCACCATTATCCCCAGGACCTGCTATTGTGTCTGATTCATTGGGTATAGGTGCCAGAATCTGATATTTTGGCCCTGGGGGGGGGTCTTGGTTGTATCCCCTGCTCAACAGGTGGTATTGGTATGCTAACTGCTGCATTGTCTTGCATATCACATGGCTGATCATTATCCCCAACTGTGGCTACATTGGAAGACTCAGAATGCCCATCTTTGCACTCATCCTCTGTACTTGAAGATGAGCTGTCGAAATCTTCTCCCTCCAAATCTCCCTCTGAATCAATGCCACCAGTGCCTCTCCCTTTACCCTGGCCACAACCCCAGCCTCAACTGGCTCCACCATGCCCCTGCCACCCACCATGGCCTCTGCCTCATATGGCCCTTGTTGCTGCAGCCTCCTCCCTCGCTGCTTGCTTCCTCACTTTCTCTTCAGCCTCCATGGCCTTTTTAGCTGCTCTTTCCTGTGCCTTCTTTGCCTTATCTGTGTGTTTATTGGTGTCTGCAATGTTTTTATAGTGGTCAGTTGTACTCTTCCATATCTGCTTGAAAATCAGCCACAGTTCTTTCATGACCTCCTTCCAGTTCCTTGCGAAGTCTTTTTCTGCATGTGCATCAAGATTCTCTGTACCAGTCATTAGATGAGCATGGGACTGGGTTGTCTCTCATTTTTCTGTTTTCCTTTTCTCCTTTAAAAAAGCTTGTTTGCATAAGCATCCATTTTCTGAGTCCATTAACTTCATCTGAGTAAAATCCTTTTCCAGTTGCACCTCTGTGAGATGGAGTGTATCCTGAAGCATCTGGTTCTTATGGCAAAGATCTTGTCTGGTTGCAGTATGAGGTAGTACTGGGGGAAGAGGGATGATATAGTGAGCTTTGTTCTCAGTAATAGGAACATTGGGATCTGCATCACCATAAGGGATCCTAATGGGGACAAGAAGTGTTGGGAGCCTTGCTGGTAATGGTTGCGAGGGCTCTGTTGTTGTATTTTTCAATGGCTCAAAGACACTCAGCTCTAAGATGTGGCAATTCAAGGGCCAAATCCCAGTCTTGGTGAATGCTGACATTATTGTAGTCTTCTTTAGTGCTCACTCCCTAGCCTTTCCATGGAAGACCAGTAGATTCTGTTTTGTGATCTCCACATAATCTGCAGAAGCTAAATTGATGTTGGATTTCCATGCAGATGCTAAGGGTCCAAAGCAGGCAACATCACAAGGCTGAAGAGCATGTGTAGTATGGGATGGGAGGCAAATGACAACAATGTTGTGGTCCACTGCAAATTTACAGAATCCATATGTACAGTGTGAATTGTGACCATCAAGGATCAAGAGATGGTGGCCTTATGTCATATTTCTTGCAGCAGTAGCTGGCTTGAAATCTTTCATCAACCATAATTCACCTAGCTCCTGATCTGTCCAGCCTTTGGGTGAGTGAGATATACTAACTTACAGGCCAGAGGTGATATGAATGAAGGATGAATCATGATGAATTGTGACATACATACCTTGCATTACATGGGTTGTTTTGACCCCACTCAAGGTCACAACGCTTTCCCTGATAGATCATTGAAGGCCAAAGGCATGATCCATCAGTGCATACAGTTTCAATGACTGTGATGAGCTCATGGTTACCATCCTTCACTGAGTACACATCCTTCTGATCATGGTCAATGAAGGCCTTGACCTTCTGTCTGACACCGAGCTTAATCCCTTTTTCATCCATATTGTATATATTTTCAGCTGGAATACCATACTCCCTGATCACATCCTCCAATAGATCATAAAATTTGTTAATGAGCACCAGGTTCAATGACACTGCACAGCACTTCTCCAATGTCAAAGACCACTTCACCTTCAGCTCAGGATGATGAGCTTTGAAGTGCTTCACCCATGACTCACCAACAGTGGCATGACAAATGATATCAGCAACATGATCGATGATCATTGTCATAGTCATGGGAATCCCTCGGCAGCCCATTACTTTGATCCACTCAACCAGCACCTCCTCTTGTGCCATTCCATTGATTATTGAGGGTACTTCATGGGACCTTGTATTCAAATGCTGTCTTTTGGATCAAGAGGTTGGGGTTGCCATTGGGCTTGGTGCCAGAGGTGACAAGAGCAGCAAGCACAAGCTCCATGTGTTGCACCTGAGTGAGATCTGACAGGTCAGTGATAGGTCCACCTCATCCTCCAAGCTCTGGAAATGTTCCCACCCACTCTGACACATCCCCCCCAACACTACAAATTTTTACAAACATGTGTGAAGTTCTATGAAGTCATGAAATGCCTCTGAAATGCTCCACAATGCTCTGAAATTCTTCGAACTACTTCACAGCACTTATAGTGCCTCCAGCCACTGTACCCCTGTTGCACAGACCTTTGGACACATGTTCCACACTTGCTACACATTGCCACATCACATAATGAGCACACCAGACACAAGGAGACAAGACATTTCACTTTTTAGGACACATTGCGATGTTTTCTGACATTTCTTTGATTTATTGGCACAATAGGACAAGTACCTTTGATATATTATGACTTTGCACATTTTCTTCTTCATCATTTCTCATTTACTTTGTGATTTGGACACCTTTTTCCTTGCCTTATGTCTTCCTCATGTTTGCCTCATGGCCTTTTTCCTTTTGTAGTACTATCTCTTTAAAACATATATAACCTTGTACTATCTACTCCTTTCAAGAAGAAATCATCTTCCCCTATCATATATGATCAGATTTAAGAGTTCAGCTCTTGAGTCTTAGCTCAGTCTTAGTCCGAAGCTCTGCAGTCTTCTGTGAACTTCTTCATTCCACTACTTCGCATCTTGAAACTATCATCAATTGTCTATCATATTCATCACACATTGTCATCATCTATTGTCATTGTCATTTGACATTGTCTATCATCTCACAAACCTCTCAAAACTATTTTGAATTTCTTCAAATTCTTTCGCACCACCTCTAATTCTTTCGCATCGCTTCAAAACACTTCATAGTGTTTTGTACTACTTTGCAGGACTTTGCATCACCTTGCAACACTTTGCACTACATCTACTGACTTTTGGTTAGCATGGTGATATTCAGTACCACCTCACACCCTTTCTCTGACTTGTGTTATATCTTCTAAGACCAGTTTGGTTGGTTTTGGTTGAGTTTCTGGGTTGAGCATCATCATCGGGGATTAATTCAGGAAGGGGAGGTTCATCAGAAGAGGGAGACATGGTTGGCAGTTCAGATTTGTGTGGGAGAGGCTTTGAGGTGGCTGGGTATTAGAGCAAAATGCTCAAGCTGTTCTTGAAGGGTTTGAGTATTTGCAACATGTTCAAGTGAAGCTTCACAAGGCATGGAGCAGGGTAAAATGTTGTTGTTGATCCGGAAAACATGTTGAAGACTATGTATTCATATAAAATGAAACTGTTGATCTAGCTGAACTACTCAAAATCTCACAATGTTGGGAATATTCAAAATGAACTAAAAGGGCCTTGTGTCAAGACCGATTCTCTCAACCAGCTTTCCAATTGTTTTCCGCCCCCCCTTCCCAGCTGCCTTGCATCACAGCCCACCTCCTATCAGCAGCACTGCCTAGAGGCAAAATCCCCTCATTTCCAATTAGATGAAACGGTTTCAGGATTTGCCTTGGGAGCCAGTTTGCATATTACCACAGCCTCGGAAACTCCGACCTTGAGTATTTAAGCTAGCTACTTTCATTCTGTATTGCCAATTTGTAAATCAACAAAGTCACCCAATTAATCCCACTCTATTTTCACTCCAATTCATCTCTTAAGTCTTCCTCAAACCTTTACTTGTCCTCTCCAGAAAACCTCCAGTCCTCTGATCCTCCCCTCTCACCTTATCTGAAATTAGGACACTTGACAAGGAGAAGGGCGCAGCTTCTTACAAGCTGAAGCCAAGTCCTTTCTGTCCCAAACCCTCGCCTCAGAATTCCATCAGAATCCTGCTCCTATCTGACTCTTCCCTTTCAACTTCTACTGCCCAGGTACGACTGGAAATCCAACATCTCCTTCTTTGAACTCAGAACTTAACACCTTGAATCAGCCTTCAGAGGTATTGAATTAGGACAAATGTTGCACCTTGATCACCAGTTCTATCCAGCATGGCACCTTTCTCCCAGAACCATCTTGGCAATGACTATGATCACGACATTGTAATAAAAGTCAAATGAGGACCTGCAGTACATAAAAAAATCACTAAAAATACAAGAACATCAGAGAATGAAGGAGGAAGCACTGCCGTTTGACATATAAAAAGGAATGAGAACAAACTCGTGCCCCTTGGCATGCCAGACTCATGTTGATCTCATCTGACATGAAGCAGACTTTGTCCATTGCATGTCTGGAGGACACAAGATAGGGACTCCTTGATAGCATGACAATGGTGGAGAGCACTGGGAAAGGTGGTTGAAGCTGCCAGCTGGACAATGTCAAAGTTTGATGCAGAACAGATAAGAAATGGCTGAGAAACAGCTCTCAGCAGAACTTGGCTTCTCAGGTCCCACAGCCAAATTGGATCAAAATCCAGTGCATCATCAATCAAACAGGCAGTGTTTCTGATTGAAGCACACCTGGGGCTCGAGAATCAGTGCAGGCTGAGCCCTAGGTGTGTTTTATCCATTTTTGCTTTACATATTGCACAGTAGTGTCCACATTCTGATATAGAAGCCACTGACTGAGTACCTAGGCTGGCCGACTTCCTGACCATTCACAGTATGTCGAGTGTGAGTAGAAAGAGCAAAGAAAAACCTTGTTTTTGCAAGATCGCAAACACTGCCAAATTTGGCAGGGGATTTGTAACTCATTTTTGCATCTCAGTACAACTTAGCTTAGCTTCCCTCAAAAAATCAGAAAAAATCACTAATGGAATCTTGAGATGGTATAGTATATATGACAGACTTGAAGTGGTAAAAGATCTGAGCACATTGAAAAGTTAGGCCACAAGTGCAAGATTCTTGCACTACTGGGTCAATGATAGTAATGACAAAACCTTTTTGGTCCTATCTTGACATTGTGTACAAAAAGTCCTGAAATGCCAGGATAAGATGTAAGGCTTTAACAAGCAGATTACATCTCAAAATTCCAAAAGACTGTGACATAACCAAGGACTGTACCTTGAAGCACTAGTTAACATTGGTTTTGTGTGACATTCCATAATTCCATTTTGATCAGAATTCCAAGTCTGCTGATGCATTGTGACACATTTTGTTGAATTCCCAAGATTTGTATGAGGGGTTGAGGCTTGCAGAGGAGGCAGAAGCAGCTGTTAGGGTGACACCCACTATCTGCTAGCTAAGATCATGTGGGTTCTCTCTACAAGAAGGGGCTGGAATGCACACACATGATGGGGAAATTGATGGTTTTGATGCGAGGGGTTATTAATAGATGAGTTGGTTGAGAAAGGCATTTTGCACCACAAGGATAGGTGGAATACCTAAGAGAACACAACTGGGGTCCCCTAGGTGTGTATTTGAGGTTTATATACAGTGATTTACACTCCCCCATATGTTCTGCACAGATCCGTATGGAATTACATGGACTCTGTATGGACTACGCAGAGTCCATGCTAGTCCACACAGACTATGCAGAATCCATGCTAGTCCATGCAGACTGTGCAGAATCCATGCCATCAAATTAACATCTTATGAGTTCCAAGCTTTTCAGACTGTATGAAAGTCATGAAGTGCCTACAAAATAAGATTGTGCAGAGCAAGGATTGAACTTAAGACCTCATGTCACCATTGTATAACAAACAAGCATGCTTAACCAGTTGAGCCACAGGAGAACTATTTGTTACTAATATAAAGTTTATTTATGACACTCAAAACTCAATTATTTAAACCCTCTTGAAGGAGGTGCATTGTTATATATTCAAAATCAAATAAATTTTATTAGCTACTATCATTATATTAAAAACCACTTGCATTGAACATGAGGGGAGGGCAACAATTATAAATAAAAAAGAAAATCCCCTCGCCCACATTTTATGTGGGTGAGGGGGTAGTAATATAAATAGAAAACAAAAAACAAACTGCCCCCCCCCCATGTAAAATGTGGGGGAAGGGGCAGCCTGGTGGTGTCTTGTTGTGGTGCCCATTGTCCTGCATGCATCGCTGTGGTAAAAGAAATAAGACAGGAAAAAAAATTACCTATGTCCCTTAAGCCTGTTTCTGTGGCCTTGCCTCATCATAAATAAAAAGAAAGAAAATCCCCTCACCCATGCAAAATGTATGCAGGGGAGGGGGAGGCAAAATACTATTTAATAATTAAAAATCCCTCCCCATGCAAAATGTGGGGGAGGGGGAGGGGATGTGGCCCTGCTGCCCTGGGTGTGTCATCCTTGGTGTGTCGTCATCAGTGTTGTGGTTGGTGTGTTGTGATTGGTGTTGTGGTTGGTGTGTTGTGATTGGTGTGTCTTCCTGGTCCTGGGCAGCTTTCATCTGTTGCTGCTGTTACTGTCATGGTCCCCATTGTCCCACATGGTTGCTGTCGCTGTGTCGTTCCCATTGTCCTGTTTCCCATGGTGCTCCTTGTGGTGCTCCCCGGTGATTCCTGTCCTGTCTTTCAGGATCACTGTGCATTCCCATTGTCATTCCCCTCATTGTCATTGCCATTCCACCCACAATCCACCCCCAAGCAGTGGCTTGTGGGGCTGGAGGCAGGTGGTATGTCATTGGCCCTGTCATTGTTGTACGTTGTGGTTGGTGGCCATGCTTCATGTTCTGGGGGTTCTGGTGCTGGTAGGCAGTGGCATCATCATTGTTGTCGCCTGCACACACTCATGATCCACCCTACAAGCAGAGGCTTGCAGGCATGGGGTGGGTGTGTCGTCTGTCTTGGGTTTTTTTGCATTTGGCAGTTGTCACCATTAGTGTACAACCTCAAAATTAATAAAGTACAATTAGTTAGTTCATAAAAACAAAAACAAAAAACAAGAAATCTTACGTAGGGCCCAAACAATGCAATCTGCATCATCTGGGCCCTATGTGGTTTGTTTGTGGCTGTTTCGGTTGTCTCATTGTCATAACTTTGTTAGAACCTAAAAAATGAGATGAATTAGTTGTAATAACAAAAAGAAAACAAAAAAAGACTTATGTAGGGCCCAAACAACACTGCCTGCATTGTTTGGGCCCATGTTCCATCCAGTCAGCTCATTTGAAGGTGGTGGTGATGGTGGAGTGGGCATGGGAATGGTGGTGGTGGGTGTGCATGCAGTGTTGGAGGTGGTAGAGTGGAGGGGAGGGAGGGAGGTGGCAACATTGATGGTGGTGGTGGTGAGTGTGATGGCAACATTGATGATGCAGCTGTGTGCTTTGTCATACAAAGCCAAACATTAGGTATGTAGAGTTGCATCAATAGCAACACAATGGCTGTGTAGTGTAATGGTAATGTGCATCTGTACTTTATTAGTTAATCATGAGGCTACAAGTTTGAATACTCTTTGGGTCATTATTTTGCTAAGCTCAAATGGTCTGTTCAGATGCATGCAGACTGTCCTTTCTTGTCCTTGCTGTCTGATCTCGGATGCGGACAGCCAAAATCTGTGGAATCTGAGTAATCCGAGCTAGTCCATGCAGATCCGTGTGGACTGTCTGCCCCTGTTGCATAACTAAAGCTGTTCATTAGATGGGTTGTAAATCTGTGCGGAGTCTATGCGGATACATGCAGAGTCTACACAATTCTGCACAGATCTGCATAGAACATATGGGGCAGTGTAAAGACCTCTTTATATGCTATGTTACATATATTATACATTGTTGGTACCAATGTGTGCTTACATGTGCATATACATTGACATGTGTGAAATGTTTGATCAACACATGACCCATTGATGTTTGGAGAGGTCATGCACAGTGTCATGTAGTGTAATTCAACATAATAAAATAAAAATGAAATTTTATTAGGTAATGGGGCTGTTTCCTAACAAGTGAAGGACAGTCATATAAATTTGTTTAAATAGATCTATTCCAAAATATGAATAGTACTACCTGACATGCATATTGAACTACTAACCTCATGGAACTGGGTAGACAAGTTATGCTCTTGTCTCCTTCCCTGTTACTGCTTGTCCTTGACTATCATCCAGCACACCAGCAGATATTTTAACCTTTTGCCTTGGAAAATGGATATGTTGTACCCCGAAGGAGGGATTGATCAGTTGGAGAAGTATTTCCATACTAAAGGCACATCCTTTAAGCATGTTATATTTCCCTTTGTGATACTACACATTTGTTGAAACTGTTAGAGTTACCTTGCAGTGTTCAGAGAAAAAGATGCAGAACTGAACCAAAGCAAAGTCAATTCATCCCAGGAGAGTCAGCTTGGCCAGCTGGCTTCATCAATTGTTTCTTTATCCAGGTTCTGCAATATGGGAGAAATGATTCCCTTGTCACCTGTTCTACTGTACCATAATGTGCTGAGGTATCACCATACAAACCTTTGTGCCCATAGTTTATGCTCAAGATATGCTTAATAAACATCTGGACCATAAAGTGGAAAAACTGGGCACCTGCAACAGGATTGTTATCAATCAGCCTGAATCTATCATCAGCCACATGAATAAATGGATTAAAAGTCTGTTTGGTATCTGCATAATATAAACAAATGGGATGCTTGGTGTCTGCAGCAGAAATGGTAAAATATCAAAAGGGTGCACCTGTACATGCCATGATGTCAGAGACCAGAACTCATTCCTCATATATTTTTGCTGGTGATTAAGCCCTTCACCCTGGCACTAACATGGTCTAAATCTCTTATTACTTGAAAGCATAGTTCCTCATCTTCATTTGCTGGGTGAACTACTTCTCCTTCTGACATTTGCTTTGCAATTCTTTCCAACATTGTTTGGTCTACACTTTGTAGTCTTTCTGCAACATCATGAAACTTAGCCTTTTCTGCAAGCAAAAAACCACTGGTGGTGGCAGCTTTAATCTGCTCATGACTGAATGCAACAAATGGAAAGCTAACATCAAGTTGAAATCTTTGTCATGATACATTAGAAGGTAACACTTGTGTGCCTTGTCAGAAAGAGAGGTTGTTCCAATCCCACCTAGCCCATATGGGGAATGCCAGGGAAATATCTGAGGATAAAGATGTGGATTATTAAATGGATTGAGTTTCTGAAGCATGGCTAATAGAAAGTGTGGCACTTTATTGTTCCAATGCCAGAGTGCAATGCCCTTGTGAGCGGCAACAGTTTTAGTCCTAAGCTTTTTGCCTAGTGTTTAGGGGTCCAGTCCAGTTCGATTTTTGACCCAAAAATGGAAAGACCACAACCTAAACTGGTCCAGGACTGATCCAGATACCATGAGTACTGAACTGGACCACCTAGGACCAGTCCTTGGACCTGAAAAGACCAGTTAAGACTGGTCCAGAAAGCCCTGAGAAAAGGGGCTGTCTTACAGATAGAAACATTACTGTACTAGTGAATAGGGGTAAGACAATATAAGATAGAGAAAAGGTTCTGTGAGAACCATCCACAATCATTAAGCATTATGGTGGGCACGCAGTGCCTTCAACTGCATCCATAAGGCATTATGGAGGGCATGTGGTGCTATCATCTCACATTGTCCGAAACCGTCGCCATTAGTGTTTCAAGGTCCAGTCTACAGGACCAAAAATGCCCATAGGACTGAACTGGACCGAACCTCGGTCCAGTCTTTTTTTCAGTTGTGGTTGTCCCCATTTGGGGTCAGTACGGTTGCCAGTTGCATCATTTTGTAAATATTTGAAAACCATTCAAAGACCGGTTGCAATCGGTTGCAACCGGTGTTCTGACAGTATGTAGCATGTACTATATACATGCTTGAATGTAAGGAAATATGACTAATATAACTACTAATTATAACTATTTATAAAGCAACTGTGCTACAATCATATGCAGTGGGACAAACCCTGATAGAAAAGTGATCGTTTGGTGGGTACTTATATACCCTGCAGCCATGCACAGACCATGTGGTCATGTGCTCATGAAAAAACAAAACAAAGTGGCACCATTTGCCAGATAACTCCCATGACAACAAATGACTCCCATGACTCCAGTCCCATCCACCACCACCATCAACACATGCACCCCAAAAGTGCCCAAAACAAATGAAGATGAAGCAGACAGCCCAAATGGCACTAGTCATTGTTTGGGCCATCAGGTATGTTTCTTTTTTTAAATCTTATTTCTTGAACTAACCATTCCTTTTTTAGTTTCTTGTCTTTTGCTAGGACATTGCCTAGCCACCATCAATGCACCTGAGCCCTTGCCATACCCCTCCAATCCCCTATGTCACTGCTGCAAGCCTCTGCTCGCAGGGTGGCAATGGGTTCTATTACTAGACAGCACCATGGCCGATGCCACATCACAGCACCACCACCCCACCTGCGAGCGACTGCTCATAGGGGGAGATAGAGGTGCTGATGACAATGGAATCAGGACAACAAATGACAACACCAACAAATGAATGCCAATGTTCGCCAACGTTCAAACACCAATGAACACCAATGAACGAATGCCAATGAATGCCAGCATTCAAATGCTAATGAACGCCAATGTTCAAACACCAATGAATGAACACCAAATGGCAGGGGCAATGAATGTGGGGGATAATGAACAGCGGGGAAGACAAACAAACAGGGGAGGTGATGAATGAACAGCGGGGAAGACAAACAGCAGGGATGACTTGGACGACGAATGACAACATGGCAACAACAAGTGAGGCACACTCGGCACCAACGAACACAATGGCAGCACCACCCCACTCTTGCATCAAATGCGAGACAGTGGGGCCATTGTTTTTTTGTTTTTCTTATTTTCTTTTTTTGTTCTATTAGCAACTTGTCACTGCCGCGAGCACCTGCTCGCAGGGTGTCATGCAATTAAATTTATTTAATACAATATATAATATATAGTTTACAGTCAAAAAAAGTAGGCAAAACTGGTTCCAACCAGTCATTTGGAGACAACTGGACCGATTGGAACTGGTTGTACTCGGTCTGGTTGCGGTCCCAGTAAGTTGGGGGTCAGTTGCAACCGGTTGCCCCCTTTGGGATTGAAAAACTGGACCGAACTGGATCTTAAAACACTAGTCATCATTGGACTTGTGTAAATGGGTTTTAAACTTGACCAATGTGCAATGGTTTACTTGTGTGTGCACAAAATAGGGGAAAAAGTCATTTGGTGACCCTTTGGGTCAGCCTTAATGACTGACATAATATTAGTATCACCAAGGTACACCTATAGTCCTATAAGGTCTGGGAAGAGTATGTAGTTTGGAAGATGAGGTTACAATGTGAGGAGTGAGTAATACAAAGAGATGTCCATCACAAGTGTGTCCATTGGAGTGTGTCCAGGCGTGTTTAAAGAAATGAAGTATGCAGAATTGTCTGTGGATAGTATGTTGTTCAGAGAGAGTCCAGGTCTGTTTAAGCAAGAAGCAGAAAAAGAGAAGTCAAGTAAAGTAATACCCAGTGGGGCATTGAGCAGATCATGTGGTGTCAAGTGTAAAAAACCCACAATGTGCACGACAGGCAGTGAATCTGTGGGAGGTTGGGTCTGTTCATGCATGAAGCATAGCCTGTAGGAGGATGGGGCATTTGTGAATGTAGATCTGCCACACTGCAGATGTCCATTGCCCAATTCCTTGGATGATGTGTGGTGCAACACTGTTTTCTACTAATGATGTGGCACTGCTGGCCTGCATTGACTGTCCTGTGATGTCCTTATCAAACCACATACATAGCCTATGCATGAAGAAAGCCTGTACACTGTTAGCCAGCAAAGTAATGCATCAAGGCTCACACTGACAACCCTTCCTGCTAATGCATTACACCCTGGCTTCTATACATCCCAGATCATGCACCATTATCTTGATTACTGGTGTATTGATGCATTAATAAAATCTCTCTGTCTACTTATATTAGGCTGTCTCAGGGACCAAAGTTGGGAGGATGATCATAACCTCAATATTCAGTGAAGATAGGATTAATCTGCCTTCAAGTTGCTGCATGAACATGTAATGTATCCTACTTAATCCAATATAATCCAATCCAATCCAAGCTGAATGTACATTATGATAATCCCGTGTGTCATGCCCATCATGATGTCCATGTCATCCTGTACTATGTCCTATCTCAATTCCATCCCATCCCATCCCATTCTATCTGATTCCATCTCAACCCCATCCTATCTTAGTACCATCCAACCTCCCACTCCTATAGAATCCAAACCTCATCATTCATGTATGCCAACGCTCATGCTCACCTCTCCTCCAATGCTGTCACTGCTTCCATCTACACATCAATCCTAGTGACTCACACTCAGTAAGGACCATTGTAACACCCCACATCACATATGTACTGTTTTCTAACATTGACATTCTTGTTTACATACCCATCCTCATGAATCCTGACACGTAATATGAGTAAACTAATATAAATGTGAGGATTCATGACACACTGTTAACTAGTATGAGCTGGTAAGCCTGCCCATTTTGTCATTCTCACCTTCTTCTCGATTGACTTCTCTGTGTCAGCTATCTCCTCCTGTTGCACACATTTCACTCCCCCGGTAAGGCTCTTCCCCCTTGTATTAGATGAGTGTTGATTAGCAGTCAGAGTGGTTGCTACAGATGTCACAAACAATGTTGAGGCTTGTTGGACAGGAGCTATGCTGGATTGCATGTCTTCCTCTGACCTCTTGCATGGTGCTGATTTATGAGTGTGTGATATCTTGATGGTCGCCTTGCATTTTTGACCCTTCAACACTATATTTGCAATGTAAGACATCATTGTGGTTTCAAGATAGATGTGCTTACCTGCAGCAGAAGGGTGGTTGGAGTTGCCTGTATTTGCATTGTCATCCCATGGACCTTCTTTTTCTGCCTCCATTGTTGCTAGCCTACCATCTTCAGACTTGGAGTTGAGTGGGTCATTTCCTGTTGGTGATGTCGCAACTATACTCGAGGTAATAGATGAAGGTTTGAAAGTGTGGTCACGTTCATTGTTGATGTCACCAACTGTGCCTGAATTAGCTTTGAAGAATGCAGGGCTGAAATCAGTGACTGTGGGATGGCCACTTGGAGCTGCATTTGTTGTTCCTTTGCTGTGCTTTTTGTTGCATCTTGGTGAAGACCTGGCAGGTTGGATGATCTCCTCTATGTCACCATCTTTGGAGAGGCTGTTCAGGGTGTCAATGGTGACCAAAAACGTAATGGGAGACTCCTGATTGTTCCTCTGCGCATCACTAATGAGCTTCAGCAAGCGGAATGCATCATCCCCAGACATATGTTCAGGTTGCAAATTCTGAAACATCACCACTTGGGTTGGATTGGCAAAGAATTTTGAGGGAGCTGACTTGAGTGATGCCCAAGGAAGAGGAACCTGAAATCCCAATGGTAATGCATGCTCTGTGAAGATGGTTAGCATGGTGTGTGCAGGATGCAGCAGGAGGAAGAGATGACAATGACGTACCCCAAGCTGCATTCATATAATCTATCAGCCCATGCTTAACCATCTTAATGGTGAGAGCATCCATATTGTCTGGTAGAACAAGGCACAGAAACTTATGATTGTTGAGTGTGATGGTTATCAAAGGAGGTGTATCTAATGTTGCACTATCCATGGTACTAGTGGGCATAGCAGGTCTCTCTGAATGATGCACACATAAATGCATTGTAAAGTAACTTTTTGCATTAGCTTACCAGGTAGGGACAGGTCTTGACGAGCACAAAGGTCCTTCAGATAGTCGGGAAGCTGTGAGTTGAAATCCTTCATCTTTGGGTCATCTGAAACAGAGATGCTAACCGGAATGTGAGGAAAGCTACCAATTGAAAGAGTGTTCACACCTCAAAGTTTGAAGAATGTCTTCCTGGTCTCGATATCCAACCTGGACAAAACATGCTAGAGGTCTGCACTGACCCCAGTCCCACCCAGGCAACGAGAGCAGCGCATCTGTAACCTTGGGCACTAACAAACTCTGGTTGCTATGAGTGATGTGTCAGTTCTGGTTTCTCCTGTGATGTGAATGTGACATACACATAGATCTCCTGTACCGCAGGAGGGGATCCAAGTTTCTCATTTGCTGCTGCTGCTGCCACCTCATACTTTGCCTTGGTTTCAGGGTCTGCCACATCATACATCTCCTTTCAACACTGTTTCCACAAATTCAACACGTTGCACTGCCTGCTTCCTTCAGGCCATCACTCTTTGCTAACTCAGTCCTATGTTTTGCAATGGCATCCTTGTGGTCCTCCCCAAAGAGCTGAAGAGCATTTGTAGCATGCTGATGATGCTCAACCCGGAAACCCAAACAAAACCCACAAAATGGCTTCGGATGGTATAACACAAGTCAGAGGAAGGATGCGAGGCCCTCTAGATGTCACCTGTCAGACCAACCGTCAAATAGTCATAAAACAACTGCTTGTCGAAGCAGTTCGAGGCTAAAAGGATGATTTTTGAGGTGTTGCAATGATGTTTGAGGTGTTGCAATGATTTTTGAGATGTTGCAATGCTTTTTGAGATGTTGCAATATTTTTCAAAGAAGTTTCAAAGAATTTCGAGTGTGCAGATATGTTTGGACGCAAGATTGGGGGACTAGACGAGTAGTAGAAGTGAAGAAAAGGCTAATTGAGGGAAGCGAGAGCAAAAATAGCATAATGCAAGGAATTCCAAGGAATTTCAAGGAATTTCAAGGAAGTTTAGTGTAAAACACCAAACTTCAGACTGAATAAGACTAAACTGTACTCTCAAATCACTATGATCTGGGAGGAAGACAACGACTTTCTTGTTTTTCTTTGTATCTAGTACATCTTTTTATATAAAATAAAGAAAGTACCTAAAAAGGCTAGAGAACATGATGCAAACATGTGGAAAACTCGAAGCAAAAGACAATATAAGTATATCAGAACAATAAAGCGAGCCTAGAAAGGGTGAATATAACACATGATGAAGAAATAATAAGAAAGAATAGCTAAAACTGGACTGTCCTTGTTATAAATTGAATAAAAGATCGGAAACTGCTTCGAGCAGATTGTATGCGTGCACATGCAGTTGAAATGTGTTCGATATACTTGATATAGTGTCCCATGTGTCCAGCATGCGTCCGAAGATTGTTCGAATAGGAAATACTGTGTCTGACGATGTTTTTCAAGGTTCAATGTTTTTCAAAGATTTTCGAAGATTCTTTGGACTTCGTTTGGGGCCCGATATTGGTGCGATATTGTTCAACAATGGTAGGGGATACATCTGGCATGTGTGCAATGACCATTGGGATAGCGATATAGTGTCCGATGTCAATTTTCAATGTTCAATGATTTTCGAAGTTGGTCGAGGAAATATCGGACTTGTTCGAAGGCTGATATTGCTGCGATATTGCTCGAAACTGGTTCAGAACCCATCAACAATGTTCCAAGTGTATATCCTGAGCTGTCCAAAGGTCGGGGGAATTGTATTATGGCAGCCGAAGGCATACAAAGAATTTCGAGGTGTCACAAAGAGTTTCAAAGTGTTGGGAAGAATTTTGAAGCATTCTCGTGACTTTGTAGAGGTTCGTAGAGGTTCATAGGGCTTCGGAGGGGTTTGTAGAGCTTTGGAGGGGTTTGTATGGGTTTGTAGAGCTTTGACAATGATCGTAGATGTGTTTTCCAAGCTTGAACGACAAGGTGGACCTATCAACACAGTTTCTTCAATTGTTGAGCTGATGCTTTCATGATGCTAGTTCCAGGCTTTCCATGGTTTGTAAACCAGCGCTTCACCTTCTACATTCAAGATAATGAATGGAAATAGCAGGGGCAAAAACCATGAAACACACCTTGTCCAATGAGTCCATGCTAGGACCATCTAGTGTGTCTGCACTATATCCGAAATGATTCTTAAAGGCTGGTATAATGTTCCAAGAAACCCAGTCACCTTTATCACCCTTTTTTGTTGGCACATTGTTGGCAGATACATACTGGGGGAGGCGCTCCTTCAGGAACTGGATCTCTTCCTTACTGAACTTGTCGAGGGAGGCCTTGGTTGGTTGAATTATGCTCAGGCTAGTGCTGGTAGAGGAGTGGTCAGTCATGGTGGTAGGGTTCAGAGGCAAAAATTGGTGAAGTCAGATCGCCACTTCATTCAATGGATAATAATCATGACCATGACCTACCACAATAAGCTCATGAGATGGACAAAGCAAATGTGACCATTGGAGGTATAATTATGCACGTGAGAATGAGGGGGCACCAATTCTTTGATTGTATCACACTGGTGGCCCTATGTTTTGCTAAAATAAAGGCATATCTGAGTTGTTAATGAGCATGTGAGTCAAAAAGATGTAATGATCTGAAACCAGCGAGGAGAAACAGTAACAACAGGGATAATAAGAGGATCACATTTCTTAAAATCCTTGCACTTGATCCTGTAGAAAAACAGGTCCAAAAATAGGATTAAACAAGTAGAAACCCAAATTGCTGAGAGCCATCGACCAAAACTGCTATCTGTTCCATGATTGATCCAAGAGGTCAGCCCAAGGAATTTGATTAAAGGAGCCAATTTCGCAGTGGGGGGGGGATTTCAAACTGCTGGAAAACCAGTCAATTCAGTAGTAAGTGAAAGCAGCAAGAAAAAGATTGAGACAAGAAAGATGGGACTTAGTGATGCATCAATGTTCAATCTGAAATCTAACATAAACAAATAATACTATTAGTAAACAATTCAATAGTAGGATCTACGAGAGCAGAGCTCATAGCCCTACAACAGTGGCTATCCATGTTCATTCTATTGAAAATGACCAACAAAACGAGCATGGAAACTGCTGCACATTCATTCTATTGCAGAATGGTTATTGCTACACTGCTACCTATCTTGGGGATTTATCCAAGTCATTGTTGCTGGATCCAGATTATTGTCCACCACTTGTAGTTCTCCTACTATTATGACTCAAGTAATAACCAATGGCATTGTCCATGTATATAGGGAGCACATCTGCAGAATGCGAGCCAGTGTACTGTAGGAACAGGGAGGTATGTCCATAAGTATCATATGTCATAACAAAACCAGGGTCTGTCAAGAATAGTATATAATGAAAGTACTGATGGCAAAACATATTCGAGCTTATCTGTACACCTGGCATGTATCTAAAAGATTGTCAAGCCCCTCCACCTGGAGAACTGCCTCGTACTTTACAAAGATAAGCTGCCCAACAGTGTGGACTGGGAGAGGGAAATTCCACTTCATACTGACCCATTTCATCTCTTCAGTGTTGAAAACCTGAAGCGCATTCATCTTCTCAAAGCTGAACTCACCAAGTTCCACTTTGTAGTTCTTCAACCTGACATGGCCATCATTGCCCAACATAACAATCAGGTCAACCTGAGCATTTCCATCCTGTACAACATTGTACAATCTGTATGAGTAATTGTGAGAGAGGTTGAAAGACTACGCACCTGAATCCATGTGATCAATGTGGCAGGAGAGTTAGGAAGTACACCCTGCTGTGAAGAGCCTGTAGCTGAGGCAGTGCAGCATGGTCACACAAGAGGGGCTGGAACAGCGTGGGCCCCACGCACTGCTTGTATGGGGGAGGAGGGTGCTTGGGAATCACGTGGGGCTGGAATTGATGAGGAATGGGCTGCAGACCACATTGCTGAGTGAGTCCTGCCCACAGGTGAAGAGTTACAGGAGCAGGTTGATGAGCGGGTTGACATAGAGGGAGGTGAGGCTGGCGCTATGTGATGGGGTGAACTACTCTGACCCCTCGGTGATGCCTGGAGCTCCTCCCGGATGTTTAGGAGTGTGGGTAGGTCTGTCTCTGCAAAGTGAACGGAGAGATTAGGGATCTGGGGCATAATGAAGTTGACTTGGCAGCATTTCTTGTCCTTGAAACACTGTTCAACTGTCAGTTTTATGATAAAATGGCTGAATCATGATAGGGATGACGTACAACTTGGAACCATTTACCAATGTCAGCAGGGTTCATTCCAGTCCCCTTACACATTTTGGGACATGAGAGGCGATGATTTCAATGGGACGAATTGAGTGTATAATCAGGAAGAGAAATTTGAAACTTGAGTAACTGTATAATACATTTCTCATTGAGAGCCCTTGCAGAAACCTTCTTTAGAAGTTTCCCATAGACATCTCTGAGAGTAGGATCGTTATCAGCAAGAGGACCATAAGATTTCATAGTGTGCTGAGGAGGCATGGTTAGAATTATGAGGATGCCATATCACATTTCTTATACTTACTGGCATGCTTTAGCCTTTGTGCTTCAATACAATCAAAATGATTTTGACCAATGCTTTGACCACACTACATGGGGGGACTAACTGAACAACCACTAAAAAAACAAGTAAAGTAACTGATTGAGTGAATCAAGCAATCAAGAGTCCAGTTCCACAATTGAGTGATGCGCAAAGTAAGACTCTGAGATGCTGGAAAAAGTCAGAGCAGCCAGAGATGGATAATAGTAGGAGAAACAAGAGGGCAAGTAACAGAAGCATTTGGTATAGCAAGCTGCAAAGACATAGGTGGCAACATTGGAAATGAGTGATAATTGGCATGGTGACTTGGAGAAACCGGTACTATATATTGTTTGTGTAATCAATCAATTAGTTATGATCAATTAGAATCGATTCATGATTTTTGTTAAGTCACCACTTCTCTTGTCTCATAGTAGTTACTGTAAGTCACCCTCAAAACATAGTTATTGTTATCTGTGTTCAAGTTTTTGTTGTCGCCCACCCTAAGGCTTATTTCTAGGTCCAGAAAGATCACGTGTATGGATGACAAAGTTCTGGAGCCACCCCCGGACGATGCCCTCTCTGACCTCCTCCTTTCCTATGCAGACCCGCTTGTCTGCTATGACCTGCACAAGATCCTCCTCAGCATGCAGGACCTCCACATGACACATTGGTGCATAGCTTATTTAGTCATCTCAGTAAGCCCTCCTGCCACTCTCGTGATTCCTAGACAGCTGATACATGTACTATGTAGCTCTCGATGGTGTGTACGCTAGGAACAGCATTCATTAGTATCACAACTGCAGTTGTCATGTTCAATGCCAGCACGCTTGCACAGAAGGTCCTCTCACTCCTTGTCATGTCCTTTGGCATCATCCTGTCCCTCCTGAAAGGTTCATGTCTGTGTATATGCTACTCATCGGTACTTTACAGGCAAACTTGACACCTGCCTTTCCTCCTGCTCCCCATCCTCCCCACCCACATCAGACCAACTCTGCCCTATGACCCTCCCCTATCTAAATGCATGCATAAATGAAGCTCTCTGCCTGCACTTGACCTCTGCCCTTGGGCTCCCACATGTTGTCCCTGCAGGCGGGCTCTCAGTCCTCAGGCAGTCCTTCAAGGAAGGCACAGTGTTAAGTGTTCTGAGCTATAGAGTGCATCGGGATAAAGCTGTGTGGGGTGAGGATGTGGAGGTGTTTAGGCCTGAGAGGTGGTTTGAAGGGGAGGGAGCCAGGAGGAGGGGGTTTAATCTGTTCTCTGTCTACAACAGCTTTGTGTGATTAAATACTTATATGGGCTGTATGAAAGCATTTCAGTTACAGCACCAATGCATTGGTTCTCATGATAAGGCATCAATGCTTTTCTACATCACTGATGTCTCTATCTCTTGGTCATAGGACCTCCTAACCTACATCCCCATGTCAACACAGATCACTGAAGCACCAAAGTGTATGTGCCTCAAAATGCGCCACATTCACAGACAATGGTCACTTGGGCTTGTCCATGCCACTCGGTATGTCTTTTGTCAAATTTTTGTTCTTTTGACTCGCCCCTTTTCTTTTTTTTATGAGTACAGATCGTACTTCTCCTTATGCCCGATCCACTTCTTTCATCCATAGGCTAGCCTGGGGATCCTCTCATCCATACCTTGACGTCTGATGAAGACTCTTTGTCACTGTCGCCTCCCAGCAAGACTGACCATCACTTGATTTCACTTCAAAATCTTTCTGGTCATGTACTAGTTTACATTGGAGCAGATGCAGGACTGATTGGAATGTGCTGGCAGTCATGGCCACTGATTTGAATGCAGACATTACTGCTTTGACTGTGAATATACGACTGCTTTGGCTGTCCGCTTTGACTATGCACTAGGTCTTTATGTTGGACTGTCACTTCACCATGGATATCCCTTCCTCATCATGGCAGGTTCATGGAAATGTCGCACTGGAATTGGTGGCCTTGACCCCAATCTCAATGTCCTCAAGGAAGTTCATGTCTCCACAGTTGCCACCCCATCTACCATCTCAACTACTTACAGCATACACAAAGTAAGAAAGGTGAAGAAACCTCGTACTGAAGCTCCTATTCAAGTTAGTGCAACAGAGGAAAGTAAAGTGGAGGCTAAGAAGCAAAAACAGGTATTTACTTGATTATCAATCAACATAATGCTACTGACCTGTACTCTTAGGGTGCATCTATTATGATGGAAATTGTTGGCCCTCATCTTAACACCCTCCAAACTGAAATCTTGTCCTCGCAGTATCATAAGGACATTGGAGGAAAGTGCCCGTGTGGTGCTAATTCTGCACCATACTGATGCAAGGAATGCTTCCAGCCTAGGATGCTCTGTCAGTCCTGCATCACATCTACCCACACTCAGCTTCTGTTCCACCATATTGGTGAATGGTCTGGTATGCACTTCTGGTGCACATCATTGTTTTCTCTTGGTGCTGTGCTCTGCCTAGGGCATAACAGCAAGAAGTGCTGGAACCATGTCCCTGGACCTGGACGTAACAGTGTTGTCATCCATACAAATGGTGTTCACCATGTTTGCATCGAGTACTGCCAATGTAACCCTGTATCTGACACTGTACAGCTTACTTGGTGTCAGCTGTTCCCTGCTACAATGGAAAGACCAGAAACTGTGTTCACCTTTGCTGTCCTCAATGACTTTCATGTGCACAGCCTATCATCAAAGAAGTCAGCCATGGATTATATAGATGTGCTCTGGGAACAGACCAATCCAGCATTTCCCCAGAAGACACCAGTCAGTTGAGAGATCTACTTGGGATTCATACTGACTAACATGATTTCTCAGAATCATCACAAAGAATTCTGTTACGTTGAGCACATATGGCATCATCTTGCAACTCAAAGATGGACTGATCAAGCACATGAGATTGATGAGATCCTGACCCACCATCACCCAGGCTCCTTGACATTACAATGTCCTTCTTGTTCTGAGGTAGACTTCAACATTGATCAGAAAATTATGGATGAAGCTCAGGAGAATGAAATGTGAGTCATACACCTGACTTCTGAGACAACTATTGATATGCCTAATTACTAGGCACAAATATACACTTTATCTATCAATGGATGGCAACTTTCATCTGCAATGGAAGCACAAGAATGGGGATCCAGATGATGTGGCATTGAATCAAGGCAATGGATACTTCATTGAGAGTGTGGCATATAAGAATTATCTTGCACAGGTCCAGCCAGATACTGAAGTACATCAGTCAACATTGAGTATTCAGTCATGGGGCTCAAATCCACATGTGCACATCTATGTGCCATCCGACTCCAAAACATCATGAAATTTAAGAACACAGATATCAGTGGTGTTGTTGTAGTGCAGTGCGCATGTCATGGGTTTTATTTCCCACAGGGTGCAGTCAACTTGAAGAAGGGTGAGGCATAAGTCCAAACATTGTCAAACAATTCCTTCAACTGATGTTGGATCTAGATTTGCAAACACCAATTTATGCTCTTATGTTTGCCATTAGTGAATGTATCCATAACTGTTGGATCATGCTCAGCTATGATGTCTGGTGTCAGTACTCTATCCACCTTCTCGATCACGTTAAAGAATGGTTTTCTGCCTTGCTGCCTATTGTTCGACACATCCATGGGGCCATCCCTAGTGCTCATATCCGAGGACATATATTGCTCTGCCAGCTTTTGTGGGATTCAAGTATATGCAGTATTCCGGCGAGACTTATGGTGAAATGATAGAGACCAGCTGGGCTGAGCAGAACCAAACAGCTGGCAGTACAAAGGAACAAAATGATGGCCATTGGCATGACACACTGGATGACTTTTTTGGGTATTGGAACTGGATGAAGTTGCATCAAACAAGTAAGTCATCATATTTGTCTATATTCTATGAATGAAACTGAATGTATTCAGCTGCTATGCTATCACAGTTATACAAAGCTTGCATACCACATGTCAAGAAACTTGAAGCCATTGTGAATGACTTGTCAACACATCATGGGCTGGAATTGGTAGGCAAATGGGAGAAAATGGATGTCAACCCAAAGCAGGTTAATGGAAAGTGGGTCATACCATTTGAAGCCAAGATTGTCAATGGTATTGTGCATTGTTCGAGGAAACTGAATTGCTGACTCATTCTTGACATCTTGATGACAGGTCCTCCAACTCAAGGTCATGCATATCAGAAACTCATCCAGGTGGAAAGAATTGCAGAACTTGCAGGTCAGTCGGCTATTGGAGATGCTCAGGTGATCAACATGGCACTGGATATTGAACAACAACAGTATGTCTAACATCTAGATTTTCCCTATATTGAATAAACATGATTCTCATAATTCTGATAGAGAACATATAAAACTAATGGTTGCCTCCTTGGATATCAGCGATGATGATTTGGTCACCCCACATCTCAAGCTTCGCCGCAATCTTAATAAGTGGTGTCAAAACCAATTGGCTTGCTATCCTTTGCTTACAAATGAGTTTGACACTCCAAACTTAGCCGAGCCAGTTGAGGTGGTTGAGGTGGGGGGGATGGAGGTGGTGTGCTTGTGAGGTCTTTACACTCCCCAAAATGAGAAGCTCTTGCTCCCCTCTCATTTCAGTGAGCCACAACAAAGGGCCCTAGGGCTTGTGGAGTTGGCTAGGGATGAATATGCACTTCATGAAGGTCAAGCACACAATGCCCTGCACAAACTTCAGCTCGCTATTCAGACTTTCAATCACAACCTCAAATTCAAGATCAACAATGTACGTGGTCAGGGGCCTCATACATGTGCTCAAAATTTCCTTTCAACACTCTCTAAGGACAAAGCTAGTGCTGCTGACAAATATCATCGCACATGAACTGCCCTTCTCGCCCTCAGTCTCTCAGAAGAGGACAAATCACTGCAGCCCCTTCTTAACACCCAGCTGTGGTGCAAGAATGAGAGTATGGCTCTGGCACAGGGAGATACAAAGACTCAAGATCCTTGGTACTGGATGGTTGGCTGACCAAGTGGGCTTTCACTGGTAGAAGAGAAGGAGTGGAGCATTGAAAGTAAGAACTTCATTTTGTGCTTTTCCACTATGCAATTTGATCTCAAGAAATATGTAGTGGAATGAGTCAAATGGTTCCGTGAACATGCTGCTCAGGATCATGCGTGAGAGGAGAAAGAGATTTTGGAGGAGGAGTTTTGTCATGCACTTAAATCTTTCTGGGGGATGTCAGAGGTATGGATGGAACTTGCAGGATGATACAGGTGCAGAAGCTTACACCCATAAGCAGTCTGCAATGTATAGTGAGTTGGTGGCTGATTGTGCTGAGGCATTTGCAAAGGTTGTCCCCACAGCATGAGATTAATGATGGTGGGTCATGTATCCTGTTGGATTCAATCATGATCTCATGTTCTGATAGGATTGGATTGTGACTAGGATTATCCGGTCTGTAGGATCATCCCACTACTTTGGCATGGTCATGTTAGATTCAGATAAGATTGAACCTAGGATTATACTACTGTAATATTATCCTACAGCACTCTTACATTACACACGCAGAATATGTGAAGTGCTGGGTTGGATAATCCTAGTAATTATTGGATAGACATTGATATGTTCAAGGTAGAATGATCCTAACATCATTGAAAATTCAGGGTAAGATCAATCCTACCAGCTTCGAATGGTGGCTGTCTACACATCACACTTTTCTAACTAATGCATCATAATCTATAATTAACCTGCATGCATGGTAATTCTCACCCAATCTGCATTATTAGTCATGAGAAGTGCACTGGCAGTTACCACAAATATCATCACAGAATGATGCAACATTATGCCTAGAAAGGAAGCAGGTGGGTGGGTGAAAATGGCTTTACCCACCCCCAGCGCTCAGTTGAACCTGCTCTCACACAGCAGATAGCTAGTGCTGTACCTTGTCCATGTGGTAACACATCATGGCATCAATAGCCATTCCAGCCTCCAATCTACCTACCCCTTTGCTATTGGGAGCAGCTGCTAGATGGTATCACTTCATGGTTTTGCCATCCACCAGGGTTTCTAGGAATGATTTGTTTGACCTGTTTGATAATCAAAGAGCCACATGGCATCAATTCCATACAGCATACTGGTAGTCCTCATGCAGTGATAGTGATCTCAGATTTTCTCAACATATCCATATATTTGGGCTGGACTTACTATGAGAGAGATGCCAATGCCAGTGGGCTTGCTATGTATATGTTTCTGTTTTACTCAAGGGCTAATGCAGGTACTTGGACTTGGATGCATTGAAATGCATCCATCAGTATTCCCGGCATTTCCTGGTTTGGCTGAGTGCATTGACATTGCAGCCAAACTCATATCGATAGGCCCCTTCTGAAAAAATACACATGTAGCTGAATCTCAACTTCTTGATTGCTGAGGCACCCTTTTAAGGAAGTCATACAATAAAAGTCTGTTGGACATCAAAAAACAATCAAAAATAGGCCCAAATAGTACACTGCCCATCAAATGCCCCTGTATGTATTTTTTTGAGAGGGGCTTATCAACATGAGTTTGGCTGTGATGCCCTTGAGACTTAGTAAATAGCTTCCATAAATCTGCAGATTATTGGGATAGTTAGGAATATTGTAAGTCTGGCCCCACAGACTCATGACATTACAACAAGTTAATTTACCTACACTGCTGGCACACCACACACATTGCCAACACAACCACCCTTGCTATCGACACAGCCACCTATGGCGCATAAACAACTCACCAACACCAGACATACCAATGTCTGTGTTACATTACTACACCACTGTTAAACACTTCCACGGCGCCAGCACAGCCACACACATCGCCGACACAACCACCCTTACCACCGGAACAGCCACTGGCAGTAGCATAGCCACCTATGGCGCATAAATGACTCACCAACACCAGCTATACCAATGTCTGTGTTACAGTGAGTTATGGCCACCCTATGCCACCAACACACTCCTACAGCACTGACACAGCCACACACATCGCCGACACAATCACCCTCGCTGCTGGCACAGCCACTGGCAAATACGACAACAACAACCAGTGACATGCACCCTGGCAATGGCACCATACATCCTTATTACCCTTCTATCCACATCCAGCAGTGCCAACATTATCCTATTGATGTGGTACCTTCCTATTTTGTGACTATGCCTGATGCGGCCTTCCCAAATCACACACTACACTTTTACTTACATGGTCGATCTTTTTCTTATATATTACTTATTTTTTATTCCTTAACCTTCGTTCCTACTTCCATGCAACAAAGGTATAGTAACTTCCTATTCTTTTATTTGTAGTAACTTATGGTTCCTACTTCCATGCAATGAAGATAATTTGATCCTGTCTTTTAGTAAACCTAAGTCTAGTGTAGGCTGCCAAACTCGGCAACCTTCCAAATATGCCTATTCTTCAAGGTTAGTCAAAGCTCAGAAGGGAAAAGATGGAAAACTCAGTCTCTGAATAAATGAACACTTTATCTGCATAGAGCCTACACATCAGTAGCCTTACATTCATGGTTAAGATAGTCCATTTCCATCTTTCCAATTGCTTTCCAAGAGAATATCATGTCAGAACTTTCCAGATGCGGTTGTAACCGGTCTGTGATTAGATTCGATTGTAACACTGATTGAAACCAATCAAATTATTGTAATCACTGTGCCTGGTTGCAACCTGAGTTGTAACCGAGTGGGTGTGACCACAACCAGAGCAACTGCATACTAGAGTTCACATAGAATCAAGAACAAGAGAAAGTTGATCATATAAACTTATTAGAGAGTACTTGCAACCAAGATTCTAAAATAACTTTCCTACTGCTTTGTATTGTATTTGGAGGTAGACACCTTATTGCCTAATGTATTGACCTCATGCTTTACATATTTATAAGTGAGTATGGTGTAGTGGTTTTAATGTAGCATAGTGTAAGTAAGTACAAATTTGATAATACAAGGTTGTGTGTTTGATTCCTGATAATGGCATTCTCTAGTTTCACTAATAGGCAATTCAGAATATCAATAAACAAATACATAACAATACAACACAAATATTCTTTTCGTTCCGCGATCAAGCCGATTTTAACTGGATGCCAGCCGCGGTTGCAACAAGAACTCGTTGAAGGACCCCAGATTATCCCTACCAAGGCTTGGTCCCAATCCGGACAGGTTTTGGACATTTGCAGCCAATAAGCCAGATCCCAGCTTGGTGGATGTCCGGACAAAAGTTGGGGCCAGTGGGCCAGATGCTGGGTCCAGTCCAGACAGGATGTGGTGGGTCAGACCGAAATTTTTTCCAAAACCCATCCAAGGTGCTCCAGGGAACTTTGAAATTGTCATGAAAGATGTCAAAACACTTGATTTTCACCATTTTTGATGCATTTTGTGAGCTTCTTCATGTCCATCAGCCGAAAATTTCCTTTTTAGGAAGGTGTGGAGCCCAAAAAGTCGGTGGAGGCTAGGTGCAATCCGGACAGGAATCGAACAAAAGTGTCCGGACAGAAAAGCTGAAATTGCGACTAGGCTTGGTAGGCATAATCCGGGGTCCTCTCGTTGATTGTGATTTCATTTCTGATCATACTGCCCACAACCGGTAACAACCGGTCAAAACCTATTTTAGAAAGTTCCGACAATATAGCCAAGTGTTGTCAGGTAGACTCGGAATGTAATATTATTCACCCCATTATGTTCTAGCCTTTCAAGTTTCAACACCTTAGTATACCCTGTTCCCGATGTCCATAATCAAATTTACATGTCGAAGTTGAATTTCAAGTAGGTTCTTAGTATTCGGTCTCTGATTGGCTGGCAATATAAATCGAATGGAATCCGCTCCGAGGTTCTTTTCTGATGATCGGATACCCAGATCGGCAGCTGTGCAGGAGTAGCACAGCTGAAGGTTTTGTGGGAAGGTTAGGTGCCTTTGTCAACGTTTGGCAAGAATGTTTTGATGATGTCGACGATGCCGAGTTGCTCCGCAGTTCCGTTACACTGCGTGCAATCTGAGGAGAAGTTGCTGGCAGTTCAGAGAGTATTTCGTTTGCAGGGATGTTTCTTCCTTTCCGGCCGCCGAGACACCCAAGACGTGAAGTGAGGTGAATGAGCTCGGATTCAAAGGAGCTTGCGCAAGCGGCACAATGAAGGATTGGGTGAAGAATATTGATTTTGAGTCTGATTTCGTGTGCATACTTGCGCGGACACTGTTCAGTCAAATGCCTAGGTGCGTGAGTGCTACGGTTCCAGCCCCAAGAAAGAGATTCTTTTTTCCTTAACAAACCTACGGTAAATTAAAAGAGGCGTATGGACATTTTTGCAAAGTTGTAAAGCAACGACTTATCTACGTGATATGCGTGAAGAGAAAAATGACTAATGGTAGCCTAGGAAGAGTATTCTGGAGGTGGTTCGTTAAATTCCTGACTTGGAGTCAATTCCCCGTGTTCCGTCTGTGCTGGCTCCTGCAATCGTATCCGCATGTTCGACATCGTTGGGCGATGGATCACTCCCATTTGCTGCTGCAGTCGAGATGTCTCAGAGGCTTCTGAGGTAGGGACAGCATCATGGTCATGTCGCATCAAGATAGACAACAGGGGCGTCATCGTGTTTCTGTCTCTTGACGGTATTGCCATGTTGGAACAATCGTCGTTGAAACTTACGAGCGCCGGAAAAAATTCGCTCGCTGGGTGATTAGTGGATATCGTCGGAGATGGTGAATGATTGAATGGATTATGGAGTATTCGCGATATTCTGTAGCTCTTAGTAATTCGCTTGTGTCGAAGCCAGAGCAGAAATGATAGGATCAAGACTATGGCGGCAGCACTCCCCCCTCCAGCCGCCCCAATTAAAGCTGAGCGGGTGGAGTGGGTGCTGGATGAAGAGCTGGATGAAGAGCTGGATGAAGAGGTACTGGCTGTCTGCAATATCGAAGTTGCGCCGTCTGACGGACCTTCGCTACTGCCAGCCTGCAAAGGACTTGAAGTGGGGCTTGTGGTGCTCAGCGAGCTGCTGCTGCTGATTACAGGATTCGAAGGTGAAGTTAGAGCACTTGTGGGAGCAGTTGGAGGAGTGTTGGAAGTTTGCGAAGGAGTGTTAAAAGTTTGCGGGGGAGGTTTGGAAGTGGGAAAAAGCCCAGTAAGAGCAATGAGTGGACTAGCAGTAGGGGGCGGTTCATCAATCCTATATGCGAACATTAGCTGAGGTTTAGGAACATAACAGGAGACGGACGTGTAAATCGCATAATCAAAATTAATGAAAACGGAATGATCTACCCCAGAAGTCGAAATGTGGAGAGTGTGTTGAGTATTCATCAAATTGGAACTTGAAAATACAAGGGCATTATAAATAAGTTCGACGCTCGAGCTAGGAGCGTGAAAAAAATTTCCTGCTGCTTGGCCGTCGAGTGTGAAGTTGCATTCGGTCTGAGTTGTAATACCAGGTCCAACGGTATTGGGCAGGATAAAAAACACGTAAATGGCGGTCCCTGTGATAGGCTTTCGGCATTCACCCACATCAAACAAAGATATAGGGCTGCTCACCTGTGAATGCAAGTTCGATTTCAGTCAAGCCTAGTTGAGGGTGATACGTAGCGGCAGTCCAGGTTCTGTCAAATGCCAGGTTAGGGTCGGGTTGTATTGCACATCCTCCGCATTCAGGGCCTGCCCACACGCCTCCCGTCCGAGGCAGATAGATAGGCTTAGCTCCAGTCACAGAATCACCGTTCGTATCATCAATTGTACGATTGACTTCAACTGCGGTTACGATTTGGAGAACATTGAGGAAAAGGAAGGATAGGGGACCCGCTGTAGCTAGTTTGAGCATAGATTCAGCAAAGGTTCAGTAAACTTTCAACCGTCGATGAGGGCATGATATCCATGGTTTTCAGCGCAATTTGTAAACATATACAGTCACATTGATGCAACAACGAACTGTCGAACTGGAAGCTAGGACTGATCGAAACTCGGAGCTGGAACTGATCGACTTGTTTGCAATTGAGCCCATTGATGGACGACTAACCTCTATGGTCTGCTTTTCTCGCACCATCAATTCATTATGTAATGCACAGAACATGCCGCATATGAGGTGACTTCAACAAAGTCGCGTCTCGCCTCAACTCCCTCACTAACATTTCCATGGACTGCCATACCGGCCAGCTGTGCACAAGTAAATCCAAAAATTTCTGTCCTGGTCTTGCTGACCATTTCTATGCTACGCCTTCAGCAATCTGGGATTAGTGATGTTCTGGCCCGGCTTGGCTCAAAAGCCCCGGCTTTGGCCTTGCTGAAATTCTGGGTCAAGCCAAAGCCGCCACTCATGGCTTGGCTTTGGCCTGGTCCAGCCCTAGCCACGGCTTTTGGCACACAAAGTTGATTCGGAGATGGGGGCGTATAGGGTAGGAAGTGGGTGTTGTAGGGATCCTTAGGATTCATGAGGCAAGGGGGCTCCAGGATTGAAAAAAAAAAAGACCCGGGGTCGATTTTTTTGCCAAGGGAGTTTAGGGTGAACTAACTTACATAATCAGGAATATGTCTAAATATAGTAATATGACATCATCTGCATTGGTGCTTTCCCCCACATCCTCGGGCGCCTCACAAGCCACACACGACCAATTTTGTGGCTCTTGCTCAACTCCTACACATTGGAGGTGATACTAGACACATAATATAAGTCAGAATGTGAATCAATGCCCATGGGACACAATGAACTAACCCATTGAGTCTCGCAGTTGGCTTGCTTGCATTTGAGGACCAATTATTCATACAACTCATGCTGTCATTGACACAGCGGGCAAGTTCCGAGGCAGTTGACTCGTAGTTGACTCGTAGTTGACTCACGGTTTACTCGCGGTTTACTCGCGGTTGACACCTCATTACATAATCCTACCAAATTGAGATTGATGCTTGATTGATGCATTCTCTTAAGTTAAATCAATCGGTTCATGAGGGTGACCATGGTGACTGGCATCAGACTGGCATGGTAGAGGATGTACATCAGTTACAATAGCAACAAATTTTGATGTCTCTATTAAAATGGTCCAAAACAGCTATCATTCTTTTCCTCTCTTTTCCTTCACCAAGTTCACCATGCCTCCAGTCATATGTAACTGTACAATTTGCTGCACAAAAACCATCTTCATCAATGATGTTGAACAGCCAGGACAGTATGTTGATGATTCTACCTATTTGAAGCATGAGAAACAGGATAAAGATAAATGGCCTATGTCACAACTGGCAAAGGGAAAGCAGCAATCATCATCCCCAAGCCCATCACCAAAACATTCTAGAGCTTCTAATTCTCCCACAGATAAGTGCTAGATTGTTATTGTTAGATCCAGACTAATATACTAATTATGCAGATATCAACTTTTCTACAGTACTTATCACAAAGATGATCTGTCTCCTTGTCATCTGGCTCCACAATAGAGCTGGTGTGAGTCATTCTATCACCAACAAAATTCTACAAGGATTTCAACTTATTATTTCTGTGACTCTCTCTATTGTTGGGGTTGCTCTTTCATCATCTGGACTCAATGTCAAGCTTCCAAACATCCAACTCCCTCATGATGTCTGCACAGCATATTGGCTCCACTGCTCAGAGCCAGAAATCATCTGGACAGCATGCTGCCCCAAGTGCTTTTCCCTCATCCTATTCCTTGGAAATGTCAGTGGAAGGCATCCCCAAGATCACAATCCTGTAACACAAACCTCTGGGCAACTCAGAATACTCCAAATGGTCCTAATCTATACACTACACAATCCTTTGATTCAGTTTTATTATCTTCCAAGGTCATTGAAGACAGCCTTCATGAGACTTTCAACCACCACAGAAGCCATCCACCAGCTGCCTTTGGTGCCAATATGAATGATATCCAGGATAGCCCTGCTTGGGATGACTTGCAAGGTTTTCTACAGTCTCCTTATCATTTACTATTTGGAATTGATATTGATTGGTTCAATCCTTAAACCAACAAGATTGCTGGTAAGTTATTAACAAATTCTGCACAGACTATGGCACAGCTTATTTTATATATAGGCAAAAAAGTGTCTTGTGAAGCAATCCTGCTTTATTGCTTGAACTTACCTTTTCATCTTCAGTATTGATTTGAGAATATCTTTATTGTTGGTTGAACCCCTCCTCCCCATCTTCCTGACCCCACAACCATCTCCCATCTTCTTGAACCTGTTATTAACTCTGTTGCCAAGTATGGTGTTGCACCAGGCTAAAATTTGCCAACATCCAGACATCCTGATGGCATCTCTGTGGTAGCAAAAATTCTGCCTGTGATTGCTGATATTGAGGGAAGTCGCAAGGCTACTGGCCTTTTGGGACATGGTGCCACAATGTTCTGTTCTTTCTGCCTCTGTACCAGTGATCAGCTAGAGGATCTCAATATTCAATCTTGGGAACTCCATAATGGTGCACAAGTGTGAGCACAGGCAGAGGCATGGTTACATCAGACAACCAAAGCTGGTCAAAAAAGACAACAGGTGTGCAGTGGACCCCACTGCATAATCTTCCATGTTGGGACCCAGTCAAATATGTTGTACTAGGTTTTATGCATAACTGGCTTGAGGGTATTCTACAGCATCATCTTTGTGCACTCTGGGGAATTGGATGGGATGAGGATGAAATCCAAAAAACTCAAGAGGTGGAACAGCATTGGAGTGAAGCAGATGTATCAGATTCTGCTGAAGAGTTGGATGACCTCCTTCAAGAAGCAGCTGAACATAATCTTGAGGCTGCAATGGCAATGCAACATACACCACCTATGTCTCCCTCACCATCTTTTTCTGAATTATCTGAGTCATCCTCATCCTCATCAACACCTACACAGAGCCACACAAATCCCTATGCATATGACTTCAATGATGATGATGATGATGATGATAACTATATTCCTGTTGACCCTTTGCCTTTTAGCTTCACAGAAATTGAGCTACAGGCAATAAGAAATTGTATTCATGATATTACTCTTCCAACATGGATACAACAACCACCAACCAATCTTGGTGAACCAAGCCATGGCAAGCTCAAAGCTCAGGAATATCTCACCCTCTTCACATGTATCTTTCCCCTCATTATTCCTGAATTCTGGTATATGACCACTGCCACAAATTTCCACCACCAGCACTTCTACTGCTTCTATCATGTTGTTGCAGCAACAAATATTGTAGCTGCATATAAAACCTCCAATGCTGAAACTGATGCTTATACTCAGCATTATATTCAATATCGAGCTGCTATTCAACAACTTTTTCCACATCATCCATCTAAGCCAAACCATCATTATGCAATGCATAATGGTGCTCTTCTCAAATATTGGGGTCCTTTGGCATCTTTTAGTGAGTTTCCAGGTGAACAAATGAATGGAAAGTTGCAAAAAATAAACACCAATTATCATCTCCATATGTGTTTCAATTATTTTGCTCAAAAATTGATAGCTAATACCAAGATCAGGGGATTTAGATCTTACAATGCTCCATCAGATGAGTCGTCAAGCTCATGTAGATGCTTTACTGCACAGTGAAGATCATTTAAAAGAATTATGTGAGATTCTTGAGCCAGGAGACATGGCCATGGATGACCATCCAGTACCTCTCCAGCCTACAGAAGTGGCAGATATTCTAGCAAAATCACCTTGTCTTCTGGAAGTAGATTATAATAGTCTGCTTGATTATCTTCACCAGACAGGAAGACTGTACCGAGCTTTCTCTGATCTTCCCCATCCACCAAATGCCATTATTCTCCCTCCACAAGCCCAACATCTTCTGCAGGTGCACTGTGATGAGTGCACATTCAGTTGTGAAAAGTCACATAAAGGAAACAGTGCTATAAAGTTCTACAATCCATTGACACAGGCTCATGATACAGGATTCACTTGAGCTAGTGGGCCATTGCTGTGCATGGCAAATCCAAGTTCTCTCAGGGGGGGTCTAGTCAGCTATAAATAGCAACAATTGCTGTGTTCATCAGATGTGGTCGCAGTTGTTGCAAAATTAATGATTGTCCTGTTACTATTCCATCATGAAACCAAGTGCCAGAGGAAAGCTTTATGTGAGCAGTAAAATGGTTGTCTTGGTAGTGTATTATTCCCTTCAGAATGTATCTTGCAGCAGTGATGTTTACCACAACAGTGATAATTTCATCTAAGTCAGGGATTTCATTGTGTGACCATTCAAATGCAAGAAGTGGAGGGTGGTGCTTGAATGTGGTGTGTCTTATTTGTGGTCAGGCACATGTTACACATCTTGAAGGTAATGAAAGTTTGAAGTTATTTAGATAATTTTGCAAACTTTGTCCTTGAGCTGGTAATGTAGAAATTAAACAGGTTCTGTTGTTTGTTTCTGTTGTTGCATGGTGGTTCTCTTTGGAGCACGTTCACACCAATGAAGTTATCATCTGATTATGTTTCAGAAGATAGACCAGGACTGATGCAATGCTTGTGAAGTGTCCAAACTCAAATTCAGTAGATTTCTGAATAAGTCCTCTTCTCATGTAATCTCATACATCTTCTAAAGAGAAATGATGTTGTCCAGGAGCAGGTCTGTTAGCATGGTTGTTGAATCCATGTATTAATGTGGTCATTAAGTTATTGTTTATTTCAGCCCATGACACTGAATTAGTTATAGGTTGTTCTCTCCATGCATTGAAAAGGACAGTTACTATAGCATCATAAGCACAACTGTTATTTGACCAGCAAGTTCCTTTTGGTAGCCAATTGCTTAAATTAGGATTAACAATTAAGGACTGTCCTTCTTTTTTATCAGCTGGTTTAAACTTTTTCATGGGCCTTGTTAAGGAAGTATCATTCAGTTTGATGTGAAGTTTTGGTGAATGTTCTTGTTTAGTATTTTCTAGTAAACTCTCATTAGTAGTTCTGGTTCTGTTATGAGTCCACTCCAGGTAGGGATTGTTTGAATTCCAGTATAAAGCTGTATGCATTGTGAATGAAATGTAGTCCTTCCCTTTTATTTGATGAAAGAATGCAAGTAGAGTGTTTCATTGTTCTGCTATGTTTGAATTTACTTTAAGTTTTTTGTGAAACTGCAAAGTTGTCATTGAATCCAAGAGTTCTAATTCGCAAAATTCTTGACAAAGTGCTCCAGATGCTCCTCCTTGAATTTTGTGAGGATGAAACCCTGTTAATATCAGTGTGCCTGCAGCAGTTGAACCTCTTGAAAGGGCAGTGTAATATGCTTGGTGGGTCTCACTATGTAAAGGTTCAGTCCTTTATGCAGTCTTACTCACTACAGACACCCAGAGCTTGACCAAATGGTATTGCTGTAGGTATGGTTGTAGTGTTAGGCAAAATGTTACCTAATACTAAACAAGCACCAAATAAAGAATGTGCCAGGGGTGCAAATAAGTATAACCAAGTTTTGTTACATGCCCCCTTTTGAGATTGCTCAGTGCAATCTAAATAAAGTAAAGAAAAGTTAAAAAGTTAAAAGAATGATCATAGGGAATTGTCCATATGGCATGAGATAAAAAACCATGGGTGGGCTGTTAGGACCCAACCATATCAGTCCTTTGGATGTTGGCGGTGATGAGGCAGCAGGTTAGGTAATGGGGTGCAGCATAGAAGAGGATGACGGTGAGTGTGGTTGTGACAGGGGTTGGGGGCTGTCCTCTTCATCTAGGTCCATTTCCTCTGCAAATGGCAGCATGTTGGTGGAGGTAGTTGGGCCTGCAGTTGGTTCTCCCATTTCCTCATCCCTGGTTGTAGGTTGTGCTGAGGGCTCCCACTCCACAATAGGGTTATTGGCAGCACATTGGGCAAAGAGTTGGTTGAAGTGAGGGTCTTCCCCCACTAGTAACCAGTCATGGCTATCATCGAGGCAGTAGTGGTCACCATCCTCCTCAGTGGCTCACATGTGGATTTGGCCCACATCCTCCACCATTGGGGTATACCACCCGTTCCACTCAGGAATGGCTGGGGGCAGGCCATGCATGCCCAGCCAGTGGATGCATTTATTGTCCATGTTCTGGTAGTTTGCCTCAGCCTCAGGGCAGTGGTTGTAGTGATGGTTGAGGTAGTGGAGGCCATAGGTATAGGCATGGTCCACCCAGGTGAGAGGGATGTGGTTGTTGGCAAGGGTAGCCAGGACTTCATCGGTGGTGAGTTTGGGGCCACGACACTCTCCAAAGTCCATCTGTGTCAGGGTGATTGACCCAGAGGTGGAAATGAAGGGTTCAGTGGAGGGGGCCTGAATTGCTGAGCTGGCAAGATACTCGGTGTAGTGTCCAGGTACAGCAAGGATGCAAGCAAAGTGGCAGAGGGATGATGCCTGACCAGAGGTGGATGTGGGGCACAGCGCCCGCGCCAGTTGGAACCTGAACATGCTGTGGTAGTGAACTTGGAGGGCATAGTTAAAGGCCACACTGATGAATTGGTTGGGGGTCCCAGGGCATCCATGATACAATATGTATCATGCCCAGTCAGCCAGTGTGAATGGTTGGTTGGGGTTGGGGGCAGCTAAACCTGGATTGTTACAGCAAGGGCCAATAAAAGTCCATGACAATGTGTCATGGGGAATGTGTTCATGAGCCCAGATGGGGTGACCCTTCATGAAGGGAGGAGTTATGTGGGAGGGGCAGTAGTCATCCTCCAGTGCCATTAGCATCGCTCAGTCCCATCGACGATTTGAGTAGAGGGAAGCCAGCCATCATAGTTCGCCTAGGAGTAGGAAGCCCTCTGCCCAATCAATGGTGGACTCGCAGGAATTGGTGGCTAGGGTCACAAGGTCATGTACCTCCTGGGAATTCATGGGGAGGCCATGTCTCACTATGGCATACAACTGGTGGTTAGTCTCAGGCATGTATGATGTTACACCATCCATTTCTGCCTGAGCTGCCTGAGCTGCCATGTTCCCCATGAAGAGGCAGTTTGAGGCTGGGGAGTGGTAGAAGTGCCAGGCCAGCAGTCCATGGAATGCATTGTTACGTTCTGGGAACTGGTTGATGGTTACCACCCCTAAGCCATCTGGTACATGCCCTGGCCATGACAGGTTGTATCGATGACATTGGCGGGTCTCTTCCTCAACATTCTTCCCCTTGTTCTTCAGCTTCTTCTTGTGCTCCTTTGTAAGTTTATGGTTGTAGCTGAGCCATTGTTCCACCTGGTGCTCAGTCTCACCCTCTATCAGTTCCCATAAATCCTGCTTCCATTTGTTGTTGTTGACTGAGTCCTCAATTGTCTCTGACAAGGGAGGCTGCTCAGGGGACATATTGATAGGGGGAACAGGGGCATGGGGGAGACTGGCAGGTAGGACGTAGGTGGTGGGCAATGGGGTTTGCCCCTCCCCTCATCTAGATTTCCTTGTTGAGGTCTTTGGAAGAGGAGGTTCGGTAGCCTCATTCTCCTTGGGTGCCTCCTTGATGTGGGGCTTGTGTGGTGCAATCTCAGGCCCAGGTTCCAAGGGCTCTCGTACTCATTGTGGGCAAGGACAGGCCTCTCGTGTGGGTTCAAACATTTCAGTTGGTTGGGTGGTTGATACCCCACCATTGTCAATGCCGAGTTTATGTTTCTGTTGATGAATGGTGTTGTCTACATCATTGTGGTGGGGGATGCAGGGCATTTGTGTGTGGCTAGTATGAGGTGTGTCTCTACGTCTTGTTGTGCCCACTTAGCCTTCTCGAGTTTGTCCCAGAGGTTGTCGATCATGTCAAGTAGTCGTCCAATGACTACTTGCGCAATACCATCTCCCTCTAGGAAGTCAGCAAGACTGGGGTCTACGTCAGCTCTGTTGAGCCGACAGAGTAGCTTGTCCAGCTGCTCAACATGTTCTTCCCATTCCTGCTTGACTAACTCCTCCTCTGTTGCCCATGCCTTGCCTTTCCCTTTTGTCTGGGCGGGTCGAATAGACCCTCCCTGGTGAGTAGGTTGGGGAGGTAGGTGAGCTTCATCTCTCCTCAAATGCCTAGCATGTCCTTGACATGCCCGGCTTCATTGAGGCAGAATGGGGTTGTCCATGTCCATTACCTTGTCATGTTGTCAACTAGGCTCGGAATGTGTAAATTGTAGGGGTGGTGCAATCAAGCTGGGTTTGCCCCACCCCACAGGTGGGGTTGGTTGATTCTGGGGCCCGCTGAGCAGTGCATATGTGGGTCCCTGTGCATATCCTCCAGCATAGTATGGAGGCAGTGAGGTACTTCCAAACCCTCCTACCATTGGGGGATTCACATAAGTTATGGATCCCTGTCCGAAATTGGGAGGGTTGGTGGCTGCTGTTGGCTGAAATGCTGCTGCTGTTGGATGGGTGGTTGTGGTGCCTGATACACCCTTCCCCCCCCTCCAGAGCTCATTCCAGAGGTCAAATTTTGAGGATTCCTGTGGGTAGCAGCCTGGGAAACATTGCCATAGTATTCGCGAGACATGTTGGTAGCGTTGAGTTGGGGTGTTTTTGGTAAGGTGGTGGAAAGTGTGTGCAGTGTATGTGTAGGGTTTGAAGTCCAATGTTTTTTGGGTTTAAACTTGCATGTGATTGTTAATGCTAATTTTGAGTTTAAGGTTTTTGTGTGTAGTTGTATCACAACACTGCCACCATTAGTCAGTAATCCAAGTTCGTGCCCACCACGGACTATTTCCTCCTGGCTAGTTGTGCAGGGTGTTGGATGTCATGCACCTCCAGGTAACAGTCAAGCACCTCCAAGTCCTTACAGGTCTTGTGGGACTCCCACATTGTGTCTCCCAAGCTCCAATGGACCTCAAACTTGAGGTTCTTGAGCTTGGTCCCTTTTTCCCAACAATGTCCTAGGATTTCATCGACAAACGACTCATGGTTGTCAGCTATGCCAAAATTGTATGGCTCTGGGTGGGCTTGGTTAGGGAACAGAGCATCTGACAATGCTACGTATGGCCTTAACAGAGCTATGTGAAATTTAGGAATGATTCTTCATTCCTGTAGTGTTGCTGGCAGCTCTAGTGTGTACGTCAAGTTGCTCATAAGGCAAGGCAGGGGTAGGGATATACCCTTGTGTTTTTGGGCTAAGGGTATGAGGGGTAAGGGTAGGGGTTTGGAAGTTCATACCCTTGCATACCCCTGTACCCTTACTAAGGGTACAGGGGTATGCCAGGGGTATGCTTATGTAAGAATATCATTTGATTTTTTCAGCTACAAAGACTTATATTCAAGATTTTCATCAATTAAATTCAGATTTTGGGATTGTCCAACATGATACACTGGCTGCACAGCAAGATACTTCTGAGAAGGTATGATGTCAGTATTCTGGAAATACTCCTAATACTGCCACAATACTCACCAAGGGGTATTTTCCCAGTATGGATACCAATCTAGAATACTACTTCAGTACCTTCAGTACTATCAAAATATAGTACAATACTGTCAAAATACCTGTAGTGCAGGATGTTGATAATATTAGGAATACTGTCAGGATACTTTCACAGTACTTCTCAGGCAGTATTGTGCCTTGCACCCAGTGATAATGGCTTTCATATGTTAATAAGAGGTATTAATATGTGATATTAATAGTAAATACAATAGTTATCAACACTTTTCAAATGAATTTTGCTCTGAATATGTTGATTTTGTGCCAAACCCTTGTACCCTTGACAAACCCTCCCATACCCTTGGCAACCCTTATATGTTTCCATACCCTTACCCCTGAGGGTAGGGTGTTCAGGGGTAGGGGTAAGGGTATGAGATTTGACACCCAGGGGTAACCCCTGCCTTGTCCTAGTTGCTCAAGTTGGCTTTTGTAACTTTGTGGGGACATACATACTTAGGGCAGAGTTTCCTCACCCTGCCCTTGGGTAAGCTCAGATTCTTTGTGGAGAGGTACACTAGGTCACCTGGTGATATCATGGGTTCCTTTCTTCGGCATGTGTTAGCATTTTGAGTCTGGAAGACCCTTGTCTTGATGATCGAGTCATGGGCTTCAGCCAAATTCTGCAAGCCTTGGCCCGCAAAGGCTTGTATGCCTTTGGGGATGACCTCATCAGACTGTAGTTCTTTGATCATGGGGGGCATATACCCTCCATTGAGTTCAAAGGGGGGGTACTTGGTTGTTTCTGACATGCTAGCGTTGATGGCTAATTCCATCATGTCGACCCAGTCTACCCAGTCCTTCTGGTCATGCCATACTACAGTTTGAAAGATCTGGGCAACATTACAATTCATGCATTCCATTTGGCCATCAGTTTGGGGATGGAACAACATGGACATTAGGAGCTTAGGAGTACTTTACACTCCCCCCCCCCAGTCCGAGCAGACTCCACTCAGACACACTTGGACACACTTGGACACACTCAGACACTCAGACTCTGCTCAGACTCTGCTCAGACACTTGGACTGTCCTAGGACAGTCCAAGGACTGCACTTGGACAACATCAGTTGTGCATTTATTTACACCTTTAAAGTACTGTTCGAGTAAAGTCCAAGTTCCAGACTTAGAGAAATTCTTATAAGTCTCACAAAATGATGTGTGCACAGCAAGAATTGAACCAACAGACTTCTGGACTAGCAATCACATGACAACCAAACATGCACACTCTACCACTCAAGCCAAGTAGTAGTCATTTAAAGTTACATACATTATATCTATTTATTACTGAAATCTAATTTTATATATATCATGAATAGATTATTAAATTGACCCCCTCCCATCTGTGCGAGGGGTAATTAATAAGTATAATACTAGGCCCTCCCCTCACAAGCTCGAGGGGAGGGGGCCATAACTATCAACTATAAAAATAAATTAAAAACACCCACCATGAGCAGTTGCTTGTGGTGGCGTTTGTCTCTCCCTGGGTTGTCCCCTGGCTGTCTCACTCTCCTGTCCCCATTCTTCTCCCCCCCAAACCACCCCATGAGCAGATGCTCACAGGTGTGGGGTGGGTGTCATTGTAGGTGTCCCCACTCTCGTCGTTTTCTCCCTTCCCCCTTGGCTCTTTCCCCTTGGCTCACAGCAGTGGTGGTGGTGGTGTCCCCCCATCATCGTCATCATCAGTAGTAGTTTGTACCTATAAAAAGTTAGTTAGCATCAAAAAATGAAATGAGAAAAGAAAAAAAAACTTACCTAGGACCCAAGAGATGTTGATGTCTCTTGGGCCTTTTTTGTCTCCCTGTCAGTACCTGCACTCTTGCACCCCCCATCCACCCTGTGAGCAGTTGCCTGTGGCGGTTATGGGGGGTGCTGGCTGTCATTGGTGTCTCCCCTAATTGTTGTTGTTCCACCTGTCGTCCACCCTACAAGCAGTGGCTCATAGGGCTGGGGCGGGTGCTGTCATTGTTCCCTGCCATCATCGTCATTCCACCCACAGTCATCTCCAGTCACCTTGTTGCATTGTTGTTCCCTTTGGTCAAGTCAGTGTCACTGTTGTCATGCTGTTTTGCAGTTGTACCCATTCCCACCCCATGAGCAGTTGCTTGCGGTGGTAGTTCTGGGTCCTAGGGTGGTGGCTGTGTCAGCCGTTGTCATAGTTTTGAGGCTGCAGTGTTGTTATAACATAGATAAAACCTATCATTAAGGAAAATTCAGTTAGTTGAACAAAACAACAAAAAACATGTAAAAAAACACTTACAAGTGAGCCCAAATGACAATACCATCATTTGGGCTCATTCCTGTTATTGGTTATTGGGGTAGGAGGTAAGGAGGAGGTGGCACCATTGACTGTGGTGGTGGTAGAGGTGATGTGCCAGCATTGTTGATGATGCAGCTGTGTTGATTTGTCATCACAGCCGGGGCGGTACATAGAGAGATAAAACTACTTACTAGTAATGATGCTTTAGTCTAACAGTTATATTGCTGCCTTAATTGTACTTTATCATGTGACTATGAGGGTTCAATCCCTGCAGTAGCCACTGATTTTTCAGTCAATTATATAAACAACTCAGACAGTCCTAGGACAGTCCGAGGACTCAGCTTGGACTGGACATCTAGTTTGGCAGGACTTCACATAGAGAACAATGCAGAGCTATTTCCTTCCAATGAACTGGAGCAACCTGGCCCGGTGATGACAGCCAATTGCCTGGAAGAATACCACATTGAGAAGATCATTGAAAGCCCAAGGATATCAATCCCTGGTACGGTGGTCAGGATACTCCGAGGGCAACAATCTCTGGCTTCTGCAATGGGAACTTGAAAACTGTGAGGTGCTAGACCACTGGAAGGCTGATAAGGCAGAGGGAACACAGTAGCTTTTTCCCACTGGGTTTTTTAATGCACCTGTTGTTGCTGGTTGATGTTGGGTTGAATTTTGTCAACTACATTAACTGATACATTTTTCTAAGGGTGGGAGGATGTAAGCCTGGCTTACATCATCTCATGACACTTGTTTGTATGTGGACCTTATATACTACCAGATATAGACAATCGTTGATTCTTCCCTTCCCCCACTTACTCACTTCCCTTATTATACTGCTTTTGTATAATCTTGCTTCTAATTACATGACATTGTCTTGTTATATTGCATGTTTAGTTGTGAGTTCTTCTGTCTCTTGACTCTTTTTCCTCTATCTCTAGTGTTGCCTGTCCCCAATAAGGGATAGGCTTCCAAAGCTTTTGTATATGAGTTGAAATTTGTACTTGTGCATGTTTTTGTCCCCCTTTTTATTTTTGAGAATGTTGTGTTGTACTTTGTAAATCTGGATCGTCCTGTGACACTGTATTGTTTGACACAAACTCCATCAATGTTTGGTTAGTTTCTGTTGCAAACCTTATTGCTCCCAATTGATTTATTTCATCTTTTTTAGCATTATGTGCAGTTATTATAGACACATTTCTAAAGCTCCAGTCAATTATGCTTGGTCTATTTTTGATATTGACAGAGATTCTGGTTTAAAAAAAATGCAATATCTGCTGGAGTGCATGCTTTGTACCACATATTAGTAAGAGCAGTACAAAACAATTTGTCTTCCATTGTGTCATCAATTTGTCTCATGTTCTGTTGCAAAATCACTACTGTAGTGATCTGATGCCATAAGGCTTTTCCCATTGCTGCCTCTTGGTCATGCAATGAGGTTGCATTCATTCCAGCTGTTCTACTATACAAAGCAGCATGTTCTTTGCCTATTGGGGGAGGCAGTTGAGCAAAGTCTCCAGAAAAAATCATGTTTGTACCACAAAAAGAGCTTTCAGGATTGTTGAATATTGTTTCTAACCTTTTGCTTATTCAATACATGTCTCAACAAGAAAGCATAGATACTTTGTCCAAGAAAACATAGTCAACCCCTTGAAGCCTGCTTTTTATTGAAGCTAGTTGAGCATTTGTACTTTTGCGTCCATCAGTGTCAATGCCAAACATAAAGTGATAGGTTGATCCACCCAAGAGTGCTGCTGCACTTCCAGTAGGAGCTACAGTCACTAACTGATGACTTTCATTTTTGTCAGCAAATAATTCTATTAGTGCAAGTAGTATTGAATGATTAGCAATGATGTGGTAAGCACGTTTAGGGCAAGGCAGGGGTTACCCCTGGGTGTCAAATCTCGTACCCTTACCCCTACCCCTGAACACCCTACCATTAGGGGTAAGGGTATGGAAACATATAAGGGTTTCCAAGGATATGGGAGGGTTTGTCAAGGGTACAACTTGTACAAGGGTTTGGCACAAAACCAACATATTTAGGGCAGAATTCATTTGAAAAGTGTGGATAACTATTGTATTTACTATTTATATCACATATTAATACCTCTTATTAACATATGAAAGCCATTATCATGTTGTACAATCCCAAAATCTGAATTTAATTGATGAAAATCTTGAATATGAGTCTTTGTAGCTGAAAAAATCAAACAATATTCTTATATAAACATACCCCTGGCATACCCCTGCACCCTTGGTAAGGGTACAGGTGTATGCAAGGGTATGAACTCCAAACCCCTACCCTTACCCCTCATACCCTTAGCCCAAAAACACAAGGGTATACCCCTACCCCTGCCTTGCCTTAAGCACGTTCTTGCTCCTTGTTGAGCATAAACTTTTTTGCAATTGTGTCAATTGTTGGTTGCCATTTTTTGCTGGTATATGAACTTTTAAGGTGATCTTTATTCACAATCTTAACTTCATTAGCTTTGAAGTTTTGACTTGAGTGTCTGTTGTTGCCTGAGCTAGTTTCATGGTTCTTGGTACAACCTTTCAAAACTTGGGCTCGATGAGCTGGAATGGCCATTTTCCATTGGGTAGGATATTGTGTTATTATAGGCAGTGCTGGATTCAGATGGCAGTCAGCAGGTAACATAATAGAATTGCAAGATGTCCATCCACATTCAGTTAAAATTCATCTGATGCTACTCATGATGTTTTTTTGAATGTTTTCTTTTTTTCCAAGAGTTTCTGGAATTACTAGATCTTCCCACATTGTTCCTGTGTTTTCAGTATCCATGTAGTCATCTATAGTAGTTTGGTCTAAGTCTTGCCATATATGGTCATCATCTGCCCATTTTGGCATGGCCACTGCTCCTTTCTTCATTTGAGCATGAAAGCCATCTAGAGAATCTAAACATTCATAATGAATGTTTAAGTTTTGCATGACTTTGTTGACTCATGATGAAAAAAGGTGCTTTTCAAATCTCTCTTCCCATGTTTCTTCATTGTTTTTTAAATCAAGTCCTGTTTGCCATGGCTTAAACAAAGTAAGCATTATACTGCAATAATAATCCCTGTCTCCTGAATCAGACCTTGGCAAGTTAGAACCTATAAAGTTTGGAGCTTTCTTTTGCTCATCTGACAGCCAATGTATACCATGTGAAGCTTCTGGTGGATGTCCAGGTAAACATGATAATAAAGTAGATAAATAATCATTTTCTTGTGTAACGTCTTCATTGTCCAGAGTTTCATTGTTTAAGGTGGTCTCTATTGGTACGTATGCAGTTGGTTTGTTTGATTCTTCTTTCTTTTGTCATTCACAATGACATATCCAGTCATAAAGATTTAAATTTTCTAGCTCTAGTGGGCACAACATATAATCTAGCACAGGTGAAATTCTGACTACACAATTATGTTGTTTGAAAACAGTCACTTTATCTGTACTTTTAGTTAAACCTATTTCTTCATTAGCAGGTCCATTGGTAATCCATGGTGCTCTTGCTCTTGTTACAAATGCTTGCCAATAAACATGATTGAACTTGTGGCTACAATAATGGTCTGGATTGTTCAACAAATACATGTTGATTGCAGGAGAACCATATTCCATTTTGATGCTTAGTGAGTTTACTATTTTTGTCATTAATTTTCATGCAATTTGTTGTCGTGGCTCTGATCCACTCAGAATGTCCAGGTTTTTCTGAAAAACAGAGGGTATTGTGTCAAAAATTACATGAGTTTTTAAAGCAGGCTTTGTTATATAATTTGTTACACACCCCTGATGGCTGTTCTGGATCATAGACTAGTGACATCAGTATTGCAGTGAAATAGATATGTAAGAACATATGAAAAAGTGTTAATCCATTGTGCCTTTTTTCTCATATGGATGTGTCCTGTCTCTTCATCTATTTGTGTTGTTTGAAACATTGATCTTGGAAAACATGCTTTGCATGTTCCATTAGGATTGTCTAAACATCCAGTAAATGAGCAAGCCTTGTTTTGAGATCCATCTTTATTTCTGTTAGTTGTGCACCAATGGATGTTTGATTTAAACAATAAGTCATCAACTATATTCTTGAATCTTCCCACCAGGTGGTCAGTTCAGTACAGTTGTTACATTGACCAATCTATCTGAACATGTCATAGCTGGTGGGGCATCTGGCATAGTTTCTGTCAGATTTTGATATTCAGGTTCTGTTGACATATGTTTTATATTTTCTTCTACTTTGTTTTCCGAGCCTGTCAAAAACTCTCCAGCATGTGCCTTTTCCAGATAATTAATCAGGCTTGTCCTGAACTCAGATTCTGGTTCCAGAATTCTTCTTTGCATTTCTTCTGGTGTCAATGTTCCCTTGATCCACAGAAGCATATGCAAATGAACTGTCAGTCATCCCTGCTGTTCTACAGTACCATAATACCCAGATGTTTTTCCATACATTCCTTCATGGTCTGTTTTTTCACCAAGTACATGTTTTATAAACATCATTATCATAAAATGAAAGAAGCATGCTCCAGCTACTGGGTTTTCAGCAATAAATCAATACCTAATATCATCTGAGAGTGAACCAAGTTGAAATTTTACATTGCTGCTAGCAAAATATAAACGTATAGGATGTTTGTTGTCAGCAGGAGAGAGTGTAATGTACCATAAAGGAGCTCCCAGATATGCAATCAAAGACCATATTTCACTTCACATATGTTTTTTGCTCATAATTGAACCATCTACTTTGCCACTCACATGATCAAGGTCTTTTATAACTTTAAAACATAAGTCTCCATCTCTGGTTGCAGGTTTTACTGTCTCTCCAGATGACATATGTTTTGCAATGTCTGCCAAAACATTTTGGTCGACATTTAGCAAATGTTCTGAAATGTCAGCAAATTTATTGGTATCTGCAACTAAAAAAGCACTAGTAGTTGTAGCTTTGATTTGCTCATGGCTAAATGCTACAAATGAGAATGCAATATCTTTTTGAAATTGTTTGTCATGGTACATCAATAAAAACTTCTTGTGAGCTTTGTCAGATAATCTGGTAGTACCAATTCCTCCATGACCATATGGAAAAGGCCATGGAAATATCTGAGGATATAAGTTTGGGTTATTGTAAATTGATTCCATATCTGCACTTTGTCCAACTGCTAAAGCAGCCCCTTTGTTATTCCAGTGTTTCAATGCAATGCCCTTGATGGTATTGACTGTTTTAGTAGTCAGCTGTTCTCCAGTGATAACATGTACTACAAATGGGCAAAAGCCAGTTTGTACACCATCTTCCAGTGTTTGGTCAAATGTGCTAGTCCCTTCAGGGACTTTATTTGTTTGAGCTTGTTTATATTCTACAGTTACTGGAGGTACATCTTCTGGATATTTTTCAAGCTCATCATATGATATCGTCAAGTCAAAGTAAGCTGAATGATTTAATTTCAATCATTCAAGTGCGTGAGCCACAGCTTTTCTTCTTACTAGTAATGGAGTTCATTGAAATTCCTCTCTAGTTGGTTTACAAGGTCCTGTAAATAAAACAGCTAGCACTTCATCTAAGTCTTCTATAGGAGGAGGCAAAATATTGTACACTTTCACCACTGGTGATTCAAATGCAACTGCATGTGACACCATTTTATGGAGTCTGGATGATGTGACACAAATAAAACACCCATTGACACGTACCTTTCAAATCAGTAGTTTTTCAATATACCTAAGGTCTCAAAGTTCTTCTGGTACTTCACCTAGCCACAAACTATTTACTAATGCACAATGAGGAGTTTTACCTGAATGTATGACTTTTTGACAAAGATTGAAAACTCAATCACAATTACTAGCTAAGATTGGGCCAGTTAAATCTTCAATTTTTTCATTTATCTTTTTCCTCTCCTTTCTTGTGACTCCTTCTGCATGTAATACATGCAATTGATTAGTCAAAGATTTCAACTTTGTGAGTTCTGTTTGTGGTGTCAGTTGTCCACATACTGCACATCCACTTTCCTGTAAAATTTCATATGATGTTTCTTTACAAAATCCACTGATAATTTTGTGGCTGAGTTCAGGTTTCAAAGGCTCAGGAGGAAAGTGCTCATTTACTTCTGCATGAAATACATTGTATTCATCTGAGCTGATATTGTGAGCCTCAGCCTTTTTTTTTTCTATTATGTTGTTGACATTCTCAATGTGTTGTAGATCTTGTTTGTATAACTTTAAAAACTGAAGTAAATAAGTTACAGGCAATGCAATCATGGTGATCAAAATACACAGAAAGGTTGTCTTTCTTGGTTCTTGTTTTAATTTTTATCCTGTGTATTTTGGCAAGTTCATAAATATGCTTGACACTCAAATATGGTACCAGATTGATTAGTGGCACCTTTGCATGTACATAGTTCTCATTTACAGAATATGTATTTAAATTAATTTCATCCACATGGCATTCAAAATTGAGTCCTACACTTGCAACATTTTTAATGTCTGGAGTGTCTATCAAAAATGAGTCAATCATGTCCCATGGAATTACAGGCATTCTTCCACCTCCCAATCGTCAATTGTAAACTTGATTTTGTACATTAACTTGAAATGGCTCAGTCATGCTTTTTTTAAATAATGTATCTGCATAGGTTTATTGCCACCTGGTTCTTATAGATGTGGTTCCTTTGTATTTTTGGCAGCTGAAATAGCCTATAAATCAGTGACAAAATATTTTGAGTTATGAACAACCAGTTCAGTAATTAGTGTTGTGATTGATACTTTAATTTCATCAAATGTAGTATATGGCACTAAACCAATGGTGGTGTATGCTTGAACATCTGTCAGTTTAATTGAGGGTCAAATAAGCCAGGTGATCTGAAAAACGCTACACTGTAATCATGACGTGATAACAGAAAATGACTCATATGCATCTGTATATCAAGTGTCCTCTGGTGTGCATTTTCATGTCTTACACAAAACAAAAGAAGCATCCATTTTTGCATTTGGCTACAACATTGAGTTACCCAGAACCGTGTAGCATAATAATTTGCCATTGTTTTCTGGATGGTTAACTGTATTTTATGATACCGGTACATCACATTTCTGTTAGTCATTTGTGCAGACGTCAATAAATGAGTCACAAGTTGCTCATATTCATAAATGTACCTGCAAGTAGGTTTGTACAGTAAAACTGTGTATACAGGTTGTAAAGGTGTGTGTTCCTTTTCAATAAAGTCTGTTGTATTATGAGAAATTTTCATGCAGTATCCACCAATTGTGGACAATTTTGACCAACACAAATTAACATGGTAGTCAATTGCATTGGTAAAAGGTACAGCATACTGTCTTTTATACTGTTGAAGAATAAGTGTGAGCTTAAAACAAACCAGAAGCAAGTTACTTCATACCTGGCTTTTTGTAGATTCTAGTTTGATGAATGCAGTTCCATAATTGTCCACAAAAATTGCATGAGAACTGCTAGTCTGGTTGACATGCAAGTCATAATTAAATTGACAACCAAAACACTAAATGTTCAGTGAACATACTAATACAAATGTTGGAAATTCATTAAGTGATGACTTGAAATGTGCGGAGTTTTTTCTATGAACATTTGCTGCTCATGTATTTAATTTGCATCCACTTGAAGAGTAGTAGGTGCAACAGTCACACAAAAGTGACATGGTTGGATAAGCACATTGCATAGTTAAGCCAGTACCATCATATTTGGTACTAATGTCAAGCCATCAGCACTTCTTTATTTAGCCAATAAAGGGTAACACATACAGATAAGTGCTAGCATCCAAGAAGCATTGTGGCCCGGGTTCATTAAAGTGCCAAATTGCAATTACCAGTGTGTATGCAAAACAAAAAAGCAACCAGGGAGAGGATGCAATCATTGGGGGTGTGAGTGGCAGTATAAAAGGGTAGTGAATGAAGGCACAGTATAATAACCTAAATAGAAAAGGAGTTATTACTATAAGGAGAATGTTGTGATGCAGAATAGGAGAAAATCAATCAGATGTCAGTAAATGTAGGAGACATTACACTGATAATTATTTTGTGATACAGACAAATCGGTCTTCACAATGATAGGTTGTATCACAAGAATCTCAGATAGCACACAAAGAATTTAAAGCACAATACAAACTGTATGAAATAAATACATAAAAGCCAGCAAACTTGTGGCCTGATTCCTTTGTATCAGTAAAAGAAAAGACAATTTGTTTATGTGGTTTTTTTAGGTATGGACAATACTATAACAAATTGCAGGTTGGATGATAAATTTAATGTGCTGCCACCAATTTTTGCTGTATATGTGCCTTTGGTGTAGCCGACTGTTACAATGGAATTTAAAGGAAGCTCTTGATCAGTACTTTCATACAGAGGCCACAACATTAAGTCTTTGAAGTTTGCATTGGAAAATGTAAATGTGGCCCTGCTAGCAGTTGCTCTTCTGTCATACATGGAAACTACAAACAAAAGTGAGTGCGTGATAGTAATTAAATTGTACAACATACTCTTTTCTTCAAATGCCCTTGAAGGTTGATAGATGTTGTTCGAGCCTCAAACTACCAATGGAGATGATACTGTCCTCACATTTGATGATTTTGAAGCCCTTTTAGTTGCATAGGTCACAGCTAAAGATTTATAAACAAAAATAGAAATGAAACATTATGGCTAGACTCACTGCTCTGTTGAATGGGATTTTGGTCCTCTCTTCTTGTTGTAAAGCTGAAGCCTAATTTGGAAGCCAACAAAGGAATGAGATGAAAGTTCAACAAAAGTCCCCACATCGAAGTGTCCTGTCTTATGTCTTGTGTGAATGGGGCAATTGTGATTCTGTGAATTGTCCACTCATTGCAGGGACCTCCTTGTGCAGGTGTAGCCAGAAAAGATTCAGTGACCAATCCTGTCATTATGCCAATAGCCAATTGTTTGTTTGCAATGACTTTCAGCCGACCATCTTGTGCATAGAGCTGCGTAGGATTGATTCAAGCAGTGTTGATATATTGTCCCAAATGTGAAAAGGTGAGCACTTTAAGCAAAGACCTACAGATGCATGTTCAGTATTGCCACACATTAATGGAAAATCTATCTGTACTGAACTTCCTCGCTTGCCATTTTTTTGCAAATAGTCACAAAACAAGCACGTGAAGTCTCTAAAGGCGCTTGTGAGTCATATGGTTTGACATTGCACAATTGTCTGTGAACCATGTCAATTTTGATCATCAAAGTGAACGATAAAATGCATATGGCAAAGCAGGTAATCCCTCATACATAGACTTGAGCAGTGGATCTTGTAAGCTCTCAATCATTACAGTGACCCCATCATCAACTTCAAATGCATTCTTGTCTAATGTTTCTCTAGACTCGTCACTTTTGCCTTCTCTCATAGTTGTGCTTCCATTGTTGGGTTTGATGGCGTTGATAGTTTCTTGATCTTCAGTACTGACTCTGCATTAAAAATATAAAAGATGCTGCCAATAGATATGCAGTTTGACTTACAGCTCTTCCGAATCATCCCGAACTACATCCAACCCTTCTGGCATCTTCTCTTCTATCTTTGTTTGAGGCTCTGCAGTAATTTTGGAGCTAGTAAACTGCTCAATGGGTCAGAACACAATTGCAGGAAGAACCTGAAATATAGATATCTACTTGTCCATATTGTCCATGAATGAATGGGGCTTGTTCTCCATATAAAAAGCCATCAAGCTTTTGACCAAAGTAAGCAATATAATTCAGCAGTTAAAACTAACAACTTACTCTGCCACAGAAGGAGGTTCTTCATCTGATATGGCAGCTTCTGGAAAAGCATCTAGATCCATAAGCATACTAACCAAACAAGAATCATGAGTTGATAGGAGCATATCCATTACATGATTGTTTACTCTGTGTGCTCATTTTTCACAGTTATGAGGGTGGGCACCAAATCCTTGTTAATTCTGCTGTAAAACACACCACAATGAATAAAATATCACAGGCGATGATAAATTCTCTCACTGTTTTCCATGTGCAGTGTCACCTCCTTCTGTCAGTTTTTACTTTTAGTAATTATTTGCCAGATTTGTGGAAAAATCAGTTTACTTCCACCTGGTTCACAAAAGAAAAGCTGACTTTGGGCAAGCATTTTCTTGTCTATGAGAAAGACAAATTAGTGATCTGATTACAGTATGCGTAAACATTTACATCACTGAGTCTGTTGTAAATTGGTCCCTGTGACTTATGATTTCACGCATTTCTTCATCCAATGCAGTTCTGAGCAGATTCGTAATTCGAGAGGAAAAAAGATGAATGATAACTTACAAAACAGAAACAGCCAATTCTTCTTTTAGTTGTGACAAAGCAGGTGATGGTTTGACATTTGACCAAAGATTCTTCACAGGGGGCAACACCAATTTGCTAACTCATGAATTAGCAAGTAATAACTGATTGGAGAAGGACAGAACTAACATTTTGGGTGAACTTGACATTGCAGTGTGTGGCTTCCTTTTCTTAGAGAATTTAATTATTTGTTTTCAAATTTTTGTTTAATGTGCACATTCAATAAAACTTACAAGGAATCACTTTCTATCTCACCTGAAACAAGCCTATATTGGTAACAAAAAGACAGTGCTAGCAAAAATGAAGAAAAGGCTCAGAAAATAGTAACATATGCTGCCAGATCATAGTCAATTCTGAGAAATTTTTGAGTGCAGAATGCAAAAAAAAAATAGAAGCCAAATGTGCATTAGTTACTTCTCTGTTTGGGAAACTTCAGAGCTTTGATCATTATCGGGCTTCTGTAAAAGAAAAAAATGTAAAGCAGTGGCAGAATATCTGCATTAATTAAGTACTTCTTCTTTGTCACAACTTGTTTAGGCATTGTGGAAAAGATATGCGTAAAAAGTTCCTTCAAATGTTGGAAATTATATAGACAAGCAAAGAGGAGCACTGCTGTTTTGAGGTTATTCGAAAGCTCCTATCAAAGAGAGCATGTGAAAAAAAAGGAGCAAAATAGAAACTTATGGTTAGAGGGCCAGGTCTGGCAGGTATGAGTCCTTACATTTTTTTTAACAAATTTATTTATTTTATTTAAAATCCTTTGTCTCTCTGTCATTATAAATATTTAAAATTAAGATGTTTGACATGAAAACTAGGTACTGAGATCAACTAATTAACTAGCTAACTAACTACCTATGTAACAGCTATTTTTTGGCATATATTGCCAACACTGCAACCTTGTTGTTATAGGACATATATATTTTTTTCTGAAAAGCTAGTTGCATTACCTTCATTCCAGCACTTACTCTTTGTTGTTATTCCATCATAATACCATACGTTTTTGTCAGATATAATTCATGATATAAAATGGAATTCTCCTGAGTGGACAAAATCTTTCAAAGGCAACATAATATCTTTGTTATTATCACCCTTGACTCTCACTGTCTTACTTATGGCTATTCCAGTCACATTCAAGCTAAACATAAGCATTTCTGGAGCCACAGAGAATCAGCAAAGAATCTTTTGACTTGATTGACATTGCACACAATTGCCTGCAGGCTCTTCTTGCCAATTCTGAAACCAACCATTAGTAGATTTCAAACTGCTGCTTGTTATATGCATGATATTTTCTGGTGCATCAGATGGTTCTATCTTGTTGCATGTATTGCAATGAAGTTTAGCATAACAAGGAGACTCAGGCCTAACCATTAACTGTCTAGCATGTTCTGCAATATTGGTGCCAACTTGGCTATATGGAAACAGCATGATTTGTTTCGTATAATACCTTTCTGACATTATCTCTTGCCATGTCAAGAGTTTTTCTGCCTCTGAGAACTTCTCTGTAGTTATTTCCTATGGCTTACTTAACTAGTAGAACCACTTTGTCCATTTCTTGGGATCCTGAATCCATATATCACATAGAATGGAAAACAAAGCATCATATGCACAGCTATAATTCTCAGAGTCCCATATTAAGCCAGCAGGGGAATCTTGTGCTGAAATAAATGTCAACTTGGCTTTCTTTTTCCTTGAAGGCCCAGATACTAGACCATCATCCATGGTTTTATGCTTAGTTCCAACAATCTGATCTGCATTGTGAATAGGCATTGTGCCTTTAGCAACAACAAATGCATGAGTATTAAGGTCATCAGGATCAACCTTAGATTTATGTTTCTTTTTGTTGTCTTGAACAATCTGCCATGGACTATCTGTAACACAAGGAAGCATATCCATAGGGTCCGATGAAGACCAAAAGATGTCCATGCCTCATTGCAGGGGTTTCAATGGCACAGGACAATGACCCCCCACCCTCGCTACAAAAGCAAGATGGTGGGGCTATTTTTATTATCTCATTCTTTTTCTTTCAGTCTTTTAGCAACACCACTGTGAGCAACTGCTTGCAGGGTGTAAATAGAATCAGTTTTATTTACTATGTAATATAATTTAGCCTATTTGGTTTGGTTGCGGTCTTGCTACTTTAGGCATCAGTTTGGACTGGTTCTGGTCCATGGTTGACCACCCTTGGGTCAAAAAACTGGACCGAACCAGACCCTTAAACACTATATATACTACAATTTATTTAGAGTCGAAAACCAGTTGAAACCAGTCTAAACTGGTAGACTGAACCAATTAGGACTGGTCCTAATCAGTTCAGTTATGGTCCAACTGACTTGGGGTACTGGTCTAGACCAGTTAACCCTTTTAGAGGTCAAAAAACCAGACCAGACTGAACCTTTAAACACTAACAGCACCCCAGAAGAACTCTCATCACTATTGGTATCTTCATCCACACATGCAGCAGCATCTTTCCAATGTTTCAAAGGATGAGGCATTGAGAATATGTACACAAATATTCAATTTTACATTCTCCCTACTTTTTTCTGAGCACCACTGATCATTGCATCTTACTTATATTGCTCAATATATGGTTGCAAAGGGTCGCAGCTATTCTGACCACCCACTTGAATTTTCATGACCAGGGCCAACCCAATTTGGCCACTGTCCAAAAGTAGTAGTGACTAAGTGACCCACTCCATACAAACAGTATATATTTTATTTGCAGGTTAAATCAGTTGGACTAAAGAAGAACTAACTGAGATACCACAAACAATACCAAACAATACCAAATATGATCTCAATTATGGGCCAATAATGTATCTTCTTATTCCAAGTTAAATAAAACACATTGGCCAAGAATTGACCAAGATACAGCATTTTGATGATTTAACAATTAAAGATAAACAACCTTTGTCAGTGTAAAGTGCCCAAGCTAAACCCTTCTACAAGTTAAATAAACTCAATTGAGTTAAAACCAGCTCTGACATCATCTTTTTGATTTTTTGATACATGAACAAATAATGCCAAATATTTGTAATTATCTTTTAATAATAGACTAACAGCATACTTTTCACTTGCAAGTTAAATCATGCAAATTGGATGAAAACTGAAGGAGATACTATATTTAGCCATGACAACAATACCAAACAATGCCAAATACTCTCCCGATGACTGGCCAATGATGTACTTTCCCATCTGTAGTTAAATGAACCTAATTGGACAAGAAATGAGTGAGATACAAGACTTTCATTGTAGATGTGCTAAAAAAAGGCAGTAATTTACAGTGCCCCACATGTCCTAGCAGACTCTGCACAGACTGTGTGGAGTCCGAGCTAGTCTGTATGCAGAATCTGGGTCAATTTGATATCTTACGAGTTCCAAGCTTTTCAGACTTTATGAAAGTCATGACATGCCTACAAAATATAGGTGTGCAGAGCAAGGATTGAACCCAAGACCTCCAATTCATCACACAACAAACCAAACACATGTGATCAACCAGCTGAGCCACAGGAGAATCATTTGTTAGTAATACATAGTTTATTTATGAAACTCAAACTCAAACTCAAGTATTTATCTTTCAAAAATTGAACAAATAAATTTTATTGACTGCATCCCTCATGTCTAATGTGAGGGAGTATACAATACAATCAAAGAAATACAAAAAAAAACTAATAATAACTACATTACAAACTATAGATTTTTTAAAAACTCCCCCCAAAATGTGGGGGAGGGCTAAAAGAAAAAGAAGAAAAAAAAAACCCACCCCATGACCCCACGAGCAGTTGCTCATGAGGCTGGGGGCGGGTGGTGCGCTGTCATCTCCTATCCCTGTGACTAGGTGTCGTTCCACCCACGATCCACCCCACAAGCAGTTGCTCATGAGGCTGGGGGCAGGTGGTGCATTGTCGTCGTCTCCTTTCCCTGCATCTGGGCATTGTTCCACCCATGTTCCACCCCATGAGCAGTTGCTCATGAGGCTGGGGGCGGGTGGTGCATTGTTGTCATCTCCTTTCCCTGCATCTGGGCATTGTTCCACCCATGTTCCACCCATGTTCCACCCCATGAGCAGTTGCTCATGAGGCTGGGGGTGGGTGGCCTGTCATCGTTCATCCCCATCATCCCCCGTTTGGGGGTTTTTTTTTGGGGGGGGGGGGGGGGTTTGGGCACATCAGTGTGACGTGGTGCAATTACGGAGGTTGGTGGGTGCTTACTAGGCAGGTATCCCCCTTCTGGGGTCTCCTGGCATCCCTGGGCACCCTCCTAGCCCATGTTGACAGCCTCACATCCTGTTTGAATGGGGAGGAGGGGATCGGGTGGGCATGGGCATGGGTTGCACATTTTTCATCGTGGCAGGTTGTGCCCAGTAGCATACAACCTAAAAAGCAATAAAATACAATTAGCTGATTGATAAAACAAAAAGCAAAAAAAAACACTTACTAGGGGCCCAAACAACAATTATCATCATTTGGGCCCATTGTGTCAGCTCGGCTCATTGGGTCCTGTTGCATCGGCTCAGCTAAGTTTGCTGTTTGTTGCTGATGGTGCAAGAGGCATCAGAGGCAGGGGCTGACTGGGCGGTGGTGGTGGTAGAGGGAGGTGGGAGGCAGTGGCATCGAGAGTGATGGTGGTGATCAACATCAACAATGATTGTTGACATGTCTTGAACTTGCACATGAGTCACATGATTTAAATATGGTTAGATAATGCAATTGTTTGCACTTACTGATAACAGCTCTGTGGTGTAGTGGTTAACTGCACTATTTATGCTTGGCGACAAGGCTTGGGGTTTGATTCTACTTTAATACATAATTTTTCTGTAGTCAGCTAAGCCTCTGTTGTGCATCCATGGACTGGACTCGGACTGGACTGGACTCGGACATGTATCTGTCCGAGTCTGTCCGATGATAGGTCCACCTTGTTGTTCAAGCTTGGAAAACACATCTACAATCGTTGTTGAAGCTCTACAAACCCATATGAACCCCTCCAAAGCTCTATGAACCCGTCCGAAGCTCTACGAAGCTCTATGAAGCTCTACAAAGTCATGAAAATCCTTTGAAATCCTTTGCAACACTTCAAAATTCTTTGTATGCCTTTGGCTGCTATAATACAATTCCCCTGACCTTCGTACAGCTCAGGATATACACTTGGAGCATCATCAATGGGTTCTGAACCAGTATCGAGCAATATTGCAGCAATATTGGCCTTTGAACAAGTCCAATATTTCCTCGACTGACTTTGAAAATCATCGAACATCGCAAATCGACATTGGACACTATATCGCTATCCGAATAATCATTGCACGCATGCCAGATGTATCCCCTACCATTGTTGAATAATATCGCACCAATATCAGGCCACGAACAAAGTCCGAAGAATCTTCAAAAATCTTCGAAAAACATCGAACCTCGAAAAACATTGTCAGACACAGTATTTCCTGTTCGAACGATCTTCAGATGCATGCTGGACATATGGGACACTATATCACATATATCGAACACATTTTGACCGCATGTGCACACATACAATCCGCTTGAAGCAGTTTCCGATCTTTTATTCAATTTATAACAAGGACAGTCCAGTTTTAGCTATTCTTTCTTATTATTTCTTCATCATGTGTTATATTCACCCCTTCTAGGCTCGCTTTATTGTTCTGATATACTTCTATTGTCTTTTGCCTCGAGTTTTCCACATGTTTGCCTCATGTTCTCTAGCCTTTTTAGGTACTTTCTTTATTTTATATAAAAAGATGTACTAGATACAAAGAAATACAAGAAAGTCATCGTCTTCCTCCTAGATCACAGTGATTTGAGAGTTCGGTTTAGTCTTATTCAGTCTGAAGTTTGGTGTTTGGTGTTTTATGCTAAACTTCCTCAAAATTCCTCAAAATTCCTCACATTACACTATTTTTGCTCTCACTTCCCTCGATTAGCCTTTTCTTCACTTCTACTACTCGTCTAGTCCCCCGATCTTGCGTCTGAACATATCTGCGCACTCGAAATTCCTCAAGACTTCTTTGAAAAATATTGCGACATCTTGAAAAGCATCGCGACATCTTGAAAATCATCGCAACGTCTTGCAAATCATTGCAACCCCTCGAAAATCATTGCAAGTCCTCAAAACACATTCTTTTAGCCTCGGGCCACTTCAACAAGCAGTCCTTTTATGACTATTTGATGGTCAGTCTGACAGGTGACATCCAGAGGGCCTCACATCCTTCCTCTGACTCGTGTTATACCATCCGAAGCCATTTTGTGGGTTTTGTTTGGGTTTCTGGGTTGAGCATCATCACTGAGTCCAAGTAAATTGATGTTGCTTGGACAAAGTCCATGTGCACTCCGAGTAAAAGTCCAAAAATAGCTTGGACTCCACAAAAGTCCGTGCAGACTCTCTAGGAGTCCGAGCAATATACAGGACATTTGAGCCAAATGAGTGGGTCCAGTCCAAGCTAGTCCATGTGGAGTCCACCAAATTCTGCACAGACTGGCTTGGAATATGTGGGGCACAGTAAAGACCTCAAAAAAGCATACCCTAAATCAACACATGACATTTTAACTTGACATGCAATGGGGGGGGTTGCATGTCAAGTTAAAATGTCACGTGTTGATTTAGGGTGTGCTTTCATGTCTTAATTTATGACTGCAGGTAGCACTATTGTTGTGGACAAAAAAAAAGAGCGTCAAGTGCAGGATACATGCTGGCATAGACAACAACTGATGAACCCCCTCTATGGCATAGGATAGGCCGTCACAGCCTAGAGCCAGCACAGGAGAGGGCGGCTGAAGGTCATGTAATGTCAATCACATTACCTGCAGTTGAACTGCAGGTAGCAAGCACCAAGGATAGTCAATCAGAACATTATTGACAGTTGAACTGTCGATAACACCCCAGTGGTGGTAGGGAGAGAACAAGGATAGTCGATTAGTATGTTATCGACAGTTCAACTGTTGATAACACCCCAGTGGTGGTGGTTACAGAACAAAGGTAGTCGACAGAATGTTATCAACAGTTGAACTGCCGATAACATCCTGGTGGTGGTTAGAGAACTGGTGATTAGAGAGCAAGCAGGCATTCAAGATGGCAACTGATGACCTCCATCTATGGCATAGGATAGGCTGTCACAGCCTAGAGCCAGCACATGAGAGGGTAGCCAAGGGTCATCTAATGTCAATTGCATTACCTGCAGTTGAACTGCAGGTAGCAAGCACAAAGGGTAGTCGATCCAGAAATGATCACGGGTTACAAGTGTAGCTAATTCTGGGAGTTGCCTTTTATATCTAAAATCCGCATCTCAGCTAATTTGTGTCTCACAGTTTCAAAAGTCACTAATGGTTGCTTCAAATTACTGACTGTGGGTAAAACAGCACTGATTTTTTCATTTGCGCTGAATTTTTTGGTGGATCCAGGATCTAAGAATGAGTCTTTCTTATGTAAACATAAGGACTCATAACAGTAACTTTATCCTATTTAATGAAAGGGTGAAACTTATGATTGTAGTATAGAGGAGTCGAGTAGGGGAGTAATCAATAATAGGATTTTCATGTGAAATTTTGACAGAAAGTAAAACCCACTACTGAAGTAGTGGGAACAAAGACAAGACACTTTATTTGTATGTACTTGACTTCATGGCTCGAATGGCTCGAATCCTCAATTTGAGCCAAACATTCATCAACATAGCAATCAACCAACACGTCGGACACCTCTCTAAAGTGTGTTCTCCTGGCCAACATGCATGACACAACACAATCCAATTGGGTACAGAGGGCTGTACCCACTTTGCTAGGCTCAAATTGGTCATGTATTACAACATGTTTTTGGCAGAATATTGCTTGTATCTCTTGGTCACTCTTGCTCCCAAGTTCCTGCTTTGAGAGTATACAAAATGTGCTCTCCTCCAGACAAGCCATCCACAGAGGTCAGCCATCTTTATAGCCCGCTATGACAGCACTGTGAATAATTTTGAACATGGAGTGCTCATCAGCAAACTAAGGGAGTGCCAAAAGTCACTATATTGTGGCAAATGAGTCTAGGTAGAGCTTACATGGAATGATGGGGTGTATGTAACTGGGTCATTCTTCCCAGGAGCCCATAGCAATACTGATTTGCCTATGAATCATTTCTATAGATGGAATATGAGTTATTAGGTATGAATTATCACACATATAACTGTGCATGCCTTGTTCTTGAAAGGTTTGGTTTTTCAGGTTTAATCTGCAAAGGACAATAAATTGTGTTCTTTGAAGATGGCAAATGACTGACCATATCCTGTATTAAGTCAATGATATCAACAAGTCTACTAACACCTCCAAATTCGATCTCCTCAAAATAGTTGCGCTCCACAGCATCTACAGACTGTGGTCCAGATTGAATTTTTGATTCAGGCTTTGGTTTTGGTTTTGGCCTTGGCTTTAACTAATGTTTCAAGGTCCAGTCTATAGGACCAAAAATAACCATAGGACCAAACTGGACTGAACCTCGGTCCAGTCTTTTTTTCAGTTGTGATTGCCCATATTTGGGGTCATTCCAGTTGCTGGTTGCCTCATTTTGAAAATATTTGAAAATCATTCGAAGACCAGTTGCAATCGATTGCAACCGGTCTTCTTACAGTATTATATACTCATATAAATGTATCTACTTTACAACAAAAATACAACTAATGTGTACTAAATTAATAGTATTTACTATTTATACTAGATAATATGTCGAGGAATGGACAATGGGACAAGCCCAGGGGGGAAAAGCATTCCAAGAAATGGGTGCTTATATACCCCATGGCTGTGCACAGACCATTTGGTCATGCTTGCACCCTGAAAAAAGAAAGTGGCACCACTTGCCAATTAATTCCCATGACTGCCAATGAACCACGATGCCGCTTCCACCACCACTCTCTCTCCACCCACCCATGACACCCACAGAGCCAACCTCAAAAACCCCACACCACAACAGAAAGGACACACAAGGGCCCAAACAATGGACTGGCATTGTTTGGGCCCACAGGTATGTTTGTATCTTCATTCTTTTCTTTTCTTCTACTAACTCATTTGATTTCTTTTTTGGTATCTTACTGTTACCATTCTCCCTTCCACGTGTGCCCATGCCACCACTGCGAGCCTCTGCTCACAGGGTGGGAATAGGTTTTTTTTCTGGCCAACACAACAACTGCACCCGATGACAACTGGCAACACCAACAAAAGTGGCCGCTGACAACAATGGGACCACCACCAGCACCAGCACCAACACCAAAACCACATCACAGAACCACCACCCCACCTACAAGCCACTGCTCATATGGGGAAGTGGTGCTGACAATGATGGAATGGGGGTATCAGACAGCAGGCATGATGGGAACAACAAGGAAGAATGGGGGGGACAACAATGGCAGGACAACAACAACAAATGTGGGATGATGAACACAGGACAACAAACACGGGACAATGAACGTGGGACAACAACAACAACATCAACATCAGCATGAATGCAGGATGACAACATCAACATCAACACAAATGCAGGACAACAACAATAATATTCATGAACGCAGGAGAATGGTGAGCGCGGGGAACAATGATAGGTCCACCTTGTTGTTCAAGCTCAGAAAACAAATCTAGGATCATTGTCAGAGCTCTATGAGTCTCTACGGACCTCTACAAAGCTCTACAAACCCATACAAACCCCTCCGAAGTTCTACAAACCCATACAAACCCCTCTGAAGTTCTACGAACCTCTATGAACCTCTACAAAGTCACGAAAATGCTTCAAAATTCTTCACAATGCCTTGAACAATGCTTCAAAATTCTTTGCATGCCTTCAGCCACCATAATACAATTCCCCCGACCTTTGTACAGCTCAGAATATACACTTGGAACCTTGTTGATGAGTTCCGAACCAGTTTCGAGCAATATCGCACCAATTTTGGGCCACAAACAAAGTCCAAAGAAACTTCAAAAATCTTCAAAAAACCTCAAACCTCAAAAAACATCTTCGGACATAGTATTTCCTATTTGAACAATCTTTGGACACATGCTGGACACATGGGACACTATCTCGAGTATATTGAACACATTTTGACTGCATGTGCACACATACAATCCACTCAAAGCAGTTTCCAATGTTTTATGCAATTTATAATAAGGACAGTCTGCTTTTAGCTATTCTTTCTTATTATTTCTTCATCATGTGTTATATTCACCCTTTCTAGTCTTGCTTTATTGTTCTGATATACTTCTATTGTCTTTTGCCTCAAGTTTTCCACATGTTTGCCTCATGTTCTCTAGCCTTTTCAGGTAGTTTCTTTATTTTATATAAAAAGATGTACTAGATACAAAGAAAAACAAGAAAGTCATCATCTTCCTACCAGATTGCAGTGATTTGAGAGTTTAGTTTAGTCTTATTCAGTCCAAAGTTTGGTGTTTTACACTAAACTTCTTTGAAAATCCTCGAAAATCCTCGCATTATGCTATTTCTTGTTTCCCTCGATTCACCTTTGCTTTGCTTCTACTACTCATCTAGTCCCCTGATCTTGCATCTGAACATATTTGTGCACTCCAAATTCATCAATCTAGCCACAAAACTCTCCAAAATTCCACAAAACACATTCTTTTAGCTTTGAATTGCTTCGACAAGCAGTCCTTTTATGACTATTTGACAGTTGATCTGACAGGTGACATCTAGAGGGCCTCACATCCTTCCTCTAACTTGTGTTATACCATCTGAAGCCATTTAGTAGGTTTTGTTTGGGTTTCCAGGTTGAGCATCATCAATGATTACAGTATGACCCTGCCAACATGAGCATGGGGTTGTTTCTCCTTTACTTTTTGTCTTATTGTCTTTCTTTTTTTAAATCTGAATAACCCATCACTGCTGCAAGCACCTGCTCGCAGGGTGAATGTAAATAGTTGTATTTAATATATAAATTAAATTACATATCGAAAAGTGCTGGAAAAACTGGTGGCAACCAGTTTTTTGAGGGCAACTGAACCGATTAGGACTGGTCCTAATTGGTTTGGTTGTGGTCCTTCCAAATTGGGTGACCATTTGGACTGGTTGTAGTCCATGGTTGCCCCTTTTGGGGGTGAAAAACTGGACCAAACCAGACCTTAAAACACTAACTTTAACTTTGTTTTTTGGCAGTGGAAGGGGCAATTTGTCTGTTTTCTTTGTTTTTGCCTCTCACATTGGGTTCTTTTGCTTTTCACTAGTGATTGGACTGGGAGTTGCATTGTTTGGAGCCTTGTCAGGCTCATTCATACTGCCCTCTCTCATGTCCACATCCACTGCACCAGATTGTTCTCCTCAGTTTGCAACATCTCCTGTATCCCCGTCAACATCCATTGCACTAGGATTCTCATCCTCCCCTCCAGCTCTTCCTGATGGTTCTACTTGCTGTGCAACACCTGCTCTATCCACATCACTTGCTCTATCCATGGCAATATCCCAGAGTTGCCAGTGAGCCTTTCTGGTCAAGCACTTCCTTGGTCATTTTGGTGTGGATAAGCCCCTCTCACAGTGCCACTATTTCCTTGTCCATGGCTATCATCTTCCTCAGAATTCCTACCTCCAAGATGGCACAATCCTTTGCAGATGCATTTTTCATCCTCATCACCATCCTCCTCCTCCTCCTCCTCCTCCTCCTTTTCTTCTGCATCCACCACAGCCCCAGGCCCACCATGTACAGAGGTTGCACCACATGCAAAGGAATTAGGGGACTCCACATGATGGTTCACACAATATTCAGAGGTAACAATGAAGACCTTTGGTATTCAGATATCTGAGAAATCAAATTAAAGTCGGTCCATAGATAATATAAGAAGGTCTCACCAGCTGTGAACCAACTGGCATCATCATTACATATATCATGTACACCCATCGCAGAGATATCTGTGAATGCTTCCACTAATAACCCTGGAATCATTATGGCTGTTTTTGTGGTGGCAATATCAAATATAACTCTTAATAGTCATTTTTCAACCTTTCTAATTATGGTGGGTCATTTGTTACCAAATGCTTTCCAGAGCTATAATAATGTTTAGGAATCAGTGGCATCCTTCCAGTTTCAAGTGCTCTCATACCTCAAACATTTTCATCTTCCCAAAAGACACACTTATTAACAAATGATTGACAAGGAGGAATAGTGGTGAAAGGGCAAGAGCAATAAATAAAGGGTTTTGTAACATTTCTGGCACTATGTCAAAATTCTTGTGGTCTACTAAAATGCCATATCTGACACGTTGTGAACATTAGGAAAGGTCTGTCATGAAATTATGCCCTTACTTTCCAAGTGCCTCCTTGAGATTGTTCTTGTCATTGGGCAAGTACAAATTACCCTGATGACTAAAGTGTTGGGGGGAAAAAATATGGAGAGTGCGGCACATGTACTTGGAGAAGATAGGACAGATGAAATGCAGCAGCCGCAAAGTTTTGGATAATCTTTGCCCTGTGAACATTCCCTGTGGCATGACAAACTGCATGATAACAGGCAGAGAGCCGATCATCAACAGTTGTTGCATTAAGAAACATATATGTGCTATCAGATTCCATGTTTCCAATTGCAGTTTTGACAACTTTGGGCCAGTCACCCATAGTTGCATGGCCCTGAGAGGTATATTTTTAAACAGGCAAGTAGTGTTACAGAGAAAAGGAGACACACAATCTTATCAATGAATGGCACTTCCCCTCTTTCTTTGGAATTGCTCTCTGATGCCATTGATGATGCTCAACCTGGAAACCCAAACAAAACCTACTAAATGGCTTCAGATGGTATAACACAGGTTAGAGAAAGGATGTGAGGCCCTCTAGATGTCACCTGTCAGATCAACCATCAAATAGTCATAAAAGGACTGCTTGTCGAAGCAATTCAACACTAAAATGAATGTCAGGTACTAGAGGTTTTGAGCACTTGAGTGACAAAAAGTCAGACTCAACACCAGTGCAGGTGACAAAAAGTCAGACCAGCACTTTTAACTGCTGCCAGGAATATGGTAAGATACAATGAGAATAAGACTCAGACTTCAAGCTTCAAGAACAAGGGCTGCCACTTTGAACTTGAATTTTGGTGGCTGTGTAAGATTTGCCCATGGTTAACCTTAACCCTACATTAGCATGAGAACTTGAGACAGCTGAGTCAGAAGTTTCAAGTTCAAGAGCCTGAGCCTAAACTTGAACTTGAAAGCTTGAAGTTCAAGTTTGTCTGAGTACTACTTCCAACTTGAAGTTTGCCACTTCTTTCCATGCTCCATTTTCTCCTACTTGTTTTTTGTCACCTGCCTTGAGTCTGACTTTTCATCACTCAATCCTACATTTGGATTCCATCAAGTTGTCTGTGGATGCCTTCGGCACCTTGAAGGCTCAACACTATATTTACATCATTTGTAAGCCCTTGCCTGTACCTCTCTTACTAGTACTAAGTAGTACTCTCATGGCTAGCAGGAACTCATCAAAATGACTGCCATGCTTGTGGATGATGATTTGCTGAGGTTTCGAGTTGATTATAGTGTGTTGAATCTTGAGTTTGTGATGGCTTGCCCACTGAATGTATTCTTACAGGGCCCATTGGTGCAATGGATGGCAAAGTTGGGGCTCTCCTCTTCGATGGAGAATATTTTGTCACCACTCCTAATCAAACCTTCATCCCCGAACTGCCAGCTGGAGACCATAAAGTAATGATGCGCATTGACAGCCTCTATGCAGATGATGATCCTATTCTCTGGCCACAGCCTTATAATGCATTTAACTGTCACCACAGTGCAATTCCTAGGGCTAAATCGCTTTCTGCCCATTTAATTATATGGTGGGAACCTATGCACAAGGACTTTATACCCTTGAGCTGAAGTGTTCAGTGTTGATTTTGTTGTCTCAGGTCCAAGAATTCATGTCAAATTCATCCAAATCTTGGGTGCCACCTAACCCTTGGTCCAATTAGTGTTTCAAGGTCCAGTCTTTTGCTGTTTTGCTGTATCTCAGCAATGACTGAATGGAATCATTTTGTCAAAGAGAGGACCCCCCATTATTTTCACTTCTCTATCCATGATTAAATTTTGTGATTATATTGACAATCACTGACCAGATTCCTCATGTTCCAGAGATGACACCCCAGTCTTTAGCCAGATCTATCTGCTCAAATATTTTCATGATTTTATCTTATTGTTTGAGGTAGTAGGAGGCAGTTTAAATTTTAAAAAGACTGCAAAAGACTGCAACCCAACTGGACCTTGAAACACTAGGTCCAATGGTTAAAATGATTGAGCATGGCCTCATCTGTCTTGGGTCAGTATGGACAAACTTCTGTCAGATGGCATTTGGCATGAGGGATGTGTAAGGGGACTAGGGGGGTGCCCTGTGTGTTTCTCCTATTTTTTATGTTCGTCCCATATTTTTCCCCACCTCATTTCCTTCTATTCTTCATTTTCTATGATTTTTCCGGATTTTATTACTAATTTTCCCTTGCTATCATGTTTGTATATGTTGACACTTTTATATTTAGAGGCAGAGTACCCCTTCCGACACATACCCCTTGGTATGATGTCATTCGGCGGCCTTGATCCGCCTATCTCCGCCTTTTTCTATTTTTAGGTTATATTTGATTTTTGTCGTCTTCACATATACTGGGCATCAGCAAGGGGATCCTTAGAGTTTTCTCTTCGGATTTCCCTTTGCTAGGTGCGCCCCCAATCCCTGTATTATGTAGCATAATTTTAACTTCGGATTTCCCTTTGCTAGAGGCTTAGGTTGCCCTTATAGTAGAAAACTCTCCCCTAAGGCCCGAAAATCGCGAACACGCTGCCCAAGATAGGCAGGTACGGACTGGACGATGCTTCCCAAAGCTCCACAGAGTCCCTACACACCGTTCCAGATACTCTCGCCTTTATTACGCCGCCATTTTCGCCAAACGCGCTCCCTAGCGACATGGACACATCAGAACGCTTCGACGCGCTTGAAAGCGATGTTTCCGGAATGCGCGCGCAAATCGACTCGCTTAAATCTACGATTGAAAACTTCGTTAGGACCCTCCAGGCTAACCCTACGACCAATAGTTCCCCCTTTACGACTCCAAGCGCACCCAACAACGACGTTTTGCCAAACGCGTCCACTAAGGAACGTGCCCAGATCAAACCGTCCCCCCCCCGCCGAATTTAATGGTGCACGTGCGCAGGGACGTGCATTCCTTAATTCCTGTGAGTTATACATTAGTCTCCAGTCACATCAATTCGTCGATGAGGCTGCAAAAATTTATTGGGCCTTCACATACATGAAATCTGAACGTGCCTATCTCTATGTGGACCATATCCTACGTCAAACTAAAGAACTCGGTTCTCTACCTTTCTCCACTTGGGGTGACTTTCGAGCTGAGTTCATACGCCACTTCTGCCCCCTCAATGAACACCACCGAGCAGTGACACGACTTGAGTCATCTGCTTACCACCAGGGACGTCGATCCGTGGACGACTATATCGATGAGTTCAAGGATTTGGTGGACATGGCAGGATATGGGAGTGGGTTACCAGTGGTGGTGAAGTTCCGACGGGGGCTCAACCGAGAAATTCAGGACCAGATTGCACAGATGTTGGAAGGGCGCCCAGCGGACGATGATATCCTTGCTTGGTATGAAGCTGCTTCACTCTGTGATGAGAACCGACTCACAAATGCGGCATTTAATGCTGCATTCCGTGCTCCGACTACCACTCATACACCCTACACCTTCAATCGAAGCCTTCCCCGCCCTAACCCCATTCCTGTTCGTCAAACTCCCACACCAGCTGTCAATGTCCCGGTACCAATGGATGTTGATGCAGCCCGCAGCCGTGCACGTAAGTTGGATCTCTGCTACCGTTGTGGGGAACCTGGACACAGGGCTGGAGCGTGTCCCCATCGTCAGGATATCCACATGCTCACCCCCGAGGGACGAGATGAACTCCTGCAAGATTTGTTGGCGCTTGTAGATGTTGAGGAAGCGAAGGATCAAGTTGCAGAGGAGGTTAAGCTGGAAGTTGTAGAGGAGCAGGATTTTCCTATTCGCAGCGAGTGAATTGTACGCCCTCACTGCCTGTCCATAACCGCTTTGAAGTCTTGTCAGTTGAATCCCCAGAGAATGAATCCATTTCTGTGACTGCTCCCCTCTCTGACCCTTCAAAGTTGGCTAAAGACATACCTGCTCTCCCCATCTCTCCTTCTACTCCACGTCCCAAAATTAAATCATGGGAGCATAAACTACCACGCAAGTATATTGTGGCATCCACTCCCTCTGCACATTCCTTAAACCTAGCCATCGAACTGCAGACGACCGACACTGGACAGATACTCGGTGTCTCTGCGCTCCTGGACTCTGGTGCGACTGGTCTCTTCATTGATTCCCATCTGGTACAACAACATTGTCTAAATACTCGCTCACTCTCACATCCGATACCTGTATATAACGTGGATGGATCCCCAAATGAAGCTGGTGCCATCCGAGAGGTTGCAGACCTGGTTCTCCGTTACAAAGATCATAGTGAGCGTGCCCTTTTTGCTGTCACTCAATTAGGAAAGCAAAAGGCGATTTTGGGATATCCATGGCTTTGAGACCATAACCCAGAGGTTGACTGGCGCACCAGGGAGGTTACCATGAGCCGATGTCCATCCCGCTGTCAGACGTGTTTCATAGAAGCCAGGCAAGAACGTCGTGGACAGAAGGCGGTAATACGACGAACTCAGAAGTGTCGTGCTGGACCCTTGCCTATACCTGAAGTGGAATTGGAAGGGGTTCCTGATCTAATGCCGGACTCGGATGATGATGATGAGGACCCAGAGGAAGTGGAGGAGGGTGATCGGATCTTCTACACTGCGATTTGCTCATTGCATGAGGTGTGTGCCACATCGAACATATCCCAACGCCTCGCCGAGGCCTTCCACAAAAACAACGCTGCTAAATCCTCTACTAACTCCTTACTCCCTCATCTCCATGAGTTTGAAGACATGTTCTCCAAGGAGTCATTCGACTCTCTTCCTGCGTGTAAGCCATGGGATCACGCGATCAAACTCACCCCCGGCACAACCCCTTCATCCTGCAAGGTCTATCCTCTCTCTCCGGAAGAACAACGGCAGCTTGACCAGTTCATCAACGAGCACCTGGCCTCTGGACGTATTCGACCATCGAAGTCACCCATGGCCTCTCCCTTTTTCTTTGTCAAGAAGAAGGATGGCTCACTTCGACCAGTTCAAGACTACAGAAGACTCAACAACATCACAGTCAAAAATCGCTACCCACTACCCCTCATCTCCAAACTCGTAAACCAGCTCCGTGGAGCCCGATACTTCACCAAGCTCAATGTCCGTTGGGGCTATAATAATGTGAGGATAAAGGAGGGAGATGAGTGGAAGGCAGCCTTTCGTACCAACCGTGGTCTTTTTGAACCGCTTGTCATGTTCTTTGGCCTTACTAATAGCCCTGCCACCTTTCAGACCATGATGAACGACATCTTCCATGACCTCATCCTCGAAGGCGTTGTCTGCATCTATCTCAACGACATCCTCATCTTCACTCGCACAGTTGAAGAGCACCATCGCATCACGCGCCTCGTCCTAGAGCGACTTCGACGGTACAAACTCTACCTTCATCAGGACAAATGCAAGTTCGAAAGGACCAAGATCGAGTACCTCGGCCTGATTATCTCGGAGGGTCAAGTGGAGATGGATCCTATCAAGATAAACAGGGTCACAGCTTGGCCGACGCCCACGAACAAGAAGGAGGTGCAGTCTTTCCTGGGCTTCATCAATTTTTATCGGCGTTTTATCAAGGATTTCTCACATCATGCACGACCACTGTTCGACTTGACAGGAAAGGAGGCATGGAGGTGGGATAATGCACAACAGGAGGCGTTCGAAAAGCTTAAGGAGATGGTCACTTCCACTCCGATCCTTACCTTTGCTGACGATTCGCATCCCTTTCGTGTAGAAGCCGACAGTTCTGACTTTGTGACGGGTGCTGTGTTGTCTCAGCAGTCTCCGGAGGACCAGAAGTGGCATCCTGTTGCGTTCTACTTCAAAAGCCTTAGTGCTGTAGAGAGAAACTACGAGATCCACAACAAGGAGATGTTGGCGATAATGTGTGCACTTGAGGAGTGGCGACACTTCCTTGAGGGTGCCCAACACAAGGTGGAAATTTGGATGGATCACAAGAACCTCGAGTACTTCATGACGGCCAAGAAATTGAACCGTCGTCAAGCTCGTTGGTCCCTGTATCTATCTAGATTCGACTTCTCCTTGCACCACTGTCCGGGTCGCAGCATGGGGAAGACCGATGCCCTATCCCGACGTGCAGACCATGGGGATGGCAGTGGTGACAACCAAAACATTGTGCTGTTGCAGCCAGACCTGTTCACCATTCGGGCACTGGAAGGCATCGTACCCCAGGGCGAGGAGCAGGACATTCTACGTGACATTTGTCATGCAAACCGTAGTGGTTTACATGAGGATGTTGTCGCCCGAGCTGTTAAAGAACTGAGGAAGGGATCGACCCTTTCCTTACGTGCGGCAGAGTGGGCTGAAAAGGAGGACTTGTTGTATTTCAGGGATCGCATCTATGTTCCCAATGACCCAGACCTTCGCTGGCGCATCATATCCCAACACCATGACTCACAGATTGCTGGCCACCCCGGACGCTGGAAGACCTTGGAGCTCACCTCACGGAACTATTGGTGGCCACAAATGTCATGGCTCATTGGTCAGTATTGTCGCACTTGTGACCTTTGCTTATGCACCAAGGTCCCTCGTCGCAAGCCTATTGGTGAGCTACACCCTCTTCCTGTTCCAGAGAGTCGTTGGGATGTCATCAGCATCGACTTTGTGGTGGAATTGCCAGAGTCAAACGGGTTTGATGCGGTGATGTGCACAGTTGACTCAGTGGGAAAACGCGCTCACTTCATTCCCACTCACACCACTGTCAGTGCCCTAGGTGCCGCTCGACTCTACCTCCACCACATGTGGAAATTACATGGACTTCCTGGTGCCTTCCTCTTGGATCATGGCCCTCAGTTCATGGCAGAGTTCACTCGTGAGCTGTACCGACTCCTGGGGATCAAACTCCTCGCTTCAACTGCTTATCACCCACAAACTGATGGCCAGACGGAGCGAGTCAACCAGGAACTGGAGCAGTACATCCGCCTCTTTGTCAATGAATGCCAGGACGATTGGGATGATCTCCTTCCTTTGGCTGAGTTCGGGTACAACAACCATGTCCATGCTTCCACTCAACAGACCCCTTTCCTCTTACACACTGGATGACATCCACGCATGGGATTTGAACCTCGCCAAACTCCCTCACACATCGAGACAGTGAATGAGTTCACAGAACGCATGAGGGATAGCTTGGAGGAGGCAAGGGCAGCCTTAGCAAAGGCGAAGGACGACATGGTGCGATTTTACAACCAACGCCACTCCCCAACCCCTCAGTACAAGGTTGGTGATCGAGTTTATCTTGACTCCAGTGACATCTCCACTACACGTCCATCCAAGAAACTCACTCATCGCTTCTTGGGACCTTTCCCCATTGTCAAGTGCGTTGGAACACATGCCTATCGTCTATGCCTCCCAGCCTCCATGTCCAGACTCCATCCCGTCTTCCATGTTGTCAAATTGCTTCCAGCTCCCCCAGATCCGTTCCCGGGACACCATTCACACCCACCACCACCACCTACAGTGATCGAGGGAGAACCCCAATATGAAGTCGAGTCAATCTTGGACAGCCGTTTGCGTCGAGGAAAACTCCAGTATTTGGTACATTGGAAGGGTTATGGGTATGAGGAGAACTCATGGGTCGAAGAGTCTGACGTAAATGCCCCTCGGTTAATCAAGGAATTCCACCGACGGCACACTGCTGCACCGTGTCGCATTCAAGTCACGGACTTTGGTCGTATACGATTTCGAATGCATCGGGGTGATGCATCTTAGAGAGGGGGTGATGTAAGGGGACTAGGGGGGTGCCCTGTGTGTTTTTCCTATTTTTTATGTTCATCCCATATTTTTCCCCACCTCATTTCCTTCTATTCTTCATTTTCTATGATTTTTCCGGATTTTATTACTAATTTTCCCTTGCTATCATGTTTGTATATGTTGACACTTTTATATTTAGAGGCAGAGTACCCCTTCCGACACATACCCCTTGGTATGATGTCATTTGGTGGCCTTGATCCGCCTATCTCCGCCTTTTTCTATTTTTAGGTTATATTTGATTTTTGTCATCTTCACATATACTGGGCATCAGCAAGGGGATCCTTAGAGTTTTCTCTTCGGATTTCCCTTTGCTAGGTGCACCCCCAATCCCTGTATTATGTAGCATAATTTTAACTTCGGATTTCCCTTTGCTAGAGGCTTAGGTTGCCCTTATAGGATGTGCACAGGTGTTGGCTTGATGTTGGATTACATGGAGGTGTACAAACCCCAGATGGACTTGACTAGGTTGGCAGTGGGATCCCCATCAGTTGAAGTTGCAGTCGCTCATCTGGACTGTATTGTTTTCTCAACTTCTTTCCGCAGAGCTGGAGTGAATCATCCTCTTCTTCAGCCCCTTTGCAATGCATCCACCATCAGCTTGACATTACACTTGAGGTTCCAGTGTTCCCCTTACCTGAATCGTACACATATCACACATGCAGTAGCTAAATGATGTAATACCATTGTTTATGGCCCTAGAAAAAGTCCAGCAGGTCAAAAAAGCTTCCACATTTACCATCTGAACAATCTTTTATATTATTTGCCATCATTAGTTCTTCATAATGAGCTGGATGATCATGATGTTGATGGTCGGTTGGCTGTGCATAGATTCTGAAAGAGCCACATCTGACTACTCATAGGTGTACTTGGAGATGCAGCATGAAGCATTGATATTCAATTGATGGCTGGCTAGTTGACCCTATGAATACATATATGTCCTATATCACTCTATATTCACATATCAGACACTGGACAGCCTCATCACCGAAGTTTTCAAGAGTCCCTTGCAAGCACAATGCAGTGTCTTCTGATGGTGCTTGAAAAGGCTGCTATCCCTCTCAGTTTTTCTTCACGGCCAATGGCACCACTGGGCAGTCACATTTGATTGCCTCCTCTTCCCTCTGCCTTGACTTAGGTTGATGTTATTCTCCCACCAGCTGGTTTCTTTTTGATTGGTACGCTGACTCTAGATTTGCTTTCCTACCATTTACTTACCTGGGTATAATGAGCAGGGTTGCTGGATGTTTGACTATTTTGTTAGTGATGGGACTGAACCTAGTGGCACTTGTGTGCATTCTGGCTTATTAGCTGGTGTTTATATCATCTGTCATTTCAGTGCCTACCATCCTGTTCAGGCTTTATAAATGGGTCAGATCAGATGTGTCCTTTTACCACTGGTGTGAAGATATAAGCACTGAAGAGATGTTCTTACCTATATTGTCACCTTACATATTGCATTTTGTTAGCCGTGGTGTACAGTCCCCCACTCCAGATTGGAGTGACACACTCAACCCACCATGCCTTAATTAATAGGACAATACTTCAAATATCTGAACACTTGCATGCTTCCGGTAGACAAAAGTGTTCTCTATACAAACAAACTGATGGATATACTATTCATTTGCAGTCTTTGTATTATCACACACTTGTATCCATGTCTCTTTGCTTTTCCTTCTTACTTTCCTTGTGCTTCATGGTCCCATAGCCTGCCTTTCGTTTTAATGTGATCTTCTTTGGTTGCTCATCAAGGTATGTTTGTGCTTTGAGAGCCTATACATGGTTATAAAAGTGACGCACACATTTGCAGAGAGTCGATACCTACTATGCTAAATTTGGTGTCTAAAAGTGCCATAGAACACAGTACCACCAACATTTTGCATTGCTTACCTCTGATTGGGTCTGGCCTGATTGGAACAACCATGAAAGATAACTGAATTTCGACAATATCACCTTTCCTGAATGTTTGGGGACCACAGGACTCAAACCTAATAAACATTTTAACAGCATAAATTCATTGATAATTGCCCATCAATAAGAACACATACTTGTATTGCCCATCCAGCTGTCTGAAGCCTCAACAATATTCCACTTTGTTTTCTTCTGTATGAATGCACTGTACTCCTGGAGCATTCAACATTTTTGCAAGAACACTGTGTGGGTCAACATTTTCTTGAAACAGGATGCTCTCAAGACATGAGCTGTCTTTGATCAGTGTAAAATAGTGATTTGATGCATCAAGCAATGGATCATCTACACTGGTTAAGATCCAAGTGTTCAGTTCTCCATGCGCAAATGACAGATCAAACATTCCATATATTTCATTGACCACTGCGATTGCTTTGCTGAAGTTCATGGTGTTCAATCCACTAACAGTGACACCCTGGCAAAGATAGTGATATTTGGTAGCCAGCATCATACAGTAAGCTTTGAAAAACACAAATGCCATCTTGCGTGCTTAGGTACTTTTTCAACAGGAGGGAGTGTCATTCCTGTTAGAACCCCTTGCACCACAAAAATGGCCTCTTGTAGATCACCCTTGGTTTCTTCTTTCTTTAATAAACTCCATGCTGGAAGAGAAGGGTGGCAAGCAACTGTAAATGTCTCTTCCCAGCTAGACTGACTCTGTAAACAGGATTAACAATAAAGCACTCAGAGGAAGTGAAAACAAATTACATTGAGCAAAGAACCCAATTGATTGTGAACTTGACATATTCCAGGTTTGGCGCTTGGATCATTCAGACAAAGACCTATCAAGTGTGAAATAACAACATGCTTTTGCAAAAACAAAATAGTTCTTACATGCATTGGCAAAATCATACCTAGGGTCCATTCTTGGTTGCAGTCATCGGGAAGTGGAGATTTACATGCAATTTTGCCTGGCGCAATGCACATACTTTATCCAGTTATATGGACCACAGTTAAAAAAACACATCTGCAGTTATTACAATGCATCCTTTTGTGTCAGGAAGCTCCATTTTCTTTTAGGAAGTGTGCAAAAATACAAAAAATATACAGATATTACTGGTCTGTCTAGTTTTTGATCTGTTCTGTATTTAGGGGGCATGCAATAATACAATTGAATTGAATTATGAGATTGGCTAATTCCACTAGGAATGCATCACTATGATTGCCATGTTATAATATTTGGTCCTAGATATGTTTACTGTTTGAACAAATTTCAGTTAACTCTATTCTGCAGCTTTTTTTGAGTGCACAGTTAGAAAGCACACAGACTTACAAATGCTCCACAGAAATTACATGGTGTGTTCAGTTCCTGTTTGTAGATTGCTTACAAACAAAGCAGGCGTTGTAGGAGGTCCCCTCCTCTCAATCCCTTTCTCCCTCTTTTTTGCCCTAGTCCTGCACATCCCACCATTGCTGCCATTGCCCACGTGCAGGGCCAACAAGGATTTCTTCAATGATGCATTCCTCACTGGACCACCTGTGCATGGGCATGGGCACATGTATGTGTCACTCTCACAACCTACCTACATGTTTTTTTGATAGGACACTTAATGTACATACCATACACACACATTTCAGACATCAAGTACCCTGTTCACACAATAAGAGCTCATACACCTTTTCAAATGTAAAGGCCCTTATTTGCAACCTACCTATATGTCACCCAACATACATACCATATGCACACATTTCAAACGTAAAGCTTTACCCTGTTCGCACAATAAGAATTCAAATGTAAAGTACCTTGTCTGCACAATAAGAACACCTCCTAATAAGATCTAAATTAAAAATTGAAAATGACTCAAAAAGGAAAGTGCTGCAGCAACAATAGAGCACATGAGACATTCACCAAGCCCTGAGGACTATACCTCCTTCTCAATACTGAGAACTCAGAATTCAAAACATTTGGAGACTTCCACTGGAGGGAATAATGCACACCTTCATAAGAGTCCACTCACATCAATCACTATCTACACAAGAGGAGAGGCAGGCACCATTTATACACCACCCTGGATTTATGGTACAAATTGTTGATGCACTCCCCTCTAACAACCTTAGTATTATTGAGCCTGTCCACATTGAGGTAGATCTCATTCAGAACCAACTTGATCATGTGAAATGGGTGACATTTCAACAGACTTCTGCTGAAGTTTCTTAACAGCACATTATCAAAAAATCCCTTCCCACAGAGTTATTTAAACCATAGTATTCCAGGTGCTAATGAATTTACAATAGGAAAAACTTGACTGTGGAAGCTGCCATTAAGTTTCTCAAAGCAAGAACTTCTGGATGTGACAATATGGTCACAGCAGCCAGATTCAATGCTCACAAACCTAATGGCAACTCAGCCTCACCACTTTTGGAGAAAGTGAAGTGACATATCTTTAGGGAAGACATTTTGAAACATTTCTGTGGGGCCACAATGTTGCCTAGCCACATGGCAATTATGATTTGGAGAATGTCACTCATTTCATGTGATCAAGTTGATTCTGAATGAGATCTACCTTATCACTCATGTCACAACTGTCCAGCAGCCAGCAGGCACTTATGGCATTGGAAGGAAAGTCCTGGTTGTATGTTGGGCTCCCAACAGAGGGCACTGATAATTTTGCATCCCTGGCAATGTGTAAATAGCTGTTATAACTGCAATTATGCCTTTGTTCTATGCTTCATTTTCCTGTTCTGACTTCTTTTGAAATCTTGGTCCACATCCAGCCATACATGTGTGCACCCATGTGGTGTCCATATTCCTCTTGTGTGCCTCCCTTCTTCCACATGTCCCATGTGCTTGCTCCATGTTCCACATAACTTCGCACATTTCCATTCTATTTGATTTACTATATGAAATTATGTTCTACTTCCTTATTCCATTCCATGCTATCTTTAGTGTACTACCTATGTTCCATTTCTGCATATTTAAGTCTATAGTATTGTTTGTAATACCTTAGTCTGATAATTGCACTTGATTGACACCAACTTGCAACTCGTAATCCTGTGCATTAGTTCTTAGCTTGCTCATCTTGCATGCAACACCCCTTGAAGTTACAGACACACATAAGCTCAGGGAGGTGCAGCTCACCACACTTGTATAGCTGAATCCAAGTCTGTTCTTCCCTCATAGGTTGCTGTGCAGCCTGCTTGCTCCATGCGCATATTGCGCTCTACTCATGCAGCTGTCTTTTGTCAGGTCATAGATTTTCCCTTTATCTGCCTTACCCTACATCCATCTCTCTCACATGTCTCAGATTGTAACAGTTGTCTTTCATCAGGTCATAGATTTTCCCCACATCCATTTTGCCCTAAATTTGTCTCTCAAGCATCTCAGATCATAACAATAGATAGAAAAGATGGTATTAACTTGAAATACATTAAGTGACTTGGCAAGCATGAATATGAAGAGGTAAGTAAATCAATTACCACCATTAACCAGAATGTATCAAACAACACCCATATCTCATTCATCACCTGACCCCTCATCTCCCGACCCCTCACCTGATACATCTGGCTCATCTTCATCATCCTCATCATCCTGGTGCTCAAGTCATTCCAATTTGTCTGGCATAGGTAGCTTGTCTTCTGCCTGCACTTCATCACCATGTTTGGCGATAAACTCCTTCTCTGGCATACTCTTCCGTTTCTCATACTCATCCCAGCTGGCACAGAGCTCTGCAGGTGGCAGAGCAACATAAGTACCATTCTTGACATATTTGGCATGCTCATGGATAGAAAGATTGTTCCAATAGATAGGATCAGACCAATCAATTGGGACTTTCTTTGGGAGAGCAGTGAGCTCAGATAACTTTGGCATGGGGGGCGGGGGGGGTCTTCACGGTGTCACTCCAGTGTACAGATAAATAGGATCAGTCAAATGTAAAAAGAAAAACAAAGATTGGCCAACTTAAGGTGTCTTCTTTTGCTTCTATTCATCCACTTGCGCTCTTTATCAGCCATTCTAAAGAATGCAGTGACTTTCATTGAATGTCCCTCCTTCTCCTTGATGTAGTACACTGCATCAACTGACTCAGCATTCCCTTCAGCCAACTCATTGTCTGAATGGGCCTCTTTCTCTCTCATGATCACTACAGGGATGTACACCATGGGAATTGTGGTATGGACACAAACCCAATTATTCTTATCTATGTGAAATCAGTTGTTGTGCCTTCATTTTCATTCCCAAGAAGGATAACCAAAAAATATTTGAGTGATCTATCAAATGCATGTTAATTGGCTATGACCCGAGGTTGAAATCCTACTGTTGTTATAACTGTGCCACTGAGAAAGTACATAGCTCCTACCACATTAAATTCCTTGAAAGCCATGATGGTCACTTACTGCCTACTCTATCCATCTTGGGCATGGAAACACCCTCTGCAGAGCCCAGCAGTGGACAGATGGTTTTCACACCTGTACATGGGGATGATAGTGATGATGATGAGTCATTCCACACCCCTAACCATTGTGATGAAATACCTTCTAATATTGATGAGCAGCTGGCACCCACACAACCACGTCACTCCACTCGAATACCCATTCCCACAGAAAAGAACTCCAATGGCCAACCAATCATCACCAGAACTGATAATGGTATTTGTGAATCATGCAAAAGTGCCATCCATGTCAAGGATGCATGGCAGGAACATAGGGCTGCCACCATAGCTGCATGCACACCCAATTTTAACCTGACACCAGACACAACACTCAATTATGATTGTGACATCATCGAAGAACTTTGGCAATCTTTTAATAGCCTCGATCTCAGTGATCAGGCACATCAGCTCCAGGCCCTGATCTCAGAGATGACTGATTTTGATCCAGAATCCCTTCAATTCGAGGATGAACCAAAAACATGGGAGGAAGCAAGGGGAACAGTTGATGCTGAGAAGTGGAAAGAGGGGTATCTCAAAGAACTCAAGTCACTAAAAGACATGGGCATCTATAAACTCATTCCTTGGAATGATGTACCTCAGGGAACACATATCCAAAAGGGGAAATCTGTTTTCCATATTAAGCAGGACAAGACTGGGAAAGCAGTTTGATGGAAAGTATGTCTCATCTTTAATGGTTTTGAACAGATTTATGGCAAAGACTACACTAAAACAACCTCACCAACTGTGGGCATGGAATCTTGGCATATTCTCTTACATCTTGCCACTTCCCTAGGTTGGGATGCACAGCAGATTGATGTGAAGACCACTTTTCTTTATGGGCTACTACCAGATGACAAAGTACAATATATGCAACAACCTGCTGGTTTTGAAGAACCTGGGAAAGTGGACTGGGTATGGAAACTTCAACATGGGTTATACAGTATGAAGGGTGGACACATATGAAATCAGACACTGAATGCTCAGATGATTGACTGGGGTTTTACTCATCTATCATGTGAATCCTGCATATACTACTGCAAGACTGATTCTGGGATTATTATTACAGCTGTTCATATCGATGACTATCTTTCTATTGCAGACTCACCAGCCAAGAATGAACGCTTCAAGAATCAAATGTGGAAAGTGTGGACAATTTCCGAACTGGGTACAGCACACTTTATCGTTGGTATTGCTATTACCTGGGACAGAACTACTTGTACAGTCATCCTTTTGCAATCAGCACTCATCAACAAGATCATAGAACAGTTCGATCAAAAGGATGCTCACCCGGTATCAGCTCCCCTGGAGCCTGGATCCAAACTTTGTTGCACTAACAGGCAATCCCTCTCCTCTGATGACCAGCTACAACTCAACAAAATTTTCTATTGATCTCTTGTCAGCTGCTTGCTATATTTGGCCATATCTATGTGTCCCAACATTGCCTATGCAGTCCAACAGTTATTGCAATATCTTGACTGCTACTCTTTTGATCACTGGGCAGCTGCTATCAGATTGGTATGCTACTTAAAGGGGACAAAGGATCTCAGACTTTACCTCAGTGGGGATTGTCCTCTCGTACTCCATGCCTTCAGTGATTCTGATCGGGCCAACTGTCTCGACATGCATCATAGTGTTGGGGGGTACATATTCTCACTTGGCTCAGGTGAAATTAGTGTTTAAAGGTCCGGTCCTATGAACCTGAAAAAGACCAAAACCAAACTGAACTGAACTGAAGTCCGGTTCACCAGGGGGCTATTTATAGGACCAGTCTTTTGCAGTCCAGTTGCCAGTCTTTTGCTTTGAGGAATATTATTGAACCAATGAAAACTGGTTTAAACCAGTTGCAACTGGTTCATATGTTATATGAGCTATACTCCCACATTTTCACACATAATCCCATCAATTTCGCTCCCTGAATCGTTGAAAACAGTTAAGAACTGAGAGAGATATGACCAAATATATTTTGATGTGAGTATTTTGTTGTGATTTGAGTAGTTGTAATTGTACTGCTTATACCTTGTGCTACAAAAATATTGGGCACAATTGGACATTATCCAGGGCAAAGGAATAACATACATAAATGTTTGTACCATGTGCATTTGATTCATTTAGCAGCCCTGACAAGTTGTAACTACACATGACAAACTACAAACTACAAACTACAAACTACAAACTACAACATGTAATACAATGTACTTTTGTTCTGGTCATATCTCAGTCATATCTTAATAAAATCTCTTAAAATTTGGAACAATCACCAGAGAATTACAATGTCCAAGTGCCTACCTAACAATCAAATTGTTTGCAAAATAGTTATTGAGAAAAAGATAGGTTGTATTGGCACAACAAATTTTACAACAAAAAACCAGTTTGGACCAGTTTTTTTTGGTCCATGGACTGATATGGACTGGTCCTATGCGGTCCGGTTGTGGTCCATCAATATATGGATTGGTCCTGGACTGGTTGCAGTTCTGGTTGCCCCATTAGATGTAAAAAACTGGACTTAACCAGACCTTAAAACACTAGGTGCAATTTCCTGGATGGTGTGCAAACAGAAGGTTGTTGCCACATCTTCATGTGAGGCAGAGTACGTTGCTGCTTTCAAAACTGCCAAGGAGTGTATTTGGCTACACACACTACTCGATTCTATTAACCACCAACAGTCATCCCCAATGACTATCTATTGCGATAACTCTGCTACTAAGACCCTGTCCGAGGACCCTCTCCTTCACTCCCATGTTAAATATGTTGACATCAAATATCATTTCCTCCATGAATGCATCCAATCAAATGAACTTCATCTGACCTATGTCAATACTCACAAAAATGTTGTGGACATGTTCACAAAAGCCCTAGACATCAAACAATTCACATACCTCCAAAATTCCCTGGGTCTTCAATAATATGATTCCATGCAAGGAGAAGCAACTCACGGTGAGGAGGAGTGTTGAGAATCACACCATGAGTATAACACTGTATCTTCTTTTGATGCAGCCATCTCAGCATGTATAGCACACATACTATATTTAGCACACCCCTTTGAGGTGTATGCCAGATGGATATTTTTATAAACACCCCCTTTATCCCACTAGATATGTATACATATTGAACACATTAGATTAGACACCTCAGTCTCTTATACCAAGACTGAGGTGAGTATTTATGCTACAGCTATCATTTGATTGCTTACTTACTATGCCTATAGTTTACCTTGTATATTCTAGGTACTATTAGTGTGATACTAGTCTCTTATACCAAGACTGAGTTTACCTTGTATATTCTAGGATCAACTTTCTACAATCCTTTATTCCTTGAGATCTTTTGTTTAAACAACTGTAAGTCTGGCCCCACAGACTCATGACATTATGACAAGTTAATTTACCTATGCTGCCATTACACACTTCCATAGCACCAGCACACCACACACATTGCCAACACAACCACCCTCGCCACCAACACAGCCACCTATGGTGCATAAACAACTCACCAACACCAGACATACCAATGTCTGTGTTATATTACTACACCACCATTACACACTTCCACGGTGCTGGCACAGCCACACACATCACTGACACAACCACCCTTGCCACCGGTGATAGCATAGCCACCTATGGCACATAAACAACTTACCAACACCAGATATACCAATGTCTGTGTTACAGTGAGTTATGGCCACCCTATGCTGCCAACACACTCCCACAGTGCCAACACAGCCACACACATTGCCAACACAATCACCCTCACCACCAGCACAGCCACCAGTGAATACAACAACAACTGGCAACATGCATCCTGGCAACAGTGCCATACATCCTTATTACTCTTCTATCCACATCCAGCAGTGCCAACATTATCCTATTGATGCAGTACCTTCCTATTATGTGACTAGTAGTAACTATGCCCGATGTGGCCTTCCCAAATCACACACTACACTTGATGTGGCCTTTTACTTACACAGTCAATCTTTTTCTTATATATTACTTATTTTTTATTCCTTAACCTTCATTCCTACGTCCATGCAATGAAGGTATAGTAACTTCCTATTCTTTTATTTGTAGTAACTTATCATTCCTACTTTCATGCAATGAAGATAATTTGATCCTGTCTATTAGTAAACCTAAGTCTAGTGTAGGCTGCCAAACTTGGCATCCTTCCAACAACTATACTGAGACTTGAGAGCTCATAACTGTAGATACATGAATGTTGGCCCATTCATTCTTCCTTGTAACTCTAGGGCAAATCTGCCCTAATTTGCACCCATATATTTGACCTATTGGGTGGTCAGCAAATTAGTCACAATTTAGCTGGGCTAATTTGCAGCTGCAATTTACAACTGTCTGTTTCCCACCACACTAGGAGATGTTACATAGAGTGAAATGGGTGTTGAATCTGTTGATGCAAGTTTGTCAGCTTATGTAAACCAATAAGGAATGAGATAACATGTCCCAAATTTTGCCCTTGATCCTGTCTCTATCATCTCATCTAGTGTTTGAAGGTCCAGTTGGGTGGACCAAAAAAATGACTGCAACCCAACTGAACCTGACCAATTGCAACCAGACCATCAGTTGCAGTTGCTGACTTTCAAGGGAGGTTGGGTTGCCAGTTGCCTTACTTCCAAAAATATTTCAAAACCGATCGGTTGTGATCAGTTGCAACCAGTTTCTATAGTATGTATAATATTCTATACTTACACAAATAGTAACAAAAAAACATAATAAAAGTACTAATTATTGCTATTGGTACTACAAATATGTGAAGTGGGACAAGGCTGGGGGAAAAGTTGTCATTTAGAGGGTGTTTATATACCCTGTGGCTGTGCACAGACCATGTGGTCATATTTGTGTGCCAAAAAACAAAAGTGGTACCACTTACTAGACAACTTCCCATGATCACAACCACAACAAACCAAGGCTGCATCACCACCCACCACCTCCACAACTGTCAACTACACAAATGAGCGAATGCAAAGAAGGTGGCCCAAATGATGCTAGCCAGTCATTTGGGCCATATGGTACGTTTTCTTTATTAATGTAATAATTTTACTAATCTTTTCAGTTTGTTGCATTATGATAACAATGCCTACCACACACAGACCCAATGCCACTGTTGCGAGCCTCTGCTCACAAGGTGGCAGCAGGTTGTATTTCTATCCATGGCCGATGCCACATCACGCCAACAGGATGACACCAATGGGATGACACCAACAAACCATGCTGCTATGCCAACACCAATGACTATGATGTGGCACTAGCACCACTGCCCCACATGCAAATTGGGCCCAAATGATGAATGAGTCATTGTTTGGGCCATAGGGTATGTATTTTATTATTGATTTCTTACATCTTCTACTAACTGACTTTTCTTTCTTCTTTTCAGGTTCTTACTTGTTGATAATGACATTGCCCACCCACCTCTTGAAGAGACACCCCCAGCCCCCCTCTGTACCCCACCCATGCCATGCTGCCGCTGTGAGCATCTGCTTGCAGGGTCGCAATGTGTTGGACTAAGTACTTCAAACTACATAGTTGTGACAGTGTGACTTTGGAACTTACCAATTAGTTACAATGTTTGTTTACTTGTTTGTAGTTCTTTACATGCTTGTTTCAAGTCCAATACAAGCACGGAAATCTATTGACTGAGCTCTGTGTGGTCCCACCGCAAGTTATTTCAATACAAGCACATCACGGGTGGCTCCTGTTCACCACAGCTGCACTGAGGATCTATTCCAGTGCTGGGACTGCACTTCTAGACTGGAGACTCAGTCACTACGGCAATCCAAAAGCCCTGCTGGCACTTGCAGGCAGTTCTCTAAGGCCCAGAAATCTCTGGCAACCAATCTAGCTTTATTATTAACCATCCTCTGTTCTATTCACTACATAAAGTCTCACTCTAGGCAACCTAGAATGAGCCACCTCATAACTACCACCTCGCACCACACCAAAACCCTACCAGACAAAAAATGCACCCAATGCAAGTGTTACGCACATGGCCCAAGCCCCTGACAAAGCAAACAAATCAGTTGAGAATGCACAGCTGCATCTCCCGAATCTGCTAGGAACTCGACGTCATTGACAAAACTTACCAAAACCCACAAAACCCCAAAATGGACAAAAAGCCCCAGAGCGGTGCATTGAACACTAGCCTGAGGGATAAGAGCCTAAAGGAGGAAAGAAGAGGGAGGTAGGAAGTCGATGAAAGGACTGACAAAAAACCACCATGTCACCAATGTCCACTGGAACTCCTGATGGAATGAGCCCAATGGGGCCAGCTAGGGTAGAATAGGGACATAACAGGTACATAAAGCAGCAATGCAAGGGGGAGACAGAACAAATCTAGCAAACGCAACAACAAATCTTTGAGCCCACCCACCCAATCCCTAACATGATGAATCACGATGCACTAAATGCAAATATATTTTATAACAGGTTCAATCTGCATGTCAACACTAGGAACAAAGGGGGGGAAAGTCTAATTGGGAGATACTTAAGTGTGTGACATCCAGCTCGAGGGGGAGAGTAAGGGGTAGTAACCCCAGCTATTGTTGAGAGAGGAGGCAAAGGGAAAGAAGTAGAAGGAAAGAAGGAAAAAAAGTGAAGGCTAGGAAGGAGAAGGAAGGAAGGGCAAAGAGTAGGCGAGGATAGGTGGATGAGACACAATGCAACCACTGACTGCCAACACAAGAAACAGGTGAAAGCCAGGTGGACGAGACATGAGACAACCACTGACTACACTGACATGCATTCATTGGAACAACTGACCGCACTGCCAAAACATTGGGAGGAAGGCACAAACTTGGGATGTCCATCACGACTATAAACTGAGCTCGGGGACCAAAGCACCAAGTGGGAACAATCGAGGAAGTCCAGCATGACTACATAAACTGCAACTTGACATCAAAACACTGGAATGCATGCACAGAACCAATCATACGAGAATCAGCGGTACAGCAAACCAACAAATCTTTTTTTGGGAAACATTCCAATGCTCACAGCGCATCACATGCATCATCATTCATTCCTCATTTGACACTCCTTACATTGCTCTGATCAAGGGGGAGCCAAGTCATTCATTGAGGGGGAGTAAGTATACTCCATTTATTACATTCTTTTATCCTTCACAACTTCTTTGTTTGAGGGGGAGTGTTGGACTAAGTACTTCAAACTACATAGTCATGACAGTGTGACTTCGGAACTTACCGATTAGTTACAATGTTTGTTTACTTGTTTGTAGTTCTTTACATGCTTGTTTCAAGTCCAATACAAGCACGGAAATCTATCGACTGAGCTCTGCGTGGTCCCACTGCAAGTTATTTCAATACAACGGGTGCTGTTTCTGGCCAACGACACCTGGATGCCACATCACACAGCAAACAATGAATGGCAGGGACAACAAATGGCAGGGGACAATGATGTGGGGGAGCACACCACTGCAACAATGACAACAACAGCAATGCCATGGATGACAATGACAGGGGGCCTGTAAGGGGACTAGGGGGGACTTGGGGGGGTGCCCTGTGTGTTTCTCCTATTTTTTACGTTCATCCTACATTTTTCCTCACTTCATTTCCTTCTATTCTCTTTGCTAGAGGCTGAGGTTGCCCTTATAGGGCCGCAACACTACAACAACAACAACAATGCCCCACCCTCACTGCAAGCACAAGACAGTGGGGCTTTTTTTCTTTCTTTCTAATTTTTTTCATATCACTTAGCAGTACCCCACCGCTGCGAGCAACTGCTTGCAGGGTGTTAATATATTTAATTTATTTTGTACATAATATAATTTAGCTAGACACGAAAAAATGGCAGGAAAAACTGGTCAGAACCAGTTTTCTGGGGGCAACCATCAGTTTTGGGTCCCGGTTGGAGGTCAAAAAACCGGACCGAACCGGACCTTGGAACACTAAATTTACATGTACATAGGGGAGGACCACAACTACGTCGTCTCATCAAAGAAATGAGTGTTAAAACTGTAAGCAACTACCGATATGTCCCTTTGATAATGCACTAACCAATGATCCCCTAATAGGGAGATATCAAAGGTATGTAATATAATTTCCCTAGGCAGGCCACCCACTTTTTTGGTAGCCAGAGACGGTGGACTGGGTGATAGTGGCAAGGGGGGAGCGGGTGGTGATAGGGGTTGGGTGGAGACGTCAATATCTTCAACAGTGAGTCGCTGCCGTTTCACTTAGTGCTTCAACTATCATCTCTGTAGAGTCGCCTCCTTTGATCTTTGATGTCTTGAACGACCACCTCGTCTGGAGTGCCCTCTACAATTCCAGTCAGAGAAGTGAAGAGCATGTTGTCACCTGCCAACCCGAGACCCGAACCAGAGTCTTAGAGGAAATTCGATCTTGGGCTGATTTTTTTGACCCATTTTCTTAGCACTCCAAATCGTGTGATAGTTAATAAAAATAAAATTTTTGACTGTGGGGGAGAGTAAGGGTACTTCGTACTCGATCATGTCTTAGTTTCTGGAGATAAAGGGATCACACGAGTGGCGCCGGAACACGTCTAAGTAGGCAACCTTCATCTATTAACTCGATAGCTCGAGGGTCTTTGATCCAACTTTGATCGTGACACTTTTATTTCGAAGGTCGCGGCACCCAAGAGCATATGCCCCATGGTTGGTAAATTGAATGTTACAGAGGAGCACAGACACGCTTAGGCTGTAGGACATTAGGGCCATCTATTTGGGGTCATTCTTCTCGATGACTTCATCCGGCATAGGTGGTCCCTCGTAATGGAAGCGCCCATCTAACCATACGTGAGTTAAAAGGTCTCGCCTATGTAGCAGCACAGCAACGTACCTATCAAATACCACACGGCGCTTATTGCCGCAAATCCCACAAAAACGACAGATGCATAGTCTACACATTATAAACCAGACCGATATTCATGCAATCGTAGACACACTCACTCATTGATGACTTTGTGACAGGGATCACCGCTGGCATCGAAAATAACACGAGCTGCAGCGACGTCCATAGTACAGCAATCACGTTGAGTGGAACACCCCATATTCCAAGGTTGAACGGAGCGTCCGCGACGTCTTTCCTTCCAGTTGCCAATGAAACAGCCACAGGCATGGCATAGCTCGCCTGAAGACTTATCGTTGCTACACCAGTGAACGCATTAAAAGCAGCAGTTGATCCCAGGAAGATAAGCGCAAGGAGAAGCTGGATAACAGTAGAGAGGAGATAGGCGTAAACCGGGACGTCATCTAGTCTATGGTTGACGCGAGCAAAGACTGTGTGAAACGGAATTGCTTTATCCCGGGCGAAACTCCATGTGGCGCGCGAGGCAGCACAAGAGATGGAGATGGCACAGAGCATCCCGATACCAAAGACTACGTGTAGGGGTTAAAAGCAGCCCCATGCACTGTAACTGAACATACTAATGAATAACTATAGCCGATAGACGATGAGCTGGATATGCAAAGGAAGGCAACAATGCGTACCACGCCAAAACCACCTGCCTTGGACCCCATAATCGCTTCGAACATCACACCAAGGGGTTGTCCCCCAGGTACTGATTTCACCACGATCAATGAAAGACGGGCAAGTGAGTGTTACTAAAACATACCAGCAAGCAGCAGCGCAATATCTGGAAGGGTAAACATTATAGGCAATAGATACACGATCCCACATATTAAACCAATCAACGGTGACCAAGCAAGTGCCCTGGGCAGCTGGTAGGTTGGATTGTGTACTTCTTCAGCCATGCTGGCAACTTTCAAACAGGAGTCAGTAAGAAATGATTTTCAGACACGAACACATACTCATTCCATTTGCCGCCAAAACATAGGCTTGCATAACGGACGTCAGCACGAGGCATTCTGAAAATGCAGATTGTCATACCAGGCTGCGGGTGCAGAGGAATGATAATGAGGCAATTATCGTAGGACAAAATGACATACCGGTAGTAGGCCTATGAAGAAGGACCATCCGGGTGTCCAGCCAGAGGCTGAGGGATCGAAGTGACCAAGGGCGAATGAAGCGGAACGTCGACCCGCTGCCGCTTTGACCGAAAAGCATATCATGGTGACTACAAGAACTCGTTGAGATATATTGGTACGAGTGGGACTTAAAACGCACTGATGACACCCACAGCCGTCCAAACTCCAGCAATAATCTGTCATATGGGTGAGAGGTAATCCTACGCTCTGAGAGTGTAAAAGCGCACGTCGAGAGTTGGCAGTATTCTATTGAAAAATATGATAAAGATGCTAGTCCATATCAACACCGCAACAAAAATGAGATCTTCATAGACATGTTCAGAGATCCAACAATGAAAAGAGTGATGTGTTACTCACAGGTTTGCCAAGGGGTTGCAACCCACTGAGGGTAGAATATTGTTACTCCCGCCACTAGAATTTGAGCCGTTCCCTGTCTGAAATTTAGGCGAGATAGTTCTGCAAAGCTGAAGTAAACCGTACAAAAACAACAGAGAGACATATAGTCCACACGCCAACCATGTTTAACCACCCATTGATCCAAGACAACAGTAACCGGTAACGAGGAGGGGAAATCCGATAGCACCAATAGTATGCGCCCGCAGAAGTCGGGTACTTCGAGCTCAATTCCCCAAGCGAAAGGAGGAGTGCGTTGCTGAGGACGGATACTAGGACCCAGCTTCAGCATCCACGTCCGAGTCAGATGGCCTGGTGAACACGTAGGTGACAAACCACCTACCCCCAGACGATAACAGCAGGCCCACCTCCGACCAGAGAAGTGGCAATAGGCGCTGAGAGACCAAAGGCTGGTAGAGAAAGCAGTGCGTGCCGTCAAACGTGAGAAACTCGCTGATTTTGGTCTAACAGGGTGACATACGGACGGCCATGATGGCTGGATAACGTCAATAAAATCATTAGGGACGAAGACGAACTTTAAGAAACAAACACAGTGTCACTATACCCATGGTTAGTTAGACATAAGACACACAAACGCCTAGAAGCACTGACTGAACACGAGATGCAACGTCCCACGCGACTATGAGGTGAAAAATCAACTGGCAGACAAGCAAACAAGGCTGTGCAATCCCATACCCGTAGAAGTTCCTGCTTGTACCCAAGTTTCTCAAGTCCCTGATTGGCACGATCATCAGTGCTATCTAAATCCACATTGTCCTTGCCCTTGTCATGTGCCTCGACAGTGGATTCAGGCCGTGACATTTCAGTGGTAGTAGCAAGGCGTAATTGCTGTAAAAGAAGTCAACAGCCAACGAAGCTGGGAGTCTAATGAGATAAGAGTTTTGTACGTAAACAATTCCAGAGGTAGGATCCACGCGGTAGTCATCCATACGCGGATAACCGTCTTATCATGATCATGATCATGACATGTTTTGGACGTGTTATCAAACTGCATGCGATTAACGCCAAAAATACAGGAATCCCTAAGATCCTCGGCACACAGATCAGTAGTACGCTCTACAGGTGTGATTCATACAGCTATGAAGATAGATGCGGAAGACTTACAACCCAACGCTTCAACTGAGGAACGGGCTGCTAGCGCAAAGCAACTCGTCCTGTTCCATCTCGCCCACAAGTCAGAAAAGGCATCGTCTTCGGTCTGTGCTTCAAACGTCGTCTCCATCATAAAAAGCTGGCTTAGAGATCCAAATTTCGTTCCGAGGTTTTCCCGATTGGCAGCCTTGTGATCTTGTCGATGGAATGGAAGATGATTGCAGATACGTGTGTAGAAACAGGGTACCTTGTTCAGGGAGTATAACCATTGGGGCAAGGCCGGGTCTGGCAGCACTCTACGTGTGGCCATTGAGTGAGGTAACCCAGTAGGCTGCGGTCGAGTCTATCTTCGAAAACTGGAAACTGGAGATGGTCACACCACTGTAGCCACGAAGGCTACAAACATGTTGAGCAAGTGCAGAACAAACTGAGACATCAAAATAAAACTGGGTTACACTGACATCCTGTTGAAATTAATCCCAGTGATGCATGCTGTATACATGAGGCAATACATGCAGCATACGCATGTTACTGCGCTTACTGTGCATACATGCGGTAAACACATTCCTGAGTCATGTGACGTCCTTATTATTATGTATATAAGGAGAACCTGTACCGTAGTAGGAATACAGTGTTCTTACCTCTGCTAACCCTAGCTGTAAGTCTAAGTAAACCCCAGGTAGGTTGTAAGGAACATGTTGTCTCTTCCACTGTGCAGCGTATATAGTCTGCTCCAACAGGTTATGGGCCCTGCTGGGCACGTCGCGAATGTGCCTTAATTGGCTGCGAATGACGTTGACTTCATCGTCTCCAAATTATAACCTTGTGCTCTTTGTGAGCTGCATTGCGCTCCCTGCGAGCTGCACATAAAACCTAGGTTGACTAGGGTTAACCACTCTGAAGGAGTGTTTTCTCCTGAGAACGTTAAACGTGTTTTATTGAGTAAAAAGACTGATTGAGCGCTTTTAACAGCTGCCACCACAAAATCATGTCTTCAACTCTTGAGAAACTCGTTCAAACTTTCGACAGATCAAATTACATTCAATGGGCCGACTCAATGAAGGCATGGCTCAGGTCTCAGGGCCTCTGGCAAATAACTAGCGGGGCGGAGCAAAAACCGCCCCCGGCACCTCCCTTGACGGCGACGAACGCTACTTTGGTAGCGGATGCTAATGCCAAGCTCCAGACCTGGAGCAACAAAAATGACCAGGCCATTGGTAGCCTAGTGCTCTGCCTGGCCCCCTCCATTCGGCAGCATGCCAACTCAAAGGACACTGCTGAGGAGGTGTGGGATCTCATCCGCACCGATTATGGTGTGGACGGCCCCTCCCAAGTCTTCGTGGACTTTAGGTCTGCAATAGCGATCAAGATCCCGGCTGCAAACCCCGCACCGGAGATTGCTAGAATGGCAGACAAATTTGAGCACCTTATGGCTGCTAACGTCGCCATCCCCGAGCTAGTGCAAGCAATGATTCTACTTGCTGCGATGCCGCACGAGTACGATTCCTTGTCCGCAACGGTCCTTAACATGACCGCTACTAGCGCCTTGACATTTAAACATGTCAAGGACTCCATTGTCGCTGAAGCCTCAAGGTGCACAGCAGTAGGAAAGCCTGCTGGCCAGCCTCAGGCCAACAAACTTTCTGCTGTTAAGCGCAAAGGGGGAAACCCCAAATGGCAGCCCAAAGAAGGGCAAAACAGCAACGGAGACTCGTCCCGAAAGTGTGGACGACGTGGGGACAGAAAGACTAAGGAGGAGAAGCCGAAGGATAAACATACCCACCTCGCCTCCAAAGCCTATACCACCATAAATGGTAATGGCACCATCATACCACCGATGCTGCTTATACAGTGCATCGAAAGACGCGAACACACTCCCACAAGGGATCCTCGCCGCCGACCGCCTGCACAGGCATATACGGGCGTGGCCTCTACCTCTCGTTCGGTTTATGCCAAATATCAGCAAGCTCGAGACACCCTTGAGCAAATGCAACTTCCGCGCAGCGCGAAAAATCTGCGACCGCTGGAAGAGCACCTGATGGTGCGAGAAGGAAAGAGAAGAAGGATAGAACCAGAACCCGAGTCTAGGATCGAGGAGGTAGAAGACGATACCGTCTCCCTCGGATCTGAACCTCCGGTGTCTGATGAGGAAGTGTGGAAAGCCGTCGACGAAATGTTCATCGATGAACCGCTTGATACAGGGGCATATGATGACAGGTCAGTCCTTTTCCCTGCCACAAGCACTAAGATTAATATTCCTATGAATACAGCAAACTTTTCATGTGAAATTTTACTGCTATTAAATGTATCATGGAATTATTTAGATCTTAATATATGTGCTATGTGTGCAAAGGGAGATTGTAAGAAAGGTGCCGACTGGATCATGGATTCAGGCGCATCAAAACACTTCACTGGTGAAATAAAAGATTTCGCTTCTTACAAGCCTTTACTGAGAAAGGACTCTACCTTGGTCCAAATGGCCACTGGTACTACTCATATAGTAGGAAAAGGAGCAGTCTTCATTAAACACCAGGTAGTATGTCATGGGAAGTCAGAGACATGTGAAACACGGTTATACCCCGTCTACTACATACCCGACATTAATACTCGATTGATGTCAATGGGGGTCTTTTTACAAGATGGAAGTGATGTGCGTGGTTCCTCCGCACACATTTCATTTATCGAGCATGGAAACCCGATCATGCATTGTGTCTCTCTAAGGAGGAAAGACACGATCTATTGGGCTCAGACTCATATATTGAGCACCAAAAAGGTTAATGTCGCGACTATTTATGTCGCTGACTACTTGACTTGGCATAGGCGACTTGGACACCCATCCAAAGAGGCGCTAGGGAAAATGCCTAAAAGCACCATAAAATTCCCAAGGAATTTAATTATTCCTAAAGACAAAATTATATGTCCAGGGTGTGCTGAAGGGAAAATGACCTCAAAATCTTTTCCCGAGTCAGACTCACAAGCTGACAAATCCTTTGAATTAATACATTCCGACCTAAAGGAACTTCCGGTACTATCGTACCACAAACATAAATACTTCATTGTATTTCTGGACGACAAAACATCACATATTTGGGTCCAATGCCTCAGAAAGAAATCTGATGCTGCTGAAGCAATTAGACAATTTCAAGCGATGGCTAAGACCCAATATGGCGCTACAATCAAGCGCTGGCGTGTCGATCCAGGGGGGGAGTTCAAGGATCGTGAGCTACAAAAACAGCTCAAGGACTTAGGCATCAAAATAGAGATGTCTGCACCCCACGTTCATCAACAGAATGGGCGCGCAGAGCGCACCATAAGGACAATAATGGAAAAGTCGCAAACCTTGCAATTCACCGCTTGTCTACCACAATCATGGTGGGAATTTTGCATAGAACATGCAACACATTTATACAACTGAACCCCAATAAGGCGCCTGAAATGGCTGACACCTTTTGAGGACCTGACAAAGGTTTGCCCAGATCTAAACAATCTGAAGGTCTTCAGTTGCGGTGCTTATGTCTATCTACCAAAGGAAAAATGTCCAACAACATTATCTCCTCGATCGGAGTTAATGACATACCTTGGAGTAGAAGATGGCATTAAAGCATATCGTTTCATGCGACAAAATGGCGCAATATTCATTGGTGCCACGGCACTATTTGATGAAACGATGTTCCCATGCTGTCCCGGAGCTAAAACTCCTGCCAAGACAGACCTTGGTGATTTTCCACCTCCAGAACCAGAAGATGACGACCACTCATCTGGAACAGATGGCGATGACCCTATACCGCCACAAAATCCGCCCCTTCCTCCATCATTAGAAGATGATGATGATGATTTACCAAGCGAGCAAAAGGCACATGACGATGCGACTAATGCTCCTCCTCCACTGCCTCCAGTTAACACTGAGGACTTTTGTCCAAGACATGAAGATCAACAGGAATGGCAGCAATTGCCCCGTCGATCAGGCAGGCAGAGGAAAATCCCAAACCGTCCCGGCAATACCTATGGAGAACAGCGACTCCCCTCTGACATAGAGAGAGACATTGCGTGTGATCGATATTGGAAGAAGTCTGTGGGTCAAGATTCGGATCATAACCGAACACGACCACGACCTCAACAGCAAGAACTGGTTGCTGGACCGAGTTCGGCACCCCACGAGAGTGTGCCCGATTCCAATAATCAAGAACATGATTACCCAATGGGGGAACCGGACGAAGCAGGTTATATTAAAAAGATAACCAAGGAAGGTGGAGATGAGCTTATCCGCTGGCTGTTATCAAAAGCAGTCACACCATCAAGCGGAAAAAGCCTAGTTCCAAACCAATTTCGCGATATTGCGCGCCTACCCCGGCAGCAGCAACTTGAGTGGAAACAGGCTTGTTGTGAAGAGTTAGAGGCTCTTCGCAAGCGACAAGTCTATGATATCGTCGATCTTCCACATGATCGGAAAACGATCAAAAATAGATGGGTTTTCTCCGTGAAATCGGACGGAAGAAAACGAGCCAGACTCGTGGCCAAAGGCTTTTCACAAGTCGAAGGCGTTGACTTTGATGAGATTTTCTCACCAGTAGTCCGCTACGAGACTGTATGCCTCATGTTTGCCCTTGCGTCTCTAGAAGGCATGTATATGACCGGTCTAGATGTAAAAACCGCATTTTTATATGGCAAACTTGATGAGGAGATCTATATGGATCAACCCGAGGGTTTCAGACTCAAGGGTAAAGAGCGCAAAGTAATGCGCTTACGCCGAGCATTGTATGGCCTTAAACAGGCTTCACTAGCATGGTGGAAAGAGCTAGAGGCATTTATGCGCACCATTGGGTTTGTGCACGCCAGCTCCGATGCCGGCATCTTCATACACAAGGATCCTAAGACAGGCAGCATCATTATTGCACTAGTCTATGTTGACGATGGCTTGTTCATGGGCAAGAACAAGAAACTTGTGGATGAAAAGAAGAATGCTTGCCTGAAGCATTGGGAGTGCCATAGTACTGAAAAAGTCACGGAATTCTTAGGCATGCGCGTCACCCAGACCGCTACAAAAGTCAAACTCGATCAAACAGAATATCTTGCCAAAGTGCTCGAGAGGTTTGAGATGACAAATGCCAAAGTTGCCCCCACTCCGCTCCCGACTGGCTACAAACCGTCGGAGAACACAGCGACGCCAAATGCGGCGCTTAGATCGAAATATCAGTCTGTGATTGGATCTTTATTGTATCTGATGCTCGGAACGCGACCTGATATCGCTTACGCGGTAATCAAGATGTCGCAATTCTCGGCTAATCCTAGCCAAGAACATCTAGACAAAGCAATGTACATAATGCGCTATCTGGTGGGAACCCAGAAGTACAGTATAGTCTATGATGGAGAGAAATCCAAGGGGCTGCAGGCCTTCACAGATTCTGATTGGGCAGCTGACACTGTCAAGCGCCGATCTACAACGGGTTACTTTGCTACTCTGGCGAGTGGCATTGTGTGCTGGCAGTCCCGTTTACAAAAAACTGTAGCACTGTCATCCACAGAAGCCGAATATATGGCTCTCTCCGACACTTGTCGGCAGATAGTGTGGATAGAGTCCTTATTCCAGGAACTTGGATATACACTGAAGCGCGTACCAATCTGTGCTGATAATCAGGGATCCATCTTTATTGGATCAAATCCAGTTCAGGAAAGAAGGACCAAACATATAGACATTCGCTACCACTACACCCGCAAATGCATAGAAAATGACAAAGTCACAGTCGTTTTCATTCCTGGAAGTGATAATCCGGCTGACATGTTCACAAAGAACCTTGGCGCTGTCCTATTCAGGAAATTTAGAGACTCTCTCGGAATTACTTTTGAGATTCAAACTTAGCTGCTTAGAGCGCTGTACAGTTTGAGGGGGGGTGTTGAAATTAATCCCAGTGATGCATGCTGTATACATGAGGCAATACATGCAGCATACGCATGTTACTGCACTTACTGCGCATACATGCGGTAAACACATTCCTGAGTCATGTGACGTCCTTATTATTATGTATATAAGGAGAACCTGTACCGTAGTAGGAATACAGTTTTCTTACCTCTGCTAACCCTAGCTGTAAGTCTAAGTAAACCCCAGGTAGGTTGTAAGGAACATGTTGTCTCTTCCACTGTGCAGCGTATATAGTCTGCTCCAACACATCCGCAGCCAAACACTGTAGTAAGAGCTTTCTTGGAAATATATAGTTCTTTAGCTGCATCTACTGAAAGAGCCTGGCCATTGATTGAGTGCACAGATTTGATACTGGGATACACTGGGTGCAAGGCACAATACTGCTGGAGAAGTACTGTGGAAGTACCTCAGCCCTGACAGTATTCCTAATATTGTCAACAGACTTTGCCAGAAGTATTTTGACAGTATCATCAAAGTATCATATCATATTTTGACAGTACTGAAGGTACTCAAATAGTATCTTAGATTGGTATGAATACTAGCAAAATATCTCTTGGTGAGTATGATGGCAGTATTCCAGAAGTATCGTGCTGTGCAGCCAGTGATATTGTTTTGGCTGATCGTCCTTTGGGGAATACTATAGAATCGCGTCACGGGTCGCTCAAGCCGTCGCTGAGGGATTTATGACGCCACACACACAATTGTCCTTCCCTAGTCTACTTTAAGTTCTGTGTCTTTTCTCAACCTTATATCCATATGTCCGGAACCTTTAGTTCGGCTGGACATGCGGCGCTGGCAAACCCAACTCTTGGTATACTTCCTCAGTTCTGCTTGCTGCTGTCATCCTGACGAGACGACAGAATGATTGAGAGAGCCGATCATTGATATGGTCATCACGGAGCTACAGGAAACTTTATTAGTCGTACTACGATGGCCCAAGTCCAATAACTGAGTTCACGTACGCCTCCCACCAGTGGATGAACGAAGTGACCTTGAAGTTGGATGCTGAAGTTTCTTCTATATTTCTACTCCGTCCAACAGTTCCTGGAAAATGTCGAAGTTTCTAGGTCCGTTGCTTTTCTTGCTATATACTGCAAACGTCACCCGGCGGAACCAACCTTTAAACTCAGGCTCCGATAACCCAGCTTTCATCTCTTCAGCTACAAGTCTTGGGGGACAATCGTATGCTCCGCAGCCCATCGCGCCTGTATATATTTTGAGGGTCACATCAGAACGATGATGCGGAGCGAAACATACTCAGGACCAAATACTGCTGTCCATGGTGCGCCGCCATTCGATACACCAGTCTAATCTTGTCCCTAAAGTCCTCCAAATCTGATATGTTTCGGAAGGTGGATCGGTCCTCTGACAATGCGGGGCGTCGAGGTGCTGCTACAGTGATGACAGACACCACACGTCGTTCATTTGGGACCAAATTGATACAGTCGTGGTCCAGATCATCTTTAAAGACAACAACACCTGGAGAGAATACTCCTGCGATAGACTTTGGACCGAGATTGTCCCATGGGTAGTAGCTGGGTTTCAATGTTGCGAACAGGGTCGAGGCATAGCAGAGAGCTTCTTCCTGAATCTTCAAGTCAAAGAAGGAGCAATTATACGTGAAAATATATTACCTGAGTTTTCGATAGGCTTGATTCCCAGCCTCCGCCCGGCATTTCGTCGCTCGCCAAATTTTGTACCGCCGTCTTACCCCGCGCTTCAGGATCTGTTTTCATGATATCTCGTGCAGTGGTAAACGAATCTGCATTGACTACTCTGATTTTGGAGCTGGGTAAATTTGGGCAATCTGAGACATCGAGCGCAGGCAACTGATCGGCAGTGAGGAACATAGATTCAGTGGTTGCGCCTTCTTTCGCATGCTCTATAGTAATGACATCAGAACGCGCTTTGGTGTCCTCGGCTATTTTTTGTCGACGAGCAAGGTCGGGAGACATCTAGAGGTTCGTGAGTCGGACAAGGCTAGATAGATTTGATCAACGATTACATAACACTCCGATAAGATTTGAGCAGATTATCAATTTTCTGACCATCAAACTTTTTATACTACATACTTATTATCAGTTAGCACTCTGAAAATTTGATATATACGGCATAAACATTCCCTCCAGTGCTATCATGCATGCCCAGTGAAAATTGGTTCGGAGCTGAGCGAGGGAAATCCAAGGGAAATCAAAGATGTGAATTCCTAGCGAGGGACTGACCACAGTCGTAAAGCTGTTACAATTCGCAGCGCTGTCAGAATCAGGGATTAGGTTTCGATGTAAATCTTTACTATTGAGAGCTTTGAACAGTCATGCCAATACCAAATCGTCTGCACGCAAAAAACAGCGAGTTACTATTAGGAAGGTAAAAATGGAAAAAGACAATCATGGTGCGTTATCCAATTGAGTCGGAGACAAAAGAGAAGAGAAAGAGAACGGGTGACTGACGAAGGTTGGTGGCGCCTACTTTTTGACTTACAACCAACCACTATCTTATAATTTCTTGTCTATTTCATCGCTATGGACGACGAGCTCAACTATGATTCCTTACGCCTCTCACAGCCTCTGAAACTTAGCCAAACCAGGATTCTAAAACCAAAGGTCTTCTCGCTGGCTCAGAGCGCTAACCAACGCGAAAATCTCGTCCTAAATTCGGCAGGGAAACGAGACCGTCCGCCTTTCTCTGAGAATACTAAAGCTTTTAGACCTGCACGGTTACTTGGAGGTGATCAGAACGCGAAACGCCCTCCGATATTTCCCGCCTTGCAACGCTTTCAAAAATCTGAGAACCAGCAACCACGGCCACAGGAGCCACAATCATCGACGACACAGTTCTTTAGTCTCTTGAAACCTTCGACTGCTGCACCAGCATCGACGCCAGCAGATGTTTGCTTTTCGCACCCGTTACCAGCCCGTTCAGTTGAGTCATCTCCGCATCGCGACCATGAACCATCTTGTATGTTTTCCCTGTCATTTTAATCTCACACATGACGCGACGTTGATCCTTAACTTCCAGCCGACAAAGATTTGCCACTTTCGCCGTCTCCGCAATCGAGAGCTGCGCATACACCTCATCTTCAGATGCTTCCCCCTCGTTCCCCCTTGGTATTGCCCATCTCAAGGCCTGAGTCGAGGGCAAGATCGCAATCACACTCCTCGGCATCACTCCATAATGACGAGGTTACCCTTAATGTCGACCATTCGACCGACTTATCGACCCCCTCAAAGTCGAAGGGTCTGCCCGATATTGCGATTAATGTATTACGGGAGCTGCAAGTAGTCAATGACGAGCTCGTAGGAGAGGTTCGTATACTTTTCTCTTTGCTTCTAACGCATATATGCGCTTCCTTTCTCTACATGCGTTCCGCCGGTCCAAAACTGACGTGTATATGATATCCTATCTCAGCGCCGCCACACGCAATCCATTCTCAACCAACTCAATGCCCTCTCCACCGCGCACGAGGCCCTCACGTCAAATTACAACATGCGCCAGCAAGAAATGGTTTCAGTCCAACGAGAACTCGATGCGGCCAAGCATGAAGTTAGAGATATTCAAGGGAATCTCGCCCTAGTGAACGATAGCAAGGAGAAGACGCAGAAAGAGCTCGACAAAATGCTGGAGCAGTTGGGAAACGCTCGAAACGAATTGAAGGCGGAGAGAGAAGAGAGAATGTGTAAGATGGCTGGCGTGAGGGAAAGATTAGTAGATTTGGGCACAAAGCGAGTCGAACGTTTGTTCTCAATTCCTTTCGCTTTGTTGACGTGGGAAATTATCCAGCTACGCACAACTACAAACATCTTTTCAATCTCTGAAGCTTTCCTACGATGCTTCCCAAGCCTTGCTGAGCGAAATGCGCCACGTTCGTGGATGGGCGGCTGATGGCCTACGAAGTATGTTAATTTTCTTGCCACTATCACAGAATAATGCTGATATAAACGTCGTAGCTCTTGAACCTCTCTTGGATGCCGCCAACAACTACACCCGCGCAGGAGAGTTAAAGATGGTCCTTGGGGAGCTGCAGGACGAATTAGCTGGCTGTAATATCTTTCCTGTTTTCCGAGCCTAATATTGACCCACGCAATCGGTAGCACATCGCGTGAATGACCTTCTGCGTGACAAGCTGCACCACCAGTCGTCGCAGCTCGCAGAGACAAGAGACCGCGTGCGGGAGCTGGAGGAGGCAGAGAAGGGGCGACTAGGTGAGATAGTGGCAATCTTGGGCGGCACAGGCTCTGGTGGAGATGGCGTGGCGTTTAATGGAGGAGGGCTTGGTGAGATTTTTTTTATAGATATTAATCGTTATGCTCTGCTGATAGGGGTCATTCAGTGCAGAAGATCCGGGAGGTTGTTGAGAGGCTCGTGAAGCATGAACATGACACGGTGGAAGTGCGAGCCGAGGCGGCGGCGGCGGAGGCACGGAGCGTGGCTTTAATGGAGAGGTTGGTTTCTCATTGTTTTGCGTTTGTTCTCGCGAGCTCACTAGTTACTGAAATAGACTTGAGGAGGTGAAAAGGACGTTGGCACTGCGGGAGAAGGAAGTCGAAGACTTAAGAGGTGTGCAAGACGCGTATGTCGCTTCTTCCCTTGTCCCCCATAATGTTAATGAGGTGTTTAGCAACCGAGCTCTAGCGAGTCGGGTGCAGGAGCTCGAAGCCATGGAAGAGTCAATGCGGCAGTGCGTTTTTTTCGTCGACATCAATCCACTATTCGCTGAATCAAGGACGACATAGGACTACCCTCGAGCTCAAGGTTGCAAACAGTGCTCTCCAGGCCCGTGATAAGGAACTGTTCATTTTGCAGAGTGAATTAGCGGAACTCAAAAGCGGGAAGGCCAAGTTACAAGCTCTGTATGTACAATACGCTTTCTATCCTGAGCGCATTTCTTACCTTATTCATTCATAGCCTTTCCGAAGCCCAAGCCACTGCTAAGCTCGCCGAAGACGACACCAAAAACGCCGAGAAGAGTCGTGTGGAGGAATCCTGCAAACTGGGCGAAGTGCAGGGGAGGTGTGAGTTTCTTGAGATGGAGCTCGGGAAGGTAAGGAAGGAGTGTGAGGAGGCGAAAAAAGTGGGGTTGAAGACCGGTTTGCTTGAAGCAGAACTAGAAAACGTAAAGAAAGAGGCTGCAGAGCGGGAAGATACGTAGGTTTCTATTGTTCCTCATTATTCGGGTGTTGACGAGATATGTTGTAGGTTTCGGCAGGCCGAAAACCGGCTCATAGTGCTGCAGGAAAGATTCGATGCACAGACTATAACCCTTCGTCTAGCAAAGGAACACGGTGGAGATCTACAGGTGGGTTCTATTTTTTGTTTGTGTAATTATTGAGCTCATTTTCATGTGTAGGAACGACTTCTGGTTTCTGAGAGTTCGTTCGCGGTGAGTCGAAAGCACTACCTACCTGCACGTTATTGAGCATTACTATGTTCAGTCAAAGTTCGCCTGTATTACCGGAAAACACGAGACCGAGCTCTCCGTGCTTCAAGAGCGTAACGCCAATATTCAACGTATGGTGGACGGTCTCAAGCAAGATTATGCCTCGAAGCAGGCAGCACTTGTTAGCTCAGCTGCCGAGTTTGAAAAGAAGATGGGGAAGCAGGAGGCGGCGGCAGAGCGACTCATCAAGTTAGAGACGAAGCGTGCAGATGCCGCAGAGAGAGAAGCGGCAGGTGCGAGGCGGCAGGTGGAGGAGGAGCGACTGACTAATGGGGAGTTGAGGAAGAGAATTGGCGTGATAGAGGGGGAGCGAAGGTATGTTGAGGAGGAAGGGAGAAGGATGGTAGTGGATGCGGAGGGGGCGAAGGATGGGCTGCTGGTCAGCATGAAAGAGAAGATGGCGGAGCTGGAGAGAATCAACAAAGATCTGGTAGTACAGTGCAGGACGCTCAGGGAGAGGTATGAGAAAAATGATCTGGTGCGTACTGTTATTCTGCATGATGGCGTACTGATACACTCTATTTATGTAGACGGACGAAGAGAAGGACTTCGTCGACTGGTTACAGAGGGTGTGTCAGTCACTTCATGAACAGGAGGATGTCGCGAAGGAGAACGAACTCCGCAGGGTTCCTTGTTCCCCTTCGTTTTGAGCTTTGTCCAGCGTGACTGATCTGATACTTCATAGCGTGAAAACATGAACAGTGCCCTCCAAGCACGTATTCATGAGCTGGAGTCGACACTTGCTCGACTCTTACACGAGAGGGGTAGGGAGGATGGTGGACAGCCCAAGTCTATGGTCGATTTGACGATGTGGATGTCCAGCCCCGACCATGCGGTAACACTGTCGGCTCCTCTCGTGCGATGGTGCTAAACATCGACCAACAGTTAAAGGCTGTGGCTTCTCACAGTTCTGCTGAGACTCCTCGTGGTTCTCGTATTATTGCTCTTCCCCTGGCCGTCTCTGCTGTCACCTCCTCTGCTACGATCGACCCTGCTCTTCTGGCTCTGCCTTCTTTCGCCACAACTGCTATTTCCGTGCCCGATGCTGCTCCCTCTTCGGCTCCTCGTGTTACCAACAAACCTATCCCAAAGTCGAAAATGTCAAAGCTCACAGGCGTGAACGAAACTAAAGTTACAACCTCTCGTACAACACAAAAACCCAAGGCCACCAAAACTTTCTCAACACTTGCAGCTTCGGATTTCGATTCAGATTCAGAAGACGATACACCCCTGTCTGAGCTTTCGGACTATCTTTCGGTGCTCGGAAAGCGAGCGAGAGCAGTATCTCCTGCGAAGGTGGAAAAACCTCGAGTGACTCGGCGTTCGGTATAGTTTTTACTAAAATCTTCATATGTCGATGTTTACACCGGCATAGAGGGCTACGACCAAGGTAGCAGACGAAGCGCCGCAGCCTTCGCCACCGTCTGCGCCGACGTCAGTGCCGGGACAAAGAAAAGTGAGTAAGGATGCTATGTTTATGTCTCATTGATCGGATGTATTTTCTTCGCTTTGCCAGACCGAAGGTAATGTCAAGATAAAACAGAAAAAACGAAAAGTGTAGACTGGTTGCACTTTGTGGCTCAACTGTTCTCTTGCTTTTTTTCTTCGTACTTCCGATCGCTCTCCTGTGTCTGGTTTCCTGCCCCTTGCGACGTGGTCGCTCTGATGATCTGTGGTTCTCCTATTGAACATTATTGTTGTTCGTCGTACCCGTTGCTAGCGGGTTGCTAGTGGGTTGCTAGTACCGTCGGATGACATTTGTATTCTATCGTTATGATATCCTCATGGACTTTCAGTGCTGGGCACTTAATTATGATGTACATTTGGAAGATCCTTGGCCGTGCAGGCAGCGCAACTTGGGATGTAATCATAGCTAAACGGTGGCCAAGAACTAACCAAGAACGGTGCGTTCGAAAAGATTGTAGGGTTCGTTTACAAGATCACAAGAAACTCAGGAACTGTTCGCGGGTCACTGACTTCGACGGGCACGTAGGTGGCGTATCGAAATCGACATACGAGTGCATTGGAAACGATACTCAAAAGACAAAGATACGATACCAGTTCTAGTCTAGTGATTGGGTAGTATACTGGTGCTGCCAAGCACAGGTATTATATTTCAAGCTACAGTGTCGTATCTCATCATCTCTGATTCCCGTCCAACTGAATCCCAGCTGGAGGCGTAGCTCTAATCTGAGATCCGTTGTCCCTGTTGCCCTATATTGGTGATGAAGATTTGTCACGGTACAGTCTGCTAGTGTAGGAAGGTTGGAATATTGAAATGGTTAAGTAGAGTTTCTTGTCGATTGAACACATTATAGCTTCCAGAACTTGGCTCATCTGCATAGGTCTTAAGTAGAAGTGATAGCAAATGATTACAAGATGAAGCTTACCAAAGACTTGACTTTCTGTTCTGCCGTTCACAATGATCCCTATGCTTCGAAGTTGCTTCAACTTGCCGACGTCACTCGACTTCCGCCTGCTATAACGCCTCCAATAAAGCATTTTTTGATGAAGTTGCCAGCCTCCCCGAAGACTAGATGGAAATGGAATGTTCGGCACCGACCCCCTACTCCATCAAACCAACACCGTGTGGCCAATTTCCTGTAGGACAGCCATTGTGAGCAGGAGTGATAATTCGTCAACGGAGACGTGTGGGTGAGCTTTTCTTGACTGAAAGTTACAATGAGAGCTGAGCTTGTTGCAAACTGAGTAACACTTACATCTTTCGCCAGCATGCTACGAAGCTTAGCTTCACCTGGACTTTATTCTCATCTCTGTAAGCTAGGCCAACATTTGTACACCCCGATTTTCATCGCATGCATCTCGACCTCGTATGAATCGTATCTCTGGCCACTCATAGTCTTCAATATCAGAGTCGGTTAGACGTTTTCCGGGAATGTGATTGATGTTCGGTAACGAGTCACTTTCCTTGGAGTAGAGGGTATGGTGGAGACATGACACCCATTGAGCATTCCGAAAGTTTAGTGGCATTATTCGGCATATTGGTTGAGACATGGAAGCACGCTGATCATGCCGATGCATTCTTGGATCTGCTAGCAACGGACCAACATACATCCTCTCTGATTACGCTGAGACCCTCAAGAAGAAGAGATCGCCATCCACACGAAGGAGGGATGACAGTGGTCGATGGTGGTGACTGGCTGGGAGTTGTCATAAATCTGTTCTGTTAAACACGCTACTTGCACGTACAAGTATGTAGCTGTTCTTATCCATCCTCGTCCTGCACCTTCCAAATTAACCTACAGTTCGCTGTTGACTTCGACCGACATAACAGACATTTTCCTCGACTTGTGTAACGTTGAAGACTCGGTCATGATCAGTGTTTGCGCAAAACCAAACAACTATATTAAATCACCTAAGAGATAAATAGACTACGAGTACACGGTGAGTATCAAGTATATGGGCATAGTTGGGGCATAGTAGGTGGGAATCTCACCTCAGTGTTTGCGGGAAGCCAAACGATTGAGGGGAGTTGGTGTCGAGTCGACGAGACTAGTAGTGTACAAATGGCAAATGGTACGAAGATCAGCTTCACTACAGATATGTGAACAAAAAGCCAAGTTCTGCACGAGAGGAGCAAGAAATAGGAAAAGCATAGGTACGCGTAGTAGTACAAGGGCAGTAATGCATTCTTGTGGCGTAGGGCGCAAGTCGGGACGGACTGAAAAATAGCGCTATGACGTAGCGCCGCTAGTGCGAGTGGGCGAGCTCGAACTCGGATCTAGCCTTGCCAATCCAGCACCTCGTCCTTACCCTGACCTGAGTCCACGCACATATTATTTCTTCTGCTGAATTTGTACAGGCTGAGCACGCTCAAGATAGTCCGCCAGCTTCGACAAGCTGCGAGCAACGGGCTTGGTTACCATTAGCTTGGTACTGGGCTCCTCCTTCCCTGCCATCTCATCAAACAGTCCACGCAGACCCGGGCGAAGTTGCGGATATAGATTAAGCACTGCGCTGGTAGACCCGGCAACACTCTGTAGCTCTTTGAGCGTGTAGGATGTCCCTTCGTGAGCGTAATTTCGAAGTGATTGGATAATCTTAGCTTTCTTCTCATCCGGCACTTTAACTGTCATCGCATTAGCATCCACCTCATAACCAAGTATAGGGAGAGATGGGCCAGAGAGTTGTTTGTTTTCGTCGTGCGGAATACCGAGCTCATCCAAAAGTTGGAGGAGTCGGGTTTGCTTGGCAGGCATATGTTTCTTGTATGGCTTGTAGTACTTCATGTTTCCTGCAAATTCCCAGCCAAAGTTGTCGTCGACATAACCCAGGAGATCAGGTATTTTCTTTTTCTCGATGCCAATCCAGTTGACCAAGGACATGACCGAGTCCCAGATCCATCCTCCGCCTCGATTTCCAAAGGTATTACACCTGTCAATATGGAATTGACCATCTACGGAGACGGCCTGTTTAATCTGCCATAATCGGTGCATCGGAGGCAGGCGAAATGCGCTCCTGACATCCGATTTGATTAAGACAATCTTTCGCTTGGGATGTTTCTTTCGAACATGTATAAGTGTTGTACCGAGATCATGGATTGTGTCAAGCTTGACTTTAACTTGAGATTTCGGAATTGTCGAGTTAAGGGCGTGTGGCCCACGGCTCTGGTCGATGATCAATCTGTACTTGCCTGGGGTGCTTTTTGGAACGGCAGTGATGGGGGAAGCATGCATCCCAGGTAGCAATTTCTTGCCAAAGGGTTTTGACCAACGCTCGAGTTCCACTTCTTCGTCGCGCTGCTGTCGAATAAAGTCTGTTTTGACTTTGCTGGTAGTGGGTTGACGCTGATGCGAACCGTCATACGTAGTAGGAAGAGGATGATTGGCTGTATCTGCCCATGGCCAAAATCCATTCCTGAGCGAACGGACAACGGACCGAACAAACGGTTGGTTTGGGTGGTCCTTCAGATTCTTTTCGAAGGCATCAACCTTGATTGGTGTTGTATGCTTGAAGAGATCTGGGTTCCGGGCAATTGTTCGACGAGCAACTGTGTTCTGGAGCTCGTTTTTGGGGGGTGAAGGGAGTGGCGCGGCCGTTAATGTAGAATATGCCGATATGACTTTGGGACTATCGGATTTTTGCCAGACTAGAGTCGGGGAGTATTGTCGGAGTAGGCCTTTTGGAAGAATACTTGTCTTTCTAGGAGGTTGAGATAATACTACAGGAAATCTGTCACTGCAACGATCACAATAGCGGTCAAAAGGTTTACCATTGCTACTGCTTGATCGGACTTTAAATTCTTTCTTGCGCCGTACAATGGACTTGGTAGCTTCCGTGGACGAGCCTCGAACTGACTGACGCTCGTTCGACTTCTTGGCAGAGCCCGTGGCATGACTCGAGATGACTAGCAATTTAAGTTAGTCCGATGGTAAATGGAGTGCTCGGCTTATTTACATGTCAGTTTCGTGGCCATTTTGCCGGCCTTCATCTTACCACTCGCTGGTGCTTCGGTTCAGCTACATGAGTGGAAGCGATCGCAACAGCTTACATGTATTCGTTTTGTCCGACACATCTCGCGCATCGCGTGGTCCATTCTTTACGCGCTCCGTCGACAAGACAACTTCCTTCTCCGATAGTTCAGTGCGCTTGTGTCCGGGCGACGTCAAGGACAAGATCTGTGCATGGTGAGATTTCGACGAGCTACCATCACCTGACAAGTGAAGGCCCTTCAGCTCATACTAACCGGATTTGACAAGAAGGTTTTACCTTTGCTCGACTTTGGCGCTTGATGAGTGGAAGCCAATGGTTTTCGGGAGTCCCCTGCTAATGGTCAGGATCAAATATGCGAAACGAGAGGGTGAAGGGGTACACTCACCTTGCCTTGGTTCGTTTGTAGCTTGAACATGCCTATCAATGGGGGGTGCCGACTTAGTCCAACGGGAGAAAGATGAAACGTTGTTCAGCAGTCCTCTAAGGCTCAGGGCTGGCACCGTCGCTGCCTGGGGCTTTTGGGACGCACCCATGACGCCTATAGTAGAAACAAGTTTGAGTCCATGTGATGTCGATAACCTCAATAACATTTACCTTGCTTGTTCTTTGCTGGAATAATGACAGCGTTTCCGGTGCCTTTTGCTATTAAAATGGTTGTGATTATCCAAGCATAGATAACGAACAAAAAAGTTTACACTTTGAAGAATCTGACACCCGAATTTGATGAGTCTGAGACCCGTTTGGGAGATTCTCAAGACCTTTGGCTGATAAAGTGACATCTAATCATTGCTAACTTCTCTCTAGGAGATGGATGGTGTATATCCCTACCTTTGTTCGGACTTGGAGGAGGTTTCTTCGTAGCTTGGACCTGTTTGCTTGTAGACATATTCTTAGCACTTGAACTCGAAGATTTGTGATGGGACCCATTTGAAGAGTTATGTTTAGCTGAGAGGTAGATTTGACCATGTATGCATAAGACAATGACAATGGAGGGACATACATCCAGACGTTTTCATATTCGTCGAGTCAGAAGGTCGGTTCCCAGTACCTTTTGCTGAATGATACAGATTTGACTAAGTAGAGGGACATTGAAGATGGCACCCTTACATCCAGCGTAAACCGACAGCAGCTGCGGCGCTTCAGCCAAAATTGACAGTGACGTTTTCACTGCGTGAGGCAGAGGCATCCTCTTGAGAAGAGAAGGTTCGCCCCGTCCATCGTCAGCACAAGGTTTCGAAGGGACCTTGTGATTGTTGCCTTATCGTGATGATTTAGCACCAGCAGACGTGACATTATAAGATGTACAAGGCTTGCCTTTAGTAGAGGCTGAAAACGTCTCTTGTGCTGCAAAAACAGAAATATGAAAACAAGTATATCTAGCCATTGAAGCGTACCCTTGTTACTTGCAGGAGTCGGGTCTTTCTTGGGCGGGCTAGGGAATGGTTCGCCCCGTCCCCGAGATCGATCCTCAGCCAAACTTGAGAGCTTCGAACCGACGTTATTGTCACCTTATCGTGATAATTAAGCATCAACAGACATGATGTTATAAAACCGAAAACTTGCCTTTGTTAGATGTCGGAGACAGTGTCTCATGCCGAAAGTGTGCGCGTGCTGCCAGAGTGGAAATAACTAAACAAGCGATATATCTAGCCACTGAAACGTACCATCTGGGTTCTGGGCTGGGGAATGACCTAATGGATTGTATAAGCATGACAAGGCGATAAGACTTACCTCCAGTGAGGGGGTGAGGATCTTTAGGTTTCCGTGTCTTGGGTTTCAAAGAAAGATTGTCTGTATGCAGCAGCTGTCCTTGCACTTTCTGAAGGTTGTTTGATCCGTTTCCAGTATGCTTAGCTGTGGATATTCGGTTCCTGGAAAGGAAGAGAATACTCTGGAGGACTTACGCGCAGCCTGGGACGTTGATCGATCTTGAGATGTCTTATGTCCAGACGTTGCTTCCGCTAGTGATTGGAATACAAGGGATAAGAAGGCGTATGCCCTAATATGCTCATCAGGAATTTGGGCCTTGCCTACAGGATCAGTGTAGACCACGTAGGCCGACAAAGTTCATGTGGGCAAGTGCCAATTCCCTGATGCTCACCTCCTCCAAAAAACCAAGATGCCCCAGCAGAACCTTGGGATTTGGGAGGCCCATTACCGGTACCTTGAGCTGAAATGAAGAACATGAGTGGTGGTTGAAAGTGTTGAGGCTTAGAGGCTCACGTTTCGTTCCGTTTGTTGGACGATTGGCAGCCGGAGGTGGTTGTTGGGGTTTGGGTGAAGTATCTGGCGACACGCATTAGTCCGCTGTGTTTTCGCGGGCAGGGATATCAGATCTACGGGTCTGGGCCTTGGGGGCTGATGGTTGATTCGACGATACTGAGAGTACGTTAGTGCAATGGAAGTGAAAGAGCACGATTTCCTGTACTATTCTTATTTGCAGGTTTGAGGTTAGCAGACCGTGATGCTCCTCCTCCTGCTGTTTTCTGGGACGCAGACTTGCGGTTGGCCATGAGCCGATGACAGTATGGGAATTCTAAAGTCGAAGAAATATAAGTACCTGTCCGGTGCTGCGCAGGGAGATTGTCGGTAGTCAAGTAACTGATGGTCTAGCTTGCTGATACGATTACTATTAATTACTGCGATCATTGCAATGCGGGAGTAAGCAGACGATAAGGCGTCGCGTGTTGGATGTGATGCAACACGTGCTTAACATGTGATGCCGTAAAGGGGTCTTCTCAACTATCTGTCCTCCGAGTCCCCAAGAGTGCATATATTGGGTTATTCACCGTGAGGGGGGTCTTAGTGAGTGCAGTGAGAGTCAAAGAGAGTGTCTCGTATACTCCTTAGCAACGTGAATTTGGAGTTAGATATTCAAGTTAGCGTTACGGAAAGTCATCCATTGTCAACATATACACAACATGTACATGTGATCAACTCCTCCAGTGGCTTATTCGCTCACACCTGCCATCACCGTCATAACTTGCTGCCTACTTGCCCTTATTGAATTCATCACTCCTCAATCAGCCCCACTTCCACTTGGTCAATGGATTCCAATCTGCCTGAGCGATCAAAGACCGGTAAGCAATCAGCAGTCAGACGAGTAAAAATTGCTCAATCATTGGTTCAGATGACGAGTTCAAACTCTTCTGTTGGATTCCCAACAAATCCGATAAGCCCTTCCCCGTCGACATCCGAAAAAGTAAGACAGTGGGTCACCTGCAGAAAGTGATAAAGAAAGAGTGGGAGATCAAGTAGCCTCAGCTGCGATCCAAAGAATGCCGAGGAGACTGTCGATTGGTTCTGCAAGCCGTATACGCTGATGTGCGTCCCCGACAATTTATTAGGTCCCGATCTTGTTTTTTTTCATCCGGTTGCCCGATGGAAGGGTCCTTTGTGTTATCGTTCAGGCCAAATTCTGATCTCAGCGGAGCCTATCCGAAGAACAACAGGATAAAGCCGCCTCTACCTTGATAGCCTCCAATTTTTATACGAAGGTGAGCTCACTTCAAGGTGTGGTCTCTCACATTTGTAACCATTCCTAACAGAAAATGGACTGGCCTTTTTTTCCGTCAAGAGATTATTGAAATTGTTAGTAAACTCGGCCGGATCAATGATGATGAAAGATGGTTCCCAGATGGACTTCCTTTTTTACGCGTTTTGGCAACGTTTCCAGCCAAACCACATAAACAAAAAAGTCCGGTCGTTAATTTAAACATGGATCATTGTAAGGAAAAGATGGACAGGGGAAACTTCCTTGTTAATTTGATTCAGCGTCTCGTGCCAAAGAGGAGGAATGACGAGATGGACGGGGCAAATGATAATGAGGTAGAGGTGAAGAAGAAGAAGAAGGGCTGAAAAGCTTAGCTTCTCATTATTTTCGTATTGATGGTTAGTTTTCGTTAGGTACTACTATCATTGGCCCAGATATGAAAAATGACCAGATATGAAAAATATTTTTAGTGACTTTCCACAATGCTCATTTCTCTACGGATTATCTTGGGTATCACTGATATGCATGTTTACTACACATATGTCTGCTACGATTAACCCCAGAAGCCATTGAAAAAAGTGAAGCAAAATCAAAAGTCAACATGGTCGTTAAAAACTAGTTAAAAGCAACACATAACATTGTGTGACTGTAACGGAAACACTCTGGTGTTTCCGTTACTTAGGGGAACGCAGCGAGATAAATAGGAATCTGTTATGATTGTAAGAAACTGAGGGCTATCGAAGACATGAATCGCGAGGTCAACAAGAAGGCACGTGATCGCGTGTATTTGTAATCGTATGAATGTGTAAGGTGTCCGGAAGAGAAGGAAATGGTAAGATAGTCTCCCATAGTCAGACAACAATGATGTCGATGACAGTCGATCTACTTCAATTGTAGTCTGACTTACATAATTGGCACGGCCGGAAGCCTGCTCTTTCCGATGCACGTGAAGGCACGTGTTGAATTTCCTTTTTCAGCCACATCCCTACAATTGATGGGTTGAAAGGACAAATTCCACACTGTTCTCTGCATTTCGCACTAAGACCCTCTGGTAATATGCCACCCTGTAATATTCAGCCCCATTAGAGCTCAAGATACAATCCAGTCACTGATACCTGAACCTCAGTCATGTGATGGAGCCTCCTATGAATTCTTACTGTTTTGTGTGATTGCGAGGATATTTACTGCTATCTAGACCTTGGAAAACATCTGCCTGCCAATAATACAGTTCATATATGATTGCAGTGCCGTTCAAGAGGTTTTGGTAGAGATGTGCCCAGCCAGATGACCATAAAAGGGAAATCAACATGTGCCAACATGTGATCTGAAAAGAGCACCCTTCGGATGCGTGCCAATTAATCCAGACTAATGGTAAGATAAGTAGAGAATTATCTTACCCTTGCCTATACCCTCTTGAAAAAAAAAAGGAAAAATTGTTCCCAAATGAGATGCGGTGAGGTGTGTGTGTGAATCAGTTGTCCGCTTTGTAAGTTGCCAATGCTTTGGTTTCCAGCAGTTCAGACCAAGGTAGCCAGAGGTCGTTGGTGCAATAAGCAGTGGGATGAGTCATGGTGATCATCCAGTCTTCATTTCAAATGGAGATACACCTGTTGATGCATTGATGGAGTTCATGATATCAAATCAAACCTTAGGCAATGCCTTTGCCCATCCTTTTTGGTTGTGTTCAACATGAAAATGCAGGCATTGGACGACCATTTTGTTCGACCACTCTGAGGAACCATCTGTTTGTGGGTGGTATGATGTGGACAATTTGTAGATACCCTGCCCGCCATTGTTCTGCATCCCTTGAATTCTTTGCCTCTTCCCAAGTTTTGGGTTCATCCTCAAATTGAAGCGACTCAGGATCAAAATCCATCATCTCTGAAATTAAGGCTTGGAGTTGATGTGCCTGATCACCCAGGTTAAGGTTGTTGAATGATTGACATCACGATCATGATCAATGGTCAGTATATGATCATGATTTCCTGATTGGGCAGTGATGATGCTCAACCCAGAAACCCAAACAAAACCTACTAAATGGCTTTGGATGGTATAACACAAGTCAGAGGAAGGATGCAAGGCCCTCTAGATGTCACCTGTCAGACCGACCATCAAATAGTCATAAAACAACTGCTTGTCGAAGCAGTTCGAAGCTAAAAGAATGTGTTTCGAGGACTTGCAATATTTTTCGAGGTGTTGCGATGATTTTCAAGGTGTTGCGATATTTTTCGAGGTTTTTTCGAAGAAGTCTCAAGGAATTTCGAGTGCGCAAATATGTTTGGATGCAAGAACAGGGGACTAAACGAGTAGTAGAAGCAAAGCAACAGTTAATCGAGGGAAATGAGAGCAAAAATAGTGTAATGCAAGAAATCTCGAGGAATTTCAAGGAATTTCGAGGAAGTTTAGCATAAAATACCAAACTTCGGACTGAATAAGACTAAACTGAACTCTCAAATCACTGTGATCTAGGAGGAAGATGATGACTTTCTTGTTTTTCTTTGTATCTAGTACATCTTTTTATATAAAATAAAGAAAGTACCTAAAAAGGCTAGAGAACATGAGGCAAAAGACAATATAAGTATATCAGAACAATAAAGCGAGCCTAGAAAGGGTGAATATAACACATGATGAAGAAATAATAAAAAAGAATAGCTAAAAGCAGACTGTCCTTGTTATAAATTGAATAAAACATCAGAAACTGCTTCGAGTGGATTGTATGCATGCACATGCAGTCGAAATGTGTTTGATATACTCAAGATAGTGTCCCATGTGTCCAGCATGCATCCAAAGATCATTCGAATAGGAAATACTGTGTCCAAAGATGTTTTTCAAGGTTCGATGTTTTTTGAAGATTTTCAAAGATTCTTCGGACTTTGTTAGTGGCCCGAAATTGGTGCAATATTGTTTGACAATGGTAGGGGATATGTCTGGCATGTTTGCAATGACCATTTGGATAGCAATATAGTGTCCAATGTCAATTTTTGATGTTCGTTGATTTTCGAAGTCAGTCGAGGAAATATTGGACTTGTTCAAAGGCCGATATTGCTGTGATATTGCTCGAAACTGGTTTGGAACTCATCGACGATGTTCCAAGTGTATATCCTGAACTGTATGAAGGTCGGGGGAATTGTACTATGGCAGCCAAAGGCATACGAAGAATTTCGAAGTATTGCAAAGAATTTTGAAGCATTCTCGTGACTTTGTAGAGGTTCATAGAGGTTCGTAGGGCTTCGGAGGGGTTTGTAGAGCTTCAGAGGGGTTTGTATGGGTTCATAGAGCTTTGACAACGATTGCAGATGTGTTTTCCGAGCTTGAACAACAAGGTGGACCTATCAGCGGCAATAGTTGTGGCTCTGCATTCACAGCAGGCTTCTTTGATTTGCATGGCACTGTTTCGAGATTCTTGAACAGCTGCTATTGTTCTGGTGATGGTTGGTCCTCCATTTGGATGTTTCTCAGTGGGGATAGGTACCCAAGATGAGCAGCGTGGAAGGGGGTCAGTAGTAATTATACCTTGTTCCTCTCTGATGGAATCATTTGACTTGGCAGTGTTTGACAGGTGGAAGGATTTATTGTCCTTGTCGTTGTTTGTGGGTAAAAGGGTGAAGGTGGGTTCATTCCAAATAGGTTCCTTAATGGTATTCTCCAATGGTAGCGGGGTGGGTGGGACATGTCCATTGTGGCTTTCAAGGAAACGAACATGATAAGAACTGTGGACTTTTCTTGTGGCCCTATTATAGCATTGGTAAGACTTGGACTTTGGGTCATATCCAATAAGCACACATTCAATAGATCATTCAAAAATCTTTGGGTTATCCTTCTTTGGGATGAGAAAAAAGGTGCGACAACTGATCTCATGCATATATGAATAATCAGGCTTGTGTCCATGCCAGAGTTCCCAAGGTGTGCACCCTTGAAGTGATCATGTAGTGGTTTTGGCATGTAAATGAGAAGCCACTAGATAAAATTCATCCCAAAGGTTAGTTGGTAAACCCAAATAAATTTACATAGTGTGGGCCTTAGCCATAAGGGTACAATGCATGCATTCAACTTGCCCAATATGAGCTGAAGTGTATGGGGCCGTAAAATGTTGTCTGTGATGTAGATTTCAACTTTAAGTCCTGTTTCATTTTCCCAGGCTAATTCCCAAGCTTTCAGTTTGGGAAACAAGTCATCTTTGTTACAAAGTGGTATCGACCACAGAAAAGATGTATAATTGTTGACGATATCCATAACATAAGAATTTCCAGTATGAGATTTGACCGCATGCGGACCCAATAAATCCACCCAAACTTTTTCCAACTTCCGTGTCACCTTATGACCAATCCCCTCCTCACACTTCTTTGGAACTGGTGTCTTTGTCTGTTTGCCAAGGACACAAGATTCACATTTGGTCAGTCTAGATGTGGAGACGATGGGCACACCTGTGAGTGTGCCCTTGTTGGCCATATCCCAAAGGGATTGATAATTTGCATGGCCAAGACAGCGGTGCCAGGTTTCCAGATCGGGGGACTTGTGGACAGTGAATGCATGGTTGGCAGCGGCTGAGTACAGATTGAGTGAATATAGTTTCTTATTGGGAAGTAGAGTTCCACAGGCAATAAGTGCTCCCATAGATTTATCTGTGACCCAGCATGAGGAATTATCAAAATGAGCCACAGCATTCAAGTCATTGGTGAGGGAACTGACTGAGATAAGTCGGACTGCCACATTTGGGATGTAAAGCACATTATGTAATATGATTGATGTGCCCTGAGCAATGCGCAGTTTTATGTCACCGACTCCAATCGCAATAATGGAGGATCCCCCAACACCTTTCACAGGGCAGGGCGAGATTGGTCAAAGGGTAAGGAAGTCAGCCTTGTCTGGTGAGATGTGGACTGTCATGCCTGTATCAATGATAAAAGGGAAATTGGCAAGCAAAACTTGTGAGCATTGAGTTTGATTAAGTGGTTTGACAGTGAATGCCTCTTCTCCAGGGGTTAAGGTGTTGTTGGTCCAGTCAACAGTTGTGGTTAACTCCTCCTCAATGACAAGCCAACCCTCATATTCCACCTCCTCAATTGAAGCTGTGGGAAGTGGATCACTAGCAAGTCCAGTGAATGGAGTATAAATGTCGGGTTGGGGTTTTGCAGAGTCAGAATCCACCATAACAGTAAAGGCACATCCATTAACGTCTTTCACAGTAATTGGGACCCTTGGATTAAGGTTGGACGAATTACTGACCTTCTTCCCTTTGTCTTGAGCTGCTCTCCGTGCTGCCACAGACTCTTCAATCATTTTCCCAGCCATTCCTCCCCCTGTTTTAATGCAGTATTTGGTTGAGTGTCCCATTTTCTTGCAGGTGGGGTTCCCACAAACAGGTGCATTGAACGGCTTTGTTGATTTAATATGTGTGGTGAGAGCCACAGATGGCCAGGAGTCCATACAGTGGTCATTCTCAAGGAGGGATTGTTCATTCTCCAAAAATGAGCAGATATCCTTGATGTGTAAGGGGATTCCTTTGTAGATGCAGCAATATCGCAAGAAATGATGGAACGTGCATGAGGGAAATTGTCGCTGAGGGAGTTTAGAAGAGCAATACAACAAAGGAGGTCAGGTTTAATATCCCCATAGCAAACGCACGGTCAAAATTTTGTCAGCCGTCTCAGGAAGGGGGGTCTCAGTGGTGCATTGAATGGTGAGGGCCTGTTGTAATAGCTGGACTTGACAAACTGGACCCTCATTCTGGTGTCATTTATGAAGCACCTCCCAATTTGCAGTGGTGTCCTTTTCCATATCTATAAAAGGGTGTTTGGATGGAACAATGCTAGAAGTAGTGTTTAAGGGTCCAGTCCAGTTTGGTTTTTTGACCCAAAAATGTAAAGACCGCAACCTAAACCAGTCCAGGACTGACCCAGATACTGCTAGAGCCAAACTGGACCACCTAGGACCAGTCCTTTCCCATTAAAAGACCGAAAAAGACCAGTTAAGACTGGTTCAGACCAATGTTTTGTCGTGAAGTTTGTCGTATTAATATAACCCATATGTATCTTAGATATTACCAGGACCTTATAACCACTGTACAGATGGATAGACATTGTAATTCCCCATCATTCGGTCTAACTTTTAAGACATTTCATCAAGATTTGACTTGGCTATGATCAATATAAAAATACATCTACTGAATGACTCGTGCTGAACACCAAGAAATGTAATGTGACAACCATAAATTATGTGATGCATAGCATGCATTGACAAATGGTGGGAGTATTATTATACATGTTAGTCCTATGATCATTAATAGAATCAAGCAAATGATCAACATATGAGTAAGGTGAAATGAAAATCAATCTGATACAACAAAATACTCATACAGAAATAGATTTGGTTATATCTTGCTCAATTCTTAACCTTTTGTTATGAACCAGAGGTTGAATTCTCCAGATTTCATGTGGGAACATGGTCCAATATATGTTCCCACAATAAAACCAGTCCTAACCAGTTTAGACCAGTTTTCTTCAGTTTTACAACATTTTTCAAAATGGAAAGACTGCTAACTGAACTGCAAAAGACCAGTCCATAAATAGACCACTGGTCCAGTGTTTTCCGGTCCAATTCAGTCCAATTTCGGTCTTTTTTTCGGTCCTATGGACTGGACCATTAAACACTAGCTAGAAGCTAGAAACAAGACAGGAGTTGGCCTTCCAGTTGATTAATGCACGAGTTTCAGAAGTAGCAGGTGCAGTGATTGTGCTAGTCATAGAGACCATTTAATGAAAGGGCGATGGTAATCTCCTTGCACCATTCTTTGTAATTTGATTTAAGTTTGTTGAGTTTCTTGCCAGAATACTGAACTGAGAGTTTAAATGGGGTAACCAAGGGAGGGCTAGATTCTGTCATGTTGGGTATAGGAAAAAATTGAGATTCAAAGAGGCCGTCTAGGGGTTTGATTGTACAAAGGGTAATCCATGATCCGAAACGGGATAGTGATTGGATTTTCGATCAAAAAAAAATGACGTAGTAAAGCGTCGAGTGGCTAGGAGATTATCTACCATCGCTCAAAAGAGACGGGAGTGGCCCATAACCTGTAGAGAATCAATCCTAGATAAGAATAGACTCAGTCGATGTAATTGACTATATATGAGCAAATAGTACCTAGATAAGAATAGACTACGGTACTATTAGTAATCTAGCATGTAAGGTTCTATGGAATGTTACTCACCTCAGTCAATGTATAATTGATTGAGGTGTCTAACTAATATCGTAGGGTATATATACTAGAAGTCATAAAGGTAACCAGCAGAGAGTGAGTGTAAAGGAAACGTTCCAAAAGACTTGTTACTAATAATGCCGACATGCCATAAAGGGATGTCGGAATGCCGACACGCCATAAAGGGATGTCGGAATGCCGACATGCCATAATGGGATGTCGGTGATGGGATCAATGTATCATCGGATTAGTGATGTGCCTGGCCCGGCTCAGAGTAGCTGAAAGCCAAAGCCGCCGGCTCAGGCCGCGGCTTTAGTCGTACTAAATTTTACTGAAACTTCTTGTAAATCATGACTTTGTAAAGCTTGTATCAACTCGACTTTCTTGAAATGTACTCTGTTCATTACATGTAGCTTGTGGCAAGCTTGTGGCATGCCTACAAGTTCCGGAAATGGCCGAGCATCAATCAAACGCGTACTACGTAGTAACAACCATATGCACATAAGTGATATCGCAACGAAACCGCCAACTGCTTCTTCTACCGTCTACCCAAGTCTACTGCACAAAGTTTGAAGTATCTCACTCATTTTTATGACTATCATACTGATCATAAGCTTGTTACCTTGAAGTGCATTCAGATTTTTTGGCCTGACTCCGATATCATGATAGTGGCAGAATAACAGCTAAGGCTACTGGGTGAGTCTTGCATTGTTCAGGCTGAATGTTGGATCTATCCTAACCTATTTTAATCACGGATTTTAGATCTGATGAGACGAGAGGAACACGTCGCCACGTTCTTTTGATATGGTGATTTTACGAGCAAATTAGATATAGCAGGATAGATAATGCTACTAGGTGAGTTGGGCACCGTTCAGGCTGAACTTTGGATTGATCCTGACCAGTTTTTCTCGCAGACTTAAGATCTGATGAGACGAGAGGAACGCGCCACCGCGTTCTCTCGATATGGTGATTTTATGAGAAAGCTAAATATAGCAGGATAGGTAATGCTATTGGGTGAGTTGTGCATCGCTCAGGGTGAACTTTGGATTGATCCTAACCAGTTTTTCTCGCATATTTCAGATCTGATGAGACGAGAGGAACGCGCCACCGCGTTCTCTCAATATAGTGATTTTATGAGAAAGCTAGATATAGCAAGATCAAAGCAAGATATAGGTGAGTTGTGCATCGTTCAGGCTGAATTTTGGATTTATCCTAACCAGTTTTCAAATGTATTTAAGATCTGATGAGGTGAGAGGAAAACGCAGCCGTGATCTTTCAATATAGTGATTTTACAAGTAAATTTGATATACCAGATGCAATCAATGAATATTAATGGTGCCTCAAAAAAAAACCCGCCAAACCCATCGCCCCCAGCCCCTACACTATCAAGATCGACTTTGTGTGCTAAAAGCCGCGCTGGGCCGGGCCAGGCCAAAGGCAAGCCGTGAGTGGCGGCTTTGGCTCGGCCCAGGATCTCAGCGGGCCAAAGCCGCCTCAGGCCAAGCCAAAGCCGGGGATTTTGGGCCAAGCCGGGCCGGAACATCACTACATCGGATACGATGATACGTTCCCGGTGTACATCTCAACAATTACACTGAGACCCTCAAGAAGAAGAATCACCATCCACACGAAGGAGGGATGACAGTGGTCGATGGTGGTGACTGACTGGGAGTTGTCATAAATCTGTTCTGTTAAACACGCTGCTTGCACGTACAAGTATGTAGCTGTTCTTATCCATCATCAGTGTTTGCGCAAAACCAAACAACCATATTAAATCACCTAAGAGATAAATAGACTACGAGTACACGGTGAGTATCAAGTATATGGGCATAGTAGGTGGGAATCTCACCTCAGTGTTTGCGGGAAGCCAAACGACTGAGGGGAGTTGGTGTCGAGTCGACGAGACTAGTAATGTACAAATGGCAAATGGTACGAAGATCAGCTTCACTACAGATATGTGAACAAAAAGCCAAGTTCTGCACGAGAGGAGCAAGAAATAGGGAAAGCATAGGTACGCGTAGTAGTACAAGCGCAGCAATAGTCGGGACGGCTTGAACAATAGCGCTATGACGTAGCGCCGCTAGTGCGAGTGGGCGAGCTAGAACTCGGATCTAGCCTTGCCAATCCAGCACCTCGTCCTTGCCCTGAGTCCACGCACATATTATTTCTTCTGCTGAATTTGTACAGGCTGAGCGCGCTCAAGATAGTCCGCCAGCTTCGACAAGCTGCGAGCAACGGGCTTGGTTACCATTAGCTTGGTACTGGGCTCCTCCTTCCCTGCCATCTCATCAAACAGTCCACGCAGACCCGGGCGAAGTTGCGGATATAGATTAAGCACTGCGCTGGTAGACCCGGCAACACTCTGTAGCTCTTTGAGCGTGTAGGATGTCCCTTCGTGAGCGTAATTTCGAAGTGATTGGATAATCTTAGCTTTCTTCTCATCCGGCACTTTAACTGTCATCGCATTAGCATCCACCTCATAACCAAGTATAGGGAGAGATGGGCCAGAGAGTTGTTTGTTTTCATCGTGCGGAATACCGAGCTCATCCCAAAGTTGGAGGAGTCGGGTTTGCTTGGCAGGCATATATTTCTTGTATGGCTTGTAGTACTTCATGTTTCCTGCAAATTCCCAGCCAAAGTTGTCGTCGACGTAACCCAGGAGATCAGTTATTTTCTTTTTCTCGGTGCCAATCCAGTTGACTAAGGATATGACCGAGTCCCAGTTCCATCCTCCGCCTCGATTTCCAAAGGTATTACACCTGTCAATATGGAATTGACCATCTACGGAGACGGCCTGTTTAATCTGCCATAATGGGTGCATCGGGAGCAGGCGATATGCGCTCTTGACATCCGATTTGAATAAGACAATCTTTCGATTGGGATGTTTCTTTCGAACAGGTATAAGTGTTGTACCGAGATCATGGATTGTGTCAAGCTTGACTTTGACTTGAGATTTCGGAATTGTCGAGTTAAGGGCGTGTGGCCCACGGCTCTGGTCGATGATCAATCTGTACTTGCCTGGGGTGCTTTTTGGAACGGCAGTGATGGGGGAAGCATGCATCCCAGGTAGCAATTTCTTGCCAAAGGGTTTTGACCAACGCTCGAGTTCCACTTCTTCGTCGCGCTGCTGTCGAATAAAGTCTGTTTTGACTTTGCTGGTACTGGGTTGACGCTGATGCGAACCGTCATGCGTAGTAGGAAGAGGATGATTGGCTGTATCTGCCCATGACCAAAATCCATTCCTGAGCGAACGGACAACGGACTGGACAAACGGTTGGTTTGGGTGGTCCTTCAGATTCTTTTCCAAGGCATCAACCTTGATTGGTGTTGTATGCTTGAACATATCTGGGTTCCGGGCAATTGTTCGACGAGCAACTGTGTTCTGGAGCTCGTTTTTGGGGGGTGACGGGAGTGGCGCGGCCGTTAATGTAGAATATGCCGATATGACTTTGGGACTATCGGATTTTTGCCAGACTAGAGTCGGGGAGTATTGTCGGAGTAGGCCTTTTCGAAGAATACTTGTCTTTCTAGGAGGTTGAGATAAGACTACAGGAAATGTGTCACTGCAACGATCACAATAGCGGTCAAAAAATTTACCATTGCTACTGCTTGATCGGACTTTAAATTCTTTCTTGCGCCGTACAGTGGACTTGGTAGCTTCCGTGGACGAGCCTCGAACTGACTGACGCTCGTTCGACTTCTCGGCAGAGCCCGTGGCATGACTCGAGATGACTAGCAATTTAAGTTAGTCCGATGGTAAATGGAGTGCTCGGCTTATTTACATGTCAGTTTCGTGGCCATTTCGCCGGCCTTCATCTTACCGCTCGCTGGTGCTTCGGTTCAGCTACATGAGTGGAAGCGATCGCAACAGCTTACATGTATTCGTTTTGTCCGACACATCTCGCGCATCGCGTGGTCCATTCTTTACGCGCTCCGTCGACAAGACAACTTCCTTCTCCGATAGTTCAGTGCGCTTGTGTCCGGGCGACGTCAAGGACAAGATCTGTGCATGGTGAGATTTCGACGAGCTACCATCACCTGACAAGTGAAGGCCCTTCAGCTCATACTAACCGGATTTGACAAGAAGGTTTTACCTTTGCTCGACTTTGGCGCTTGATGAGTGGAAGCCAATGGTTTGGGGGAGGAGTCCCCTGCTAATGGTCAATATCAAATATGCGAAACGAGAGGGTGAAGGGGTACACCCACCTTGCCTTGGTTCGTTTGTAGCTTGAACCTGCCTACCAATGGGGGGTGCCGACTTAGTCCAACGGAAGAAAGATGAGATGTTGTTCATCAGTCCTCCAAGGCTCGAGGGTGGCACCGTCACTGCCTGGGGCTTTTGGGACGCACCCATGACGCCTGTAGTAGAAACAAGTTTGAGTCCATGTGATGTCGATAACCTCAATAACATTTACCTTGCTTGTTCTTTGCAGCTTGAGAGTGGGGAGACGCTGGGAATGTACCGTAAGCCATGAATTTGATGCGACAAAGAAAATATTTACACTGCGTCAATGGAAGCTGTGGAGTAAGAATGCCCCGTGCTGACGGAACAAATTGTTGTTTCTGAGCGACGATCGGTAGTGCTTGGTGCGACGACCCATCTGAGGTCGAAGAGTGACTTGGAAGGTGTTTCGCTGCAAGGACTCCACATAAGAATTGGGACATGTGCATACTGATGACAGAGTAACGCACATTTGTCAGATGACTTTGGTGAACTTGAACAGTCCATCGCAGACTTGACGTTGCATCCCAGAGATCGATCCTCAACCCGAGGTTTCGAAGAGACGTTGTTACCGTTACCTTATCGTGAAAGTTCAGTACTAGCAGGCGTGCCATCACGAGATTAAAAGGGCTTGCCTTTCCTAGACGCCAGAGAGGTCTCATGTGCATGCAAAGACTGTGGGTGTGCTGCAACCGAGACTGAAATCAGTACAAGTATAGAAATCTGATTCATGACCGGAGCATACCCTTGTCGTTGGGACTTGGTCTGTCCTTTAGTGGAATAATGACAGCGTTTCCGGTGCCTTCTGCTATTAAAATGGTTGTGATTATCCAAGCATAGATAACGAACAAAAAAGTTTACACTTTGAAGAATCTGACACCCGAATTTGATGAGTCTGAGACCCGTTTGGGAGATTCTCAAGACCTTTGGCTGATAAAGTGACATCTAATCATTGCTAACTTCTCTCTAGGAGACGGATGGTGTGTATCCCTACCTTTGTTCGGACTTGGAGGAGGTTTCTTCGTAGCTTGGACCTCTTTGCTTATGTCTGATGCCGGTGACGTGAACCAAGATAAAAGCTGACTGAATGCACCCGACCCCTCCGGCAGCGCCGGAGACCTCGTAGACATCTTCTTAGCACTTGAACTCGAAGATTCGTGATGGGACCCATTTGAAGAGTTATGTTTAGCTGAGAGGCAGATTTGACCATGTATGCATAAGACAATGACAATGGAGGGACATACATCCGGACGTTTTCATATTCGTCGAGTCAGAAGGTCGGTTCCCAGTACCTTTTGCTGAAAGATACAGATTTGATTAAGTAGAGGGACATTGAAGATGGCACTCTCACATCCAGCGTAAACCGACGGCAGCTGCGGCGCTTCAGCCAAAATTGACAGTGACGATTTCACTGCGTGAGGCAGAGGCATCCTCTTGAGGGGAGAAGGTTCGCCCCGTCCATCGTCAGCACAAGGTTTCGAAGGGAACTTGTGATTGTTGCCTTATCGTGATGATTTAGCACCAGCAGACGTGACATTATAAGATGTACAAGGCTTGCCTTTAGTAGAGGCTGAAAACGCCTCTTGTGCTGCAAAAACAGAAATAAGAAAACAAGCATATCTAGCCATTGAAGCGTACCCTTGTTACTCGCAGGAGTCGGGTCTTTCTTGGGCGGGCTAGGGAATGGTTCGCCCCGTCCCCGAGATCGATCCTCAGCCAAACTTGAGAGCTTCGAACCGACATTATTGTCACCTTATCGTGATAATTAAGCAGCATCAACAGACATGATATTATAGAACCGAAAAACTTGCCTTTGTTAGATGTCGGAGACAGTGTCTCATGCCGAAAGTGTGCGCGTGCTGCCAAAGTGGAAATAAGTAAACAAGCAATATATCTAGGCACTGAAACGTACCATTGTTATTGGCATGATGTGAGTCTTTCTTGGACGGGATAGGAGGTTCGCCCCGTCCCAGAACTTGATTTGTCGAGGAGACATTGTTATTGCCTTGCCATGTTAATTAGGCATCCTGTCATTATGAATTGTGAAAGGCCTGCCTTTATCTTTATTGGACATCGGAGATGTTTCTCGTCCATGACGAGACTCTGTGTGGGGTGCGAATACAGAAATGAGTAATCGAATATATCCAGCCAGCGAAGCGTACCCTTGTTATTGGTGGGAGTCGATTCTTTCTTGGGCAGCACAAGAGGTTTGCTCCATCCTCCATTATTATTAACACCTTATTGGGCATCAGCATCAACAGACCTGACATTGTAGAATAGGAAGACTTGCCTTCTTTGGATGCCGGAGATGTCTCTAGTACATGCCGAGACTGTTCGCGTACTGCAAAAAAAGAAATAAGTAAACAAATATTGCTAGCCACCAAAGCGAAGAGTACCCTTGTCATTGTGGCGAGTTAGGCCTTTGTTAGAGGTCTCTTGTGCAAAATGAGAATGCGAGGATACTACCAACGAAACAGAAGGTCAGTTATCCTAGTATAGGTGGAATAGTGTCTATGCTTACCCTTGTGGTTATGTGATAGATTCTCGGAGCCTTTAGTGGATTGGCCTAGCACGTCGGGTTTGGAGGTTGAACGGTGTGAGCAGAGACAGACGTGACACAACCTTACCTCCGGGTCGGGTATGTTGTGTTGTCGTCTGAACCTTGCCATTAGTAGTATCTATGTAGATCCTTCAGTACAAATGAGAAGCGAACAAGTAGCTTTACTTTTTCCCGAATTTGTCGGTTGCTGATGGGTTGGGAATACTGAAAAAAAGGATGTTGCATTAAATGCTTGAACACAAATAACAAGAGTCTGCTGGAACTAACTCACTTTGTGGGGTTGGAGCATGGTTCTGTGCTTTCTGAGCATCAGGACGAGGATGCCCATTTTGTTTAGCTGCAACGCAGATTCAATTACTGGAAGATAGTGGATGGCGAAGGGTCTTACATGTCAAAGTTTGGTCCTGGAATACATTCTGCCCAACTTTGTTTCCATGTACTAGTCACGGGGATTTTAGCACATACAAAGAAGTACGAGAATGTATAATAAGATCACCTCCGGAAGATGGCGAAGGTTGAACATTTCCAGGACGGGGTGGTGAAGATCTGGTATTGATACCATCAGTCCGAGGTAAAAGACGACTCGCAGGTTAACATCTACAATACTGGGTTCTGGGCTGGGGAATGACCTAATGGATTGTATAAGGATGGTAAAGATGACAAGGCGATAAGACTTACCTCCAGTGAGAGGGTGAGGATGTTTGGGTTTCGGTGTCTTGGGTTTCGAAGAAAGGTTGGCTGTATGCAGGAGCTGTCCTTGCGCTTTCTGGAGATTGTTTGATCCGTTTCCAGTATGTTTAGCTGTGGATATTCGGTTCCTGGAAAGGAAGAGTATACTCTGGAGGACTTACGCGCAGCCTGGGACATTGATCGATCTTGAGATGTCTTATGTCCAGATGTTGCTTCCGCTAGTGATTGGAATACAAGGGATAAGAAGGCGTATGCCCTAATATGCTCATCAGGAATTTGGGCCTTGCCTACAGGATCAGTGTAGACCACGTAGGCCGACAAAGTTCATGTGGGCAAGTGCCAATTCCCTGATGCTCACCTCCTCCAAAAAACCAAGATGCCCCAGCAGAACCTTGGGATTTGGGAGGCCCATTACCGGTACCTTGAGCTGAAATGAAGAACATGAGTGGTGGTTGAAAGTGTTGAGGCTTAGAGGCTCACGTTTCGTTCCGTTTGTTGGACGATTGGCAGCCGAAGGTGGTTGTTGTTTGGGTGAAGTATCTGGCGACACGCATTAGTCCGCTGTGTTTTCGCGGGTAGGGATATCAAATTTACGGGTCTGGGCCTTGGGGGCTGATGGTTGATTCGACGATACTGAGAGTACGTTAGTGCAACGGAAGTGAAAGAGCACGATTTCCTGTACTATTCTTATTTGCAGGTTTGAGGTTAGCAGACCGTGATGCTCCTCCTCCTGCTGCTTTCTGTGATGCTGACTTGCGGTTGGCCATGAGCCGATGACTATGGGAATTCTGAAGTCGAAGAGATATTAGTACCTGTCCGGTGCTGCGCAGGGAGATTGTCGGTAGTCAAGTAACTGATGATCTATGATACGATTACTATTAATTACTGCGATCATTGCAATGCGGGGGTAAGCAGACGATAAGGCGTCGCGTGTTGGTTGATGCAACACGTGCTTAACATGTGATGCCGTAAAGGGTCTCTGTCCTCCGAGTCCCTTTTTCGCCGCCCCCAAAGAGTGCATATTCGTGCATTACTTGAAGACCATGACAGGCAGCTTCGACTACGATGGCAATGAACCTAGTCGGGCCTCGCAACGGGCTCACCATATCTTGCTTCAAGTTTGTAGAGCGCCCATCAGCGTTAGGACTTCTTTCATCAGGAACCTGGCTTCTGATCGAACTTCTGACATCCCACTTTTTGCTTGTTAAGAACGTCTCTCCAGGCAATCCTGCACGTTATCGACGTCGTCGTCCTCGTTCACGTTGGTCACTACTCAGCCCGACACCAAAGGAAACATATTCCTTCTGAGGACGGTGTGCTACTCAGGCAGTTGAGCGAGCCCATACTGGGCACTTCTTTATGCTGCAGGGTCTCAAAAGGAAGGAACATTGATTGCTGTGTCTGAATCCGGGATGGCTCGTGGCTGTTTGCATCACTCACATGGAATTGGTTTAGACGCTCCTTGCAGAAAGGGCTGGAACTTCGACCGTTACATCGCTCTCAGCCGAGTCAGAGTGATGTACGTTATTGGCTTCATACTTGGAGGGACCATGTAGGACCCGTGTACCCGCTTTAGCCCTTGTGGTGCAGAGTCTCACTCCCTGCCATTTCTGGCCTTAGAGTCTGCGACGGTAAAGCTTCATCTACTTGATTGTATTCCGCTCCCTACCCCAGAATATTTTCTCAAACCACTTTGCTACACGGATGCACGTCGAACTACCCATGAACAGCGCTGACGAAACTGACACTAACGGATGAAGCTGAACTCATAACCACCCTCCAGAAGTTGGACAGGGCGCAGCCCAGCTGCTCAATGACAGTACCTGGGAATGGAGACCACCAAGTCTGGTTTTTGGCTAAAGATTAACAACAATGGTTACAGCATGCATTTGTAGATCTGGCTTCCTTGACTCCATTCTCTATTGATGCGCGTTGGCACCGACTGCACCTTCGCTTTGTAAGCTACGAAAAATGATTAATTTCTCGGGACCTTCCGAAACGTGTAGCGCGCCTAGTAATTCTGTAACGGATAATTCTAGCCAGCATGTCGATAGTGTTGTTGGCAGAACTAATGTGTGCCTGAAAAAGACATACAATATATCATACAACTTCGGTTAGAAATATTTGTAACCACTTCCATTTCCATTGTAATGGCTGGTGGCAGAAAACACCCAGCAATTGTCTCCTCGAACTTCTCGGTTATTGAGAAGAAAAATGACAAATCCAACTGCTACTGGCTGCAATGTAACCATTGTCCCAATGACAGCAACCGCCTGCAAAACCGAGACAACAAACATATCAAACACCTCGCAGATCCTAAACAATGTCCCAATGCTCCTGCTGAAGTACACAAGCAAGCCCTGATCTATTTAGCAGGGAAAAATGCAAGTGACACTATTTTTGTTTTGGCATCTCACACAACAACACCTGCTGGAATGAGGAATGATGTGATGTCAACTGTTGACATGACAACAGCTCTGGTTCCTGTAAAGAAGCGGAAGTTGGGAACATTAGCAGGGATGGTGGATTATCCGCTTTCAGAAGTACAGAAAGCTCAGGTTGATGTTAAATTGTTTCAGTGAGTTAATCAAGTCATGTATTTATGATGCCTGTACTCACCATGGCCAATTAAAGCTTTATTGTTCACGCCAATGTCGCATTCTCTGTATCTGAGAATTGGTTTTTCCTTGATTTCCTGAATGAGCTCCAGCTGCTTTACGAAGCACCGAGCCGATATGTGCTGTCACATTCAATTATGGATGCTGAAGCTGCAAGAGTGGAATTGGAGGAGATTGTATACACACTATGGGGCCTGCAGAGTAGGAAACCCATCCCACATTTCACACCTTTAAATAGTGTAAATTGATATATTTATGGTATAGTTTTCATGTATTGATAAACCCCAGAATGGAATAAGTTTCATCAGGAGTTGGACTGAAAATCTACCCCTAAGAGGAGTGAAAAAGGAGGTTTTTTTCTATATGCAAGGGATGAGTCAATGGGATGAAAACCTCCTGAATTTTGTCCCCAGTTCATCCTACACCAAATTCATCCCATGGGATGGTTTTCATCTTTATATGGGCAAAAATAACACTCCTCTACATGGGCTGAATTTCATCAACTGTAAGGGGAATGAAAGAAGGAATTTCCCCCCCCCCCCCATTTAAGGGTGTCAAAGGGATGAATTCCTTACAGAATTTGTCCTAATTCATACCATCCCATGGGTTGTTTTCATCTTTATATGGGCAAGAATAACAACCTCTACCCAGGTTGAATCTCATCAACTTTCCAGGTTCTTTGAGAGTGGAAGAATTCATCCACTTTATGTAGTAGTTTTATCAACAGGTTTCATACTGCTAGCAGTGACTTTTCAACTGTTATGGGTAGTGGTCCCCCCAATTGGAAATCATTTGTTATTGGCCAAAATTCAGGCCATACATACAGAGCATGATCACATTTCAAGCATCATCATCTGAGCTACCCCTATCCTCTTCGAGTCCCTTGCCCTTGTCACCTTCATCCTCCATGTCTTACTCCGCATCCTCCACATCCCCTGCATCCCCCGCATTGTCCCCCGCATTGTCCTCCGCATTGTCTGTATCCTCTGTGTTGTCCCTATCTTTCTCATCCTCATCCACTACATCATCCAAGTTTGTCATTACAGCAAAATATCCACATTTATGGGCATAGGCACACTTGTTCTTCAGACTGGACTTGATAAATTCTTCAACCACCCAACTGTGCAGGAAATGCTTGAAGTAGTGGTGGCGCTCTCAAGCCTAGGAGATCCATCTAAGAATGAGGTAAGAAAGCAGATAAGAACGTACCATTGCAATGATTTTGGCAACGACCGGCTTTGGTTGGCAGTGCCATGTAACAGAACAGTCAAGCCCGGCTGTGGTGGTTAAGTCCTGGACACAACACTACTAATCCTCAGAAAGGCTATGTGCACAAGGGATCAACTTATGTGAAGGGCAGTGTACAAATCAGTATCATCCTCAAGGCGCATTGCGGTTTGTAAGTTGAATCTGTTACCGGCGATGCCACTTCCTCTGGGTGGCCATGGTACCATCATCGCAGTGTTTTCTTTAGCAGCTGCAGCCTTGCGCAAGACATCGTTCTCAGCTGATGATGGTTGTCAGGAATGTATGAAGGAGAAAAATGGTGACTGCACCCTTTAGTTCCTTCAACTGAGCCTCCAAGGTTTTTGCTGCTGTCCCTAGTCAAGTGTAGCACAGTAAGCGATAACATCTCAATGCAAAATAGTGAAACACTAACCTCCCACTTTCTTTGCAAGAGAGGTCAATGCTGACTTCACCTTACCACCTTGCTTGGATTTCTTAGACACTGAAGTTTTCACCATGAGGATTGGTAGGTAACAACATGCTCTTAAGGACTCAACAAAGGATAAGATCCGTGTATAGTCTATGCACTGCAGAGGCAAACCACAAGATAAGTCTTCTGGTGCAAGGGTCAGAAAAACTAGAAGTTGAGGACCACATTTTGCGCAGAGGACAACTTGAATGTTCCTGGAAATAATGACAGGATGTGATCAACGCATTCAGGGGGACACATTTCATGTAGACTGGACTTAACGTATGCAGCAGCTCATTGCTCAAGGCCAGAGCTTGTGTGTTGGGAGCAGGAGGCACTGCAAAGACAGGGATGCAATTAACACATTCAGGGCAATGAATTTCTATAGACTAGACTTAACATATGGGTGGAAATTGTGCTCATTGCTTGGGGCCAGAGCTTGGGCATTGGGTAAGGGAGTGGGCACAAAGCCAGGGATGCAATTAACATGTTCAGGAGATGCATTTTGCTAGACTGGATTTGGGCTCAAAGTATGCGGCAACTCTCATTGCTCTAGGCTGGAGCTTGGGCATTGGGTAAGGGAGTGGGCGCAAAGCCAGGGATGCAATTAACACGTTCAGGAGATGCATTTTGCTAGACTGGATTTGGGCTCAAAGTACATGGTGACTCTCATTGCTCTAGGCCAGAGCTTGGGCATTGGGTAAGGGAGTGGGCGCAAAGCCAGGGATGCAATTAACATGTTCAGGGGATGCATTTCGCTAGACTGGATTTGGGCTCAAAGTATGCGGTGACTCTCATTGCTCTAGGCTGGACCTTGGGCAAACAATGTTAGTTGATGGTATCAGAAGCTAACGGATGCAAATAATGTAAATGCACAGGGAGATGTTACATTGCTAGCATTCCGCATCTTCAACTTGGTGTGGGTGGTCGCGTGGGTAGACTAACAAAACCTGCAATATATAAAGTAGGTTACAAGTCAGGAAATCCACAGCGCAATAGAATGTCCACAAACCAGAAATCCCCCCACATTTGCCCTGCTATTCACCATCGTGTTGGGAGCATTATTAGCATCAGCGATGGCACCTCCGATGTTGAGGAAAGTCTGATGGAACCAGACACAGAGCTTGAAAGTTATATGGTGGAGAACCAACTTGGCCTACTGGAGAATAGGGTGTGGGTTGACCATCCTGATGTCTCCAATGTCTCAGGTAAGCACTGGTTTGTCTGCAGGCAAATGGAAGCTGAAGACTCCACATAGATACCAGACAAGCCAGCCCAGTCCCTAATGGGGATGTAGATGTCAGTACCCAACCATCAGAACAAAAGATATGCAAAGATACTTACTTGATAACATACCATCAGAAATACAGGAGAACATCACAATCCAGATATACATTGATAATAGCCACCTAGTGAACCCGGTCTTCAACATGAATGTCCAACGAGTAAAGAAGCGGGGCAGAAAGCAAGGGGACGAGAGAAAGAAAGACGATGAGAGAAAGAAAGATGACAATGGTGGGCAGAATAAGCGGTGGAAAGTAATTATAACAGGCACATAGGATAAATTATAGAGTATCTAAATATTCTATGCTTCGTAAAAACTTGATCACTTATCTGCATGTGTCTTCCTCACCTCCTTGCAAAGACCAGACATCAGTCCATTGTTCCATTGTTTTTCCTCCTTTGTCTCATGGCCAACACACAGTTCATCAGGACTGAACTCCAAGCATTCCTCCAAGAGACTCCTCCATCCGATGGATAACAGCCACCATGACAATTGGTTGACCATCTTCGTATCGATGGTGGATTCGGTGAACATTTTTGCCACAGTGCTCACTGTCAATCACAACAAGTGGCCCATTGTCGCATGTCGGGTGAGGGTGCTTGGGAGAAACCTGTTCTGGAGGCAAGAATCCTGATGTCTTGTAGTGCGAGAACCAGATGGATAGTTGCCCAGATACTTGCATAATTGTAACAGCCACTTCCTTATCTTTATGTTCTCCACCCATAACCAATACCTTCATTTTTGCACCAGTAAGTCGTGAGTCTAGTAGAGGGTGTGCTGGACGTTGCTGCTGTGGGGAGATAGGCAGCTGATGAGAAGAGGAAGCCAACTTGATCTCTGGGAAATCAGGGAGGGGAGTCCATGGAGTCCATGATGATGGATTCCAAGTGGGCAATGAGAAAATGTAATTCAGCATGGGGGTACAACTACCACCATCAGCTGGGGTTTGCCGGGGTGCTGGAGCCCTCACAGGATGTCTCAGAAGAGGTTTGAAGAGGTCACTCAAAGACGGGGCAAAATTGTATAAGTGGAGACCGGAACTCAAAGGAAATTAGTCACAATGCCCGCCAACAGAAATTAGAGTAACATACGATACTTCCACAATGTCGTCATAGTCCAAAACCTCAGTTCTGAATGGATGGGCAGGGTCAATGTGGGTGAACTGAGTGGTTATTCTGAGGCCACTTAAATTGTCCTGCAGAGGCAGAATATCCTTGACGATTGCATGATAACCCTTCATTGGATACTTGACCTTGCAGACAACGACTTCCATTTTGATCCATGGCACGCCCTCTGATGGATCCGATGCGAATGGATAGGTTGGGTGGGCAATGAGTGAATCTGCTAATGTACTGCTTGACGTAGACTGTTGCTTCATAAATGTGAGTGGCAGGTCGATAACCTTGACCCAATTTATATGGACATGGTGTCCCTGGTAAAGGTTGATTAGTGGTTGGTTGCAAAAGTTTGGCCGTGTACCTTACCATTAGGATGTTGTGAAGCACTCTGCCATGTATGCCACCCCTTCCAACAGCTGTTATGCCACCACTTATCTCTTGGCATTTGGACCATTCAGCGATCCAAACACTTTCAAATTCATCACCACTAATTTCTACTACCCATCCTTTTTCTCCACAGAGAGCTCCACTTATCACTTCAGCAAAGTCACCGACAGCAACATACTTTCTCAAATTGGACCAAGGGACATTCGCTATGCCCTTGCCATCCTCAAGATCCACCTCCACTGAATGAGGATGCACAGCTTTAATAATGCTTCACTTTTCTGAGGGCTTAATGGCTACCACACGTTCACCTTCAGAAAATTTCCATTCTGAAGGGCAAGGGAATGTCACATTCATGATGTCTGGGTGAGGGGCCTTTTTAAACTCGTAAAATGTACTACTAGGCATGGAGACAGAGGTAGACGAGACTGAATGGTGGTGGAATGTCCTAACTTTGAGAGCATGCTCAAACTTATGACCCAAGATGGTCCACCACAAATCGTCCTCCCCTTTCTGGAATTGTGTGATGCCGTGGTTCCTTGCAAAGTTCATCACCATGTCCTTGGTAAACAGGTGGGGGTCAGCATGGGTACCAGATTGTTTCCTTTTCCCGGAAGAAGAACCAACCATGGGAGGGGAAGGGAGGCAAGGAACTAAAAGAAGGGTGATTTGACCCCAGTTCTTGACAGACTGAATGTAGCCTACATCCCCTTTGTACAACCCACAGCAGATGGTAACCCAATCTCCAACAGAGGGGTACCTTTCATCATCCATATCCAATAGCATAGTCCACTCTTCCATGTCAATTGCCCCAAAACCCTCTTGTGGATGAATAAGTTGTGGGTTAGAATGTAGCAGCTTAGACAGCACAGGGTTCATGAAGGCTTTGATATAAAACCACCCGCGAACTGAATCCCATGAGAATGCAGACCGCAACTTGTGTTCTGGTTGCACAACCCTAAACAGGTAGGCTACGGCATTGCTCTCCTTCCCTAGCTAGATATAATAAGTCAGTAGGCTATCACAAAATTGTAATGATTGAGGCTCACAGCGCAGCAAACCCTCAGTAATGGATAGTCTGCATTAGTTGGCATGTGTGAAGTGATGGCAGCTGGGGTGTCTGAGTCGTTGGAATCGACATCGTCATCATATCTTGGCCGCTGTGCATTGAGGTTATGTGACCATTCCAAGATTCCCAACAAGAAGTCATTCAGATCCTCCTTGCCTCGGTCAGGCAGCTTGCTCCCCAGGAGCCCTGGCGTGTCTTTCAGTTGTCCAACCTGATCGTCAATGAAGTTGTCTAGAATGTAAACAGATTAACAGCACTCGTAGTGAGTGCTGGAGTCAACTTACCAGGAGGTCCATCTCCAGACCCATCACTGTCCTCCTTGTTGCCCACTTGAGCCTCAATGTTGAGGAAATGGTGGACTGCATCTGGGACATTGTTCCTCATGGCTTCAGCAACATTCCTAAGTTTCCTATGAGTGGATATCAGCATTTTGTATTGATTTTTATTGGATTCTTAGGCTTATTTCTTGTATTATCATTCATTTGGCATGTACTATGTATCTACTTTACTGACTAGCAAAATGAATCACAAGGAACTTACTCAAGGTGGGCAACGAGGAGGACGGCGGACCAAGAAAAGTTGAAGGTGGTGGTTGGGATGAAAGCAAGAAAGCATGCAAAACCTGGCAAACAAATGTTGATGTTGTTCAGAATGTTCAATCCTCAGCTATCCGGTTATTTCTTAGGGTAAGAAGACATAACCGGATAGCCGAGGACTGAACATTCCAAACAATATCAACATTTGTTTGCCAGGTTTCACACGCTTTCTTGCTTTCATCCCAACCACCACCTTCAACTTTTTTTGGTCCGCCATCCTCCTCATTGCCCCCCTTGAGTAAGTTCCTTTTAATTCATTTTGCTAGTCAGTAAAGTAGATACATAGTACATGCCAAATGAATGATAATACAAAAAATAAGCCTAAGAATCCAATAAAAATCAATACAAAATGCTGATATCCACTGATAGGAAACTTAGGGACGTTGCTGAAGGCACAACACACAGTGTTCCACTGTTTCATTGATATCAAGGCTCAAGTTGACAACGAGGAGGACGATAATGGGTGTGGAGAGGTATACTCTGGTGTGCTGATCCCTGTGTCCCTATGAGCATGCCCACTAACATCTGCTCCTCAGTCATGGCCCCTAAGCATCTCTGTGCATGTAATTGTGGCAAGTTGGTCATCCAGAAGACTGAAAGGTGTCATGAGGCAGGGCAAGGTCCTTCACTTTTGATGTTGAGTATCCTTGCACAGAACCAGCCCTCAATAAGGAAGACTGGACAAAAGAAATGATCTCACCCTTCACCAAAGATACAGGTCATTGGACGCCGAGCTCCTGCTCGACAAGCCCTTTTGTTAGCGGAGGACCCCATACCCCTTGGTGATGAGTATGGTTTGACCAACTTACGCTGCTCCCATCACATTGCCCATTGTGTTGAGCAAGTTGGCTTACAATGATGGGGGCATAACCATGTGCAGCAGTTTGTTGTCAAGGAGAGTGATGAGGAAGATGAGGAAGACGAGGTCACAGAAGAGAATCAGGTCATGCAAGAAGATGAGGTCATGGAGGATGAGGATTTCAACAGCAATGAAGACTTCCAGGAAGGCGAGGGTGAATATGCAATGCCAAGCACAGAGTTGGGACAGGAAGGGGTCTCAGTATGGGACCTCCTCGGTGAAAGCTTCTTGAAGGAAGCCTCATGATTAGGTGAGTCCACGTCAAATTATACCTCTACTGTTGTCTGACAGACGTACTTACAGAGGGCAATATCCTGGATGAGAGTGACCTGACCCTCCTCTGCCTATGCCCTCAAACTTGAGGAACGCCTCACCAACAAAGCATTCAACAAACTTCGCTTCATTTTCCCTCAGTTTCCAATGGACTCCCTGAAGAATACAGAGAAATGTGTTCAGTTTCTCTCTGGTTTCCAGCCTGTGCACTATTACTGTTGCCCCTCCTCATGCATCTGCTATACTGGCCCATACAAAACCCTCAAGAAATGCCCAAAGTGCAACACTGACCGCTATAAAGCCGATGGGACAACACCACAAGCAATCTTTGAGTATCTTTCCATTATTCCCCATCTCTGTGCAATGCTGCAAGTACTTCCTATGCAACGAAAATGCAGTACCGGTCCAAACATGAAGCTGACCCAACAAAATTAACCGATATTTTTGATGGCACTCATTATCATTCACTCCGAGAGACCCTCATCACAATTGAACTGAAGAGCTCCCAACGTGGTTCTTTTCTGATCCTTGGGACATCGCACTTGGGTTATCCACAGATGGCTTTGGCCCCTTCAAGCTCCGTACCAAGACTGCATGACCAATTATTCTATTCAATTATAACCTCCCTCCTGAAGAGCAGTTTCTCAAGTGGAACATTATCTCGATCAGAGTGGTTCCTGGACCAAAGAAACCCTGCAATTTTGATTCATTTTTATGGCCCCTAGTCCAGGAACTGCTGCAGCTCGAGATTAAGTTTCTGCTTTTGATGTGATCACCAAGGTTGTCTTCCTCTTACATGCATATCTGATCATTGTCTTTGGCGATATACCGGCTGTCTCAATGATTATGCGCATGAAGGGCCACAATGCAATCTCTCCATGCCACATGTGTACAATCAAAGGAGTCCGCATTCCATCCTTGCGAGTGACAACGCACTATGTTCCTTTGTGTTGCGATGGCTTCCCAGGCTCACAGGAGCAATATGACCCATGTGCACTTCCACTATGAAATCACACGTTGATGATACTCGACCAGGAAACCCAAACAAAACCCACAATAAGGGCTCAAATGGTATAACACTAGTTAGAGGAAGGTTGCAAGGTGGTACTAAATATCACTGCTGTAAACCAGGAGTATGAAAACGACTCTAAAGGGTGTGCGAAGAGGTGTGATGTGGTGCGATGAAGTTCGAAGAGGTGCGATAAAGTTTGAAGGCCTTTATAGAAGATGAAGATGCCTTCGATGGTGGCTGAGGATAGACTATGAGGACGTAGAAAGGTGTCTAGAGAGGATAGACAATATGTGATAGTTTCGAGAAGCTAGTACGAGGAGTTTGAGGAAATTCAGTGTAAAACACTGAGTTTCAAGACTAAGTCGAGATGCTTGGACTCAAGAGAATAGCTCTTAAATCAGATGATTGGTGTGAGAGGACAATGTATTCTGTTCTTCTAAGTAGCTAGTACAAGGCTATATATGTTTGGGAGAAGTGATACTAAAAAGGAAATAAAACATGAGGAATACATGAGGCAAGATATAAAACAATAGAGAATCTTTGCAAATCATAGAATAAATGAAAAAAGATAAGAAGGGAAACATCTAGAGGCATGATTTATCACTGGTACCTGTCCCCATTGATCTAATATATCATCGAGGTGTCAAAGCGCCACAATCGCGTCCTAAAATCATGTCGTTGTATCTCCTCGTGTCCGGTGGTGCTCGATATGCAATGCACTAACTCTTACAAGGTGTGCTGCATGTATCCGAAGGGTGGTGCGATAGGTGTACAGTGGCCAAAGGCGTTTGAAGTGCTGCAATATCGTTCAAAGTTGTTCAAAGTTGTTCGAGATCGTTTGAAGTCAATCGAAGTAGTTTTGGAGCAGTGTTGCGGGGTTTGTAGGGGTTGGGAGCATGTGTTTTAATGTGTCAATGCCTCTGGAGATGTTCCCAGAGCTTAGAGTGCACAGTGGACCTATCAACATCATTCATGGAGCAAGCAAAGGAAGTCCAGTACGCGTCAACCAATGTGGATTATGAAGGCCTTGCAACCAAGTATGGCATCAAAGGTTTACCGCTGCTCAGCACCTTAAGCTCCCTCTCTTTTCCTGTGTCCTTCCCTTATGATTTCATGCATCTGATATGGGCTAATCTCATTCCCAACTTGATTTGCTTCTGGACTGGAGAGTTTAAAAATATTTCCCATGACAACAAAGGCTATGTGTTGGGACCAACGGTATGGGAGGCTATTGGAGAGGCCACCATGAAGGCAGGAAAAACTATCCCTGCGGCATTTGGTGCTAGGGTTCCGAATATAGCATCAGAGAAGGTGCAGATGATCACCGAAACTCATTCAATCTGGACATTATACATCGCCCCTACTCTCCTCAAAGGCCGATTTGTGCATCCACAGTACTACAAGCACTTCATGGAATTAGTTTGACTGCTAACACTGCCTAGAATTCGAAATCACTCAAGATCAGGTTAATGACCTTGAGAGAGGTTTACAGAGCTGGGTACAGAAGTATGAATGGTATGTGTTTCTTGTTGCCAGCAGGATGCTGTCTGATAGATGAACAGTCTATACTACCAAAATGATCTGCTGCGCATAGCCTGTTGTCCCATCACCGTCCATGCACTGCTTCACATTGTGCCGAGTATCAGGGCTATGGGTCTAGTCTGGGCTTATTGGGCATTTCTGATGGAGTGCCATTGTGGCGACATCCTCTGTAACATCAGGAGCCAACAGTTTCCCTATGCAAACATCAACAAGTATGTTACCTCTCGTGCACAGTTGACGCACATAACCCTCCTCTATGGCTTGCATGAACAACTTATTCTCTTACCTCCTGTCCATCATGATACAGATGTCAAGTTGCCTTCATGTAAGTCTCTAGTCATGTTGATGAACCTGCTCCCTTATCATAGTGAGCTAGACCCATTATATGTTCTTACTCCCCCCAAGGGACCTGTGGAAACCCTCCCCACTCCTCTGAGGATGAAGCTCATTGCCACCCTAGCCACTTGCTTTAACAAGTCTGCATCAATAATTTGGGAGCTTATACCCCAGAATACTCAATTTGCCCAATATGGCCGTGTGCGCCAGCTGGAGGGTGGTGATGTTATGTATGCTCGTGACTTTGTTCCACTCAGATCTGACAGTCAAGATATGTCATTTGTCCAGGTAAGCCTCCTACTACACTATTTTGTGCATATTGACTTACTCGTCCTCCAGTATCAACTCGCCATTGACAAATTTGCTCATCTACCACGTTGAACACCAGAGTTTGATCTGCAAGATTTCTTTGGGCAAATCCTCTGCTTTGTCATTGTTGATATCCCTCACTCCCCTATACATAACATCGAGGCCAATTCTTTCATCTATGTGTCCATCAATCAGGTCAAAATTTTGGAGCCAGCCACTAATTGATGTGGGATCAACTACTATGAAGACTTGGGGCCTATGGAATTTGTTGATCTCAATCAGATAAAATGTGTAGTTGGGTGCATTAAGGACCATGGGAGGTGGTCCATTATTGACAGAAGTAGAATACTATCACAGGCTGTAGCTGAAGGCAATTAAATTTCTGTTATGTCATGAGAGTCATGAGAGTGCCATTTAAATAGTTTCAGAATGGGTGCCTTGTGCAGTGGAACAAGTGAGTGGAAGAAGAAGAGGCTCAACAATGAGGTGAAGTTGCAAGCATGGTGACATGGGCTGAGGGAGGAGAGGATGGTGGGAGAAGTGATGAGGAGGCGCTGGCAATTTGGTCAGGTAGAATGTGCGAGGGTGAGGGTCCATTTTGTTCTATTTTGAATGAAGGTTGACTGACGTTGGGTTAGATATTTTGTTTGGGCTGGCAAGGAGTGGTGAAGCTGATAGTTGGCTTGTACTCGTAAGACAAGCTTGTTTCTTGCTTCTGCATTCCGTGTCAAAATCGCCGCTGTGAGTCCAGCATCTCTGCATTATTTCTGGGGCATGCTGACCTTGCTCGCAGTTCACCATCTGCCATTTTCCACCTCAAAGTTCTTGATATTCTCCTATCCTCCATCACAACTGAAAACTCTCATGGTGTTCATGGCCTGCGCGTCATCAGCAGCAATGACAACAATGGCAATGACCCCAGCACCCACCCCCACTGCCATGAGCCACTGCTTGTGGCATGTATAGCAGGTGCTAGCAGATGGCGATGACAGGTGGCAGCAGTGGTGAATGGCTAACAGCAACAATGGCCCTACACACAGAGAGTTAAAGTATGAAAAGCTGACTTGGGAAACATCCTTTAGAGTTGTGAAAAAACAAACCCCCCACTAATCCCCTAGATGTCAGAAAATCACATACAGAAACATCCTGTCTTTCAGATGAAATTAATATTCTTTCGGATTGAAAACTAACCCTAGAAGTCAGAAAATCACAAGCTGAAACATCAAATCTTTTGGATGATATTCATACCCCCCCTAGATTAAAAACATCCCCTAGACGTCAGAAAATCACATACAAAAACATCCTGTCTTTCAGATGAAGTTCATACCTTCCTGTTGAATTAAAAACATCCCCCACTTTTCATTCTTTTGTGAAATGAAATTTCATCCCATTGACATATGGAAATTTTGTAAAATAATACACATGAATTCCATACCCTAAACAGCTTAAATATATGGGCTGAAAATTCATCCCAAATTCATCCACCATGAATTCAGCCATTTAAATTAGAAAATTCATGTTTTGGCACTTAGATGGCTGAAATCGCTACCATGCTGGGTCCACAGTGACATGAATAATAGGAAAAGGCTTACTTTGTTAATTGATGGTTGGGAGGATATTTTGAGACGAAGTCTTTATGGCTCAGTTGCTGTGGAAGTCGGCCAATATCCATCTGTTCTAAGCTTGACTGATATGACTGGGAACCGTGCAACAGCCGAAAACATCCTGAAGGTGGCTGTTGATGGTTTTAAGACTATGGAGCTCAAGGGAGGGCCTAACATTATTGCAGTAACAATGGACAATCCTACAGTCATGCAGTCATTCTGGAACAAATTTCAAGAAAAATATTTTTGGGTTCTGTTGTGGCATTAGAATCATGTACCAAACTGTCAAGCTTGCTAATATAACTTGGGTTTCAACAGACATTTGCATGTTTCCTCCATCAGCTCAACATGCTGATTGGTGAGATTTGTAGTTATCTGGCTATGAAAAAGATTGTCACCAAGTCAACATGTGTTGTAACCTTCTTCAACGGTTCTCATTACTGGGGAGGACAGTTAAAGGAAGAAGTGAAGAAGCATAAGATCAATTGTACCTTGAAGAAAAATTGCGAGACAAGGTTCTATGCCCTCTCCTTGCAATGTCAGAGTGTTATAGGGAATCAGTACATGACAACTTGTTAATTTATGCTTGCCTTGCTAAGAATGTCATATAAGGATACCACTCTCACATATCTGCCTTTGTCTGGATGCCCAAAAGAAGACAAATGGGCTATCACCTGTAGCACCTGACATTGTCACAATGGTGCTTCGCGATGAAGTGTTTTGGCAGTGTCTTAAGCAATTGACAAGGGTGATTAAGCCACTTGTTGATGCAATCAGAAATGTTGAAGCTCGAGATGCTTCACTTGCGGATTGTATGTTGGAACTCATCCACTGTGCCTGAGCTATGATTCGCATTCCCAGCAAACCCAATGATGATGTGGGATTCATGATGTATGCATGATCAGTGTTTAATCAAAGATTTTATTCCATGGATACCAACATCTACTCTCTCACCCTCTTTCTTCACCCTCTCTGTCAAAAACTCGCAATTTCTCAGGCAGCAAATGGTCAGTCATTCAAACTCATGGCAGAGACAGCTCTTGGCATTGCAAGACAATGGAAGTGGATGAAGGAAAGGGCGACACATCTTGGAGAGGATTTGAAGCAGTACTATCAGTGCAAGGGTCCATTTGTGGGTGGAAGCAAGAACAGGCTGGATTGGTGGGAGAATCTTCTGACAACCGTGGACAAGAATCAACTGAAAGCACTTGCAATAACTATTTTATCAATTGTCCCACATGCAGGAGAGGTTGAGCACCTGTTTTCTGCACTGGGAAACACTCAGTCATGGAAGCGATGTAATCTATCAGTCTCAACATTTGAAACACTGGGCAAACTTCATGCAAATTATGCTCAACAGATTTATCAATGGGATCATGCTGCAGGCAAACCTATTCATCAACAGCATGCTCATATGCACACATGGGATGAAGCTGGTGTCAATCCCAATTTTGTGAATGACCTCGATACAAGTTTTACATGGAAGCCGCCATTCTCGATGACAACCCCCGAAGACAATGACAATGATGATATTTTTGCACAGCCAGAAGATGTCACACTTGACAAACTTGATGAAGCTTTTGACGAACTTGACAAGCAACTGCAGATCAAGAAGGAGCATCAACTAGTGGCAGATATTGATGGAGGCAAGGTTCTCGAAAGGGAGGTTTATGATTTTGCTGAGTTGGAGAAAATTGACAAGGAAGAAATGCCAGCAAGCTCTATTGAAGAGATGGATGTGATTGGATCATCTGGTGAGCATGAATGGGATGTAGATACAATGATGTCAACAGGAGGTATCTAGCATGTGTAGTACTTATTGTCTCTAATCAATGCCAGCCTCAAAAATAATCTGCCTGATTCTGCCACCCACACTACATGTTGAGTATGTATTTAGTAAAGAAAATTACAGCCATTCCAGAAAACCTTGACACTCCATCAATTTTTTTCTCAGCTCTCAATCTATATAGTAAATGAGTTGATATATGAGACTGGTGATAACCAACTGATGGATTACCCAAAATGGCATAGATAAGACATGTTGAACATGTCATAAGATATACTACATAAGTTCATAGAACAAAGTATTCCACATGACACCAGGACATGCCACAGCTCTCCGTTCCATGACATTTTAAACACAGAGTTGTGCGCCACTCAAGCACCACTTCTGTTATTGTTGCCTTGTTGCCACATTTTTTTTTGGCTCAGTTGGACATCGTTGCATGGGGTTTGCTAGTGATGATGACAGTGCTACCCATTCCTGCACTGGCACCTTTATAGTGGTACCAGAATTTGATCACTGAGGGATGGATGGACAAATTGAAAGTAGATAGTTCATATCTGGGCACATGATGTGGTATTTAGCCCCAAGGACAAGTCAAAGAAGGCTTACAAACATACATACTCTGAGTTGAACCAAAATCATATTTTCAAGGATCCTGGCAATTTGAAGCAAGCAGTGTGGGTGAACATAGGACATGTGCACTGAACAACATTTTTTGATGGGCTGACAACACATGATCTCATCCATCCATTTTAGGTAATCCATCATTGGAAGGATGCCGAGTCTGGCAGCCTACACTAGACTTAGGTTTCCTAAAATACAGGATCAAATTATCTTCATTGCATGGAAGTAGGAACCATAAGTTACTACAATTAAAAGAATAGGAAGTTACTATACCTTCGTTGCATGGAAGTAGGAACAAAGGTTAAGGAATAAAAAATAAGTAATATATAAGAAACAGATTGACTGTGTAAGTAAAAGGCTGCATCGAGTGTAGTGTGTGATTTGGGAAGGCCACATCAGGCATAGTCACATAATAGGAAGGTACCACATCAATAGGACAATGTCAGCACTGCTGGATGTGGATGGAAGGGTAATAAGGACTATGGTGCCGTTGCCAGGATGCATGTTGCCAGTGTGTCATTGTTGTATTCACCAGTGGCTGTGCTGGTGGCGAGGGTGATTGTTTTGGCGATGTGTGTGGCTGTGTTGGCACCATGGGAGTGTGTTGGCAGCATTGGGTGGCCATAACTCACTGTAACACAGACATTGGTATATCTGGTGTTGGTGAATTGTTTATGCACCATAGGTGGCTGTGTCAGTGGCAATGGTGGTTTTGTCGGCAATCTTTGTGGCTGTGCCAGTGCCATGGAAGTGTGTAATGGTGGTGTAGTTATGTAACATAGACATTGGTATGTCTGATGTTGGTGAGTTGTTTATGCACCATAGGTGGCTGTGCTGGTGGTGAGGATGATTGTGTCAGTGATTGGGTGTGGCTGTGTCAGCACCGTGGGAGTGTGTTGGCAGCATAGGGTGGTTGTAACTGTAGTTGGCTGTGCTATTGCCAGTGGCTGTGTCGGCGGCTAGGGTGGTTGTGTCGGCGATGTGTGTGGTGTGCTGGCACCATGGAAGTGTGTAGTGGCAGCATAGGTAAATTAACTTGTCATAGTGTTGTGAGTCTGTGGGGCCAGACTTACAATCATTCAGTTATCACCAGTCTCATATATCAACTCATTTATTATATTGCTCGAGAGCTGAGAAAAAAATTGACAGAGTGTCAAGGTTTTCTGGAATGGCTGTAATCAGACATGTTATACATGGTATTTGTTTTCTTGTGCACACAAACTTTGCAATAGCCATGAAGTGCATCCACAACCCAGAAACATTTTTGACCACCAGCAGTCAAGTTGGTCAAGTTCAAACAGATGATTGTTCAAAAATTATACAAATACATATTTCCATTACTTTTCATGTCATAAAGGATAGGGATAAAGAAGTTATTGCAGTCATGTCTTGGGTGACATCAGCAGGTGGTCCTTGGCCTCATCTTAAATATATTCATATGATGAATTTATTGAGTTTTATATCCATTTATTCTCCTTTGTGGTGTACCATATGTTAGATACTAAAAGTTAACCACTGTACTGCTTGTCTCATGTACCCTTCTAATGCCTCGTCTTCATCATCTGCTTTGAGGGGTCAGCTAGTGGCCCTCAAGCACTGTGTGCGCTGGAATAAGTGGTGCTGGACCATGGATAGTGTATGTGTGACTTGTGTGTCATCCATTACAAGTCCTTATGTTTACATAAGTAAGATTCATTCTTCAATCCTGGATCTGCCAAATAATTCAGCGTGTTGAAAAAATCAGTGCTGTTTTACCCATGGTCAGTAATTCAAAGCAACCATTAGTGACTTTTCAAACCGTGAGACATAAAATTAGCCGAGATGTGGATTTTGGATATAGAAGGCAACTCCCAGAATCAGGCTACACTTGTAACTGGTGATCATTTCAATCTGTTGTTGACTTCCTGGTAGTCCATTACTGACTTGTAGTCTTATTCAAATAGTTGTAATACTGTAATTAATGCATTACAATGACTTGTGTTCTGATTCATAGTTATAAGTGCTCCAAAAGTTTAATAATGCTTCATTGGTGTGGACCATCTACCAATTGACTAGATTCAACCTTCGCCTGCATGCTGATTAATTACCAGTATTTTCTATTTTATTTGAACATTCCTTGGGCTATTCTACAATCTGAACTTACATAAATTTCAAGAGGTAGAATATTCTTAAAGTCCATTGCCAACAGCATTGACAGTTCAACTGTTGATAACATTGTGATCGACTATCCTTGGTGCTTGCTACCTGCAGTTCAACTGCAGGTAATGCCTTGGTATCTTTGTGATCAACATTAGATGACCTTTGGCCGCCCACTCATGTGCTGGCTTGAGGCTGTGATGGCCTATTCTATGCCATAGAGGGAGGTCATCAGTCATGGTCTATGCTGGTGTGTATCTTGCACTTGGTGCTCTGTTTTTTGTGTCCACAACAATAGTGCTACATCTTTGTTCGTTCTCAACACGTTGATGGTACTCAACCCAGGAAAACCACCAAAACAGCCGATGAGGCAACTGATGATATTTGCGATGAGTCAGAGGAAGGGTGTGATGCATTCCGAATGTTCGTGGTCCAACCTATGGGTAGATAACTAGTTGGTACTAGTCATGAAGGTAGTGCTATAGGAGGCGAAGGTGTTTGGCGTGGTCTGATCAAGTATTGATTGATATTGAGGATGATCGACGAGATCGACGGTGAACAATGTTTATCATTGATGGTCAAAGTGTGAATTCTGAGGACCTTTTGATAGGTCGATAATATACGAAGGCTTTAGCCAATGGCTAGGATGTGTTGGAATGGTTGCTAGTGCTAATGACAAGAGGATTGAAGGAAGATCGAGGACATGATGATCACAGAGGTTTCTCGTTGATTGAGAAAACTTGTAGAGACTTAGATTGTTTTTAGAAGATTGATCAGATGCTTAGAACTGTATACAAGACGATAGGTGAAGACAATTTCTTGGCTTTTCAAGTAGATACTACAGAGTTTTATATGTTTTAAAGAAACTTCCTAAAATGGTATAAGAAACATGTGTAGAACATGAGGCAAAAGATATGAGTTAAGGCACAAGGCCAAAAAGGAGACTGGAATCTGAACAAGAAAGAGATATATCATATGATGAAGGAGTAATAAAGGGAAAGAACTAAAAGAGACTGTCCTTTGTGTATAAACCGCACTAAGTCTCGCAATAATCTGTCCAGTGGGTTCTGTACGTGATAGGGAGTTGGAACGAGGCTGACCTACTATCAGCAGGTTTGAGCACAAGTTGGAATACTTCCTGGCGCATGGTATTTGACCATATAGATAACAAATGCAGTGCCCAATGTTGCTCACAGTCTCTCAATATCGATCGATAGCACTCAACAATGGTCGACAATGTTCGATCACGGTCGCAGCTGTTTGAAGTTGATCAGGAATGTTCAATGGTCATTTAGAGGGATCTTAGGGGCTTTCGATGTAGTCCCTAGTTGTGCAATGTGTCTCTTGGTATGCTCAATGTCACTGGTGATGTTTCAACGTGGTCGATACAATATTGCACTCGGTAGACTTGGTTGGGAGTGGTCGCGCTGCTTCTGGGACCTCGTGCAAGTTATCCGATGTGATTAGAATGTGGTTGAAATGGTGAATCGGCCTTTGAGCCAAGGAGACAACCTATCATCCTCCCCCTTAGTGAAATTCTGACCATCCTGGTCAGTCGAGCCAAAATAACTGGGTCATGTGACATTGTTGATCGTTGATTTAAGACACGTTGTGGTTCGACCTTCTCTCCTTCTCATTTGATCTCCTTCATCAATCTCTTCTAAACCTCGACAACATGTCTATCCTTGCTGAATTTGCCATTCCTATTCTCGATCACACAAAATTGATGCCCGAGGCTGGCAAAGCCAAAGAGGTAGACTTTGAAATCTGGGGTCAAAGTTTTTGTGAGAAAATGGTGTGTTTTTCCTTTTTCTTTGTTTATCTGCTTCCTAACCTCGTTTGATAGGCTGAATACGATGACCTGATCGGGTCATTCAACGAGGCACGTGACGAACATGTGCAGGCGACATTGGACGAGGCAATTGGCCTTTTTGCACCTTTCGCTTGTGAGGCTCAGGTTTCTTGGGGTGGAAAATATCTTTTTGAGGAGTACTCGAGGAGAGTCGAGGGAGAGAGGCAAAGAGAGGAGGAGAGAGTTGCTCAGGAGGTGGCCATTGAGGCCAAAGTGAAGAGGATCAAGGAGCGATGAAATGTGCTGGTCGAGGCTCATTGTGCATTCTTGGCCGAAGTCTGGGCCAAGACCGTTTCGAAGGACGAATTCTGTGATCGGACTGCTGCACTCGAGGTGATGCACCTCGCAATCAATCGGGATGAGGCCAAGGAAGAAGAAGAAACTCTGGTCGATGACCAGTAGGTCATCAAACAGATCATCGAGAAGAGGAAGGCTGATGAGATGGACAAGGAGGAGGAGGAGGGCGAAGATGAACTCGATCAGGAGACCATGATCACAAAATGGGTGTGGCTAGAGGAAGGTGACTTGATCACCTTCCATGGGCCAGTAAGCCGTTGTTCTACATCAATATCGTTAAGACTAATTATGATCACTTTAGTGTGATTGTTGCGCCAGGCTGAGGACATCTCCGGAATGTGTCGTCGAGGAGGGCACACCCAAGTGCAAGCGATGCACTCAAGGGTTGCAAGGCTGCTACTGGGAGGGAGTGTCGAGGTGTGGACTCTGATGAGGTGAGTCAAGGAAAATGGTGGGCTCTAAACAAGCTACAAAGGCTACTGAGGAGTTGACGGAGGTGTCGACTCCCAGACATAGTAAGTGATTCTTTTTGATAATGAGCTCCATTGCTAACCTGTATGATTACTTAGTGGTATGCATCCGGGCTATCCAGCCCATCCAAAACACGGAGGCCAGGCCCTCAAAAGTCAATGAGCGCCCAAAATGAATGACGAAGGTGAAGACGAAGTCCGCTCAGAAGGAGAAGGGGAAGGGAAAAGGGAAGGAATGAGAAGTCGAACCCGAGGTCATAGGTCTGGTTGAGGGGATGTCGATGGCGGTGGAGGACGAGATGATGCAGTCGGATGCAGCAAGACTCTGGTGTTGGTATCTGGTGGAAGTCCTGGTGCGGAAAAAGCTGGAGGTGGAAGTTTTGATGGAGGAAATTGAGGTGTTGGAGAGGAAGTGGGAGGAATCCCAGTAGAATTTTGTTGTATTGTTTTAATTTTATCATTTTTCTTGTGTCTGAGCGAGATAAGTTTGAAATGAGAAATATTGTGTGCGGTCGAAGCCAGGAAATGTAAGATATATGCGAAAAAAACATAGGAGAGAAAAAGAAAAAGAAAGTCAGATGGACAATTTATCAAAATGAGACATAGGGGAAAGGCTCAGAACTCCTTCATAGCCAAAAAACCCCATTGAGCTTGCGCAAACACATTTTGAACAATATCATGACTTGTAATAGTACACTGTTATAATATCAAGAGTTGGTTTCAATATTGCAAGTAGAAAAAAAGCAAAGAAAAATGGTCTATTTGTCTTCATCGAGGTCAGGAATGTTTTCGTCGATGTCTCTGTCGATGTCCAATGTTGTTCAAAGTTGTTCGAGCCAATGATCGTCGATATTGAAGAAGTTTGGAGGAAGGGGAATCGATTTCCATGCTAGATAGGGTAGAACTTGGAAAGCAGCTACTGGTCGATGCAGAACTGAACCGTTGAGCTTGCAAAGAATATAAGTGCCACCATAGTTTCATGCGATGACAATGAGTGGGCTGAGATATCAAGCTCGCATTTTTTGATTAAGAGCTTTCTCAATCTGTTTGTTTCGCATGAGTATGAGGTCACCTTTTTCGAAATTGTAGTCTCGAATTGTTCGCTTGTGAACTTCTTCAAAGCATTTTGCAGCTTCTTGTCGAGCAGTGTAGACTTTAGAGTAGAGTACTTTGAGATTGGTCAAGCATTTCTGTAGTGTGATAGTGTGTTGGGCGATGTGATCAGTGGAGGAGAGTATCAAATTGGGTGGCAGTTGTAGATATGTTGCTTCTGAGATGTTGAGAGGGATGAGTGGATGAGAACCTGTGATCACAAAATAGGGCAAACAGCCCATTCATTTTCAAACTGTTACCCGTTCTGCCCAAAAGACTGAGTAGGTCCCAACTGACCATCGAGTTTGATTGCCATTGACAGCCTTGTAGAGTGATTGTTGTACGTCAAAGTGGGCTGGTTCAACGAGACCATTGGCATGAGAATTGTAGCCACTTATCCAAATGTGATTGATGTGATAGTGCTTCACCAAGTATTCGAGAGCAGCAATGAATGCTGGGCCGTTGTCAGTAATGATCTTGTAAAGCAAGCCCCATCGACAAATGATTTCTTTAAAAATCCAATCACCAATGGTCTTCACTGTTTCATTGCGAAGCATCCTGAACTCCAGCCAGTGCAATATCGAACATCAACCTTGTACTATATAGTGATATCTGCTGGAAGGCAGCATGTGCATTGTGTCAATGTAGACTTTTCTGAATAGAGGGACAGGGGTGGCGATGATTGGTGGAATAAGAAGATTTTGAGTTTGTCACAACTGACAGTAGTGGCACGTTTGGATGTACCATGCGATATTGGCTTTCAGGTTGGGCCACCAGAATCGTAGGGCGATGTGAGACTTCATGGCGAAGATCATTTTGTGGCCGATATGGTCATGTGATGACTGGTGATGATGCTCAACCCAGAAACTCAACTAAAACCACCTAAACAGGTCTTAGGAGATATTACACGAGTCAGAAAAAGGCTACGAGGTGGTACTGAATATCACTGCATTATCCAAAGGCCAGTAAATGTACTGTATGATGTTGCAAAGCCATATTAGACTGTGCAAAGTTCCGCGAAGCCATCCAAAGTAATGCAAAACACTACGAAGCATTCTGAAACAATACACAAAAGTTTAGCAGCAATGTAGAGAAGTTCGAGAATCTCCGAAATGGTCTCATGAATTCGGGAGATGGTGGTGACAATAGTTGAAAGTGAAGTAAGAGACGATGACACAACAGATAGGCGATGTGACAAGAATTTCGAGAGTCGATGTGGCGAAACGACATAGTTCACAGAATACTTTGAGTGAGTTCGGGCAAAGACTGAGCTAAAACTCAAGAGTTTAAAACCTTAAGTCTGATGATAGGTGATGTGAGAAGACGATTTTCTGGCCCTGTCAACAGTAAATACACCAAACTATATATGTTTTAGAGAGATAGTACTAATAAGGTAAAAGGCCATGAGGCTAAACATGTGGTAAATGTGAGGCAGTGAACAAGGTGTCGAAATCACAAAGTAAATGAGAAAATGATAAAAAAAAACATGCCATATACATGATATATCAAATCTCCTTATCTTGTGGTTCCAATAAATCATGAATATGTCGAAAAACGCCCGATGCATGCTAAGTTGCTAGCCATTGTGTTTCTTTGTGTTTGTGGTGGCGGGAACGCAATGCATTAGTCTGTGTAATGGTGGGTGCATGTGTTTGAGGCTCGGTACTAGGAATATGGTGGCCGAAGTGTCGTTTGGTTGTTTCATGCATTCGTAGGCGTTCATAAGCATTCACGAAATTGTAGAACTTTAGGAAGGAGGTGTCCAAATGTGATATCTTGATTTCAGAGCTCTGCTGCCATAGTGGACCTATCACTGGATAATGTTGATGCGACATTCTGGAATTGCGATGATCTTATGTTCTCCCTGACAATCTTTTTGCCATAGTCTTCCGGAATCTATGAAGAACTTGGTGCAATATCGCATGAAGGTAGCATACTCAGTGTCTGATAGATTTGGGGGCATATCATCTAACCATTTATGAACGAGCAGTAATTGTTCATCTTCTTTCTTTGCTTTGTCCAACCGAGGTACGTCTTCATATGAAACATCCTCCCCCTTACTGAAATCTGAGGCTTGGGTGAAAGTCAGATATGTCGCATGAGTGGGGAAAGGTTGAATCGAAACTGGGTTGATTTGGTGAATGAAACCATGTAATTTGTCGATCCAGTTGCCAAATTCTTCTTCTACTGTGATATCGTTGTCTTCAGTTTGTCAAGGACATCGCGAAAGACTGTCTGGCCCATGGTGCATATCTGCAACATGAATGAGTGTGAAGTGGAATGTTAGAATTGAAACGATCCATCGGTTGATGCTAGCGCTAGGCACAATATCGGGATTTGAGAGCATGCCTTTGATATACCTCGCATCAACCTCGACGATAAGGTTTTGTACCCCTATCAAATATAAACAAAGTGCACCAAGAGCTTGATATAGACCATAAAGTTCTAGTTTTGGTTGTGAGAACTGGGATTCGCAGTCGTTGAGTGTGATCGAGCCGAATCGACTGTAGTATCATTTTTGAGGGTTATCATGGTCGCATTGCACTAGGAAATAGCTGATCATGATGCTCGATGTGTTGACTGCGAGGATGACTGGGGCGTTTGATGTATAGTCAATTGCTCGAATTGCTGGCAAGGTCAGGAGCACTCTCTTGAGATCTTCTTGCGCTGCTACCTGAGATGGGGCGAAATCAAAGGGCACATCTTTTCGAGTAAGGTTGATTAGCACAGCTGCTTGATGTGTGAAACTTTGAATAAAAATTTGACAAACTCCGATCATTCCTAAGAACACCTTAACCTCTGTGAGCATATGACATGGACCCCACTTCTGAATCTTATCGATATGCGTCGGGTCAGCCATTTGACTTTGAATATTGCATTGATGACCTAAAATGATTATTTCGGGGACGCAAGCAAATAACTTTGGTCCTGAGAATGTCCCGCCACAATACTTCATGCGCTGGACGATGCAATTTAGGTTCTCGAAATGCTCCCATATGAATCGTCGAATGCCTGAGTTGTCAGCGATCATTTTGTATGACCCACCAATCATTCGATATTCCGATTTTGGACCCTTCACTGGTGTGTCATTGATATAAGGGATCGTAATATGAGGGAGTTCGGGTTGTAGAATGAAAGTGACATTGTCATGTAAGATCAGAACTGAGTTCATCCAACCCATCGGTAGGGTGACAATTTGAAGTGCACCAAATGGGGTCTGGAAAGTCGTTAGATCTTGAGAAGATTCAGATACGAGCCTTTCGTTGAATGCTACATATAAATCCAACATTCCTCCACAAGTGCATCCCCCAAACTGTTTGGCTAAATGCTCAGGGATCAGGACGACACCTGAGTGCTGAATTGTAACTTGGTTTAGTGGCTCAAGACTGGACTATTCAGAGCATTTTTGCGTTTTTCTTCGCAATGCAAAACCATCATGATCAGTATGATGAGTTCAACGACTTGTAGACTCCTGCTTCAATCTTCTTTTTCAGCATTTCGCAAATCTGTTCATACAGACCAGGCAGTATGGGGATATTGTGTTCGACCCAAGGCATGTGAGGGATGACTGGGAACTTGATAGGGGGGAAGAAATCTGGTCAAAACCTTCCTCGCTCATTTTCTGTCCATGCGAACCCCACTTGCTGGTTTTGAATGCAGTCATGCATGAGATCTCATTCTTGAGGCCATAGAAAATTGCCTGGATGATTTTGATCGATGATGTTTTTGCATTTGAGGTTATATCAGGGAGTTGGTTTGAATATCAGAGGATGGGGATTTAGTGGAGACATGTCTTTGAGGGGATCACCCATGATGTGTCAAATAATTCAAAAATGATCGGGTAGTCCAGCCATGATTGGATGGACCTTCTGTGCGACTGGTTTATACTTTTTCTTCATCAATAAAGAACTAGACTGGCAATTGTCAGAAATAATGGAGGAAGGGGAAACATACAATGAAGAAGTTCATGTAGGTATAAACACCATTGAGGCATTTCGAGGAACGTGGAACTCGTCGCACGCAGATAAATATAGGTCAGAAAGTGTTGAGGATAATTCTTTGGAGGAGTCAATTTTGGGGATATTTGCAGTGCATTTGATAAATATAGAGGAGTCAGAAGAGACGAACGAGATGATGAAAGCACACTGTTCCGAAATTTCATTCTCTAATGCTGAAAATCCTCATGAACTACTTTGTGACAATGGTGCGATCGAGGTATTGAGGGAATGGTAGCGGTCCGAGTTGAGTTAGGATCACATATTGTAACAGTTTGAGCTTTGTTCTGATAGTTTCTAATGACGCTTTCTGTTAAGACATTGAAAGGTCATCCGAGTAGAATATAGTAAGCCGGGTCCCGAATAATATGTATCTGCATGCATAAGGTGATTCCGCTGAGATCGCAGGGCATGTTGTGTGCTAAACCAAGGGTTTCATCCACAGTACCATTGGCAGACTGCATCAGAAGTTGAATCGAGGGATCGTATGCCAGACCGAGTTTGTGACAGACATCTTCGGGCATTGATATGATTGAGGAACTGGGATTGATGACACTTTCTACCTGGTTGTTACCATGGACATCCATAATAACTGATCTGATAGATGAAGTTTCTTTAGCGACAACAAAAGGCTGAGGGATTTCACTGGGTTGGAGACTGCTAATATAGGTCTCGTACGGGTCAGGCATGATAATCGTGTCAGGACTAAACATGTTCATCGCATTGTTTCTGGTTTGTGGTACTCGTTTTGGTGTGACCTGTTCTCTCCATTTCGTTCAAACCTCAGGTGATAGTGAGAGTAGTTCTTCCGATGTAAGCATAACAATCGGCATCTTCATCAAGCATGAAAAGATATTGTGTGCAATTTTCTCGTTCTGTACTGGGGCCTGTGTCACATATGATGGTCCGTCTTTTTCCTTACCCTTTGATGCGCCAGCGAAGTTCCTTTCATGTGGTGGCAAATAGGCATTTTCCCTGACCGATGCATATGGGTGTACCGAGGTTTGCATTGGAGGTATGGTTGTTGATGGCAAAGTGGTCGATGTGGGAGAAGTCGATGTCAATGCCGATGTTGGAGCCATAGTTGAAGTTGAAGGGTTGACCATTGTTGATGAAGATGTCAAGGGTGCTGGTACTGGAGCAGTAGATGTCGACGATGCAGGAACAGGGATTGTCGTGGCCGGAACTGAACTTCGAACCTCTTTGTTTGGATGTGAAAATGGTTGACCACTTCGCAGCATGAATATCTCTCACTCGAGATCCGCTATTCTATCTTCGGAGTCAGCGGTCAACGTCGAGTTATGATAAATGCCTTTCATTTCTGATCCCGATGTAGCAACTGTGTCAGACTCTGTTATCGAAGTGATTGCAGCTGAGGTTGAATTGGTCGAAGTCAAAAGTGCCAATGGTGCGATGCTAAATAAAAGTGTGGCTGCTGGGGTTGTGTCTGGCTTGCATTTCCACCATTCGTCGATGCGTTCCTTGATAAACCTGCCAGGAATACTTCGAGGGGTGAATTGTCCATTTGGAAGTATGATCTTTCCTTCCGCATTTCGCTTACACTTCCCTTTGTTCAAGTATGACTGACAAACCATACAGTCAGGGATAAAATGTCCCAATAAGCCACAAAATATGCAGAGAAGTGCATCAATATGTGCCTGTCTGTCTGCCAAATTAGCGCAAGGATTTTTAGTACCTGCGATGTGTGTAGCAATGGTGCTAGCAAATCGTTTGAACATTGCATTGAGATCTTTGGTTTTAATCGTAATAGTTCCAGGTGACAAGGTGACCGTATTTCTGACATTCGATGTTGAGTGCGAAGAGGAAGTTGATTGGTGGATTACTGAGTTCGATGTGTTAGAGCCTGCTAGTACAAATTTTGCCACGTCGTGAATGTTGTTGAGCAGATATGGATCATCGGGATAATGGTCGGGGAATTTGAGTTTGAGTCATCAAGCAATTTGAGTCCATAAGCCAGGTTGGAATCCTCGAACATAAGCTCTGCTTTGCTCAGCTTCCGAGATCCTATTCTTTGCTTGCAAAAAGTGAGTAATGTTGTAGAACACATTCCTAGATCGCTCGCGTCAAATATCCCAACGCGTAGCTGTTCTCCCACTAATTTGTCCATGTCTGATATGCTCCACTTACGATCGTCTTCTGAGCCAGGATAGAGTTTATGTACTGCTGTTCGAAATTTGTTGAATGATGTGCTGGGCTGATATTCTGGAAGTGATTCCCAGAGTTTGGAAGAGTTGATGTCAAGGTAGCAACAAGCGTGTGTCTTCATCAGATTTGATTCAGTGATGCCGCAGGTCGGGAATAATAGTTCAAGCTCTTCAAAGTATTGTTGGAGCTCTCAAGGCTGAGTAGGGTCGAATGCCCATGAGCTGGCATCGCAGTTTGGGTAGTCATGAATGTGATGACTCTAGGGGTAGGGGTTAAGACTTGTGTAAAGGATGGTAGAGGTGTCGAAGTTGTTGGAAGGATGAACAAAGAGGTCAACAATGATGACGACGAAGTAGATGACTATGTGGAAGGCGATGAAATAGGTGAAGGAAATAGTCTATGATGAGTAGACTCTGCTTCAGAAACAGGAATTAGAATGTCTCCTGATTGTTCGAGAGATTCAAAGGTGTGGCGAGTATCAATACAAAGGTTTCTCACTTGTGTTGGCCTAAGCTAAGGAAGTTGAGGTTGGTCCAACAATGAAATGATTCAGAAACTCTCGTGGTGGGCTCCAAAAATGATGATACTCAACCTGGGAAAACCACCTAAACTGCTGATGAGGCAATCAATGATATTTGCGATGAGTCCAAGGAAGGGTACAAGTTGTTCCGAATGTTTGTGGTCTAACCGATGGGAAGATAACTAGTTGGTACTAGTCGTGAAGGTAGTGCTATAGGAACTGAAGGTGTTTGGCATGGTCTGATCGAGTATCAATTGATATCAAGGACGATCAACAAGATCGATGGCAAACGAGTTCTATTGTCAATGGTTGAAGTGTGAATTCTGAGGACCTTTCAACAGGTTGAAAGTATACGAAGGCTATAGTCGATGGCTAGGACGTGTTGAAATGGTTGCTAGTGATAATGATCAGAGGATCATAGGAAGATCGAGGACAATGATGGTCATAGAGGTTTCTTGTTGATCAAGAAAACTCGTAGAGACTTAGATTGTTTTTAGAAGATTGATCGGATGCTTAGAACTGTATACGATGATAGGTTGTCTGCTCGGCTCAAAGGCTGATACGTCATTCTAAATGCATTCTAATCACATCGGCTAACTCCTACAAGGTCCCAGATGCAGTGTGACCCAGTCTATTGATCGCGATATCATATCGACCGCGTTGAAACATCACCAGCAACATTGATCGTACCAAGAGACCACATCACACAACCTTAGGACTATGTCGAAAGCCCCTAAGACCCCTTCTAAACAACCATTGAACATCCCCGATCATCTTCGAACAAACCGCGACTGCAATTGAACATTGTTGACCATCATCAAGCGTCATTGATCAATATCGAGAGACTACGAGCAACATCGGGCGCCGCATTTGTTATCTATATGGTGGAATACCATGCACCAGGAAGGATTCCAACTCGTGCCCAAACCTGCTGATAGTAGGTCAGCCTCGTTCCAAGTCCCTATCATGCACAGAACCCACTGGATGAATTATTGCAAGACTTAGCGTGATTTATACACAAAGGACAGTCCCCTTTTAGTTCTATACCCTTTATTACTCTTTCATCATATGATATATATCTTTCTTGTTCGGATTCCAGTCTCCTTTTTGGCCTTGTGCCTTAACTCATATCTGTTGCCTCATGTTCTACACATGTTTCTCATTCCATTTTAGGAAGTTTCTTTAAAACATATAAAACTCTGTAGTATCTACTTGAAAAAGGAGGAAATTGTCTTCACCTATCATCTCAAAGTGTCCGATCAATCTTCTAACAACAATCTAAGTCTCTATGAGTTTTCTTGATCGACGAGAAACCTCTACGACCATCGTCGTCCTTGATCTTCCTATGATCCTCTGATCATTATCACTAGCAACCATTTCAACACGTCCTAGCCATCGACTATAGCCTTCGTATACTTTCAACCTGTCAAAAGGTCCTCAGAATTCACACTTCAACCATCGACAATAGAACTCGTTTGCCGTCAATCTCATCGATTGTCCTCAATATTGATTGATACTCGATCAGACTGCGCCAAACACCTTCAGTTCCTATAGCACTACCTTCACGACTAGTACCAACTAGTTATCTTGCCATCAGTTGGACAACAAACATTCAGAACGACTTGTACCCTTCCTTGGACTCATCACAAATATCATCGATTGCCTCATCAGCAGTTTAGGTGGTTTTCCCAGGTTGAGTATCATCATTTTTGGAGCCCACCGCGAGGGTTTCTGAATCATTTCATCATTGGACCAACCTTGACTTCCTCAGCTTAGGCCAACACAAGCGAGAAACCTTTGTATTGATACTCACCACGCCTTTGAATCTCTTGAACAATCAGGAGACATTCTAATTCCTGTTTCCAAAGCAGAGTCTACTCATCATAGACTATTTCCTTCACCTATATCATCGCCTTCCACATCATCATCTACTTCCTCGTCATCATCATCAACCTCTTTGTTCATCCTTCCAACAACTTCGACACCTGTACCATCCTTTACACAAGTCTTAACCCCTACCCCTAGAGTCATCACATTCATGACTACCCAAACTGCAATGCCAGCTTGTGGGCATTTGACTGCTCTGAAATTTGACCCTACTCAGCCTTGAGAGCTCCAACAATACTTTGAAGAGCTTGAACTATTATTCCTGACCTGCGGCATCACTGAATTGAATCTGATGAAGAAACATGCTTGTTGCTACCTCGACATCGACTCTTCCAAACTCTGGGAATCACTTCCAGAGTATCAGCCTGGCACATCATTCAATGAATTTCAAACAGCAGTACATAAACTCTATCCCAGCTCGGAAGACGATCATAAGTGGAGCATATCGGACATGGACAAATTAGTGGGAGAACAGCTATGCATTGGGATATTCAATGTGAACGACTTAGGAATGTATTATCACGCATTCTACAACATTACTCACTTTTTGCGAGCAAAGAATAGGATCTCGGAAGCCAAGCAAAGCAGAGCTTTTGTTTGAGGATTCCAACCCGGCTTATGGACTCAAATTGCTCAACGACTCAAACTCAAATTCCCCAACCATTATCCCGACGATCCATATCCACTCAATGACATTCAAGATGCGGCAAAATTTGTACTAGCAGGCTCTAACACATCGAACTTGGTAATCCACCAATCGACTTCCTCATCGCCCTCGACATCAAACATTGGAAATACGGTCACCTCATCACCCAGAACTATTATGATTAAAACCAAAGATCTAAATGCAATGTTTGAATGATTTGCTAGCACCATCGCTACACATATCGCAGGTACTAAAAACCCTCGCACTAATTCGGCAGACAGACAGGCACACATCAATGCACTCCTTTGCATATTTTGCGGTTTATCGGGACATTTTATTCCTGACTGTATGGTTTGTCAGTCATACTTGAACGAAGGGAAGTGTAAGAGAAACGCGGAAGGAAAGATTGTACTTCCAAATGGACAATTTACCACTCAAAGTATTCCTGGCAGGTTTATCCAGGAATGCATTGATGAATGGTAGAAACATAACCCAGACGCAACCCCAGCAGCCAGACTCTTATTCAGCATCGCACCAATGGCACCTTCGACTTTGACTAATTCAACCTCAGCTGTGATCACTTCGATAACAGAGTACAATGCCGTTTCTACATCGGGATCGGGAACAAAAGGCATTTATCATAATTCAACATTGACCGCTGACTCCAAAGATAGAATAGCAGCTCTCGAGCACGAAATATTCACACTTCGAAGTGGTCGACCATTTTCATGTCCAAACAAAGAGGTTCGAAATTCGGTTCTGGCCATGACAACCCCCATCTGTGCATCGTCAATGTCTACTGCTCCAGTCCCAGCACCCTCGACATCTTCATCAACAATGGTCAACCCTTTGACTTCAACTCTGGCTCCTACATCGACATCGACTTCTCCTGCATCGACCACTTCACCATCGACTACCATACCCCCAATGCAAACCTTGGTACACCCATATGCATCGGTCAGGGAGAATGCCTATTTTCCACCACATGAAAGGAACTTCACTGGCACATCAAAGGGTAAAGAAAAAGACGGATTATCGTATGCGACACAGGCACCAGTACAGAACAAGAAAATTGCACACAATATCTTTTCACGCTCAATGAAGATGCTGATCATCATGCTTATATTGGAAGAACTACTCTCGCTTTCACCCGAGGTTTGAACAAAATGGAGAGAACAGGTCACACCGAAACGAGTCCCACAATCCAGAAACAATGCGATGAACATGTTTAGTCCTGATGCGATCATCGTGCCTGACCCGTACGAGACCTATATTAGCAGTCTCTGACCTGGTGAAATCCCTCAGCCTTTTGTCATCGCTGAAGAAACTTCATCGATTAGATCAGTTATTATGGATGTCCATGGTAACAACCAGGTAGAAAGTGTCGTCGATCCCAGTTCCTCGATCATATTGATGGCCAAAGATGTCTGTCACGAACTCGGTCTAGCATACGACTCCTCGATTCAGCTTCCAATGCAGTCTGCCAACACTACTGTGGACGAAACACTCGGCTTAGCATGCAATGTACCTTGCAATCTTGGTGGAATCACTCTATACATGCAGATACATGTTATTCGCAACCCAGCTTATGATATTCTACTTGTATGACCTTTCGACGTCTTAACAGAAAGCATCATTAAAAATTACCAGAACGAAGCCCAAACTATTACAATATGTGATCTGAACTCAACTCAGACTGCTACCATTCCCTCAATACCTCGATCGCACCATTGTCAAAAGGTGGTTTGTGAGGATTTTCAGCATTAGAGAATGAAATTTTGGAACAGTGTGCTTTCATCATCTCATTTGATTCTTCTGACTCCTCTATATTTATCGAGCACACTGCAAATATCCCCAAAATCAACTCCTCCAAAGAATTATCTGCGACGCTTTCTGACCTATATTTATCTGCATGCGATGAGTTCCACGTTCCTTGAAACGCCTCGATGGTGTTTATACCTATGCAAACTTCTTCATCATATGTTTCCCCTTCCTCAGTTATTTCCAACAATCGACATTCTAGTTATTTATCAATGAAGAAAGAGTATAAACCAGTCGCACAGAAGGTCCGTCCAATCGTGGCCAGACTACCCAATCATTTCGAATTATTCGACACATTGAGGGCGATCCCCTCAAAGACATGCCTCCACTAAATCCCCATCCTCCGATATTCAAACCAACTCCCCAATATAACCTCGAATGCAAAAATATTGTCGATCGAAATCATCCAGGCAATTTCTTATGGCCTCAAGAACAAGACCTCATGCATGACTTCATTCAAAACCAGCAAGCAGGGTTCGCATGGACGGAAAACAAATGAGGAAGGTTTTGACCAGATTTCTTCCCCCCTATCAAGTTCCCAGTTGTCCCTCACACTCCTTGGGTCGAACACAATATCCCCATACTGCCTGGTTTGTATGAACAGATTTGCGAGATGCTGAAAAAGAAGATTACAGCAGGAGTCTACGAATCGTTGAACTTGTCATACCGATCACGATGGTTTTGTGTTGTGAAGAAAGATGCAAAATCACTCCGAATAGTCCACAGTCTCAAGCTGCTAAACCAAGTTACAATTCAGCACTCAGGTGTCATCCTGATCCCCGAGCATTTAGCCGAACAGTTTGGAGGACGCGCTTGTGGTGGAATGTTAGATTTATATGTTGCATTTGACAAAAGGCTTGTATCTGAATCCTCTCGAGATCTAACAACTTTCCAGACCCCATTCGGCGCACTTCGAATCGTCACCCTACTGATGGGTTGGACGAACTTGGTTCCAATCCTACACGACGACGTCACTTTCATCCTACAACCCAAGGTCCCTCACATCATGATCCCTTATATCGACGACACACCAGTGAAGGGTTCAAAATCGGAATATCAAACAATCAGTGGGTCTTACAAAATGATTGCCGACAACTCAGGCATTCAACGATTCATATGGGAGCATTTCGAGAACATAAATTGCATTGCCCAGCGCATGAAGTATTGTGGCGGGACGTTCTCAGGACCAAAATTATTTGCTTGTGTCCCCGAAATAATTGTTTTAGGTCATCGATGTAATATTCAAGGCTGAATGGCTGACCCAACACATATCGATAAGATTCAGAAGTGGGGTCTGTGTCGTACACTCACGGAAGTTAAGGTGTTCTTAGGAGCGATTGGAGTTTGTCAAATTTTCATTCAGAGTTTCGCACATCAAGCAGCTGTGCTAATCAATCTTACTGGAAAAGATGTGCCCTTTGAATTCAGCCCATCTCAGGTAGCAGCACAAGAAGATCTCAAGCATGCACTCCTAAACTCGCCAGCGATTCGAGCCATCAACTATTTACTCGGGCAATGCGACCACGATAACCCTCAAAGACAATACTACAGTCGATTCAGCTTGATCACACTCAATGACCATGAATCCCAGTTTTCGCAACTGAAACTCAAACTTTATGGTCTATATCGAACCCTTGGGGCACTTCATTTATATTTGATAGGGGATGAAACCTTATCATCGAGGTTGATGCGAGGTATATCAAAGGCATGCTCTCAAATCCTGATATTGCGCCTAGCACTAGCATCAACCGATGGATAGTTTCAATTCTAACGTTCCACTTTACGCTAGTTCATGTTGCAGGTACACACTGGTCTTTCACAACGTCCTCGACGAACCAAAGACAACGATATCAAAGTAGAAGAAGAATTTGGCAACTGGATCGACAAACTACATGGTTTCATTCACCAAATCAACCCAATCTTGATTTAACCTTTCCCCTCTCACACGACTTATCCCACTTTTGCCCAAGCTTCAGATTTCAGTAAGGGGGAGGATGTTTCATATGAAGACATACCTCGATTGGACAAAGCAAAGAAAGAGGACAAATGATTACTGCTCATTCATACATGGTTAGACAATATGGTGCAACCCCCAAATCTATCAGACACCAAGTACGCTACCTTCATGCGATATTGCACCGAGTTCTTCATAGATTCTGGAAGACTATGGCGAAAAGATTGTCACGGAGAACACAAGATTGTTGCAATTCCAGACTGTTGCATCGATATAATCCAGTCGTTGCATGACCATATCAGCCACAAATGATTTTTGCCATGAAGTCTCACGTCGCACTACAATTCTGGTGGCCCAACCTGAAAGCCAATATTGCATGGTACATCCGAATGTGCCACTACTGTCAGTTGCGACAAACTCAAAATCTTCTTATTCCACCAATCATCACCACCCCCGCCCCTCTATTCGGAAAGGTCTACATTGACACAGTGCACATGCCACCTTCTGGCGGATATCGCTATATAGTACAAGGTCAATGTTCGATATCGTACTGGCCGGAATTCAGGATGCTTTGCAATGAAACAGCAAAGACCATTGGCAATTGGATCTTCAAAGAAATCATTTGTCGCTTTACAAGATCGTTACTGACAACGGCTCAGCATTTCTTGCTGCTCTCAAATACTTGGCAAAATGATATCATATCAATCACATTCAGATAAGTGGGTACAATTCTCATGCCAATGGCCTCTTCGAACGAGCCCACTTCGATGTACGACAATCACTCTACAAGGCTGTCGATGGTGACCAAACTCGATGGTCGGTTGGGACCTACTCGGTCTTTTGGGCAGAACGGGTAACAGTTCAAAAATGAATGGGCTGTTCGCCCTATTTTGTGATCACAGGTTCTCATCCACACATCCCTCTCGACATCTCAGAAGTGACATACCTACAACCACCACCCAATTTGATACTCTCCTCCACCGATCTCATTGCCCGACGCGCTATCGCATTACAGAAATGATTGACTGATCTCGAAGTACTCTACTCTAGAGTCCGACGAGAAGCTGTGAAACGCTTTGAAGAAGTTCACAAGCAAACAATTCGAGACTACAATTTCGAAAAAGGTGACCTCATACTCATGCAAAACACACAGATCGAAAAAGCTCTTAATCGAAAAATGCGAGCTCGATATCTCGGCCCACTCATTGTCATTGCATGAAACTACAGTGGCACTTATATTCTTTGCAAGCTCAACAGTTCAGTTCTGCATTGACCAGTAGCTGCTTTCTGAGTTCTACCCTATCTAGCACGGAAATCAATTCCCCTTCCTCTGAACCTCTTCGATATCGACGATCATCGGCTCAAACAACTTTGAACAACATCGGACGTTGATGGAGACATTGACGAAGGCATTCCTGACCTCGATGAAGACGAATAGAGCATTTTCCTTTTCTTTTTCTTACTTGCGATATTAAAACAAACTCTCAAATCTATAACAGTGTACTATTACAAGTCATGATATTGTTCAAAACATGTTCATGCAAGCTCAATGGGGTTTTTGGCTATGAAGGAGTTCTGAGCCTTTCCCCTATGTCTCGTTTTGATCAATTGTCCATCCTTCTTTCTTTTTCTTTTTCTCTCCTATGTTTTTTCGCATATATCTTACATTTCTTGGCCTTGATCGTATGCTATCTTTCTCATTTCAAACATATCTTGTTCAGACACAATGAAAACAACAAAATTAAAACAATAAAACAAATGACTACTGGGATTCCTCCCACTTCCTCTCCAAGACCTCGATCTCTTCCATCAGCACTTCCACTTCCAACTTCTTGTGCACCAGCACTTCCGCGAGATATTGACGACGGAGTCTTGCTGCATCCAACTGCATCATCTTGTCCTCCACCACCATTGACATCCCCTCAACCAGACCCACGACTTTGGGTTTGACTTCTCATTCCCTTGCTTTTCCTTGCCCTTCTCCTTCTGAGCGGACTTTGCCTTTGCCTTTGTCATTCATTTCAGGCACTCGTCAACTTTTGAGGGCCTGGCCTCTGCATTTTGGATGGGCTGGATAGCCTGGATGCATACTGCTAAGTAATCATACAAATTAGCAACTGTACTTGTTATCGAGAAGACTTGCTTACTACGTCTAGGAGTCGACACCTCTGTCAACTCCTCAGTAACCCTTGTAGCTCGTTTAGAGCCTGCTGTTTTCCTCGACTCGCCCTGATGGAGTTCTCGCCTTGAGCGCTCATCAACTTTCGAGGGCCCGGCCTCCGCGTTTTGGATGGGCTGGATAGCCCGGATGCGTACCGCTAAGTAATCATACAAATTAGCAATTGTACTTGTTATCGAGAAGACTCGCTTACTACATCTAGGAGTCGACACCTCTGTCGACTCCTCAGTAACCCTTGTAGCTCATTTAGAGCCTGCTGTTTTCCTCAACTTGCCCTGACGGAGTCCTCGCCTTGATACTCCCTCCCAGTAACACCCCTGCAGCCCTTGAGTGCATCTCTTGCACTTGGGTGCGCCCTCCTCGACGATGCATTCTGGAGACGTCCTCAGCCTGGTGCAATGATCACACTAAAGCAATTGTAATTAGTCTGAACGATATCAACATAGAATGAGGACTTACTGGCCCATGGAAGGTGATCAGCTCACCTTCCTCTAGCTGCACCCACTTCATGACCACAGGCTCTTCATCCAACTTGTCCTCACCTTCCTCCTCCTTGTCCATCTCGTCCACCTTCCTCTTCTCAACGATTTGCTTGATGACCAGTAGGTCATCGACCAGAGGTTCTTCTTCGTCCGCAGCTTTGTCCCGATCGATCAAGAGGTGCATGAGCTCAAGCACAGCGGTCTGATCGCGAAATTCTTCCTTCAAAACGGTTTTGGCCCAGACTTTGGCCAAGAATGATCGATGTGCCTCAACCAGTGCATCTCGTCGTTCCTCGATCCTCTTCACTTCGGCCTCGATGGCCACAGCCTCCCTTTCCTCCTCTCTCTTCCTCTCTTCCTCTCTCTTCCTCGAATACTCCTCAAAAATATACTTCCCACCCCATGAAACCCAATCCTCATGAGCGAAAGGTGCAAAGAGGCTGATCGCCTCGTCCAACATAGCCTGCACATGGCCATTGCATGCCTCATCGAACGATCTGATAAGATCATCGTATTCAGCCTATCAACAAAGTCAGGAAGCAGATAAACGAAGAAAAAGAAAAAGACATACCATTTTCTCACAAAAATTTTGACCCCACACCTCGAAGTCGAGGTCTTCAGCTTTGCCAGCCTCGGGCATCGATTTCACTTGGTCGAGGATGGACATGTTGTCGAGGAGATTGATGAAAGAGATCGAATGGTAAGAGAGAAGTTTGAACTACGATGCATCTTAAATCAACGATCAACAATGTCACATGACCCGGTTATTTTGGCTCAACTGACCGGGATGGTCAGAATTTCAGTAAGGGGGAGGATGATAGGTTGTCTCCTCAACTCAAAGGCCGATACGTCATTCTAAACACATTCTAATCACATCGGCTAACTCCTACGAGGTCCCAGATGCAGCGCAACCCAGTCTATCGATTGTGATATCATATTGACCACATTGAAACATCACCAGCGACATTGATCGTACCAAGAGACCACATCACACAACCTTAGGACTATGTCGAAAGCCCCTAAGACCCCTTCTAAATGACCATCGAACATCCCTGATCATCTTCGAACAAACTGCGACTGTAATCGAACATCGTCGACCATCATCAAGCGTCATCAATCGATATCGAGAGACTACGAGTGACATTGGGCGCTGCATTTGTTATCTATATGGTGGAATACCATGCACCAGGAAGGATTCCAACTCGTGCCCAAACCTGCTGATAGTAGGTCAGCCTCGTTCCAAGTCCCTATCACACACAGAACCCGCTGGACAAATTATTGCAAGACTTAGCGTGATTTATACACAGAGGACAGTCCCCTTTTAGTTCTATACCCTTTATTACTCTTTCATCATATGATATATATCTTTCTTGTTTGGATTCCAGTCTCCTTTTTGGCCTTGTGCCTTAACTCATATCTTTTGCCTCATGTTCTACACATGTTTCTCATTCCATTTTAGGAAGTTTCTTTAAAACATATAAAACTCTGTAGTATCTACTTGAAAAAGGAGGAAATTGTCTTCACCTATCGTCTCATATACAGTTCTAAGCATCCGATCAATCTTCTAAAAACAATCTAAGTCTCTACGAGTTTTCTTGATCGATGAGAAACCTCTACGACCATCATCGTCCTCGATCTTCCTATGATCCTCTGATCATTATCACTAGCAACCATTTCAACATGTCCTAGCCATTGACTATAGCCTTCATATACTTTCAACCTGTTGAAAGGTCCTCGGAATTCACACTTCAACCATCGACGATAGAACTCATTTGCCATCGATCTCATTGATTATCCTTGATATCGGTCGATACTCAATCGGACCACACCAAACACCTTCAGTTCCTATAGCACTACCTTCATGACTAGTACCAACTAGTTATCTTCCCATCGGTTGGACCACGAACATTTGGAAAGACTTGTACCCTTCCTCGGACTCATCGCAAATATCATCGATTGCCTCATCAGCAGTTTAGGTGGTTTTCCCAGGTTGAGTATCACCAACGAGATGATAGGTGCAGACGATTTCTTGGCTTTTCAAGTAGATACTACAGAGTTTTATATGTTTTAAAGAAACTTCCTAAAATGGTATAAGAAACATGTGTAGAACATGAGGCAAAAGATATGAGTTAAGGCACAAGGCCAAAAAGGAGACTGGAATCCGAACAAGAAAGAGATATATCATATGATGAAGGAGTAATACAGGGAAAGAACTAAAAGAGACTGTCCTTTGTGTATAAACGATGCTAAGTCTCACAATAATCCTTCTGTACGCGATAGGGAGTTGGAACGAGGCTGACCTACTATCAGCAGGTTTGAGCACGAGTTGGAATACTTCCTGGCACATGGTATTTGACCATATAGATAACAAATGCGGCACCCGATGTCGCTCGCAGTCTCTCGATATCAATCAATAGCGCTCGACAATGGTTGACAATGTTTGATCGCAGTCGCGGCTGTTTGAAGTTGATCGGGAATGTTCAATGGTCATTTAGAGGGATCTTAGGGGCTTTCGACGCAGTCCTAAAGTTGTGCAATGTGGTCTCTTGGTATGCTTGATGTTGCTGGTGATGTTTCGACGTGGTTGATAAGATATCACACTCGGTAGACTTGGTTGGGAGTGGTCATGCTGCTTCTGGGACCTCATGCGAGTTATCTGATGTGATTAGAATGTGGTTGAAATGGTGAATCAGCCTTTGAGCCAAGGAGACAACCTATCAATGTACATTCGTTAAACCCCCCCCACACTGCAATATTATCAGCAGTTGAACTGCAGGTGTAGTGAGTCTGGGGGAACTCCTTAAGATCACAGACCACAAGAACATGAATAACATATATATTTTGTGTAATGGTAGTGATAGTAGAAAAGTTGCTTATGTAAGTAGAAGACTGGTCCCTATATAGGGACCAGTCAGGCCAATAGCAAGTTATTATAATATATATAAATGCAGGGCCTAGCCCCAGGTCACCACACCCTCCCCCTTAGGCTTCATCCATCGGAGAAGCATAATACGTTTGAGTAATAGGATGACCTTGACAGGCCATTGAGTATGTAGGTATCATCAGGGTGTGATGACACAGTTAGAAGAACACATGATGACTCTATTTGGCAGGGTCATTGGGGATGTGGGTATCATCAAGCTTCAACAATGAAATGTGGGTCTCGTCGAGGGTCAATGAGGATGCAGGTAGGTTGACATCCACCAACATAGCCCATATGTAATTGGGCATAATTGGCATGGGAATCTTGTGCTCGTAGTTGGGTGCAGAAGACAGTAGGGTTGTCTTGTGATGGGGGACCATCAAGGACAATTGAGTTAGAGGGAATTCCCCAGAGCAGAGGTATCAGTCATCTGCCCTTCATCAAAGGGGACAGACAGAAAATGTGTTTTCTCGATGGGGAGTGTTTCACCGTTGGAGGGGGAGATGGAGTCAGTGGTGACTGTTGTCGTCCAGGACTGTAACTTTTCATGCCTTGTTAGATGGGACAATGGTAACAGAGCTAATGGGTGGCTTGTGCCCCTTAGGGGGTATTCCAGCAGCGACACACCACGTCCTCTTCAAGGCCTTCTTCTGGCCTTGAGTCACCTTCTGGATGAAGAAGGTGTTGCTGAACCAATCCTGGCTAGGGTCATCCATGTGAGAGGTGCTCATGTGCATTTAAGCAGAGAGTCCACTGGAGAATCCAGAGGAGGGGGCAGTTGAAATCATTGATTCGGGGCAGGGTCACCCTGAATGAGGAGGAACTCCACCCCTGGTGGAAGCAGTAAACTCTCTTTTTCTTTTCCATTGTGGCTCTTGAAGAGCCACATTACTGGGCCCAGTGACCCACCACTGGGGTTCAGTCATCAGAGGAGCATCCTCTGAATGAGTGTTTGGAAGTTGCCGCAGATGTCGCATGATGTCTGTACCAGTGGTAGACTATTCCGACTGGGAGGAGTTTGCAGTGGCCATCACTGTGAGCCAGCCAATGGCATAGTGGGAACCTTCTCAAACTTCCACATCCAAGACTCCCATAGAGGCGAGATGTCTTATGACATCCTCTAAGGAGGCTTGATGGTTAGTTATTGGCAGTCTGCCGATGATGCACAGGGGACAGAGTGAGGGTCCCACTCTCAAATCTGTTGGTACAAGCCTGGCTTAGCAAGTACCTCTGCAATACAAAGGTACAGGTGAGTTTTGACCTCAGGGGAGAGCCCTGAAGGAATCTGTTGATGGAGCAGGAGTTGTCCCCTGACATGATGGAGAAAAACCCTCTGTTCATCCAAAAGGGTACCAGGGTGGTGTCTCCACTGGTACAGATGTTGGTGCATGAACTGCGCACATGTTTTGGCTGAGTCCAGGAGCGAGGGTTGATCCAGGTGATTAGGATTGTTGAGTCAGCGCAATCCTTGCACTGACTGCATTTCAACTGGGAGCCAACTGGGTAACTGCCAGTGGGCAAGGGCATAACTCATCAGGGGCATTCAAGCCCCTGCAGGAGTGTCATTGATGATGTGCATATACTCGCACATCCATTCCAGCATTGGATAGTTCCTGGTGGTATGGGCCAACTGGGTCCAAGCATCAAATTCCTCAGTGTTCTGAGGAATTGAGGTCGGGACTTGACCATGCAGCTTGGGAGCCGGTTGCCAGTTCGCTGTCCTGGGGATATTAAGCACCGAGAAAGTATACCTTGGTGGAGGAGGATTGGGAAGAGGTGGGTAAACCTCATTCATATTGACGTCCTTGTTGGGAATGATGGGGTGGGGAGCAGGAGGTGGAGCCAGCTGGGAAATGATGTTTGCATAAGAGTTACCCTGAGACCTCTCAGGGTAAGGGGATGGCTCACAAGTATGAGCTCGTTTAGAGGATTGGCCCTCGAGCTCCTCTTTCAGCTGCTCATTTTCATTCTCCAGGTTCTGGATGGTCTCCTGGAGGGTGTTGATGTCTTTCTCATACATTGTACTCGTGTTTGGCTCTGGCTAAGAAGCCAGAGTTGATGTTGGCATCTCGACAATCCTTCACATCGAGATATTGTTTATCATGGTCATACATGTGGGTGTACACGTGTAATGCATAGCTCTTGCAAATATTGCAAGTGCCTCAGTGAAATCACCATCAGTCTCCAGCCTTCATCAGTCAAGGAACTGGTGCCAACACCAGCTCATTGGTTTTGGCCTTCTCTAGCAGAACATCTGCTAGAGCGGATAGCTTCTTCCATCTCACCAGGACTTGGCAAGCAGTGGATCTGAGTTTGGCTGCTCAAGCCTGTTGGCTCAAGCTCTCTCTGCTTCTCCTTCCCCCTTTGAGACTGGCCACTAGGGTCAGTCTCACGTGCACAGTGAGGTTGTGATTTTTTATTGGCATCCCCCATGGGGTCATTGTCATCTGGTGCTAGATTTGACATGGTAAACACCAGGCGATGAAGAGAAAAAAAATGGAACTCCATGCACTGTACTATACAGCAGCGGAGTTTGAATACACATTTGCACATCACCGTGTTGGACAACTTGGAGTTTTCCAAGTTGCTCAACTTTGTGTACGTGCAGTGCCAGCTGTGCATCTTGGCAGTTCCTGCCAATCCTTGGCACCCATCAGTGCCAAGTAAGCATCTAGAGCTGCAAGATCATTGCAGTTCACTAATGGTTCCCAAGTGGTGTCACCTAGACTCCACTTGACTTCAAATTGGATAGTATGGCCACACCATCTGTGGGCCATAATCTCTTCAATGTACCATTCAGTGTCATCAGGTGCACCAAAGTCATATGCATCTGGGGAACACCTGTTAGGAAGCAGGGTGTTGTTAGGAAGGTGGGCCTCAAGAGGCTAACATGGAAATGCTGGTGTAAATGCCGGCATTTCAGCTCCATAGGAAGGTCCAACACATGGTTGGATGTATCAGGGAAGGCTTGTAGGACCTTGTAAGGTCCTACAAATTTCAGCAATAGTTTACTTGTGCATCCCTTGGGTAACACAATATTTTTTGTGGACAAGTAGACAAGGCCTCCTTGTTTTATATCAGGATCTTTGTGCTGATGTTTATTAGCATAATGTCACTGAAAGACTTATTCAGCAATGATACTATCATGAGCCACTGCCATGTTTTGCAGTGCATTCATTGCGAAAGTATGCACACCTGGCGGAATGTGTTCCATGGAAGGAAGCTCTTGCATCATACAAGGCAAGAAACCATAGTTGATCTCGAATGGGGCCATCCCATTGCTCTGTTGATTACTGAGATGGCTGGCAGAGAATATTTCCATGGTGAAGAGAACAGAGTTCAAATATGGGAATGAACAAAGAACTGCACAGGAGAATACAAGTGACTTCCACCGTTATTCATAAAAATCAGTGTACTGAAATTGATGCAATAGATTCACACCTATTAATCCAACAAAATTACAGATTGGCAACATCATAGAACTCAAATTGTCATTCATGGTGGTGCCCTTGAGAAGTGGAACATTCAGGATGATGATAGTACTCAGAGGAGTAATGCTGTTGGACAGGTCATATACTCATGTAAGTCTCAAAGTTGGCATAGAAGAAGAAAAGCTCACATACAAATTTAACCACAGAAAGCAATTACTGCTTAATCCACCATTTGTCCCAGAGAATCCATGTCATTGACCACACTCAAGCAAAAAGTCAACTACTCTGATGAGGAAGAAAGAGAAGCCAGACACAAACTGAGTAGAATGGCAATAGACAAGGGCTCCATCGAACCTGCTGACCAGTAGTAGACTATGCAACATCTTGATTACAAATGGATATAGATTTTGAGCCCAGTCAGAAATTTCCACCATAAACAAACAAATACAATACAACAACCATCAAAACAATAGATGAGGGCTCCATCCAACCTGCTGACCAATAGTAGACTACTCAACATCTTGATTACAAATGGATATAGATTTTGAGCCCTGTTGGAAATTTCTGCTATAAACAAACATATACAATACATCAACCATCAAAACATCAAAACATCATTGGGATTAAAATTACCATCAGCTGAGATGCCACATTGATTGGTATGGTCAAAATCCTCTGCCAGACCAGGGGTTATAAGAACAACTCCGTTGTACCTCAGGACTTGTAACTCTCTTTAAAAATCTCCCTGTGTTTCACCTGTCCATCATCATTCAAGGTCTGCCTCCAGACTCTGGATGACATTTATTGTGAGGGTTGTTACACTCACCACAGACCTCACCTCATCTACTGTGAATTCTTTCACTGTGTATGCTGCATTTGATTGTTGTTTGTGATGAGTCCATTCACTTCTGCTGAACAATGGAGAGGACAACACTTACACACCCTGTGTTCATTGACATTCAAAGTCCATTTTTGATCTCCAGGATTACACATCATTGTCGTCATTGTCTCTGATATACGCTCTGACCATATTTTCATCATAATTCAACTCTGACTGTGTATGGCTGCTGCTACTGAGGACCAAAGAATTCAACTCGCTTCTGCCCAGCAATGTGGAAGAGCACACTTCACTGAAGAACAAACTGCTGCATCATGTCATGTGAACACAATTGCACATTGACAAGCATGACAATGTTCTACTTCCAAACCTGCAAATGTCACTTTTTGGTGGGAGCAGTTGGCTGTACTTAACAAATCATCTACTATTTCATCAATCAAACTTCATTGGAATCATTGTTGTCAATACTGCAACATCAAGGTGCGTTGTGATCTTGATGGTTTCAACATCTCCATTCTGACAGTCTCATAGATCTTAACTGGTGAACAGACAAATGACAAATGTTTTGTTTGTGGTCCTTGAGGTGCCCACAAGCTTTCTCCTCTACCCCCTTTTCCTGTTGAATGGAACACCTTCCTTCACCATCCAAATCTTGGCACTCTTTCATGACCTTTCAACAATCTATTTTCCATGACTGCACTTGATGTCTATGATGGTGATTTTATGCACTTTGACTCTGGTGTCTCTGCTGTTACATTATCAGGAGGTCAAACTTATCATCAGATGATTCCAGCGACTGAAGGCCAACATGCCATATGATGGTTTATTTACGACCCCTGCTACTTTTTTCTCATGAGGGAGAGAACATAACATCCCACATAATTGGATTGAATCAGCACAACAAGGATTAACCCATACATTCAAAATTTAGATTGTCTTTGAGTAAATTCTGATGATGAAAGTGATCTCGCACTTCATTTAGACTTACCACACCAAACCTCTCAAGATGAAATTGCTGCCATTGTTTCTCTTGCTCCTCTGACACCTCAAAAGATTGTCATTAGACATAAAGGAGAAACCATTCATTGTTTTCTACCTTTGTCTTCTCCTTACATTGAACCTCTTCATTATGTCTTACTCTTTCCCTCTGGAGATCTGGGGTGGTTTCCTGGTTGATCAAATTCAAATGGAAATTCTTTTTCTCAATCTCAGTGGTTTTGCTCTTGCTTTTTCATCAATGCTGAACAGTTGTCCATGTTCTCACGATTAACAGGTGGAATTCTGTATATATTCTTATACAACACTGCTCACATTATGATTAGGAGAATATCTGGTGGATGCATGGAGTGTGATCAATGAAACACACCTCAAGTACATCTGCAATAATCAACATACAGAGGTAGGTGAAGGCGAATACAATGGTGATGGTGATGAAGAACCTTCTGATGATGTCAGACTCCCATCTACATTTGTACATTCTCCTGCTTGGTCTGCTGCAAATGTTTCAGATTGTCCAGCACTTCAAATGGCTATTGGATCCATCACTCTATTTGTCACTTTTACAACTAACCCTACATGGCCTGCCATCTCATCTGAACTCCTACATGGTCAAAATGCGAGTGATTGTCCTGATGTCATAATCTGTGTCTTTCATCAATATCTCTCTCTGTTCATGAAAGACCTTTCCAAATTCATGGGCCCAATATTATATCATATTTGCATCATCAAATTTCAAAAGCATGGTTTACCTCATGCTCACATTGCCCTAGCACTCAAAGATGTTCCTCAAACTGCTGCTCAAATATCTTCCTTTCTTACTGTGGAGATTCCTTGACAATCTGGTCCTCTGCAAGATGCCGTGTTGAAGCACATGATTCATAAACACAATCCTGCTAATTCCTATCATTGATGTGGATGGCCCGATACTGCCTGTAGTTATGGATACCCTAGGGATCTCAACAATGAAGCTACTTTCAATGACAGAGGTACACTGTTTATTATTTCTTGCCTTTCATGATAATGAGATTGATATCTTCATCAGGATATTATGAGCCATGCTGCAGTAAACCTGAAGATCACAATGTCATTTTGAACATTCCATATTTCACTGCCAAATATGATTGCCACATCAACTTCGAATGGTCAGCCTCTGTAAACCTTTTCCAATATCTCTTCAAATACTTCTACAAAGGCCCTGATCATACTAATTGGGCTGTTGTAAAAATGAACAAAACACCTACTTCTGATTGCAAACATCAACCTGTTGATCAAATTAGAGACTACAAAAGAGGCTGTTATCTCTCCTCAATAGAATCTGCGATGCATCTAGCTTCATATCACATCACTGGCAAATCCCCTGGAGTTACCAACTCATCTTCCTGGTCGACATCATGGACAATTCAAATGCAAAAATCATTTGGAATCTGATGCTACACTTCTCATTTGCTACCTTGATCATCCAATACACCCTCAGTTTGGACGTACTCTGATTTTGGCACTAAATGTCATCTCATTCCTCATGATCCAACCAAAAATATGCATCCGTTGGAGATATTAGAAAATGAACATGAAGGTTGACCTCGCATGTGTATTTGTTTCTTTGCTGAAAAACACCAAGGAGTTAGTTGCATCCAGATGGTCTACCCACAACATGGTGAAGTGTTCTACTTAAGAGCACTTCTTCTCCACCGAGGTGCTCACAGTTGGAAAGAACTAAAAACAGTAGATGGCATACTTCAATCAGCTGCACAAAACTTTGGCTTATTCCAAAATTCCAATGAAGCAACCATGGCTTTCAAAGAACTCCTTCATTTGGGCTCTCCATCTTCTCAACTACATTGGCTATTTGCTGTTCTACTGAAGGAGAAATAATCTGCAATCTATGGAATTCATATCAAGCTGAACTCTCTGCTGATATCTGGGACTTCTATTTATGATCTTCACCAACTCCTGACCCACAATTGATTAAAAATCAACTTTTGATTTCTCTTCAAGATCTCCTATGTGGCCTCAGAAAGAAATTAGGTGACATCAGTCTCCCTGATCCTATTGAAGATCAAGACAGTAAAGTAGATGCAGAACAAGTGCACTGGGGAGGAGATCATGAGAATTTGTTGTCTTTCAGACCTAGTTTAACCCCTGAACAAGTATACTTTCATACACTTATATTGCTCATTCCATGCTGACATCGTAAACACAGCACATGATCTATGATTGCCTACTCCATCTTTCCACTATCAAACCCCCTCCCACTCACATTGATGGAAGAGCTGGCTGTGGCAAAACTTACATTCTATATCCACTGATTGGAGCTTCATGCAAATCAAATCAAATCATCTTGATCTCTGCTTCTTGGGCATATGCTGCACAAAGAATTATCCTGGTGGAAGAACTGCTCATTACTTATATGGTATTGAGGTCAATGAATTCAAACCATTCCTACAATCTGCAATTCATCCCAACACACAATGAGCCCATATTTTGCTAACTGCAAAATGCCACATCACTGATGAAATTGGCTCTTTGAATTTCAAAGCATTCAATTGTGCAGATCAGCTTATGAGAACACTCACACACCAAAGATATCAAGTATGGGGAGGTCAAATGTTGATCACGTTGGGTGATTTTTGCCAGGTGAGCTTTGAGTTTTTCTTCTTCTTATTATTCTCACACCTTCACTATACAAGAGCATGCCTGTGGTACATTACATGGGCCATACTGCAATCACTAAGGCTTCAAATCTTTTCTCACTTTGAAATCCTTCATCTGGATACTCCAACCTCGATACAACAGTCTACAGATCCTGATTTTGCAAACTTCTTAAACAACATTGGAGGCGATTATCTTCACGATACTGTTGATCTCAGCCATCTCTCCCACTGCCATTCAGTCAACACCATCTTAGATTATGTATTCCCTCACAACATCATATAAAATCCACACCTCTGCATCAAACGAGCTATCCTTAGCCCATTTAATGTCTTTATCAATGAATTTAACTCTAAAATTGTGGACCATCTGCCTGGTGAAAGCTGAACATACTGGAGTACTGACTACATTAAATCTGATTTAGATCAAGATGATGTTGAGCAATCAATTGCAACACCTGATCTCCTAAATTCTTTCGAAGAACCTGGCATTTCACCACATGAGCTAGCTCTAAAAAAGGGCTGCATCTGCCAATTCACAAGAAACTTTGATGCATCTAAAGAACTGACCAAGAACACGTGTGTGATCATCACAAAGCCTCTGAAATACTCTGCTGAAGTTGAGACATTGCCAAATGTTGTTGCTGGTCAAACAATAGAAGCAGTATGTACCCCCTTCTACAGCACATCATGTTCTTATATTTAAGCCTACCCTCATCTTAGGTAACCATACCAATTCCCCACATTGATGCACATTTTCAACTTTCTGCTTACAACTTCACCATTCACTGAAAACAAATCCCTCTTGCCCTCTGCTATGCTACCACTTACAATGGTTGTCAGGGACTTACAGCTGAACAATTAGCTCTCAATTTCAGGCAATCAGTATTCTCTCATGGACAACTGTATGCAGCTATGACCCACATACCTAACTCTCAAAATGTGCTGATTCTTAAAGCTGTGGATGATAATTCTATGACAACTAAAAATGTTGTTTGGAAGGAACTGCTGCTGTAATCTCTGCTGATGCTGCTTACCACATCTGTAACATTATGACATCACTCCAGCTTCACCTCTCTTAGACATCGACCACCATGTCTGGTTCATCCATCTTAACTGCAATTTTCTGCTGCACAAATTGCCACATCCTTGATGAAGAAAAAGAGAAAACAATCACCTACAATGCAGAGCTCTTATTAGGAAAAAATGATGAAGACAACAATGACCAAGATCACTTCATCAATGTGATCATTCACTTCTTCATTTCCAAGGAAGAAATGGAACCTGAGGAAGATGTCTACCACTTCATTGTTGGCAAAATTATTTCTATCAAAGATGACACCGTAGTTGGTGATGACTGAGATGTTGAGGACTACGATCTGGAATTAGATGCTTTTGTGGTTTGTCATTAAAAGAAGTCCTTTCTATTACTAACAATAGGGTTGTTCATGGTTGGCATTTTTGGTTCATTTTTCACTCATTTTCTATTTCATTTTTATTCCATTTTTCTCAAGAATGGAACTGAGAATGAATGTAAAACGAATGTAAAATGGAACCCTACCCTTGCTTTTGTAAAAAGGGAACCAAAAAATGATCATTTTTCATCTTTTTAGCACTGTGCCTGGTGAGAAAGATGCATTTTTGCTCCATTTTTCCAAAGTTTCCTTCCCAGGGTGTTCATGGTAACCATTTTTCATGTCATTTTCCATTCCATTTTTTGTTCCCTTTTGTTTGTTCCTCTGCCAAATACATGAAAATGAGCCAAAAATGAGTTTGAAAATGAGCCAAAAATGGCCCAAGAATGGCTACTGTGAACAACCCTAATGAACATTCTTAGATGACACCAATGCCTGGATGGAATAAACCAATCCCTCCCATTGTCACCATGTGCAGAATGGTGACTGACTCATTATATGTTTCACACTTTTTCACTATTATTCTTAGACTGGTCAGAAGACAGACAATGATTTCAACATCAGAGTCAATCAATACTGCACTGGTCAAATGAGACTGACAGCTCATGTCATCAACATTCCTCACCAAACTCCCCATTTCCAAAACTTATGCACACCCAACAATACTTCTACTATTTCTGCGACATGCATCATCACAGGTTCTGCTGAACAAACGGCACTTCATGGTGGGGTCAAGGCTATTCCAATGGAACTACATGAGATGGCTTTCATCAAAGACTCTGGTGGTACCACCAAATTCAAAGGTAGGATATTGTCAAACATCGTTGCTCTGTGATTAACCTAGGTAAACCATCAACCCAACTTTGATCTAAGAGAAAAACAATGATCATTGACAATTCTTCCTCCAACACTGCACCTATAGGGGAAACATCTTCATCCAAACATCAAAAGTTAACCCATGAAGAGGTCTAACAACCACATCTTCACCTTCTCAAATTTTCACTCTGTACTTCTACATTAAATTCTCTGTTATCATTATACTGTACTAAGTCTGTGGTTATCACTATGCCTACTTCTGAACATCATCAATTGTCCACCTCCATAATTAACTACCACATTTACCTATGAGTTCATGACACTACAAAATACACCTCCTCACTCTCCAATCTCAATCAAACAAAAAGGGTGCAAAATCAATGATGAGGTTAGCCACAACAACACCAAACCACTCCTGAGAGACACCATGCAGTGTGAAGTGCAAGCAGTGTCACTTGTTTTATTACTAATTCTTCTTTCTATCACATTTGTGCATGTTGACAGTTTTATATTTAGAGGCAGAGTACCCCTTCTGACATCTACCCCTTGGTATGATGTCATTTGGTGGCCTTGATCTGCCTATCTCTGTGTTTTCTATTTTTAGGGTATTATTTGATTTTTGCAGTCTTCACATATACTGGGCATTGGCAAAAGGATCCTTAGAGTTTTCTCTTCAACTTTCCCTTTGCTAGGTGCGCCTCCAATCCCTGTAATATGTACTATAATTTTAACTTCAGATTTCCCTTTGCTAGAGGCTAAGGTTGCCCTTATAGTGAGGCCTTCCATAACCTCTGTGCTCTTTTTTAAAATTTCTCCATGTGTTTGTATTACCACCAATTTGCTGTAGGGAAGTTTCTTCTTCAGCAGTTTTGGCAGGCTGTTGAGGTCGCTGCTTCCTTCTATTACCACTTCTTTTGCCTGCTTGTCTGCATTCTTGTTACCTTCTACTCCTTTGTGACCCAGCACCCACTTGACTTTTATCTTTATACCACTGTGCTTTTTCTCAGAGATGTGATACTGTCTTGCATGGCATCAAAGATATAGTGGCCTGGGTAGGCTTAGTTAGTGAGATGGCTGCAATAGCAGCTTGGTTGTCAATGTACATATATGTTGGCCACCCATATTCCCCACTCCCTGCTTATCAGTTTTATCCCCAGTAGAACTCCAACCCCTTCTCCTTTGTATACTGTGTGGTGTTGTATCAATCCAAGCCAGTGCCATAGTTTAACTTTGATCCTACCATTCCTGTACAGGACTGCTCCAGTGCCTACCTTGCCTTCCATGCCTGATCCATCAGTGAATATGTTGATGTCTTGGTGATCTTGCACTATGGCCTCTATTGCCTTGTCAGCATCTGTGATAAGCTCTGTCATTATGCCAGATTTCCACCTGGTGTCATATCTTATCGCTTTGATTGTCTCAACATCCTGTGGTTGGATCTTGTATCTGTGCATGAGGTCATGTAATCGGGTGGGATATCACTTGACCAGCTTGCTTGCTGTGTCCTTGGCCAGTTTGTGTAGTGGATGCATGGGTGGTAGTGTTGCTAATTGTATCGCAGCACAGTGGCAGTATTTGTCCACTAGCAGGGGAAATGGTACTAGGTTTGCCATTACTTCTGTTATGTCTGTGGCTGTTGTCTTCATGGTGCCCATGACCATAATTGCTGCTCACTGTGATATTGATGCTAGTTTGTTCTAGGGTTGCCAAAGTTCAGTTCCGAACTGACACAAAGAACCAGAACTGGTAGAACTGAACTGACAGTTCTGTTCTGTTCAGGTTCAATCCAGCCACTGGGCATAATGGTTCTGGTTCTCAGTTCAGGACATGGGCATGGCAAGAGAATTGAGGTTCGGACCAGTTTGAACCAAACTTTTTGAGGGGTTATGGGGGCACTGAAACGGGCAGTAATTACATCTTATGCTGACAAAGGTAGTCATGGGACCAAATGAAACACCACCATCATTGATGCTGCCACCTTCCCTCCCTCATATAGGGCCCAAATGACGACAGATGTCATTTGGGCCCCAATTAATTTTTTTTGAAGTTCTTTTCTTTGTTTTCAACTAACTACTGTTTTTATTTGCTTTTTTTAGGTTCTATGTATGTTATTTACCATGAGACAGCACACCCCCACATGCCACTGCTGTGAGCAACTGCTCACAGGGTGGAGGGGTGTGCAAGGACAGGGACGACCACAAAACAATGGTGGGGATGAAGGCCAGGCCAGACTACAGGATGACTAGGCACCAGGGATGGAAACAGTGGGAGACAGTGAGGGGGATGAGAATGAGACAATGATGATGATGACAACGATGACGATGATGATGATGGCTATCACCACAGCACCCCCAACCACTGCCATGAGCAACTGCTCACAGGATTGAAATGGGGACAGGGACAATGGAGATGGGGACAAGGATGCAGAGGAGGGTGAGGACACCTACAATGGACCCCAAACAGATGCCAAGTACAATGAGGACAATGATGACAATGATGACAGGGACAAGGTGAGGGAATGGCGGGGCTGTGTCCCTCCCTCTCCCACATTTTGCATGGGGAGGGTTTTTTCTTTCCTTTTTGCTTTCAACTAATATTATTGGCCTCCCTCCCCCACATTTTATGTGGACGAGGGGACTTTTTTGTTCTTTTTGTTTTTAACTAATCTTTTCCTCTGCATCATGCACAAGGGAGGTTTTTAATATATGTATTTGAATACTGGTGTTCAGAAATGGGTATGTAGCACATTTTTTGTTTTTTTAATCTCAGTTCGGTCCTGGAAAATTAGTGAAAGTTCAGTTCATGGTTCAGCGAAAACTGCTGTGAACCAGACTGAGCTGAACTTCAGCAACCCTAGTTTGTTCAGTATGGCTTGTTTTGTCTTTCCATCCTTGGTTTTTTTGCCTATGTTCTGCTGGGGTGTAAGGAAGACATCAGTGGCATATAGCATTCAAGGGACTGCTATGGATATGGATAGGTATAATTGTCAGAGGTACTTAGTGTGTGCTCCTCTGGATGTGTGGGTGATTCTACAGTTGAAGTGAATTATCCAGTCTTGTCCTTTCACTAAGGTGGCTGCACACTGCCCTTTCCAGTTTAGCTTGTTGTCAACAATCACTCCCAGGAATCTTGCTGTTTCCTTTGAAGGGATCTGCTGGTTGCCCAATAATAATGCTTTTTGTGGTGTTTGTATCTTCTTCTTTTGGTTGATTGGGTTCAGTGTAAGCTTCCTTGTGATGTTGAGTAAGTGGAATTTCTCCACTCCAAACTCACACTTGTGTTTCCCAGCTAGTGTTTTAAGATCTGGTCCTATGGACCAAAAAAAGACTGGAAACTGAACTGAACCTAACTAATGTTAACCCGACCATTGGTTACAGTTACTGTCCAGTTATGGGCAGTTATGGTTATGGTCTTTCAGATCTCAAAAATATCATTAGCTGCACAAAAACTGGTTAAAACTGGTTGAGACTGGCTAATAGGTCACGTAAACTACACACCCCTGTTTCCACACATATTCGCTTTAATTTCACTCCCTGGTTCATCAAAAATGGTTGAGAACTGAAAAAGATATGACCAGAACCATTTTATGACAGGTATTTTGTTGTGATTTGAATGACTTTGATTGTACTGCTTATAACTTATGCTACAAAAATGTTGGGTACAATTGGACATCATCATATGATCCATAGCAATAACACACATAAGTATATGTACCATGTAGATTTCATTTATTTAACGTCCTCAACAAGTTTTAACTACATACTACAAATTATGAGTCACAGACACAACTTGAATGCAATGTACCTTGTTTGAACCATAACTAGGTCAAATCTTGATGGAATCTCTTAAAGGTTGAACCAGACCATGGGGAATTACAGTACCTAACCCAACCTACAATGGCTACACTGTCCAGATAATGGTCACCGAGATACATATGGGTTATATAAGTATAACAAAGTTTACAACAAAAAACTGGTCTTAACCAGTTTTCTTTTGGTCTATTAGCCAAAAAAGACCAGTCTTAGTCAGTCAAATTATGGTCCCCCAATATCCAGGTTGGTCCTAGACCAGTTACAGTCATGGTCTACCCCTTTAGGGGTCAAAAAACCAGACCTAACCAGACCTTAAATCACTATTCTCAGCCCATTTGAAGATTCTATTCACATGGTTGATAATGTTGTGGAGCTTTCCATGTGTCTCTGTGAAATCTTCACCCATGACTATGACTGCTGCATCATTGATGAATAGTAGCATGTATTCACCAGCTTTGAGGTCTGGTATTTTTAGAGGTCTTTACACTCCCCCACATATTCCTATAGGAGTCCAATAGGAATCCTATTATTCTGATCAGAATCCTAGGAATCCTACCATATTCTGATGTCAATTTTTGCCAGCCAATTTCATGTCAAATGGCAGGTTCTGGGGTTTTTTATTCATGACATACATCTGTCATACTTGTCAGTGATGTATACTTACTTCCTTTAGGAAAGATCTCAACATACAAGCTTGGCATAGAGAATTTTTTGCATCCAACATTGTTTTACAAAGTTTGCCTGGTCTAACTCCAACAAAACTTGACAGAATCAGGACTCTGGGTACCAAATGATCTCTTGTGTCCACATTTGGAGTTGCCCTTTCGGGCCCAATTGCAAAGAAAAAGGGTTGAAGATTGAGAGACTTTTGTTTGACATGGTCGTGGTTGGTGATCAAGATAATCATGTTTACATAATACATGTGGCCCTTTTCAGTCAGAGAGGGGAGATAGTTTATTCTGATGTAGTCCAATCAGAATTTTATCAGACCATTGGAATTTCCTAGGACTTTCCAATCATTGGACTATTCTGAAAGATTGGCATTGGCACCTCCATCGGCCTTATGATGGATGTGCCAATCCTTCTTTGCTCCTTGGCCAACAGTCTCACCGATGTGAATTTGGACCACCTACCCCTTGGATTCCATCTGTCTCTCTTGGCCTCATTGGATGATGGTGTTGCCAGTGATGGTTCTAGCCATCTGGTGGATTCATATGTATGTGATTGGTGGAGCCACAATAGTGAACTGGCACCGGGGCAAATTTTCGCTAGTGACACCCTGGATAAGTGCCTCAATAGCTATTGGCAGTATATCCCTGCCCCTGTGATCACCAGCTCACCACTCACCGATAGCCAGCCAGCAGACAATGCTGCCAATAGCCGAGCCAACTGCTGATCTTGCATCAACCTGCAGGCTCTCATTGGGGATTTGTTCAATGAAGCACGCAGGATGCGGGACTTCATAGATGGCTGTGAATCATCAGCAGAGGCTGTGATGAATGCGAATATCAGGCAATCAGCAAGGTTCCAACGGCTTCATGAGCTAGCCCTGCTCAAGGAGCTTCAGTCCAAACCACGTAAGTTAACAATGGCAGCAGCATCAAAAAACAACTGTGGACATGCTGGGAGACAGTCAGCCATAAGAAGACAATCGGAACTGGTATCTGCACATGCACAGGCTGAACTTGAGTGCCTGAAGGCCCTTCCCCCAACCTCCTACAAGTGGACCTGGGGCATTGATATTGCAGAGAATGAGGTTTTAGCAATCAATCAGGCAGCCAAGGGCAAGGGAAAAGCACAACGAACCCGTAGGGGAAGATGATGAGTCAGAACCATATGCCATGGCTGCCTGAAGGGCAGTATGCTGATCAGCATCATTTGCTACATCATCTTCACCTTGCCAAACCATGAGTGCCTCGGCATCAGCAGCGGCAGTGGGGATGGGATCAGTAGTGGGAATGGGGATGGAATCGGAATCAGTGTCAGCAGCAGAGAGATCGGCATCGGCAATGGGGACTGAAGCAATGGGAGTGGGGACAGGAACAATGGGAGCAGTCCCAGCATTGGACACATCGGATTCAGCATCTGAAAAATATAGGCCACCATCGACCATGGGTGGTCAACTGTAGGCAGAGACAACTGTTGGGAGACTTGGTGCATCTGACCACTCCTTCTTTTGCTGCATGCCATCAGGTAGAGACCCTGCATACCCTAATCCGCCCACTACTTCATGCCCAGAGTTTGCTGGTCTAGCTAGTGATCCCATTCCCACTGCCACTATCAATGAAGTGGAATATGAAGGGTGGGTTGTCATTGAGGAGGAGGCAACTGCCACTGTTGACTGGAATCAATACACCTCAGCACCTGCCAAGGATGCATTCACTGTTGAACCACTCAACCAGACCAGCTGATCACAACTTTCCCTGGACGACTACCCGTTCATTGTGGATTCGGGGGCAACCATACACATTTCTCCTAACAAGTGCGACTTCATCACCCTTTGTTGGACACCACCCCGTTCTGTCAAAGGTGTGGGGGGTACTTTGATTGCTGCCACCGGTGTCGGCAACATCAAACTCAGGATAGCTTGGGGTGCATCAATTATATTATGTAACACACTCTACATCCCGCATTCGGTGGTCCGCCTTATTTTGGTGGGCATGTTGGCAGATGACTCGAATGTGGTAATGCATTTTGATAACTTGGGGTGTTGGATTACTGATAGATCCACTGGTGCTTTCATTGCATGGGGATCATGATTCTCCAAGAAACTCTATTCACTTGATCTCCATGCCATTGCCGCCGACCACACTTTCACCGTACACAAATTACCTACTTTGGAGACGTGGCATTGTCGCCTTGGCCACGCAAATTATTAATCCCTCTGGGACATGGCCAAAAAGGGGACACTCACAGGTGCGCCCATTGTATCCACCTTGAAACCTCCCAAATGCAAATCTTGTGTCCTTGGTAAACAGACAAAGACACCCATCCCAAAGAAACATGAGGAGGGGCCTGGTCATAGGGTGACAAGGAAACTGGAGAAGGTGTGGGTGGATCTGTCAGGGCCACATGCCATGAAGTCTTGTACCAGAAATTCATATGTAATGGACATGGTTGACAACTATACTTCCTTTCCCTGGTCGATACCCCTTCGCAACAAAGATGATTTGTATCCTGAATTAAAAGCTTGGGAACTTGCTCGTGAAAGTGAGACTGGACTCAAGGTCAGAACTTATATCACCGACAATGGAACTAAAGTCACATGAAATGGAGGCTTGGCTGAAGACCCAGGGGACTGATCATCGCTTCACTGCCCCCCATACTTCTGCACATATTGGCCGTGTCGAGCGCATGCACCGTACGCTTATGGCTAAGGCCCGTATGATGCAGATCTATTTGGGTTTACCTCCTTACCTGTGGGATGAATTCTACCTAACGGCATCTCATTTGCATGCCAAAACTACTACTCATTCCCTCAAAGGATGTACACCTTGGGAATTGTGGTTTGAATGAAAACCTGACTATTCATACCTACAGGAAATCGGGTGTTGTGCTTTTGTACTCATCCCCAAAAAGGACAACCTGAAAATATTCAAATGCTCCATTGAGTGTGTACTGGTAGGGTATGATCCGAAATCTAAGTCTTATCGGTGCTATAATTATACGACACGTAAAATCCATAGCTCTTACCATGTTTGGTTCCTTGAAAGTCATGATGGTCATGCACCACCTATGCCCACCATCTCAGAGGACAACAGGGCTACTGGCCAGCCCAGGGATAACATATCTACTATCCATCCTTTGACCCTGGACTGCGATGATGACAATGAGCCATTCATCAATCCGGGTTCACCCATCAAAAATACCTGTGACTCAGACGAACCACAAGTACAGCTGCCGCAACCCATGCCCCGCCACTCCTCACGCATTCCCATCCCCACAAAAAAAAATCCAAACGGTGGACCATCTACCACTAGAACTGCAGCAGCTGTCCAAGAATCTCAGGAGAGCGCAGCCCGAGTCAAGGAAGCACGAGGGGAACATAGGTTGGCGACAGTGGGGGCCCAAACTGCTGATCCAGATCATGCACCAGATTCAGCGATCGATCATGATCATGACATCATTGCGGAACTGTGTCAATCATTTGCTAATCTTGATCTTGGTGATCAGGTGCATCAATTCCATGCTTTGATCTCGGAAATGACAGACTTCGATCCTGAATCCCTTCAATTTGAGGATGATCCCAGAACATGGGAGGAGGCTAAGAATTCCGTCGATGCTGAACATTGGAGAGTGGGATATGTGGAGGAACTGAAGTTGCTGAAAGATATGGGTGTCTACAAGCTCATTCCATGAGACAACGTGCCACAAGGGAAGCGCATCTGAAAGGGGAAACCAGTTTTCCACATCAAGAGGGACGAGACTGGAAAAGCAGTTAGGTGGAAAGTACGTCTCGTTTTCAAAGGTTTTGAACAGATCTACGGCAAGGATTATACCAAGACTCACCAACTGCATGTATGGAATCATGGTGAATACTTCTACACTTGGTGGCCTCTCTTGGCTGGGACACACAACAAATAGATGTGAAGATGGCATTTCTTTATGGCCTCCTACCAGATGACGAGGTACAATACATGCAACAACCTGCCAGTTTCGAGGAGTCTGGGAAGGAAGACTGGGTATGGCAACTCCAATGCAGTTTATATGGTATGAAGCAAAGTGGGCGCATATGGAACCAGACACTTAATGCCCAGATGATCGACTGGGGATTTACCCACCTACCTTGCAAGTCTTGCATTTATTACCGAAAGTCTGACTCAGGTATTATTATTGCAGCCATTCACATCGATGATTATCTGTCCATTGCAGATTCAAAGGATGAGAATGAACGCTTCAAAGACCAGATGAGGCAGGTATGGACTATTTCGGAGTTGGGCATGGCATGCTTTATTGTTGGAATTGCTGTCACCTGGGATAGAGCCACCCAAACTGTCACACTTTCACAGACCGCTTTGATAGACAAAATAATTGAACAATTTGGTCAAAAAGATGCTCATCCAGTATCAGCGCCTCTGGAGCCAGGTTCCAAATTATGCCACCCAAATTGACAATACATATCCTCGGAAGATCAACTACAACTCAATAAACTCCCATACCAATCCCTGGTTGGCTGCCTACTTTATCTGGCCATATTGACCCATCCTGACATTTCCTATGTGGTTCAACAACTCTCCCAATATCTCGACTGTTACTCCTTCGAACACTGGAGTGCAGCTATCAGATTGGTGTGTTATTGCAAGGGTACAAAAGACCTTAAACTTTACCTTGGGGGTGATCGTCCAATCAACCTTCAAGCCTTCAGTGACTCTGATTGGGCAAATTGCCTTGACACATGCCATAGTGTCAGTGGTTTTGTTTGCTCCCTAGGTTCTGGCACCATTTCTTGGACAGCACGGAAACAAAAAGTTGTCGCAACTTCGTCATGTGAAGCAGAATACATCACCGCTTTCGAAACAGCAAAAGAGTGCATTTGGTTGTGAGCATTACTCAAATCCATTGACTATCAACAACCCATCCCAACAACAATTTATTGCGATAATTCTGCAATGAAATCCTTATCCGAGGACCCCCTTCTCCATTCCCACATCAAACACGTCGATATAAAATATCATTTCCTTTGTGAACACGTCCAGTCAAATGAACTACAACTCACATACATCCATACCTGTGAGAACATTGCTGACTTGTTCACGAAGGCTCTGGATGCGTGTGCTATATTTAGCACATGCACCCTTTGATGTGTATGTACAAATGTATCGTGGATACCTTCTTTCCCTTTCTTCCCTTTCTCCCTTTATCTTACAGAAAGCATATATATACAGTAGATAGATGCCTGGCCACCTCAGTCATTTATACAAGGACTGAGGTGAGCATTGATGTATTCATATATTTATATTGATTACTTATTGTACCTGTAGTATAGCCTTGTTTATTCTAGGTACAGTACTTACCAAATATAGTCATTTATACAAGGACTGAGTATAGCCTTGTTTATTCTAGGATTGACTTTCTACATCAATCACTCATCATTTCCATCAAGGTTACAGGCTTCATATATGTCAAAATTGTAAAGTTCTTCATTTACTGGAAATGTGATCAATTCCTCCCCTACATTTGAATCTTCAGTACCCTTCTTTGATCCCTCTTTTTGCTTCTCTTTTCCCTTCTTTTCCCTCCAACAATCTCTTTCCTTATGTTATATTTTTCCACAGTTCTGACATTTGTTACCGGCATATTTGCAACATTTACTTGACCAATGTCCCAGTTGCTTACAATGTTCGCAATAAGGTTTGTTGGAGGATTTATGATCAGTGATGCACTCTTCCAAAGTTTTGGTAGTTCCACTATTCTTCTGGGTATTAACCAGGTTTGTGCTAGAACCATTAGAATACTTGTTATGAGAGTGCATCACATGAATTTTATATTCCTCCCATAATAAACCAATAAAGGAATCTGAGGACATTCTGCTTTTGGGGTCCAGATCATTGGGATCATTGGCATTCCCATTATAGGGTTTGATGTAAGTCTGCCAAGACAAAGGTAAAGACGCTGAAATAATCGCTTTGAAGCGTGTGTCCAAGACATGGATTTCAGCATTGGGGAATTTATTGATGTGGTCATGATATGATTTAAGTGTGTCAAGGTGCTTTGGGAGATCATCCATGTCTAGTATCTTGGTCTTGTATAACAGGCACTGTATATGATTTACTGTTTGATGTGCCTTGTTCTTGTGAGTGACCGTAAGCGCTGAATACATTGCTTCAGCTGATGTTTTCAATCCGATGTGATTCATTTGAGAGGAGGTGACATTATGCATGATTACTTGTTGCACCCAAGAGTCATTTTTGTCCCAGTTATTTGTGTTAACAGGATCTTTGGTTTCATCTGGTCATTTCACACTGCCAGTAGTATATCCAGTTATATCACAATTGATAAATACCCTTTTCATTCTCTCCTTCCATTTGTGCCAATTCTCGTCCATTAAGTGATCATGTTCGGCGATTCTGTTCACATTTGGATATTTTTTTGTCCAAATCAATTTGATTGCTGGTTGAGCTGAGGCCTGTTGCCATTGTCGAGCAGCATTAGAAGTGTAAATTCTACTAGCTCGAATAGGGGTTGAGGGTGCATCTTCCTCAGGCTCTTCCAGTTCAACAAGGTGATCTGACATAGTGTGTCCAAATCCAGAATGAGTTATTTAAATATGAAAAAGGCCAGGGCCCATAACCTATTGGGATTATGGTGTGGAGTAGAAGTTCAAAGGGATTAAATGATGGGAGTTCAGGACAAGGTAGAACATCTCATATTCTCCTATACTATGATGTACATATGTTGTGATCTATAAATACATCATGTTCTATTTTTATACATGATGAGCTAGTGTTGCACTTGTGATGCACTAGTGTATTGTGCTAGGATTGACTATCCCAACACAACTGGACTGCAAAAGACCAGTCCTATAAATAGCCACCTGATGAACCAGACTTTGGTTTGCTTTGGTTCAGTTTCTGTCTTTTTCACTTCAGGACAGGACCTTTAAACACTACCCACCACTGCAAGCAACTGGGTGGACCATGGGTGCTGATGGCCCCTCAATGACACCCACATCACCCCCTCCCCCACATTTTGCATGGGGGTGGTTTCTTTTAGTTTAGTTTTTTGTGTATTACATTATATGCAGACCCCTAATTGTCACCTTTCATTTCTGTTGGAAATTCTGGGTTCACCATACAAGTTTCTTAGCCAAGTTGCCTCATGTCCAGCTTCTGACAATGCCACATATTCCGCCTCTGTGGGAGAGAAGGTGATCATGGTTTGCTTCTTTGATTTCCATCTTGGGATTTTCTATAAGTTATCCCTAGAGTTTTCATACCTGCTAGGTACCTAAGTATCCACTTTATTGCACCATGGTGTTGAGAACCTGGGTTTGCAGTGTAGGCAGCTAGTTTATTAATAGCATAACTTATATCCAGTCTTGTAGAATTTGCCAAGCATTGCAGACTCCCCAATAATCTCACATATGAAACACTGTGATTAGGTTCATTGTCACCTGGATTAGGCACTAGCTTAATATTTGGATCCATAGGTATGCTCTGCTGAGGCTTGGTTGACTTATTGCATGATTCCTTTTCCATCTCTGACCCCTATATTTGGAATGGCAGTATCATTTCTGTCCCAAACTACATGCACATTCACAGATGTTTTTATTTGCAGGCCTTTACAGGCCAGTGACAGGCAGAGACCTGACCTTGTCACTCACACAGTATATGTTGTCATGTCTGAATGTCAGACTTATGATTCAGACCTTTCAGCAGGTAATGGTGTATCTGATGTCTTATTTTGAGGATGAGGTAGACTTTATGTGAAATGTGACCACAGCATCACATCAACAATTGGGGGCATACAGGCATGATTGACAGATGGCGTTATGGAGGATATGCAAGTTTACCTATGGGATTGCACAGGTCTAAGCTGATGACAGCTGCACGAGTGAGTGCGGTGATGCACATGATCCTCAGCCACCCCCCTACGCTTCTGCATATGTTGGAGAAAGGTGTGGAGTTTTGTGCAAGGTTGCACAACAACATAAATTCCAATTGACAGAGGCATGCATCAGTTGTGGATATGTTATTTCCATTCCAGTCATTTTCACAGTCGTCACCCCTCCTGTCTGTTCTGATGGAATACCCATACCCAAGTCACCTGCAAAAGTTCCGAGAATTCATGGGGTTTTCTCAGGATTCTACTCTGGGGTTCAAGAATGTTCAGCAGGGCATAATGATTGAGAAGATGTTTCAAGGAAAGCAACATGTTGTGTATGTGTCTACAACAGGTTGGTGCTTGATAATATATCTTATGTGGCAGAGTTCTCATTGCTATTGTAGGATCAGGGAAGACCATGCCAGGACTTCTTGTGCATCTGCACTTGATGAAGGCAGAAGTATAATGTGGATTCTGCCATTACTGTTAAGAACTGAACCCATAAAGAGTTTCATCAGAATCCAGTTGGATTCAGCGGGCATTTGATGGTGGAAGGAAGTCAGGTCATAGCAGATCCAGTGGTTGGAGAACAGAGGGAATGGAAATGACTTGGCTTCAACTTATAAGAAGTTGTGCCCTTCACCTCATCTGGTGTCCTAACTTCAAGACAAAAGTTATCAGAGAGGGGAGCGGTAAGTGCAGGCAAAAGCAGGAAGACAAATGTGGGTGGACTTAGATAGGTTAGGATGGAACCAGAACTTGAGGGTGAGGACTAGAGGTGGAGTCAGAAGCAATTCAGACTCTTAGAAGGAACAGAGGTAGGAGGAGGATGAGATTGATTGTCTGTGTCAAGTCTATGTTGATATATGAACTGAGGAATACAAGTGGAAAATAACTAAGCTTAAATAGTGGAATACAGAAGAGAAGCAGGAAGCTGTGCCATTGTCTCAACTGCATACATAAATTACTAGCAGGAGCCATACAGGAGTCTTCAATTTGAATTTGCAAAATAGATGGCAGCCGTGAGCACAGTACAAGGTGGCCTGGTGCACAGCCATGTGGGCAGTGCAAGGCAGCTGGAGAAAGGTGCAGGGAATAGTTGGGGGGTATCAAGTCCTGAACATGAGTGTGGGAAGATGTCAGAAGATGTCAGGTTCTGAGCAAGTGAGGATCAGTTCTTGACAGTATTTCCCCCTTAGTGCTGAGCCTATGAGGCACATAAGGGTTCGAGTCCAAATCAGGAAGCTGGTTGATAATCTGAATGTGGAAATGGTGGAAAACTTTTAAGGTTGATCCTAACCACCATCTTCCCCCCCATTTCAAATGTCTTCATCCCAAAAAAGCACAATGAGAGCAGATGGAATGCAAGGAGTGCCAGCTAGAGGAGGAGCAGAGGGCAGAAGAGGCCAGAAAAGTGGCAGAGGAGGCAGCCAAAGCAGAGGTGGTGGCATGTGAGGCCACCAAAGTGAAGAAGGAGGAGGCAGTGGCCACAAGGAAAGCAGAAAAGAAGGAGGCAGCAGCTGCAAGGAAGGCGGAAAAGAAGCAGGTGGCTGCAACCATGGGACTATCAGAGGGCAGCAAGTCCCCAAAAAAGAAGAAAGTCAAGTTGAAGGCAAGGGTGGGGTTGGAGGAGTCTGAGGTGCAGGTGCATGTGCAGGCTGCCCTGCCCTGTAAATGGTCAGTTTTTTCTTACAACTTGACAACTTTTACCAATACTTTACACTCCCCCCCTGATTCCTATCAGACTCCTAGGAGTCCAAGTTTTCCAATAGGAATCCAATTGGAAACCTACTAGTCTGATATTAGTCATAGGAGTCCAATCAGAATATGACTTGATAGCCCTGTGGTCTTCTTCCTACTATATTCCAATAAAATTCTGACATTATTTCTAGTTTATTCCTAGTTTATTCTGATATCAACCTGCATTTACGAATGACTTTGCTTATTACAGGAGTCCAATAGGAATCCTATAGGATTATGATCTGTTGCTGTTGCTGTTGCTGTTGGAGGGAGGAGGGAGGGGAGGGAGGGGCTTATCACTTCCATCAAGTTTTCAAACACACTAATGCATTACATTGCTCTGAGAATTTCAAAGTGATTTTATATTGACATTACTACATATATGACATAACAATGTAAATAATAGTCTTGAAAAGAGAGAGGGGAAGGTGTTGATGGGAGAGAGAAGAGATGGAGAGAGGGAGAAGAGGGAGAAGAGGGAGAAGAGGGAGAAGAGGGAGAAGAGGGAGAAGAGGGAGAAGAGAGAGCAGAGGGAGCAGAGGGGAGGGAGGGGAGCAGAGGGAGGGAGGGGAGGGAGGGGAGAGCAGAGGGGAAGGAAGAAAAGAAAAGAAAGAAATAGTTACCTAGGGCCTGAACAACATCCATCGTTCAAGCCCTCAGCCCTTGCATTTGCTAGGGGTGCATCATGATAGCTGCATTCCAGCTCCCCTGTCTTTTCCCTCACATCTCATCTCATCCCTGTCTCTGTCGTCATCCCCCCCTCATCTGGTCATCCCCACACCATGTCATCACCTCTCCCCCTCCCCCACATTGTTGTCCTTCCCCTGGTCCCTGTCCCTCGTCATCATCATCTGATGCACCAGCCATCCTCCCTATGAGCAGTTGCTTGTAGCAGAGGGGTCTGGTGCTGTGGGCATTGTCATCCTAGAGGGGGAGAGTGTAGGGGTCAGAGTGACACCCTGGGTATTCCCAGGGTATGTTACTAGTGTTACATGTAGTCACACCTTCCCTAGCAGCATACACACTACATCGATAACAGTACTACACTATACAGTGGTTCTACTTATCCTTGTGTGATCAGTCTTATCACCCCCCTACAGCCCCTTTACACATGAACACTTAACTGCACTGTTCTGCAATAAAATTCAGATCACCAAGAGGACAATTTATCAATCAAGTGATTTTGGAGGTGTTTAAAAATGATAGGGATGACATAGGGATTAACAAAACTGTAAAAATTGGGAGATTAAGGTAACTTCACAATTTTGACTAACACTTTCTCTCTGCCTCTCACAACAGAAATATTGTATTATATGACATAAAGGGTTTGCACAAAGTTAGTTTAGATGTCATAGAAGTCATGCATGTAAAAAAAGTGGTAAGGTTTGGTTGGGAACACTGCAAAAACAGTCAGCTTCACTCAAAATAATGATTTCAGTGTTTGTTTACTTAGGTTTGATTGCGGGTGTTACCCGAGATTGCCCCCCAAACATATGCATTCTCTGAAGTACGTGAATGACCAAACAAACCATGTGCATATGTCTCTCATTCAAGGTCCGCCATCGAAATGTAAACCTTGAACATGCTCTTCGACATTCACCCGTACAGTTCTAGAGTACTATACCACAAACCCCCTGGCCACTGAAGACGTATGGTATGGGCCGTGGACTACAATCCTCACAACCCTCTTCCCCTCCACCCAAGGCTACATAGTCACTCCGCAATGTCGCCTTCCTGATGATCCTGAAAGTCACATTCCTGACTTCATCATCGAGGTCGTGAAGATGGCTACTGCTCCACTCACCTTTCGGTCTGTCCTTATCATTGAAATCAGAAACTCCCAGCACTGGGAGTCTGGAATTCCCGCTCTTCAACGCCAGCTCAATCGACAAACAGACGCTGCTTTTGCCGGCACCGCGTACTCAAAGGTCTACTGGATAGGATCCATTGGACCACATTGGAGGTACGGCGATAAGGAGGACGACGGACAAAATGTGCGGCCACTCATTGATTGGCATGACACCACTCATGACCAAGCCTCTTTTGATGACCTCGAATACCTGACACATCTTGTTGCTGCTCTTTAGTCAATTCTTTATTTCAACCCGTTCTTGATTCAATACTCACCCATGGCATGGCATGGTACAGGAGATTCATGTGTTGGCGTGGTGTGGCTTCCAGTGAGGGAATTATATGGGGGTTATGAGAATTGGGTTGCTGTATGGAAGAAGAGCGAAGATGAGGCAAACCGATAGTGTTTTCACCGTTCAGAACACCAGACTTGATCTTCTGTCCAAGTTATGTAGTCACGTAAATGATTTCTTGTAAATGTGTCCAGTGGTAGCTTGCTCAATAGTTAATTTCATCATAGAGCTCCATGTTCCCCGATATCCTCTCATCATTATACCACATGTAAGTAATCCTATGGTATTCACTACATCTCTACATCAATGGACCCACAAAACAATGCTTTCAGACTTCGGTGCTTGACAAAATTGGCCTAAAACTTGCCTTGATGCAGACCTTCGGCCTCAGGATGACAGAGAAGACGGAACGCCCACAATGTCTAAATTTATGTAATTGTATCGGCAATGTAACATGTCCTTCTCAAGGTTATCCAGAACAGTGTCGCTGGATTCTGTTCTCCTCCGTACAGTTTTTCTTGCCGCAGGGATCGCTTGGCTGAGCATCTATCCTGAACGTTTTATTTTTGGCATTATTAATCGCCACTCCATTGTAAGAAGATAACCGGTATATTCTCCACGGATATTTCGTCTCACCATGGGGAATATGTCAATTCATGAGCTCTTTCAACAAGTCAGCCCCAAGTATGTAATACGAGGCCCAGCGACAACTAGCTACGGTCACGTGTACAACGCGAAGTTTATTGGAAGTTTACTATAAGTACACAGTGACAATGCGCCACCAATGCGGCACATGGACTGAAAGGGTGATCATATAGAGGAACACATGAGGGAGGCATACTTGTCGCATTTCAAGTCGGCATCTATGGCTCCTCAGATGTTGCATTCACGAACCGTGCCGCCACAATGGCCATTGAATTTACTACTATACAGTGACTGCCAAGACGCAAGATCGAATCCCTATAAGCAACCTATAAGTACCTAAATTATTTTTACTTATTTTGAAAGACTCTGAGCCGTCTTTCAGCAAACTGGTGTTCACCAACTTGGATAATGTCCAGAATTCCTTTGCAATATGTACGGACACCATCTTTGACCCGAAAATTGCGGTGATAGTTCGTCTTACACTCTGATAATAGCTGGTAAATCTCACTTGCAATCTACATGGTCAAAACTTACTGTCACAGTACAAATGTACGGACCACACAGGAGCGGCTCCCTAGTCAAGCGTGTACAAGACTGCCTGTCGCTGCTCTTCCTTCTTTAGTAATTGTCCGGTTCGGCTACACTCACAGCTGGGGTTGGTGCAGGTATGTTGAGGTGGGTAAAAAGTATGTGCATCTACTAGACTAATAAGCTCCTGGCTTTACTCCAAAAATATATAATGCACATAGGCCAAGAGAGTGACCATGTGCTGGAAAATCATGTATGGCGCTATCCTCAAGGCTGTTTGTATCATGCCAGATGGTAAATTTCAGTGTGTTCCAACAGGATTCCACACAGTCCGCTGAGATGTCATAGCTGTGCTGTAGGAAAGTAGTGATTGTCGCGGGAAGGATCTCTGGAGGATCAAATGATAGAATGGAAGACGGCTGTGCGAGAATTATGTTGTCCTTCAATTTTGAAGCTAGTGAGACAAACTGCTGGACTTGGCCAAAGGAAGGCTGGGGATGCTCCTGGCTCAAGTCAATGACATCCTGCAGGGTCAGTGAGGACATCGCTGGACATTCAGTGTGTTGAAATTAATTACCAATATTGTTGCATGTGCATATTAATTACCAATATTGATACATGTTTCATATGCATATTCCTCTGGAGTCATGTGATATCCTTACTATTATGTATATAAGGAGAACCTGTACTGTAGTAGGAATATAGTGTTCTTACCTCTGCTAACCCTAGCTGTAAGTCTAACTAAACCCCAGGTAGGTTGTAAGGAACATGTTGTCTCTTCCCCTGTGCAGCGTATATAGTCTGCTCCAACAGGTTATGGGCCCTGCTGGGCACGTCGCAAATGCGCCTTAATTGGCTGCGAACGACGTTGACTTCATCGTCTCCAAATTATAACCTTGCGCTCTTCGTGAGCTGCATTGTGCTCCCTGCGAGCTGCATTAAAACCTAGGTTGACTAGGGTTTAATCACTCTGAAGGAGTGTTTTTTCTCCTGAGATTGTGAAATGTGTCTTCTCAGATAAAAGACTGATTGAGTGCTTTTAACAAGCCGCCACTACAAATCATGACTTCAACCCTTGAGAAGCTCATCCAAACTTTTGATGGATCCAATTACATACAATGGGCTGACTCCATGAAGGCGTGGCTCAGGTCTCAAGGCCTCTGGCAAACAACTAGTGGGGTGGAAGTCAAACCGCCTCCGGCGCCTCCTTTGACGGTGATGAACGCTACTCTCGTAGCAGATGCTACTGCCAAGCTCCAGACCTGGAGCAACAAAAATGACCGGGCTATTGGTAGCCTAGTGCTCTGCCTGGCCCCCTCCATTTGGCAGTGTGCCAACACCAAGGACACTGCTGAGGAGGTGTGGGACCTCATTCACACTGATGATGGTGTCGATGGCCCCTCCCAAGTCTTTGCAGACTTTAGGTCTGCAATAGCAATCAAAATTCTGGCTGCAAATCCCACGCCAGAGATCACTAAGATGGCTGACAAGTTCGAGCGCCTCACGGCTGCCAACATCGCCATCCCCAAACTAGTACAGGCAATGATCCTACTTGCTGCAATGCCGCATGAGTACGATTCTTTGTCCTCCACGGTCCTTAACATGACTGCTACTAGTGCTTTGATGTTTAAACATGTCAAAGACTCCATTGTTGCTGAAGCCTCAAGGCGCACAGCAGTAGGAAATCCTGCTGGCCAGCCTCAGGCCAACAAACTTTCCGCTGTCAAATGCAAAGGGGGAAATCCCAAATTGCAGCCCAAAGAAGGGCAAAACAACAATGGAGATTCATCCCGAAAATGTGGACGACGCGGGGACAAAAAGACTAAGGAGGAAAAGCCTAAAGAGAAACATACCCACCTCGCCTCCAGTGCCTTTACCACCATAAATGGTAATGGCACCATCATACCGCCGATGCTGCTCATTCAGCGCATGGAAAAGTGCGACCACACTCCCACAAGGGATCCTCGCCACCAACCGCCTCCACAGGCATATATGGGCGTGGCCTCTACCTCTCGTTCAGTTTACGCTGAATATCAGCAAGCTTGAGACACCCTCAAGCAAATGCATCTTCCATGCACCGCAAAAAATCTGCGACCGCTGGAAGAGCACCTAATGGTGCGAGAAGGTAAGAGGAGGAGGATCGAACCAGAACTGAGAATCGAGGAGGTAGAAGACGACATTGTCTCCCTAGGATCCGAACCTCCGGTGTCTGATGAGGAAGTATGGAAAGCCATCGACGAGATGCTCATCGATGAACCCCTTGAAACGGGAGCGTATGATGACAGGTCAGTCCTTTTCCCTGCCACAAGCACAAAGATTAATATTCCTACAAATACAGCAAACTTTTCATGTGAAATTTTACCGCTATTAAACGTATCATGGAATTATTTAGATCTTAATATATGTGGTATGTGTGCAAATGGAAATTGTAAGAAAGGTGCAGACTGGATCATGGATTCAGGCGCATCAAAACACTTCACTGGTGAAATGAAAGATTTCACTTCCTATGAGCCTTTACCGAGAAAGGACTCTACCTTGGTCCAAACAGCCACGGGTACTACTCATATAGTAGGAAAAGGAGCAGTCTTCATTAGACATCAGGTAGTATGTCACGGGAAGTCAGAGACACGTGAAACATGATTATACCCTGTCTACTACATACCCGACATCAATACTCAATTAATGTCAATGGGTGTCTTCTTACAAGATGGAAGTGATGTGTGTGGTTCCTCCACACACATTTCATTTATTGAGAAAGGAAACCCAATCATGCATTGTGTCCCTCTTAGGAGAAGTGACACAATTTATTGGGCTCAGACTCATATAATGAGCACCAAAAAGGTCAATGTCACGACCATATACGTCGCTGACTACTTGACTTGGCATAGGCGACTTGGACACCCATCCAAAGAGGCACTAGGGAAAATGCCTAATAGCACCATCAAATTCCCAAGGAAATTAATTATTCATAAAGACAAAATTATATGTCCAGGGTGCGCTGAAGGGAAAATGACCTCAAAGTCTTTTCCAGAATCAAATTCACGTGCAGCAAAACCCTTTGAATTAATACATTCTGATCTAAAGGAACTCCCAGTACTATCATACCACAAACATAAATACTTTATTGTATTTCTGGATGACAAAACGTCACATATCTGGGTCCAGTGCCTTAGAAAGAAGTCTGACGCTGCTGCAGCGATTAGACAATTTCAGGCAATGGCTTCGACCCAGTATGGCACTACAATCAAGCGCTGGCATGTTGATCCAGGGGGGGAGTTCAAAGATCGTGAGCTACAAAATATGCTCAAGGATTTTGGCATCAAAATAGAGATGTCTGCACCCCACATTCACCAACAGAACGGGTGTGCAGAGCGCGCCATAAGGACAATAATGGAAAAGTCGCAAACCCTGCGATTTACTGCTTGTCTACCACAATCATGGTGGGAATTTTGCATTGAACATGCAACACACCTATGCAATCGAACCCCAATAAGGCGCCTGAAATGGCTGACACGTTTTGAGGACCTGACAAAGGTCCACCCAGATCTAAACAATCTGAAGGTCTTTGGTTGTGGTGCATGTCTATCTACCCAAGGAGAAACATCCAACCACATTAGCTCCTTGATCGGAGTTAATGACATACCTTGGATTAGAAGATGGCATTAAAGCATACCGTTTCATGCGACTTAATGGCGCAATATTCATTGTTGCTACGGCACTATTTGATGAAACGTTGTTCCCAGGCTGTCCTGGAGCTAAAACTCCTGCCAAGACAGACCTTGGTGATTTTCCACATCCAGAACCAGAAGATGATGACCACTCATCTGGAATGGATGGAGATGATCCTATACTGCCACAAAATCTGCCCCTTCCTCCATCATCATCAGATGATGATGACGATGTACCAAGTGAGCAAAAGGTGCATGACGATGCAACTGACGCTCCTCCTCTGCCACCTCCAGTAACCACTGAGGACTTTCATCCAAGATGTGAAGATCAACAGGAATGGCAGCAATTGCCCCGTTGATCAGGCAGGCAGAGGAACATCCCAAACCGTCCTGGCAATACCTATGGAGAGAAGTGACTCCCCTCTGACATAGAGAGAGACATTGCAGGTGATCGATATTGGAAGAGATCTGTGGGTCAAGATTCAGATCATAACCAAACATGACCACGATCTCAACAGCAGGAACTGGTTACTGGACCGAGTTTGGCACCCCATGAGAGCAGTACTTTACAGTCCCCCACCTGTCCTAGTGGACTCCGACTGGACTGACTGGAGTCCACTGGAGTCTGAGTGGAGTCCGAGTGGAGTCCAATTGAACTACACTAAGTCATGTAGAGTTCAATTGCCCATTGGAGTCCAACTGGAGTCCAAGTGGAGTCCAAGTGGAATGCATTTCAACCAAATGATAAGTCAATTAGATATGAGCTCAAAGGACTTCAGAGTTGGTGAATTTCATAAAGTACCCACAAAATAAGTTTGTGTACTGCAGGAATTGAACTCAAGACCTCACCATAAGGAATCGCATGACAAACCAAACAAGTGTGCTCAACCACTTGAGCCACAGGAGATTTATTGGGGTTCAGTATAAGGTTTACTTATGACTCAACTTTTCATATTCTTCAAGGAGGCATTTTTCAAACAATTAAGATCAAAAAATTTTAATTAGCCACATCCCTCATGTAGGACACAAGGGAGTGGGTATAATATAATAATAAACAAAAAAAAACCCCTCTTGCATCTTGCGAGAGGGGGGGGATTATTACTATGTACATAAAAAACTAAACCCCTCGCATTCGGTGCGAGGGGGGGATTCGTAAGTACTACAATATATATACCCCTCACATTCGGTTCGAGGGGGGAGCAGAGATAAATTAAAAATAATAAAGACCTCCCCACGCAAAATGCGGGGGAGGGGGGGTTGGGGGATGCGGTCTGGGGTGGGTGTCGTCGCCCACCCCTCCTCGCACATGTCCGTCGCCATAGCAAGCTGCACCCATCATCCACCCTACGAGCAGAGGCTCGTAGGCATGGGGATGGGTTCTGTGATCGTCGTAACCCTGGTGTACCCGCCATCCACCCAACGAGCAGGTGCTCGTCAGCGTGGGGTGGGTGTGTTGTCAGTTTTGTGGGTCTCCTAGTTCGGAGGGGTTGGGGGGAATGGTCAGTGATGTGGCATGCAAGGGAGGGGGTAGGTGGGTGCTTACCAGGTGGGTATCCTGCTCCGCAGGTCTCCCGGTACCCCTCTGCCATCTCCTATCCTTTATCGACACCCTCACATCCCATTTGGATGGGGAGGAGGGGGCTGGCATGGGTGTTGTTGGGTCTGGGTCGTTCTGGGTCCTGGTGCTGGTAGGCAGCATCGTCATCATCGTCGTCGACTGCACACACTCATGATCCACCCTACGAGCAGGGGCTCATAGGCGTGGGGTGGGTGTGTTGGCTTGTTTGCAGGTGGTGGTGTCGTTACTAGTAGATTATAACCTAGAAAACTCAAAAAACGAGTTAGTTAGTTGATAAAAACAAAAACAAAACAAAAAAACTTATGTAGGGCCCAAACGACGCGATCTGTGTCGTTTGGGGCCGTGTTGGCTCGTTTGTGGGTGGTGGTGTCGTTACTAGTAGATTATGACCTAGAAAACTCAAAAAACGAGTTAGTTAGTTGATAAAAACAAAAACCAAATGAAAAAAACTTACATAGGGCCCAAACGACGCGATCTGCGTCGTTTGGGCCCGCATTAGCTCGTTTGTGGGTGGTGGTGTCGTTACTAGTAGATTATGACCTAGAAAACTCAAAAAACGAGTTAGTTAGTTGATAAAAACAAAAACCAAATGAAAAAAACTTACATAGGGCCCAAACGACGCGATCTGCGTCGTTTGGGCCCGCATTAGCTCGTTTGTGGGTGGTGGTGTCGTTACTAGTAGATTATAACCTAGAAAACTCAAAAAACGAGTTAGTTAGTTGATAAAAACAAAAACCAAATGAAAAAAACTTACATAGGGCCCAAACGACGCGATCTGCGTCGTTTGGGCCCGCGTTGGCTCGTTTGCGAGTGGTGGCGTTGTTGCCAGTAGATTATAACCTAGAAAACTAAAAAAACAGGTTAGTTAGTTTATAAAAACAAAAAGCAAACAAAAAAAAAACTTATGTAGGGCCCAAACGACGTGATCTGCATCGTTTGGGCCCGCATTCCATCCATTCGGCTCATTTGCGGGTGGTGGTGATGGCGGATTGGGCGTGGGAGTGGTGGCAGTGGGTGTCCATGCAGTGGTGGTGGTGGTAGAGAGAGGAGGGAAGGAGGCGGCGTCGACGGTGGTGGTGGTGGTGGTGGTGAGTGATGAGCTGGCACATTTGATGACGCGGCAATATGCTTTGTCATACACAGCCACTCCACGGTACCTAATGCAAGTAGATGATCCATCACACAAGGTACTGTGGTGTAATGGTTATATTGTGCATCATGATTGATTACATAAGCAACCTACAGAGATCTGGGTTCAATTCCTTTTCTTACACACTTTTTCAGCGGAATCTGACTGGACTCCACTCGGACTCCAACTAGACTCCAACTGGACTCCATTGGACTCCACTGGACCAGTCCGAGTGGAATCCGGTGTTTGAGTGGATTCCACTCGGAGTCCAGTTGGACTGGACTGGGACTGGACTGGCAACTTTGCAGGCAGTTGGCTAGTGAACAGTCCTGGTGGACTCCAGTCAGAGTCCGACAGGAAAGGTGGGGGAGTGTAAAGACCTCCACGAGAGTGTGCCTGATTCCAATAATCAAGAACATGATCACCCAATGGGGGAACTGGATGAAGCAGGTTATATTAAAAAGATAACCAGGGAAGGTGGAGATAAGCTTATTCGCTGGCTGTTGTCAAAAGCAGTCCAACCATCAAGCGAAATAAGCCAAGTTCCAAACCAATTTCACGATATTGCGTGCCTACCAAGGCAGCAGCAACTTGAGTGGAAACAAGCTTGTCATGAAGAATTAGAGGCTCTTCACAAGTGACAAGTCTATGACATCGTCGATCTTCCACATGATCGAAAAATGATCAAAAATAGATGGGTTTTCTCCATGAAATTGGACAGAAGAAAACGAGCCAGACTTGTGGCCAAAGGCTTTTCACAAGTTGAAGGCATTGACTTTGATGAGATTTTCTCACCAGTAGTCTGCTATGAGACCATACGCCTCATGTTTGCACTTGCGTCTCTAGAAGGCATGTATATGACTGGTCTAGATGTAAAAACTGCATTTTTATATGGCAAACTAGAAGAGGAGATCTATATGGATCAACCCGAGGGTTTCAGACCTGAGGGAAAAAAGTGCAAAGTAATGCGCTTATGCCGAGCATTGTATGGCCTTAAACAGGCCTCACTAGCATGGTGGAAAGAGCTAGAGGGATTTATGCGCACCATTGGGTTTGTGTGCACCAGCTCCAATGTTGGCATTTTCATACACAAGGATCCTAAGACAGGCAGCATTGTTATTGCGCTAGTCTATGTTGATGATGGCTTGGTCATGGGGAAGAACAAGAAACTTGTAGATGAAAAGAAGAATGCTTGTCTAAAGCATTGGGAGTGCCATAGTACTGAAAAAGTCATGGGATTCCTAGGCATGCGCGTCACCCAGACCGCAAGTAAAGTCAAACTCGACCAAACTGAATATCTCGCCAAAGTGCTCGAGAGGTTCGAGATGACAAATGCCAAAGCCACCCCCACTCCGCTCCCGACTGGTTACAAACCATTGGAAAACACAGCGATGCCAAATGCGGCGCTTAGATTGAAATATCAGTCTGTGATCGGATCTTTATTGTATCTGATGCTCAGAATGCGACCTGATATTGCTTACGCAGTAATCAAGATGTCGCAATTCTCGGCTAATCCTAGCCAAGAACATCTAGACAAAGCAATGTACATCATGTGCTATCTGGTGGGAACCCAGAAATATAACATAGTCTACGATGGAGACAAATCCGAAGGGGCTACAAGCCTTCACAGATTCTGATTGAGCAGCTGACACTGTCAAATGTCGATCTACAATGGGTTACTTTGCTACTTTAGCGAGTGGCATTGTGTGCTGGCAGTCCCGTTTACAAAAAACTGTAGCACTGTCATCCACAGAAGCCGAATATATGGCTCTCTCCGACACTTGTCGGCAGATAGTGTGGATAGAGTCCTTATTCCAGGAACTTGGATATATACTGAAGCACGTACCAATCTGCACTGATAATCAGGGATCCATCTTTATCGGATCAAATCCAGTTCAGGAAAGAAGGACCAAACATATAGACATTTGCTACCACTATACCCGTGAATGCATAGAAAATGACAAAGTCACAGTCATTTTCATTCCTGGAAGTGATAATCCAGCTGACATGTTCACAAAGAACCTTGGCACCATCCTATTCAGGAAATTTAGAGACTCTCTTGGAATTACTTTCGAGGTTCAAACTTAGCTGCTTAGAGTGCTTTACAGTTTGAGGGGGGGTGTTGAAATTAATTACCAATATTGTTGCATGTGCATATTCTCCCACATTAATTACCAATATTGATACATGTTTCATATGCATATTCCTCTGGAGTCATGTGATATCCTTACTATTATGTATATAAGGAGAACCTGTACTGTAGTAGGAATATAGTGTTCTTACCTCTGCTAACCCTAGCTGTAAGTCTAACTAAACCCCAGGTGAGTTGTAAGGAATGTGTTGTCTCTTCCCCTGTGCAGCGTATATAGTCTGCTCCAACACAGTGTACACTACAAGTAAGTATGCTATCGACGCGCTTATCAACACTCTATTGTGCCCTATTTGTCTGCCAGGATTCTCGGGACTAGCCGGGATGGACTGGACAAACTGGACAAACCAGATTTTCCAATATTCAGATGTCCTCCTTTCTGAAGATGATCGGGTTCATGGTGTCATGCTTTCATCACACTTCTATATCAACTGTCCCATGCGCTTTGCTCCGACCAATGGCCCCCAAGCAAAAACTCGAGAACGACAAACCAGACATCCAATCTGCTGACGATCTCCGAAGACTGCTGTCCTCAACTGTCAAAAGCTATGATTCCACTGAAGTTGCTCTTCTCCATATAATGCAAGAGCATGATTTCAGTCTGAGCTTATTACATCAGATCTTGTCCGGTCCGTTCGTTTTATTTTGACCCAGGAAACTGATTGGTTCAAATATTCTCCGTAGAGGACCACATAGATGTCAGCTTTGCTAACATAAAATACGTGGATATGGCTCCATTCGTGGGACTCAACCCCGATCAAAACATGCATGATATCTCCACTTTCAACCTCTATCGCTCCCGCATTCCTATGTCGCTTTTCGAGTCGATCGTGGATGATATGGACATTCTCCTCCCACAGTATGGGCCTATCATTGAGCATCAAACGGAGGAGGCAACATCCTGGTTCCTGGCCCCTGTGAGAGCGAGTTGAGCCTCCTGCTACAACAAACTCACTTCTGCCCTCAGATCTTTAATCGTCTTATCACTGTGTTTGTCTGTGCTTTTCGGAATCTGCCTGAATCCATGCTCCAAGGCCGCATAACCAATAGAGGCAGAGTCGAATACTTCTTCAAGTCATTTGGTGCTATTGCATTTCTTGTTATAGAAGTCACGCTCAAAATTGGTAGTGGACAAGAGCGTTTGGATGCAATTGCTCAACTAATAGCAGAATGCAATGGTCAGGCTCCTGATCCTTAATTCGCACTCATTATCACTATGTGTTAATGTGTTAACATTGCAGCCTGTCACTGGAACAACACATGCCAAGGGCTTCACGTTCCCGTATATGGCATCCTTTGCGATGGAATGCTCTTTCAGTTCTTCTTGTTTGATGGAAACATCCAGCCGTACTCGTTCAGTCGTGGGATCTTACATGAAGATACTCCAGCCGTTCGGTGTGGTTTTCATCTCAATGATCTGGAAACCCCCCATCCTTTCATTTGCACCCTGCGCCCGATATGCGAGCTTATCTTCAACCTGATGCTTGCCAGCTATATCTCGAGCTTGAACGCATACCACAACCACTCTGTCAGCATGGCTAAAAAGGAAGGGAAGCCACAGAAGAGCACAGGCGAATGGGAATGGGCTCTCGCTTTGGCTGGTGATGTGGTGGAAAATTTTCGAAATGCAGAAATAAAATGCCAGAACCAACTCTATAATGATGCAAATGTATTGGTGCAAGATGGGATGGCGCTTCTTAAATCCAGGTATGATCCTTCAATGTCTGACATGCGTTCAGCTTAACCACCTTATGCAATCTAGCATAGATCTTGCTCCGAATATTGACAAAACAACCATTATCAAGAGTGGTTGGGATAAGCAGGAAGTTGAAGCAATATGAATGTCTAGATATAGATGAAGATGCGAGGTTTCTTTTGATCACTTTCTCGAATGACTAAGTCAGGACTAATTGTTCTCTGTTTTCCCTTTGTTAGACTGTTGTTTCATCTTTCACTTTCTTTGCCCATAATGCCTGTATGCTTTCTTTTGTGTCTGGGTCCCAGCTGTGAATGATAGTTGTTGTCGGTCAGAAACCCATGTATCGTGTTGCCCAGTCTCCCACGGTGACCGCACCACCACCTGAGGTGGCCTCACGTGAATCAACTTTGGTGGGTGAAAGTTGCTGACTGTCATGCTGCGGTTACCTCAATGGTTCACACTGTGTATTGCCTTCCTCGTTGGGCAATAGCGAGCTTGATAGCAGATTCGTCGTTTGTTTCCCTCTGCGCAACCTCCCCAATCATGTTGATTGGGCACCTTGTCATGGTGACTTCCTTGGGTCCTAACCCAACCCTTTTCCTCAACAAAAAAACTCTGTTCCCATGCTGGCAAGACATCTCGAGGCACGAAGGAGCTGGTGTTGAAGGAAACGGCGCCATTGGTGGCGGCATGCGGACCTTGATGAGGCTGGTCACGCTCGATTGGGGCCTTGATGGCAGTGATGGCAGGCTTGACAAGGATGCCAAAGGGGTGGAATGGGGAAGGCGTGATCATGCAAGGTGCGTAACCCCCATTGCGCCTGTTTCAGTTATGCCACATTGACATCACACCCCTCCTCGACAGCCTCCATCCATGCAAATGCTGCCATTGTGCGCATCCGCCTCTGCAATGCATTTGATGGCCTCTCCACTACCTTATTTTCTTCTTATCTCCCTGTAATAAAGATGTCAGAGCATTATGGAAGCTGCCGCGGCCACCCAGACCTCAAATAAGTGTTGCCTGCTCTTGTCCAGATGCAAATTGAATGATGGCTATTGCGCAGCAAGCAGAAGAAGCTTGGACAGGACAAGGTGATGAAATGCAAGCTGATCGAGGTCTTGCTTGATCTATGGGCAGGGTTCACCATGACTGCACTGAGGAGGCTCTCACACGCATCTTGTGCTAGTGGTGGACCACGAAGTGCGCCGTGAACTGATTCTGTGCAGAACAACAAAGGTTTGGTAAGTACAGTATTCATGTCTATGAGCAGCTAACATGCTGTTCATCAGATCTCTCCCACCAGCCACCTGGTACACTGCAGACCATGTGTGCCATCCTACCCACCGCTCACCAATGTGTATGTGCCCATATCAGTTTGTGTTTTGATGTTTGACCCATCATTCTTTTTTGGTAGGAAATCCAACTTTGTCTTCAGGACCACCGATATCCACAAGAGCCCATGAAGACCATAGAAGTCATCTACAGCCATGCTGTCAACCACCCATGTTTTCCAGAGAAATGGCAGGTTTCTCCCTGCAATGTTCTTCAACACCTGCAGAAGACAAACAGCTGAATCACAGGGCCAGGTGAGTTGTTATGTATGCCCTCTTTCCTTCTTTTCTTTCTGATCTTTTTTGTGTCTTTTGAGAAGGTCCTGTCAAGGTTGGTGTCCCTGACTATTGAGAGCTGGACTACACATGGTACTTCTTCATCCAGGTGCCTGTGTCAGAGCTGACAAGTGTGCATGCTGTCCCAGATCAGTTAACTGTGCCAGCCAGTTCAACTATGGACCTGACATTCCACATTGATTTTGCGGGCATGGTGAGTCTGTTCCTCTTTGTATTGCTTGCCATCATTGCTGAACACCGTCAAGGCTGGTCAATCACCCATGGGGCCTTCAATAGGTAGTTCTGTTGATAGTGAGTGAGATCATTGTCCATCAACAGCATCAATGATCATACTGACTCATCTTGAAGAAGATGACAGCTAGTGTTGCCACAGCTTGGCTCAAGCAGCTAAGCTGATTTTGTGAGCTGATTTCCATGCCTGTGATCACAACTTTCTGCCCCATCACTACTTTAGAAGATTGTCAACATGAGGATTCTAGCATAGCACCTCAAGATTCTGAAAGTGAAGACACTATCATTCATGGTGATGTATTTACAGTATGGCAGTTGTACTGTGGAAATGAAGAGAATTAATGATGTAAGCAAACCACATGACTGGTGTTGGTTCCAAGTTCTCAATTTATTGAGAATGAGGTTATGTTAGACTGAGGAATAGAGAATGTCTCGAATCTAGTAGTGTGGGGATCTCTGAACCCTAGTTCCAACTATATATATAGATTGTATCCTGAGCTCGAGTAAGTCTCAGAACCAATGACACAGAAATTGCTGAAGCTGTCTCACAAGTGGTGAGCACAACTCTGCTATCCCTCACACTTCTACCTTGCCTCTACCACCACCACAAATCCGTCATCACCGGCTGCCTCCACTCCCACACCCACTCTCACATCAACTAATGCCGCTGTCAGGCCCAAACGACTAGGTGATTTTTGAACTTAGCTAGGTTTTACTTATGTTATCTACTGTGAGACAGTTTCCATGCTTCACTCCACCATTTCTACCACCTGCATGAGGCATACAGATCGCCTCCCAACACTCCCCTTTGAGCTGTTGCACATCCTAGCAATGAAAATGAACATTGTGTGCATACCAACATGGGTGCATCAAAACCTTCGTGTGAGGAAAACCATGTGGGACAAAACCGTCACATGCAAGGTGTTAGGGCGACACCGACTATCTGCTAGTTAAGACCGTGCGGGTTCTCTCTACAAGAAGGGGGTGGGATCTGCACTCGCGATGGGGGAACTGATGGTTTTGATGCGAGGGGTTATTAATAGGTGAGTTTGTTGACAAAGGCCTTTCACACCGAAAGCATAGGTGGAATACCTAAGAGAACACAACTGGGGTCCCCTAGGCATATATTTAGGATTTATATACTATGTTACATATATTGTACATTGTTGTTACCAATGCACTTGTACATGTGCATACATTTTGATGCGTGCGAAATAAAATTCTCATGCTATCAAAGTGTAGCGTAATTTGGCATCATGTAGCATAATTTGACATAATAAAATAAAAATGAAATTTTATTAGGTAATGGGGTGGTTTCCTAACATTACCCCCCTTTTATGCCTCGACTTCCAGGCGAGAAAATATTATGTCTGTCCCCTCTGTGAAATTTTGGTATGGCCGGAATTTCATCCCCTCATACACCATTCTTGCAATGCGATGCAGAGCATTCGGATTACGTTTAAAGAATTGGGTGATCGCATTATGTACACACTTACAATTCTCTTTGGGTTCCCACAAATTATTTTCATTGGTATAGTTTTTCCACTTTATTAAGAACTCCAATTTGTTCTATCGAAGATGTGAGTCTAGAATTTCTTCAACTATGTATTCTGGAGCACCTTCTACTATTATCAGAGGTTGCGGAGTAGTTTGTTGGCCAGGAATAGTGGGTGGGCAGTAAGGATGTAGACGGGATACATTAATCTTGGGATCAATCTTGAATGATTGGGGTAATTTTAGCACTACCGCATTAGGCAAGATTACTTTAGAGATCGCATATGGGCCAACTTGTTTCTCCATAAGTTTCTTTGAAGGTCGTGGAATATTTAGGTCCTTGGTACTTAGCCATACCAAGTCACCAACTTTGTACTCTGGAGCGCATGCTCAAGTACAATCCACATGTCGCATCATGTCATCACGTGCTTTCTTCAATGCTGCCTCTGCTTCCTCTTGTACCTTTTGCATCTTAGATACAAAATCTTCTACCAATTGTACTTTGACTTCCCTTCTGGGTTCTACTCCCATGCAAGGATGATATCCATAATTCGCAAAAAAGGGTGACATACGAGTAGCTGAATGGAATTTGTTATTGTGGGAAAATTCGGCAATTGCCAGCCATTCGGGCGAGTCAGTTTGTCAGTAGTTGACAAACATATGTAGGTACTGCTCCAACTCCTGGTTCATTCTCTCTGTCTGCCCATCAGTCTGTGGGTGATATGCTGTAGATAGTTTAGTTTGAATTCCCAATATGTTGTTCAATTCTTGCATAAATGCAGAAGCACATTGTGGTCCACAATCGGAGATAACGGTATTGGGTAACCCATGTAACTGCCATACCTGATTTAGATAGAGGTGCGCCAAGCCCAATGATGAGGTTTCTGTAGTAGTAGGAATAATATGGACCTCCTTTGTGAAGCGGTCGCATACTACGAATATTGCTTCGTACCCTTGAGCCTCAGGTAATCTGATAACAAAATCCACAGATATATCTCACCACGGTGCTTTAGGTATAGGGTTTGGCATTAATTTTCCTGCAGGTTTTTCTGGAAATTTCTTCCCCCTCATGCACGTATCACATCCATCCACATACCCCAACACATACTTCGAAATTCCAGGCCACCAATAATTTCTCATTACTAATTCCAATGTCTTCCATCTTCCTGGGTGTCCGGCAGTCGGTGTATTATGATGTAACCAGATGATCTCCCTTCGCAAATCCTGATCCTTCGGTACATACACTTTTCCTTGAAACAACACCAATCTTTGTTCCTCAGCCCATTCATCTCCTTTAATATTACCTTTCTTCTCTCCCTTCAGAGCTTTCATGGCTTCCACTACTTCATTGTCCATTTCCAAACATTGTCTAATTTTAGACAACATTTCCATTTCCGAGATATCTATTAATAGATGCCCTTGACGCATAGCGCAAATGCAAAAGTATTCGGGTTTGAGCAAGGTAACATTCTTATTGTCCTCCTCCACCCCCCTTTTATGATCAATACATCTGGATAATGCATCTGCTTTCCTCATTAAGCTTCCCACTTTGTGGACGAAGTGAAAATTGAAACACGATAGGAATAGTGCCCAATGTGCTTGCCGGCAATTAAGCTTTTTAGCGGACATGAAGTATTGCAGATTTTGATGATCCATCCAGATCTCAATCTGATGCATACATCCCTCCAAATAATGCCTACACGCCTCCAATGCTCATATTATTCCCAACATCTCTTTGTCATGCACATCATAATTCCTCTCCACATCATTCAACCCTCGGGACAAATATGTACAAGGATGCCATTTGTCATCTTCGCACAGCATTGATAATACTGCTCCAGTAGCAAAATCAGATGCATTGGATTCCACTCGCAAAGGGCATGTGAAATCCACTGGGGCTAATATTGGTCCCTCCACAAACTTTCTCTTCAACTCCTCAAACGCTGTCTGCTGCTGCTCTCCCCACCTCCACACTACTCCCTTTCATGTAAGGTTATGTAAGGGTGCAGCAATTTTAGAAAAATTGTGCACAAAGCAACGATAATAATTTGCGAGTCCCAAGAAGGCTTGAACCTCCTTGACATGGGTGGGTGCAGGCCAATCTGTGATTGCCTGTACCTTGATCGGATCCATTTTGATCCCATCAGGGCTGATCAATAATCCTAGGAACTCAACCTCGCTTGCCCCAAACACACACTTCTCTGGTTTCAAAAATAGATCATTCTCCACCAACCTCCATAACACCTCCTGCACTATCGCCTCATGATTCTCTTCATCCTCCGTGAATATCAGAATGTCGTCAATAAATATTATTACCACGCCTTTGTCTATTACATCCATGAAAATGTCGTTCATCATATTTTGAAAGGTCAGGGGACTATTAGTCATCCCAAAAAACATGACAAGTGGCTCGAAGGATCCTCGATGCGTGGCAAATGCAGCCTTCCACTCATCTCCTTTCTTTATTTGTACATTGTTGTATCCCCATCATAAATCCAATTTTGTAAAGACCTTGGCCTTTCCCACCTTGTCAATTATTTCTGAGATCAACAGCAGGGGGTATGTGTTCTTCACTGTCCACTCATTCAGATACCTATAATCTGTACACATCCTCTTCCTTTGGTCTTTCTTTGGCATGAAGAATATTGGCGATGTCTGCAGTGATTTTGAAGGTTGTATGTATCCTTTGCGCAATTGCTCCTTCAGGAATGCATCCACTTCTTCTTGTTCCATCGGAGATAATGGATATACCTTCGACTTCTTTGGCACAAACCCTGGCTTCATCTCGATTGCATGATCCCATGGCTTCCGCACCTAGGGCCGGGATTAGAAGTTGAAAGTTTGGACATAATTGTAGAATCTGTGATGAATCACTTCTTCGACAAATTCAAGATTTTTTCTTCGAGACCTCTCCAAATGTTTATGGGTCACGTGATGGTTCGTCGATTGTTCGTCGTTCATCAGGTGCCTAATTTGACACTTTGGATCAACAACCCTTCCAACAGTGCCTGATCTTGGAGATAACACTGAATTCAGCTTGTAACTAAAATAGTCATCTGAACAGAGTGATGTAAATCGTAACTAAACCAGATCCAATTGGTTGTCTGATTGCAGCTGTCCTAATGACGAGCACTGCCTCTCGATCACTGGCAGTCGCAATGTAAGGTGAGGCCTGGTGTCGGCTTACAAAAGAAAAGGTAGATTACATATATACAAGTACTTCTGGCTCGTGCTGAAAGGGTGAGTAATCGGATGTGGTGCAGTGAAACAATGACATATGCACAAGTAAGAGAAGGTGCACTGATATGGGAAGTTGTGTTCTTCTGTTAGGGCGACACCCACTATCTGCTAGCTAAGACCATGCGGGTTCTCTGTACAAGAAGGGGGCGGGATCTGCGCTCGTGATGGGGGAACTGATGGTTTTGATGCGAGGGGTTATTAATAGGTGAGTTTGTTGACAAAGGCCTTTCACACTGAAAGCATAGGTGGAATACCTAAGAGAACACAACTGGGGTCCCCTAGGTGTATATTTAGGGTTATGAGTTCTTATGTTTACATAAGACTCATTCTTCTAACCCCCCTGGCATGGAAAATTCAGCACACAATTTTTTCCATTGCTGTTTTACCCACGGTTACACTTATATTCCCACACTTTACACTTGCCCTTAGTCCACTTAACCAAACGGCCAACAAACGGCTTCCCACTCTCCACGATTGATTATGCTTGCCCTTGGTCTATGCCAACCAAACAGCTTCCCACTTTCTGCAATTGAATTGTATAAATATCATTCTACTCTTATCTAATTGTATCCATTTTTGTAGTGGAATATGGTTATTGTTGTGTAAAGTCCTGTATCATGATATCCTGTTAAGTTCATTCTGAATTGGTGTTAGTTGATTCAAGAATGAACAACTTGTGCAGATGTAACAGTTTTGTTAATGCATGTCTTAGGCCTTATATTTCATCCTTTTTTTGCCATAGTATGCGGATGTAAAAGTCTTATTTGACATTGTTGCATTCAGTATTTTTTTTTTTTTTTTTTTTTTGCATTTGTGAATCTCATGTTGTGTTCACAACAAACGATAGAGAGCAGTAAAGAGCTGAACATTAAGTTTATTCTAGTGTAGATCCAATATTGTAATGGTATATCTAACTAGCTCTGCATCAGCACCATGCTGGTATTCAACTTCTTTGAAATGCCTGGTCCCTCATCTGCATCACACATGTACCCTACTCTTCTCTTAAGAACTGGTTGTACCTGCCTCATGAGTCGTGGTCTCTGTGTTCTTTTTGTTGCGGCATCCTGCATCATATGTCAGATATTTTATTTTTAATTCTTGGTTGATGAACTTCACATTGGTTGGTTGGGAGTCAATGAGAGTGATCGCTCATAGTATTATGAGCAGCTTGTACTTTTTGTTCTTGACTGGAATAACCACGAGCGATACCTGCCTCCACAATGTCGCCCTTGCTTATTTTACTGGGCTCAATGGTTTCATATCTGGTTTGAATTAGCAGATGTTGATAATAGAAGAATAACGAGGTACTCACTTTTTTCTACCTTGTCCATCATCCACACATTCGAAATATTCTACCTCATTCTCACACAGATGAACAAATTCCATGCCCATTGCCTCTTTGAGTATTCTGTTGGGGTCTACTGAGCTCTTGAAAGGTACCATCTCATGGTTAGACAGGTCATGCCAGTCAGTGAAATATCGGTTGCCAATGTTAATCGCCTGGTGTCCATTGAAGAGTGATGGGCTCCAAACCTCGATTGAGTCTGCAGGTAGCACTTGTTCAAAAAAGTGAGAGAGAGATTGGATGCCTTCGATGCAGGCTTCTGTCTGATCAGCACCAAACCCGGTAAGCATAATAGATTGCCTGAGATGTTTACAAGCATGTGAGGCGCTGTGGAATGGTTCGGATATGGTTTGTGGGTAATTTGTCTGGTACTCACATAGTTTGAGGTCTTACAATGGGAGGTAGATTCCTATCACAAACGATTCCCTGCAATCGTAAGACCATTTCCTCTTGTTCACCATCAGACTTTGCAACAGTCACGAGTTTCCAGCAACAAGGATGGTCAGCCTGTATGGTTTCTACCTGTTCGGCTATGTTGTCGTTCTGCTTGCACAGTTGGCTTCACATTAATATGTTGAGTTGTATGCAGATTACAGTGGATAACATACCTGACTGTATGATGCGACTAACAGTTGTGTCGGGCACAGTGCTGCACGGTTGACAATAATCTCTGTAAGCAACGTGCCTGTCGTGTGTGTATTAGAAATACCTGGCTTTTTTAACAGTGTGATAGAACTTACGGGCTGAATTTTGGTCATAGAAATTATCCATAGGCAATAGGACTTATAGAACAATATGGTTGTACGGTGGAGTCCATTGAAATTCTGCAGTACCACATTTATCAGATTTGCATGACACAGCCATGTTCTATCCATTCCCTAGATTGAGATCATTTGTCCGAAGCATTTTTTATATGCTTAGGTTTTGCTACACATGACTGTTTTGCTCTAACCCTGCGATCAATAATTCATTTGGCTAGAGTGTAGACCTGCCTTGCAATCCTGTCGGATAATTATGCACATTTTAGGACGTTCCTTTCATGAGGTCGGTGCTGTGATATTAGCTTGAACATGCAAATCTTTTGTTAGCTCCTGTTTCGTAATAGGCTTCCATTCTAGTATGTTCCGTAGCTCTGTGGATAAAAGTGTGTGGTGGCTGTTGATGACCGCCACATAATTCAGGAACGTGAAACCCTGTGGAGTTGGAGTTCTCCTTCTTTCCTTCACTAAAACTCTATATGTTAAATTGTAAAATACCAGTTGGCCTGTAGAATATGAACAGTTTCCCTATACAAAAACACCATGCAGAAGGCTTGTTCTTATGGTGGTTTGAATGTTGTTGTGCCTTGGATTGTGCCACTTTGAATCACGTACAGGGCCGACAGCTATTTTGATGGGTTTTGTAGTAATTGGTCCTCATGTTTAGCTTTTTGTTTCTGTACTGAAACCTTTTTTTTTCTTTTTTTTTTTTGGTGTTTTTGGCAAAGCATGAGAATGCAGGCTTATCAAAGATATGGAGTTTTTTTTTTTTGCATACCCTTAAAAGAGCTTGTACTTTGGTAAGATTTCTGTGCTCTGCTCTCTCATATCCCCTCCCGCTTTCTCACAATGCCTCCTCATGAAGTGAAAAAACAGCCAGTCTCCCCAGAATTCATTAGGGATGATTCTGATGAAAGCAACGGTTTGGATGATTACACGGGCTCCATGGGCTCTGATGTGTTTGGGTATGACTATTCTATACAAGCAATGCATGCCAGTTAATCTTGCTTTCAGATGTGATGAGGACAGCGAGATATCTGATGAAGATCTGTAAGTCTCAAACTTTGATGTGTCTTTGCATATGTGTTTGCTAAATTTGCCCAGGGAGCCATCCGTTACAATGTGAGTCTTTTGTTTTGCTTAGAGTGCTTTGTCTCTATGGTGTATCAGTGTCACTCCCCCAAAGTGTCGTACCCGTGGTAGGGCAACTGAGCCTCCGGTGACACCAACTCTTAGAAGACCCCAGCGAGGTAGGTGGTTTGCACAGTCATTCTGCATCAGGTTTGACAAAGATTTAGAGGAACTAAACATACTGCTAAAGAAGCAAAAGGTGGCCAGATCAGGTGTGAGGTTAGCTCCTTGTGCCGTCGCATCTAAAGTCGTCTTTGTAGCCCTGTTCAAGAGTCCCCAAAGAAGCAATGGCCCAATCCGGGTAATTCTGTGAATAAAACACCATCATATGTTCAGCTTTGACTTTGTAAATTGTATTGGCTTACATCTTTATGTATTTTTAGCAAGCCATCCAAGAAAGCTCCCCCCAATACGCCCAAATCCAAGCCTGCTGTCAAAGTGTAGGTTGCTTGCATGAGATATCAATGGCCTGTCAAGCTTATATTTCCTGTATCAGGGCATCCAAGAATGTTCAAGTTCCTGAGATTGCTGGTGGCATTGCTGATCCCAAAGACAGCAAGTACATTTCTACATTGTTAGTTTGTGGTTTTCTGTCAGTTTATTTATTGTATTTTCTTTCTTTTTTTGGTAGGCCACAGTCAAAAAAGGGCTTGCCTGTTAAAACCAGTAAGCCTCCCTCCAAGGCCAGAGGAAAGAAAGCGAACTCTGTGAATTGTAATTCCAGCCAAGGGAAAAGGTTGGGTAGCCCTTTTTACTAGTGTGTTATCTGTTTTGTTGATCCATTGCAACTGCATATTCTAGGAAAACATTGAATGGCATTGACAAAGATGGTGGTGTTGACAAAGATGATGGTGTTGATTAAGATGATGGTGTTGATGAAGATGATGGTGTTGATTAAGATGATGGTGTTGATGAAGATGATGGTGTTGACAAAGATGATGGTGTTGACAAAGATGACGAGGATGATAAGATGAGTTGGCCTGACAGTAATGATGATGATGAAGAGGGCATCTCGAGTGATGACAAGAAAGCTAAGAAGGCCAAAGAAAACAATAAGAGGTCCATGCTTACTTACTTGCTCTGATTATTATCGCTGCTGCTGATGATCCTTTTGCCAATTCACAGGGATCAGCCAAACAATGATACCATTTATCTGGAAGATCTGGACACAAAAGTCGAGTGAGTCCTGCCATTCAAAATACCGAGCTCCTCCTAATTGTCGATAAGGTCACCAGCCTTGAAACGCTGTGGCGTCTTCGATAAGTTATTGGTGGACAAGCATTGGAAAGCCCTTTCTTTGGAATTGCTCTCTGATGCCATATCAAACACAAATGCGACTACATCCAGGAGGCTATACTTCAGAAGTTCCTTCACAAGTATGTCAGCCTTTTTCTCAGGAAAGTCACCGGTTAGACAAAATCTTTGCAGGACCATCAAGTTCTCCATTCCTGTAAAGTATGTTGACCTGGATTGGCACAAGTTCTCCTGCTCATGAATCACACCCAAGTACGCCTTAGCAGAATAAGCATTAGCAGAAAATAATTGAAAAGTGAGTCAACTCACACACACATTAGATACCACCGTTTCTAGTTTATCAAGACCACTGGGGGCAGAGACAACATCCATTTTCCAAGGAATGTCTTTGAAAAAGGTGCTTGTGGTACGAAATTTCTCCTGGTTGGCCATTTTGGCCTAGCACTGCAACCTTGAACTTCAAGTCATGGCACTTGAGTGACAAGAAGTCAGACTCAACACCAGTGCAAGTGACGAAAAGTCAGACCAGCACTTTTAACTGCAGCCAGGAATATGGCAAGATACGATGAGAATGAGACTTGGACTTTAAGCTTCAAGAACAAGGGCTGCCACCACTTTGAACTTGAATTTCGGTGGCTGTGTAAGATTTGCCCATGGTTAACCTTAACCCTACATTAGCATGAGAACTTGAGACAGCTGAGTCAGACATTTCAAGTTCAAGAGCCTGAGCCTGAACTTGAACTTGAAAGCTTGAAGTGTACTTCCAACTTGAAGCTTGCTGCTTCTTTCCGCACTCCATTTTCTCCTACTCATTTTTCATCACCTGCAGGTCTGACTTTTTGTCACTCAATCCTACATTTGGATTCTGTCAAGTTGTCTGTGGATGCCTTTGGCGCCTTGAACTTGAAGGCTCAACGCTATATTTACATCATTTGTAAGCCCTTGCCTGTACCTCTCTTACTAGTATGAAGTAGTATTCTCATGGCTAGCAGGAACTCATCAAAATGACTGCCGTGCTTGTGGATGATGATTTGCTGAGGTTTCGAGTTGATTATAGTGTGTTGAATCTTGAGTTTGTGATGGCTTCCCAGCTGAATGTGTTCTTACAGGGCCCATTGGTGCGATGGATGGCAAAGTTGGGGCTCTCCTCTTCGACGGAGAATATTTTGTCACCACTCCTAATCGAACCTTCATCCCCGAACTGCCAGCTGGAGACTGTAAAGTAATGATGCGTGCCGACAGCCTCTATGCAGATGATGATCCTATTCTCTAGCCACAGCCTTATAATGTGTTTAACTGTCACCACGGTGCAATTCCTATAGCTAAATTGCTTTCTGCCCATTTAATTATATGGTGGGAACCTACGCACGAGGACTTTATACCCTTGAGGGACCCAGCATCCCCCATTTGGGGCCTTGGCCAGCTATCGGATTTGAAGCTGGGCGAGCTGAAGTGTTCAGTGTCGATTTTGTTATCTTGGGTCCAAGCATTCATGTCGAATTCATCCAAATCTCGGGCGCTGCCTACCCTTGGTCCAATGGTTAAAATGATTGAGCATGGCCTCGTCCGTCTTGGGTTGGTATGGACAAACTTCTGTCAGATGGCATTTGGTGTGAGGGATGTGCAAAGGTGTTGGCTTGATGTAATGGCGATGTTGGATTACATGGAGGTGTACAAACCCCGGATGGACTCAACTAGGTTGGGAGTAGGCTCCCTGTCAGTCAAAGTTGCTGACACTGTTGGTGTTTTCACCAATGATATTTGTGTTGCGCAGGACTTTTTCCATGCAGGCCTTCCATTCTGGTTGACATGGCTGGCCTTGGACCTTGGCCAAACAAATATACTCGCAGTTGTCCCGCTTATGGTACCATGCCACTATGGGATCTGCTTTGAGCCACACTGCTTCAATTACCCTATTATATACTGGGGCCTGGCTAGTTCTCATCACAAGCATGAGGCAATCTTACTGTATGCTTGCAACTTCCTGCGCTATCCAGATCTGTTTGCCCTCCATGCCAGCAAAATGAATACATCCACATCAGGACACGTAGAAGCCTTAGTAAGATCAAAAGACGGACCAGGCACCAGGGCCATTGGGGGAGTTAGCCAACAATACGGTGCCAACAAGGGTAAGGGAAAAGGAGTTCTTCGTAAGTAACCAGAGTTGTTTTGTCATCCATCAACTCACCCTCCCACAACAGATAATAAGCAGAAATCTTCAAATCCACCAATGGGCCGTGACAAGTTTGACTTGTATGAGAGCCCCCTCATGCCACTCCCAATTCCGGCCTGGCATGATGCGTTGAAGGTGGTTAAAAGGGATGAACCCCCGGCATCTTATCACACACGTTATCTATTTCCTGAGGCAGCAATTTTTGCTTCCACCAACAAGGCTCACCATGCAAAATTCTTTGCCACATGGAAAGTATTTCAACCTGCCTGCATCTTATGCATCTTACAAGTATTTTCAGCAGAAAGCTCAGCATCTCCCTTGTCCGGTCAACAGTGGCATGATTTTCTTCTTGATGGGCTTGTGGCACACAGCCACAAGCCAAGTTTAATTCATCAACGTGAAGAAGTCAAGTTTAATTCGTCAATGTGAAGAAGTCAAGGCCATCTTTGCAGATACTTTGGATGAACTCCAGATTGACCTTTGTCCTCCACCATCTGACAGTTGTCCCACAGTGCCAGTTGATGAGGCACAGAAAATTCTATGGGAATTGACTGAGCTTAATTTCCACTTTGAGATTTTTGGCCCTTGACACGCATGCCTCAGGCTTGTCACCCCACCGGGGTGAACATGAGCGGCAGGCTATGGTGCTAAAGTGTTTCGATGTACCTTTGCTAGTCATCACCAACATACAGCAGGCAAATTTTGGTTTGCAAGCTCATGACTGGCGAGAAAGGTTACCATTTTTGCTGGCGGTGAGGGCATTGATGAGGGATTGGGATCGACCGAAGCCAACACCTCTTTTACTACCTGATCTGGCCTCACATAATATGTATACTGAAGCAGATGTCCAGCAACTCAAGGACCACATCACTTGTTTTTATACGCAAACTTTCTATTGTTTATTTGGCTGTGCTGCAGTTGTTCCTACCCGGCTTCCATAATTACCTATGTATAGTATATCTTGTAAAATCTTATTATCTGTGAACATCCTTCTGTTTTATTAGTCCCCACATTGGCCCAACTTCCAGCTTGAGTCATTTTAGTATAACCCATCATACATGGTCAAAGCAAAGGTATGGTGCTACAACTATTGATGATATCCACTGATGATTTGGGATAATTTGAAATAGGAAACTTCGAAGTGCAAGTTTGATGGGAATGACAACAGTAAGCTTACTCATCCCTTAGCATTAACTTGAACATTTCCTCATTCTAACTTTACAATGCCTCCATAGCGCGCCCAACATTTATGGCCTTTTACTAATCTGGCAATATTGGACTCAGACTGTCAATTCATAAATTGACTCATACATGCTAGCGATCGTTTTCTCACATTGAGCCCTCCAGTCAGGCTGAGGTTTCTGGACGTCGCACTGATAGCAGAGTTCTGCCCACCACCATTCTCATTATCTCGCCATGGACCTGCCGCCAGCCTGGTGTCAAGTCTGTGTTTGCAGGTGCACATTCTCTGTACTACAAGCCTATACTTTTCACAAGCGTAGTTGCCAGAAGACGAAGAAACAGCTTTCCAGCGGTCTGGAGAAAGCTAAAGAGGTCTGGCAGTCCAAGAAGCGTCGAAAAATGGAAGTAATGCAAAGCACAACTGTGGAAAGCCCTACGGACCAAAATGTAGCTGTTGAACACGAATTAAACAATGTTGCACTCACCATGCAAAGTGAAGTAAGACTTATGATGTTGGTGCAGCTCATTGCTCATTGAATTGCTATTATACTGGTTAGAGTGCCTCCATGAACAATGAAGACTTGGATCAACCACTGGCAGAGCACAGGGGTCACCAGGAAAACCGCCAACTACCCAAGCACTACCGGGATATACTACCTGAACCTCCAGCAGCACTTCCTCCAGCTCCTCAACCAGAAGTGTTGGAATGTGTGCCAACTGCATCTCCAGCTACCATACCAGCATCACCCTCATCTGAGCAACCCCCAAATGCTCATTCCCGTGTCAGGAGACTGCTGAAATCCATACGGAATAAATTTGGCCTTTTCCGGCAGTATCATGCAACTCATTTCCCAGGCCATGATCCCAACGAGAATATAATGTGCGATGACCTGATGGATACATCCCCGGATACTTTCCCTGACCATCCAGCTGACTCTTACCACCCATATCTGAATCAGTCATCGTTTTTACTAGGAGAATGGTATTGGAACAGCGGGTTAAAGAAAATGCAATCTGGCTTTCAGGATCTCATCAAGATAGTCGGGCATCCAAACTTTCAACCGGAGGACGTTTCCGGGACAAACTGGCGGCTTATTAATGCGCAGCTGAGTGGAGATCAGCTGTGCAACCCCTCAAAGGATGAAGGCTGGGAGGACAAAGAGGATAACAGCAGGTGGGTTAAAAACCCAATCAAGATCAAGGTTCCATTCCCCAGAAGGTTGCTGCATCCAGGGCAAAAGGAGTTTGACGCGGGAACGCTTCATCACCGCAAGCTGGTGTCGGTGATTAGGGAGAAAATTATGTGTCCCTCTAACCATCCACACCTCCATTTCGAGCCGTATGAGTTATTTTGGCAACCAACTGAAGCTTCTAAACCAGTCAAAGCTCACGGAGAACTCTACACTTCAGAGGCATTCATTGAGGCTCACCGTGACCTTCAGGATTTTCCTGGAGAGCCAGGATGCAACCTTCAGAGAGTTGTAGTGGGTCTTATGTTCGCCTCAGATGGTACTCAGCTCTCAGCATTCAGCACCGCTAAACTATGGCCAATTTATCTTGCGATGGGGAACGAGTCGAAGGACAGAAGGTCAAAGCCCTCCTGTCAAGCATTTGAGCACATCGCCTACCTAGAGATGGTGAGTAGGACCTCATTAACTTTGTGCTAGTATGTGATCCTCATTCCTTTTTGAATGACAGCTCCCAGATGCATTTAAAGCCTTCGCCACAGAGCACCTGTGTGGAAAGGGCCCAAATGGAGCATTCATGGCCCATTGTCATCAAGAAATCTATAACGCTCAGTGGGAGATCATCCTTGATGATGAATTCCTGGAAGCTTATGAGCATGGAATCGTGATTATGTGTTGCAATGGCATTTGGGATCGCTTTTACCCTCATATATTTACATATTCTGTGGACTACAAGGAGAAGTAAGCCAAGATTCTTTTGAATGCTGGCATCTTTAACTCAAAGTTTTGAAAGAATTCTTATAGCTAGCATTTGTAATCTTGGTCAGTGCCCTTGTCCTCGTTGTCTCATACCATTAGATCATGTTGGCAATATGGGGATGCATAGAGATATGACACAGTGCAGGACTCTCGCCCAGATTGATGATGTGAAATGGCATAATCGTGTTGAGATGGCGCACGAGAAGATATATGAGCAGGGTTATGTGGTTGATATTACGGCAGTGGAAGATCTCCTACAAGAAGATTCTCTTGTTCCAACAGCAGTATGACCTTCTTACCTCTCTGATGGTTGACTTTAATGCTCATGCTTTGTCAGAATGCATTTTCAAGCAAGCTGGTGCCATTTGGTTTTAACATGTTCAGCATGCTCACTGTGGATCTCATGCATGAAGTTGAGCTTGGTGTCTGGAAGGCAGTTTTCATACATCTACTATGCATTCTAGATTGCAAAAATGAAAGCCTCAAGCACGAGTTAGATAGATGGCAAGCATCATTCGAAGCCTCAGAAGGCTTGGTACTGATATTTCCATTAGATTTCGAGAGATTCCTCCTTTCAGGGTTGATGGCATAAGAAAAATAAGGTCGAACCGGTCGGAATTGAAGAAGATGACTGCTCATGATTATGAGGATATGTTACAAGTGGGTGTTATTGCTAGGACTTGACTGATATCATTCACATAGTGTGCTATATCCATTTTTGATGGTCTTCTGCCTGAACCCCACAATACATACATTCTCAAGCTCTTATTTGAATTAGCCCACTGGCATGGTCTTGCCAAGCTCGGCATGCACACAGATGCGACTCTGGACATTTTATCCCATGTCACTCCATCTCTGGGAAACAGCCTATGCACATTTGAGGAAAAGACATATGAAGCATTCGAGACTCGAGAGTTGGAACGCGAGCATGCTGCTCAGCAATGATGTCAGGAGAAATCCGCAATTAATGTGGTGTCCGGATCAAGAGGACCTACGGCATCCAGCAGTAATGCATGGAAGCAGAAGAAGCTCAATCTGAGGACTTATAAGTACCATGCACTCGGCAACTATGTTGACACCATCCGGCGCTTCAGTACAACTGACTCATATTCCACTCAATCAGTAAGCTTTTACATGATATTTTGTGTAACATTGCTTACGGTGGCGGTGAGCATCAGAGCGAGCTTGAGCACTGAACGTCCAACACTCAGTCACTTTGGTCTAGCGGCCAATCAATACCACAGCAAATATCGAGGATTGAGCAACAAGAGCACCGTATCAGCATGATCTGCAAGAGGCTGGATCATCAATGCCTTAGCCCATCCTCAGAAATAGAGCCAGAGGATGTTACACATGACCCTGGGGTACAGTACAACATAGGAAAGTCCCAGAAATGCTCTGTACACATACCGACCTTCCTACAAAAGAATGAGGGTGATCCCGCAATCAAGGTGAACAATCTTTGTATTCTTCTGCTGATTTGTACTAACCCCTCACGCAGAATTTCTTACCAAAGTTAAGAGAGCATCTACTTCCCCAAATCCAAACAGCATTGCTCTGGGAAGCTGAATCACTTTCAGAGCCTTCCAGCTTCAGAACAGGCTCAGATACTGGACTATTTCATAGCTCCGATGGAAATGCATGCAATTTCATGTTCTTGAAGACCGACTGCATATACCACCACAAGCTTATTCGATTCCACTTTACCACTTATGACGTTTGGCATGGGACTGACATTGTTAACCCAGGGACATCTCGTTGTAACGTCATGCTTCTTGCCAATGATGTGGAGAGTTCGAATCCGCATCATTTCTTGTATGCACAGGTCCTCGGCGGATATCACATAAATGTGATCTATACTGGGCCTGGCATGCGTGATTTTGAAGCTCGCTGCTTCGATTTTTTGTGGGTGCAATGGTTTGAGGTCGTTAATCCAGGGTCTTCAGGGTGGAGTAATTCCAAGCTAGACTCTGTCCACTTCCCTCCTATGAACAAAAATTGTTCTTTTGGTTTTGTGGATCTGAAAGATGTCCTGCATGGGTGTCACATCTTACCAGCCTTTGCAAAAGGAAAACAACAAGCGGATGGGATTGGCATCTCACACTGTGCCAAGGATAGTAAAGATTACAATCAATACTACATTAACCAGTGTGTTTATTGCTTACTTGCTACTTCTGATTTCATTCTGTTCCCCTAGGTTCTCTGACAGGGATCTTCTCATGTGCTACCACTGGGGGCTGGGTGTTGGCCACTTTCATGCACATCAGTCAGCACTCACTTCAGGCTGCATTTCCAATCTGACTGAGGATGCCCAAGAAACTCAGGCTCCAGGTCTGGGGCTGCAGGAAGCATGGGTTATGAGTTGGACAAACCAGAGCTGTGTTTGGAAGACCTTGACTTGGAAGGGTGGGATGACATTGAAATGGATGACGTAGAGGATGGGGAGGGGGAAGAAGACGATGGAGAGCCTGAAGATTTTACTGGGATGTACTAGGCGTACATTTCTAACATGTGTTGGCTCAGATTGGACATCTATGTATGTAGCATTCATTTGCACTTTCTTTATCTGGTTGTCATGGAGGTCTACCTGGTCTAATTCATATTTTTGCTCTTATAGGTTTTACCGCTGCTATGGAATAACTCAGGGTCTCAACGCACCATATATAGCCTTGTAGTACCTATCATGGCACTGTGCTTGACATCAAGTCGCACCAGAAATAGCCTGAGAATTCCCCTCCACATTTGTTACTAGTAGGCCACTCATTGGCAAGAATTTTCACTCACTGACCCTTTGAGGGGACGAAGTCGAGCGGTTACACTGCAGAGATTCACATAGACACTTATTGTGTCAAACCTGACTTCGGGGGAGACCCGTCCCTTGCAATAAACACATCCTCTTCAAATCATCACAATTTGACTATACTGAATGCCCTACATTTCCCCATTCTGGTGCATATAGTACTTTGGGAATGACATCCTGTTATCAAATTCATGGCTCTACAATGAATGGTGCAACGACTCAGTGTGGTGGCTGACTTTGGTGAGTTTGTGACTGTGTTCGAGAACTAGTGAATCATTTCTTTCAAGTAGCCACTACATTTACGAACCTAGCAAAAAGTTTTCGGATTCAACATCACGGTGCAGTGCCCACCTTGTCCTATGGGAGCTTGGCATTGTTATTGAGTTTCCTCTCAGGCTGGGGCGTCAATCATCATTCCCTCAGCCTCATCAGCGGCCACTCAAACCTCCCCATCCAACCACTGGCACATGAGATTTGGTACTCCTTTGCCATGGCTGGCTGGGGTCTCCGAGTCAGGCTATTCAGATGGGTTGAGACTGAGCATGGGTTTCAAAAGGAGGAGAACTACAGTAAGGGATTTGTTGACATGCAATCTGGATAAGTTATACCCTGGCTGTACACAATTCCTCTGGTGCTTGTCCCCATCGTCCAACATCGGTGGCGGTGTGGACAGATGTTGGTCTTAATTGAGAAAGACAATTTTAATTTGATAGGGGATCACCTGTGTCCACTCATGGTAAGCTTGATGTCCGAGTCACTTGGCAGGCTGGTCCATCAGTGAACTTGAACCTGAACCTGAGTCGGTGGCTGTGTACTACTTAACCCTAATAGGATTTCAAACATTAGTGTGAGAAACTCATAACTTCAAGTTCAAGTTGACTCGGAATTTCTTCTGTTCCCTCACTGTCTTTCTTCATTCTGGCAGTGCTGCTCTCTAGTTCCTGGCTCTGCAGGTCTGACTTTTGTCACCTGCCCGGTTGTGTCTGACTTTTCGTCACGCAACCCTATGCTTTGCCTTTGGCCCCTTGAACCTATCAACCCTGCAGCCTGACCTGAAGCTCTTGACAGCACTAAGGGCAATATCCTCTTGGATGTCCTGCTAACAGAGATTGACGTTTGAGTCTCTTGTGGTGCCCTGAAGGCTCAACATTTTATTTACATCATCGGTGCATCCTTGCCTCAGGCTGGCCTTGCCACTTAGTATTCCCTTGGCTAGTAGACTGTCATGCTCACGCCATTGCACCCCACAAAAAACCCTTGGTCAAGCAGTGAAAATCATCGAGCATGCTCTAGTTTGCCTCCAGCCAGCATGCACTAGCTTCTGTTGGATGGCGTCTGGCATGAGGGGTATGCAGAGGTGTTGGCTTGATGTAGTGGCGATGATACCCTTCTCAATGTGTCAGATGGCCCCACACAGTGAGAGCCTCTTTGCTTACCCTGCCCTATGGGATATGCAACACCCGCCCTTTACTCATGCCCAGGAATTTGGTGCAAGCGACGCATGGCTGTAGGGTGTTGGGCAATCAAAGATCGAAAGCTGACACGTTTTCTAGTCTAGTTAATCGAAGTTCATTCCGAAGGGCATCCATATTTCCCACATCAGACGCGACTGGCTAGAAGCCCAGGCGTAGTTGTGCTCAGGCCTTCAAACTATTCATCACCCCATTAACTGAGTTTGACTGCATTCAAGTTTGCGATACGGTGACTGCCAGGGAGCAGGAATGAACTTGGTTGCTGGTATGATACTACACTCCCTGCCATTTATCTAGAAAATGACTCGGTCGCTCATCTGGACTGTATTGTTTACTAAACTTCTTTCTGCAGAGCTGGAGGGAATCATCCTCTTCTTCAGCCCCTTCACAATGCATCTACCATCAGCTTGACATCACACTTGAGGTTCCAGTGTTCCCCTTACCTGAAGCGTACATGTATCGCACATGCAGTAGCTAACCGATGTAATACAGTCGTTTATGGCCCTAGAAAAAGTCTGGCAGGTCAAAAAAGCTTCCACATCTACCATCTGAACGATCTTTTATATTATTTGCCATCGTTAGTTCTTTGTAATAAGCTGGACAATCATGATGTTGATGGTCGGTTGGCTGTGCATAAATTATGAAAGAGCCGTGTCTGACTACTCATAGGTGTACTTGGAGATGCAGCACAAAGCATTGATATTCAATTGATGGCTGGCTAGTTGACCCTATGAATACATATATGTCCTATATCACTCTATATTCACATATCAGACACTGGATGGCCTCATCACCGAAGTTTTTGAGAGTCCCTTGCAAGCACAATGCGGCGTCTTCTGATGGTGCTCGAAAAGGCTGCTATCCCTCTTGGTTTTTCTTCACGGCCAATGGTGCCACTGGGCGGTTGCATTCGATTGTCTCCTCTCCCCTCTGCCTTGCCCCACAGGCAAGGTATTCGAACCAAGGATAGATGATCAGTTGACACTTTTTATATATCGTCATATTGCTAGCAGCTATCTGCCACACCCAAGAGTCCATAACGGAGTGTGGTAATTCAATGAGTGACAATGTAAGGAGGTACAGGTATACGTATATCCAGTCCATACCTCAGCACATCAGTACATAGGCATGAAAAAAGATGGAGCTGGACGAGGTGCCCATCATCTAGGTGCCCCCTTCCATTAGACCAACCAGTTTTCTTTAACTTTCTAGTTCAATCTGAATACAACATCAAACAAAACTAGGAATACCACCATGACCAACATGAGTCTGCCCTCTCCAACTTACCCTGTACTACCTTGCCACTTGTGAGTTGTTTTTATTCTACCTTAACCCCTACCATTTCTCCACTGCTCTAACTAACCACCCTCCATACTTCCAACCTCTTAAGCACAGCTTCAATCTTCCCTCCCCATCTCTAACCACAACCATCACCTATGGCGCTTACTCGCAAATTATTATCATTGCTTTGTGCACAATTTTTCTAAAATTGCTGCACCCTTACATAACCTTACATGAAAAGGAGTAGTGTGGAGGTGGGGAGAGCAGCAGCAGACAGCATTTGAGGAGTTGAAGAGGAAGTTTGTGGAGGGACCAATATTAGCCCAGTGGATTTCACACAGCCTTTACGAGTGGAATCCAATGCGTCCGATTTTGCTACTGGAGCGGTATTATCAATGCTGTGTGAAGATGACAAATGGCATCCTTGTGCATATTTGTCCTGAGGGTTGAATCATGTGGAGAGGAATTATGATGTGCATAACAAAGAGATGTTGGGGATAATACGGGCATTGGAGGTGAGGAGGCATTATTTGGAGGGATGTATGCATCAGATCGAGATCTGGACTGATCATCAAAATCTGCAATACTTCATGTCTGCTAAAAAGCTTAATTGCAGGCAAGCACATTGGGCACTATTCCTATCGCATTTCAATTTTCACTTGGTCCACAAAGCAGGAAGCTTAATGAGGAAAGCAGATGCATTATCCAGACATATTGATCATAAAGGGGGGGTGGAGGAGGACAATAAGAATGTTACCTTGCTCAAACCTGAATACTTTCACATTTGCGCTATGCGTCAAGGGCATCTATGAATAGATAGCTCGGAAATGGAAATGTTGTCTAAAATTAGACAATGTTCAGAAATGGACGATGAAGTGGTGGAAGCCGTGAAAGCTCTGAAGGGAGAGAAGAAAGGTAATATCAAAGGAGATGAATGGGCTGAGGAACAAGGGTTGGTGTTGTTTCAAGGAAAAGTGTATGTACCGAAGGATCAGGATTTGTGAAGGGAGATCATCTGGTTACATCATAATATGCCAACTGCCGGACACCCAGGAAGATGGAAGACGTTGGAATTAGTAATGAGAATTTATTGGTGGCCCAGAATTTCGAAGTATGTGTTGGGGTATGTGGATGGATGTGATACGTGCATGAGGGGGAAGAAATTTCCAGAAAAACCTGCAGGAAAATTAATGCTGAACCCTATACCTAAAACACCGTGGCGAGATATATCTGTGGATTTTATTACTGGATTACCCGAGGCTCAAGGGTACAATGCAATATTTGTAGTATGCGACCGCTTCACAAAGGAGGTCCATATTATTCCTACTACTACAGAAACCTCATCATTAGGCTTGGCATGCCTCTATCTAAATCAGGTATGGCAGTTACATGGGTTACACGATACTGTTATCTCTGATCGCGGACCACAATTTGCTTCTGCATTTATGTGACAGCTGAACAACATATTGGGAATTCAAACTAAATTATCTACGGCATATCACCCGCAGACTGATGGGCAGACAGAGAGAATGAACCAGGAGTTGGAGCAGTACCTACGTATGTTTGTCAACTACCGACAAACTGACTGGCCTGAATGGCTGGCAATTGCCAAATTTTCCCACAATAACAAATTCCATTCAGCTACTTGTATGTCACCCTTTTTTGCGAATTATGGATATCATCCTTGCATGGGAGTAGAACCCAGAAGGGAAGTCAAAGTACAGTCAGTAGAAGACTTTGTATCTAAGATGCAAAAGGTACAAGAAGAAGCAGAGGCGGCATTGAAGAAAGCACGTGATGATATGATGCGACCCATGGATCGTACTCGAGCATGCACTCCAGAGTACAAAGTTGGTGACTTGGTGTGGCTAAGTACCAAGGACCTGAATATTCCATGACCTTTGAGGAAACTTATGGAGAAACAAGTTGGCCCATATGTGATCTCTAAAGTGATCTCGTCTAATGCAGTAGTGCTCAAATTACCCCAATCATTCAAGATTGATCCCGAGATTAATGTATCCCGCCTATGCCCTTACCACCCGCCCACTATTCCTGGCCAACAAACTACTCCACAACCTCCAATAATAGTAGAAGGTGCTCCAGAATACATAGTTGAAGAAATTCTAGACTCACGTCTTCGACGGAACAAATTGGAGTTCTTAATAAAGTGGAAAAACTATACCGACAAAAATCATTCGTGGGAACCCGAAGAGAATTGTAAGCGAGCATGTAACATGATTGCCCAATTCTTTAAATGTAATCCGAATGCTCCGCGTCACATTGCAAGAATGGTGTATAAGGGGATGAAATTCCGGCCTTACCAAAATTTCACAGAGGGGACAGACATAATATTTTCTCGCCTGGAAGTCGAGGCATAAAAGGGGGGTAATGTTAGGAAACCACCCCATTACCTAATAAATTTCCATTTTTATTTTATTATGTCAAATTATGCTACATGACACCAAATGATGCTACACTTTGATAGCATGAGAATTTTATTTCGCATGCATCAATGTGTATGCGCATGTATGAGTGCATTGGTAACAACAATGTACAATATATGTAACATAGTATATAAACCCTAAATATATGCCTAGGGGACCCCAGTTGTGTTCTCTTAGGTATTCCACCTACATTTTCAGTGTGAAAGGCCTATCTCAACAAACTCACCTATTAATAACCCCTTGCATCAAAACCATCAATTCCCCCATCACGAGCACGGATCCTGCCCCCTACTTGTAGAGAGAACCTGCACAGTCTTAGCTAGCAGATAGTGGGTGTTGCCCTAACACTAGGTACAGTACACCAGAAATAGAGTCACTTATATGGAGACTGAGTTCTACTCCTGCTTACACTAGGATTAACTTTCAATATCAGTAGGTTAAGGGAGCAGTGGCCAAATATGTTTGAAGTGTTATGAAGTGGTTTGAAGCAGTACAAAGTGATTCAAAGGGTTTCAAAGTCGTTTTGTGGATTTGTAGGTGTTCATACATTTTTGAGGCATCGGTGGGGAGATGTCAGAGTGTGTTGGAGTGTTCCTAGAGCTCAGCACCCAAGGTGGACCTACTTGTCCAATTGGGCCATGGCTAAAGCCTGGCATGAACAAGTCCTCCATTCTAAAGTAATGAGTCATACAAACAGAAAAATTTACAGCCAGTCAGTATGGAACATCTTACAGTTATTCTGATAAGAAGTTATCATTATAATTGTTACTAGGTGAGGACCAGATATGGAAACAGGATCACAGAAATTTATAATCCATACTGTAATGCACAGTTTGCATTTCACCATCACTTTGCACATATTGCCACGACTGCTTCTTTCCCTCTGCAATGCATTAGATCTGTTGTAGATTGCAATAGTCCCTCATATACCATGTTAGCACCAGTTGTAATACCATTGTGAAACCATAGTTGCTGGTTAACAACAATGCATGATATATAATGTGCTTCTCCATGATAGATAATACCTTTTAGTTTTATTGTAAAAGGCTGATTGTTTCTGCTAACGATTGTCACTTCTGGGTCTATCTTTAAATTTTTTCCTTCAAATTCAAATATAAGTATAGCTGGAACTGACACAAAAGAATATGAACATATGAGATATTGATTGCATTCAGAACATCTAGACATTGAACCTTCCTGATGATTCTGAATCCAATCTTGTATTGATACATAAGGACTTGTTCCAGAAGAAAAAACACAAGACCAAACAGAATGTTGATGAGTTTGAGCCTGAGTCAATGTATGTTCTTGAGAACATGTAAGTTGTGAGGACACAATTTGAGTGGGTGTTGTAAACATAAGCTGTAATAATCTAACCACTAATGTATGCCTACCCCACTGCAAGCCAGCAATTCTTAAGTCATCCAGTTTATGTCTAAATATGTCCCTCACATTTTCTAATAAAGTCTGACCATCTAAATGACTTTGAAATCCATTGCATATATCCTCAAGTATATCATCATTTATAGAACCAAAAGTATGACTCCAATACTCTGGATTAGTCTTCCACACTGCATAAAGGATAGAAAAGACAGAATTATATGCACAACTGTTATTACTCCATATTATACCAAGAGGGACTGAGATATTGTAAACTTTATTACCTGTTGTATCAGAACTTTTATTACTGCTAACTCTCAATCTTTTATGTGGCTGTTTAACAGTCATCTTTTCATTGACAGTTACATCACCAATTTGTCTTTTCAAACTGACACTGGTGCCATTTAAATAAGTCTTTACAGAGGATACTGCATTTGTGGTACTAGTACTAATTTGAAGTGCATTTTTCTTCTGCTTTTCTATAATTCTCCACCTAACATCTATTACTTCAGATTCTAGTAAAGGATCTCTTGAGTTCCATCTCATAGCTTTGTGTACAGCATGTGGCACATTTCCATAGTCTAAAAGATGCAATTAGAATGTTTCTTTGCTCACCAATGACACTTCTATGCAGCCTACTATTATATAACAGATCAGTAATTTCATCAAGCAGCTCTAATTCTCTAAATTCTTGTCTTAAAGCACCAGAAGCACCTCCTGTTATTTTCTGAGGATGAAATGGCTGTGTTATTAATGTACCAGCAGCAGATGTACCTCTTGATAATGCAGTATAGTAAGACTGATGACCATTTGCTCTGATCTCCATCGACTGCTTTGAATAACAATTGTCAAATATCGAAATGAGCTCGTTCGACAATTCCATTTGCATGAGAGTTGTAGCCGCTAATTCGAATGTGGTTAATATGATATTGTTTCAAAAGGTACTCCAATGCTGCAATGAATGCTGATCCGTTATTGCTCACGATTTCATATAGCAAACCCCATCTACAAATGATATCTTTGAAGATCCAGTCCCCGAGGGTCGTCGCATTTTCTTGTCAAAGGTTTCGCCACTCGGGATAAGTCGTTAGTGAACATTTGCCTTGTACGATATACTTGAATCCGCTCGAGGGAGGCATTTGCATGGTATCGATGTAGACTTTGCCGAATAAAGGTGTGGGTGTGGCGACAGTAGGTGGAATAAGGAGATTTCGAGTTTGTCGTACCTGGCATAGGTGGCAAGTGTGAATATACCATGCGATGTCTGCTTTCATGTTAGGCCACCAAAATCGTAGGGAAATAATGGCTTTCATCGTGAAGACCATTTTGTGTCCAATATCGTCATGAGCTGCACGAATGACTTCGAGATGACATTCGGAAATTGGAACGATTTTGTGAGCTCCGTGTGAGTCTTTCCTCCAAAGTTTGCCACAATCTAAGAAGAATTTGGTGCAATATCAAATGAAGGTAGCATATTCGGAATCTGATAAATCTGGAGGTCGTTGATGATGCTCAACCCAGGAAAACCACCAAAACTGCTGATGAGGCAATCGATGATATTTGCGATGAGTCAGAGGAAGGTTGCAAGATGTTCCAAATGTTTGTGGTCAAACCAAGGTATTTGATGCGGTCCAATGGGGTATCGATCAATATCGAGGACGATCGATGAGATCGACGGTGAATGAGTTCTATCATCGATGGTCAACATGTGAATTCCGAAGACCTTTTGATAGGTCGATAGTGTACGAAGGGTATGGCAAATGTCTATGAAGTGTTGGAAGGGTTGCTAGTGCTAATGATGAGAGGATCGAGGGAGGATCGAGGACGTGATGATTGCAGAGGTTTCTCATCGATCAAGAAAACTCATAGAGACTTTCAATCACTTTAGATAGTTGATCGGACGCTTAGAACTGTATATGAGACGATAGGTGAAGACGATTTCTCTTTATTTCCAAGTAGATATACAGAGTTTTATATGTTTTAAAGAAACTTCCTAAAATGGAATGAGAAACATGTGTAGAACATGAGGCAAAAGATATGAGTTAAGGCACAAGGCCATAAAGGAGACTGGAATCTGAACAAGAAAGATATATCATATGATGAAAGAGTAATAAAGGGAAAGAACTAAAAGAGACTGTCCTTTGTGTATAAACTGTGCTAAGTCTCACAATAATGCGTCCAGTGGGTTCTGTGTGCGATAGGGACTTGGAACAAGGCTGACCTATGATCAGCAGGTTTGAGCACGAGTTGGAATACATCCTAGTGCATGGTCTTCCACCATTTAGATAATGAAGGCAGCGCCCAATGTCACTCGTAGTCTCTCAATATTGATCCATGATGCTCGACAATGCTCAATGACGGTCGACGATGCTCGATCGCAGTTGCGGCTGTTCTAAGTTGATCAGGGATGTTTGATGGTCGTGTAGAGGGATCTTAGGGGCTTTCGGGGTAGTCCTAAGGTTGTGCAATGTGGGCTCTTGATACGATTGATGTCGCTGGTGATGTTTCGACGTGGTCGATATGATATCGCAATCGATAGACTGGGTTGCGCTGCATCTGGGACATCGTAGGAGTTAGCTGATGTGATTAGAATGATGCTAAAGTGGTGAATTGGTCCTTGAGCTGAGGAGATGACCTATCATCATACCAAATCCTCTAACCATTTTCAACTGTGAATTAATCTTTCATCTTCCTTTTTTGCATTGTTCGTTTGTGGGACATCATCGTAGGTCTAATCCTCCCCCTTACTGAGATCTGAAGAGAGGGAGAGTGTCAAAACTCGATAGGAAGTGAAAGGTCGAGTCGTAACGGGATTGATTTGGTGTATGAAACCATGAAGACGGTCGATCCAGTCTCCAAATTGTTTTCATTATCGAACTGATCATCTTCATCTTGTGGAGGATGTCTCGAAAGTCTGTCTGGACCATGATGTGTACCTGTGACATGAACCAACGTGAAATAAAAAGTAAGGATCGAGACGATCCATCGATTTATGCTAGCGCTAGGTGCGATATCAGGGTTCGAGAGCATGCCTTTGATATACCTTGCGTCGACTTTGACGATGAGGTTCCAGACCCCTCTCACGTACAATCAAAGTGCTCCAAGAGCATGATATAGACTGTAGAGTTCAAGTTTCGCTTGCGAAAACCACGATTCGTGGTCATTAAGCGTGATCAATCCGAATCGACTGTAATATCGCTTTGAAAGGTTGTTGGGATCGCATTGTGCGAGAAAGAAGCCAATAGCAATGTATGAAGTATCAACGGTGATATGCTCGACCCGGAAACCCCAAACAAAACCTACTAAAATGGCCTTGGATGGTATAACACGAGTTAGAGGAAGGGTGTGAGGTGGTACTAAAAGTCACCGAATCCAACCCGATGGAGGCATAAGACGTCCGAGTGGGTACAAAGGGTTTTGAGAACATTCAAAGGGGCACGAGATCTCTCGATGTAAGTTCAAGGGAGATCAATAAGGTTTGAGGGTTAGAGGAGACATTCGAGGTAATTGGGAATGGTATAGATGGTTTTACAAAGTGTGTAGAAGGAATATGTGAGTGGGGCAGCGATGATAGTGATGAGGGGTGATAATGATATATGACGGACGAAGGTTTCGAGGGCTAATATGAAGTTTTGAGGAAGTTCACGACGATTCACAGAACTTTGGGCTAGACGAGAGGCTTGGACTCAAGAGCTGAACTCTTAAATCAGACTACAGTGAAGTAAGACAATCTCTTTCTTTCTTTTTAAGTGAGTAACTATTACAAGTTTAAATAAGTTCTGAAGAGGTACTACCAAAAAGGGGAAGGAGAACATGAGGCCTACATGAGGTGAAGTCTAGGATAAAAGATAAACCTCTATCACTGAGTAAAACAATAAAAGATAAGAATTAAATCTCCAGAGTCCTGATATGTGCGAAATGTACTCATCCTATGTCATTACAAACCATCTAAACATTTGAAATTCACCTCATCATGTCCTTAGTCATCTTGCGCATGCTCAGTCGGTGGCCGAATAGCTTGGTCAACCTTGCTATGACTCGTTGGCATGTAGTAATAGTGCCAGAGGCCATGATGATGGCGGCCGAGCACGTTCAAAGTGTTCCTATATCGTTTGAGGGGGATCAAGGGGGATCGAGGTAGCGTGAGGCCGCTCGAAGCCTGTTCGGGAGCATTTTGCGAGGCTCAAAGGTGTTCAAGGGGTTCTGAGTGTCATGAGAGATTGATGCAGAACTGCTGTGAGTGGTTACAGACCTTATAGCGCTAGGTGGACCTATCAACGGATAGGATAACTGGGGTGTCGGATGAATAGTCGATAGCACGAATTGCTGGGGAATTGATCAATGCTTGCTTCAGGTCTTCCTGTGCTGCAATTTGTTTCGGTCCAAAATCGAAAGGGACATCTTTTTCCGTAAGGTGTATTAGAGCTGTAGCACGTTGAGCGAAGTTCCAAATAAAGATATGACAAGCTCCAATGGTTCCTAGAAATGCCTTGACTTCGGTAAGGCCCCCACTTGCTAACTGCTGCGATGTGAGTGGGATCGGCCATACAACCTTTGATATTGCATCGATGACCTAGAACGATTATTTTGGAAATGCAAAGGTAAAGTTTCAGACCCAAAAAGGTTCCTCCGCAATACTTCATTAGCATCCTGCAGATCTGTTCATACAGACCAGGAGGTATAGGGATATTATGTTTGACCCATGGAGTGTGAGGAATAACAGGGAATTCTATAGGAGGAAAGAAGTTGGGGTGGAAGCTTCCTCGTTCTTGTTTGGTCCATGTGAAACCTGTTTCGTGATTTTGAATAAAATTGTGCATAAGCTTTCGTTCTTCTGGCCATAGAAAATTGCTGGAATGGTTTTTGTCGATAATAGCTTTGCATTTGAGTGTATATCGGGTAGAAGTGACGAACGATGGGGGTTGAGGATTAAGTTTTGGCATTTGCTCGAGGGGGTCACCAGTGATTGTTTGAATGATGCAAAATCGATCGGGTAGTTCAGTAATAACTGGCCGAATTTTCTGTGTGACTGGTTTGTATTTCTTCTTCAATGCTGCAAAGGTTGGGTATATGGAGTTGGTTGACAAGACATGGGGAGGGGACATGATAGCAAAGTCATGCATAGAGGTGGCCGTCGGGCCTGATGAAGATGTTGCATACTGGCAACTAGCCGTTAAATATAAATTTGCAAGGATTGAAGAAAAGGAAATAGGGTTCGAAGAGTTCGAGGAGTCAATATCAGGAATAATTGCAGTGTACTCGATAGTTATAGAGGAATTAGAATGGTCAAAAGAAATAATGAGGGCACACTGGTTATTCTCTGAGATTTTATCCTCTAGTTGTGAAAATCCTCGTGAACTACTCTTCTTCATTGATTAGATCAGGGAATAGTCAGAATAGCACAGGATCGTGTCGAGTTCGGATTGAATATAGTTATTGTCTGTGCTTCGTTTCAATAATTCTTGACTGTACTCTCTGTGAGAATGTCAAATGGTCATCCGAGCAGAATATTGTATGCTGGATCGCGGATGATGTGTATCTGCATATAGAGAGTGATGCTACCAACTTCGCAAGGTATGTTTCATGCCAAACCTAGACTCTGGTCAATACCACCATTAGCCGATTGCAGAGGGATGTGTATCAAAGGATCATATGCGAGACCGAGTTTGTGACAGACTTCTTCTGACATCGCGATGATTGATGAACCCGGGTCGACTACGCTTTCGACTGGATTTCTTCCATTGATGTTCATAATAGCCGATCTAATAGAATGTGATTCCTTCACTGCGATAAAAGGTTTGGGTATTTCTCCAGGGCAAAGACTGCTAATATAGGTTTTGTACAGGTTGTCAATTATGAATATGTCATCGTGAAGGAGATTCATAGCATTATTTCCTTCAGGTTGTTGGGTACGACACACAGTGACCTGTTCTTTCCATTTTGCATGAACTTCGGGCGATAGCGAAAGTAATTCTTTGGGGGTTAGGGTGATAATCGGTGTTTTCATCGATCGAGTGAAGATGTCTTCAGTGATTTTGTCCTTTTGAATGGGAGCTTGGGTATGGTATGATGGGCCATCTTTCGCTTTGCCTATCGATGTGAAGTTACGTTCGTGAGGAGGTAGGTATGAGTTTTCTTTAGCGCCATTGTAGGGATGTATTACTGGTTGTGATGATTACTCAGAGGTCAAAGATGGTGCCATATTCAAAGTAGGTGGGTTGGTCACTGTGGACGATATCAATGGTGCCAGTGGTTGCAGGACGAATCGTTCGACCATCACAGGGATCGAGGGCTGTGAGGTAGGAGCCGCTGGCACATTCAGATCAGTTTGCGTAAAAGGTCTACTACTTCGCAAAGCATATATCTCTTGTTTGAGTTGTGTGATACAATCTTCGGCCATTGTGGATAAGTTGTTAATTTGGTAAACACCCTTGGATGGCGTCGAACAAACTGTTGAAGGTGCAATATTATACATTAGTGAAGGGGTAAGGTTAGATGGAGGGTTTCGTCGAGTCCATTCGTCAATCCTGTCCTTGATAAAACGACTGGGGATGCTTCATGGAGTGAATTGACCATTTGGGAGAATGATTTTGCCTTCCATGTTCTTCTTACACTTTCCTTCATTGATATAAGACTGGCAAACCAAGCAGTCACTAATAAAATGTCCTGTAAGCCCACAAAAGATGCAAACTAATGTTTTGAGCTGTTCTGAACAAAATCCGCTGGTAGGTCGAGTAGTGTTTGTGGTCTTCAAACCTGCTAAAGCTGTTACAAGAGTGGCTGTGAATTTCTTGAGGATTGCCGTAAGGTCTTCTGATTCAATTTGGGGCAAAGATGTCGATGTTGTTGGGATTGCCAAAGGTGCTGAAGAATGCAAACTAAGTAGCGATGTCGAATCCAAGCCAATAGATCCCACTAAATGAGTCATTGAGTGATTCTAGCCCATAAGCCTGGTTGGAAACCCCTGATCAGAGCATTTGTCCTGAAAGTCAAACTAACATGAGTTATTATTTTTTCATGATAGCAATTGGTGCCATTATGTAATATAAGATAAGATAAGAGAGATAAGATCTATGTCTTTGCAGGGCCGTCCGGACCACTAGGGTCATCGGGTCCACCAGGAAATCCATCCTCTAGACCACGATCTTCCAACCCATAGGGTTCAGGCTGGTTGATGCCCCCTAGATACTCAAGGGGAGTTCTTGATTGAAAATCTTCCAGGTTAGTGGAAGGGTGCAGGGCATGGGTGGACATGAGATTGGCACTGATTGAAGGGGCTCCTGAGCTGATATGTTTGAGGGTCTGGAAGACACTCCAAAAGTAGTGGCAGGATGAGGGTCGGAAAGGGTGGATCGCTGGATTGCAGAGATCCCTGGAATAGTACCAGCGGGTTGGGAATTTCTTGTTGTGCACTGGTGGGTCTCGGTAGGGGTCATACAGAGGAAATGGACGAGTGAAGTGTGAGTTCGTATATACCGTTAAGAACTGATCCTAGAGGTCGCTTCAGAATCTGATGGGACACTGCGGGTGATGATAGCAGGAGATTGTCGGGTCAATGCGGATTCTGCGGGAGGGGAAACAGAAAGGACTTGGCTTCAGCTTGTAAGAAGCTGTGCCCTTCACCTCATCTGATGTCCTATTTTTAAGTTGAAGGTCTGGAGGTAGGAGCAGGGAAGTGCGGGTAAATGTGGGGAGGAGTACAGGGGGACTTAGGTTAAGTTCAGGTGAGACTAAAACTTCAGAGGGAGACTAGAGGTTGAGTCAAGTGGAGTTCAAACTCTTAGAGGACAGAGGTTGGAGTAGAAGGAGGTTTTAGATTGGCAGGGTAAAGTCAAGTCTATGTCGATATACAAACTCAGGAGTACAAGGCAAAACTAACTAAGCTTAAATACTGTAGTCCGGAATAATGCAGAACAGGAACGAAGACTGTGGCAGTGTCTTGACTGCATAGATAAATATCTAGCGGGAGCTACACAGGAATCCGTAGTTGAATTTGCAATAGAGACGGCAGCCCTGGGAAGGCAGCTGTGGATGCTGTACAAGGCAGCCTGGTGCACAGCAGTGTGGGCAGTGCAAGGTGGCCGGGAACGAAAATGGAAGGCATAGACAAAAGTTGGGTTCGAGGTGCAGAAAAGGATCAGACAGTTGTGGGTTCCAATCGGGCGAGGAACGGTTCTTGACACCCAGCGCCGGACAAGTGGATGGAGAAATCCTTGAATAGTTGTTGTCAGTGTTGAATGAAATCTCACCTAGCACCCAAAATGCTACCATTTCTGGATGGATTGAAACCTTGGATGATCATATGGGGACCCCGATCCCAATAATCCTGATGATCAACCTCCCGCGGGGGAAAACCCTGATCCAGGGGATAGGTTCATAGATGTTCTTTACAACCTCTCAGAGAGTATCCGCACCCTCCAACAAAACAACGCACCCAAGACCAAGAAAATCAAAGTTCGCGACCCTGACACTTTCCATGGCTCCAACCCAAAGAAACTTAGAGACTTTCTAGTCTCGTGTAATCTTCATTTCCACGACTGCCCACACGTATTTTCCTCTGATGAGAAAAAGATCATATTTATCCTTTCTTATCTTCAAGGATCAGCTCTCAGTTGGTTTGAGCCTGGTCTTAATGACCCAACAGATTCCGCACACTGGATGTGGGACTATGAGGCTTTCCTTGCCAAGCTGGAAAATAACTTTGGCCTGCACAACCCGGTCGGAGATGCCGAAAAAGCTCTCTGATTTAGCAATGAAGAAAGGTGGTTGTATCATGAAATACAATGTTGACTTCAGGGAATTAGCTTCTAGGGTCAACTGGAATGAAGCAGCCCTTTGTGACTGCTATTTCTGCAGTCTTCCACTCCGGCTTTGCATAGAAGTTCTCTGGGGTGGTAAACCCAACACTCTTGCAGAGCTGCGCTTGAAAGCACAGGACAGCGACAACATCTACTGGATGCAAGAAGATGAATCCCATTTTGAAACAAAGAATTCCAGTAACATCACTAACTCTAGTCAGAAGGACTCTTCCAAAGGTCCTTCCCTGTCATCAAACCAGCAGTCTTCCACAACAAAGAACACTCCCGGGACAAGCCCAAGTCGTCCATCTCCAATAAGCTGGGGAAGAATGGCAAGCTTACTGGGGAGGAACAAGAACACTGCATGAGGGAAAGACTCTGCCTCTACTGCGGTGAAGAAGGGCACGTAGCAGGAAACTGCCCAAAATCCAAAGCCACAAAAGCCCATGCATCCACTGTCGTTCTCGAGACTACAGACTCGGAAAAATAGTCCACAACCCTCAGGATACAGCCATTGGGGCTGGGGGTTGCATTGACCTTACCCACTTGGCTGCCTATGTTCATCTCAATGCATCCGCTCTTTCTGACCCTGACTCCCTAACCGTTCTTTTAACCTTTCCTGACTCTTCCGCCCCTTTCTGAACCCTTATCGACTCTGGCTCCTCCCACTGCTTCCTTGACTCCTCTTTTGTGTTGGATAACCAACTCAGCACGGAATCCATTAACCTGATCGGTTTACGACTCTTTGATGGATCTTGCAACTCCACCATAACTCAGGTCATTAAACTCCCAGTCACCTTTCCTGCTGGTGAAGTGTTCAATTTGTCATTTTATGTAACCTCACTCGACTCTTCCTGTTCCACCGTACTCAGTCATAACTGGCTGAAACAATACAATCTGTTGATTGACTGGTCTTCAAGCCAACTCGCTTTCTGCTCCGCAGATCATAGAGGTCCAGCACCCCTGACATCACCTTTGTCCCCAAATCTTCCAGTAGAAATCCTCAACTGCTCTGCACTTTCTGAAACCCCCATTCCTCCTAAATTTACAACCCCCGACATCTCCTTCATCAACACTGCCGCTTATGTGTGTGCTAGCAAACTTCCTGGGGCAGTAGCTTTTCAGATGACCTTTGCTCCAGAAGGGTTATCCGCCCGCTCTGCCCAATCTGCTAACTCATCCGACCTCTCTGATATTCTGCCCAAGTATCACAAATTCACTGATGTCTTTAATAAGACTAAAGCGGATACCCTTCCTCCACATCGTCCTTACAACCTCAAGATAGAGACAGAAGACAACACTCCTCTGCCTCCGGGCCGCATGTATTCTCTCTCCCCCTCTGAATTAGAAGCCATACGAGTCTTTATTGATGAAAATGTCTGCTCAGGTTTCATCCACCCATCCAAGTCTCTGCATGGCACTCCGATTCTCTTTGTCAAGAAGAAGGACGGTAGTCTCCAACTTTGTGTCAACTACCAAGGACTCAATCATCTTACAAAGAAAGACCACTATCCCTTCCTCTCATTTCTGACCTCCTCGACTCTCCCCGAAAAGCCCACTTGTTCACCAAGATAGACTTGTGGCATGCTTACCACTTAGTCCGCATTGCAGATGGTGACGAATGGAAAACTACTTTCCGCACCTGCTATGGATCCTTCGAGTGGTTGGTGGTTCCCTTTGGACTCACTAATGCACCCGCAGCTTTCCAGTGGTTTATGAACGACATCTTCAGAGACATGCTGGATGTTTGTGTCATTGTATACCTCAACGACATCCTAATCTATTCTGATGACAAGTCCCAGCATGGGGCTCACGTCAAAGAAGTCCTCTGCTGTCTCCGGAAAAATAGACTTTACACCTCTCCACAGAAATGTGAGTTCCACAAAGACACCATTGAATATTTAGGTTTCATCCTTTCACTGGATGGACTGCGGATGTCCGAAGATAAAGTCAAAACCATGCTTGACTGGCCTGAGCCTAGGAAAGTTAAGGATATTCAATCCTTCTTAGGCTTTTGCAACTTTTACTGCCGCTTCATTAATGGCTATTCAGACATTGTCATCCCACTCACCCGCTTGATGTGGAAATCCGCACCTTGGGACTTCAACAAGAAATTCCACGATGCCTTGGAAAGGCTCAAACAAGAATTCACTCATGCACCTGTCTTAACTCAATGGGTACCTGACTCACAGATGGTACTCGAAACCGATGCTTCCAACTATGCCTTAGCGGCTATCCTTTTGGTTTACACTGTGGATGGAGAAATCCATCCCATCACTTTTCACTCCCGCTCCTTTAATCCTGCTGAACTAAATTACGACACCCATGACAAGGAACTCTTGGCCATCTTTGAAGCCTTCAAACACTGGTGGCAGTACTTCGAGGGTTCCGCAAACCTGGTTGATGTGGTCACTGACCACAAAAATCTTGAGTACTTCAGCACTACCAAGTTGCTCACCTGCTGCCAGGCCCGTTGGTCTGAGTACCTTTCCCAGTTCAATCTTGTCACCTGCTTCTGCCCCGGAAAACTAGGGGCCAAGCCAGATGCACTCACTAGACGTTGGGATGTCTACTGCAAAGGGGGAAATAGTGACTTCGCCTCCATAAACCCAACCAACTTCCAACCTGTATTCACACAGGAACAGCTCACCTCTTCCCTCCACACCACCTATTTCGCCACACCCATCCTTCAACAAGCAGTAATCATGGATCTTGAGAAACTTCACAGCGACATCTGCACCTCCCTACCCCTTGACCCCTTATCATCCACACATCTTCCGACTCCTGCCGAGCCCAACTGGACAATAGATGAGGCAGGTCATCTCTGCCACTTCGACCAGATTTATGTTCCGGATGTCACAGATCTTCGCCTCAAGGTCCTTCAGTACAAACACAACCACATCCTCTCTGGCCACTTTGGACAAAACAAAACCCAGCAGCTTGTCTGCCGGGAATATGTCTGGCCAAACCTCCGCACCTTTGTGCAGGAATTCTGCAAATCCTGTACCACTTGCAAAAGATCCAAATCACCTCGACACAAGCCCTACGGGTTTCTAAAGCAACTTCCGGTTCCAGAATGACCTTGGAACTCCATCTCCATGGATTTCATTGAGCAACTACCCGACTCTGATGGTCACACTGCTATCCTGGTCATCGTTGACCATCTCACCAAACAAGGCATCTTCATCCCAACTGTCAATGAGATCACAGCCCAAGAACTAGCCAACCTGTTCATCCTCCATGTCTTCTCCAAGCATGGTGTTCCATCACACGTCACTTGCGACTGGGGATCCGAGTTTGTCTCCCATTTCTTCTGCTCCCTTGGAAAAGCGCTCGACATGCGGATCCACTTCACTTCCGGTTATAAAGGCTATCACCCGAACATTTCCATCTTTCCAGAACGCGACTTAGCTTCACAGTGTGCCTGTGAGTTCGTCATTGACTTAGACGACCTTCATCAGGAGCTTCGGAAACAGCTTGCAGCCGCTCAAGAGTGTTATCAAGGTCCTGCAGACAAACATTGGGCACCCGCACCTGACTTCAACATTGGTGATTTCGCATATGTCACTGCAGAAAATATCCGCACCACCCATCCTTCCAAGAAACTTTCTGAAAAGCACCATGGCCCCTTCGAAATCATTGCCCGCCCGGGCACTCACTCAATCACCCTGCGGCTCCCAGATCACATGCGGGCCATTCACCCTGTTTTCCATGTCTCTCAACTAGAGAAACACTCCCTGAACACAATTCCAAATCGAGTACAACCTCCACCGCCTCCGATCACCATCTACGATGAGCTCGAATATGAGATTGCCAAAGTCCTCGACTCCAAAGTTGACAACCGATGTCACTGCAAGATTGTCTACCTCGTCCGATGGGAAGGCTACCAGGGAACTGATGAGGAGACCTCCTGGCTACCTGTTATGGAGCTTGACCACACCCAAGAACTCCTTGCAGATTTTCACACTTGCTACCCGCAGAAACCCAGACCATTACCCGCTTAAAGTCTATCCACATTACTTATTCACTCAGTCTGAAGTCAGAAACAAAATTCATTGAAAAGTCTTTTTTGGATCCGACCGGATCCCTACACTACATCTGCTTCTCCCTCTCCATCTTCATCACCCTCTCCCCCAACTTCACCCTCTTCTCTGCCCTCGTCCTTCTCTTCACCCTCCTCACCTCCACTCTCACTCTCCTCCCCATCGTCTGCCCACCTTTTCTCCAGATACCTCTGGAAGGCCGCCCAGTCTTGTGGATCCCATGTCTTTCCCACGGGGACTCTTGCACCGCTTGCTCAACCTCCTTGTCACCCTTGTCACTCTCCTCCTTGGCGCTTTCTTCCTCCACCCACTCTGGGTCCAAGGCATCCTGGATCTCCCCCATTGACTCCTGCACCGCATTGGCCACCTCAGTGAATCCCTTTCCTTATCACCTTCATCACCTGTTGCATTACCTCCAGGTTATCCCAGGTTGCCCCTGTCATTCCTGCTGTTTATGCTGCAGGGGCTTCCTGCCCCTCCCACACTACCTCCTTGCACTTATGTTTGACGCACATCCCTTCGCACCCATCTTGAAACATGAGACCTTTTGATATTTGCATCTGGGCCACTTGTCAGTAAGAGAAGATGGAGAAAGGAAACCAGTATGCACCTTTTGCAAGGCAATGTGGCCTGCACCCGCACTGGACTCTCTGACTCCTCCGACCCTACTTGCACCATGGTCTTGGCAACTTTCTTCTTCTTTGGGGATTTGCTCCCCTCTGCCTCATCCTCCAGACCCGCAGCCAAAGCCACCCGCTTTTTCTCTGCTCATTTTGTGGCCGAAGCCTCCTTTTTCCGCACCACTGCCTGGCGCGCCTCCTCCACCTTTGCAGCCTCCTCTTCTACCTTCTGCACCTCCTGCACCTGATGCTCCTCCTCCCTTGCTGCCTCCTCCAGTTCCCTCACCTCCTGTTCCATCTGCTCTTTCATCTCCCGCTCCCTCTGTTCATACTGAGCCTTCATTGCGGCCAGCTTGAGTTGAGCAGAACCTGCTGGGGGGGACATTTTGTATAGGTGATGGGAGTAGGAAGTCAACAAAATTTTTCAACCGATTGTGGCATTCGGAATTTTCAACCAACTTCCTCATTCGGACTCAAACCCTCACGTGCCTCGTAGGCTCAGCACTAAGGGGGAAATACTGTCAAGAACCATTCCTCACCCGATTGGAACCCACAACCATCTGATCCTTTTCCGCACCTCGAACCCAACTTTTGTCTATGCCTTCCGTTTTCGTTCCCGGCCGCCTTGCACTGCCCACACTGCTGTGCACCAGGCCGCCTTGTACAGCATCCATGGCTGCCTTCCCAGGGCTGCCATCTCTATTGCAAATTCAACTATGGATTCCTGTGCAGCTCCCACTAGATATTTATCTATGCAGTCAAGACACTGCCACAGTCTTTGTTCCTGTTCCACATTATTCTGGACTATGGTATTTAAGCTTAGTTAGTTTCGCCTTGTACTCCTGAGTTTGTATATCGACATAGACTTGACTTTACCCTGCCAATCTAAAACCTCCTTCTACTCCAACCTCTGTCCTCTAAGAGTTTGAACTCCACTTGACTCAACCTCTAGTCTCCCTCTGAAGTTTTAGTCTCACCTGAACTTAACCTAAGTCCCCCTGTACTCCTCCCCACATTTACCCGCACTTCCCCGCTCCTACCTCCAGACCTTCAACTTAAAATTAGGACACCAGACGAGGTGAAGGGCGCAGCTTCTTAGAAGCTGAAGCCAAGTCCTTTCTGTTTCCCCTTGCACAGAATCCGCATTGACCCGACAATCTCCCGCTATCATCACCCGCAGTGTCTGGTCAGATTCCGAAGCGACCTCTAGGATCAGTTCTTAACACTGGGAATGAACCTTGGTGAAAAGTGTGAGAAACATTGCCAGACATGGCCACCGACATGGAAAAGACCAATACCATGCAGAATGGTGATGCTGAGTGGTAGCTGGATATACTGACTCTCCTCCATCCAAAGTCTGAGCCTCTTCTAATACTGGCACATTATATCATAAATCAAAATGATTTTTTTGAGTCCAGTAATATTAGTGTTTTTCAAAGCTTCAGATAAAGAATAGTCCATGTTTGCTTGTCTAGAAAAAGTTACACAATGTCTCTCAAATTGTGAAGATATCTCACTGTTCCCCTTTTTGGAAGTCAACTACTGCACTGGGGCAGAAGCAACCATGGCAGCCACAAGCAGTTGCACTGACACCAGTTATATCAAGACCCTTGTATTTGATGAAGCAGTCATTTACAGCATGATGCTCATTGCAGGTCAGTTTCTAATTTGGAGTTAGTAAATACACTGAAAGGCTTTCAAATATCTTACCTCTTTTACTTCATTAGCAACGGTGAGGTGTGATTTGTAGCGATTTGGCTCATTCATGAAAAATCACCATGACTGAGCTTAATATCACAGTGAGCATTTTCATGCTTCTGATGAACAGCGGTGAAGTTTCCATCCCTGACAAAAGTCTGAGTGTATGCCATTCTGAGGTAGGATTACATTAAATACATTCCAATTCATGCAATTTGACTTACTGGTCAGGAACCTTGCTCCAATTTTCTGGCAGATTGACACCTGGCTGAGGACATGCAGCACAGAATGTTGGGATGTCAGTCGCACCATGCATTTCAGCTGCCAATGAGCCACTGGCGCCAGACTGTGATTCTCCCCAGTGGGCTCTCCACTTCAAATGTCTCAACATTTGCCATAGCCAGCTTGCCCTGAGAAGCTCCCTGTATCAATCCTAAAGTACTGATGTCAGATATTGACAACTGTAGTATATCAATCATACCTAAGCCCCAATTGCCACAAGTGATTTTCCTGCTCTTAATGTGAATTAGGGCAATTACACCACTTGACCCACATATGATGTACACCGGAAACATTGATTACTGTCAATTTGTGGCAATCCATTGGCATTGGGAAAGTTGTGGGACCAAGGTCATAAATGCTGGTAAACCTTTTCTCAGCCTCTTGTCCATCCACATCCAGTGCCAAGGGGTGAAAGTAACTTCAGCAGGATGCACCATTGTGACCAAGATGTAAAACTAACCCAACTTGGAACAACCAAACTGGTTCAAAATAGGAACCTGTCCAGTGGTCGATGTGGTGAAATGGGTTCAAAGCATGGTTATCATGGCAGCAGTCAGTACAGAACATGGGATTGAAAAGACAGTCTTGGCATCATCCCCACACAAGTTGCATTTCTTGCAATCAGATACTTCATTGGATAGTAGTGCTTCCAAATACATGGCCTTTTTAGGCAGCCATTCTTCGATGTAATCTTGAGGTGTCTGAGGGTAATATTAGCATAGTAAATGTGGTAGCCATAATAAGTCACCTTTGAAGAGGGGGGATCAAGATCTGCAATGAAATTTAGAGGGTGATGCTCAATTGGTTCATCGGACATCAGAGATGTTATATTGGTGTTGGATGTGGTCGCCAATCCTGACACTGGTGCACTTCTCTTTGCCTTCTTATGCCTTGGAGTTGACTGAGGACTTTGCTGAACTGGTACAAGGCAATCCCTCAGTCCCCGCAATGTCTGGGAGTGAACAGTCATCTGGGAGATTCTTCCAATGATGGTGCAAGTGTGTCCTCTAGGCATGATGGTTTGTAGACCGATGTAGAATCATTGAACAAGCATCCCCAGGATTATATAGGCACTGTAGGCAGTAAGGAAACATGACAATGGTACCATGTAGAGGTTACTATGGTACTGTTCTACACTACAGCATACTAACATGTTACCTAGGTCATACTCACAAAGCTACCATCAATGTTTCCAATGGAAAATTACACCAGTGGTGTTCGTGATAACAATTGGTCAATAGTTTCTTACTACACCATTGTTACTGTTCTGTACTACCACAAATCACATATGACATGCTGTAGTCATGTGAGCCCATATCTTGCTATTTGACCATTGTGGGCCCACCTGGTCACTTCATGTTGAACTTATTAAGATGGATTTCTGGATCATTGCACTTTTTGACCGATGTGGTTTCTGGGACTGTGGGCACATCACTGGTGATAGGTCCACCTTGTTGTTCAAGCTTGGAAAACACATCTACAATCATTGTCGAAGCTCTACAAACCCATACAAACCCCTCCAAAGCTCTACAAACCTCTACAAACCTCTACAAAGTCACGAAAATGCTTTGAAAATCTTCACAACACCTCGAAATTCTTTGCATGCCTTCAGCCACCATAATGCAATTCCCCCAACCTTTGTACAGCTCAGAATATACACTTGGAACATTGTCGATGAGTTCCAAACCAGTTTCGAGCAATATCGCACCAATCTCGGGCCATGAATGAAGTCCAAAGAAACCTCAAAAATCTTCGAAAAACCTTGAACCTTGAAAAACATCTTCGGACACAGTATTTTCTATTTGAATGATCATTGGACACATGCTGGACACATGGGACACTATCTCGAGTATATTGAACACATTTCGACTGCATGTGCATGCATACAATCTGCTCGAAGCAGTTTCCAATGTTTTATGCAATCTATAACAAGGCCAGTCTGCTTTTAGCTATTCTTTCTTATTATTTCTTCATCATGTGTTATATTCACCCTTTCTAGTCTTGCTTTATTGTTCTGATATACTTCTATTGACTTTTGCCTCGAGTTTTCCACATGTTTGCCTCATGTTCTCTAGCCTTTTTAGGTAGTTTCTTTATTTTATATAAAAAGATGTACTAGATACAAAGAAAAACAAGAAAGTCATTGTCTTCCTCCCAGATTGCAGTGATTTGAGAGTTCAGTTTAGTCTTATTCAGTCCAAATTTTGGTGTTTTATGCTAAACCTCTTCAAAAATCCTTGAAAATCCTCGCATTATGCTATTCTCACTCTGGTTTCCCTTGATTCGCCTTTGCTTCACTTCTATTACTCGTCTAGTCCCCTGATCTTGCATCCAAACATATTTGCGCACTCCAAATTCATTGATCTAGCCACGAAATAGTCCGAAAATTTGTTGGATTTCGCAACACCTCGAAAAATATTGCGACATCTTGAGAATTATTGCAACTCCTTGAAAATCCTCGCATTACACTACTCGTCTAGTCCCCTGATCTTGAGTCCGAACATATTTGCGCACTCCGAATTCATCGATCTAGCCACAAAATTCTCTGAAATTCCACGAAACACATTTTTTTAGCTTTGAATTGCTTTGACAAGCAGTCTTTTTATGACTAATGGCCTCACATCCTTCCTCTGACTTGTGCTATACCATCTGAAGCCATTTAGTAGGTTTTATTTGGGTTTCCAGGTCGAGCATCATCACCGGCAGTGCCTGTGATGGTTTCTATAGACCTTGTGCTCATTAGCCTGTAATTGTTTCTTGTGATGTTTCAATGTGTCATAAAACAGATGTTTATATAGGGTTGTCTGATCCATCAGCACCTATGCCATTACCTGTGAGGTTCTGTGATTTTTCAGCTCCGGGAAACTTTACCAGGAACATATGATTTGTAATAACAGCAGTAATTCAAGGCTTGTACACTATAGTTGTGTGGGCCCATACTGTTTTCTTTTTACTATCATGGGCCCACATGATCATTCTGTCAAGTGTATCATCATATGGGCCTATTGTGTATTATGTTAGGATGGGCCCATACACATTTTCTTAGCTCATGGGGTTCTACAATAACCAGGGCCCATCATTCACTTAGCTCTGACTTGTATGCTTATAGCCACAGGTGACTTTATCACTACCGGCCTCAGTCACTACAATGTACTGTTTTTGCATATATCCTTATCCTCCCACATTCCTACAGCATACAGTGTGTCACCATTGCTGTGTTTGTTATCCATGTTCTAGTGCACACCAGCCATGATTAGCATACAAGTCTTTTAAGAGCTATGTGATTGACCGGTGCCAACTTTATCTTTTCCAGTGCCAAGAGATACAGTTAGGAAATAGCTGACTGCCACAAAAGCGACAGTTGCTGTCTGGCCAGTGTCAGGATTAATCTATGTCTAATCTCATTGGACATTACTACTGTCTCCGACTAATGATTGTTCTCTTGTGTTACTTGCCTGTGTATCTTACTGACATCTTCCAGCTGGGGAACCACTAGCACTTTCCTGAACTTATGCCACCAGTGGAAATTTATGTGAATTGGGGAGTAAAAGCTTAAATAGATGACTTATTAAGTGTCAAGGTACTCCCTAATTTGATTCTGCACATCTTCCCAGTAAACCAACAATTTCCTGTCCTTCTGAAGTTGGGCATCATTTTCTCAAACCGTCTCGGTCATTTTTTTCCATGTCAAATGCAGGTCATTAAAGATCTTCATCATTAATTGTATTTTGGCCATGTCACCAGTGGCATATGGGCCCAGCCATAGGTCTTGCCAGGTGAACTGAATCTGATGAAACTTAAGATAAATTCAAGGACAACAACATGTTACTTGCCTGTGGCTGATGAACCACCAGGAAGTTGTGTGGAGCAAATGGGTATGAGTTGTAGTTCTCCAGATTGTTCTGTTTACTCCACCAAGAATTGATATAGCTATCGATGATATGGGTGGGGTCATCAGCATCGACCTTCAAGTACCTTTGTATCACCGGAATGTATTCTAGTTCCAGAATATCTTTGCCCTCAGAATCATTGCATTCCAAGCCACAAAGTCCCATCCTGCACCATCTTTATGGTTTCCATGATGAGCGGGTGAGTGTATGGAGCACTGCCACCCATAGAGGCATAAATTCCCATGGCCATCAAGAATTCCTTCTAAGTTGGTATTGGTGATGAGATAATTGGCAATCACAATATGTTCACTTACAGTCTTGTAAAATATCCCAGACACCCACCCCAACCATGACTCATCATAGTCTTTATCGTTCTCTACTGCATGGATCCATGCGGTGATTGCAGTGCAGAGATGTGATGTTCCATACCACAGCACTTCCTGCCCATGTGCTAGATCATTCCATGCTGGTGGTAGTCCTGTAGTACTCTCTCAAATGCTGAGATCACAACCTACCTGTTGAGCAGTGATGGTCTGCTCATGGAACTCAGTAGGTTTGACTGTAGGGTAAGGGTTCTCTAGGAAATTGGTGTTCCTCTGATGCTCAATCTCTATTTGATTCAATGTGGTAGTGAATTTGCCAGCAGTAACAGGGTCAGGTTTATATGGCTGGTGAGGCATGGATTTGAGGTTTGTATAGTGGGATAGCATAACTTCAATGCAGTTGTAGATACAGAATGTTTGGATGATTAAGTAATCAATGGACAAAATTATCATCAGCACCAGGAACAAGCACCAATGATAAGTCCATATGGGCCAATGTCTATAGGAAAACCAGTGGTGGGCCAATATGATTGTTCCCTATCAAATGGAATCATCACATGGGCCCATGTATATGTCATAAGCAGTTCAAACTCTTAGCTACACCCTCTGTCAAGTTGGTGAAATTGTGTGCTCATACCTCTGGATTCTGGCCCCTACATTGGGACATTTGTTTATATCTAACCATAATCTATAGCAGGACATCACATCAATAATCGGTGTCTAAAATAATTGGCTAGTGTGGCATGTCCCAGCACCACATGCATCCAACCATATCTGCTGTGACCTGACACTGTATGCATCCAACCACCGATATCTGCTGACCTGCTGCTGCACTTTTTCCTACCAACCTACAATGATCATCGGCACCGGGAGCCAGCACCAATGATATGTCTGTATAGGCCAATGTCTATGTCTATAAGAAAACCAGTGGTGGGCCAATATGATTGTTCTGTATCACATGTCTTTATTGCATGGCAAGTATATGTGGTAACATGTAGTAAAATGGTGACTGTGCTAGCTGGCACCGTGATTCAGATGTTACTGCCACTGAGAATTTTTCAGCAATTACCACTGGGAAGAATCATCGCCGGCAGTGAATCTGTATACTGGGCCCACATGGATGCATCACACCCTGGGCCCACACGAGTCTTTCCTGCTGTGGGCCCAATCCACTACTGAGGGATCTATTGTGGTTTTGCAGAAATCTGCTGAATGGATATACCATTGTTTTTTACTGAACAGTGTGAGAGGGCCATGTAGAACTGAGGTTGGGCATGCTCCACAGTTACTGGGGGGTATGTAAATAGATGTAGGGCTATATTTAGGGGTAGGGAGTGGAGTTGGGGGACCTGGGAATGAGGGACTGTGTACCAATCACCTGTATGGGGAGTGGGAGAGTTTATCACTTACATACTTCCCTGGACCTTCCACCTCTGAAATGTGTGCTAAAATAGTGTATAATAGTACTAATAAACGATCTGATAGCCCCCCCTAAAGACCCTATAGTTGTTATTATAGCCAGAAAAGAGAATATGGAGTAAGGGAGAGGTATGCCTACCTTGTGAAATCTGTGGCACCAAAATGTTTGCTTTGTTCAATTCCTAGGCCTAATAATACAGTAGATGAAGGGTCAGTAGTGTGGATAGCATGGAAGGAAGGTCCTGGCTCACCAGGGCATAGGTTCCCCATCAGTAGGGGTGAACTTTGCTCACCATGAGTCACACACCTTACCCATTGTGCAAAATACCTCCTAGTCATCCAAAGCAGCACTTTACTCCTCATTTATGGCCTAATATAGTCAATACTTCACCCTACAAGGTAGGATCACCTATCCTTGTTGCTCCAGTCCAACTGATGGGACCCCCTAGTTTCTGATATATGAACATACCAATGTATCAAGAGTATTATGAACACCCTTGAGCAGTTCATGAGCCTATAAAAGAGTGGTAGAAAGTAGATGTATTGAGATAGGGAACAGTCACTTACCCAAGGTCAACAGCACATCAGCTACTTGATGTGTTGACAGAATAAAAGCAGAATATTGTAGTATACAAGACTCCCTTGAGTTATAGACTATCCAGATAGCAGAAGAGGCCATGCTATGCACCAGAGAGCAGGTTGAACCAGGTGGTCCAAAAAAGGCAATAATCTGGGAATATCTTGACAGTAAAATAATGTGCCATTAAATGGATAGCAGGGGTAGATAGAGATGAATGAATTCCATAGAATCTAAAAGAGACAAAGAGAATCTATCAAGAACTGGCAGTGGGGTGGTCACATAGGTAAGCTACACTGTACCAAATAATATGGTCTATCAAATGCATACAGTGGATCAAATGATATGGGTTTGGTGGACACCATCAAACACTCTCATAGTATGTATAACATGTACTAGTATCAAATAAATACACTTTTACAATTCTTGCTTGTGATACACTATGAAGAATGTTAATATACAGATCAGAGATAGTGTTGGATATGGTACTCGCCAATGGCATCAGCATCAGCATAGAAGTATGGCATCAGCATCAGGCACCACTTCACCATAACAGTCTTGGTATAGATGTGCATAGGAGACTGTATGGCCTAGCTATGGGCAATGATGCAATAATTCATTCTATGTAGTGCAGACCTACCAAACAGGATCAGCTTGCCAACCTCATTGGTGTTGGTCAATGCTGCCGATGCCACCTAAGGAAATTTCCTGATGCTGAAGATTATATAGTGACATGTATGATAAATGCCTCATTTAGTGATAATTCATTTGTTGTAGTATGCAGACCTATGAAATGGGTTGGCACTGGCACTGGCAGAAATTAAAAATTTATTGACATTGGCAGCAGCAGATGCATAATACAGACCTTCATGAAATCAGAAATCAGCATCAGAATTGAGCACAGCACCAGAACCAGGATTAGGGATCAGGCAGAAAATGTTCAGTGTTCCAAAAGCACCAACAATTATTACTACATGTTCATGTATAGAATATGTAAATGAAATAAATGAGCATCATCCATCGTCTGCAGTGTCCATATCATCAGAGCCACGCATCATCAACATAATCAAAGTCTGCATGAGTATACATGGGCAGGGTGATGTGAGAAGGAGTGGGGTGCTCTATCTGGGAGGTGCTGGGGGACTCATCACTAAAATTGTCCTCTGAGTCAGAATAGCACCAGAATCATCGGTGATAGGTTGTCTCCTCAGCTCAAGGGCCGATTCACCATTTCAACCATATTCTAATCACATTGGCTAACTCCTACGATGTCCCAGATGCAGCACGACACAGTCTATCGATCGTGATATCATATTGACTGCATTGAAACATCACCAGCAACATCAATTGTACCAAGAGCCCACATCACACAACTTTAGGACTACCCCGAAAGCCCCTAAGATCCCTCTAAATGACCATTGAACATCCCTGATCAACTTCGAACAGCCATGACCATGATCGAACATCGTCGACCATCGTTGAGCATTATTGATCGATATTGAGAGACTATGAGTGACATTGGGCGCCACCTTCATTATCTAAATGGTGGAATACCATGCGCTAGAACATATTCCAACTCGTGCTCAAACCTGCTGATCATAGGTCAGCCTCATTTCAAGTCCCTATCGCGTACAGAACCCGCTGGATGGATTATTGCAAGACTTAGCGCGGTTTATACACAAAGGACAGTCTCTTTTTAGTTCTTTCCCTTTATTACTCCTTCATCATATGATTCTTCTTCGGATTCCAGTCTCCTTTTTGGCCTTGTGCCTTAACTCATATCTTTTGCCTCATGTTCTACACATGTTTCTCATTCCATTTCAGGAAGTTTCTTTAAAACATATAAAATTCTGTAGTATCTACTGGAAAAAACAAGAAATTGTCTTCACCTATCGTCTTGTATACAGTTCTAAGCATCCGATCAATCTTCTAAAAACAATCTAAGTCTCTATGGGTTTTCTTGATCAACGAGAAACCTCTGTGATCATCACATCCTCGATCCTCCTTCGATCCTCTCATCATTAGCACTAGCAACCCTTCCAACACTTCATAGCCATTTGCCATACCCTTCGTATACTATTGACCTATTGAAAGGTCCCCAGAATTCACATATTGACCATCGATGATAAACTCGCTCACCATCGATCTCATTGATTGCCCTCAATACCGATCGATACTCAATCAGACTGCACCAAACACCTTTGTCTCTCATAGCACTACCTTCACAACTAGTACCAACTAGTTATCTTCCCATCGGTTGGACAACAAACATTCGGAACGACTCGCACCCATCGCAAATATCATCAGCAGTTTAGGTGGTTTTCCCAGGTTGAGTATTATCATCAGCATTGGCATTGGATTCACCCAGAGATCCAGTAGAATCTGTCTCTGATGATGAGAGAAAAATATCTGCCGCATCAGACATGGTGGCAAAAGCTGAAAGGGGATTTGAGGGTGGAGATGAAGAGGTAGAATCATCAAGGTAGAAGTCAGCGGCATCAAAGCCGGTTGGGAAACCCATAGGGGCAGATGGTGAATCAGAATCATATGCCATGGCTGCCTGAATGGTGGTATGCTGATCAGCATCATTTGCTACATCATCTTCACCTTGCCAAACCATGAGTGCCTTGGTATCAGCAGTGGCAGCAGGGACAAAATTGGCATTGGCAGCGGGGTCAGGATTGGCAGCGGGGTCAGGATTGGCAGCGGGGTCAGGATTGGCAGCGGGGTCAGGATTGGCATTGGCAGCAGGGACAGGATCAGCAGTGGGAGCGGGGACAGGATTGGCATCGGCAGCATCTGAAAAATATAGGCCAGCATTGTGACCAGTAACTGTGGGTGGTCAGCTGTAGGCAGAGACAACTGTTGGGAAACTTGGTGTGTCTGACCACCCCTGTTGCAGCACACCATCAGATAGAGACCCTGCATACCCAGAATGCTGTGCCTTTCCCTTGCGCTTGGTCGCCTGATTGATTGCTAAAATCTCATTCTCTGTAATATCAACGCCCCATGTCCACTTGTAGGAGGTTGAGGGAAGGGCCTTCAGGTGCTCAAGTTCAGCCTGTGCATGTGCAGATACCAATTCTGATTGTCTTCTTATGGCTGATTGCTTTGACTGTCTCCCAGCATGTCCACAGTTGTTTTTTGATGCCAGTGTCGGTGCCATTGTTAACTTATGTGGTTCAGACTGAAGGTCCTTGAGCAGGGCTAGCTCATGAAGCTGTTGGAACCCTGCTGATTTCCTGACATTTGCATTCATTGCAGCCTCTGCTGATGATTTGCAGCCATCTATGAAGTCACGCATCCCGCATGCTTCATTGAACATATCCCTAATGAGAGCCCACAGGTCGATGCAAGATCAGCAGTCAGCTTGGCCATCAGCAGCATTGTCTGCTGGCTGGCTATCAGTGGGTGGTGAGCCAGTGATCACAGGGGCAGGGATATACTTCCAATAGCTATCAAGGCACTTATCCAGGGTGTCACTGGCAAAATCTGCCCTGGTGCCAGTTCACTATTGTGTCTCCACCAATCACATACATATGAATCCACCAGACAGCTAGGACCATCACTGGCAACACCATCATCCAACAAGGCCAAGAGAGATGGATGGAATCCAAGGGGTAGGTGGTCCAAATTCACATTGGCGAGACTGTCAGTGTAAGGGGACTAGGGGGGACTTGGGGGAGTGCCCTGTGTGTTTCTCCTATTTTTTACGTTCATCCTATATTTTTCCTCACTTCGTTTCCTTCTATTCTTCATTTTCTATGATGTTTCCAGATTGTATTACTAATTTCCCTTTCCATCATGTTTGTGCATGTTGACAGTTTTATATTTAGAGGCAGAGCACCCCTTCCGACATCTACCCCTTGGTATGATGTCATTTGGTGGCCTTGATCTGCCTATCTCTGCCTTTTCTATTTTTAGATTATTATTTGATTTTTGCAGTCTTCATATATACTGGGCATGGGCAAAGGGATCCTTAGAGTTTTCTCTTTGGATTTCCCTTTGCTAGGTGCACCCCCAATCCCTGTAATATGTAGTATAATTTTAACTTTGGATTTCCCTTTGCTAGAGGCTGAGGTTGCCCTTATAGTCAGCCAAGGACCAAAGAAGGATTGGCACATCCATCATAAGGCCAATGGAGGTGCCAATGCCAATGCAAGACATGACATACATCTGTCATACTTGTCAGGGATGTATACTTACTTCCTGTAGGAAAGATCTCAACATACAAGCTCAGCATAGAGAATTTTTTGCATCCAACATTGTTTTACAAAGTTTGCCTGGTCTAACTCCAACAAAACTTGACGGAATCGGGACTCCACGTACCAAATGATCTCTTGTGTCCCCATTTGGAGTTGCCCTTTCAGGCCCAATTGCAAAGAAAAAGGGTTGAAGATTGAGAGACTTTTGTTTGACATAGTTTTACTGGTCATGGTTGGTAATCAAGATAATTGTGCTTACATCATGTTTACATAATACAGCCCTTTTCAGTCACAGAGGGGAGATATAATCGGCATTTGTTGATCTAAATGCATTGTCAGCCCTCAACACTAATTCATACCATGAAGCATGCTGGCGATTAGCATAGGCTAGCAGACCAGGTGTTAGGAAACCACCCCATTACCTAATAAAATTCCATTTTTATTTTATTATGTCGAATTACGCTACATGACGCCAAATTACACTACACTTTGATAGCATGAGAATTTTATTTTGCACGCATCAATATGTACGTGCATGTATGAGTGCGTCGGTAACAACAATGTACAATATATGTAACATAGTATATAAACCCTAAATATATGCCTAGGGGACTCTAGTTGTGTTCTCTTAGGTATTCCACCTATGCTTTTGGTGTGAAAGGCCTTTGTCAACAAACTCACCTATTAATAACCCCTCGCATCAAAACCATCAGTTTCCCCATCACGCGTGCAGATCCCACCCCCTTCTTGTAGAGAGAACCCACATGGTCTTAGCTAGCAGATAGTGGGTGTCACCCTGACAGAAGAACACCACTTCCCATATCAGTGAGCCTTCTCTTACTTGCACATATGTCATTGTTTCACTGCGCCACATCTGATTACTCATCCTTTCGGCATGAGCCAGAAGTACTTGTATATATGTAATCTACCTTTTCTTTCATAAGCTGATGCCAGGCCTCCCCTCACATTGCGACTGCCAGTGATCAAGAGGCAGCACTCGTCATTAGGACAGCTGCAACCAGACAACCGATTGGATCTGGTTTAGTTACAATTTACATCACTCTATTCGGACAACTATTTTAGTTACAAGCCGAATTCAGTGTTATCCCCGAGATCAGGCACTGTTGGAAGGGTTATTGATCTGAAGTGTCAAATTAGGCGCCCGACAAACGATGAACAATTGACAAACAATCACGTGACCCGTAAACATTTGGAGAGGTCTTGAAGAACAAATCTTGAGTTTGTCAAAGAAGTGATTCATGACAGATTTTACAATTATGTCCGAACCTTCAACTTCTAATCCTGGTCCTAATCCTGTTCCCACACCAGCACTAGAGGCAAAAATTGATGCGCTTACAGCACAAATGTCACAATTAGTATCAGTGTTGGCAGCATCACAGCCCAGACAAGCGGAAGTACAGCCAGAGACGACATGAGAAAGAGATGATGAGATGGAGGAGATGGTGGAGTGGATGTCACAGGAGGATGAATCCGGAAATGGAAAAGCATGCTTACCTAAGTATGCGTCCCCACAAATCTTTGACAGTACCATGGAGAATACAAAATCCTTCATCAGCTCTATAGTACTGTACATCCATGGGAGGAAGCCAGAGTTTCATACAACCAAGTCTAGGATTATGTTTGCTCTCTCATACATTCAGGGGGGGAAAGCACAGTTCTGGAGAAACGAGGCTATTAATCAAATTTCCGCGGAAAATAAACCATTTGCAACCTTCAAGGAATTTCTGGAGAGATTGGAGGCACAGTTTGGAGACCCTAATCCAAAGGCAACAGCCAATGCTAAATTAAAAACCATGCACCAAGTTCCCTAACACCGGATGAATTTATTTTGCAGTTCAAAGCAGAAGCTTCGCAAACAGATATGGGAGAAGCCGCATTGGTAGAGTTTTTGAAAGCAGGATTAAATCCCTCTTTATTCAAGTCTATCTACCGACTACCTTATATGCCAGAGAAGTTGGACGAGTGGTATAATTGGGCAATGCACCTTGAGGGGCAATATCGGTAGGAACAGGCGGAGTCAAAGTTGATGTATGGAAGTAGTAAATTTGGAAAGCCATCAGGAGGAAAGTCCGAGGGCACAGCCACTGGCCATGGCAGTGACACCTATAGTTACGGAGTCAGCAGCACCAGCAGAGGCAATGGAGGTTGATCAAGAAGGGAGACGAGCCCCACTTAAATGTTTTAACTGTGGGCAGTTAGGACACATTTCTAGGAATTGTAGGCAGAAAAGAAAGATTAGGGAAGCTACAATCGAGGAAGTGAAGCCGGAGGAAGGCAAGCAGAAGAATTTTGTGGAAGAGTCCCAGTGAAGGTTTCCCCATTGGTGACCCAGAATCATTACAATGTATTAGTATCCGAGGAAACCCAGAACAAATCAGAAAAGGAAATCGAGGAGGAGTACAACCGTTCTGAATCACGTGACGAAAATGAGTACAACTGTTGTCAATCACATGACAAAGAAAATTGTCATGCATCATTTCCGAAAACCCCTAAATTCTTTATTCGCTCTGCATGAATAGAACCTGAAATCACCTTGACTGTGGGACTGAAGACAGTGGACACGCATACAGCAAGTGATGTGGAAGCATTGCTTGATAGTGGTGCTACAGGATTATTCATTAATTGGTCTTTAATTATAGGAAACAGTATTAACACACGCAAGCTGGCACAACCTATAATGGTGTACAATATTGACGGAACAGTCAATCGTGGAGGAACTATCAAGAAGGAGGTGACTATGGTACTAAAGTATTGGGAGCATCAGGAGCGAGCTGTATTTGAAGTGTGCAATCTTGGGAAAACCAATCTAATAATAGGATGTCCATGGTTACAGAAGCATAATCCTGAAATTGATTGGAAAACTGGGAAGTACAAATGACTCATTGTCCTAAGGAATGTAATGTGTATGGGAGGAAGATGAAGAAGGATAAAAGGAAAAAGAGAGAGAAAGAACATCTGAGGAAGTATTCTGTTACAATGGAGGAAGTGGAGGATGAGGAAATGCCAAATGGGGAAGTTCCACTCATGATCGAGAAAGAAGAGCAGAAGCAAACCTTTAGAGCAATTTGTGGAGGACAGTCATGGGACAAGAATATCATGAAGGTGGAGAAACCAGTGGAGGAGTGGGTGCTAAAAGTGTATCATGAATATCTGTCAGTGTTCCAAAAGAAGGAGTCTGAGCCAATGCCAGTGCGGAAGCCATGGGATCATGCAATTGAGATGAAGCCAGGGTTTGTGCTGAAGAAGTCAAAGGTATATCCATTATCTCCAATGGAACAAGAAGAAGTGGATGCATTCCTGAAGGAGCAATTGCACAAAGGATACATACAACCTTCGAAATCACTGCAGACATCACCAATATTCTTCGTGCCAAAGAAAGACCAAAGGAAGAGGATGTGTACAGATTATAGGTATCTGAATGAGTGGACAGTGAAGAACGCGTACCCCCTGCCATTGATCTCAGAAATAATTGACAAGGTGGGAAAAGCCAAGGTCTTTACAAAATTGGATTTACAATGGGGATACAATAATGTACAAATAAAGAAAGGAGATGAGTGGAAGGCCACATTTGCCATGCGTCAAGGATCCTTCGAGCCACTTGTCATGTTTTTTGGCATGACCAATAGTCCCCCGACCTTCCAAAATATGATGAACAACATTTTCAAGGACGTAATAGACAAAGGCGTGGTAATAATATTTATTGACAACATTCTGATATTCACAGAGGATGAAGAAAATCATGAGGCAATAGTGCAGGAGGTGCTATGGAGGTTAGCAGAGAATGATCTATTTTTGAAACCGGAGAAGTGTGTGTTTGGGGCAAGCGAGATTGAGTTCCTAGGATTATTGATCAGCCCTGATGGGATCAAAATGGATCCAATCAAGGTACAGGCAATCACAGATTGGCCTGCACCCACCTGTGTCAAGGCGGTTCAAGCCTTCTTGGGACTCGCAAATTATTATCATTGCTTTGTGCACAATTTTTCCAAAATTGCTGCACCCTTACATAACCTTACATGAAAGGGAGTAGTGTGGAGGTGGGGAGAGCAGCAGCAGACAGCTTTTGAGGAGTTGAAGAGGAAGTTTGTGGAGGGACCTATATTAGCCCCAGTAGATTTCACATGCCCTTTGTGAGTGGAATCAGATGCATCCGACTTTGCTACTGGAGCGGTATTATCAATGCTGTGCATAGATGACAAATGGCATCCTTGTGCATATTTGTCCCGAGGGTTGAATGATGTGGAGAGGAATTATGATGTGCATGACAAAGAGATGTTGGGGATAATACAAGCATTGGAGGCGTGGAGGCATTATTTGGAGGGATGTATGCATCAGATTGAGATCTGGACGGATCATCAAAATCTGCAATCCTTCATGTCTGCTAAACAGCTTAATCGCCGGCAAGCACGTTGGGCACTATTCCTATCACGTTTCAATTTTCACTTGGTCCACAAAGCAGGAAGCTTAATGAGGAACGCAGATGCATTATCCAGACGTATTGATCATAAAAGGGGGGTGGAGGAGGACAATAAGAATGTTACCTTGCTCAAACCCGAATACTTTTGCATTTGTGCTATGCATCAAGGGCATCTATGAATAGATAGCTTGGAAATGGAAATGTTGTCTAAAATTAGACAATGTTCAGAAATGGACAATGAAGTAGTGGAAGCCATGAAAGCTCTGAAGGGAGAGAAGAAAGGTAATATTAAAGGAGATGAATGGGCTGAGGAACAAGGGTTGGTGTTGTTTCGAGGAAAAGTGTATGTACCGAAGGATCAGGATTTGCGAAGGGAGATTGTCTGGTTACATCATAATACGCCAACTGCCGGACACCCAGGAAGATGGAAGACCTTGGAATTAGTAATGAGAAATTATTGGTGCCCCAGAATTTCAAAGTATGTGTTGGGGTATGTGGATGGATGTGATACATGCATGAGGGGGAAGAAATTTCCAGAGAAACCTGCAGGAAAATTAATGCCGAACCCTATACCTAAAGTGCCATGGTGAGATATATCTGTGGATTTTATTACTGAATTCCCTGAAGCTCAAGGGTACAATGCAATATTTGTAGTATGTGACTGCTTCACAAAGGAGGTCCATATTATTCCTACTACTACAGAAACCTCATCATTGGGCTTGGCACACCTCTATCTAAATCAGGTATGGTGGTTACATAGGTTACCCGATACTGTTATCTCCAATCGCAAACCACAATTTGCTTCCGTGTTTAGGCGAGAACTGAACAACATATTGGGGATCCAAATTAAATTATCTATGGCATATCACCCGCAGACTGATGGGCAGACAGAGAGAATGAACCAGGAGTTGGAGCAGTACCTACATATGTTTGTCAACTACTGACAAACCAACTGGCCCAAATGGCTGGCAATTGCCAAATTTTCCCACAATAACAAACTCCATTCGGCTACTCATATGTCACCCTTTTTCGCGAATTATGGATATCATCCTCACATGGGAGTAGAACCCAGAAGGGAAGTCAAAGTACAGTTGGTAGAAGACTTTGTATCTAAGATGCAAAAGGTACAAGAGGAAGCAGAGGCAGCATTGAAGAAAGCACGTGATGACATGATGCAACATGCAGATCGTACTTGAGCACGTGCTCCAGAGTACAAAGTTGGTGACTTGGTGTGGCTAAGTACCAAGGACCTGAATATTCCATGACCTTCGAGGAAACTTATGGAGAAACAAGTTGGCCTATATGCAATCTCTAAAGTGATCTCACCTAATGTGGTAGTGCTAAAATTACCCCGATCATTCAAGATTGATCCCAATATTAATGTATCCCCCCTATGCCCTTACTGCCCACCCACTATTCCTGGCCAACAAGCTACTCCACAACCTCTGATAATAGTAGAAGGTGCTCCAGAATATGTAGTTGAAGAAATTCTAGACTCACATCCTCAATGGAACAAATTGGAGTTCTTAATAAAGTGGAAAAACTATACCGATGAAAATAATTTGTGGGAGCCCAAAGAGAATTGTAAGCGAGCACGCAATGCGATCGCCCAATTCTTTAAACATAATCTGAATGCTTCGCATGGCATTGCCAGAATGGTGTATGAGGGGATGAGATTCCAGCCTTACCAAAATTTTACAGAGGGGACAGATGCAATATTTTCTTGCCTGGAAGTCGAGGCATAAAAGGGGGGTAATGTTAGGAAACCACCCCATTACCTAATAAAATTTCATTTTTATTTTATTATGTCAAATTACACTACATGATGCCAAATTATGCTACACTTTGATAGTGTGAGAATTTTATTTCGCACGCATCAATATGTACATGCATGTATGAGTGCATTGGTAACAACAATGTACAATATATGTAACATAGTATATAAACCCTAAATATATGCCTAGGGGACCCTAGTTGTGTTCTCTTAGGTATTCCACCTATGCTTCTGGTGTGAAAGGCCTTTGTCAACAAACCCACCTATTAATGACCCCTCGCATCAAAACCATCAGTTTCCCAATCATGCGCGTGGATCCTGCCCCCTTTGAGTAGAGAGAACCCGCATGGTCTTAGCTAGCAGATAGTGGGTGTCGCCCTAACACCAGGAAGGGTATTCTCGGACTGCGAGGCTGACTGCCACCATTGGCTGTGATAGATGAAATGCTGCACAGTCCACTGCATTTCATATGTGACTAGTAGAAATTCCTCCCTCCATCAATTTCTCTGAGCCTGTGAACAAAGCCAATGTACTCATCTGACTATGAAAAATGTTAGTACAGTGAATATGGATGGCCAAAAAATATATTTACATTCCCAGAATCAGCTGGCATCAGCATCAGTCAGCCATGAGACCAGTATGAATGTGGGAATTATGACAAATCCAGAACAGATGAACAGAGGTGGAACCAGGTACATTTGGATTCAAAATAGCTCTGCTGGCATTGTGGTCTTGGTTAACTGCTGAAACATACTCAGTGTGGGAAATCAAGAGAAAATAAGTTCTTTTCATTTCAGATTCCCCTTTGTTTCTCTCCACACAAATGATATATTTCCCCTTAGGCAGATTGCATAGAAAATAAGGAAAAAATAACCTATTCTACTAGTTTTTCTTTACTTGTTTGCTACATGAAAAAGTGTAATTTTCTCCACATTTTCTCCACATTTTCTCTCTGGGAAAGTTTTGCCCTGCCTGTTGTGTAACCATTGCCATAGCCGATTGCTGGCACTGGATTGTGATTGTTTCAGCGGTTAACCAAGACCACAATGCCAGCAGAGCTATTTTGAATCCAAATGTACCTGGTTCCACTGTTCACAGGCTCAGAGAAATCGATGGAGGGAGGAATTTCTACTAGTCACATATGAAATGCAGTGGACTGTGTGGCATTTCATCTATCACAGCCAATGGTGGCAGTCAGCCTCGCAGTCCGAGAATACCCTTCCTGGTGTTAGGGCGACACCCACTATCTGCTAGCTAAGACCATGCGGGTTCTCTCTACTCAAAGGGGGCAGGATCCACGCGCATGATTGGGAAACTGATGGTTTTGATGCGAGGGGTCATTAATAGGTGGGTTTGTTGACAAAGGCCTTTCACACCAGAAGCATAGGTGGAATACCTAAGAGAACACAACTAGGGTCCCCTAGGCATATATTTAGGGTTTATATACTATGTTACATATATTGTACATTGTTGTTACCAATGCACTCATACATGCATGTACATATTGATGCGTGCGAAATAAAATTCTCACACTATCAAAGTGTAGCATAATTTGGCATCATGTAGTGTAATTTGACATAATAAAATAAAAATGAAATTTTATTAGGTAATGGGGTGGTTTCCTAACATTACCCCCCTTTTATGCCTCGACTTCCAGGCAAGAAAATATTGCATCTGTCCCCTCTGTAAAATTTTGGTAAGGCTGGAATCTCATCCCCTCATACACCATTCTGGCAATGCCATGCGAAACATTCAGATTATGTTTAAAGAATTGGGCGATCGCATTGCGCGCTCGCTTACAATTCTCTTTGGGCTCCCACAAATTATTTTCATCGGTATAGTTTTTCCACTTTATTAAGAACTCCAATTTGTTCCATTGAGGATGTGAGTCTAGAATTTCTTCAACTACATATTCTGGAGCACCTTCTACTATTATCGGAGGTTGTGGAGTAGTTTGTTGGCCAGGAATAGTGGGTGGGCAGTAAGGGCGTAGGCGGGATATGTTAATCTCGGGATCAATCTTGAATGATCGGGGTAATTTTAGCACTACCGCATTAGGTGAGATCACTTTAGAGATCGCATATGGGCCAACTTGTTTCTCCATAAGTTTCCTCGAAGGTCAGGGAATATCCAGGTCCTTGGCACTTAGCCACACCAAGTCACCAACTTTGTACTCTGGAGCGTGTGCTCAAGTACGATCTGCATGTTGCATCATGTCATCACGTGCTTTCTTCAATGCTGCCTCTGCTTCCTCTTGTACCTTTTGCATCTTAGATACAAACTCCTCTACCGACTGTACTTTGACTTCCCTTCTGGGTTCCAGGCATGCAAGCTAATTTTGTTAACCAACTCGTGTACAACAGCTCATGACTGGGTGCAAACTCCCTTTCACGGCGCCACTTCAATGATGTGTGAATATTGAAATGATTTGTCAGCAATGAGCTCCCACAGCTGGTGCAGCAGTCGGCTTGCCTGGATCTTGCAGAAATTAATCTCTACATCCACCAGATTGCCATTAGAAGGGAGGTATACTCGTTACTCCTCAACTGGAATAGCATGTGTGTTGGCTGGGAGATCTGACAGGCCTGATGCCACATCACTGTCATCATCCAGGTCACCAGGGGTATCAAATTCACCTTCATTATCATGGGTGATCCATGAGGGAGCAATGTCATGATCGGCAATGTTGGCAGCATTTTGTAACTGTGTTAAGGTTACCATGTGAGATGTGAGAGCTTCTCTTTCCTGTTCAACAGCTTGCGTGTCAGAAATGTGAGGTGATTTACCAAGTTGATGGACTTTGTCTCATAATTCAATCCTGGTGACAATCAATGATGGGTTGTGATTGGTGGTAGGCAGTACAACTCACTGCATTTGTTCAAAAAGAATAGCAAATCAATCCACTCCTCAACCATGGATTGAACCAGTGCTGATGCCAAAGTTAAGGCCAATCCCACTCCCACTCCTGCTGCCAATCCTGTCCCCACTGCTGATGCCATTTCTGATATGTGAGTGGCATACATATCCATTACCCTGATATCTGTGAGCCTTAGGGATTCTGTGGCCCTCACTTCATCCTCCCATCATTTGATTGTCAGTTGGCCGAATGCTGCCATTAGTTCACCATGGTATTGGCTGAGTTGTGTGGAGCTCTCAAGGGCTTCCTGAGATTTTAAGCACAGTGTGACTGTCATGCCAAGCATTTTCTTGTGATTTGAATCTGTAGCATGATCATCAAGCATTTCTGCCTGATGTGGCAAGGTCACTGTTCTGACCATTGGGGAAATGGAATTCAGTGATACACACAGAGACTCAAGTATTTCTCCTGCTACAATGCCAGACCCTAGAATGAAAGATGGAGCATAGCAAAAAAAGCATTCATCCTTGTGGCCATGAACATGCAAAAGCCCAATGGCCTGGTCAATGGTCAAGCTGGCTGGAAGATGGGCACCAATACATTATCAAAGGTGGATAATGTACTGGCAGACAATGTCATAAATGAGCATGACTCCCTGTTGAGGGTCAACTCTGGTGGTCTTCAGTGCTTGAAGGAAAGCAAAGTTGACATTCTTTTGCTGTTCTCCATGAAACAGGTCTACCAATGCATTAGGTACATAACATCCATGCCATGCACATGCAATGGCTGCTACTCCAGTCCTGTCACATGCCTTCAATGCCAGAAAAGCAGTCACAATGGCTAGGAATTTATTTTCACAAGGAGCCTTCTGGAAAGCTGGGTACAAATCAGACTGGCTTTTGTAATGGCATTGGGAATGGCATTGGCCGCCACCAAGGGAAGGTACCTACCATTGATCATTCTATGGCAGCTTGGAGAAACATCTCATATTCAGCCTGATTTGGGGCCATCCCACCTCCATCCCATAGCCATATATCAGTATCAGAGTTTTTCTGCTGAATATGATCAGCTTTGAAATTGCCATTGGCCATGAATATGCATTTAAAAACAAATCTGAATTCCATAGTATCATTTTAGATGCCACTGCACTGAGGTATTTGACACCCACTGGTTTGCATCGTCCTTCCAATTTTCCAGTATATTTATGCCTACTTGAGGGCAGGCTGGACAGAAATTGGCAAGTGATCCTGGTTCAGGATTCAAAGGATCTCTTTGATTGTGTCCATACCCTGCCCACTTCAATCTTTTCATCCAATGCCATAAGCAGGACATGCGCCAAAGCTCATGGTAGAGATTGACCACTTCAGCAGGCCTCATCAGCAATGTTACACACTGAATCAGCTGGTAAAACTGATAGGCAGATGCCTTTAATTCCAGATTACAGAGCTGAAAATGGTCTAGGACCTGCATGGTGAACAGAGTCCATATCTTGGTGAAGCTTGTGGGTAGTAAGTTACTGGTTGCCAGGTCCAAGGGAATTTGGTGTTCCCCCTGACACTGGCAGGTAACCATTGCTAAGTGATGTATTCCATTTGTATGGACCACACAAATATAACTGTTGCTCAAGGCATCGGCAGTTGGGATGGCATCGGCAGTTTGATTAGAACTCAGCAAATATGGTTGAAACCCATTGATGTCATCATCAACATGCTCAACTTCAGATTCATCATTGCTATCAAAGAAGTCTTGGAAACTATTCTCAACATCAATATTCCCCTTCCCTTGATGCCAAAGGGCATCAAGGTGATTAAAAAATGCTGAGTCAGCCCCAGTTTCATCTTTGGCCCAGTCGTCGGCCTGCGACTCATGATATGCATCCAAGGCTGAATCAGGTGAAGAGCACCAATGCCGGTGTCACTGCCATTGCCAATCATTGGCCTGCCAATTGGCTGACTCTTGCTCTGCTTTATCCTTCATGTCTTCAAATGTCTCCAGATATTTCATTCGGAAGTTCAGAGCATTGCCAATTGGCTGATCCATCTGGTGCTGGACTAAAATGTATGTGCTGACCTCTTATAGCTCAGCCTGGCAAAAGTGCATGCCAGTCCAGCATTCAATGTGATGGAAGAAATTTTGCCTGTGGGTTACACGCATGCATGTGTGGCAAAGTGTGCTTCCCAGTGAACAATCAACGCATCACCAAATTGCCCATTTATTAAATGGACAGTGGTTGCAAACTTGTGTGTCAACTGACCATGCCTGCCAAGCAAGGGATGCTTGCAGCAATTCATCTACTTGTCCCACAAACTCCAGTACATAGTCTCACTGTATCCATTATTTGTATATGAGCCTCGCTCCATAAGCAATCAGTGTCAGAAACTAACCATGCCAATGTGTGGCTGAGTTGGCTCAGCAGCCACCTGAGATTCTTGCATGTCCCATTCTGGAGCAACATTGGGATTATCCTGTATAACAGAATTTGATTGACCTGGTTCTTCCACCACAGTCAGGGGGATCTTGATGTGCTTTGTTTTTGATCCATGTTTTGTGTTGACCTCAACTTCTACATGTGTAACAGTATCAACTGCAACTTCATTGTCCTCATGCAGGGGGGCATTCTTCTCTTTCACTTGTAAGGAACTCTTGTTAGGCTCATGATGATTTGAGGTGAGTCACAATGACACCCATTTATTGATGGGGCTTTCCTGATGAGCTTGCTTGGTTTCTCAGGGGGAGAACCCCAAATGCAGGTTGTTGCCCTTGAATACGAGGAATATAATCCACACCCCTCTTTCATGAATATACAGACCAGCACAAGCTAAGCAGAAGGCACCAGGGTCACCATCCTAATTATGTTTAGTACTGATGATATGTTGTAACAAGTCAAACTATGTACCTGGGCCAGACATTATCATTAACACAAACATTCTGAACCTCATGATGCAGTCCAACATATCGTTGTGCCAAGCTCTCTGACCCCCAATACTTTGATGTAACTCCTCATCGCTCAATGACAAAATGTTGTACTGCATGCTTGTACCACCTGGTTCCAACCCACCAAAGCTAACAACATTGTTGAGCTCACTGTGGAACTCTCCAATGTCAAACTCAAATTTTGAGATGCATTTGGACAAAATCAATCAATTCAAGGTGTGAAGACAATTCAGAACAGAACAGCTCCGATCTGTGCTGTTCCCTCATATGTGTCCACCTGTACAGCAGGAAACACCACACCTTGACCTTCTCCTTTGAGGACTGTATTGGCAAGATTATATGAACCATCAGTAGAGTCCACAGCAAAGGTCGTCTTGCTGGACTGAGCATTACACTTGAGACCATCAAGTTGGGATAAGCGTTGAATGCCTGGGTTACCATCCCACTCTGGACATCCCCAACTGAGTTTCACCAATTGTACACACATATCATAGATTTCTTGGAAGTTGGGGTACCACTGAAGTGATTACAGCATCTGTAAACACCCTACAGTCTGCACATGGTTTGGATTACCATCCAGAAAATACACATATGGAATCCCCGCAACCATCTGCACCATGTCAGGAATAGGTTTGGCAACAAACCAGCCATCTTTGAAGGAAGGAATCATGTAGCTGTCATCTTCGTCTTCATCGTTGTCCCCATTGTCCCTCCCTCGTAGTTGCCATCGTTGTTGTCCCCTGGTCATTCCTCATTGTTGTCCCCTGGTTGTTCCTCATTGTAGTCCCCTGGTTGTTCCTCATTGTCATGCAGTCCTGGGTTGGTTGTCAGACCCTGTTGTTTCCCTTGTTGTTGTGGTCATTCCTCGTCATCAGCTCATCCCTGGCTCACAGTGGCGATGGGGGGTGCTGGTTCATGTGCATTGTCCTGTCATTGTTCCCCTCCACATCATCATTGTTCTGCTTGCTCCCTCTCCCCATAGTCCCTGTACTTGTTGTTCCCCATTTTCACCCCGCAAGCAGTTGCTTATGGCCATGCTTCAGGGAGCTGCAGTGGTCATCGGCTAGTGGAGGTGTAGGTGCATTAGATAGGGTTGTTGTGTCATTGTGAGATAAAACCTGTAGATAGTGAAAATAGAAGTTAGTTGAATTAAGAAAAACAAGAAACATCTATAAAAACTTACCTGGGGCCTGTGCCTCATCCTCATCCTTGTACCCCATCCCATCCCCCTGTTCACCTTCCCGCCATTCATTTGTTTAGTGACCGTGTGTGCCATCAGTTGTTGTGAGATAAGAGCTGTAAATAATAAATGGAAGTAAGCTGAATGAAGAAAACAAGAAGGAACAACTTACCTGTGCCTAAACAACACATATCTAGATGTCATTTGGGCCCATGCCTCGTCCTTGTACCCCCATCCTGTCCCCATCTTCCCGCCATTTGTTCATTTGTTTGTTTGTTTGTTCAGTGGTGGTGGTGGTGGACCTTGGTGGCCATGTGGTCCCCTCGTCATTGTCACTCACATCCCATTTGGATGGGGAGGAGAGTGGCATTGTGTCAGCAGCCATTGTCGAGCTGAAAACAGTGTAACCTAGCAAAAAGATCAATTTGTTAGTTAGTTTAAGAGAAAGAAACAAAGGACTTACTGGTAATTTGATGGGGGAGGTTGTCGTGGTGAGAATGAAACTTTGATCTAGACAAGAAGGAGTGCAGATTATTAGTGAAAAGGAGAAAGAACTTATCTGAGGGTGTTATCAAGTGATGGTGGAGAGTGATAACAACAGTGTCGATTGATTAGTCGCATTCCCACAGTCTCGTTTTTCGCGATTAAGTATGGGCCACACTGAGCATTGCACAACCAACCAAGAATGACATGAATAAATTAAGTGAAATTGTGATAAGTGATTGGCTAGCTGCCAACTTGGCAATACTGTGAAAACCTGTGACACCATGTGTATGGGTGTGGTATCACACAGGTTGAGGATTTCAGGCACCATACCCATACCTGTACACCCCATGACCTAAACACCACAGGTTTACCCACACCCATGCTACACCCTAGGCTTCAACAGTGGGCACCTGATGTCTTGGGTAACGATCCGGAGTCTATGTATAATCTCCTTCATGAGCACATTGCCCTCAAGACATTTGAGCAGGTCTCAGCGCATTTGGATACTCTCACATGGGAACAAACCTGTTGTGTGTCAACAATTTTGCACTTATGCATAAACTTTATCGAAGCTTCATTTTCTCGTATATGCATGGTATTGCCAAGTCAGAGGCAAAGAATCCAGGAAGTGTTGCAAAAGCAAAGCAGATGACCAGAGTATGGAAATGACGTAGGGTGGTATGTAATTCCTGGAACTCTGTATATGCCATTTGCAGATTGTATTTACTAATAAACCTTGATAGCTTGCTGATGGCAGGATGGACATGTTCAGGGCATGTGGTTTCAATAAACATGTTGTCCATTATAACACTGTTGATTTGCAATTTCCCCTGTGGTTAACTTACATCCTTGCCACTACACAATCCCTGTATTTACACACATGTGAATTTGGGCGTGTCTTTACACACAGCCCCTTGTCTAACCTGCTGACACAAGCCCATTGCCAACTATACACATGGCTCTTGCATGTGAACTATTTCAATAAAAGCAGAATCTCCAAGCAAGTAAAACATGCTGCTGCACTTTTATGTCGTTCCATGTTTTTGAAGCATGACTTTCTGGTACACTGCAACTGCCTTTGTGGCATTAGTAATAGAGCATCCCACAGGTATTTGAGCTGTGTTTCCTCCCAGCCACATCAGCTGCAGTATGCTTATGCCTTGTACTGCACATCTCATGCCCATGACAACATGCTTTCATGGTTATTCTTAATGTGGGATATGAGCTCTGTGATCCACAAAATGCAATATATGTTACCAAAAGCCTTTTCTCCAAATCTGCTTTTTCAAGAAACCATAAACCTGGTAACAAAAAGAAAGAAAAGAAAAATGATGAAATTGAACTATGGAAGGAAAGAGGTCTTTACACTGCCCCATATGTTCCACACAGATCTGTGCGGAATTGCATGGACTCTGTATAGATTTACATCCCATCTAATGAACAGTTTTAGTTATGCAACAGAGGCAGACAGTCCGCACGGATCTGCACAGACTAGCTTGGATTCCACACTTTTTACTCGGATTCCACAGATTTCTACCATCCGCATCCGAGATCAGACAGCAAGTACCAGCAAGGACCAGCAAGGACAGTCCACATGCATCCGAGCAGACCATTTGAGCTTAGCAAAATAATGTCATGAATGGTGTTGAGCCTCATGGTTAACTAATAAGTACAGATGCACATTACCATTACACTATGCAGCCATTATTGTTTGTAGCCATTGATGCAACTACATACGACTGTTTGGCTTTGTATGACAAAGCACACAGCTGCGTCATCAACATTGCCAGCTCATCACTCACCACCACCACCATCGATGACGACCATGCCACCACCTCACTCCCTCCCTCCTTCCCTCTCTACCACCACCATCACCTCCACCCACTCCCAGCCCCATTCCACGGCCATGAAGAGCTGCAAACAAGCTGACCAGAAGCAATGCGGGCCCAAACGACGCAATTGTGTCATTTGGGCTGTAGGTAATTTTTTTAATTCATTTCTTCTTTTTCTCAACTAACTAATTGTTTTCTTTGTTTTTTAGGTTCTAATCTACAGGTAACGACGGACAACAATGCAGGACAACACAAACCCCCCCAAACCAGATGAAAACAAGCACCAGGGCCCCACCATGACCACCCATGGCGACGGATGACACACCGCCCACCCCCAGCCCCATGACACCGATGAAACCAATGCCAACCACAGAATGACACACCACCCACCATCCACCCCACAAGGACACACCACCCACCTCCAGCCTCACAAGCCACTGCTCGTGGGGTGGATGGTGGGTGGAATGATGACGAGGGGGATGGGAGATGAGAGGAAAGGGAGACGAAGGGGGAGGGGGAGGGAGACGACGAGGGAGATGGGACAGGAGATGACAGCACACCACCCGCCCCCAGCCTCACGAGCAACTGCTTGTGGGGTGGATCACGGGTGGAACAATGACAAGGAAGGGGGGTGCGTACAGACCAATGGGGAATGGTGAGGGGGGACAAGAGGGGGCCACAAGGGAGGGCTGACAATGAATGCACCCGCCCCTGCCATCTCGCATGCTAGCAAGATGGTGGGTTATTTATTTTATTCTATAGTCTACTGCCCCCCTCTTCGGCAGGGGGGCAACTTTTTTTGTATTTAATACTACCAATAAAATGTCCCCCATCGTGGGGCATCCTTGTTTTTTTTTTGCCATCAACCCATGCCTCAATTCTTCATTTGGGTCACCACATGGTTGGAATCTGTGTGGACTTATGTGGACTTATGTGGACTCCGCGCGGACTTATGTGGACTCTGCGTGGACTTATGTGGACTCTGCGTGGACTTATGTGGACTCTGCGTGGACTTATGTGGACTCTGCGTGGACTTATGTGGACTCTGCGTGGACTTATGTGGACTCTGCGTGGACTTATGTGGACTCTGCGTGGACTTATGTGGACTCTGTGCGGACTTATGTGGACTCCGTGTGGACTTATGTGGACTCCACGTGGACTGGGGCAGAGTATGCAGCGAAAGGGGTGTAATTTTTCATTTTGGTCACCAGATGGTTGGACTCCACACGGAGTCCACACAGTCCACATGGATCCGCATGGAACATATGGGGCAGTGTAAATTACTGCCTTCAAAAGAAGCCAGAGAGAAGAAAAACCATCTCAAGGGAAGCTACAAGCACACTATGAAGCATGCAACACTTCCTATTGAAGCACAAAAAACTCTGTGGAACCAATCCCCTTGTGCCAACACCAAACTCATTCCCGGTAAGCTTTCTGTGTGTGTTGGTATGCCTGTTATGATCTGTGTCAATTCTGCTACTGAGCTCTGTATGACTAAGGGGCAGGAAGCAGTTGTTCACTCTTGGCAAGCAAGTAAAACAGCTGATGGCACTGTTGTGCTAGACACACTCTTTGTCAGTCTGGTCAATCCTCCTTCTCAAGTCCAACTAGATAATTTACCTCCAAATGTTGTGCCTTTGACATGAACTACTGTATCCACATCTTGTTTGTTGCCTGATGACACCTCTCTGACAATTTCATGCAACCAAGTTGAAATCCTGCCCAACTGGGCCATGACAGACTATGCCTCCCAAGGAAAAACAAGACCCCTAAATGTTGTGGACCTCAGCTACAGTAGATCACACCAAGCATATTACACTGCCCTCTCAAGAAGCTCTACCACGGCAGGCACATTGATTCTTACAGGCTTTTACCCCCACAAAATCACAGGGGGTGCTTCAGGACCACTCAGACAAGAATTCCCTGTAATTTACACTGCCCCACCTATTCTGGTTGGACTCCAGTTATTCCAGTTATTCTGGTCAGATTCCGGTCGGACTAACCGGAATAACTGGAGTCCGACCGGAGTCCAGTGGACTCCGGTGGAATCTGGTATAATAGACTAACTTGGTTTTAGAAATGTATCCATATAAATAACATTGAACATAGACAGAATTGTTACATGTCATCATCACTATCACTATCACTATCACTATCACTATCACTATTGTTTGCCTTACTTGCCTTTTCCTCTTGTTTTGCAATAACATGTCTAGTATGATAAAATAGCATGCTATGCAGAAGCCAGTTGAAGTTACCAGCTGTCATTTTCTTCAACATTGATTCATATCCTCCCATCCATGCATTTAACTGTTCACAAGCCTGTTTGTTGCATGTTAGTCAGTATTATTGTTACATGAAACAAGTATCAAAGCTTGCCTGTGTGTTGAATGCATGTCTGAAACAAGATTTGCCTTGTTTATCTTTGGCTTCAACAACCAGATTAGGTGCAGAGCCATCTGCTGGTGCAGGATTGCACCATTTCTTGCAAAGTTCATCATCATCTCAGTGGTTGATGTAATGATAAGCATCAACAATAAATCGTGTTGCCATTTCCCATGCCCTTTCCCATGATCCACTCCTGAGCACAGTTCGAAGTACCAGACATGCTTTATCAATGCAAATGTAATCTGGTCTGGACTCTTCAGTATGAAAAACCTTCTCCAAAAATGCCAAAATATTGGTTGGTGATTCAGCCTTTGGAAATTTTGCCCAGGCAACCACAACACCACATGGTGCACATATTGTTTCAACACAGTAAAAGCTAGGAGCACTGAAATAATTTTTGTGCTCTGTTTCCTCCATTGGTTCATCATGTGGTTGTTCTGTTTGCTCATTTCTTGAAATCCATGGCAGGTTTTCAGCTGGCCTTTGTGTAATTCTTCAGAAACCAGGTGCAGATTGTCTTTTGTGTTGAGAAATGTATTTCTTCCATTGTGGCTGATGCTGTTGACATGCTTGTGTTGCTCTGATCTTTTCATTGTCACAGTTGTGAACATGGCATTTTGCACCATGGGCTTGTTCATGTATTGCACAAAAGACAGCACCACAATAGTTTATAAGATCATCTGCACAGTTTTCATAAGCACAGTGCTTTGGCCCAAAGCATGTTCCACCAACAACTACCATCTTTACTGGTGCTTTGTCAATGTCCATGCCATCTTCAGAGGTGGATGCAGATGTTGAACCAGAAGATGATGAAGAACTGGAATTGGCAGGTTGTGGAGAGGATTGTTCAACCTCATCAACTCCAACCACAGCAGCAGAAAGAGCAGTTGGAGTGGTATCAGCAGTTGTAACTTGTTGCAATGTAGTCATGAGTGCATTCTGAACAAGCATGTTGATCTGCAGCTCTGATAACTCCATTTTCACCAAGAATTGAGAAATCTTCTTTTGTAATTTCACCAATTGCAAGATTATCCTGAACTGACAGCTCTGTATCAGCAGAAGCAGCAATGGTGTGGATGGACTCTTGAACAAAGGCCTGCCATATTTGATGACATGACAACCAATGAAACCCATGTTGCTGTGTTTTTCCAAAATATTTGTTCCAGAATTCCATGTATGATGAGGCTGAAGCATGAAAGCTGTACATGGCATTCACAACAGCATTTGAGAAAACCCAGTCAGCCGATACACTTTGACCAACTTTGAGGAATTTGGCAGAATTCAAATACAAGCTGGTGAACTGGTTCTCTTCATTGATTTCTGGAGTGCACTCATGATTGGCACTATATGATGTCATGCAATTGGGGCATCTTCCAGTAAGAACTGGAACATCCTTGTGAATGGTATTATTCTTCACAAGTGTTACCAGGGGAATGTCTCTTTGTTTGGTTGTCTGAACCAGAGACTGAAATCCACATCTGCTTGTGACACATTGATATGATTGAGGACAAATGATATGCACAGCTTCAATTGCTGTATATGATATTGGCTTGAGAGCAGTCTTTAGATGGCCCTTTTTGTTGTATTTGATGAGGCCCAAGTGCCATGCCAATTCATCAAGTTTGGTTGCAATGTTGCTGACCATGTGGTTTTCAGAAATGCCATCATACTGGTCAGATTCATGCAATAGGGATGCACTGTTGTTCACTTTTGCATGTACTGCCTGTGACAAGCTTTTGATCCAACTGTTGATGGTAGATATGTTTTCTCCTTTTGCAAGCGAATACTGTTGTCTTGCATGTAAACTGAGAAGATCGGGATTTTCAGTCATTGTAAACAACAGTAATAAAACTGTTGAGAGTGAGATGTCATCTGGGACATTTTTCTGGATGAATTGACTGAATGAAAGGAAAGTCAATTCTGGAAATGGGCTGAATTCTGACAATGCAGCAGCTGTGGGCAAAAAACTAAGACCCAGCAAAGGTAGACAGCAAAGACTTGAAAACAGCCAGAGCATTGCATTTGGGCAATTGGGGTTACTAAAAGAGGGGACTTAGAACTATAACATGATTGGATTGGTCCATTGTATCTACTTACACAGCCTTAGACTTCTGCTTTTTTCTGCCAGTTACTTCTTTTGCTTTGCCTTTTCCCTTCTCTTTCTCTTTCTCCTTTTCCTTTTCCTTCCCCTTCCCCTTTTGTGGAGGTAGATGAACAAGGCATGAGTGTAGTGTACAGACATTTTGCATAGTAGAATTCTGACGCATTCGGGTCATGTGATGGCACCTCAGTCTTTTCACTCAACTTCCATCTGCTCTACATAGCCAGTTGCATATTCTCTTACTCGCCGCTGCTGAGTCCGGTTTCGTCATCTAGTTTTTCACATGGCGAGCAGTTCAGCTCAGCAGGGAACATGCAGTTTCGGCAGACAGTCACAATCATGGACCACGGCGGCCAGTCTGGATAGTGGGCAAGGTTCCGGATCCTTGTCTGATGCTTATGTGGCTGTAGGAGTGGAAGAAGGTTTGAGGGAGACCAAGGGACAACAAGTGAAGGCTCTGGAAGGTTCGGCTTCTCTGGGCATACGAAGGTCGACTCGGGTGGCATCAAGAAGGGTGAACTCTGTGCAAGCAGGGCCGATGCTTATCAAGGCACCTCCAGGGGTGAAGCCAGCTGTGGGATACCTATATGAAGTTTTACTGCCTGTAGGAGAACAGGGCGAGAAGGCACCGGAGTTGCTGGGCAAGCTGAAGGATGCATCTGGAAAGGTTGTTGACTCTCGGGACTTCACCGCAATCCAGGCAAGTTCAAAGGCCCTCCCGGTAGTAGAGGTCAGTCGAAAGTGGATGGCAACCAGCGAAGCGCCAGGGGCCTTGGAACACTCTCAGATCCCTCCCCCTCTGGCTTCAGCAGCAGATTTCTCACCCACACACTTTGACAAACCACAGAGTGGGGGCTTGCTCGATGCGTGGCAGGATGAGATGGTAACGAATGAGCAGGCGGCAGGGCGGTGTTGGGGGGAAGCTTCCCTCACCAATGGCAGTTGAACCAGAGGCATTGACATGGGCAGAGAAAGGGAAAGGAAAGGCAATTGTGACCCCAGCATCAAGTTCGGTGGTCAAGAACCCTTTTTGTCATGGGCTAACACAGGATGTCTTCCGCACGCGCGACGCAGATGCAGCTTGGTCGGCAGTGCAGGGCCGGGTGCCACCAGAAGACGAACACCACCCGACAGGTTATACCCCAGTAGGCGGAGTCACATACAAGGTTGTCTCCCCCAAAGCTAAGGGATCGAGTGCTGGGAGGAGGCTGTTTATGGAGTACTGGGGGGACACACAAGGTGAATCCCATACACCACTGAATCTACTGCAGGCGGGGCCGCGTAGTGCCCAGGATGCTGCAGCGGCACGCATACAGCTAGGAGAGCATACTCCTCTTCCTGTGGTGGCAGCGCATGCGCGCACAGTGCCAGGACTGCAGGGTCCTCATACTGCTACAGCAGCTTGTATGCGCAAAAAACCAGGTTAGCGAACTTGGTTATTGTATGGCAGCATGCCCTCACTCTACTGCAATGACAGGTGTCTCTGCTGATTCACATACAAATACAGTGTCGAGCATGCACAAGCATGAAGCAGCAGGCAAATTTACACAGGCTCCCATATATGCACCCCAGATGTCCAAACCAACATTCGCTGTTGCAACCCAGTCAAACAAACATACCCAGCCGAATCAATACATGCACAATGACTTCCCGGACCAGGCATCAGCAGCTGGTCCTGCAGTGGCTCATCCAGTGGTAAATGCGGAGCTTGTTGCTGCGATAGTGGCTGCATTGGGCAGGGGTGGGGTAGTACCTGGGGCGGGCACTAATGTCCCACTTCAGCTGGGCGTGGGTGGGGCAGAACAGGCAATGGACAGTAATGATCCACTTCAGCTGGACGACTATTTCTCTATGATGATTACAAATGCCTCCCTATCTCCGTGATCAAAGAGTTGAGGGGTGGGTTCAAGAACTACATCCTGCTGTCACTGTGCATGCACAAGGCCTGCTCGAACGCTATTTGAACTACAGATCCCTTTGTTGCAGAGATGGGATGGAACAAAAGAGGGGAACTCAAGGTGACACAGAAGGCGATGACGCCTGCGAGGGATTACTATCTAACGACAGATGATTTCATGGAGATCTGGGAGAACTTTGTTTGGGGGATGCATAGACATCTGGTGTTGGGTGATGAAAGCGAGGCCAACAGTTGGAAGGCGGCACGATGCGCAGCCATGTTCTCTGATTTCTTCAGGATGATAGCAGCATGGCCCGACTTCACAATCAACTGGTCTTCATACAGGGGCTACATCATTGAGAACTACACTTCTTGGGTTGGTTGGAGGAACGATTCTTATGGGCTAATTTTCAATGAGAGCGTTTTCCACCAGTACAAAATGAAGAATCTGATACTGTCTATGCTCGAGCACTTGAAGCAACAGGCAGGCGGCTCACTTGGTCTGAAGGTGGGCGGTGGCCAGGTGGGAGGCAGCAGCTTTATAGGGAACAACAGTTCAGCGGGGGGTGCTAGCTTAATGGGCGGTGGTAGTTATTCCGGTGGGCGAGGTAGGGGGTGTGGGGCTTACAACGGATCCCAGGTCAACTCCTTTTGGGGAGGAGGCCACCAGCAGTTTTTGCCACCTTCCTTTTGCACCCACCAAGCTTCTTCCGCGATCAAGTGTTTTTTCTCTGTGCCGGACCCCACGCCTATAGAGAACACCAAGGTAGTGCAAAGCATTTGGTCCTCGGCGAGCACAGAAAATGGGTCGACAAGGCCTTGGGCAATCAGATCGTCTGTATCGCTTTCAACATCAGTCTGTCCGGCTGCAGGTGACCCACCTGCAACTTCAGCCACTCATGTTGGTTGTGTGGTGGCCTCTCACATGGGTCTGACAAATGCAGTGTCTGATGACATCTTCCCGATTATCACAAAACTTAAACCAGATGCATGGGATCGTGCTCTCGAGGATGCGGGCATCATGGGGGAGTTTCAGGATATTCCAGTGGGCCTCTGGGAAGGTTTCTACTGTGGCTTAGAAAATTTTTCATTGTCATGCACATCCATCCCACCAAATCATTACATTTCGGAAGAAGACGAAGAATTCATGATAGTGAAGTACATGGAAGAAATTAAGCTTGGTAGATTATTGCGGGGTTACAAGCCAGATACACTTTTCTTGTTAATTGGACATTTTTGCACAGCACCTCTTGCAGTTATCGACCAGGGCAATGGTACATGACATGTCATTGTAAACCACTCTTTTCCAAAGAATACACGCTGCATTGATCTTGAGGCTCCCTCGCCTGACTCGGCTAACAAAACTATTATTGACCCCACAACAACCTCTATTAACATGATTATCAACTCTACGAAGTTCCAGTGTGCTTGGAGATCATTCTCTGAGTGTTATCTTTTGGTGGCTGATGCGCCTGAAGGAACCCAGGCAGCTGTATTTGATGTCAATGCCACATTCCAAAACATCCCCACTCACCCTTCAGCATGCCGCTTCCTGGCCATAATGATGAAAGAGTTGATCCATCTCGACCATGTATTGAATTTTGGAGCATCACCGTCACCTGGAATTTTCGGCTGAGTTGTGGACACCATGGTCCGAATACTCATCAGTTGGGGCGTTGAAGCAGTCCTTAAATGGGTGGACAACTTTATCTTCCTACGCTACCCGTCTCAGCGCCTACCTGATGGATCTTTTCAATATTCGTACACATCTGACCTTGTCTGGGGGATTGCTGAAGAGCTGGGGTGGCCATGGGCACCTGAAAAATTCATCGACTTTGCGCCGGCTTTCATGTATATCGGCTTTTAGTGGGACCTGGAGGCAAAGAAGGTGGAGCTACCTGGGAAGAAGAAGGCGAAGTACCTGGGGCAAATAGCCAACTGGACGCGAGGCTCAGTTCATAGTGCGAAAGCGGCGGAGAAGGTGATAGGCATGCTGAACCATGTCTGCTTGGTTGTTCCAGAGGGGTGTTCAAGGATGGTTTTGCTCCACAAGTTTCGGGGCAGCTTCAGAGCAGGGTGATCTCGGGAGGTGAAGCATAAGCTCGCAGCATTAGCAGCGGAGGATATAGACTGGTGGAGGCGACGCTTGCAGGGTGACTTTGTAGGGATGAAGATAATCTGCCCCCTGGAACCATCGGAGACGAAGCTCTTTGTGGACGCGTCGACTGGGTGGGGCATTGGACTGGGTATTGACAGCAGATGGTTGGCATGGCAATTCAAGGAGGGATGGAACTCAGAGGGGCAGGAGATTGGTTGGGGTGAGAGGGTAGCAGTGGAACTAGCAGTTTGGACACTGGTTACCGTGAAATTCTCTGGTGAGCATATCATTATACATTCTGATAACCAAGGGGTGGTGGGTGCATTGAAAGCAGGCAGATCACGAGGTACCCAGCAGAACGCTATTTTACACGAGATCATCAAGCTCATTCAGGAGCACAACCTCTGGATTTCAGCAATCTGGAGAACCCTGCGGATAACCCATCGAGAGGAGTGCTGGCTGATAAGAAGGCTCTATATGTGTTTCCCCCTAAGTTGCCGTTCCATTTAGCGAGATTTGTACATAATGCAGTAGATTACCATGATCAACGAATGGTTTGATATATTGACATAGGGCAGATGCGGACCGTTTTTGTTTCAAACAAGACAATCACCAAACACCATCGCGATGCCTCCCATCAGGACTTCCCACTTCATGTCGCAGACTAGGAGCAGCCTTTCTCAGGTGGCCCAGCAGCATGGTGGGCAGTTAGCATGCCACTACAGTCGACTGCAACCATACACATCATGGATCCTGGTGCCACACACAAATCTACCACACTTTCCCCTGACATTACCACCGGCAGTGCAATGACTGGCGAAGGAAGTAGAGAATGCCGCAATAAGCAGTTCAATGCGCAGAAAGGATGCTGGCAGGCTGCACGAGTATCTGGCTTTCTGTGGTGGCTTGGGAATCAACCACGAGAATGCACTACCTGCCCAGGAGGACCTTCTAATAGCCTGGGCTGCATCTTACACAGGGCGATTTGCGGGGAAGACAGTGGGCACCAAGATCTCAGCTATCAAGAAGGAGCACGAGAGGCGAGGACTACTTTGGCAGGGAGGAGCTCGGTTGCATCAGACCATCAAAGGTGTAGAGGAACTCAGGCCAGCCTCATCTTTCCGTCCCAAGAGGGCTCCAGTCACTATCTTGATGCTCTTAGATCTCAATGAGGCGCTCAGCAGGACATCTGGTCTCGATATCTGTGTTCGTGCAGTTTGCCTTCTATCATTCTTCGCCCAGGTATGCAGTGGTGAATTACTACCCCCAATGCAAAAGCTAGAGAAGTTTGACCCCCGTCGACATGCTACTTTCTCCCACATTGCAGAATCTGATGTGCAGAACAGTGCATGTAACCTCCATCTCCCATGGTCGAAAACCCAAAAAGCTCGCGGAGACGATGTATGGATCCCATGTCAGGAGGCCCCACTGGACCCCATCCACGCCATTCACAAACACTACATCAAGAACAAACTAGAGATGAATCACCCCATCACTGCATATTGAGATGCACATGGTGCGCTGGTCATGCTTACAAGATCCACATTCATCCATTGCATCAACCAAATTCTTCGAGCGATGAACAAGTGTTATCCTTGTGTCATGGGTCATTGCTTCTGTATTGGAGGCACCACATTTTACTTGGTCTCGGGAGTGCCACCTGATTTGGTGAAGAAATTTGGTCGCTGGCAATCTCAGGCTTTTCTGGAATACTGGTGCTGCCTGGACTACCTGGGAGCCATTCACATCGAAGGGCTACCACTAAACCCCCATGCTCAGCGGCAGCAGAGAAGCCTTCCCAAGGCTTGATTCACAACTTCGGGTGAGTCTTCATCACAACTACAATGCACCTTTAGGCTTGCTTCTCAATTCGGGTTCCTGTAGTCATTCCTCAGCTCACCCCCAGCTCGGTAGGATGGAATCCAGTTTTTCTAGTTACTAGGTGGAATCACAGATTCCATTTCTCAGATCCCAGCCTATCGCATCCGCCCCCAGATTGCTTAGTATGTGAACGTAGATTAGATTTGTAACACTCTCACATACATCAATGTACCAGACAATTCTACCAATTGCAAAACCTTCCCTTCTCCCTTTCCTTTTCCTTTTCCTTTTCCTTTTCCTTTTCCTTTCTGAGTTTCTCCCATGTCAGATCCTGCCTCTGTCTCTCCCTTTGTCAAACCCTCTCCCCCATTTGCCAGCCATTCCAGAAGATCAGAAAATGCATATGCAGGTTTCAATATTCCCCACAACTCAATATCTGAGAGCTTGTCATCACTGTCCTCAAGCCAAGACACCATCGTAGGATAACCAGAAAGCTTTGGAAAAGCCTTGCTATACATCAAGTGCCACTGTGATTTTCCCTTAAAAATGCTGATGATATCTGCATGTGTTGGCTTCCAATCAAAAACTTCTTTCAACTTTCCAGTCTCCCATAACATATTGCAGGTCTTGACAGCCACCAACCATGCCTTGTACTTCTGCCATGCATAACCCAAATTTACATCCTTGTGATCGGTTAACTCAACCAGAATACTGAGAGAAGCAACCATCTTGTCTTTGAATGGAGAGCCAGTGACAGAAAGTGGTGTAGACATGCGAGTCTCAGGTGGGGCAGTACTAGTAGAACCAACTGGAGTCAAGACAGATAATGCAGGAAGGAATGTGGGTTGTTGTTCCTTATGTGAAATAAACATCAAGTAATCTTGATGGAGACTGTAAAAGTGTCTCACATAACAGACTGGAAGAATATAGTCTTTCTTTCTCTTAATCCATTCAATGTCTTCATCAAATGATACTGCAGCCTCATATTGGCCTTTGTCAATCCACTCTCCTTGTTCATAAACAGATATTTGAGGGTTGGTTTCTATCATGGGATTATTATAAACAATAATAGGTATGCATGAAGGCTCCATACTTTCAATTGGAGACCACTTTGCAGCAATAGATTTGAGGATGGGTGCCATAGAAAACTGAACATTGACTTTGAGAATCCGGAATGGCTTGACTTTGATAGAATCAACTAGTGAGTTATAAATATGTACTCTGCCCGTCCTCAAAACTGGAGTCTCAAGATTGTCATCATCACCTGCATCATCAAGATTGAAGACACTCCCAGTGGCATGTCCAGGCATATGTCCACCAGTAGTGTGGGATGATCCATGGAGAGCAGGTGGTGGACTGGATGATGGACTAGTCATCTGAACATCTATGGATGTTTTACAATGCTAAAAAGCAAAAGCAAAAGTAAAGACCTCCTACCTGGATCTTGAAACCCTTTGGCTCGGACCATGGATATTGCACCAGGAACAACTACGATGATATATTAAAAAGACCAAGTAATATTATTTTTTCATTACCTGTGTCACCTGTCAAGGAGCCACCCAGTAAATGATCTAATACTAATTCTAGATTTTAAATTACAACTACAACAAATTAAAATACCTTTGGACCTAAGGGCTACTACAGAGACAGGGGATGGTCAGGATGTAACCAGTAAAAGCAAAAGAAAATGGGGGCTTGCTAGTGGTTTTAGTACCCCCATTGTTGGCATTGGCGCCAGCGTTGTCATCTGTGGCCTTCCTGCCACTGGTGTTGGTGGTGTTGACCCCATCATTGGCATTGTCATTGGTGGTGTCATCACAGGGTTTGGGGCCTCCATTGCGGTTGTCGCCCTGGCCCTCCCCATGGCTGGTGTTGTCATTGGTGTTCATGTCATCGTCCTGGGCCTCCTTGTTGTTGTCATCCTGGGCTTCCTTGTTGTTGTCATCCTGGTGCTCCCCGTTGTCAGTGTTGGCATTGGTGTCATCGTTGGTGTCATTGGCGGGCTTGCCGTTGTTCCCATCGTCAGCCTTGCCATTGTCCTTGTTGTTGGCCTCCCTGTCATTGTCATTGTCGGCTGCAGGCTCCCCATGGCTCGAGCTGTCGTCAGTGCCATTGTTGTTGCTGGATTTGTTGCTGGTCTCCTCTTTGCTCTCCTCGCTGTCACTGGATGGGGCCTGCAGGGCTCGGGGTCGACCAGCGCCACCCTGACCAGGAGGAGGGGGCAGGAAACTTGCCTTGGCTGCTCAAGCACGTTTGGGGGGGGCAACAGAAACTCTGCTCACTTCGAGAGTGAGTTCAGCTCTATGAAAGAAAAAAAGAATGAGAAAAGATATTAATAAAGAAGAAACATACCTTAAAGGGGCAGCTGAAGCTGCACCCTGTCCTTTCGAGCCTCTTTTCGAGGTCCTGTAAAAGGAATAGCATGTTAGTATACCATAATGATGATAAAAAAGAAACATACCTTAAAGGGGTGGCCGAAGCCGCACCCTGTCCTTTTGAGCCTTTTTTCGAGGTCCTGTAAAAAGGAACAGAATGTTAGTACCATAATGGCTGGATAGAAGAGCTGGGTTACTTACCTTTTGCTACCTTTCCCCTTCCCAGACCATTCCTCTTCTTCCTTCTCCTCATCTCGCTTCACTTTCTTTGAGCCGTCCTTTTTGAGTGCTGATATGGCATGTTTGCAGGTTCGCAATCCCGATTTGGGCAGGGATTTCAATGGCAATGGGCTGGATCCCTTGTTGCATTTGTTGGCACAGGTGGTTGGCATGGTTTTTGATGGGGGTGGTTGGTGGATGGGGTTGCGATGTGTCAGTGGTTGGGTTACTGTGGTGTGGTTGTGTGTGAGGTTTGTGATGACACATCACACAGCTGTGATGCGCTATTATTGATGATGATTTGTTACCATGCACCTTAATTGGGTAATAAAAGTGTCAAATGTTGGGTAAAGAGAATGACTTGGTAGCTAAGTGGTTAAGTGTGCTGTTCTATTTATGGTTCAACCCATGGTCGAGTGTTTGATTCTTGTTGGATGTGAAACTTTTATTTGGTAAAGCATGTGCTGTCTGGTTTGTCTGGTTGTTCAGTTGGTCATGTGTCTGGGTGACTCTGGTGAATCCAGTTGTAATGAGTCCAGTCAGATTCCAGGGATTCCAGGTATAAATTGGATCCTTATTCCAACCGGAATTATGCTGCATAGGGAAAACTACATACAAAAAAAATTCCACCGGATTCCAGAAATTCCAGAAATTCCGGCCAGACAAACTGGAATCCAATTGGAATAGGTGGGGGAGTGTAAAGTACTCAGAATTCCATGAGCTTGAAATACTAGACAACATTACAAGACTGAATTTTGAAGGCAAACTCCCTGTAGAGATGGTCCAAGCAGACAGGAGAAACAGTTTATTTGCTATGTATAGACAACTGAAAGGTGAAGACTACATGCCCCCCACTGTCCACAATGCTATCAGATGGGGACCTAGTGATCCTCTTCTAGAGCGGCCACATAGTAATATGGAATGGGCTCTGGTTGACAAAAGCACAAAGACCACCTCTCCAGACAAATGTAACTGTCCCTCTGACCATGCCCACAGTGAAAAAAACATGCCCCCTTAAAAAACCAGGAAAACATAGCCCTACTCCAACACTGCTTGGAACACAACCATCTAAAAAACCAACACTCTCATGCATGCCCCCCCCAACAACTTCCTTGCAGCCAGTTGGGACCCAATGGACAAACAATAGCTGTGCTTATGATGTAGTTCTTACTATCCTTTTTAATATATGGTACAATGCTCACCATGCTCACCAAGTGTTGTGGGCAAACATGCATGTTTTATTTATAGAACAGTTACATACAGCTGTAGTATAGGAGAAAGAAAATAAGTTCCTTGTCTCGTTGCCCCCACGTGTCTCTAAGAGAATTATCTCTCCTCTGTTCGTTTCCCAGCCTGATTTCCAATAGGTTATGGGCCCTGGCAGATTTTTCTAGGCAACAATTACAACTATGACAAATACTCCTGATGTCAAGGAGCAAGGGGAACAACAACAAGAGGAAGAATATTATACGCCTCCTAAACATACAAAAAGGGTCTATCACAGCAATACCAATGTGCCCACTGAAGAACTCAATGAAGATGAAGATTTACCATCTATCAAACTAATTCATACCAAAGAATATTCAAACATAAACAAAATTGCTGATCACGATCACTTGATGGACAAGAACTGGCACAAATGGAAAGAGAGAATGAAGAGAGTATTTTTCAATTGTGATATTACTGGGTATGTTAGGGGGGATGTTGAACACCCTAACGAGAGTATCAACCCCAAAGGCGCATGCAACTGGTACAAGAATGATTCTTGGGCACAACAAATTATTATTCATAACATCACTTCCTTGCAAATGAACCACATCGGGTCCAAGAATGCTGCAAAAGAAATGTACTCTGCACTCTCGGTAACTCACAAAAATAAGGCACATCAAACTGTTAATCATATTCAATGCATATTATATGAGACCAAATTACTCAATGCTGATGACCTCCTAAAACATCTGGATGTTCTCAAATCATATTGCGACCGCATCAACAGATTTCCTAATGAGGAATTTCATGTCTTGGACACGCACTTTAAAGCGATCATATCTGTGTCCTTACCTTCATCATGGCATACCTATGTTGAACCTTATAATGGGAATGCCAACAATCCAAATGATCCTGACCCTAAATGGCGCTTAACTTCTGATGCATTTATTGGACTGTTATGGGAGGAATACAAGATACAGTTGACCAGATCTAATAATGGGAATAATAAAAATGGTACTATGGGGAGCATAAATCTGGTGAAAACCCAGAATGCTAACAGTGCTAGTAAATCCCTAGAAGATTGAATTTGTGATCAAAAATCCTCGTTACGGCCTTATGTGATCATTGTAAATGTGCTGGACACTGGACAACCAAATGCCATAAATTTGAAGGGAACAGATGTCAGAACTGTGGAAAGATCAGACATCAAGCAGGGAATTGCTGGAGTAAGAAGAAGGTTAAGGACAAGGCAAAGAAGAAAAAGAAGGATGCAGAACAAACAAATGTGGCAGAAGAATATATTACGTTCCAAGCAAATGAAGAGCAGTACAACTTTGATACCTATGATGCTTGTAATGCTGATGCGAATGATGAGTGATTGATCTATTATGATTGGTTAGCAGACATGGCAACAACATCTCATGTTACGCATCAAAGAGAAGCATTTACCGATTACACACCTATGAGGAATATTTCCATAACAGGTGTAGGCGGTAAAGAAGCATTAATTTCAGAGTGCAGAACTGTTGAATTAAAATCAACATGCAATGGCACTGACTATATTCTGCATTTGCAGAATGTTCTTCATGTGCCTGGAACACAAAGTAATTTAATTTCATTGGGGCGATGGGATGCAGCTGGCAGACGCTACAATGGTGGGAATGGGGAAATTACACTCATAACAAAAGATGGTATGCCAGTAGTGCAAGGAACAAAAATACACAAACATCTATATTGCATGAAGATGGTTATTAGACCTCCCACACAATGCAATAAGATCCAATCTCATCAAACATCCATCAGAAATAATACGCTGCCTACATGGGAAACATGGCATCAATGCTTTGGACATGTTGGATATACCAGGCTTCAAAAATTATTTGACGGAAAAATGGTTGATGGATTTATTGTGGATGAGGACTCCCCTAAGCCTGATTGCGTTGCATGCACAGAGGCGAAACAACATGTCAAACCGTTCCCAAAATCATCAATCAGAAATACCGAACCCAGTGAATTAACACATATTGACTTATGGGGAAAGTACGCGATCTGATCGATTGATGGCAATCAATACTACTTGTTATTTGTGGACAATGCCAAGAGATTTGCAACCGTCGAATGCGTCAAGCAGAAATCTGATGGAACACAAGCCATAATAAATTATTTGGCACATTTGAAGACTCAAGGGAGGAATCTGAGGGGTATTCAAATTGACAATGGAAAGGAATTCATAAATGAGAAGTTGGAGAGTTGGTGCAAGGAATGCAGTATGGAAATTCACTACACTGCACCGTATTCACCTTCACAGAATGGTATTGCTGAATGGATGAACCGTACATTGGTTGAACTCTCTCGAGCAATGTTAATCACCAATGACCTTCCCGAATTTCTCTGGGAATATGCAGTCCTGTACGCTGCTTATCTCTGTAATCGATCATTCACCAAACATTTGCCAAAATATACACCATATGAAGGCTGGTATAATAAAAGACCAAACTTCTCTCATTTACATGAGTTTGGTGCACCTGTATGGATTTTATCACAGGGACAAAAAGTGGATCAAAAAATGCCAGCAAAATCCAAACGGCGCATTTACGTCGGTTTTGAAGATGGCCCTGGGGCCATAAAATATTACCACGCTGAAACACGCAATGTCCTAACCTCAAGAAATTTCAAACAGATAACACTTCCACAATCGACTCCAATCCCTGAAGGCGTCGACATCACACCCAATAGTCAATGCGAGGGGGAGTCTGTGGGGGGCACACCGCCTATGGGTGTAACAGGCTTGGATGATACTCCGACTCTTGATCCTGGCAGCAAAAAGCATAAAAGAAATTTATTGGAGGATGATATAGACATTAATGCTCCATGAAAGACTTGTGGAATTCGTATCAATTATAAAAACCTTCAAGATCCTTATTCAGTAGAAGAAAAAGAAGACAACTTTCTTACAATGGATGAAGTTTATGCAATAATTGCTGGAGATGAGATGATGAGCCTCAAGGATGCCAAGAATTCCCCCGATTGGCCAGAATGGGAAAATGCCATACAAGCCAAACTCGACTTACTAAAAGAGAAGGGGACTTGGGAATTTGTTGAAAAACTGCCTGATGCAATCCCAATTGCTAATAAATGGGTATTCATCAAGAAGCATGACAAACAAGGAAAAGTAATAAGGTACAGAGCAAGACTCGTGGCCAAAGGGTGTGCGCAACATCCTGGGTACGATTATATGGAAACATTTTTGCCTGTGGTCAGAATGGACACTCTGCGCACAATTCTGGCTTTAGTACTGATGCAAAACCTTAAATTGCAACAAATGGATGTCAAAGGCGCATATCTCAATGGCACATCACATGAAACTATCTACATGCAACAACCTGAAGGATATGAAGATAGAACGGGCTGAGTTTGTAAGCTGGTCAAACCATTATATGGATTAAAGCAAGCTGGACACGAATGGAACAATGAACTTGATGGGAAACTCAAGAATCATGATTATCAATGCTTGACAACGGATTCATGTGCATATATTCGATGAGATGGCGGTGACTATGGTATTCTAACCATCTGGGTTGATGACTTGCTATTATTCGCATCATTGGATCAAATGATGGATCACATGAAGAATGCGCTAAGCTCAGAATGGGAAGTTACAGATCTAGCGGAACCACACAAGATCATCAGCATTGAAGTAATGCATACTGATGATTCTATTTCCATTTCTCAACAAAAATATATTGAGAACCTTCTTCGCAAAGAAGAGATGCTGGATGTGAACCCTGTCGCCATGCCTATGGACCTGAATAATTAAATTTGCACCAAATCCAGACAACAATTAGGGCACAGCACTGGTATGGGTAACACTGTGTGTTTCCGGTCACGGGTATGCATGGGTATGGGTACAGGTATGGGATTGCCATACCCGGGCAACACCATACCCTTTTCCACAGTGTTACAGGTATGTGCAGGTATGCTGGTACCCAGATTTTGGTCAGGTGAGTGATCATCCATGTTGAGATTTCGACTTTTTAATGACATATCACGAGAAAAACCCATGAGTCATGGTGCCAGTTGGGCTGCATTGAATCCAGCTATATTCTTCTTTCGGGAAGCAGTAGCTGCTTTTGGTGGCATGTTGTTGAATAATCTAGATTTGATTATTATTAGTTTTAAGTGCATGCAAATATAATGTAATTTGGGTACCTTTGGTGGGAAATTGCAGAAATATGGTTACAGTAATATATTGGATTGTCTTCTTCACCAGATGGTATTGTATAACCACCTGTCTTCGATCTGGTCCACAACTGCCCAGACTCGAAAGAGAATGTGTATCTACAAACTTGGATATAATGGTGAAGGTATCTACAGAAATGTACTAATTCCAGGTCCACACGGTTGTCTGGAATGGGGCAGTCGTAGGATGTGCACCCCCTTTCTCAACTTGGCACCACCCAAGTGGGTCTGCTTTGTTGAGGACCACAAAAGACTGAATAGATCTGTATGAATGTAACACAACTGTTAGGGTAGGGAGAAATGAGTCTGGGTGGTTTGTCCACCATGATATATGAAATGACATGCTTGTACCATGCAGTTTCAGCATGTTGTTGCCACATATGACCATGGGAACACACTACAGTGGTGGGTAACCCTTCTGAGGAATAGAACTCAGCATAGAGTACACGGATTGCTTAGGTGTGAGAGAGTGGTCCAAACGGAATTTTGTGCTCTATAAGCCTCTGGAAACAAAAATTCGAATTTTTTAATTTAAACCATTTAACTCAGCAAATTCTACCCCAAAATGAAGTGTTTCATGATGAAGAAGCACTATTTTAGAAAAATGACTTCCAGAGACGTGAAGATCATAAAAAATCACTAAGGGTTGCCTCCAGGACCTTAGCTGTATGATCAGTATACAAAGAGTTCTATAGGTTTGAGTTTTCAGCCTATTTGAAGGGGGTTTTTGGCTGGTGTTTGCTGAGATATGTATATTCAAGAGCTTTTATTGATCATCTAGCATAACAGAGCTATTGTACATATATATTAAATGATCTTGAAAGTGACTCCAAGCCAGTGGTGCTTTTGTGCCCACTTGAAATTGCTTGGGTCACTCGTTGGAGCGTCAAATGACACATGCACATCACATGGCATCACCAAGCACTTTCAGTGATATGCGGGGATTGCCCACTCCCACTCAATGATGTCAATGAGTATCTTTTTTTTGGCATGCCGTACAATTAAACTCAACGGTTCAAGGTTGTAGAGAATATGAACCAGTACAAAATTACTTACACTATCAAGCAATTATTAGGTATTAACTGTCTATTGGGAGCTTCAGTTGACATCAAATGCTTCTGAAGAGTAGAGAGAGTAATTATAATGCTCAAACAGGACCCTGGAAGCTCCTGCAAAGGTTTTTCCGGAAAAATCACCAAAAATGCCCCTCAAACATGCAAAGTTTTGGCCTCGAACATGCTAAGTTGGACAAGGATGTAACAGGTCACACTGACAGGTGTGACAGAGCCATACAGCATGACAGGTCAAAAAAAAAATGCGTTCAAGACATAGAGAACAGGTATAAGTTACGTGTGAGCATAACAAAATTAAGCAGTGAAAGTGAGGCTATCTTCTACCCATTTTCCCTCCAGGAATTTTCAATTTTGGTAATTTGCCTCCCTCCTGCCATACCTGACCAGCGCGAGTAAAGGTATGCCAGCTCTTGGTTGCCGCTTCAGTGAGAGTAAAGTGTCCAAGGGTTGTTGGGGTCATAGCTGTTGGTCCCAGATGATATACCAAGTGGCCAATAGGAGCATGAGTGTGCAAATGAGCATGCTGATAATCACCAACAAAAATAGGTTGTGGAATTGGGACATCCAGATCCAGGTCATCATAGTCCATTTTATCATCATCAACTGGGCCCTATAATAGTGAATTGAATGACTAGGACACATAGATGATACAAGGCACTTACAACAAGGAGTGGTAAGAAAACTCGTAAGGAAAGGAACAACAATTCTGTTGCACTGATTGCAGTTGCAACAGACCCATATCGATTATTGTTTCCTTTCTGATAGATATCCAATACTTTGCATAATGACAAAGTTACCAAGGTTTAGTTGAACAAAGTATGTGATGTTCCTGACAGATAAATTTGGTACAGCTGGCACCTGTTAAGACAAGCATTTGGACTGAGTTTCTATAACATACGTACATTGATGCACTACAAGTCCCTTGATGTTGGACACAATATTCTTCCATCGTGATTCACGATCCTTCTTGGGCCTTTTTGCTTGAAGGGAGATGTTGAAATCTTGTGCAACATGCAAATGATGTGCTGCCTCTTTGGCCTTCACTTGTACTACTCAATCTCCTTCTATTACTTGGCCCAGGGCAAACTTGGGATCGATCCGAACAACCTTCTCTGAATGTGTTGTGGAGCCAGACTGCAGATGAAGCCACTCTTTTACCATCAGATCAATACTTATCTGCCCATTTCCACCCAGAATCATGCTCCTTATGTTATCCTCAGTAGGAGATCCATAAATACCATCTTCTTCAGTCACAGACAGCAGCTGGGGGCCACCAATGGCACAGACATGTAGAACTGCAGGGGTGGACACAAGGAGGCTAGCTTCCTCAACTGCATCATCATTGTCCTCAGTACCTAGCAGTATGGTGGGCTGCAGAAGCTACTGAAAAGTCCTTGCATAGATGACCCAGAGAATCTAATGATTCTGCATCACTCTCATCCTCGTCATCTCCATCATCTGAATCTGAACTACTGTCAGAGTCCTCAGACGAGGCTGTCTTCTTTGCCTGATATTGTGCTACTGCGCCAAGAGCAACAAGGGAGAGGCCGCAGTGAAGGGAAGTGACTGGAAGTTTGAGAATTCCAACGCATATCTTCTTGGCCTCAAGGTAGCCTAATTCCACAAGCTTATTCAGCTCCAAATCTGTAAGCTGCACTGTGGCCAGGAGGCGATCTGCAGGTGTCAAGGGTGACAAATCAAAATCAAGAATATATCCTGCTGTGGAGTCCTTCTCCTGCCCTTCCTGGAAGTTCCCAGATAATAGAATCCACTGCTTGACCATGACATGCCAAACAAGCTTGAGAAACTCGCCATATGCAAAATTGGGGAGTATCATCCATACTAGCCCAAAGAAGTGCTCAACAAACTCTGTCCCAAGCAGCCAAGGACAGAAGGGTTGATCAGGATACCAGTGTGCATAAGTAAGCACAAGGGTAAGCATAGTATCACACAGACAATTGAATATGTGAAAGCTTGCTGGGGAGATGAAAGATCAGGTTGTAGAGTAGAGGTCTGGGAATTTCGAAGAAAGCTCCTTGATGTGCATCCACCAAAAATGAAGGAAGAAATGCGCTCAAAGAACAGACAGCACCCTATTCTTAACTGTCATGTTGCGATTCAGCCAGGCATCAAACATAGTACCTGAATCTGTTCATCAGAAATGGCTAGTGCATATACTCGGAATGGCATGTACCAAGTACAAAGAGGTAAACAAAAGTCCCATGGAATCCGTCATGGATCTTGCACTCACCATTATCTTCCTTCACTGTTGTTGCTTCTAGTGCCTGATGATGGAAGACACGTTGAGCAGCTCCATCATCCTGTTTGTCAACATTATGAATATCACAAAATACAAGGCTGGATGAACCAGTATCATAAAGTGCAACAAGAGACTGATTCACAATGTAACCCACACCAAGGCTTGCTGTATGAGTGCCATACTGAGGCTGGTTTCAGCATGTTTTTCAACCATGAGGAGGATCTGTGACAGAGATTAGAGGACCTGTCTTGAACACTGGAACATGAAGGTGTACTCCATACAGTGGGTAGCTATACTGCAATGGCAGGCAGTCCAAAGGGTGCCGATCCATCATATTCTGTGCAGACAACTCAGAGGAGGCACCATCTGCAGAGAATGAAAGGATAGGTAAGTTTAATGTGGTGGCAAATGCCAAGAGTTTGAGATGCTGCTCGAGAATTGTAGGAGCATCATCTTTGCCATTTGTTGGTATAAGAGCTACGACCCAAGGTGGATACTGTGGAAGTGGTATCTTAAAGGATGCTTGCATCAGTTGTGACAGAAAACTCTTACGACATTGACTCACTTTGATAAGTATCGCTCTAACTTGAGTCGCTTCCGCTTTTGCCTTTGTGACATCCTCCACTATGCTGTCAATATCTGCATATTCATCCACAACACAATCTTCGAGTGGGAGAACTGAGCTGAGAACATGACTACCAAAGTCTGTTGAGTAAGTAAGTCACACTTTGACTTTTGTACAGTCACCAGCAATGGCAATGGGCCCAGTGTACTTGATTGAGTCCACCAGATGTTTGACTTGTGCAACATTCTCAAAAATGAGGTAAGGGTTACTAAGAGCATCATCAGATTTTTCAACCAACATCCTGTTCATCCAGTCATATTTCATCGTCATGCAATCAACCAAATGACGCACCATAGATGGCATGGAGATGGTCCACAAAGCTGAGATGTTAAGAGCCATATTGCCATGCAGAGTTACCTCCATGTGATTGCATGAGGATCATAAAATTCAGATAGCTTTGAGGGTATCGGATGCCAAATTTGAGATTTGAGTTAGAGGATGTCTGGCAATGGACATGATCCTTGAGGACACTGCACAGGTCTGTGAATGTGCGATGGTTGTCTAACTTCCCATCTACTGCAGCACTGTAAAGTTGAAGGAAACATCCGACCGTATTTCCTCTCTGCAACTCTATATGAGCATTGAAAATGGCCTTGTCTTTGAGGCAGTCACTTAGATTACGTGCCTCCACATCTCTGAAAGTACACGGTGCATATTTCTCATGTGCTTTGTAAATCTTGTGCTGCTCATTGTCTGATCGTTTCACCTCTTCATTCTTCTGCATTTGACCGATAATCAGTAATCCTCCACATCGGAGCATTGAATAAGATCTTGGACTCACGCAGCATATGGAACATTTCAATGACTCATCTCTTGCTAGCTCTCTACATGCATCACAAATCTTGTTGTGATTCTCTGTCATTTCCTTGCATGCTGTTGATTGCACAAACCTATGGACAAAATTCACCTCCCAGTGGGCCCACTTTTTCAACACATCATTGACCCTCTTTTGTTCCACTTCTGTCCAATTCCGTCCTGCAACTGCCTCGTTTCCATGGTCCGGGACTCCCAGTGTCTCCAACTTCAGTTGAAGGATGGTTGATGTGCCAATCAGACTGGAGCTTTTAAGAGAAGGATGCTTTTTGTAGTGAAGAATCTGGTGGACAAGTTGTGCATGAAGTTGAGGTGAGATACCACCTAAACTCCAAGTCTCAGTCCTCAATATATACTTGTCATATTTTGGACCGTGCAGGTGTTTGCAAGTGACCTGAGTGCGGGCTTCTTTTATCTTTATATTCAAAATGGAAGGCTCAAAGAATGCTGTTAGGGAGGAATTCTTGTTGAAAGATGTGAGTTTATTACAATTGCTCCATAACAATACAACTCACAATAGCGACTTCATGCAAGACATATTTTGTTGGCTGCGGATCATATGCAGTATCGCCTTCAGATGTTTTCATTTCTTTCAGCTCCTGCTTCCCAGTTGGTGCTTTTGAGTGGAAGAATGATGCAATTGATGGCAAACCACCCAACGGCTGGGAGTGCTGTCACATTCAGGCATGCATACTTCAAGTTGTCAGCATTGCTCACTGTTCCCACCTTTTTCAGCACCCTAACACGCTTTACCTGTCATCCCATAATTTGTGGACACTTTCTCTTATGTAACATCCAGTTAGGTAAATCATACAGGCGCTGTTTACTCAAGACAATCCATTTCCCACATGGTCGGCAGTGAATGCGATGACATTCTACTTGGCCGATATGCTCATTGTCTTCCAACTTTGTCCACCATTGAGAGTCTGATAGTCTCTTTCCACATAATTGTCCTATTGACAAACATCCTGTCTTCTGTCTCTTTGTTTTTTCAGCTTCAGTGTCATATCCACTGGTTTCCGTATCACATCCACTCTGATTGGTGTCTGTTGCCAATGAAGGTCGTTTGTGCTTCCTATTTTAAAGGTGACTACAAAACTTTGCTGATCAAATTTAGTACTCACAGTGAACTACAACCCTCAACAACTTTCACTGGTGCAGTAGCATCCAGACACGTGATGTTCATAGTATTTGGTATATTCTCAATTACGACAACATCAGAGTCAGAAGATGGCTCCTCTGCTGTAATGGCTGGAATAGCACATAATATTCTATTGTTTTGGCAGTATGTGATTTGGCAGTCAACTCAACAAACAAGGAACTTACTGTGTTTCTTGAAGCAAGAGTCTCAACACGTCATTATGTGTGTCAGGTGTATGATCATTTGTTGCATTGGCAAGTGTTTCACCCATGCTGGAAAGTGTCAAGAACCGTTGATGATGCTCAACCCGGAAACTCAACCAAAACCAACTAAACAGGTCTTAGGAGATATAACACAAGTCAGAGAAAGGTTACAAGGTGGTACTGAATATCACCACATTATCCAAAGGCTGGTAAATGTACTGTATGATGTTGCAAAGCCATATTAGACTGTGCAAAGTTCTGCGAAGCCATCCAAAGTAATGTGAAACACTACGAAGCATTCTGAAATGATACGAGAGAGTTTAGCAGCGATGTGGAGAAGTTTGAGAATCTCCGAAATGGTTTCACGAGTTCAGGAGATGCTGACAATAGTTGAAAGCGAGGTAAGAGACAATGACATGACAGATAGGCGATGTGACAAGAGTTTTGAGAGTCGATGTGGCAAAACGATGTAGTTCGCAGAATACTTTGAGTGAGTTCAGGCGAAGACTGAGCTAAAACTCAAGAGTTAAACCCTTAAGTCAGATGATAGGCGATGTGAGAAGACGATTTTCTGGCTCTATCGACAGTAAATACACCAAACTATATATGTTTTAGAGAGATAGGTAAAAGGCCATGAGGCAAAACATGTGGTAAACATGAGGCAGTGAACAAGGTGTCGAAATCATGAAGTAAATGAGAAAATGATAAGAAAAAAAACATGCCATATACATGATATATCAAATCTCCTTGTCTTGTGGTTCCAATAAATCATGAATATGTCGAAAAGCGCCTTGATGCACACTAAGTTGCTAGCCATTGTGTTTCTTCATGTTTGTGGTGGTGGGAACACGATGCATTAGTGTGTGTAATGGTGGGAGTGTGTGTTCAAGGTTCAGTATGATAGGAATATGGTGGCCGAAGTCGTTCAAAATGATTCAAAGTCTTTCAAAATGTTTCGAAGTGTTGTTTGGTTGTTTCATGCATTCGTAGTTGTTTGTAAGCATTCACGAAATTGTAGAACTTTGGGAAGGAGGTGTCTGAGTGTGATATCTTGATTTCAGAGCTCTGCTGCCATAGTGGACCTATCATCCTCCCCCTTACTGAAATCCTGACTGTCCCAGTCAGCCGATTGGAGTCACATGCCAAATCCGTGATCGTGTTGAAAAACCTATAAAGGTAACTGAAAAACCTCACTCTTTTTCTTCCATCTTCGAGTTGAACTCGTCTCTTACATCCTCTGATCATGTTGCTTCTCCTCGAATTTGAACACAAGATCCTCGAACACACAAAGTCCATGCCCGAAGTTGGTAAGGCAGAAGATATCAATTTTGAAGTTTGGGGGCACGATTTTTGTGAGAAAATGGTGAGTGTTGACGCATTTTCTGATATGGTTTTAGATGCTAACAACTTTTCATAGTACGAATATGACAATCTCGCAGATGATGTTGAGGAATCCCGTTTGCAGGCCATTCAAAAGTTCATGGACAAGGTATTTGATTTGTATGCTCCTCTGGCACATCGGGACTGGCTTTCTTGGGGTGCCAAGGTCCTATTCCAGGACCTAGCAGACAAAGTCAAACAAGAGGAGCAAGAGGCCAGGGCTGCTCAGGCGAAGTCTGAAGCAGAAGCAGCAGAGGCAAAGGCGCTGGAAGAAGCTGCAGAGGTGGAGGCAAAGCTTCAGGAGGACGCAGAAGCATTTCGGCACAAGGCAGCGGCAGCAAAAGCTGCCAAGCTCAACGAACGACGGAAAGCTCTCAAATCTACTAGAGCTATTCTCCTCGCCAAGGTTCAGGCAAAGACAATTTTGAAGGACGATCTGAAGCAGTGGAATTCAGCTTTGCAGGCAGAAAGTGAGGCGATTCAGGTAGCGGAAGTTGAGAGGAAGATCAGGAGGTGGACGAAGACCCAGTCATTATCCTGGGCAACCAAAAGCGGCAGGGGATGGAGGAGGACCTCGACCAAGATGGTGACGACGGCAAACAAGGAATCGCCACTAAACGAGCAAGATTCAAGGAGGGGGGGCTTCTTGAGTTCAAAGGACCAGTAAGTTGTACAAACTGTTTTGTGAGTATTTCAAAACTAACGAAATGGTCATAGTGCGATCGATGCTCTGGCTTCAAGAGCTGGCCCATGTGTGTCATAGACAAAGGAGCAGTAAAGTGCTGCAAATGCATGCAAGAGGCACAAGGGTGCTATTGGGAGGGTGTTTCGAGGCAGGGGGTTCATAAGGTGAAGGGAAAGAAGGCTGTAGGGAGTCGTGGGGGAAAGGTTTTGGAACATCCGAAACAAGGTAAGCCACTGATCCATGTTTTTTGAAGGCTTTGCTAATATTTTGTAATGTATAGTACCTCAAATTCGAGTCGTCGGGCCTTCGTTAGCACTGGAGGCAGGGCCTTCAAGGTTGCAGGGTCGAATGAAGTCAGACAGGAAAGGGAAGGGGTGGGAAATCCAGGATGGTGACGAGGGCATTTTGGGCATGAAGCAGGGCCAACAATTGATTTTGGAGGAGATGGTGAAGAAAAAGATGCAGCATTGTATGCTGGATCAGGAGATAGCGGCTCTAGGTAAAATGTTGGATGAAGAAGAGTGAAATTTTGTTATTTTAGTTTTTGCTATTTTTGTATAATAAATTTGTGCTTTGTCAAACCAGAAACAGAAGATATAAGAAATAAGTAGAGTAAAAGAAATAGCCGAACATTTTTTGAGATGAAATTTGTTGCTGAAACTTGTCATCGTAGGTGTTCTGAGCACATTTGTAAGAGGAAATGAAAGGAAACGACGTTACAAAGTAAGGGAAAGGCTCAGTAATTCATCATGGCCAAAAAACCCTTTTGGAGCTTGCGCGACCATGCTATAATGCGATATCATGACTTGTATGATACACTAAGAGAAATCAAAATCATAGGTAAGTAATTGCAAAACATAGAAAGAGAATAGTTATTGTCTTCAAGGTGTGATATGTCATCAGGAATATCTTCATCAACGTCCGAAGTTTGTCGAAGTGCTTCGAGACGTGCTGAGTTGATGTCGAGGAAGTTCAGAGGGAGTGGAATGGATTTTTGTGCTAAGTAGGGGAGTAGACACAAGGCAGCAACTGGGCGATGTAGTACTGAACCGTTGAGTTCACAAAGGATGTAGGCTCCTCCATAGTTTCGATCAATGACAATGAGGGGACCTATGTATCGAGGTCAATCAATCGTTTTTGTAAGGCGATAGCTCTTCGTGCCATAAGGTCGGTTGTCGAAAGTATTGAATTTGGAGGGGGCTGCAAATATGTAGCTTCGGAGATGTCAAGTGGAATGAGGGGGTGGGATCCTGTTACTGCAAAGTAGGGTGAACAACCCATGCATTTGCAAACTGTTATGTGTTCTGCCCAAAAGACAGAGTGTGCTCCATCTGACCACTTGCTCTGGTCTCTGTTGACTGCTTTAAATAACAATTGTTGAATGTCGAAGTGTGCTCTTTCTACGATCCCGTTTGCTTGAGAATTTTAACCACTGATTTGGATGTGATTGATACGGTATCGTTTTGCGAGATACTCCATCGCTGCAATAAATCCTGATCCATTATCACTCACGATTTCATAAAGAGACCCCCATCAACAAATGATGTCTTCGAAGATCCAATCTCCTAATGTCATGGCGTTTTCACATTGAAGCTTTTGCCATTCTGGATAGGCTGTTAGCAAACATCGCCCTTGAATGATGTATTTGAATCCGTTTGATGGGGGCATTTCCATCGTGTCAATGTAGACTTTGCCAAAAAGTGGTGCTGGTGTTGCCACTGTGGGCGGAATAAGCAGATTTCAGGTTTGTCGATGTTGGCATAGGTGGCAAGAACGAATGTACCATGCAATGTCGGCTTTCATATTGGGCCACCAAAATCGGAGTGCAACAAAGGTTTTTGTAGCGAATACCATCTTGTGACCAATGTCGTCGTGAGTGGCTCGAACAATGTCGAGGCAGTGTTCAGAGATAGCGATGATCTTGTGGGCTCCTTGTGAATCTTTTCGCCAAAGTTTTCCAGAATCTATGAAGAACTCAGTACAATAATGCACGAAGGTGCTGTAGTCTGCTTCAGAGAGGTCTGGTGGCCATTGTAAATCTTCGAGCCATTTTCAAACATGAAGAAGTTGTTCGTCATCTCTTTTGGTGTTTTCAGAATGAGGGACATCTTCATAAGTGATGTCCTCCCCCTTACCGATATGTGAAGGTAGGGTGAATGTTGATTGGAGCAAATGCGATGAGAATGGGTGAGTCGTGAGCAGGTTGATTTGATGAATAAAACCATGCAGTTGGTCGATCCAATCTTTGAAGGATCCATCATTTGGTTGTGCATCATCTCCATTCTGTAGAGGACATTGCGAAAGTCCATCTGGGCCATGATGTGTTCCAGTGATGTGTACAAGTGTAAAATGGAAGGTAAGGATGGATACAATCCATCGATTAATGCTTGCACTTGGTGCGATGTCAGGATTCACTAGCATATCTTTAATGTATCTGGCATCAACTTCGACGATGAGATTTCATATGCTGATAACATACAGTCAAAGTGCGCCAAGGGTGCGATAGAGGCCGTAGAGCTCTAGTTTGGGTTGTGAAAAGCGAGATTCATGGGCATTGAGCATGATAGATCCAAAATGACTGTAATAGTGTTTACAAAGATTTTTGGGGTCGCACTGAGCCAAGAAAAATCCAACTGCGATGTGTGAAGTGTCGACCGAGAGGATGATGGGTGCGTTTGAGGTGTAGTTGATCGCACAAATTGTGGGAGAAGTGATGAGAGCGAGTTTAAGATCTTCTTAGGCTGCTATTTGTGTTGTACCAAATTCGAATGGAACATCCTTATGTGTGAGGTTGATAAGAGCCGCTGCTTGTTTAGCAAAATTCTGTATGAAAATATGACAAACCCCTATGGTTCCTAAGAAGGCTTTTACTTCAGTGAGACTTTGACAAGGTCCCCATTTGCTGATTGCATCAATTCAAGTTGGGTCGGCCATATGACCTTCGATGTTGCAACAATGTCCTAAGACAGTAATTTCGGGGATGCAAAGAAATAGCTTGGGTCCTGAAAAAGTCCCTCCACAATATTTCATATGTTGGGCTACTCGGTTGAGATTTTCGAAGTGTTCCCAAATGAAACAACAAATTCATGGGTTCTGCGAAATAGTTTTGTAACCTCCTCCTGGGACTGAGTAGTGTGATTTTGGACCTTTAATGGGTGCATCATCAATGTAGGGGATCATGACATGGTGAATCTCAGGTTGTAGGATAAATGAAACATCGTCATGCATGATGGGCATGGAGTTGGTCCAACCCATGGGTAAAGTGATGATGTGAAGTGCTCCGAAAGGCATTTGAAATGTAGTCAGGTCTTGAGATGATTCAGCTACTTTTCGTTCATCGAAGGCAATGTAGAGGTCTAGCATTCATCCACAAGCGCATCCTCCAAACTGTTCAGCCAGATGTTCAGGGATTGGAACCACGCCTGAGTGCTGTATAGTGACTTTGTTGAGTTGGACCGTGGACTGAGCAAAGCACTTTGCCATCTTTCTTCATGACACAAAACCAACGCGACCTATAAGATGAGTTCAATGGTTCATAAATGCCTGCTTCTATTTTCTTCTTGAGCATGGCACAAACCTCTTTGTAAATCCCTGGCAGGATAGGAATGTTTTGTTCGATCCATGGGGTGTGTGGAATAACTTGGAATTCAATTGGAGGAAAGAAGTCAGGGCAAAAACTTCCTCATTCTTGTTCGGTCCACGCAAAACCAGTTTTGTGATTTCAAATAAAATCATGCATGAGTTTTCTCTCCTCCAGCCAAAGGAAATTGCCAGGATGATTATTATCGATAATCATTTTTTGTTCGAGGTTGTATCGGGAAGATGGCAAAAATGTTGGAGGTTCAGGATTAAGTTTCAGCATTTCTTTGAGAGGGTTCCCTGTGATCATGCAATTAATGCGAAATCAATCAGGCAGGTCAGTGATGACTGGTCATACTTTCAATGTGACAGGCTTGTACTTCTTTTTAGTGGCTGCAAAGGCAGGATATAGAGAGTTGGAGGATAGATAGGATGTGGAATATCTGGATGAATCTGGCATAGAGGGGGCCATCGAGGCTGATAAAAACGTAGCATACTGTTCACTAGCTGTCAAATAGAGATGGGCGATAATATCCGAAGTAGTAGTGGCATTCAAAGAAGGTGAGGATTCAAAGTTGGGAATGTTCACAGTGTGTTCGATAAATATAGAAGAGTTTAAATGGTCAAAAGAAATGATGAATGTGCACTGTTTATTCTCCAAAATATTATCCTCTAGTAACAAAAATCCTTGTGAACTACTTTTCGGCATTTCGTGGCTCTAGGAATGGTCAGGATAGTAGATGATCTTGTCGAGTTGGGATCATAGATAGTAATTGTCTGAGATTCATTGCTCCAGTTTTTGATGGCGCTTTCGGTGACTATGTTGAAGGGTCAACCAAGCAGGATGTTGTAGGCAGGGTTTTGGATTATATGAATCTGCATATAGATGGTGATCGTGCCAACTTTGCAAGGAACATTTCGTGCTAGTCCTAGACTTTCATCAATGCCACTGTTAGCCGATTGAAGTGGAATGTGGATGGAAGGATCATATGCAAGACCTAGTTCATGGCAGACTTCTTCGGACATAGCAATAATTGAAGAACCTGGGTCAACTACACTTTTGACAGGGTTTTTACTGTTGACATTCATCATAACTGATCTGATCAAGTGAGATTCCTTCGCAGCGACAAAGGGTTTTGGAATGTCACCAATTTGAAGAGAGCTGATATAAGTTTTGTACAGGTCATTGATCATAAGTACCTCTTTGTTGACTAGGTGCCCCACATTGTTTCCATCCTGGTTCAGAATACGACGTGGTGTTAGCTGTTCCTTCCATTTACTACAAACTTTGGGTGATAACAAAAGAAGTTCTTCCATAGTAAGAGTGACAATCAGTATTTTCATCGAATGCAAAAATATGTCCTGAGCAATGGTGTCATTCTGAATGGGGGCTACAGTGTGGTATGAAGGACCATCTCATTCTTTACCTTTACTAGTAGAGGCAAAGTTTCATTCGTGAGGGGGTAAGTAAGTGTTCTCCAAAGCTGTGGCATAAGGATGAATTGGGGGTTGCAAACTCACGAGTGGTTGCAAATTCAGCGTGGATTGCAAATTCGAAGTCGTCTGCGAAGTCGTTGATGGTGCTATATTGGATGAAGCTGGATTGGTTGCGGTAGAGGATATAGATGGTGGTGCAGCGGTTGGAGTGGGAAGGGCTACTGGTTCTGCTGATGGAGCCATGGACAAAATTGATGGCTGAACCACAGGAGCTGCGATTGGACTGGGTTTGTGTCGAGCAAAGGTTTGGCCACTTTGTAATGCATATAATTCTTGTTCTAAGCAAGCGATACAAATATCAGCTGCAGTATTCATGTCCGTGATTTGGTAGATTCCCCTAGGAGTGGGAGCTGGAGCAGGGGAAGGGGCAATACCGTACATGAGGGCAGGGACGATATTTATGTCTGGGTTTTGACGAATCCATTCATCGATGCGATCTTTGATGCAATGCCCAGGGATGTTTCGTGGCATGAACTGTCCATTCGGAAACACAACTTTTCCTTCGGCATTCTTCTTACACTTTCCGTCATTAATATATGTTTGGCAGACCAAACAATCACTAATGAAGTGTCCCAAAAGACCGCAGAAAATACAAACTAAATTTTCGAGTTGGTCCTGGTGAAACCCTTGATTAACATGGGGGGAATTGTTGTTGTTATTGTTGGGTCGAGCTCCTGTTAAGGCTGTGATGAGAGTGGTTGCAAATTTCTCGAGAATCATTGATAAATCCTCTGTTTTGATTTGTGGCAACGATGTAGAGGTAGTAGCAATAGAGGTCGAAGCCAAGGATGAGGATGGGACTTGCGAGGTTGAGGCCGAGGGAGTTCGTGATGATGTAGTACCTGCTAAAACAAATTTTGCAGCAGCATGAATGTCATCGAGAGGATAGGGGTTGTCTGGGTAGTGGTCAGGGAATTTGAGTTCTAGATGGTGCATGATTCACGTCCATAATCCTGGTTGAAAGCTGCAAATGAAGGCTCTGCTTTGTTCAGCTGCTGAAAGTCGATTTTTCGTGGTGAGGAACTTAGTGATATTGTAGAAGGACCTGTAATATGATCCTAATTTGTTCACATCGTAGATACCAATGCAAAGTTGTTCGCTGATCAGTTTATCCATATCGGCGATTGACCACTTGCAGTCATCTTCAGATCCAGGGTACAACTTGTGGATAGCTATATGAAATTTATTGAATGAAACCCCTGCATCATATTCTGGGATTGACTCCCAAAGTTCAGAGGTATCAATGTCGATGTATCGACAGGCATGCTTCTTCATATCTTCGGAATCAATAATTCTGCATGTTGGAAACAGCATTTCAAGTTCATTAAAGTATCTCTGAAGTTCTCGAGGCTGAGTAGGATCAAACTTCGGAGCTGTGGAGTGACCACGAGCTGGCATAGTAGCTTGTGTAGTCATGAGTGCAATAGCTCTTGGGGTAGGGGTTAGGACTTGGGTGATAGATGGTAGCGGTGTTGATGTATTTGGAAAGATGAATGAAGCACTAGAAGCTGAGGATGAAGAAGTAGAAGATGAAGATGAAGACGATGGAATGGGTGAGGGAAATAGTCAACGATGTGTTGATTCTGCTTTGGATACTGGACTTAGGATATCTCCTGATTGTTTGAGAGATTCGAAGGTGTGGCGAGTGTCGATTCGGAGGTTTCTGGCTTGGGTTGGCCTAAGCCGGGAGATTCTAGATGGATTAGGTGATGAATGATTCAGAAACCCCTTGCAGTGGGCTCCAGAATGATGATGCTCAACCCAGAAACTCAACCAAAACCAACTAAACAGGTCTTAGGAGATATAACACAAGTCAGAGAAAGGTTATGAGGTGGTACTGAATATCACTGCATTATCCAAAGGCCGGTAAATGTACTGTACGACATTGCAAAGCCATATTAGACTGTGCAAAGTTCTGTGAAGCCATCTGAAGTAATGCAAAACACTATGAAGCATTCTGAAACAATATGAGAGAGTTTAGCAGTGATGTGGAGAAGTTCGAGAACCTCCAATGGTTTCATGAGTTTGGGAGATGCTGACAATAGTTGAAAGTGAGGTAAGAGATGATGACATGACAGATAGGCGATGTGACAAGAGTTTTGAGAGTCGATGTGGCGAAACGATGTAGTTTCAGAATACTTTGAGTGAGTTCGGGCAAAGACTGAGCTAAAACTCAAGAGTTAAACCCTTAAGTCAGATGATAGGCAATGTGAGAAGATGATTTTCTGGCTCTATCGACAGTAAATACACCAAACTATATATGTTTTAGAGAGATAGTACTAATAAGGTAAAAGGCCATGAGGCAAAACATGTGGTAAACATGAGGCAGTGAACAATGTGTCAAAATTATGAAGTAAATGAGAAAATGATAAGAAAAAAAAACATGCCATATACATGATATATCAAATCTCCTTGTCTTGTGGTTCCAATAAATCATGAATATGTCGAAAAGCGCCTTGATGCACACTAAGTTGCTAGCCGTTGTGTTTCTTCATGTTTGTGGTGGTGGGAACACGATGCATTAGTGTGTGTAATGGTGGGAGTGTGTGTTCAAGGTTCGGTATGATAGGAATACGGTGGCCGAAGTCGTTCAAAATGATTCAAAGTCTTTCAAAATGTTTCGAAGTGTTGTTTGGTTGTTTCATGCATTCATAGTTGTTTGTAAGCATTCACAAAATTGTAGAACTTTGGGAAGGAGGTGTCTGAGTGTGATATCTTGATTTCAGAGCTCTGCTGCCATAGTGGACCTATCACCATTCCTTGCCCGATCGGAACCTGCATCCGTCCGACTCTTTCCTGCATGTTGAACCCGACATTTGTCTACTCCTTCCGATTTCATTCCCAGCCGCCTTGCACTGCCCACACTGCTGTGCACCAGGCTGCCTTGTACAGCATCCAAGGCTGCCTTCCCAAGGCTGCCGTCTCTATTGCAAATTTGACTATGGATTCCTGTGTGGCTCCCACTAGATAATTTATCTATGCAGTTGAGACACTGCCGCAATCTTCATCCCTGTTCCACATTATTCCAGACTACAGTATTTAAGCTTAGTTAGTTTCGCCTTGTATTCCTCAGTTTGTATATTGACATAGACTCGACTTTATCCTGTCAATCTAAACCTCCTTCTACTCCAACCTCAGTTCTCTAAGAGTCTAAACTCCATTCAACTCGACCTCTAGTCTCCTTCTGAAGTTCTAACCTCTCCTGAACTTAACCTAAGTCCCTCCGCACTCCTCCCCATGTTTACCTGCACTTTCCTGCTCCTACCTCTAAACTTTCGACTTGAAATTAGGACACCAGACAAGGTGAAGGGCACAGCTTCTTACAAGCTGAAGCCAAGTCCTTTCTGTTTCCCCTCCCGCAGAATCTGCATTGACCTGACAACTCCCGCTATTATCACCTGCAGTGTCCAATCAGATTCCGATGCACACTCTAGGATCAGTTCTTAACAGAAAGCTTCATTGCTAGCATAACGAAGATGCCACAGGACCAGCCATCCATCTGGCATTGAAGTTCTCCAGGTGAGGATAAGAGTCGCATCTACCTGTCCCATTCTATTGACTCAGAACCGATAGTCTCCAGAATTTTATCAGCCACCTCTAGGAGCAACTGGTTTGTCTTCGTTAATAATCTGTCATGTATTATTTCCTCAAACTTGCATACTGGTTCCGCACAGAAGTATGACTGCAGCTCTGGTATGCTGTCAAAGATGCCGAACACATTGTTTGCAAAATCGAGCCATCCCAAGATCCAGGGCAAGGGGTTCCTGCCGCACAATGGGATAAGCCACAATGTTTTGGCAGAGAGTGACTCCTTCATGCTTTCCGTACACTGGCACGGTTGTCAAATTGGTTGCAAGTAAATTAACATTTGCGATGCACTGCAGCTTCTATATGGCCCTGTATCGTTCCGTATGCTCTCCCCTCATTGACCAAGCCACTGACCAGAGGACCAAGCCACGACGAAAAGATGGAAAAGTTTGAATGACCAGCGTTCTGCTCCTCGAGCTGTTGTAAAACAGTGCCGTATGCATTCACAATGGTGGCTGGAATCTTTGTTTCTTCTTCGATCAAGGTAGTGAATTCTGTGCTAGTGATCTGTATATTGCGAATGCCGCGAACATATTTTTGTGATTCTGCGCGTACGGCATCTAAATTGGATGTGGGCGATGTCATTGACGCGCTCGTGTCAACGCGTAATAGGAAATTCTTTGCCGCAACCATGGACTTCTGTTTCTACATCAAAGCATCAAGATGGCCTGTGCGCGGGAACATATTCTTCACAATACAGGCACATTTAAATTTTCTATTGATCTCGACCTCTCAAACATGCTAAATCCGGACAAACCTATGGCGAAAGTTGGCTGAAACATGCTAAGTCCGGACATGTATATGTCAAATTTTTGCCCCTCAAACATGCTAAAACCCGGACAAACCTTTGCAGGAGCTTCCGGGGTCCTGCTCAAACGGCAGCAGAAAGCCTAATTTCGGCTCAGGTCGTTTTTTTTTTTGTTCGGCCTCCGGCCAGACCCGGGGCGCCCCAACTCGCGGTTCGGGATTCCCGTTTCGCCACCCCCTTGTATAGCGTGCTTGCCTTGTTGAGAAAATGTCCTTTATGGAGGGAAATAACACCCATGGCAATTTCCAAATCCCAGATTTTCTGTAATTGAGCGCCCCTGAAGTTTCAAATCTACTTTTGCCGAGCTGCCGGGAGTTTGTGGGTGGTCATGGTGACGGTGGCTATCCAGGTACACTATCATATATATCTCACTAGGGCTCACTGTCTCACTGTTCATAACGGCACATATTCCTATACCATGGGCTGGACAACCCTCGCCATCTCTGCATTTCTTGAGCAGGAAAAGGCCATGTAAGATAGTACTTTTCGAGTTTGCCCACATGAGATGCTTACTTTGGTTGCAAAGCTTTCTTTCTGATACCCTGGCCTTTCCGGGATACATTGCGGTAGTGTCAGCCATTATTCTGATTTTACACCTAACATTCTCTTCAAACGTATTCAAACGTTTGCAATCACGAGTATTCCAAAGCCCCCCATCATTTGAGCTTGACCACTTGCCAGACTCCGGACCTGACGTTCACGCTGCCGACTTGTCTGCTGAATCTAGTGTGCACATTTCACATCATGGTGGGGGAGTAATATTTGTGTACAAAGTTGCACAGCTAGTAGGATGTTTGGCCCTTCTTGGTTTCTCTATCTATTCTTTCGCCCTTGATGTCGATGTGAGCGGTTGTCAAGGTTTGGGGTCGGGGGGGAAATGGGGAAAGAAACATAAACGCATGCATCAAGGGTACAATCTTTCTGTCAAGGAGTTGGAGTTATCCATGTGCATGAACTACGTATGTTCTGTTCATTTTAGTGTTGTCTCGTGGATTTAGGCCCTCCATACTAGCTGTACGGATCTCTACTGGCTCTTATATCCTTGTCTGCTACGTCTCGATGGAGCAATGTCGCTTCAAAACACCTCATTATTCTGTTGATTGCAACGTTTGGAATCTACTTCTACCGAGATCTCTTTCCTCTGGCCACGTTTACGCGTACTCCTAGGGATCTTTCGGAAGGATGGGTTCTGTGGACCAAGACAGTAATACTTGCATTGACAAGCATTGCTATCCCGCTATTCATTCCCCGGCAGTACAAGCCTGTAAACCCTAAGGTGAAATCCTCGTCATCTATTTTTTACAGCATTCAGAGCCCCAAACTTTAGGATCCTATGCCAGTTCCAAACGCAGAACAAACTGCCTCCATCTTTTCATTAGTTATATATTCTTTCTTAGATCCCGTTGTGTTCCTGGCTTATCGGGTCCCGCATTTGACACACGACCAACTGCCACCACTGGCAGACTATGACTACGCACAACATCTGACAGAGAAGAGTTTTCCTGTATGTATACGTGTTGCAGACCCAGACAACGCCTCTGACAGTTTCGCAGCACCTCGACTTGTATACTGGTGTCAAGAAACCTCATCTTTTCTTCGGACTTATGCACGCATTCCGAAAGGAATATATCATCCTCACAGTGCTTATCATCTTCCAAGTCTTCGGGAGCTTCGCGGGTCCAGTGGGCATCAAGCAACTACTTGAGTTTGTTACTTTCTATTATCCGTTGTTGGTATCTGACTACGACGATTCGGCTATAGATACCTCGAAACACATGGCAAGGACGCGATCATGCGTCCTTGGTTCTGGATCGTCTGGCTTTTCGCAGGTCCCATGATAGTCACTATAGCATGGCAGTGGTACATTTGCATTGCGGTATGTCCAAAAGCTTCTGGCGTTGCCATTCATTACTAATCCTGGTGTACAGACTCAGACATTGGTGCGAGCAGAATGCATCGTTACCCAGCTCATCTTCGAGCATTCACTTCGCATTCGATTCAAGGCTGAAAGCAATGCGAGTTCTGGCGTGAGCGCTGACAGCTCTCCAATAATGTCTCCTAACACGAAAATTATGGTCGACCTGTCTCCGCCGCAGTCCGATGAAGACTCAACCCTAAATAACCGACCAGGGTCTACAAGTGAGACAGAAAGCGATACTGTTCACTCTCGGGACGAGACCTTGCATGCCAGTTCTTCTAGCGAAGTGTCCAGTACCTCAAGTATGGGTAAGGACAAAGTGTCAAACCTACTCAAGGATGTAGACAATCACGAAAATCCAAGCGGAGAAAACCTTGTGGGGAAAATTAACAACCTTGTTACTACCGATTTGGCAAACATTGTGGAGGCTCGAGACTTTTTATTGGCCGCAGTCTACATACCGCTGCAGATCACGCTGTGTATAATTTTCTTGTACGTCGTCCTTGGGTGGAGGTGAGTTGCTCCTCCATATCCCGATCAAACAATTATCTTGATTCATTTCAGTGCATTCGTGGGTCTGGCTGTCATTGTCTTGTTATTCCCCCTTCCCGGATACGTCACCAAGCTTATCCAGGCCGTCCAAGGGATCAGACTGAAGAAGACCGATGCTCGAGTCCAGATCGTCACCGAAAGCAAGTGTTTATATGTCTATAGTTATGTCATTCTCATTCATGATGTTCTAGCCATGAACGTGTTGCGTGTGATCAAGATGTTCGGTTGGGAGAAAAAGATGGATGAGAAAGTTTCCGAAAAGCGAGAGGCAGAATTGAAGTGGATCTGGAGGCGTCAACTCCTTGATCTCATCGGTGCCACTTTAAAGTAAGGCCTATCTCGTCATTTTATCGTGTGCTAAATACATGTCCTTAGCTATTTGATTCCAGTTGCCACCATGGTTGCAACCTACTCCGCATAGTAAGTGTTTCATTTCTTTCCTCCTGATTGAAGTTAGAAGCCTGATCTGCCCCAAGCGTTGGTGTCCAACGCTTACTCATAGACGTCTTCTCTAATAATGCACACATAGACTGTCATCATGAAACAACGACTGAGTGCTTCCAAGGTCTTCAGTTCCATAACTGTCTTCGATATGCTTCGGGACCAGCTTCATATGATTTTATATGCAGTGACGCAGGCAGTTACAGGCAAGGTCTCCCTGGATCGAGTCAATGACTTTCTCCATAACGTACGTTCTTCGTTTTTGAGCTGATGTGGATATCAACGCCTCTTTCAAGACCGAACTCTTGGATTCCTTCTCCGAGAAAGAGCCAATAAATTTGCTTTCTGATGATACTCACGATAGAATCGGATTCCGCAGTGCCAGCTTTGCATGGTCTAGTGACGCCGATGGTTCACTCACCCCTTCAAGACGCAAGTTCGTTCTGAGGATAGAAGACGAATTGATTTTCGAACGGGGGCGCATCAACCTTATCATCGGTCCAACAGGATCGGGGAAGACATCTCTTCTCATGGCATTACTCGGTAGGTCGTATGTTCTTTAAATCTCTGACAATTATTTATGATCTGATGAAGGCGAGATGCATTTTCTACCGTCTAGCCATCCATCATGGTACAATCTTCCTAGAGACTTGGGAGTAGCGTATGCAGCACAGGAATCTTGGGTTCAGAACGAAACCATCATGGTACGCGGAGCTCCGGACAATTGTGATAATCTTCGTGACTCAGTTGTGTAGGCAAACATTGTCTTCGGTGCTCAATTTGACGAGACTCGCTACAAGAAAGTGATACATCAATGCTGTCTTGAGCGGGATCTCGAATTATTCGAGGCTCGTGACCAAACAGAAATAGGTGAAAAGGGTCTTACCCTCAGTGGTGGACAAAAGGCCCGGATTACTCTTGCTCGAGCAATTTATTCTCAAGCTAGCATCCTTCTGTTGGACGACGTCCTTGCTGCACTAGAGTGAGTACGCAGCTTATCGTTCGAAGTATCATGGTTCCAATCCACAACGACCAGTGTCCATACGGTGAAGTGGATTATTGATAAATGCCTCTCTGGTGATCTAATCCATGGGAGGACCGTTCTCCTTGTCGTGCGTGCTGCATAAATCAGCTCTCTATCGCTATTAATTTTCACATTGATAGACCCATAATGTTGCCATGGCTCGTCCGATTGCGTCCTTCGTAGTTGCAATGGGGTTGGATGGCAGGGTCTCAAGCCGAGGGTCAATTTCTGATGTACTGCTTACTGATGGCTTGCTGGATGCGAAGATCACCGAAGAGGAGCATGTCCTACATGAGGTAGACGGCGAAGTAGACCATCCAACACCCGCCAAAGAACAACAGAATGATGGCAAATTGATAGCGGCAGAAGAAGTGGAACAAGGTCACATCAGCTGGCCTTCTTGTACGTTCAACCAGACTTGCTCAAAAATTCGGAAACTGATGGAATTCAGTAAAACTTTACCTCCTTGGTCTGGGTGGCAATCATCCTTTCCTATTCTTTTCTGTCTTCGGATGTGGACTTCTCCTCACCAACCTCTCAAACGCCATCCAGACGCGTTACCTGGGTCACTGGGCGTCCCAGTACGATGAGCACGATCCCTCAGAAGTCGCGGTTTTCCAGTACGTACTTATTGCATAACACAAACTCACCATAGCATGTTAATTTCGAGGGCTTTAGTTACCTTGGTGTCTACGGTCCGTACCCGCTGATTACCCTTTGCGCTATTGTTCTGATGTTGACAGTATCACAGGATCTCTTGTGCTGTCTTCGGCTGTTATTTTTTGCTGCTTGTTTGTGGTATACATCTTCGGAGCCTTGCGCGCGTCAAGAACTGTTCACAAACAACTCGTCGAATCAGTATTCGGGACGACATTGAGGCATGTGCTTCAATGCTCCGATACCTCATGAATACCAATGCACTTTTAGATGGCTTGACGTTACGCCGACTTCACGTGTGATCATGAGATGTACTCAAGATATGCGAGCTGGTACGGGTTAACTCATTAAAGGCGAAATTGTTGTTCATGGAACCCTCGCAGTGGATGGTCCTATACCCACTGAACTATGGGGGCTTGCTGAAATGACAATGGGGATGCTAGTCAAGTTTGGAGCAGTGGTATTTTTCTCCCCAGCCTTCTTCCTTCCGGGCGTCTTCGTCGCTCTAGTTGGAGGATGGTATGGACAAGTTTACATGGCTGCACAAATGTCAGTGAAACGTAATATGTCAAATGCAAAAGCTCCAGTACTTGGCCAGTAAGTCGCCACTCATGTCGTCTGTGAGGCATTTATGGACGAAGGTGCAGCTTTGGAGCCGCAATTGCTGGTCTACGTAAGCCGCTATCCGTTTGACCGAAGATTTAGTCAACCAAAGATATTTTAGCCTCCATCCGTGCTTATGGCGCTCAAACGACCTTTAAAGAAGAGTCACTTCGTCGCATCAATCACTACACCCGAGCAGCTCGTACTTTTTACAACTTGAACAGGTGGATTTGTATCCGAATTGACGCCATCAGCGGAATGTTTGCTGCCTCACTCGCGGCATATCTTGTTTATTTCCAAGGTCAATCTGCTGCAAGCATCGGCTTTTCTCTAAACATGGCAGGTTTGTATGAACTATGATAAGCGAAGTTCATCAGGACTGATGTTCCTTCGTCAGTTGGATTCAGTTCCCACATCCTATGGTGGATCAGAGCTCTGAACGACTTCGAAGTCCAGGGTATGTATAAAACTATTCACAAGGAATGTGCGTTTGGTCTTATCATGTATGGATATCAGGTAATAGGTAAGATGTCCTTTAACACTACACTCTACAAGAAATTCTAAAGCGACAGAAGCTTGGAGCGAATCCAGGGTTATGTAAACATAGAACAAGAGCCCAAACCTACAGAACGTGGTATACCTCCAGCATACTGGCCGGCAAGCGGGGAAATCCGTGTTGAGAACTTGTCGGCAAAACATTCCGCCGACGGACCGAAGGTTCTGCACGATATCTCATTCCATGTCAAGTCAGGCGAGCGCATCGGCGTCGGTAAGCAGTCACAGCACATTTTTTCAGTTGTCGTCGCTGATTCACTGTGCAAGTGGGAAGGACTGGCTCTGGGAAGGTAAACGCGACATGTCTACTATCCCTCGTGTTAAATTGTCGTCTTCATTGTGACAGAGTTCTTTGGCCCTCTCCCTCCTACGATGCATTTTCACGGAAGGAAACGTGTACTATGATGGCTTAGACATAAATTCTGTGAATCTGGACAGCTTGAGGTCCAACATCACGATTATTCCACAGATTGTGAGTGCTTTTCCCGTACGATATTCACTACCCCAGAATTTGCGCCGAGTGCGACTTAACCTATGATGTCTTTACAACAGCCTGAACTACTTAGTGGTACACTGAGACACAATTTAGATCCATTCGAGCAATACGATGATGCAACAACACTAAACGACGCCCTCCGTGTAGCCGGCCTTTATTCCCTGCAGAGTGAGATGGACGGAGATAGAATCAATCTGGATAGTTCTATTTCTGGCGGAGGGAGCAACCTCTCTGTTGGCCAACGCCAGATCCTTGCACTAGCAAGAGCAATTGTCCGTGGAAGCAAGCTCCTTATCTTGGATGAAGGTTAGGTTGTCTAAGCTTTGGAAAAGTCATCTGTATTGATTTCAGCTCATCTTCAAAGCTACTTCTGCCATAGGTATTTTTAGTGGTATCATTTAGTTACAACTTATCTATATGTCCCTGAAGATCATAAGACCGACTCTGTTATCCAGTCGTCTCTGCGTCATGAGTTAGGCAGGGATGTGACGCTCATTATAGTCGCGCACCGATTGCAGACCATTATGGATGCTGATAAAATTGTAAGTCTCGCCTAAATTGTCTAATTTCAGTAACATGTCATCATCCACGGATATCTAGATGGTATTAGACGCTGGACGTATTGTGCGTGATTAATTCTCTTTGAATAGCTAAACCATCACTAACAATAACATTGTTTGATAGGTTGAATTTGACAGTCCGAAAGAGCTCTTGAGGATGGAAGCTGGCAGGCTTCGCGCTCTCGTCGATAATTCTGGGAATAGGGACACACTCTATGCCATGGCAGAAAGAAAATCCACTCAATGATCGATACCCGTACACAACAGGCAAATCTTGAGGCAGTTGATCCGTAGTTGACTCGTAGTTGACTTGTTGATTGGCAGTTGACAGTCATTATGTAATATCATGTGACCACTCTTTATACAAGTTACCAAAAGTACTTAGATAGATGACAACGACAGTGATGAATGGATACCTTTCTCTCCATCCCTGTCGACCGCCGAAACTATAAAAGACATTTTCAGTGTCTTCACGGAAGGCGACCTGTCAAATGAGATAATAATAAACATGGAACCTGAACATGGACCCAGCACCTGCATTGCAACTGATGGATCCACCCTCAGCACTGGTACAACCTCTGCCCAAGCAGGCGCAGGAATCTTCTACACTGAGGGAAACCCAAGAAACACATCCCTAAGACTACCACCATCCCTCCCCCAAACCAACCAGGCAGCAGAGGTCACTGCAATCAAAGCTGCTGCAGAGAAAAATAATGAAGTCCTGAACCTATATATTGAAAGTTACTCAAAATACACAATCAATGCACTCACCAAAAAACTGACCAAACATGAAGACCAAGGGTACATAGGACTAATGAATGCTGAGATCCTTCAAGCCACTGCAGCCACCCTATGAACCCGGAAAGGAAGAATGATGTTTAAGTGGATCAAAGGCCACTCTGGGCATGAAAGAAATGAGGGAGGACTGAATGGCTAACCTAGGTGCACGAAAAGACCACCCAGATGAAATCAACTTAGTAGTTCAACCACATTGCTGATCATAGGTCCATCTTGTCATTCAAGCTCAGAGAACACATCTATGATCATTGTCGAAGCTCTATGAGTCTCTACGGACCTCTATGAAGCTCTATTAACCCATATGAACCCCTCCAAAGTTCTACAAACATGTATGAACCTCTACAAAGTCACAAAAATGCTTCAAAATTCTTCGCAACACTTCAAAATTCTTCATATACCTTTGGCCGCCATAATACAATTCCCCCAACCTTCAGACACACATTCCACACTTGCTACACATTGCCAGATCCCATAATGAGCACACCAGACATGAGGAGACAAGACATTTCACTTTTTAGGACACATTGCAATGTTTTTGACATTTCCATGATATATTGGAACAATAGGACAAGTACCTTTAATATATTATGCTTCTACACATTTCCCCTCACATCATTTCTCATTTATTTTGTGATTTGGATACTTCTTTAGGGTCTGTTCGGCAACCAAACCTGGTTTTCAGTTGAGGTTATGGTTAGAGTATGTAAGCACCAAAACATGATATAAGTCAGGTGTCATCCATCAACCATGGGAGATGTTGTAGTTTTTTGCCACACTTCATTTCTTTGTGATAGTGTCATCCATTCAACCATGCTGTTGAGAAATGGGATATGCTGATGATGATAAGAAATGGGACATGCTGACAACAATGTTCCCATTGTGCCAGGAACCATGACAAGCACCACCTCTTGACACCATTCCCAATGACGTCAAGGGGTAATTCTGTCAGATTGTTCATAAATTCTAGCTTACATAGAGTTCCTCACATGATTAGGAACAGTTATTAAGGGTAGATTAGTAGCTAACAATAAATACTTATTTTGCAAATGTAATGAAATATCTGTGTGAACTGCCTGCTCACCATCACCAACAATGACAAGGCATCCAAAACATTGCCCCTGTACTTCTGAATCATTCCGAGAACCAAATAACTTTTGCGAAGCAACAAAGGGTGGCAAAAAACTACAACATCTCCCACAGTTGATGGATGACACCTGACTTATATCATGTTTTGGTGCTTACATACTCTAACCGTAACCTCAACTGCAACCCAGGTTTGGTTGCTGAACAGACCCTTATTGTCCTATACCTTGCCTCATGGGAGCCTCATGGCCTTATTTCCTTTTTAGTACTATTTCCCCAGAACTTATATAGTCTTGTACTACTATACAACAAGGACAGGAATATATTGTTGCATCAGTCCCTTGTATATCATATTAGCCTGACTCAGGAGTTTCCCTCTTGAGTTCCAGCACCTCGTCTTAGCTCTAAAGTTCTGTGAATTGTCGCAAACTTCTTTGAAATTTGTTGTACCGTCTCTAAACTCTCTCCTATCATCTCAATCATCTCTTGTCACCTTTGACTCCCATCACCATTTCATACTATTCACACCCTATCAGTAAAGGTGTCAAGTCATCAAAGGGACTGACACCTGGCTTGAGAACTGGATGAGTGATAGGAATGAATTCATTCTGTGGAAGACCACATTTCCAGCAGTATTGGTATTTTTCAAACTGGAACTGTTGTTTCAGCTCTGATAACTGATATCCAGCCAAGCACTTAATATTGAAATTGCAAACATACCTCAGCAATGTGTAATGTTACTGTAGGGACACAATCCTTCATGTCACATGATGCTAATGACTTTAGGGCATGTTTTCTGGACTAAAAAAAAAAAAAAGTTCCTAAACTAGGCTAGCCTAGTGAAAAAGTAAGATAGATAGGCTTACCCATTGTATGGACCTTTGTTGGTTTGGCGGGTAGTGATTCGGAATAGCGTTATAAGCCCTGCTTATAAGTATTTCTCTTATCTTCTTATCTTTCTATTTTTAGAATTTTTGATTGGCCATTCAGCGATCAGTAAGCATCTTTGTAAAAAGATTGGTAATTATTGTTTTTGCCCAAGGCCGTGATTTAAATCACCCTCAGCATTTGTCATGCTGATCTTTGTCAGCACGAGAAAATGGACCCAAAGAGCTTATAAAAGCGAAACAGGATGCACTTGGATCCCCAGTGCCTGTTGTCCTTCACAACTTGCATACTCTTCCATAGGTTGTAGAATACACCTCCCTAACCCTAAACCCTAAACCCTAACCCTAAGACCCTTTCACATCGCTATTGTCTATCTTCATTGTCTTTCAAAACTATCCTCATTCTCTACAAAGCCCTCAAACTCTCTCAAACTCTGTCAAACTCCTTCAAACTTTCTTGAACCTCTTCAAACTTTTATCAAAGCACTTTGAACTTTTATTGAAGCACTTTGGAGAACTTTTTACCCCTTTGAACCTCAGTGAGTATTGTTAAACCTCTTCAAATTTCAGTCCCCCACTCTTGGTTAGCAGCAGTGAGATTTAGTACCACCTTGCACCCTTCCTCATACCATCCAAGGCTTATTAGTGGGTTTTGTTTGGGTTTCCGGGTTGAGTATCATCACCATGTCTGATGATTGGATGTGCTGGTTACCTAGTATCAGGGCACGGCACAGGGTGGGGACGCATTTTCTGGGATTCAGTGGGTGTGGGACCATCTTCCAGGTTATGTCTAGTAATTGGAATTTTTTAATTCTGAACCCACAATTGTGCTCCCTGGCCCATTCGAAGAACACCCTTTGTCTGGTTCATGATGTTTCAGAGTTTTTTGTGGGTTTCTGAAAAATCCTTACCTGTGATGGCTATGGTTGCATCGTCCACAAAGATTAGGATATGTTTGCCTGTCTTAGCGGCCAGCATTTTTAGTAGGTCAGTGTTGTACAGGAGATAACAGATCCCAGAGAAGGGGTCGCCCTGATCTAGACCGTTAGTTACTGTGAAGTTGTTTGTTTGATGATCATCAAGTAATAATGTTGTTCTTCAGTTACTCAGTCGTTGTCACATCCAGCTTGTGTATTCCTCTGGTATGCCCCTCTTCCTCATGTTGTGGATGAGCCGGTCTGTGTCTACACTTGGAAAAGCTCCTTTAACATTGAGGAATAGGGTGGATGCAACTAGTCCTTTTCGCCATGAGTCTTTCACCATTTTTGTTAGTAGGTGCATCACATCTGTTGTGGTGTATCCTGGCCTTGCACTGAAATGATTGGTTGGGATGATGTTATGCTGTTTGCACATGTTGATGATGTCGTCTGTTTGACACTATTGAGTAGTCTAGCTAGACTGTCTGAGAGGACAATGGATTGCCATGCTGATGGGTTCATGTAGTCCAGCTTGCCTGGTTTTTTCAGAACTAATGTCTCCGTGAGTGACCATTCCTGTGGGTAGTATTTTAGTGTGTTAGTTGCTCTGAATAGCAGGGCTAGGTAAGGGACTAGGTCTTCTCTACCTGTATGAGCACTGAGTTTGGTATTGTTCTGCTTCTGGTAGCTTTGTAGGGCTTCATCTTTTTGATGGCTCAGTGTATCTGTTCTTCTGTTATGTTAGTGAAGGTCCATCCCCCTGGCAGGTATTGATAGTTTTGTGGGATTGGTGTTATTGTTGGGTCCATTGGGGGGAAGAATAGCTTGTAGAACCACTTCTCTTTGCTTTTGTTGTCTGTGGCTTCCTGGGTGACCCATTTTGTTATTGGGTCTTTGGCCATGAGTGTGGGGATCCTGGATTTACTTGCATCTGATGCTGGCGATGTCATTATCTTGCTTGCTTGCCAGATGCTTGATTCATCCAGTCCTTCCAGCCAGTCTACCCAGTGTTCCACTTTGGTTTTCCATATCATTTCTGCATACTGGTTGCATTGTTGTTGGTATTCCTCATGTACTGGGTGGTGTTCATTGAGGTGCTGTCATCCTGACTTCCTTCTGAGTTGGCGCATTTTCTTTTTTTGCATTTGTTAGTTCTGTTGTCCACCATCTTTTTGCATGTGGGCTTGGTTTTGTGAGCTTGACATGTCTTTTGATCATGTTCTGTATGGCCTCATTTAAGGTTTTGAGCTTGTTATCAAACTCTTGAATGTTGTTGATTTCTGTGGGGGGTGGGATGTTAGCAAGATTTTCTTTGAGGGTTTTTACCAGTTCAGGCCAGTCTGTCATTCTGAAGTTGCATCTTGGTTTCCATGCTTGCTTTGGCACATGAATGTTGAGTTGTGTGATGATCGGGTAGGGGTCTGTTTTGACTGGGTGGGCAGCATCATCTGTGTCACATTTGATGATCACATCAATGAGATCTTCGGTACAGAAGACATTGTCGACTCTTGTGTGATTACCTGTGCTGTGTGATCTGAGAGTGGGTATGAATGCCAGTAGCACCATTTTCATGTTGTGTCACCCTAGCATGTTTAACAGCAGCTGGGTTAGGTCACAGTTCTCCTGTGTAAACAGGTGTGCATTTCTGGGTTCATCCCATATTGGGTGGTGTCTCCCATCCACATTGTATTTAGTGGGTGGGCCATGCATCTCTTTTTCTCCTGATCTTGCATGTATGTAGATAGGTGCATTAGTGAGCTGTTGTTGTTGCAATCATTGTAAATGTTTATGACTCTTATCATACCAGAGTGTCCTTGGATCTCTATTGCCATGATATCTGGGTGATCAAAATGGATTTGCTTCCATGCATCAGATAGAATGTTAGTGTTGATTAGGATGACTGATTACGTGTGGTCTGGGTACTTCTCATGTGTAGTTGGGTATATTACTGCCCAGTTTTGGTTAGCTCAGGTTTTACCTTTGAAGTCTATGTGTGGTTCTTGAATGAGGCATATGTCATAGTTGTTGTGTTTTAGGCTGTGTAGTAGGTCTAGCTGTAGCAGCCATTGTGGGATGTTGTCATTCATGGTTGTCCAACACAGGATAGCAGAGTATGTTGGTGTGGTGATGCTTCCAGTATTGGGCCTGGTCCTTCCTCGTTCATGTCTAGGTCACCCCAGTATGGGTTATTGTGGTCTTGTTGGTGATATCTGTCTGGGTTAGTTGGTTGTCTTGGTCTAATGTAATTGTCTAGCGTTGATTGTGCTGGTCGTGTTGGCCATCCAGAGTCAGCAGCCCCTGTGTTGGTCCCAGTGGCTGGGTGTGTGCACCCACCTTGGGTCTGTATGGCTGGGCCTGCCTGGTATCCCTGGCACCTTCTTACTGCCTGCCATTCATTCATGAAGAGCTGTGACTGTGCATAGTTTCTGTTTATCATTCCATCAGTGTTTTGTTGCCATGCAGGGGTGTGTCATTTGTCATGGTCCCTGGTTGATTCAGCAAGCTCCACGTGTGGGGTTCATAGGATGGGAAGTACTTGTATTTGTTCTCTGGTACCTATAGTTTGAGTTTTTCTTGTTCTTTCATGAATGTTGGGCAGTTTCTGTTGGCCGCCCCATGGCCCTTTGCCTCCTCACCTATGCAGTTTGCGCATGCAAAGTTCATCATCTCTGTGACATCGCATTGCGCTGTGCAGTGCTGGTTGTTGCATTGTGCACAGGTGTCCATGCTCTCCTTGCAGTCCAGTACATGGTGCCCAAACTGCTGGCATTTCAAGCATCTTCTCAGTTTGGAGAGTAGCTTATGTACTTTGACTGGTTTCCCTTCAATGAACATACTGTATTCTATAGCTCTGTTTGCGCTGTTGTGGTCGTTGAATCTGATTATGACATGGGCTACCCTTTGGTTGTTGGCATGGAGATGCGGGGGTTTGATGTATTTTGAGTAGGTAATTGTGTCTGTGGGGAGACCATTGTCTTCTCCTATGTGTGCATGTGCTGAATTTGTTTCCACATTGAATGTAGTGGGGACAAACTCTGCTATGACATAGAAAAGCTTGTGTTTTATATTGGACGTGCCTCCATACTTTGCCAGGAACACTTGTTGAACTCCAGGTTGGCTGAACCACACTACTGCATCCCTTGTATTGAATTGATATAATATGTTACTGTTACGGAGTTTCTTTGCTCCAACGAATGCTGTGGCAGTGGGGCTGTCGGGGGGCTGTCGGCAGCTTCTATGCCCATGAGGTCTATTGCTGTGTTAGCTTTTGCTATGAGGTCTCTTTCTGTGAGGCTGTCTAACACATTGTCAGTAGTGTTAGGGTCTTTTTAAATTAGTATTTGCTTATCGCTTGTTTCTCCTTTAGTGACTACCACAGCATGCGCAGTGGGTACCTGGTGTTGAATGGCCATGGCATAGGTTTCTGGGTATATTTGCTGTTTGGTCATGTTCTGGGTGGTGGTTGTCTTCTCCCCCATTTTCTTGACTAGTTCTTGTGTTGTCTGAAGCAGTTCCTGTGTGGATCTGGATAAGTAGTCAGCTGTTTCTCATAGTACCTCCTTGAAGTCATCCATCTGATCTGCTATCTTTTGTGTTGTGTGTGTTACCTCTTCAACTGATTCTCTTATCATGGTTTCCATGTTTGTAGTGAGATTTTCCATATGTTCCTGGAGTTGGGCCTTTACAATTGCTGTAATTTCCTTTGCCATTTGCTGTGCACTGGCATCCATGATGAGGAAAGCTACTGCTCTAATTCCATCTAGGACCACTTTTGGCACCCAGACCACTACATTTCCAAATTGTAGCAAAATGTGAGCTAGTGTCTGCAGATCAACTGACTTACCTAGGACCAGGTACTCCCTTGCCTGTAAGAATGCCAGCGCTTGCTCTCTGGACCTTATGTCCATATTTACTCCTTCTGCATTTTCCAGTTCTTGCTGTGTGTTCCTGCCCATTGTGCTTCAGCTCAAGCCCTTTTGTCTCATTGTCACCAGTGGGGATGGGTTTGGGGTTTGTGACATGTTGTCTGGAGTTTTAATACAGCAGTATCGATGTGGATTTATGCTATTCTATGCTCTTGTTTGCCCTTTCTCTTGTCCTCTCTGGTCCATAGAACCATGGGAAGTTGTGAGCTGGTGGCGGTACAAGATCAAGGACTGTCTGACATAGTACTTGATGGTGAATTTGTGAGTAGTTTTTGTGGGGAGTTTGGGGTTTGGTAGGTTGAGGAGGTTGATCTCGGGGAGGTATAAAGTGAAAAAAAAACAAAGAGTGTGAAATGCCATAGCCACTCTTTGTCCTGGCAAAGGTTCCCAGTTCCCAGTTGAAAGAAAGGCAAAACACTGGAAAGAAAGAGAGATTTAAGACATAAATTGTACCTATTGTTTTTGCTTCACCCATGGCCTCCAACATTCCTTACGTCCAAAACCCCCATCCCCTTATCACAGCTCAGATTGAGTATACTCTTGCACCTGCACCTCCTCTGCCCTCAATCACACCATGCATTGAATTTACTGCTGAGTGTCTGGCATATTCTCAAGATGTTGCTGGAGGGAGTTCAGCCACAATGGTTGGACATAATGATGACAACAGCTTGAACCATCATCCAGCGGCTGCATCAGATTCTTCTGGTGATGACTCAGCCGATGACTCAGCCTGACCCACAAGGCTCAACTGGTGGCACTCATGCTGCAACTTGAAGATACCCAAACCTACCAGAGAACCTGGCAGGCCAGGTTCAAGAGGATTCTGTGTTGAAGATTCCCTTGTAAAGACACATGGGTGGTCTGAAGATTCAGTCAGAAAACTCATGGTGTGTTCCACAAGATTGTTCTCAGATTCTGACAGCACTGACAATACCTACAAGCAGGAGACCATCTGGGTGGAAGTAAGAAAGCAACTAAACACAACAATCAGCTACCGTGGCCAGAGCAAATGCACCATTCAAAAGATTTGCGCTAAGGTTTGCCAGTTCCATATCCATGTACTCCTTTCTTACATGGATCTCTCAACCAGATGACAGATGACAGCCACTGGCCAGAGCTGAAGAATTATGAGGGCTGTTGGCCAGTCCACAGCATCTTAAAACTAGCACTAAAATACAGCACTGAGGCATCTCATTGTGCAAGTGCAAATGATGCCAACTGGCGGATGCATGCTGCCTTGAGGGGTTCTAGCCCTGAAGAAGGAGTGTAGTACTTGCAGCTCTAGTTTTGTAGTGTTTACAACTTGTAGATGACCATGAGTTCATGGTTAAATTTTGTGATTGTTTACAGTAATGTCACTTTAAATTTAATATCATCATGCCCAGTGACATCGACCCAGCCTAAATAGCCTGTAATGGGGTCACAAATGGTACTTAGCCTGGAGTAAAAGGGAGATGCAGTGGGCATTGGAGAGATCAAGATTTCTTTCTTCCATTCACTTAGGAATCCGAGTTGTCTTCTTGGAAAATGTAGTTCTGGTCAAACTCCTTCCTAAGCAGGGCTAAAATGTTGTCCACAGGTGAGCGCAAGTGTACCTTTATCTGAGCTTTGAGTAGCTGGTCATGGATCAGAAGGTAAAGCTCTCTTAAAATTCCTCTAAAAAAATAAGGTCATGGAGGACCAGGAAACAGGGAGACGTCGAGGGTGAGGAAATGTGGAAGTGCTATGGTGATGCCATGTGTGGTTGTTGAAGGTTTATTACTGGGATCACTTTGATCATAAATGAGGTACTCCAGAGGGGAAGCAGGAGGGCCCTGCAGATACCTCTTCAGAAATGGCATCCACAGTGGGCCCAACAGCTGCAGGGTCAATGACCTGCCCTACGTCCATGCCAGAGGCATGGACATTGAGAACTGTTGGTATTAGGGCTTCCCAATGATCTGGTATGGAAGCATGACTGTGACATTCTACTTGTGGTGTTCAACCCTCAATGGCATGAGGGTTGGAGCATGCTGTAACCACCAGGATTTGGTGGTGGAAGGACTACACTTGGAAAAACTTCAAATGGAAGCACCACCATGATGTTCTACTATGGTGGGAAGGGTTTCTGGGCACTATAATGGCCAGAGCTGGAGAGTAAGAATGCGACACAATCTTCCCAAGTAAAATATGACTTGCTTGCCGAAGCAAGCATCTTGTGGAGGATTTGGAGGAGCTCCTCATTGAGCTCAGCAAGAGTTTGGTCAAGGCTGACACAAATGAATTGCCAATTCTTTCAATCATGCCTATGTATCTGTTTCATGAAGGTGAGGGCCTTGAGGAGCTTTGTATAGGTGCTTGATAAAAGCTTGTAGATGAAAGTCCCAAACTCAACACAGATCAGCATGAGGGTTGCATATTAGGAAGAACTGGGAATGGAAGTGCTACTGTGATGTCCTACTTGCAGTGCTCAATGCTCAATGGCATGATGAGTTTGAGCATGCTGTAACTGGAGGGACTTGGGACAAGCATACAACACAATTGTCACAAGAAAAACAAAGTTGTCTGGCACTGAAGGGGATGGATAACAGCTTGTAGATGAAGGTCTCAAACTCAAAGTATGTCAGCGTGAGGATGACTTCTTTGGGTGCATACTTGGAAGAACTTAAAATGACAGAACTATTGTGACATTGTACTTGTGGGGCTTAACACTCAATGGTGTGAGGGTTGCAGCATGGTGTAACCAACTGGACTTCAGGTTGCCTGGCACCAAAGGGGATGGATAACAGCTTGTAGATGTCAGTACCAAATTCAATGCAGATCAGTGTGAGGCTTGCATATACTGGAAATGGCAGAACTACCATGATGTTCTCCTTGTGGTGCTCAACACTCAATGGCATGAGGGTTTGAGCATGCTGTAACCACCAAGGGTACACAATTATCACAAGAAAAACAAAACCTGCCTGTTGCCAAAGGGTCTCAATAACATCCTGTAGTAGACACTTCATCATACTTGCACAAACTTGAGGTGGAAGATTTGTGATCTGGTGCTCAATGCTTTGGTGACAGGCAGGTTTTGTTTTTCTTGTGATAATTGTGTACCCTCAGCAGTTACAGCATGCTCAAACCCTTACGCCATTGAGCATTGAGTACCACAAGGAGAACATCATGGTAGTTCTGCCATTTCCAGTATATGCAAGCCTCACGCTGATATGCATTGAGTTTGGGACCTACATCTACAAGATGTCATCCATCCCCTTTGGCACTAGGCAACTCTTCATTCTTGTGATAATTATGTGGTATTCTTTCCCTCAGCAGTTACAGTAGTTCAAACCCCTCATGCCATTGAGCATTGAGCACCAAGTTGAATGCCATGGAAGTTCTGCCATTTCAAGTTCTTCCCATTATGCAAGCCTCATGCTGATATGTGTTGAGTGTGGGACCTACATCTACAAACTGTTTTGCATCCCCTTTGGCATGAATGTATCTATGGACATCAATATGATTGGTCGCATGGCAACTTCTTGAACTATCCAACACCACAATGTTAGTAGCTTGAGTTGACACTGCATTACCATTACTGACATGGAAGATCAAAACATTCTATGGTATTTTATTTGTAGACATTGTATAGCTCTTATTGATTGTGTGATCTACATGAAATGTTTACTTATGTGTACATAATGAAGTACATAGTATGTAAGTGATGACAAATATTAATGTATCTGAATCTTGGGTATTAGCTGGCCAATTACTAATCAGATGGTAAGCAGCCCAAAATGAACTGGTAATGGCCTGGACTAAAGGAACTCAAAGTCTCTCTTGTGGTACCCTGCTCATGAATCACCTTTTGTTGAAAATGAGGTTTTTCAGGATATGAAAATATCTTTTCTGTTTTACTTCTTTAACAAAGCTATGGAAATCTGGTCAGTTCCCTGGCTGTCAATTGAGTTGTAGGGTACTAACCTCTTCACCATGAAGTTGGCCTGTGCTGCATCTCCTCCCCAGAAGCCAACAAACTCATGTACCAGGCCTTTGTGCATTACTAGGATGTCCCCTTTCCAGCTTGCTCCATTCTTTCATTCTTCAACAATCCTGTTGTATCTTAGTTGTTTGTGGTTCTTGACAAAGATATGGAAGCAGGTTTCCTTCTTTTGATAAATAACAGTAACAATGCCATTGTGTATGTATGGCTGGAGCCTATTCTCTTCAAGCACAAGATCAAGGTGAGGGACATGGTTGTTTGCATTTCTGTGTGTGTATGGCCTTTAACACTGCTCCAGGGGAGGCTGCAGTGTACAGGTGGCCATTCAACTTTATGGTGTCATCCTGCTATCAAGCTTAAGCAGTGTATCTTTACCATTATCAGATTCACAATGTACCCTTACAGTGGTGAAATAGCAGCGGAGTGCTGATACCATTTTGTGAGCGAGTTCTCTGGGCAATAATAGCAAAGAGTTGGGAGAGCATTAAGGTGAGTGGGACAGTGTTAAAGTGAGTTTTGCCTTTCAGTGTAAGCAGCTTTGTTTCCCTGCCCATTGGGGATCCACCTTTGACAAAGGGATTAACTCCACAAAATTTGATCCCCCCCCCCTTTGAGTGGCAACACAAGTTCGTGTTTATGTGCTCCTGCATTACCTCCAACTGAGCAACCTTCTTCCACATCCACAGTCTGTTTCATTCCCAACAGCTCACCCTACAAAGATAGAACCATGGCTACTGACGTGGAGAGGGAATCTATCACATTGGTATTTGTGTTTTGACCCCTCAGTGAATTCTCTGCTCAGTCAAACCTGCTACAGCACCCCAATATCACCCAACACATGTTGGTGGATGATGACTGTCTGTTCCCACCACCTATTCCAGGCTCATACTTAAATTCCATTGAGGATGCTAGTTCATTGCCACCTAATGAACCTGTACAGCATGTGATGCCTTCCCTGGTAGCCTCTGCAGGAGATGTGGGCAGAGCCACTACCTTGCATTCTGCTACGCCGTTGGCCACTCCAGCTGACTCTGGCACTGACTCCACTGGTGCTCCTTTTCTGGGCAATAACCCTGGTGATTTTCCACATGCAGCACAGCCTAGTGGGACCCATAAGCCAAGCAAGCATGTCCATGAGCTAGAGACAGACCCTCCTCACCAGGGGAGTTTGTGTAAAGAATTCGAGGAAGCCTATAAAGTGAAGGCCATGGTCAAAATTGTGGAGTCGGGTGATCTTGAGAAAACAAATGTGAAGGTGTGCTCTTCTGTAACTCCTCACTATGCACCACTTATTGACAATACTCCAGTTGCAATCCTTGAGGATTCAGCTTTCTGAAACCCATGGTTTCTACAACCAGGCTGTTCTTGAAAAAGAAGTTCTTCAAAAGCAAACCTCAGAACTGACAGCATTTCTTGAGGCAGTAAGTCTTGTGCCACCTGATGCACCTCACCACTAATGTTCTATTTGACCAGTCAATTGCAGCCCAGGAATCAGCCACAGAGTTGATTGCCTGGTGCAGCAGCTAAAAACCACTGTGAAGTCCCTCAAAGAAGAAAATCAGAAGCTTCAGGAAGACACCACACAAGGAGCACTACAGCTACAAGTAGCCCATGCTGAAGAAATTAAATGCATTCAACAAGAATTGGCTGTGTCTCTTCTTGCCCTACAGAAGGAGTTGCAAGGAGTAAAGGATAAGCTGTAGATCACAAGCTCTTGCACCACAGGGTGGAAAGAATGGTGTCAAAGCATTGAGGATGAGTGGGCAAAGGCAATAGAGGAAGAGGCTGTCCAGGTCAATACATTGGAGAAGCAGATAGCTAAGATGAAGAAGCAAGTGGATCAAGACACCCATATCTCCTCTGCCCACAAAGTCCAGAGCCAGAAAGCTGCTATGGAGCTTTATGAAGTGAAGGTGGCCAATACGGAGGTGCTGGCAGCTGCATGAGGCGAGGCTGCTGCCCCAATCACAGCCTTGGAAAGTAAATTAGCACTTGTTGTGGGAGAGCTGGTGGCAACAAAGCAACAAGCTAATGACACTGTGTTAGAATGGAAAGGTAGAACTGAGAAGGCTTTAGAAGAGCTGGATAATGTGAAAGGAGCTCACGAAGAAGCCTTGAGAGGAGTAAAGATGGAAGCTGGTGCTTGCATCTGAGCTCTGGAGGATCAATTACCGGAGGCCAGGAGTGAAGCACAAGATACAAAGCAGCAAGTCAATGAATCCTTATGTATCATTGCTGAGTGAGAAGAGAGATGTGCTGCATTTGAGGCAGACTTTGTTCAAATTAAAGAAGCCCAGGCAATGCAGGGAGAGGCTGTGGCCCATGCTGATGTCATGGAACAGCAACTTGTGGAAAGGACTAGAGTGATCAGTGCGATGAAGGCCCAACAGGATGAAGCTCTGGCCTCTGAAATTAATCAAGTGATAGAGAGGCTATCAGCTCAGCATCAACAGGCCATGGAAGCACTTCAGGAGGAGTGCGATGCACATTGATAGGTCCACTTCACAGATTCAGCTCAGAAAACATTTCCACACATTATAGTCAACTCCCATGACACTTTGAACACTTATGAACTTTATGAACTTTTCTTGAAGCTTTTTCATGACACTTCAAATGACTTCGAATGACTTTGCAACACTTCAAACAACTTTGCAACACTTCAAACAACTTTGCAACACTTCAAACAACTTTGCAACACTTCAAACAACTTTGCAACACTTCAAACAACTTTGCAACACTTCAAACAACTTTGCAACACTTCAAACGAGTTTGAATGACTTTGCAGCACCTCAAATACCTTTGACTGCCATATGCCTATTGCACCACCCTTCAGACACATGCAGCACACCTTGCACAAGTTAGCACATCACATATTGAGCACCACCGGACACGAGGAGATATGACAATGCACTTTAAGGATGTGATGGCGGTGTTTTGACATTTTGACAATATATTGGATCCATAGGACAAGTACCTTTGATATATTGTGACTCTACACATTTCCCTTCTCATCATTTCTCATTTATTTCCTGATTTGGAAAGTTCTATATCTTGCCTCATGTAGTCCTCATGTTCTATTTCCTTTTTAGTACTATCTCTCAAAACTTATATAGCCTTGTACTAGCTACCTAGAAAATCAGAATACATCATCTTCTTATCTCTATTTTCTGATTTAAGAATAATTCTCTTGAGTCCAAGCACCCTTGTCTTAGTCCTGAAGTTTAGTGGGTTACTGCAGACTTCTTCAAAAATTCCATATTAGCTTCTCAAAACTATTGTCTATTGTCTATCCCCTTTTGAGACCTTTCCACATCACTATTGTCTATCTTCATCATCTGTCAAAACTATTCTCATTTTCTACAAACAGTAGGTTTTGTTTGGGTTTCCAGGTCAAGTATCATCAATGTGTGCAGGATAAGCTCGCTAAGCAGAAGGATGATGAGCAGGTAAGGCACCAAATTGGCACCTGGCCAATGAAGCCAGGTTTAATCAACATCTTTCCAATCAACAGGACAGCTTATGCTGGGAACTTGAAGAGAAGGCAAAAGTGGACCTTGACCAAGCCATAGCAGCCCAAGCACATCAAAATGGGCTAGAAGTGCAGCAGGCCCAACAAGCGATACTACAACAGCTTGAGGCAGTCAAGCAAGAGCTGGGGCTTGAATGCCAGAAAACAGCTGTGAGTCAATCTCTGAAACTTCGGTCTTATTCTAATATAGATACAGTGTGAATCAAGCAGCTGGAGGAGCTTTCCCACCTACAGGCAGGGCACAATCCACAGGGGCAGTGGTCTGGTGGATCTAATGCCATGGATGAGAGAATGGATCTGGATGCCAGTCCTTTATCAGAAATGGCCCTTGGTAAATGGCCTGAGCACCTCATGCTTCCAAGAATGCCAGTAAGCTGTCCAACAATTTTTGGTGCACTGTGCTCACATTAGTGAGAGGACAACCCCACTACACCGGCAGAGGCTCCAACTACCCTCCACGGTGGTGAGCAGTCAAAAGTTTGGGATGACCATTGACTAATTGGATGCAGAACACCCAGAGCCACACTGAAACAATCCGGCCCCTGCTTCAGTTCAAAAGACCTTTTGGTGTGGATGCAGCACTGTCAGAGTGTTTGCACATGTGATCTCTAGAACCAGGAACTCAGGGGTGAGCCCAAACACTGCAACTACCTGATGGGATCATAAGCCTACCAGGCACAACTTGTGAGCCCTGTCCCACCACCATACATGACTGAAGCATGTTGCCCCCAATCCCCCCCCCCATTTTTCACCCAATTGGCAGTTTGGCTATGCCTGGGGATGGGTTGCACGGATCTTCCTGCAGTTCAAGTGGCCAAAGCAACCCTGCCTCTACTCAACTGCCTCATGGTGCCACTGTGTCTTCCCACAGTGTCCCCTCTGACATACCAGCTAACAGACCTACCACTTCTGGGGTAGAAGTAGGTGCACAGCTCAATTATCTTATCAATGAAGTCAAACACATCTGAAGGGAGATGGAGGAAGCACAGCAGCAGCATGACTCCACTTCACCCCAAAGATCAAAGGCAAGGGGACATGGGGAATTCAAAGCCAATACTCCTTCCAGAATTCACAGTAGTGCTAGAATGGAGATGATGATTAGTACTGTAGCTAGAATCTACCATTGCTTGGCTCACATAATCTTAGTAGAATGCTGCACACACTGAGATCCACAAGCTACTAGGCATTAAACAGGATGTAGAGATCACCAGTGTCACTGATGACACCCTGTTTAGTCCCAAAGAAGTGGATGCATTCTTAAGTGGTGCCCGAGATCCTCCCTCCCTGACACCTCTTCAAATCCACTAGGATGTTGTCAAGAGCCCCTGGAATGCCCTAAGACAACAAATGAGTTTGGGAGCCACCTTCCTGGCACTCAACCACATGTTTGTATCTGGGGACAATACCCACCTGCTAGCTTCCAGAGGGTAGTTGCCGCCCTGCCACACAATTTCTATAACCAGTTGTGGTACAATTCCCTGACAGAGATTCAGCAAGTACAACTGGGCGCTCAGGAGCCAATTGAGCTTCCTATAGTAGAAGGAGCTCATGATTTCTGTAAGTTAAAGTCATACCTCCCAGCATTGCTAACCTACATGCATTAGGATTACCAGTGATTACCCAGATCTTGACATCCATTGGTACATGATGGCCTAGGGAACCACAGATTTTCTCTGCATTATCAGATTATGGAAAGTGGTGGACCACAGTGTACAATCAAATTCTACCAGGTGTTATTGAGACCCTTTAGTGACAGGGAGGTCTTGTTTTTCTTGCGATAATTGTGTGGTATTCTTGCCCTCAGCAGTTACAGTACATTCAAACCCCTCACGCTGTTGAGCATTGAGCACTGCAAGTCAAATGTCATGGTAGTTCTGCCATTTCAAGTTCTTACAAGTATGCAACCGACCAAGTCACCATTGGTTACTGTGAGGCTGCAACAGTTGTTAATTATCACACTATATGCATTGAGTTTGGGACTGACATCTACAAGCTGTTATCCATCCCTTTCAGTGCCAGGCAACTCTTGTTTTTCTCATAACAATTGTGTTGTATTCTTGTCTCAAGTCCCTGCACTTACAGCACACTGAAACCCCTCATGCCATGGAGCATTGAGCACTGCAAGTTGAACATCACAGCAGTTCTGCCATTTCAAGTTCTTACAAGTATGTAACCAATGAAGTCCTGGATACTGTGAGGCTGCAACAGTTGTCAATTATCATGCTATATGTGTTGAGTTTGGGACCTGCTGTTATTGAGACTTCAGCGGCAGGCAAGTCTTGTTTTTCTTCTGATAATTGTGTCACATTCTTATACTCATGTTTTGGTGGTTACAGTACATTCAAACTCCTCCTGTGCCATTGAGCATTGAGCACCATGAGTAGAATGTCACTGTGGTGATTCCATTTGAAGTTTTGCCAAGTGTAGTCCATCCACCCCCAAGCCCTGGTGGTTACAGCACACTCAAACCCTCATGCCCTTGAGTGTTGAGCACTGTAAGAACATCATGGTCATGCTTCCATTTAAAGGTCCTCCACACATGCCACCAATGAAGTCCTGTGTGCCGTGAAGGTGCAATGATTTGTGGATCTCACCATGATATGTGTTGAGTTTGGGACCTACATCTACTGGCTGTTATCGACTGGCTTTTATCGATTGCTCTTAGGTATAGATACTGTGGTAATTGCAGGAACTGGTTCTGGGAAGACAATTCTGTTTGTGTTGCTGCTTGTATTGAACCATGAAAAGACAGTCCTGATCATCTCACCCCTCAACATATTAGATCAGGTATGTCCTTCTGCAGGCTAGAATATTAAAAATAGATGTCAACATGCTATTCAGGCTCGTCAATTTAAGAAGTGGAAAATCTCTACCAGAGCTGTAAACAGAGAAATTTGGTCTCTGTCACTTCCTCAGGTATGTATTATATTGTGGATTAGTCCATTTTGATATAACCATGTTCTCCCTACTTAGAGTCTTAACCAACATGAACATCAGGCAATACTTACCTCGCCCAAAATGTGCCTCAAACATGAGCAATTCCACCTTCATATTCTCGGCTAGAGAAGCTCTGGTCATCTGTCCCTTCTCACATACCAATTCTGCTTACTAGCCCTTGTGGATACTTGTAACTGCCTACATATATTCTCCCAAAAAATCATTTTTCTTGAACTTAGGAAATCATTGTGCCAACATTGCACCATCCATCATTAATATGGACAACTCAAAAGATTACCGAGTGATACACAAGATCTTAGTGCACTCATACTGAATTGCAGGACCGACTTTGTCCTCTTCTGAATGTACACCATCAAGGCCATATCCTGTTCTGGGAATGTAATCAGAATCATTGGAATCCATGTCTAAATATTCTGCAGTGCGAGCCTCAGCATCTGTAAAGATATTGGCCCAGTTGTCATCTATTCAGATATTGCCCAGGGTGCAAGTTGACAAGATCAAAGCATGTCACGGTGACATTGTGACTTGATGGGTGCATCATGGAGGTAAATGCACCAGACATAGATGTTAACATTGAAGCCTAAGGCCTGAGGTGGGAGCTCTGCACACATTTCCTACTCTCTGACACTGAGCTCTGATACAACCTCAACAGATGGAGACAAGACCCTATGATCCAAAGAAGTCCCACCTTGTGACTCTAGGTGAGAGACATTGCCACCCTTCACAGGGCCTGTGTGTCCACAGGCAGAGAGCAGATGACTGGGTGCTCAGCCAGTGAATGCAAGCAGTAAGGGGTGAACATGTTGTTCATAGTGTACGAGGTTGTATTACCATCTAGACCCTCATTAATCATTACCCAGCTAATCAAAGTGTTTTGTCTTGCCAAATTTGGTTTGATTCTGCTTGAATCCCCACTTGAGACATGACATAAGGTAAGTGACTATTGTCAGTTGATAACTAACTTAATCACTCAGAACTCCTCACCTGGAAATCCCCCCTCATTGCACTATGGCACCTATGCATTGGTGCCTCTGTACCATGTACTGATGCAATGAGATTGTGGATGCTACTGGAGAAAGAGGAAATCTGGTCAACACATGCAAGTATTGAAACCATCAGCAAGCTGATAAAACTACTGCCTTGCATGCCCTCACAAACCAAGCACAGGAGGCTGTTTTGGAACAGCAAGAGGAAACTCTTTCAAATGCCCTTAAGGGCTTGTCAATGACCAACCCCACCACCATCCCAGCAGCAGCTGCGCCTTTGCACGATAACAACCACTATATCATTGACAGGGCTCGTAAAATGGTAACCCATGTTAGTGAGATCAAGGATGATCTTGCATGCCTTTTGGTAGAAGCTGAATCTGTCAGATTACTAGCCAGTACACAGTTGGATGACAATGTTATTATGAGTGCACTTCAAGCTCTTGAGGCTCTCCAAGCATCAGGCACTGAGTTACAAAGCAAGTTGACGATGATCAGCTGCCAGTCCAAGGTTTATTCAGTCATGACATTGTGAGATGAGACAGTGCAAGAACTAAACAGCTTTTTCTAGCTCATCAGGACTATTGAGCTCTGAGCTGCCTTGGAAGGCAGCTTTAGATGGGTGTAAGGCTCAATGTCATACTGACATGGTAAAGGGTGTAAAGGAGTACAACTCAGGTATATTCTCAAGGGCTTTTGGTCAGTTTGAGCAACTCATAACTTGTCCATGCTTTTAGGTCACCATTTCCAAGGCATGTTCAGTTCAGGGAAACCCATTGTACAGTTAGCTGCTCTCATGGTTGTCGTATGCCACATAATACTTGGAGTCCCGCAACATGGATGTTACTGGTTATTCTCCATGTGCTATTACATTGTACAGACCACCCTTTTTGCAGCTTTTGGGGACAATCCATTCTCAGCATACTTCCAAGCCATCCTCAGTGGGCTTCCTCAAGATCTTCATGCAGTCATAGAGAAGTTCAACCTTGAAGCAAAAGCTACAGTACATGCAGTCTGCCCTAAATGTCATGCCACATATAAACCTATGTATGATGACAAAATGCTCATCCTGGTCTATCAGGAGAGGTGCAATTTTTGCTGGTATAGCTCACATTGTGGTGAACTGCTCATTCACCCCAAAAATGTCCAGGATATCTGTATTAATGTCCCAATCAAGACTTACATCACATTTGACTTCAAAGATTGGATGTCAGGATTACTGGCTTGCACTGGGTATGAGGAAAAGATGGATAAGGCATGGGACAGAATGGCTCAGTCACCAGATGGAATGTTGAGGGATATCTTTCAAAGCTCAGTCATTCAAAATTTCAAAGGCCCAGATGGGGCAACACATTTTAGCCACACTGGTGGAGAAGACGTTGGCTGATACCTCTTTTCCCTTGGCTTCAATTTTTTCAACCCACTGGGCAATAAGCAAGCAGGGAAGAAGATCTCCACTGGGGTCCTAGTGCTAGTCTGCATCAATCTCCCAATTGAAGAATGCTATAATCCTGAAAATATGTTTGTTGCAGGCATCATACCTGGCCCAAATGAGCCTAATGTTGATCAGATCAACCCATACCTGACATCTATTGTTGACACTTTGCTTGAATTCTGGAATGGGGTGCATTTCATCCACACCTGTAAGTATACTTTAGGACAATTGTTTTTTTGCATGCTCATCATGACCTCCCAATGGCCCACAAAGTTGGGGGTTTTTCATCCCATAGCCAGGAATACTTTTGCTCAGTTTGCTGGTGCAACAAGACACAGCATGGTTATTCAAACTTTGACTCAGCAACATGGAAAAGGTGGACCAACAAAGACTGTCACTAATTTGCTGAGTGATACCACCCTGCCACTAATGCCAAACATTCTGCCAGCTCCTTTGATCGCACTGGATTATGATGGTCTGAGCTGCTGCGGCTTCCTTATTATGATCCCACTCGGTTTTTAGTGGTTGATCCCATGAATAACCTTTTCCTGGGGCAGATAAAGGAGCATTTTCAAGGAATACTAGGTTATTATCCCCCAAGAACTACTCACCCCACCCCTGCCCCCCATGCCAATATCCACATTAATATCCCCCCTGACCCCACCAATCCTCTACCAGATGCAATCGGACCATGCACTGGTTTTTGAAGGTTGATTTCATAGTTGGAGGAACACTGATGAGATCTCCAAGGAGTTTAAAGCTGTGGTTGAGAAGTGGGGTAAATCAACCAGTCACATAACAGCATTTGTATATGTTGTACATGGCCTTAACTGCCTTCCCCAAACATTGGATAGTACTGGCCAGGACACTAAGTTGCCTCTCACAAAAAAAACTATCCAAAAAAAGCCTAGCTATGTGTATCCTATCATGGGTAAGCAATTTTTGTATAGTGGAGCAAACATTGTTGATGTATATAATTAGCAAATCAGGCAACCTTCCACTGCCCACCCAGAATCCAAGCCATCAAGTGGTGACATTCTTACACATGAGGAAATGGAAGCTGTATATGAAGACTTGCAAAATATGGTGAAGCCATCCTGGGTGACCTCAGTGCTGACAACACTCTCATCAGTTGGCCCCAAGCTCAAGTCAGATCAATGGAAGACCATTGGGTCACTTTATTTACCAGTCTCACTTGTCCATCTATGGTCTGATGTTCACCAAGATGACAAAAGAAGCAAACACTGCCATGAGCTGCTTGACCTTTCCATGCAACAGCTGTCTTCTGTTGCTACTGCCATTCCCCATGTCACATCTGACCCTCATGCTGATGAATTCCTTTGCCTCATGAGTTGTTACTGCCAGGAATTACAGAGATTGTTTCCTGACTACAATGTTCATTGCAACCACCACATGGCATTTCATATCACAGAATTCTTGTGCATGTATGGACCTGTCCATGGGTGGTGGACTTTTCCCTTTGAGCGGATGATTGGCATGCTTCAGCAAATCTCAACCAACTATAAACCAGGCAAGTTAGTATGACATTTACAGACATGAATTTTCTGAAACATATACAGGGGAGTATGAGGAAGGCATTCTTTACCAAGGCCTCATGCCCAAAAACATTCCAGCACTGCAGGCCTACATCCACCAGCACCTTTCACCAGGTCTCAGCATTCTGAAGGAGGCCAAATCAGTAACCCACAGCCACCACCATCAAATAGCATACAGCATACAGAAGAGACATGAACAGTGGTGTACTCTTTCATGGAAATAACACTCCATTTTCTATTGACAGGATTCTCCAATTCCTGACTGATGTCAGCCAACAAGTCTTACAGGGAACCTGGGTTGTTGGCCGCTACCACCAACATGCACAGATATCCCATGACCCATACCTGGAGTATCCTCACCTGGGAATGTGTATGTGGAACTATGAGCTAGAGTCCAACTTGGAGGCAATGCCTGTTGAACAGATTCACTCCCACTTCACCAAATTTGTCATTCCCTGGGAAGGCAAGATGGTTACATCCCTATCCTGGGTATGTTGAACAGTCACTGGAATGATATGCTAGCTAACTGTTACATTGCATAGTTTCTACATATCTGATATGGAAGGGCTAATCCTTATGTACTCATAGCTGACATGGAATTCAACCAAGTTGCCTCTAGCATCTGTCCTGTCCAGGCACACTAAGCCAGTCCAAGTGCATGATTATTGGGATGATGTGACTATTGATGCATCTACTGTATTGATACATTCATGTTCCCTGAGCATTTCCCCAATATTTCTGGGTGAGCAACATAAGAGACATGAGAAACCCAAGTTGCCTGCCGCCCAAGGGGATTGATAATAGCATGTAAATGTAGGTCCCAAACATGATGTACATCAACGTGAGGTTTATGGCAACCAGGACTTTATCATGTGTGGAAGAACTTGAGGTGGAAGAACTACCATGAGGTGCTCCTTGTGGTGCTCAATGCTCAATGGTGTGAGGGGTTTGAACATACTGTAATCACCAAAGGTAAGAATACCACACAATTATCACAAGACAAACAAGACCTGCCTGTCACCAAAGGGTCTCAATAACATCTTGCAGTAGATGCAGGTCCCAAGCTCAATGCATGTCTGCTTGAGAATTAGAACTGTGTTCTGGTGCTCAATGCTAATAGCATGAGGAGGTTGAACAAGTTGCAACAGCTGGACATTGGCAAACAGGAAAGTTGAATGTTGAAACGACAAAAGTTCCAACGTCTTTAGGGCCGGTTAGATATCGGACTGCCAAGGGGATGGATAACAGCTTGCAGATGTAGGTCCCAAATTTAATTCCAAGCTCCACCATCAAGAACTCACGTATCTTTGGTTGGACCATAAATAAATGATCAAGCCATCCAATACATATGATAATGTGATTGAAATGTACAGCAGGGCCATCTTTCAGAGAGCCTCCCTGAGACTCAGGGTTCAATACCAAGGCAGATGGGGTAACTGGAGGTGATGATGAGAAACATCTGGCTAAGCACAGATAGACTTGACTTACCATGTAATCAGACATAATCAATGTGGATAATCAGCCCCAGCAGATAACATCCACCAACAACCAGAGGTAAATTTGGTAGAGTAAACTAACATTGTCACAGAGTAGAAAAGAACAAGTGGCAAGGATAGCCTCTGGAAAGCTAGTCATGAGTTGCCTGGCACAGAAGGGAATGGATAACAGCTTATAGATTAAGGTCCCAAACTCAAGGTAAATCAGTGTGAGGCTTGCATATACTGGAAATGGCAGAACTACCATGACATTCTCCTTGTGGTGCTCAATGCTCAACGGCGTGAGGGGTTTGAGTGTGCTGTAACTGCCAGGACTTCAGAGTAAGAATATCAGTATTCACAAGAAAAACAAGAGTGGATCCATAGTAGTCATTGTAACTGGAGGAGATAATGAGAAACAGGTTGCTGAGCAAAGAAAAACTGACCTACCATGTAGTCAGACATAACCAAAGCTGATAATCTCCCTCAGCAGATAACATCCACTAACAACCAGAGGCAAATTCAACAAAGTAAATTAGCGTCATCACAGAGTAGAAAAGAACAAGTGTCAAGGATAGCCACCGGAAAGCTAGTCGTGAGTTGCCTGGCACTGAAGGGGATGGATAGCAGCTTGTAGATGTTGGTCCCAAACTCAATGCATATAACATGATAATTAACAACTGTTGCAGCCTCACAGTAACCATGACTTGGTTGGTTGCATACTTGTAAGAACATGAAATGGCAGAACTACTGTGATGTTATGGTGACTTGGTCAGTTGCATACTTGTAAGAACTTGAAATGGCAGAACTACCATAACATTTGACTTGCAGTGCTCAATGCTCAATGGCATGTGGGGTTTCAGCATGCTGTAAGGGCAGGAAGTTGGTACAAGAATATGACACCATTGTCACAAGAAAAACAAGAGTTGTCTGGCACTGAAGGGGTAGATGCAGGTCCTAAGCTCAATGCATGTCCATGTGAGTTGTGCAACTATTACAGTGTCACAACAAGCAGGACTTCATCATGGTTGCACAAACTTGAGATGGAAGAATTGTGTTCTGGTGCTCAATGCTCAATGGCATGAGGGGTTTGAACATACTGTAACTGCCAAGGGTTAGAATACCACACAATTCTCACAAGAAAAACAAAACCTGCCCATCACGAAAGGGTCATGATAACATCTTGTAGTTGATGCAGGTCCAATGCATGTCCACATGAGATTTGTAAACTGTTACAGCATCATGACAAGCTGGACTTGATCATGCTTTCAAGAACTTGAGATGGAAGAATTGTGTTCTGGTGCTCAACACTCAAGGGGTTTGAATGTACTGTAATTGCCAATGGTAAGAATACCACACAATTATCACAAGAAAAACACAGACTGCCTGTCGCCACAGAGTCTCAATAACACCTTGTAGTAGACACAGGTCCCAAGCTCAATGCATGTCCATGTGAGATTTCCAAACTGTTACAGCATCACAACAAGCAGGACTTCATCAAGCTTGCATGAACTTGAGGTGGAAGATTTGCATTCTGGTGCTCAACACTCAACAGCATGAGGAGTTTGATGGAATTGTGACAGCCATTGCCAGATTGTTGAACACCGTGACCCTGTTGATCAATGATCACTGATGAGTGATGTTGATGAGCATGTCCGATGTCTAACTGGCCCTAAAGACTTGGGCAAATTTGTATAGTTTTGTCCAGACATGCATTGAGCTTGGGACCTGCATATACAAGGTGTTATCAAGACCCTTTGGCAACAGGCAGGTCTTGTTTTTCTTGTGATAATTGTGTGGTATTCTTGCCCTCAGCAGTTACAGTACAGTCAAACCCCTCATGCCATTGAGTGTTGAGCACTGCATGAAGAATGTCACAGTAGTTCTGCTATTTCCAGTTCTTCACATTATGCAAGCCTCATGCTGATATGCATTGATTATGGGACCTATATCTCCAAGCTGTTATCCATCCCCTTCGGCGCCAGGCAACTCTTCATTTCAAGTTCTTCAACCTGCAACTTCATTCTTACTTGATGCACTCAAGGACAACAAGTCTGAGCAAGGACACTTGCAAACACGTTTACTGGAGATGAACCTTGTCCAAGCTGCTCAAGTGGCCAACACTATTCTTGGCAATGAGATGTTCACACATTATGACCAACCTCAGATTGCCAACCTTTGCAAGATGGCTGGTCTCTTGTCTTTGGTAGGTGTATCATCTCGCAGAATGGACTTTTGAATACTACACACAATGCACTCGAACATTATGAACATTTGGCAGACATTAAGTGGGCTATTGTCCATACCACAACTATGCAACCAGATGTTTGTATCCATTGTTGTGAGCAGATCTGTCTGTATTCACATGTCTCTAGTGGCTCATTGCCTTCTAACTATGGAGCAGCCTATGGTGTGTTTGCATGAAATGCTACAGGCCAATATCCAGCAAAATCTGCAAGTTGTCCAAGTTGTGATGGAATACTTGGACATTCTGGCTCTTGCAAAAGCCAATGTGAGTCAAGTTGCATTGTACTCTATAATTGTTTCCACCTGACTGGGACTCTCAAGCTGGATGAGCCTTTGGTTGTTGGTAAAAGTTCTTCCAAGTAGAAGTCATCCTCATGCTGATATGTGTTGAGTTTGGGACCTACATCTACAAGCTGTTATCCATCCTTTGTTGCCATGCAACTCTTGTTCTTCTTGTGATGATTGTGTCATATTCTTGTCACAAGTCCCTGCGCTTACAGCAAGCTGAAACCACTCATGCCATTGAGCATTCAGCACTGCAAGTCAAACATCATGCTAGTTCTGCCATTTCAAGTATGCAACCAACCAAGTCACCATTGGTTACTGTGAGGCTGCAACAGTTGTTAATTATATGCATTGAGTTTGGGACCAACATCTACAAGCTGTTATCCATCCCCTTTGGCACCAGGCAACCCTAAGTCCAGGCGGTTACAACACACTGCAACCCTCACACCATTGAGCATTGAGCACTGCATGTACAATGTCATAGTAGTTCTACCATTTCAAGCCTCACGCCGATATGCATTGAGTTTGGGACCTTCATCTACAAGCTGTTATCCATTCCCTTTGGTGCCAGGCAATTCTTTGCTTCAAGTTCTTCCAAGTAGTAGCTGACCAGTTACATACAAAATACAACTGCAAATTTTACTGATAAGACCAAGCTGCTGGATCTTATTGCATGAGTGACCCTCCAAGCATCCATTGTGCCCATACCCATTGAGTGAGTGCCAGTGGGAGTTGCTCATTGCGCAATCATCAATGTGATGAGTGGGGTGATTGATGTATCTTTTCCCGATATGTGTTTCTCCTGGAAGCACATGTGATGTTTCTGAAGCATGTTTCTGATACATAAACTATAAGGTTTTTCAACAGACACATGTATGGATCCTTGATACATTTATTTCTTAGAAACATGGTAAGAAAAATGTAACAAATTTTTAAAGGAAACAATATGGAAACACTTTCCATTTTTTCTACCTGTTTCTTAGAGAAAAATTCTTGGATAAATGTTTGATTTTTTAAATTAAAACAACTGACAAACATGATTCATATTTTTAAGATTTTACCTGTGAATACTTTCTACATATTTCTCATGGAAACATGGATCAGAAATCTCAAAACACACATCCTGATCCATGTTGCCAGAGAAAACAGCACCCAGCCACAGCAATGCTGAGGAATACAAGCAAAACTAACTAAGCTTAAATATCTAAGTATGGAGGCAGTGATACTATATAACCAGCCGACAGAGGCTGTAGTAATTAATGAACAGGTTCCGGAGGTGGTAGTAAGTAATGAATGGGTTCCAGAGGCAGTGACTGAAAACTGCAACTAAATTACCATGCTGTGTCTATAACCAGTGCTACACGGTGGCTGGAACTGCTGCATACAATATCAGAAAATACACCAGAAAATGGACCAGAAAAGATCAGGTCCGGTCAGAAGGAAAGAGTTGTGACACATGTTGTGACACATTGATAGCATGATAATTCCTGATATGATGCTCATGTTTTGTATTAAATTTTTGGTGTGAAAGTCGTCAAATTGTCATACTTGCTCACATGATATTGGGACATCATGTGTACCTTATATATCATGATTCTGGGCATGCCTAAATCACCAATTGGGTGATCATCCACAATCACCACCACAAATGCAGTGGTTTTATACTGCATATTGTTGCCACTGGACCTATGCATTATGCACCTCATATCCCTGCATACCATGGTGGTTCCAATGCAAAAGCTATGCAACAAGAGAATTATGCAAGATTATGTTGTGCATTATGAGAGTATCATGATGGTTTATTTACAGGTCAATCATTAATCTATGAAAATGCAAGACTAGACAATATACTACAATATACCAAATGGAAATGTGATTGTACAGTGTTGTGACCTCTCAGAGGTAAAAAATTTGCTAATGCATCTCCGTCTTCAAAAGTCCTGGGAAAAGTCCGAAAACCATCGGAATTGACTCAGCTTGATTAGAGCTTTTAAATGGACTCAACCTTTCATTAAACTTCCAATGTTTAAAATTTTTTCATGTCCCAAATCTGGATTTTGGACCCTTGATAGACCCTTGATTACTATATATAGGTAGCATGTTACTGAAGATCTGCATGAATTTGAAGAATTACAAATAGACAGATAAGCTAGGCAGGATTATTTAACATATTAAGGTCTATCATAATTTTCATGCCAACTTTTCTGTGAGAACAATACTTCTGAACTGCAAATTCAGCCTGCGGAGCATTTAAAATTTGCAAATGAGTGTTAGGGTGACACCCACTATCTGCTAGCTAAGACCATGCAGGTTCTCTCTACAAGAAGGGAGTGGGATCTGCACACGTGATGGGGGAACTGATGGTTTTGATGTGAGGGGTTATAGGTGAGTTTGTTGAGATAGGCCATTCACACCACAAGCATAGGTGGAATACCTAAGAGAACACAACTGTGGTTCCCTAGGTGTATATTTAGGGTTTATATACTATGTTACATATATTGTACATTGTTGTTACCGATGTGCACATACATGCATGCGAAATAAAATTCTCATGCTATCAAAGTGTAGTGTCATTTAGCATCATGTAGCATAATTTGACATAATAAAATAAAATGAAATTTTATTAGGTAATGGGGCTGTTTCCTAACAATGAGCATAACTTGCACTAGCTTGTAACTAAATTTTTTTTTTTTTCACTCAAAAATCTGGATTTAGTCACTTGACCCTTGAATTTTCTGACTTTGCATTTTTCAGAAAGTTTTGGCTTTGGAGAATCCAGATGTCCATCCATCTGCACTGTGCATTCCACTACAATAATATGGAAATTATCTTCTAATTGTACACAAGCACATTGTGCATTATATATACATCTCCTTGCAAACATAACGGTGGTCTACAGCTGTGATACCCTGGGTATTCCCAGGGTATGTTACTAGTGCTACAGGTAGTCACAGGTAACAAGAGGCATACTACACACTATGTCGATAATGGTACCCTATACATTGGTCCTACTTATCCTTGTCTGACCTGCTCTATCACCCCCTCTAACTGCCTCTCTACAACAGCCTTGCAGTGGCCACTGCCATCAACAGTACATAATTATCAACTTAGCTAATTTTCACCCAATACAGTAGAGGAATTATAAGATGTATATTCCATGCAAATCTCAGGTAGTTTTCATGGTAAGATTTGGGTAAGATGCATATATTTTCATCAAGAACAAAGTGAGTGAGATTGTTGTAAATGTGGGTTCCAGGGGTACCTATTGTTAGGGCAACACCCACTATCTGCTAGCTAAGACCATGCGGGTTCTCTCTACAGGAAGGGGGCAGGATCCACGTGCATGATGGGGGAACTGATGGTTTTGATGCAAGGGGTTATTAATAGGTGAGTTTGTTGACAAGGGCCTTTCACACCACAAGCATAGGCGGAATACCTAAGAGAACACAACTGGGGTCCCCTAGGCATATATTTAGGGTTTATATACTATGTTACATATATTGTACATTGTTGTTACCGACACACTCATACATGCATGTACATATTGATGCATGCAAAATAAAATTCTCACATTATCAAAGTGTAGCGTCATTTGGTGTAATGTAGTGTAATTCAACATAATAAAATAAAAATGAAATTTTATTAGGTAATGGGGTGGTTTCCTAACATTACCCCCCTTTTATGCCTCGACTTCCAGGCGAGAAAATATTACGTCTGTCCCCTCTGTGAAACTTTGGTAAGGCTGGAATTTCATCCCCTCATACACCATTCTCGCAATGCGATGCGGAGCATTCAGATTACGTTTAAAGAATTGGGCAATCACATTGTGTGCTTGCTTACAATTCTCTTTGGGTTCCCACAAATTATTTTTGTTGGTATAGTTTTTCCACTTTATTAAGAACTCCAATTTGTTCCGTCAAAGACATGAGTCCAGAATTTCTTCAACTATGTATTCTGGAGCACCTTCTACTATTATTGGAGGTTGTGGAGTAGTTTGTTGGCCAGGAATAGTGGGTGGGTGGTAAGGGCGTAGGTGGGATTTGTTAATCTTGGGATCAATCTTGAATGATTGGGGTAGTTTTAGCACTGCTGCATTAGGTGAGATCACTTTAGAGATCGCATATGGGCCAACTTGTTTCTCTGTAAGTTTCCTTGAAGGTCATGGAATATTTAGGTCCTTGGTACTTAGCCACACCAAGTCATCAACTTTGTACTCTGGGGCATGTGCTCGAGTATGATCCACGTGTCACATCATGTCATCATGTGCTTTCTTCAATGCCGCCTCTGCTTCCTCTTGTACCTTTTGCATCTTAGATACAAAGTCTTCTACCGACTGTACTTTGACTTCCCTTCTGGGTTCTACTCCCATGTGAGGATGATATCCATAATTTGCGAAAAAGGGTGACATACGAGTAGCCAAATGGAATTTGTTATTGTGGGAAAATTCAGCAATTGCCAGCCATTTGGGCCAGTCAGTTTGTCGGTAGTTGACAAACATATGTAGGTACTGCTCCAACTCCTGGTTCATTCTTTCTGTCTGCCCATCAGTCTGCAGGTGATATGCTGTAGATAATTTAGTTTGAATTCCCAATATGTTGTTCAGCTCTCGCATAAATGTGGAAGCAAATTGTGGTCCGCGATTGGAGATGACAGTATCAGGTAACCCATGTAACCGCCATACCTGATTTAGATAGAGGTGCGCCAAGCCTAATGATGAGGTTTCTGTAGTAGTAGGAATAATATGGACCTCCTTTGTGAAGCCGTCGCATACTACAAATATTGCATCATACCGTTGAGCCTCAGGTAATCCGGTAATAAAATCCACAGATATATCTTGCCATGGCACTTTAGGTATAGGGTTCAGCATTAATTTTCCTGCAGGTTTTTCTGGAAATTTCTTCCCCCTCATACATGTATCACATCCATCCACATACCCCAACAAATTCCGGGCCACCAATGATTTCTCATTACTAATTCCAATGTCTTCCATCTTCCTGGGTGTCCGGCAGTCGGCATATTATGATGTAACTAGATGATCTCCCTTCACAAATCCTGATCCTTCGGTACATACACTTTTCCTCAAAACAACACCAACCCTTGTTCCTCAGCCTATTCATCTCCTTTAATATTACCTTTCTTCTCTCCCTTCAGAGCTTTCACCGCTTCCACTACTTCATTGTCCATTTTCGAACATTGTCCAATTTTAGACAACATTTCCATTTCCGAGCTATCTATTAATAGATGCCCTTGACGCATAGCACAAATGCGAAAGTATTCGGGTTTGAGTAAGGTAACATTCTTATTGTCCTCCTCCACCCCTTTTATGATCAATACGTCTGGATAATGCATCTGCTTTCCTCATTAAGCTTCCCGCTTTGTGGACCAAGTGAAAATTGAAACATGATAGGAATAGTGCCCAATGCACTTGCCAGCGATTAAGCTTTTTAGTGGACATGAAGTATTGCAGATTTTGATGATCTATCCAGATCTCAATCTGATGCATACATCCCTCCAAATAATGCCTCCACGCCTCCAATGCTCATATTATCCCCAACATCTCTTTGTCATGCACATCATAATTCCTCTCCACATCATTCAACCCTTGGGACAGATATGCACAAGGATGCCATTTGTCATCTTTGCACAGCATTGATAATACTGCTCCAGTAGCAAAATTGGATGCATTGGATTCCACTCACAAAGGGTGTGTGAAATCCACCAGGGCTAATATTGGTCCCTCCACAAACTTCCTCTTCAACTCCTCAAACACTGTCTGCTGCTGCTCTCCCCACCTCCACACTACTCCTTTTCATGTAAGGTTATGTAAGGGTGCAGCAATTTTAGTAGAATTGTGCACAAAGTGACGATAATAATTTGTGAGTCCCAAGAAGGCTTGAACCTCCTTGACAGGGGTGGGTGCAGGCCAATCTGTGATTGCCTGTACCTTGATCAGATCCATTTTGATCCCGTCAGGGCCGATCAATAATCCTAGGAACTCGATCTCGCTTGCCCCAAACACACACTTCTCTGGTTTCAAAAATAGATCATTCTCCACTAACCTCCATAACACCTCCTGCACTATTGCCTCATGATTCTCTTCATCCTCTGTGAATATCAGAATGTTGTCAATAAATATTATTACCATGCCTTTGTCTATTACGTCCTTGAAAATGTTGTTCATCATATTTTGAAAGGTTGGGGGACTATTAGTCATCCCAAAAAACATGACAAATGGCTTGAAGGATCCTCGACACATGGCAAATGCAGCCTTCCACTCATCTCCTTTCTTTATTTGTACATTATTGTATCCCCATTGTAAATCCAATTTTGTAAAGACTTTGGCTTTTCCCACCTTGTCAATTATTTCTGAGATCAATGGCAGGGGGTATGCATTCTTCACTGTCCACTCATTCAGATACCTATAATCTGCATTGGCTGTCACCTTTGGATTAGGGTCTCCAAACTGTGCCTCCAATCTCTCCAGAAATTCCTTGAAGGTTGCAAATGGTTTATTTCAGGTGGCAATTTGATTAATAGCCTCGTTTCTCCAGAACTGTGCTTTCCCCTGAATGTATGAGAGAGCAAACATAATCCTAGACTTGGCTGTATGAAACTCTGGCTTCCTCCCATGGATGTACAATACTATAGAGCTGATGAAGGATTTTGTATTCTCCATGGTACCATCAAAGATTTGTGGGGGTGCATACTTAGGTAAGTGTGCTTTTGCATTATGGCGGATGAATTTATTTTGCAGTTCAAAGCAGAAGCTTCGCAAACAGATATGGGAGAAGCCATGTTGGTAGAGTTTTTGAAAGCAGGATTAAATCCCTCTTTATTCAAGTCTATCTACCAACTACCTTCTATGCCAGAGAAGTTGGACGAGTGGTATAATTGGGCAATGCACCTTGACCAGCAATATCGACAGGAACAGGCAGAGTCAAAGTTGATGTATGGAAGTAGTAAATTTGGAAAGTCATCAGGAGGAAAGTCTGAGAAAGGAAAGGTGCCTCAGGCACAAGCTCCAAGGGCACAGCCACTGTGCATGGCAGTGACACCTATAGTTACAGAGTCAGCAGCACCATCAGAGGCAATGGAGGTTGATCAAGCAGGGAGATGAGCCCCACTTAAATGTTTTAACTGTGGGCAGTTAGGACACATTTCTAGGAATTGTAGGCAGAAAAGAAAGATTAGGGAAGCTACAATCGAGGAAGTGAAGCCGGAGGAAGGCAAGCAGAAGAATTTTGTGGAAGAGTCTCAGTGAAGGTTTCCCCATTGGTGACCCAGAATCGTTACAATGTATTAGTATCCAAGGAAACCCAGAGTAAATCAGAAAAGGAAATTGAGGAGGAGTACAACCATTGTGAATCACGTGACAAAGAGGAGTACAACTGTTGTCAATCACGTGACAAAGAAAATTGTCATGCGTCATTTCCAAAAACCCCTAAATTCTTTATTCGCTCTGCGTGAATAGAATGTAATGTGTATGGGAGGAAGATGAAGAAGGATAAAAGGAAAAAGAGAGAGAAAGAACATCTGAGGAAGTATCTGTTACGATGGAGGAAGTGGAGGATGAGGAAATGCCAAATGAGGAAGTTCCGGTCATGATCAAGAAAGAAGAGCAGAAGCAAACCTTTAGAGCAATTTGTGGAGGACAGTCATGGGACAAGAATATCATGAAGGTGGAGAAGCCAGTGGAGGATTGGGTGCCAAAAGTGTATCATGAATATCTGTCAGTGTTCCGGAAGAAGGAGTCTGAGCAAATGCCAGTGCAGAAGCCATGGGATCATGCAATTCAGATGAAGCCAGGGTTTGTGCCGAAGAAGTCGAAGGTATATCTGTTATCTCCAATGGAACAAGAAGAAGTGGATGCATTCCTGAAGGAGCAATTGGGCAAAGGATACATACGACCTTTGAAATCACTGCAGACATCACCAATATTCTTCATGCCAAAGAAAGACCAAAGGAAGAGGATGTGTACAGATTATAGATATCTGAATGAGTGGACAGTGAAGAACACATACCCCCTGCCATTGATCTCAGAAATAATTGACAAGGTGGGAAAAGCCAAGGTCTTTACAAAATTGGATTTACGATGGGGATACAACAATGTATGAATAAAGAAAGGAGATGAGTGGAAGGCTGCATTTGCCATGCGTCGAGGATCCTTCAAGCTGCTTGTCATGTTTTTCAGGATGACTAATAGTCCCCCGACCTTCCAAAATATGATGAACAACATTTTCAAGGATGTAATAGACAACGGCATGGTAACAATATTCATTGATGACATTCTGATATTCACGGAGGATGAAGAGAATCATGAGGCAATAGTGCAGGAGGTGCTATGGAGGTTAGCAGAGAATGATCTATTTTTGAAACCGGAGAAGTGTGTGTTTGGGGCAAGCGAAATTGAGTTCCTAGGATTATTGATCGGCCCTGACAGATCAAAATGGATCCGATCAAGGTACAGGCAATCACAGATTGGCCAGTGCCCACCTGTGTCAAGGAGGTTCAAGCCTTCTTGGGACTCACAAATTATTATCGTCACTTTGTGCACAATTTTTCTAAAATTGCTGCACCCTTACATAACCTTATGCGAAAGGGAGTAGTGTGGAGGCGGGGAGAGCAGCAGCAGACAGTGTTTGAGGAGTTGAAGAGGAAGTTTGTGGGGGACCAATATTAGCCCTGGTGGATTTCACATGCCCTTTACGAGTGGAATCTGATGCATCCAATTTTGCTACTGGAGCAGTATTATCAATGCTGTGCGAAGATGACAAATGGCATCCTTGTGCATATTTGTCCCAAGGGTTGAATGATGTGGAGAGGAATTATGATGTGCATGACAAAGAGATGTTGGGGATAATACGAGCATTGGAGGCATGGAGGCATTATTTGGAGGGATGTACGCATCAGATTGAGATCTGGACAGATCATCAAAATCTCCAATACTTCATGTCCACTAAAAAGCTTAATTGCTGGCAAGCACATTGGGCACTATTCATTTTCACTTGGTCCACAAAGTGGGAAGCTTAATGAGAAAAGCAGATGCATTATCCAGATGTATTGATCATAAAAGGGTGCTGGAGGAGGACAATAAGAATGTTACCTTACTCAAACCCGAATACTTTCGCATTTGTGCTATGCGTCAAGGGCATCTATTAATAGATAGCTCGGAAATGGAAATGTTGTCTAAAATTGGACAATGTTCGAAAATGGACAATGAAGTAGTGGAAGCGGTGAAAGCTCTGAAGGGAGAGAAGAAAGGTAATATTAAAGGAGATGAATAGGCTGAGGAACAAGGGTTGGTGTTGTTTTGAGGAAAAGTGTATGTACCGAAGGATCAGGATTTGTGAAGGGAGATCATCTAGTTACATCATAATATGCCGACTGCCGGACACCCAGGAAGATGGAAGACATTGGAATTAGTAATGAGAAATCATTGGTGGCCCGGAATTTGTTGGGGTATGTGGATGGATGTGATACATGTATGAGGGGGAAGAAATTTCCAGAAAAACCTGCAGGAAAATTAATGCTGAACCCTATACCTAAAGTGCCATGGCAAGATATATCTGTGGATTTTATTACCGGATTACCTGAGGCTCAACGGTATGATGCAATATTTGTAGTATGCGACGGCTTCACAAAGGAGGTCCATATTATTCCTACTACTACAGAAACCTCATCATTAGGCTTGGCGCACCTCTATCTAAATCAGGTATGGCGGTTACATGGGTTACCTGATACTGTCATCTCCAATCGCGGACCACAATTTGCTTCCACATTTATGCGAGAGCTGAACAACATATTGGGAATTCAAACTAAATTATCTACAGCATATCACCTGCAGACTGATGGGCAGACAGAAAGAATGAACCAGGAGTTGGAGCAGTACCTACATATGTTTGTCAACTACCGACAAACTGACTGGCCCAAATGGCTGGCAATTGCTGAATTTTCCCACAATAACAAATTCCATTTGGCTACTCGTATGTCACCCTTTTTCGCAAATTATGGATATCATCCTCACATGGGAGTAGAACCCAGAAGGGAAGTCAAAGTACAGTCGGTAGAAGACTTTGTATCTAAGATGCAAAAGGTACAAGAGGAAGCAGAGGCGGCATTGAAGAAAGCACATGATGACATGATGTGACACGTGGATCATACTCGAGCACATGCCCCAGAGTACAAAGTTGATGACTTGGTGTGGCTAAGTACCAAGGACCTAAATATTCCATGACCTTCAAGGAAACTTACAGAGAAACAAGTTGGCCCATATGCGATCTCTAAAGTGATCTCACCTAATGCAGCAGTGCTAAAACTACCCCAATCATTCAAGATTGATCCCAAGATTAACAAATCCCACCTACGCCCTTACCACCCACCCACTATTCCTGGCCAACAAACTACTCCACAACCTCCAATAATAGTAGAAGGTGCTCCAGAATACATAGTTGAAGAAATTCTGGACTCATGTCTTTGACGGAACAAATTGGAGTTCTTAATAAAGTGGAAAAACTATACCAACAAAAATAATTTGTGGGAACCCAAAGAGAATTGTAAGCAAGCACACAATGCGATTGCCCAATTCTTTAAATGTAATCTGAATGCTCCACGTCACATTGCGAGAATGGTGTATGAGGGGATGAAATTCCGGCCTTACCAAATTTTCACAGAGGGGACAGACGTAATATTTTCTCGCCTGGAAGTCGAGGCATAAAAGGGGGGTAATGTTAGGAAACCACCCCATTACCTAATAAAATTTCATTTTTATTTTATTATGTTGAATTACACTACATTACGCCAAATGACGCTACACTTTGATAATGTGAGAATTTTATTTTGCATGCATCAATATGTACACGCATGTATGAGTGTGTCGGTAACAACAATGTACAAAATATGTAACATAGTATATAAACCCTAAATATATGCCTAGGGGACCCCAGTTGTGTTCTCTTAGGTATTCCACCTACATTTTCAGTGTGAAAGGCCTATCTCAACAAACTCACCTATTAATAACCCCTGGCATCAAAACTGTCAGTTCCCCAATCACGCACACAGATCCCGCCCCCTTCTTGTAGAGAGAACCCACACGGTCTTAGCTAGCAGATAGTGGGTGTTACCCTAACAATGTGAAACAGTCTCACTCAGCACTCTTGCTTCCTCCTCTCATCACCTGTGTGGCTTCACCCATATTTTTTGCACCCCATCCACCACTCCCTCTTTTCATGTGTAGTTTAAAAGTATATTACTTGTTTCTTAGTTTAGTTTCTCTGCTCCTTGCCTATCAAATGATGGGACGGACCACTTCAGTGGCCTCAGTTTCTGCTACTCCACATTTTGAGTCAGCAGCAGCAGAGGTGTCCATGTCAGTGGATTTTGATATCACTTGATGAACAACCTTCACCAAAAACTCTAGCATCGCTCTGTGTGGGGGTTATATACGATAATATTCACCATTATGTGACCCATATTGTAATTGTGTAGCACAGAAAACTTAATTATTTTTATTATGCAGATGGACGGACAGACATCCAGATTCTCCAATCCCAAAATGTCCTCCCATTTTTACACTTTTTGACCCTACTTTCCTTCCAAAGTAGTGTTGTTGGCAGAACACTGCCATCCTGCCAAGTTCTGCCATTGCCAGGCACATGCCAGGTAGTGGCAGGATGTCCCGGGGCAGAACTTGGCAGAACTCATACTGTGCTTGAAAATAAATATAAAATATCATGCCATTAAATGTAGCCCATTTCTAAATTACTGTCCTCTAATGGCAGGAGGAGCGAAGCATCCAGCAATTCTCACCGACAACTTCACCAACTTCTAGAAGCTCAACAACCAGACAAACTGATATGAAGTAGAATGTCGCTACTGTCCCAACGGCACTCCACCAATGATTAACCATGACCATAACCCCATAAAACACCTTGCAGATCCAAAACTCTGCTGCAATGCCCCTCTTGACGTTTGAAAGCAGGCTTTGATGTATTTGGCTGAAAAGAAGGCTGGAGGAGCCCTGGTTATGGAATTCATGACATCAGAACCTTCAGATGGGGCGACACCTGCCATAAGGAGCACTGATGCGACGTCAACTGGTGATGGCAGCACACAAATTGTTGCAGTGAAGAAACAGAAGACAGGGACATTGTCAGGGATGGTAGATTATCCACTTTCAGAGGAGCAAAAGAAGCGAGCTGATGTGAAGTTGCTCTGGTATGAATCTATTATATCTTTGAAATATGGAGCTCAATCCTAATACAAAATCCCTTGCCGCTAAAGTCAAAACTGAGCCCAGCCCTGAGAGGCCATTTTTGAGTGTCCAACAGGACCCCTGAAAGCTCTACCAGATCCCTGATCCAAGTCATCGTGATTTTTATCTGCACAGATTTTGGCGGTTTTATCTGGAAATCAGCTCAGGCATCCAAATGTAGCAATTTTATCCGCACAATACCTCAGGCTTATGCAAAAATCCCAAAATTTGCCTGCTGCATGGCAGATTGTGCTCTACACAGCTCATCCGAATAGCTAAACATTTTAAGATGTTAGAACAATATGTAAAGAATGTAGAACAAAGCCATACTAATAGAAGAAGCTCAGTGTTTGCACATGAGAGTGGTAGCCAAACAACTGGTATATTCACCTAATAAAAGAAGCTACGAGTACAATGGTGAGTATGGGAGTGTAAACATAGTAAGTAAAGATCTCACCTCAGTGTTTGCACATGAGAGCAGTAGCCAAATGACTGAGGGGAGATGAGTCCTTGTAACAATACTTGTAGCCAACAGTAAAGTAAGCTGACTACAATGAGAGAACATAAGGAAAGCTCTCGACGAGAGCAATAGCAAAGCAGTAATATGAAAGGAATTACAAGTAATAAGAGAAATGTACAGTGGAGTCAGCATAGTGGCACATAACTGCGTATGAGATCTGGAATCTGAAATATACATAAAACGTGGGCATGCTGGATTATGCGATTGGGCAAGTCATGGTTGATATTCCAACACAATAAATTGCACGGCCTGTAGCTTGTAATATTGGTTTTGCAGGATATGTGCATCCCTCTCCCTACTCACTTGTCGCTGTCGAACTGAGGTGGGTTCACTAAATCAAGAACATCATTCAAATTGGGCTCTGACCTGATGAGTGAGTGATGAGAATTTGGATGTGATGATGATCATCAGGAAAATCCAATGCTGACTTATTATGCTTAATGCTTCTTAAAGTCAAAATTAAGCAGAATTAAGCAGAATTAAGCAAATGGCTGTTAAGGAGATCTTGCTTAGAATAAGTAGGGTTGTTTCCTGAATTAAGCAAAATTCACTTAATTTATCTTTATATTGCTGCTTAAACTGCTTTTCTGCAAGTATCAGCTCTCAGGGGGCTGCCTAGCCATGTCAATAAGGAAATTAAGAAGACATTTAAGGAGACATTTGAATCATAAAAATATATATATTTGGCTATTGAAATAGAGTATACTACGTACATACATCATCACTGCTAACTAACCCTCCTCACGCAAGATGCAAGGGGGGTGGGCATACAACATAGATAAAAAACGATGCAGATCCTGTCATCAGCGCATCATGGTGGCCCCTGCTGTCTCTGTCCTGCTCTCCTCACATTGTCCCTGTCCCCAGCCTTGTTTTGTCATCCTTGTCATTGTCCCATCCCCGTCATTGTCGTCCCATTCCCATTCCCCATGAGCAGTGGCTTGTGGAGGTGGTGCAGGGCAGTGGTGGCAGTTTTCCATAGATACAGCAACAGTAAAACCTAGAAGTTAAAGAGTTGATAAGTTGAATGAAAAAAAAAGAAGCAAACATGGAAAAAAATTACCTGGGGCTCAAACAATGATAGATGTTGTTTGTGCCCCTCATCACCCTTCCCCTGCTGCCTGCACCTATATGCGTCCCTGTTGCTGGGTTGTCCATTGTTGGCATCCTTGTTGTGGGTGCTAGCCCTCCTGGTCATTGTCATCGCTGGTCCTTCCTACCTCCTGGCCGCCCCCCCACAGAAGTGGTGGGGGGGCAGGTGGGGCTGGTAGTAGTCAAAATCACAGGTTTGTACCTAAAAATATTTGTTAACAAGAAAACAAAATGGGAAAAGAACAGAAAAGATACCTATAGCCCAAGAGACGTCGATGAGGTCACTTGGGCCCTTTTTTGTTCTCCCTCGTCATCGTCTCCCCGTCTTCTCCATCTGTCCAGGCTCCCATTTCCATCCCATGAGCACTTGCTTTTGGCATTGGTTGGGGGTGCTGTGGTGGTTGTGGTGGTGTGGTTTTGCTGTTCCTGTCTTCTTGTCATTGTTCATCAGGCGTGGGTGCTTCTTTTTTTCATTGTCGTTATAATACTGTTAGTGCTGTGCTTGGCCCGGCCTCAGGCCATGAGCCAGGCCAAGCCAGGCCCAAATAGGCCAGGCCAAGCCGAGCCAAAATGACGGCCTCTTGATGGCTTTGGCCTGGCCTGGAGATCTGACAAGCCAAAGCCAGGCCGTCAGGCCATGGCTTTTCAAGTGTTGTATCTCAGTGAGTTTGAAGTACTAAATTGTGGTTACCATGTGCCAAGTCACGATATTGAACCAGTGTCATATGTTCTCAATGTTTGGATGGACACATGACAGCATTACGATTTACGATGTGAGTCGTTTTGATTGTCACATCGTGTTCACAGTAGTCATGTGACCAGCCAAACAAACATGTTTTGGATGTGTTTTCATGTAACAACATCGTCGTTCATCGAGTACACTGTATACCAAGCTGCATTCGAGGTAAGTTAGACCCCTGGAAGCATCAAACTTGCTGGCTAACCTCTCAGGAAACTTTTATTATTCTTGCATACAAAGCCACAGCCCAGGCCAAGCCAGGCCAGGGCCAAGCCCTAGTTGATGGCTTTGGCTTGGCCTGTGGATTGGGAAAGCCAAAGCCATCTCAGGCCAGGCCAAAGCCGGGGCTTTCAGGCCAAGCTGGGCCAGAACAGCACTAAATACTGTTAGTTAGAACCTATAAATTATAATATGTTAGTTGAAGCCCAAAAAAAAAAGCAGGAAAAAGAAAACATCGTCTGTGCCTGTTTTGTGTGCAATGCAGCCCATTTCTGTCATTTGCTGGCGAGGTGGCAGCTATGGGTGCATTGGGTGTGGATGTTTACAAACCGGTGGTGGTAGTGGAGGGAGGAGAGAGGGAGGACAGCAGTGATGGCATCAGTGGCATCAACAGGTGGTGATGACCTGGCAGACGTGGTTGATGACGACGTGTCGTGGTTGCATGACGAACACGTGAATTTCCATTTTCGGGAAATGCCGAGGGACTTGGAAGAAATTTCGAACATAAGTCAAGCAGTCCTTAGGGCCTTAAGGACTTACAAGCTTCTTACAGCCTTTATTTGCTGAAATGTCACTTATCCGCTTAATAGATTATATCTGCTTGACTGGTCATCAATTTTAAGGAAGAAATTGTACTTATTTTCCGTAATAAGGCTTAATTTCCTTAATTGGACTCTAAGCTAAATAAGCTGAATAAGTCGACCTTTGATTTTGCTTGAATTCTCCTATTTGGTCGATGTTTTTTTGAGAATAACTTCTACGAATATACAATAAAAGCAAATCACATCCAAGTTTGGAGATAATGTGGCTCAGTAGTATGAATGTATGTATGCGTTTATGAAGTTATGAAATTTTGCGATCCTCAGTGTGATTTTTATCCGGATACACACTACTTGAGCCATTTTTATCCGCACTTCCACCTCTGGGATTTTTCAAAAAAATCTCGATATTCATCCGCATAGACCTGAGGCATTTTTGGATTTTCGCCCAATTTTTATCCGCACCGGCCTCAGGGATTTGGTAGAGCTTTCAGGGGTCCTCGTCCGACAATGTAGGTATTTACCTGCGTTTACCGGAAGAGAACTCGGAATCTCGGATATGCCGTGTGTAGCAACGGCCCATTAGCGCAAGTAGAGCAGCAAGACATCCTCCCGTTCCTGTAGAAATTGGACAACATGTGCCACCATCGTGGCAAGCAGCGAGCAGACAACGAGCAGCTGATACGGACGCTCGGACGGTCCGGATGTTCGAGTTTCCAATATCGAGATTTTCTGGTAGTTTCGGACCACCCGAAATATCTTTTAAGGCCCTGCGAAATGTCCGATTTCAATCACGCGACGAAACTACCCAATTTTTAGTTACCCTGAAAAGTTGATGCTCCCGATGTGGTTGGCTCTTTGGGCACGCTTGCTTTCACTTTTCCATTTTTGGAGATTACCATGAATAATTTTTCTCTACAAACATGATGGTGGAAGCAGTGTCACGGGTCGATAACCTATGGATAAAAATGAATACAACCAGCTTGATGCGTCTCAAGGAGCCACCAATGCCATAAGGCGCAAGTCAGGTTCAATCCTGTTTCTCAAGTTTGTCGCTTCAACATGGAATCCATCGAAAGCAAGAGACATATCGAACTTATTCCCGTAAGTACCGTACATTCATTCCCTTTAGTTCCCTTTAGTGGTCTGGATCTCTCAATGATCGACTCCATACCTAGTGCGCAACGAAGAAGATCCCACCTTACAAGTATCTTCGTCATGAATACGGCGCCGCTCTCTATAGGTGGTTCATTACCGAGGATGAGTATCTGCGCCTGAGCAAACTTTTTGGACGGGACTTCCAGGAGGCTGGCGTTTCGGCTACAAACTTATTTGGTCCTCCTGTTCCCTGCGATGGGTGTGGAAAGTATACCGAATTTATAGATTGGTATACGCAGTCTTATTTTTTTCATCTTCCGAGTCTTTCCTGAATCTGTGATCTTTAGGGTTTGGACGGCCTTGAATCGGGGGGTGCATTCGGCCGATTTCATCTTCGTTGCATTGCAGAATCAACGTCAAGGGAAAGAGACGATGCACGACGCATATTGTTCAGCATGCGGCGTTATGATTTCCCGGTCACGCAATAATGCTGAGGGAGGGGAACCAGACATCTTCCTCGCAGGTGTAAGCTCGTTATTGGGGCTATTCGGTTTCTCATTTCGGCCTGTTGACAAAAAGGTGTAGGAACTTAAGCGATCTGACAATTATGCGATGCTCAAGGGGACCGATACTAAGAAAGAAGGGGACAACAAGATATATGTGCGTGCTACAAGTCATAAGTGATCTGATTGTCTAACTTCCCGTTTGACTGTAGCCTACGTGGGGTAAATGGTGGCTTGATGAGAACGGAAGTGCCCTCGCATGGCTTAAAGCCAACAGAAATAAGGAATAACACAGAAAATGTTGTTGGTTACACCTGAGGGAAGTCTATAGGAATGAGGGAGATGACGGAGGATCCTGTACTTGTATGGCTTGTCCATGGGAGCGCTGTCGAGCATAGAATGGATAAGTGGGGCGGGTCAACGGTCCTCTACGGAAAAGATGTCAGAACGAAAACGAATAAGGCAGAATACCATACGTACGACACCGATGAATTCTTCATCAGCGCCAAAATGCACCCCGGCCTCCCCGACTGTCGCCCGCCTCCATCTCATGTCCAGCGAACGAAAACCAGAAAACACTCCGTCCGACGTCGCTGTCTTGCTCGACCCTAAAGCAGTGAAAATCATGAGGAAAATGACGAACGAACAAGAAAACGAGACCCACAGAGCGGGGTGGATTGTCACCTCTAGACAGATCTTTTGCTCCTTTCTTCTGAGATTCCGGCACTAAAGCCGCTCCGCTACACGGCCCATTCCATTCCCCGACTTTAAACGTCGAGAACCTCCTGCGATGAAACACAGAAATGAACACAATCAACCGTACCATTTGGGTCACCTATCATCATTATGACAGCATGGAACCCCCGATTGCAGTCCCTAGGAGTATAAGTCCACGTATGAAACGGAGTTATTGGTCGGCCGAGGCACAAGATCCGGACGTCGGTGAGAAGGACCCCGGATTATACCCCAAAAGGCCGTTCCCAAAATGTCGAAATTTGGCGATTTTTGTCCGGACGACTTTTGGCGATTTTGTCCGGATTGGAACTAGCCGTTTTCCAAAATTTCAAAATTTGTCCGGACCCGGAAACGGCATTTTCGAGGCCCCAGATTCGCGGAAACGGCCCCTCTAGAGGCCTAAAATTCGCGGGCAGGCTGCCAAAAAGCTTCTAGTAAGGAGGAATAAGGTAGGAAACAAGTTATAAATCAAAAATTGACATAGTGAGTTCAACATGTAATGAATATCAATAGGGTTGTTCACGGTTGGCATTTTTGGTTCATTTTTCACTCATTTTTCAATCATTTTCTATTTCATTTTGATTCCATTTTTCTCAAGAATGGAACTGAGAATGAATGTAAAATGAATGTAAAATGGAACCCTACCCTTGCTTTTGTAAAAAGGGAACCGAAAAATGATCATTTTTCAGCTTTTTAGCACTGTGCCTGGTGAGAAAAATGCATTTTTGCTCCATTTTTCTAAATTTTCCTTCCCAGGGTGTTCATGGTAACCATTTTTTATGTCATTTTCCATTCCATTTTTCATTACCTTTTGTTTGTTCCTCTGCCAAATACATGAAAATGAGTCAAAAATGAGTTTGAAAATGAGCCGAAAATGGCCCAAGAATGGCTACCGTGAACAACCCTAATGTCACGAGTCTTCATCAAATTGCTCATCAATTGCCTCCGCCACTTTTTGTCTCTTCCTAGACATCTTCATGGCATCCTGGAAGTTGACAATGCCATCTTTGAACCAATTACTATCTTCTTGTGTGAGCTCTAGAGTGCCAGTTTGAGTATGTACCTTGGGAGGCAAGGAAAGTAGGCAAAGGAATGACATCGAAGGCAGGAGGGCAAATTGCCTCATCTGCAATTGTTAAGGCTCCAACGGTTTAGTTTACTTTTACGACTTTTGGGTCAGGTAAACATATATGGTTGGATAAACAGTATATCTATCTATATATGTTTAATATATGGTATACAAAACAGTTGTTATATGCTAAGATTTTTTTACCGCTACTACTTCACCATCTTGCATCGCAATGCCTTTTTAGGCATCATCTCAAACAATCCACTCCGGATCCATGCTTTTGTGAGTAATACCATTCTGATTGATTCCTCCTTCAACAAACTTCAGAGATTGCTACAAATGTGCCAAGACTTTGAGAAAATGCATTTGATGGAGACACTCATGGCTGGAATGGTGAGATAGTCCCACACCATCCAAGGAAGTGTCGGGTATTCAGCAGCATAGATCTAAGAGACATCAGATATGGTGTGAGAGACAAAGAAGGAAAATTGGATAATAGACTCACTTTCCACCATAACAGAGGGTTTAACAATACCTCCGGGTCATCAGTTGGGCTCCCATCAAACCTGAGATACCTATCAAGTTCATCTGCAAGCTCTTCCTGCAGGGTGCACTTCAGAATTGATGTTGCTGACATGGCAGTGACTGGGCACTGAAAGGAGCATGCGCTTGCGAGAAATGACGGGGCTTCCACTGTTGGCAGCATCACAAAAAAAGCCAAAGAATGGAAAGGGATAAAAAGGTATACTAAGTCCTTATATTTGCAAGAGGTCCCATGAATGGCATTGTGGACTTTTTAAGACCTTTGAATCCAGAAAACACTGCATTTAATGACCCTTTCATTTCATTAAATGGCCTTATAATACATCTCCAGACTTCTGTAACATTGGATGTTACAGAAGTCCTTATGATGATCCCCTCTTTTTTGTGATGCACTTTGGCACAGTCTTGGGGTGGACGATCGGAGCTTGAGGCGCCAATGATTCAATGCAAGTCTCTGCAATATAGCAAAATACAACTTTGGCCATTTTGATGGCTTCATCTTGAGCGGTGGAGTCTTCAGGGTTAGCAGTGGCCATGAACCAGTGGCTACATAGGCTGGATGTAAAACTAAGACAAAGGCATCAAGACTGTAGGGATTATTAGATGCAAGACAACTTACTTGTTGCTACTATATTCACATGATGGCTCCGTGCAGGTACTGAATACTTTGTCAGCTTTGCAAGGCCCTGCTTGGCAGTGTGTCGCATTGCAAACAAATGGTCAAATGAGCTTGAGATGGTCATAATTAAAATAGGGATTGAGGCCCTGAGCATGATCTGTTGCATTTCGTTTGTGCTTTGTAGCATCTGGTATAATGTATTTTGGGTCCAGGTTGTCTTGAGTATGCTGGTGGGCCATTACCAATGAGGAGGGGAATGGTAAAAAAATTTTCAATGGAGAAGCTCACCATTCCCACTTCCACAATGCTTTGCCTTCTATTACATATGTTTTATGTAACTGTTTAGTATACTCTATATACTGTATAACTACTGTGTATATGATTCTGGCAGTCAGGGGGTATACACAAACATATACACATACAGTATAAAGTGTTTAAAACAGTTAGCTAGAGGGAACGGTTGGAGCCTTAGCAATCGTGAAGTTATCTCAGGAATGTGATGAAATTGGTGGCCATGCATCCATTACATGTGCTGAGATAGGTAGGGGTGCCAAAATGGTGGATAGTGGTGATGTATATTTCCCTATATTTCCATGGGAAAAAAGCAAAGATACACAAACAAAGTACTGGAAGTAACAATAAAATAATCGCATTGAACAGTATTTGAACTGTCAATCATTCAGAATGGAAACCCAGTGAGACCACATATTTACTACTACACCATCAGATCATGTCCGGATGAGGATATAGCCTTACACAATGGCCTTTGTCCATGTCCAGACAAACACAACAGGTATACCCTCAATTTGGACCAGTTTTGTCCGGGTTGGAACATGGCCTGATGGCCAAAATCCTCAAAATCTGTCTGGATTGGTGAACACCCTTAGGAGGTATAATCCGGGGTCCTCAGTGAGACCAGGAATAGGGCTGCTCAATTCTAGATCATTTTGAAAATCAATTTCACTGTTTGCTGGTCGTGTGAGATCACTGCTAATTATTATGTAATGTTTATGAGTGACACATTGTCACACACCGCTGTGAAAGTCTGAAGATGCACTGAACACGCATATCTATCTCTAATTCTAGCTTCATTACACTTGTTTATAATTCTACTGTTTTAAGATGAAATGATCTAGAATTGAGCAGCCCTAATGATTGACTTGAGAGAGATTACATAGTGTTGCTAATGGCTCGGCTCGGAGCTGACGAGCTGATGAGCTGAGCAGCTGTATTTGGTGAGCTGCTTAATTATAGCTCAGCTCTTTCAGCTTGTGGGCCCTGAGCGGGCTCTGAGCGGCTCGAGCCGTTGAATCATAGTATAAGGGCAACCTAAGCCTCTAGCAAAGGGAAATCCGAAGTTAAAATTATACTACATAATACAGGCATTGGGGACACACATAGCAAAGGGAAATCCGAAGAGAAAACTCTAAGGATCCCCTTGCTGATGCCCAGTATATGTGAAGACAACAAAAATCAAATATAACCTAAAAATAGAAAAAGGCAGAGATATGCGGATCAAGGCCACCAAATGACATCATACCAAGGGGTATGTGTCGGAAGGGGTACTCCGCCTCTAAATATAAAAGTGTCAACATGTACAAACATGATAGCAAGGGAAAATTAGTAATAAAATCCGGAGAAATCATAGAAAATGAAGAATAGAAGGAAATGAGGTGGGGAAAAATATAGGACCAACATAAAAAATAGGAAAAACACACAGGGCACCCCCCTAGTCCCCTTACATCACCCCCTCTCTAAGATGCATCACCCCGATGCATTTGAAATCACATACGACCAAAGTCCGTGACTTGAATGCGACACGGTGCAGCAGTGTGCGGTCGGTGGAATTCCTTGATTAACTGAGGGGCATTTACTTCCGACTCTTTGACCCATGAGTTCTCCTCATAACCATAACCCTTCCAATGTACCAAATACTGGAGTTTTCCTCGACGCAAATGGCTGTCCAAGATTGACTCGACTTTATATTGGGGTTCTCCCTCGATCACTGTAGGTGGTGGTGGTGGGTGTGAATGGCGTCTCGGGAATGGATCTGGTGGAGCTGGAAGCAATTTGACGACATGGAAGACGGGATGGAGCCTGGACATGGAGGCTGGGAGGCATAGACAATAGGCATGCATTCCAATGCACTTGACAATGGGGAAAGGTCCCAAGAAGCGATGAGCGAGTTTCTTGGATGGACGTGTAGTGGAGACGTCACTGGAGTCAAGATAAACTCAATCACCAACCTTGTACTGAGGGGTTGGGGAGTGGCATTGGTTGTAAAATTGCGCCATGTCGTCCTTCGCCTTTGCTAAGGCTGCCCTTGCCTCCTCCAAGCTATCCCTCATGTGTTCTGTGAACTCATTCACTGTCTCAATGTGTGAGGGAGTTTGGCGAGGTTCAAATCCCATGCATGGATGTCATCCAGTGTCTAAGAGGAAAGGGATCTGTTGAGTGGAAGCATGGACATGGTTGTTGTATCCGAACTCGGCCAAAGGAAGGAGATCGTCCCAATCGTCCTGGCATTCATTGACAAAGAGGCGGATGTACTGCTCCAGTTCCTGGTTGACTCGCTCCGTCTGGCCATCAGTTTGTGGGTGATAAGCAGTTGAAGCGAGGAGTTTGATCCCCAGGAGCCGGTACAGCTCACGAGTGAACTCTGCCATGAACTGAGGGCCACGATCCGAGAGGAAGGCACCAGGAAGTCCATGTAATTTCCACACATGGTGGAGGTAGAGTCGAGCGGCACCTAGGGCACTGACAGTGGTGTGAGTGGGAATGAAGTGAGCGGGTTTTCCCACTGAGTCAACTGTGCACATCACCGCCTCAAACCCGTTTGACTCTGCCAATTCCACCACAAAGTCGACGCTGATGACATCCCAACGACTCTCTGGAACAGGAAGAGGGTGTAGCTCGCCAATAGGCTTGCGACGAGGAACCTTGGTGTGTAAGCAAAGGTCACAAGTGTGACAATACTGACCAATGAGCCGTGACATTTGTGGCCACCAATAGTTCCATGAGGTGAGCTCCAAGGTCTTCCAGCGTCCGGGGTGGCCAGCAATCTGTGAGTCATGGTGTTGGGATATGATGCGCTGGCGAAGGTCTGGGTCATTGGGAACATAGATGCAATCCCTGAAATACAACAAGTCCTCCTTTTCAGCCCACTCTGCCACACGTAAGGAAAGGGTCGATCCTTTCCTCAGTTCTTTAACAGCTCGGGCGACAACATCCTCATGTAAACCGCTATGGTTTGCATGACAAATGTCACATAGCATGTCCCACTCCTCGCCCTGGGGTGCGATGCCTTCCAGTGCTCGAATGGCAAACAGGTCTGGCTGCAACAGCACAATGTTTTGGTTGTCACTGCTGCCATCCCCATGGTCTGCACATCGGGAGAGGGCATCGGTCTTCCCCATGCTGTGACCCAGATGATGGTGCAAGGAGAAGTCAAATCTGGATAGATACAGGGACCAACGAGCTTGATGATGGTTCAATTTCTTGGCCATCATAAAGTACTCAAGATTCCTGTGATCTGTCCAAATTTCCACCTTGTGTTGGGCACCCTTGAGGAAGTGTTGCCACTCCTCGAGTGCATGCATTAATGCCAACATCTCCTTGTATGGATCTCATAGTTTTTCTCTACAGCACTAAGGCTTTTGGAGTAGAACGCAACAGGATGTCACTTCTGGTCCTCCGGAGACTGCTGAGACAACACGGTGCCCATCGCAAAGTCAGAACTGTCAGCTTCTACATGAAAAGGATGCGAATCATCAGCAAAGGTAAGGATTGGAGCGGAAGTGACCATCTCCTTAAGCTTTTCGAATGCCTCCTGTTGTGCATTATCCCACCTCCATGCCTCCTTTCCTGTCCAGTCAAACAGTGGTCATGCATGATGTGAGAAATCCTTGATAAAATGCTGATAGAAATTGATGAAGCCCAGGAAAGACTGCACCTCCTTCTTGTTCATGGGTGTCGGCCAAGCTGTGACCCCATTTACCTTGATAGGATCCATCTCCACTTGACCCTCCAAGATAATCAGGCCGAGGTACTCGATCTTGGTCTTTTCGAACTTGCATTTGTCCTGACGAAGGTAGAGTTTGTACTGTTGAAGTCGCTCTAGGACGAGGCGCGTGATGCGACGGTGCTCTTCAACTGTGCGAGTGAAGATGAGGATGTCGTTGAGATAGATGCAGACAACGCCTTCGAGGATGAGGTCATGGAAGATGTTGTTCATCATGGTCTGGAAGGTGGTGGGGCTATTAGTAAGGCCAAAGAACATGACAAGTGGTTCAAAAAGACCACGGTTGGTACGAAAGGCTGCCTTCCACTCATCTCCCTCCTTTATCCTCACATTATTATAGCCCCAACGGACATCAAGCTTGGTGAAGTATCGGGCTCCATGGAGCTGGTTTACGAGTTCAGAGATGAGGGGTAGTGGGTAGTGATTTTTGACCGTGATGTTGTTGAGCCTTCTGTAGTCTTGAACCAGTCAAAGTGAGCCATCCTTCTTCTTGACCAAGAAAAAGGGAGAGGCCATAAGTGACTTCGATGGTCGAATACGTCCAGAGGCCAGGTGCTCATCGATGAACTGGTCAAGCTGCCATTGTTCTTCCAGAGAGAGAGGATAGACCTTGCAGGATGAAGGGGTTGTGCCAGGGGTGAGTTCGATCGCGTGATCCCATGGCTTGTGCGCAGGAAGAGAGTCGAATGACTCCTTGGAGAACACGTCTTCAAACTCATGTAGATGAGGGAGTAAGGAGTTAGTAGAGGATTTAGCAGCATTGTTTTTGTGGAAGGCCTCAGCGAGGCATTGGGATATGTTCGATGTGGCACACACCTCATGCAATGAGTGAATCGCAGTGTAGAAGATCCGATCACCCTCCTCCACTTCCTCTGGGTCCTCACCATCATCATCCGAGTCTGGCATTAGATCAGGAACCCCTTCCAATTCCACTTCAGGTATAGGCAGGGGTCCAGCACGACACTTCTGAGTATGTCGTATCGCCGCCTTCTGTCCATGACATTCTTGCCTGGCTTCTGTGAAACACGTCCGACAGCAGGATGGACATCGGCTCATGGTAACCTCCCCGGTATGCCAGTCGACCTCTGGGTTATGGTCTCAAAGCCATGGATATCCCAACATCACCTTTTGCTTTCCTAATTGAGTGACAGCAAAAAGGGCACGCTCACTATGATCTTTGTAATGGAGAACCAGGTCTGCAACCTCTCAGATGGCACCAGCTTCATTTGGGGATCCATCCACATTATATACAGGTATCGGACGTGAGAGTGAGCAAGTATTTAGGCGATGTTGTTGTACCAGATGGGAATTGATGAAGAGACCAGTCGCACCAGAGTCCAGGAGTGCAGAGACACCAAGTATCTGTCCAGTGTCAGTCGTCTGCAGTTTGATGGCTAGGTTCAAGGAATGTGCAGAGGGAGTGGATGCCACAATATACTTGTGTGGTAGTTTATGCTTCCATGATTTAATTTTGGGACGTGGAGTAGAAGGAGAGATGGGGAGAGCAGGTACGTCTTTAGCCAACTTTGAAGGGTCAGAGAGGGGAGCAGTCACAGAAATGGATTCATTCTCCAGGGATTCAACTGACAAGACTTCAAAGCGGTTATGGACAGACAGTGAGGGCGTATGATTCACTCGCTGCAAATAGGAAAATCCTGCTCCTCTACAACTTCCAACTTAATCTCCTCTGCAACTTGATCCTTCACTTCCTCAACATCTACAAGTGCCAACAAATCTTGCAGGAGTTCATCTTGTCCCTCGGGGGTGAGCATGCAGATATCCTGATGATGGGGACACACTCCAGCCCTGTGTCCAGGTTCCCCACAATGGTAGCAGAGATCCAACTTATGTGCATGGCTGTGGGCTGCATCAACATCCATTGATACTGGGACATTGACGGCTGGTGTGGGAGTTTGATGAACAGGAATGGGGTTAGGGTGGGGGAGGCTTCGATTGAAGGTGTAGGGCATATGAGTGGCAGTTGGAGCATGGAATGCAGCATTAAACGCCACATTTGTGAGTCAGTTCTCATCACAGAGTGAAGCAGCTTCATACCAAGCAAGGATATCATCGTCTGCTGGGCGCCCTTCCAACATCTGTGCAATCTGGTCCTGAATTTCTCGGTTGAGCCCCCATCAGAACTTTACCACCACTGGTAACCCACTCCCATATCCTGCCATGTCCACCAAATCCTTGAACTCATCGATATAGTCGTCCACAGATTGACATCCCTGGTGGTAAGCAGATGACTCAAGTCGTGTCACTGCTCAGTGGTGTTCATTGAGGGGGCAGAAGTGGCATATGAACTCAGCTCGAAAGTCACCCCAAGTGGAGAAAGGTAGAGAACTGAGTTCTTTAGTTTGACGTAGGATACGGTCCACATAGAGATAGGTGCATTCAGATTTCATGTATGTGAAGGCCCAATAAATTTTTGCAGCCTCATTGACGAATTGATGCGACTGGAGACTGATGTATAACTCACAGGAATTAAGGAATGCACGTCCCTGCGCACGTGCACCATTAAATTTGGCGGGGGGGGGACAGTTTGATCTGGGCGCATTCCTTAGTGGATGCATTTGGCAAAACGTTGTTGTTGGGTGCGCTTGGAGTCATAAAGGGGGAACTATTGGTGGTAGGGTTAGCCTGGAGGGTCCTAACAAAGTTTTCAATCGTAGATTTAAGCGAGTCAATTTGCACGCGCATTCCAGAAATGTCACTTTCAAGTGCATCGAAGCATTCTGATGCGTCCATGTCGCTAGGGAGTGTGTTTGGCGAAAATGGTGGCGTAATAAAGGCGAGATTATCTGGAACGGTGTGTAGGGACTCTGTGGAGCTTTGGGAAGCGTCACCCAGTCCATACCTGCCTATCTTGGGCAGCATGTTCACGATTTTCGGGCCTTAGGGGAGAGTTTTCTACTATAAGGGCAACCTAAGCCTCTAGCGAAGGGAAATCCAAAGTTAAAATTATACTACATAATACAGGCATTGGGGACACACCTAGCAAAGGCAAATCCGAAGAGAAAACTCTAAGGATCCCCTTGCTGATGCCCAGTATATGTGAAGACAACAAAAATCAAATATAACCTAAAAATAGAAAAAAAGGCAGAGATAGGCAGATCAAGGCCGCCGAATGACATCATACCAAGGGGTATGTGTCGGAAGGGGTACTCCGCCTCTAAATATAAAAGTGTCAACATGTACAAACATGATCGCAAGGGAAAATTAGTAATAAAATCTGGAAAATCATAGAAAATGAAGAATAGAAGGAAATGAGGTGGGGAAAAATATAGGACGAACATAAAAAATAGGAAAAACACACAGGGCACCCCCCTAGTCCCCTTACACATAGTATCAAACATGCAAACGTGCTGCGATGGGCATTCCCTGCACTGCTCTTCCTTTCTACCTCTTTCTTTCTCGCTATTGCATCTATCCCTCGCTTATTTAGTAGTATTTAAACAAGAAGTTGATTTGGTCACTTCCTTTGCATGGTATAGTGCTGTGCATGAGGCCATGAGGCAGGCCAAGCCAGGCCCAAATAGGCCAAGCCAAGCTGGGCCAAAATGGCGGCTTCATGATGGCTTTGGCCTGGCCTGGGATCCAGAAAAGCCAAAGCCAGGCCATGAAGCCACAGCTTTCGTGAGCAGAGGGAACATTTATTTGCAGCTTGAGTTATTAATAATATGCATCATCAAACTTTAATTTATCAACATTGCATCAAAACACTTGCCATCGTTCTCTGTTGTTTTTCATCTTTGTCACCATCGCCCATCTTTATGGCTCCTCATTCACCTATCTGCACTTACCTTCTTCTTTTTTGCTCAAGTACATGTACAATGTAACCCTTTGGGGCTCATCCTTCAACTATTTATGATGACAATTTGGCCAGTGCTCACTCACCATTTTTGCATCAACTTGTGCTGTTTGTGCTCCTCTCTCTTCTGTGCCCAATATTATAAGGGCAACCTTAGAAGCCACTTAATTAATGGACTAGCAAAAGGATATCTGAAGTTAAAATTATGGTACATATTACAGGGAGTGGAGGCACACCTAGCAAAGGCAAATCTGAAGAGAAAACTCTAAGGACCCCTTTGCCGATGCCCAGTATATGTGAAGATTGCAAAAATCAAATAGTAAATAGAAAAAGGCAGAAATAGGCAGATCAAGGCTGCCGAATGACATCATACCAAGGGGTAGATGTTGGAAGGGGTACTCCACTTCTAAATATAAAACTGTCAACATGCACAAATGTGATAGAAATGGAAATTAGTAATAAAATAAGGAAAAATCATAGAAAATGAAGAATAGAAGGAAATGAAGCGAGGAAAAATATAGGATAAATGTAAAAAATAGGAGAAATACACAGGGCTCCCCCCCTAGTCCCATTAAATCACCCCCTCTCTAAGATGCATTGCCCCAATGCATCTGGAATTGCATACAACCAAAGTCAGTCACTTGAATGCAACATGGTGCAGCAGTGTGCCATCGGTGGAATTCCTTGACTAACTGAGGGGCATTCACATTGGACTCCTAGACCCATGAGTTCTCCTCATACCCATAACCCTTCCAGTGCACCAAATACTGGAGTTTTCCTTGACACAACCGGCTGTCCAAGATTGACTTGACTTCATACTGGGGTTCTCCCTCAATCACTGTAGGCAGTGGTGGTGGACATGAATGGCATCCTGGGAATGGATCTGGGGGAGCTGGGAGGAGTTTGATGACATTGAAGACTGGGTGGAGTCTGGACATGGATCCTGGGAGGTGCAAACAATAGGCATGCATTCCAACACACTTGACAATGGGGAAAGGTCCCAGGAAGCGATGGGCAAGTTTCTTGGACAGATGTGTGGTGGAGATGTCACTGGAGTCAAGATAAACTCGATCACCAACCTTGTACTGAGGAGCAGGAGAATGGCGTTGATTGTAAAAGCACACCATGTCATCCTTTGCCTTCGCCAAGGCTGCCTTTGCCTCCTCCAAGCTATCCCTCATGTGTTCTGTGAACTCATTCACTGTCTCAATGTGTGAGGGAGTTTGGTGAGGTTCAAATCCCATGTGTAAATGCCATCCAGTGTCTAAGAGGAAAGGGGTCTGTTGAGTGGAAGCATGGATGTGGTTATTGTATCCAAACTGAGCTAAGGGAAGAAGATCGTCCCAATTGTCCTGGTGCTCATTGACAAAGATGCAGATGTACTGCTCCAGTTCCTGGTTGACTTGCTCAGTCTGGCCATCAGTTTGCGGTGATAGGTCCACTGTGCACTCTAAACTCTGGGACTGTCTCCAGAGGCATCAAAACATCAAAATGCATGCTCCCAACCCCTATGAACCCTGTGACACTGCTCCAAAACTATTTCGATCGACTTCAAACGACTTTGAACGACTTTGAACAATATCGCAGGACTTCAAACGCCTTCGGCTGCCATACACCAATCGCACCACCCTTGGGATACACACAGCACACATTGTAAGAGTTAGTGTGTCGCATATCGAGCACCACTGGACACGAGGAGATACAACGACGGGATTCTAGGACATGATTGTGGCGCCTCAACACCTTGATGATATATTAGATCAATGGGGACAGGTACCAGTGATAAATCATGTCTCTAGAGGTTTCCCTTCTTATCATCTTTCATTTATTCTATGATTTGCAAAGATTCTCTATTGTTTTATATCTTGCCTCATGTATTCCTCATGTTTTATTTCCTTTTTAGTATCACTTCTCCCAAACATATATAAGCCTTGTACTAGCTACTTGAAGGAATACATTGTCCTCTCACATCAATTGTCTGATTCAAGACCTATTCTCTTGAGTCCAAGCATCTCGACTTAGTCTCAAAATTCAGTGTTTTACACCGAATTTCCTCGAACTCCTTGTACTAGCTTCACGAAACGATCGCATATTGTCTATCCCCTCTAGACCCCTTTCTACGTCCTCATAGTCTATCCTCAGTCACCGTCAAAGGCATCTTCGTCTTCTATAAAGACCTTCAAACTTCATTGCACTTCTTTGCACTTCATTGCACCTCTTCGAATACTCATTGAACTTCATTAAATTTCCCTCAAACATTATCGCAGCACTTTGTACACCCTCGATTATTATTGAACTTCTCTTGAACATCATCGCAGCGCTTCGAATACTTTCGAGCCTCTTCGAACCTCATTGCACCTCATTGCATCTCATTGCACCTCATCACACACCCTTTAGAATTGTTTTCATACCCCTGGTTTACAGCGGTGATATTTAGTACCACCTTGCAACCTTCCTCTAACTAGTGTTATACCATTCGAGCCCTTATTGTGGGTTTTGTTTGGGTTTCCTGGTCGAGTATCATCAGTGGATGATAGGTGGTCAAAGCAAGGAGTTTGATTCCCAGAAGTTGGTACAGTTTGCAAGTGAACTCTGTCACAAACTGAGGGCCACGGTCAGAAAGGAAGGTGCCAGGAAGTCCATGTAATTTCCATGCATGGTGGAGATAGAGTCAGTGGCACCCAGGGCACTGACAGTGGTGTGAGTGGGAATAAAGTGAGCATGTTTCCCCACTGAATCAACTGTGCACATCACTGCATCAAACCCATTCAACTCTGGCAACTCCACCACAAAGTCAACACTGACAACATCCCAATGACTCTCTGGAACAGGAAGAGGGTGTAGCTTGCCAACGGGTTTGTGATGAGGAACCTTGGTGCATAAGCAAAGGTCACAAGTACAACAATACTGACCAATGAGCCATGACATTTGTGGCCACCAATAATTCCGTGAGGTGAGCTCCAAGGTCTTCCAGCATCGAGGGTGACTGGCAATCTGTGAGTCATGGTGTTGGGATATGATGTGCCAGCGAAGGTCTGAGTCATTGTGGACATAGATGCAATCCCTGAAATACAGCAAGTCCTCCTTTTCAGCCCACTCTGCTGCATGCAAGGAAAGGGTGGATCCCTTCCTCAGTTCCTTAACAGCTTGGGCAACAACATCCTAATGTAAATCACTATGGTTTGCATGATGAATGTCACATAGGATGTCCTGCTCCTCGCTCTGGGGTGCGATGCCTTCCAGTGCCCTAATGGTGAACAGGTCTGGCTGCAACAACACAATGTTTTAATTGTCATCGCTGCCATCCCCATGGTCTGCACATCAGGAGAGGGCATCGGTCTTCCCCATGCTGTGACCCAGATGATGGTGCAAGGAGAAGTCAAATCTGGATAGATACAGGGACCAATGAGCTTGACGATGGTTCAATTTCTTGGCCATCATAAAGTACTCAAGATTCCTGTGATCTGTCCAAATTTCCACCTTGTGTTGGGCACCCTTGAGGAAGTGTTGCCACTCCTCGAGTGCATGCATTAATGCCAACATCTCCTTGTCATGGATCTCATAGTTTTTCTCTACAGCACTAAGGCCTTTGGAGTAGAACACAACAGGATGCCACTTCTGGTCCTCCGGAGACTGCTGAGACAACACGGTGCCCATCGCAAAGTCAGAAGCATAGACAATTCCAATGATGTCATCGATGAAGCATGGATAGAATGGAATCAATGGGTGCCCAAGGACATTGCAGTGCCTTTCGAAGAACCATCCAAAGAGGTTGGTGAGATCAGGAGCATCTGAAATGCCCATGGCTAAGCCATTCTTCTGTTTGTACACTTTATCCTTGTATCACGTGATAAGATTTTGGTTCCAGGTACAAAGACATAGTAGGAAGATATGCATTGCTTTGTATTCCTCATGTGTAGTAGGCTTTCCGACGTACTCTTCGTACAACTCGGCCGCTATGTCTAAGCAATATTCCAGAGGAATGTTAGGATAGAAGGCTACTACATCACCAGTGACTATATACCACTTGTGATTCATATCAAGATTAATCTTACTTAATTTTATTGCCAAGTCCTTGGTATCTTTCAGTATGGTTGGTGCTGCCTCTATGAGCAGTTTAAGTTTTTTACTAACCTACTTGATAGCAGGATTCTGAATAGCAGAGTGACACAGGATTATTGGTTGCATCTTTACAGGTTCCTTATGTATTTTAGGAATACCATAAAACACGGGTATCACATGTTGTTCCCCCTTCTCCATAATACAGTGTAGGAAAAATTTACCAAGTTGATTGCTGCTGTTGGAAATTAAATTGTCAGCATAGTTTGCAATAATTTCCATGTCAGTACATTGTTTGTCACAGACTTGTTGTGCTGTAAGCAGATGAAGCAACAGGTAGTTAGTTTGATCATTCAACAATTTGAGACATTTCTCATCAAGCCAGGTTCACTCTGACACTGCTATTCCTAGGTTCTTATTGGTCATAGTGACAATGTAGTCATGGCTAATCAAGAACTCCTCGACTTTGGAATGGCGGGGGGCAAGCGGATTAGATTTATGCCCAGCCTCCTCCTTTGGTATATTGGAAATTGTTTTGTAAATGAAGTTCCGCCCTAAAGTGATGCCAAGTTTGAGATATGCAGGTAATTGAGGTGGTTTCCCCTTGCAGACATGGGGGACCTCAAAGTCAGGATTGTATGAGTTAACAGAACTTTGATCAAATGCAAAGAACAGATGCCAATGGAGGCGTTCAACAAAGTTGAACCATGTTTCCTTGATTAATTCAGAATTGCGTGGACTGCAGAACAAGTATCTCATTCCTACACTTAAGTCTAATTCTATTTCTTTAGGCAAGGTTACATTCTGACCACGGTGAATCAAATTTTTGTAGGAATTAGCCTGTATAATATTTACAGGCATACTCAAAATAAGACTATTTACAGCATCCAGGTAAGGGATAGTAAGCAAGCTATCAGGGATTAGCATTGGATTAACATACCAGTCATTGGGTATGCTATGAAAAGCACAACCTAAGCCATGCAGCCTTTCCCCTTGGCTTTCTGCACTGAAGTTCCCTTCGACGGCATCTTCTTTGTCTTCCCTTTGCCACCCTTGGTGGCATTGGGAACCTTGCAACCAGGTTTGGGAATGTAAGGAAGAGGCATTTTGGGTGCCTTGTCAGGATGAGAAGCATTCTTGGATGTTGACAATTTCTTCTTGCCAGAATTGGCCTTTTTTGGAGGCTGCTACAAGAGAATGAGAGTCAGACGAGTACGGGGTGTATCGAGTACTCACCTTAGATGTCAACGCCTTCAGGCAGGCAGAGACTGCTTTGTCGATCATGGACTGAATCAATGGGCTGGGCTTGGTAGCATCAGCCATCTCCACATCGGCGGACTTAGCGAGGTCTTTCTTCTTTGAGATTTTTCTTGCCATGATGGCATCCCAAGCCCCACAATCAAAATGACATGGAAGGCATAGACTATGCTGTCTTCAATGACTTGGTGGGCAAGCTGTTCACCAGACACATTATCTTGCCACCCAGTAAGAATGAGCTCCCCTTGCACATTCTTCTCCAAGATTGGCAGCTCAGTAGCTGCCAAGATCTCACTATGCCACTTAGTAATAGCAGGTAGCATGGAAGTGTAAAGACACTCGGGTGTAAGTGATGCCTCAAGAAACTTGATATTGTCCTGCTTGGCCACAATGGCATTTGCAAGGATGGTTTCCTGATACTTCTGGGGAAGCAAACCAGCACCTGCTGCATCAGCAGCAAAGTCCTTGGTAAGTTGGACTTCTGGCATCAAAGGCTGCATATGCAGTGGTAACGTTCCTGCAGACTGATGCTGCAGCCACTGTACAACAGTGGTGCGAGTGCCGTTCAGCTTGGCAGCTGTAACAGCGATGCCCAAAAGGGCCTCTCACAGAACGTGGCAATAGTCACTAGGGACCATCATGATGAGAGCATCAACAGTTGTTGCAGCCTGCAAAACTGCATGCTGCACCATCTGAGCCGCGTCATCTTCAACATTAGAGACAGCCACCAGGGCATCAATCAAAGGGGAGAGAGCACGAGTAAAAGAGTTCATTGCCATAACAAAAAAGTTGTAAGGCGAGTTGAAAGTAAGCAGAGGTGGGCAAAGGTAAGAGTTAGGGAGGTGTATTTCTACAACCACAAGATGATAGATGAGTGAGGACAATGGGCTTGGTAAAAACCAGCCATCCCATTTTGCCTTTTGTTTTTTTTGATTATCATGAGCATTGAGTACAATAACTAAGTCTTAGTCTCCATATGCGCTGCAACACTGGCTGAGAGAAATCACCTCACTGCGTCGGACCAAGACCATGTAGGCAAAGGGGTATGTAACACCATCAACGTTATACCCACTCCATCATAGTATACTGATTCTACCCAAGTAGGATCATCTCTCATCTGCCGACCTCCACTATAAGGGCAACCTAAGCCTCTAGCAAAGGGAAATCCAAAGTTAAAATTATACTACATAATACAGGCATTGGGGACACACCTAGCAAAGGCAAATCTGAAGAGAAAACTCTAAGGATCCCCTTGCTGATGCCCAGTATATGTAAAGATGACAAAAATCAAATATAACCTAAAAATAGAAAAAGGCGGAGATAGGTGGATCAAGGCCGCCGAATGACATCATACCAAGGGGTATGTGTCGGAAGGGGTACTCCGCCTCTAAATATAAGAGTGTCAACATGTACAAACATGATAGCAAGGGAAAATTAGTAATAAAATCCAGAAAAATCATAGAAAATGAAGAATAGAAGGAAATGAAGTGGGGAAAAATATAGGATGAACATAAAAAATAGGAAAAACACACAGGGCACCCCCCTAATCCCCTTACATCCACTTCTATGGCATCTGCAGTATACATTGATAGTCACCTTGATGCACTATGAGTCCTGATGTGTAACTTTCTTACCTGTGTGTTGAGAGTAGGATGGTAACTTATGTGAACACAGGAGTCAATCAAAACATGTCTAAATATTCCACGCACCGTGTTATACCATCATTGAAATTGTTCACCAGTTTAACTTTATGTGGTGATTCAGCATCATACTGTCACTGCATGTACTCAGGGATCCTATGTGCTTGTAAGTTGAAGGTTCTTCACCATCTAGTGGCGATCTGTTTGCTGAAGCGGCCATCCTTCTCATCTCATAGATCAAAGGCCCTGGGACCAAGTAATACACACACCTTATGACAAAGCAGATGTCATCTGTAGTTTGCCAACATCCCCAAAATCCGTGAATTCTGTAACATGTTTTGACTTGGATACGGACAACAAAGATAGGTTGATTTGTCAAACCATTATTGCACCCTTTTGATTGCTAGTCATCCAGTTGAGAGCCTGGGATTTTGGAGAAAGGTATCAATAGATGGCACTAGTGACTGGTCAGACTGTCAGCTGGTTAGATGATATTGTCGTGATTGTTGGCAGCTCTATCGTGCTTCTACCAGATGGTATTAAAAGTTTGGTATGTGATAAATCCTTTGAGCACCATGGGTCTGCTGACTTGGTCTCCATTCTCAGCGATCAGCTTATGCTTTTGGCCTTTCTTTGCCTACCTATCTACGCCTCAACATCACTCTCAGCCATATCTAGGAATACCCCATAACCAGAACTTGTTGGAGCCCACTTGTATTGACTAGTCCATTCGAGAATCCCTAGTCATAATGTTTCTTTGTCTTCGAGCCCCATCTTGAGTAGATTCTGTATATGATAAAAATACCATCTCATTCTCATGAGATGTCTTGCACTTGTTCACCAGTGAACGGGTTTCAAAACATCCGTGTTTGTCTGTGTCGCACTGTTGAGAGCTTCTGAGCTCCATCGTCTGCATATCACAAGGCCAGTGCATAGATTGTGCCTTGTTGTGATCCTTACTCACCATTGATTACTCCTAATAGTGGTTGTTTCATTCATTATTGAGTGGGGATGGTCCAGCTTGGGTCCATCCTCATTTCATTCATGTATGGTCCACTTTCGTCCCTGATAAACATTATTCACCACTGATAAGGTTATGCTTTACAAGTATTGAGACTGACGAATCTTACATGAAGCTATGATTATGCTGAAATTGATGAGCCCTCCCATGACCTATCCTTAGTGGGTTCATGCTAAAAGGTGTGTGATACAGGTATAGAATAGTCAGCTAATCCAGTCCCCACTCCATACGTGTTATGCCTCCTTGCAGACAAATGGTGATTGGTTGTTAGGAGTCATTTGTAAAACAAACGATTGTCATTCTTCTCACGCAATCAATGAATAAGCCATCCTGCAGGTCTATTTGTAACATTCAATGTTTCAGTTGCCTCCCACATTCACAGGTCACAGTATCACAGTTACTCTTTTTCAGTCATCTGCCAGCGTCACGCTCCAGTGACGAGCTCCCAGATGCAGCTGGAAGAAACTCCCAGGATGCTACTTGACATCAGTCTCCAGCGACAGCCTCTCACCAGCTAGCTGGGACATGAGGGGTGAACTGTAGGAAACTCAAGTGCTGAGATCGGCGCTCTGCAGTTCACAAGGCTTTTAACCCTAATATTGGGGGGCTATGATCAGCTCAGCCTTTGTCAGGACCTGGTCAAGTTAGGGAGAGTGCTAGTAGTTCCAGGGTAGAAATCTGGTACACCCAAAAGCATGTAAATGGTATCAATAACCTCGAACGCCGGTCAGTCATACATCTGACTTTCATCATCCAAACTCCTTAATCATGCACCTCAGCCTCAACACTTTGGGCTATTGAATCGGCATCCGAGTTTTTGAGTTAATGATATGGCGCACTGAGTCATCTTCCAAAGCTCCCAAGTGTGAAATTTGATTCCTACCAGCGCTCATGTTGATCCATACTCAACTGTGGAAAGCTGTCTTTGGAAAACGCGCCGATGCCATCAAAAAGAGCATGGAGAATGCTGATGAATGTACATTGCATCAATGCTATATCTTCTGGAATTTCTAATTTCTCCAACAGACATGATCATTGACAACAACCCGCCCATTGAGCAACACATATCCGTACCCCAAGATATGAGTCAGCTCAGCTGTTCCTCTTTCACAGCTGGTATTGTAGAAGCTGTTATGGATGTACTTGGTTTGGTATGCTAGCCTGACTGCCTGATATCCTCACTATCCTGATATATTCTGAAGCCTGCACGTGTAACAGTGCACAATACACCAATGACCCAGTGTCCCTCTCTGATGATGATGATTTCCATGATAAAGCCCCCAGAGCATCTGGACTCCATAGGTATCGTGTAAAGTATTTACTTATAACGAGGCTCATAGGATCGCAGCTGACAGGGTTTTCATCCCATGTGCTTGTTGAGTGCCGTCAGCTAGATCCCGGATATCAATGTTATGGTGGACTCAGAGTATCAAACACAAGCCACCAGAACTTTGGCGTTCCTTGGAGATGATCATACTTACATGCTGAGTACTCAGGGCATTCTGATGCGGGCCTGACTTCATAGACGTATCGGAACGATGTCAACTGGAATACTGGTGTCACGACATGTTTATATGTACAATGTACATAGAATTCCTCAACAACACTACTTTCAACTCAGATCACACAGTTCAGATCTCAGAAGCAAACTCGGCTTGGGTCTTAGGATGGAACCCTTCCCAAATGCCACAGTAGGTGAGCATCATATGTCAACCCTTCGCAATTCCCAGGACTGGCTGTTATACTTAAGTCAACTGAAAAACTCAAAACAGTATACAAAACCTCTGCACCCTGCATGCTGCATGTCTGTCTGCACAATGCGCAATGCGGATGATCAGTAAAAGCATGGACCCAGATGGGCCCATAACTCTTTCTCAAACCTCAAGGATTGGGTGTGCTGTGCCTCTCATAATGATTGAATCAACATCTGTCAGACATCACTCTACCCTCCAAGTTCCATCTTCAAAGTATTAGTGTGCTCCTGTCTTTACCTTTACTTGACTCAATCCAGCCCAGCCAAACAACAGCAATGCGTGACTGACCCAATCATGAAAATGCTCAAATACTACCCTCATATAGTACTCACTTATGCTTCATCAATGAAAAAGACCAATCGCCTAGCCAGGCCAGATCCTGACTGCAAAGCAAAAGGTGAAAAAGTGACTCTGTGACATTAACCATCTTGACATACATGTTCCCGATACCATGTGGACATCATGGTAACAGAACAATATGCCTTTCATTGAGGTTTGCTGCTATATAACCTCCCCCGCAAGAATATGTTTTAACCTCCCCTTGGCGCCATCCTCTCTTGACAATCCTTTCCTGCATCCTGCATCCTGTATCCGCATTCCCAAGCTCAATGCTTGAATTTCTCTCCCGGTGGCTCTCTCGTGTGCTCAACCCCCAGGATGGAGGAACCCTGCTTCCTCCTCCCGTCACCCAAAAGAACGCCCATGGGAAATGGAAACAGCATGATCTAAAGCCCTTAGACATCAATATCAGCTCTCCCATCCCACAGTCATTGACAGGGTTTGATGATTTTAGAGGAGAGTGGTTGCATCCTCTTCCTCTGCCACAAGCTCCACAGGACGCATACACTCCGACTCATGGTTGCATGGCTCCAGGGGGGTGGGCCTCTTCAATATGGCAGCCATCCATTCCACCTCCAGGAGAACCTTTGACCTCTGGACACATTGGTAATGTGTTTTTTTTTTCCCACAACTCCTATTGTAGGCTGGAAGGAAAAGCTGCTGGGTGGAATAGAGATACTTTGACCGATAGATTTTGTTGGAGCAGACTATATACGCTGCACAGGGGAAGAGACAACATGTTCCTTACAACCTACCTGGGGTTTAGTTAGACTTACAGCTAGGGTTAGCAGAGGTAAGAACACTGTATTCCTACTACGGTACAGGTTCTCCTTATATACATAATAATAAGGATGTCACATGACTTGGGAATGTGTTTACCACATGTATGCACAGTAAGCGCAGTAACATGTGTATGCTGCATGTATTGCCTCATGTATGCAGCATGTATCTCAGGGGTTAATTTCAACAGATTTCCATCTTATTCAGCTTATGCATGCCATTAGGGGTCTAATTTGCATTCCTTCAAGTACATCAAATATAAGTTGCTGTTTGTTTGACAATTTGGAACAGTGTTGAATGTCCACCAAGGAGTCCAAACTAAGTGCAGTGTATACTACTAAACTCTTCTAACCTCTCACAACTTGAAGTCCAGTAATTGGCAGTAGCTACACTGTAACACTGGCACATTCATTGCTTGGCATGTGATAAAAGCATTGACAACAATCTTCTTTTGATCCTTCTTTTTAGATAGATTCAAAGCATACATTCCCTATCCAAACAGAAAGGCCAAACTACATAATACAAAGTGGACAAGTCAGTGGTCCATGTCCCACCATCAATACATGCTCTCATTTGCCATTGTTTGCACTACAAAAGTAGTGGGCTTTGCTGTCGCTTGCCAGCGCGCTACCCAGTTATGATATTAATGCATCTTTGGGTGCAAGGATACATAGGGCAGGCACTTGTCACTGACAAGTGCCTGCCCTCAACTTCACTGACCACCAGGTATCCTACCAAATACACCCAAACACCCTTTCTTCCTGAACTTCACCATCGATGTTGCACAATTGTGCTGCCCTAAACTGTATCTGTGTTAGTTAGATTGTCATTAGAAACTATTGATAGTGTGATTTGATTATTATGAGCACTGAGCACAATACTAATTGCACATCATAGTCTCAGTGAAGTTGATCTCAGTATGCGCTGCGATGTTTCCAAGTCTCTGGCTGAGAGAAAATCTCCTCACCATGTCGGACCAAGGGTATGTAACACTGTCACCATTATACCCCTAGTATACTGATTCCAAATGTAGTAGCAATATCTCTCAGCTGCCAACCTCCACTTCCATGAGATCCATGGTATATGTTGATGGTCACCTTGATGTGCTATGAGTCCTGATGTGTAACTTTCTTACCTTTGTGTCAAGAGTAGCACACTAACTTATGTCTTATGTGAGCACAGGAGTCAATTAAAACATGTCTAGATATTCCAAGCACCATGTTCATCTGGGTTTTGGGCCGAAAAGGTTAAGGCTTGATAAGGCCTTAAAGTATCCAAATTAATAATAATATTTGCAATTCTTATATACAGTCTGAAAAGGGTATTTAAAGGATGGTAGCATTGACAAATTTCAACAGCGCACTCAGAATTGAGCTTTTGAAATGTATGGTAGTAGCTGAACAAATAGTATACATATGTGAAATTTAATGAACAGAGATATCAAGTGTGATTGATCAGTGAAATTTAGAAAAGAGTGACAAAAATCCACCTGTTGTCCCAATGCTTATAAAGGATGGTAGCGATGGCAGATTCTGCCAGCTATATCAGGATGGCCTCACTGATCAGCTGCTGCCTGGAAGTGATTATTTGTAAGAATTGTGAGTATAGACCATGAAGTATCAGACTGGCAAACCTCTTGAATTGGTAAAAGCATGGTGCATCAGAAAAATTTGCAAAAGATTGACAGAAAGCCACCTGTGGTCCCAACCTTTATAAAGGACAGTAGTGGTGGTGGATTCAGACAGCTATATCAGGTGGGTTCTGCTGATCAGCAGCTGCCAGGCAGCAGTTGCTTCAGAAGTTCTGTAAGACATGCAGGAAAAGGCCTTGAAGCATCAGACCGACAATTCTGTGAAATTTAAAAAAGAGCGATGAAATTCCACCTGTCGTCCCAATACTATGATCTCTGCGGGTGTGGCAGAACTCAGTGAGTTCTGCTTTGTTTCTTATCATCTTATACTTGATTATAATCTATTTACATGGCCTAGTGAAACGAGAGGCCCACGGCATGCCCTTCTTTCACATTTCGATGTTTTCACTATGTAGTAGCTACAACCTGGGTGTGGCAGAACTCGGTGAGTTCTGCTTCATTTCTTATCATTTTATACTTAATTCTAATTAATTTACATGTCGTTTAAAAGGGCTAGTGAGGTGAGAGGCCCGCTGTGTGCCGTTCTTTCATATTTCGATGTTTTCACTAGTAGTAGCTACAACCTGGGTGTGGCAGAACTCGGTGAGTTCTGCTTCATTTCTTGTCATCCTGCACTTGATTCTAATGTGTTTACATGTCGTCTGAAGGGCCCAGTGCAACGAGAGTCCTGCGACATGCCGTTCTTTCGCATTTCGAGTTTTTCACTATGTAGTGGCCACACCCTGGGTACGGCAGAACTCGGTGATTTCTGCTTCGTTTCTTATCGTCTTATACTTGATTCTAATATATTTACATGTAGTTTAAAGGGCCTAGTGAGACGAGAGGGCTACGTTGTGCCGTTCTTTCACATTTTGATGCTTTCACTATGTAGTGGCTACAACCTGGGTATGGCAGAACTCGGTGAGTTCTGCTTCACTTCTTATCATTTTATACTCCATTCTAATCCATATATATGTTGTTTGATCCCCTCATGAGATGAAAGACTTAGGTTAAATTGTCAGCTCAAATTCAAGTTTCGACGCGCATCTTTGTTCCGACTCAAACATTGACAAACACGTTCTCTTCTCGCGTTTCTACTCACTGACGTATGTTAAAACTTAAAACATCGTTTATCTTATTCATTGTCGTGCCCCTCTCCCCCCGTTATTCGGATCGTCCTTCTGCCTCGAGATTGCTGTGTCTTATTGATGCAGGACTTGTTCAGAAGGTGCTAAACAACGTGCTCTGTCAGTTTCTGCCATGCTACAACTCCTTCACCACCCACCACGCCCTCTGCCGCTCCCACTACCTGATGTGAGAATTTGACGAGAATGTGTGCCAAAAGCCGCGGCTTGGGCCGAGCCGGGCCAGGGCCAAGCCGTGAGTGGCGGCTTTGGCTCAGCCCAGCTCTCGAGAAAGCCAAAGCCGAGTCAGGCCAAGCCAAAGCCGCGGCTTTTGGGCCAAGCCGGGCCGGAACATCACTACCCCCGGGCGACGAAGATGGAATCGAGGATATCGATTCGTTCCGTGACCATAGATTCCGGATCCTCGATCCCACCAAGTCGCTCCCGCTCCCAGTTCCTTTAGTATGTCTACATAGATTTAGATTTGTATCATTATCAGCTGTAAAACTTCTAGCATGTCACGAGACAATCCAATTTATTTTCAGTGCAAAACCGAATATAACACCTTCGTATGCTAATTATGTAATCATCATCTTCGGTTTCCGCTACTCTAACTTAACGGGTGGCCACAAGGATAAAAAGCTCACTCCAAACGACACACAAACGATATCTCATCCGAATCATCAAGTACTAGTACAGGTGGCATCCTGGAAAGATGGCCTGAATCATTCAGTTCAATCTACATAGCCTTGCCAAAGTACGACTTACAAATGTCAAGCCTTGGCTTCAAGGGCCTTGGCCTGTTCTTCAAGCTCGAGTTCGCGCTCAGCCTCCTCAATAGCCTCTGTACCCTTACTTGCCCACGTGGCATATGGTGACATACCCCAGCTTGCGACCGCCACTGCACCGTTCTAGAGAAGGGTTATAACATCAGCCTTAGCCCACCCCATACACAAAGAATAAATCAACGCTCACAGGCATGATAAGAACAGTAGGTTCAAACATGAATGATTGAGTAGTAAGTAGGTTGTGAAAAGCAATGTAGCTTCTTGTTGAATAGTTACCGTCGACGAAGGACTCTTATATATCTATCTCGAGATCATATTTTGGACTATTTTGTTGATGAGTGAATTTCAAAGACGAATTCTGATAAACCGTATTCAGCAACAAGGAGTGCCAGAATCTCCGAGTCGCCATCACGCGGTCGTGGATAATATGATCTGCTTTATGTCTAGGATCCACGCTACGACGAGAGAAAATAGGAGATCTTCAAATGCCGGTCGATCGCAACAATTCAGCAACAAGGAGTGCCAGAATCTCCGAGTCGACCCTTGGATAATAATATGATCTGCTTTATGTTTAGGATCCACGCTTCTTACGAGAGAAAATAGGAGATCTTCAAATGCCGGTCGATGATCGATCGCAACAATTCAGCAACAAGCATAGGACCGGATAGGATATGTAGGAGATCTTCAAATACCGGTCGATCGCAACAATTCAGCAACAAGCATAGGATGGGATAGGAGATCTTCAAATGCCAGTCGATTGCAACAATAAAGAAGGTACTTGTCGGGTTGGGCCATGGCTATGCCTGGCATGAACGAGTCCTCACTTCATGGACTTTTCTCTCTCTTCTTTTGATTCAATCCATATGGCAGATAACACATACAGTTGTAGTATAAAACAAACAAACTAGAGTCTGGCTTTCAATAATGTACAGGAATGAAACACAATGGCTTGATAATCACAAAGTATGGTGCTGCCATCTAATAGGATTAGGCAAGTGCCAATATAATGTAGAGTGAAGCAAGGTGGTGTGGGAAACAAAACAAAGAAGCTGATGCATGAATTAGGACAATGCAGAGTACTAGAGGTGATATCACCAAAAACAGGTCTTAGCATAGGCAGATATTAAGCAAGTCATAAGTATTGAAGTCATAGTAATTACTAAGATTGACTAACAAAGCAAGACAGCAGTTTGAAATTTGTATAGGATGAGACTTTCATGATGTATACCATTAGGCATAAATTGCAATATTTGCCTGTTTTCCTTTGCAATGTAGAAGATCTGTAGTGGGTAGTATTTGTCCATCATATACCATGTTGGCACCAGTAGAGGTGCCATCATGAAACCATATCTGTTCATTAATCATGATGCATGAAGTGTAATGCTGTTCTCCATAGTAAATAACACCCTGGAGTTTCATATTGCAAGATCACATAGGTAAGCTACACTGTACTGAATAATATGGTCAATTGAACGCATACAGTGTACCGAATGATACAGGTTCAGTGGATGCTGTCGAACGCTCTCATAGTATGTATAACATGTACTAGTATCAAATGAATACACTTTTACAATTCTTGCTTGTGATACACTATGAAGAATGTTAATAATATACAGATCAGAGATAGCATACATGGTACTCGGCAATGGCATTGGCATAGAGGTACAGCATCGGCATCAGGCACCACCTCCCCATAACAGTATGACCTAGCTGCATGTACTATAGTGAATTACAATCCTTGGTATAGATGTGCATAGGAGACTGTATGGCCTAGCTATGGGCAATGATGCAATAATTCATTCTATGTAGTGCAGACCTACCAAATGGGTCTTTTACAATTCTTGCTTGTACCTATGAGATAGCATTGGACACAGTATTCGGCATCGGCATCAGCATTGGCATCAGCATTGGCATCGGCATCGGCATCAGCATCAGCATAGATGTGCAGTAAGAATCTAATACCATTGATGAAATAGTCACAGCCATCGGCATCGGCATCAGCAGACATGTCGGCACAGAAATCAACATCAACATCAACATCGGCAGCAGCAGACAGACACTTTGGGGTAGAAATCTATATATCAAGAGCATTGGCAATGGGCATTAGCAAACCAGACACACAATGGGTGCAGGCAGTATGAATGAATGAATAAAATCAACAAAACAGCAGTGTTCATCCTAGCTAAAATAACAATGTCGATACTAGCTAATTGTGAGAACCAGCGGGATTGGCCATGTTGTTGTCATGGGACAATGATCTCATTCAAATGTCTGAGAACCTGCATTCGAATGATTTCAGATTATATTCCATCCTTTCCTTCAAGGTTGCATATGTCTTCAATGTGACATCTTGCTGTTCCAGCTTCTCAACCTCAGCCATGTAGAGATGATGACTGGCATCCTTGTATGAGGTGCCAAGGTTGTTTTTCAGGGCTTTCACTTTGGCATGGCAGCTCAACAGCTCCCTGTCTGTCAATTTCTGCAACAGGATGAACTAACAGTCATACAAATGAGGACAAGGCACTTACTGGATCAGCAGGTAGCATTAGCTGGTTGCGGGCCAATGCATAGTAGTATGGTTTATCAGTCATGTTTCCAGACTGCAAAGTCATCAGTGAGAGGATAGATGAGGCAAACAAGACATGGCATCGGCCAAGAAACAGCATTGGCCAAGACATGGCATTGGCCAAGACACAGCATTGGCTAAGACACAGCATCGGCCAAGACGTGGCATCAGCTAAGATACAGCATTGGCTAAGACACGGCATTGGCCAACAGGACGACATCGGCCCAAGGATGGCATCAGGCCAAGATGGCTATGCTGGCAGCAATGAGACTGAAAAGAAGGAAATCTTACCCGCCCATGTGCCATATGTACATTGAATTCAACCTTCTTGCAATAGGCCTCCATTGCCTGGTGGGTAGCTGGAATCATAAAATGGGGCACTAGATAGTGCTGCCCATTGTCACCTCGGATAATGACATATCCATCAGGAATATAAGTGTCGGTTTGCTGATTGCTCATGGTATAGATAACACAGATGATAACAAGTGATACCGTTTAATCAGGACATTATTTGTTTGTATATATTGTATATTGATCAACAACATGTGATTGTTGATTTTCAGTGTTTCACTCTTTTTTATCTCAACATTGACCCTGCTGCCGAAGCCAACTCATCAACCATGAATGTTACATGCCAACAAGTGCTCGGCCAGATCAGCGAGATCGAGCAATCCATCTGCAATGGCCTTCAGGACCAAAGTATCATGGCCATGATGAAGGAAAGAAAATTGGCCCTTGTGAGTGGATTGGCATGCTATCAGATCAACGATGCACTTACCAATTGTAGAAAATGTTATTTGCCTGGCAAAGAGAGGTTCTCACAGAGGATGTGCAGGCCGTCTTCCAGGCCGATGCCTTTTTGTGGGGATTTGTGGTAGCATGGTCAAAGTCAGACAGGACAGGGGACCAGAAGTTTATTGAAGGTCAACTGAGGGCAATGAAGACCTTTGATGAGAAAAAGGGCATAACAGGTCCTGTGTCCACATTGGCTGGACCAACGGCAGCGGCGACGGCAGTTGGAACGGCAAGGGCAGGTGGAATGGCCACTGCAGCAGGAAAGGGAACAGCAGCGGGAAAGGGAACAGCAGTGGGAAAGGGAATGGCAGCAGGAATGGGAATGGCAGCAGGAATGGCACTGGCACTGGCACTGGCCAAGAAAGTGGGGATGGCAGCAGCAAAGACAGGGATGGCAGTGGCAGAGAAAGGAAGAGCGGCAGTGGCAAAGGCATGAGGAGGGGCAGTGGCAATGGCAGCAGCAACACCGACACCAACAAGGATAGAAGCAGCACCAGCACCAGCCAAGATGTGGGCCCAACCAGAAGCATCAGGATCCAGACTTCCAGCCCCAGCCCAGCAACCAATGCTGCCAGCAATCACAGTGAGACCCAGGCCATGAGAGATGCAGAGTAGCAGGGGATCAGAAGAGGATTTTGATGAGGAGATGGAGAGCGATGCCAGTGCCAATCCCAGGATGGAGCAGAAGCAGCACAATGCAGCAAGGGTGGCACGAGGAGCACCCGAGCAAGGGAGTTTGCGAATGATGCCATGTGCACAATGTGTCAGGCTTAGGCGTGAGTGTTGGGAGCAGGTGAATGGGAAAACAGCCTGCTACTTCTGTGGGAAAGGGAAAATTCAGTGTGATCCAGAGGACATGGATCAAGTGCCGAGAACCAAGAAAGCAAAAGGATCGGCAAGAAGAAAAGCAAAGAAGGCACAATTTTCCAGTGAAGACAGTGGAGAGGAATCATCTAGGCGGTTCACTGCAAGCCAAAAAGGAAAATCCAAAGGTTAGTTCTTCCATATCATGACACATAAAACCACTAACATGTATACCCATAGCTGTGGAAGAGGATATTGACATGGCCGATCCCGAGCCCAAGCCGACTGCCCTCTGTTAAGAACTGATCCTAAAGGGTTCATCAGAATCTGATTGGACACTGCGGGTATTGTTTATGGAGGGTTGTGGGGTCATTGCAGATTCTGTGGGAGGGGAAACGGAAAGGACTTGGCTTCAGCTTGTAAGAAGCTGCGCCCTTCACCTCATCTGGTGTCCTAATTTCAAGTTGGAGGTTTGGAGGTAGGAGCAGGAAAGTGTGGGTAAACATGGGAAGGAGTATGGAGGGACTTAGGTTAAGTTCAGATGAGGTTAGAACTTCAGAGGGAGACTGGGGGTCAAGTTGAATGGAGTTCAGACTCTTAGAGAACTGAGGTTGGAGTAGAAGGAGGTTTGGATTGGCAGATTAAAGTTGAGTCTATGTCGATATACGAACTGAGGGATACAAGGCGAAACTAACTAAGCTTAAATACTGTAGTCCAGAATAATGCGGAACAGGAATGAAGACTGCAGCAGTGTCTCGACTGCATAGATAAATCATCTAGCAGGAGCCGCACAGGAATCTGTAGTTGAATTTGCAATAGAGATGGAAGCCTTGGGAAGGCAGCTGTGGATGCTGACAAGGTGGCCTGGTGCACAGCAGTGTGGGCAGTGCAAGGCGGCCAGGAATGAAATCAGGAGGCATAGACAAAAATCAGGTTCAACGTGCAGGAAAGAGTTGGATGGATGCAGGTTCCAATCAGGCGAGGAATGGTTCTTGACACCCTCCCTGCCCTGACTCCCTACCCCTCTGCCGGTGACTATGCCACCTTCACTGGATGTCTAAACCAACTGGAGGAAGACATGTACAAGCATGCACGGTGGAATGAAGAGTCATTCCTAGAGTCCCGACTCCACATACAAGAACTCTGGGAGACGGTCGACTTCCTTCAAAACAGGGTGAATGACATTGAAGGATACTTTGGGTTGCAGGCTGGTGCACAGCCTATTACATTGTACAACAGTTACATGGCTGGGCAGGTGGTTCACCTCGAGAGGACTCCAAGCAGGAGGGCAGAGGCAGATTGGGAAGAAATGACAGATGCTGAGGAAGGCAATGCCACTCCCACTCCCGGTCCCAGTCCTGCTCCTGCTCCTGCTCCTGCCCCTGCCCCTGCCCCTGCTCCTGCTCCTGCTCCTGCTCCTGCTCCTGCTCCTGCTCACACTCCTGCTGCCACTGCCACTCCCGCTCCTGCTCCTGCCCCAACTCCTGCCCCAACTCCTGCTCCCACTCCCGATGCCACTCCTGATGCTGCTCCCAATGCTGCTGCCAGCGACAAAGATGAACAGATGGCAGAACTGGTTGAGGAGGGGGGATTTGTTGAGGGTAACAATGAGCCTGAGCATAGTGAGGAGGGACTGGCTGTGCTGGAAGAGGTGGTGGGGGAAGCATCCTTGGCTGGCGCCCCTAGGGAACTGCATGGGTTTTACCCGCGGGTTTCCCACACTTTTATTTCCTAATTTATTCAATGGGTTTTGCATGAAAACTCATGAAAAAATGATTTTCTGATAGCTATTCAATGGATGCTTGTGATACAAGAAACAAAATAGTTTATTTTTGACCTTGTCACATGACAGATGTCACCCAAATATTGTTTTATGTGTTACATCACAAAGAGCCAACAAAAAGCTTCCAAAAAATCTTTTTTTCATGATTTTTCATGCAAAACTCATTGAATAAATTAGAAAATAAAAGCATGGGAAACCCATGCAATTCCCTAGGCGCCCCCCCCATCCAAATTATTCTGGCCACACCACAGGATTCTCAAGAAATGGTACAGCCCACAACATCAATGGCCCCACCACTTCCTCTCCTCTTCCCCCCAATGTCGCTCACCGAGCCCAAGCCTGCCACCCCAGCATCGGCACTTACCCCACCAGCATTGCCAGTCGATGTAATCACCTCACCCTGGCCCTCCCCTCCCCCTGCACAGCTGCGCTGATCCCCACATGGGCTGACCCCTGGTCCATCTGGACTACGTTCCAGAAGTACCACCCCTCAGCCAAACCCAAGGAAGAGAGCAGGAAAATCCGAGGACAGAGGGGAGACAAAGCGAGGCAGAAAGGAATAGATGTGATTTGGCATGTACATAAAAGTTGGACTATCTTTTTTTTCCCATTACATAGTGTTTTATTTGTAAATCTATGTGGCAAATTTCACTTTTTTAATTCTCTGTCTCCTCCCAACAGCCTGGGCTGAAATGGCTTCCTGCTGTGCAAGGTCATCAGCTGTCCTTCGGATAGGTCATGCTTGTGCGGAGGATGGATTTGCTGCTGATCCTGATGTTGCTGTTGCTGATCATAGTTTTGCCGTTGCCGATGTTGGTGTTTCCGTTGCCGATCCTACTGGTGCCATTGCTGATATTGGTGCTGCCATTGCCGATTGTACTGTTGCCATTGCCAATATTGGTGTTGCCATTGCTGATCCTAGTGGTGCCATTGCCGATATTGGTGTTGCCATTCCCGATCCCACTAATGCTGCTAAAGCCCTTGCCCTTGCAATAGGATGCTCTGTCCAATTCCCCCCTAAAAGTGGTCGCTCTTGAGGTATATCCAACAGAAATGGATCAATTGGGGATGGGGGATCATTTACAATGGCATTTCCAGCTGATACAGGCATGATGTATCTCATGTAAATGTGTCGAGGAACGAGATATTCTGGTTCACCGTCACTAGGACCATTAGTTGGCTGTGGTTGAGTGACACCAACCATGCAGAGGCTGTCCATTGTCATTCGATCCACTTGGACATATTGTGATTCAGTTGTATCAGAATTTGGGGTCTGTCCTGCAGTTGATATTTGGCAAGCTTCCTTGCGCTTGGGTTTGCCTTTGACAACTTTTCTGCCTCCTGATGCAGCAGGCGGTTCGGCAGTGGCAACAGCCTCCAGTTTGGTGCTGGGTTGAGGATCGCCATCAGCATTGTCATTTCTTTGGCCCCTGCAGTCTGCAGACACCAGTTCAGCATCGGCAACGGCATCGGCAATGGCCCCGAGCTCAGTGCCGCTCTGAGGATCGGGATCATCATTTCTTTGGCCCCTGCCTTTGTAAATGTGTCGGGAGGGTGAAGGGTTATTCAAATCATTCGGATAGTGTGCAGGAGCCACACTCCCATCCATGGCTTTGATCACTTTGAACCAGAACACTCTTTCAGGGCCCTGCACTATTTGTTGCTGCAGAACATGGTCAAAGAAGTCTTCTATGATACTCTTGTGCATGTTCCGTGGGTCTCTGATTTTGAACCTAGCTGGGAGATATTCCAGACTGACAAATGATGATGTCCGATCTGCAATTGCTTTGAATGGGATATGGCAACTACGACCATTGTTTGCTAGTTCTGCAGGAGATGAGTAACGGTTTGTGGAATAGGAAGTCAACATACTGTAATGCTGGCCAACATACAACATAAACCATTCTTCCAGCTCTTTTTTCTTGAATTGTGATCCTTTCCATGATGTGGGAAGGATTGGGAAGCCATCGTTAGTCATTGTTAATCGGGTTAGTGTTGCGATATGTTGCATTGCTGACCTTGAAGCAAGGTGTGATGGGTGTAAAAACTTGATATAACTCATAAAGTTTCGCTTCAGTTCAGTTACTTGATCATGATATGGTGTCCAGAAACAATCGTGCAGGGGTGGCTATCAGAGAGGCAACATTTTCGTGACTGGAGTCGGCATTGGTATCGGCATCGCATTGGCAGTAAATGATTCAGGGACTCATGTGTCAACAACAATCAAACCATTAGGTGCAGTATAGGCTGTAAATGTCACAGACAACACCCCCATTTCCAGCCACTGTTGTCGTGCATTCTCCACCACATATTTAAGGAGGTATTTGTCTGCTAGACTGTGAAATGTTTGTTATGTCTGACAATGGCAATGGCAACGGCATCGGCTTCAACTTACACTCGCTTTGTCTGCTCAGGATATCCTTCCTGCATCATTTTCTCCTGTTCAACTTCAAGGATGGCTTTCTCCTCTGCATTCATGGTGTCAAAAACATGCTTGATAGCTGGCAGTTGCGCATGGAACCATCCTGGTGTACTTGTGGTGGTGTCCTCAACACCTAACAGGTTTGCGATCTGTTGGAAAACTTGGTCCCAGTACAAGCTCCAAATGACTTCCGACCACTTTACTTTGAAGTGGTTTGATTTCCGTGAGAGGCCTTTGGTCATTTGCCAGTTGTTGGAAAGCCAGGTTGTTAGTTCCTGGCGATGTGATCAATAATACAACCTTCACATGCTTGTGAGTTTACCTTGGCATGAATGTGACTCTCCTCCTCATCCACAGGGGCCCTGTCAATTGATGCCCAGTAGTTGAATATTGCTGGGAGGATGTTGCACTTGAGTATTGCAATTGGCCAGCTTTCAATTCCTGCGATTGGAATGCAACTTTATAAGGCTCAATGATCTTCCGCTCTTCAACTGTATATCTGCTTCCCTTCCGGTACTGTCTCAACTGTGGGTTCTCTGATGGCTCAGGCGGCATTGGGGGGACTGATGTAAAGGAAAGAATTATTCTTGTCATTGACATAGAACATATTGGGGGGACTGATGTGAAGGAAAGAATCATTCTTGTCATTGACATAAAACATATCATCGACACGAGGATCACATGAGGATCACATGAGGATCACATGAGGTCGATAGTACAATACCCCCATCAATAATTGGGTGTCATTGTGACTCACCCCAAATCATCATGAGCCTAACAAGAGTTCCTTACAAGTGAAAGAGAAGATCAAAGAAGAATGCCCCCCTGCATGAGGACAATGACGATGCAGTCGATACTGTTACACATGTAGAAGTTGAGGTCAACACGAAACATGGACTGAAAACAAAGCGCATCAAGGTCCCCCTGACTGCAGTGGAAGAACCAGGTCAATCAAATTCTGTTATACAGGATAATCCCAATGTTGCTCCAGAATGGGACATGCAAGAACCTCAGGTGGCCACCAAGCCGACTTGGCCACACATCGGCATGGTTAGTTTCTGACACTCATTGCTTATGGAGCGAGGCTCATATACAAATAATAGAGACAGCGAGACTATGTACTGGAGTTTGTGGGATGAGTAGATGAATTGCTGCAAGCATCCCTCGCTCGGCAGGCATGGTCGGTTGACAAACAAGTTTGCAACCACTGTCCATTCAATAAATGGGCAATTTGGTGATGTGTTGATTGTTCACTGGGAAGCATGCTTTGCCACACATGCATGCGTGTAACCCACAGGCAAAATTCCTTCCATCGCATTGAATGTTGGACTGGCATGCACTTCTGCCCAGCTGAGCTATGGGAGGTGGCACATACATTTTAGTCCAGCACCAGATGGATCAGCCAATTTGCAATGCTCTGAACTTCCAATTGAAATATCTGGAGACATTTGAAGATGTGAAGGATAAAGCAGAGCAAGAGTCGGCCAATTGGCAGGCAAACAATCAGCAACAGCACTGGCACCAGCAGTGGCACCGGCCCTCTTCACCTGACTCAACCTCGAACACCTATAATGAGTCTCAGGCTGATGACTGGGCCAAAGATGAAACTGGGGCTGACTCAGCATTTTTTAATCACCTTGATGCCCTTTGGTGTCAAGGGAAGGGGAATATTGATGTTGAGAACGGTTTCCAAGACTTCTTTGATGGCAATGACGAATCTGAAGTTGAGCATGCCGATGATGACCTCCATGGGTTTCAACTATATTTGCCTAATCCTAATCAAACTGCTGATGCTGTCCCAGCTGCCAATGCCGTACCTGCTGCCAATGCCATACCTGCTGCTGATGCCGTACCTGCTGCCAATGCCATCCCAACTGCTGATGCCCTGAACAACAGTTATATTTGTGTGGTCCATACAAATGGAATACATCACTTAGCGATGGTTACCTGCCAGTGTCAGGGGGAACACCGAATTCCCTTGGACCTGGTAACCAGTAACTTACTACCCACAAGCTTCACCAACATATGGACTCTGTTCACCGTGCAGGTCCTAGACCATTTTCAGCTCTGTAATCTGGAATTAAAGGCATTGGCCTATCAGTTTTACCAGCTGATTTGGCGTGTAACATTGCCGATGAGGCCTGCCGAAGTGGTCAATCTCTACCATGAGCTTTGGTGCATGTCCCGCTTATGGTGTTGGATGAAAAGATTGAAGTGGGCAGGGTATGGACACAATCAAAGAGATCCTTTGAATCCTGAACCAGGATTACTTGCCAATTTCTGTCCAGCCTGTCCTCAAGTAGGCATTGATATACCGGAAAATTGGAAGGACGATGCGAACCGGTGGGTGTCAAAATACCTTGGTGCAGTGGCATCTAAAATGATACTATGGATTTCAGATTTGTTTTTAAACGCATATTTGTGGCCAATGGCAATTTCAAAGCTGATCATGTTCAGCAGAAAAACTCCGATACTGATATATGGCTATGGGATGGAGGTGGGATGGCCCCAAATTGGGCTGAATATGAGCTGTTTCTCCAAGCCGCCATAGAACAATTAATGGTAGGTACCTTCCCTTGGTGGTGGCCAATGCCATTCCCAATGCCACCCCCAAAGCTGGTCTGATTTGTATTTGGGTTTCCAGAAGGCTCCTTGCAAAAATAAATTCCTAGCTGTTGTGAATGCTTTTCTGGCGTTGAAGGCATGTGACAGGACTGGAGTAGCAGCCATTGCATGTGCACGGCATGGATGTTATGTGCCCAATGCATTGGTAGACCTGTTTTGTGGAGAACAGCAAAAGAATGTCAACTTTGCTTTCCTTCAAGTGCTGAAGACCACCAGAGTTGACCCTCAACAGGGAGTCATGCTCATTTATGACATTGTCTGCCAGTACATTATCCACCTTTGGGAACGTATTGGTGCCCATCTTCCAGCTGGCTTGACCATTGACCAGGCCATTGGGCTTTTGCATGTTCATGGCCACGAGGATGAATGCTTTTTTTGCTATGCTCCATCTTTCATTCCAGGGTCTGGCATTGTAGCAGGAGAAATACTTGAGTCTATGTGGCCATCACTGAATTCCATTTCTCCGATGGTCAGAACAGTGACCTTGCCACATTGGGCAGAAATGCTTGATGATCATGCTACAGATTCAAATCACAAGAAAATGCTTGGCATGACAGTCACACTTTGCTCAAATTTTTGGGAAGCCCTTGAGAACTCTACACAGCTCGGCCAATACCATGGTGAACTAATGGCAGCATTCGGCCAACTGGCAATCAAACAATGGGAGGATGAAGTGAGGGCAGCAGAATCCCGGAGGCTCACAGATATCAGGGTAATGGATATGTATGCCACTCACATATCAGAAATGGGATCAGCAGTGGGGACAGGATCAGCAGCAGGGTCAGGATCAGCAGCAGGGTCAGGATCAGCAGCGGGGACAGGATTGGCAGCAGGGACAGAATTGGCAGCGGGGATGGGATCAGCAGCAGGGACGGGATCAGCAGCAGGGATGGGATTGGCAGCGGGGATGGAATTGGCCTTAACTTCAGCATCGGCACTGGTTCAATCCATGGTCGAGGAGTGGATTGATTTTGCTATTCTTTTGAACAAATGCAGTGAGTTGTACTGCCTACCACCAATCACAACCCATCATTGATCGTCATCAGGATTGAACTACGAGACAAAGTCTGTCGACTTGGTAAATCACCTCACATTTCTGACACGCAAGCTGTTGAATGGGAGAGAGAAGCTCTCACATCTCACATGGTAATCTTAACACAGTTACAAAATGCTGCCAACATTGCCAATCATGACATTGCTCCCTCATGGATCACCCATGATAATGAAGGGGAATTTGATACCCCCAGTGACCTGGATGATGACAGTGCTGTGGCATCGGGCCTGTCAGATCTCCCAGCCCACACACATGCTATTCCAGTTGAGGAGCAACAAGTATACCTCCCCTCTAATGGCAATCTTGCGGATGTAGAGATTAACCTCCACAAGATCCAGGCAAACCGACTGCTGCACCAGCTGTGGGAGCTCATTGCCAACAAATCATTTCAATATTCACACATCATTC